>JALPQD010000336.1:1081256-2281256 GCA_023101885.1 Typhlomys cinereus
CTGCTTCTGCCTGTAGCAGCCCACCACACACCCGCGCTGTACCACATGCTGAGCTGTGCGGTACTAACTCCTTGGTGGGGTGGGGGATCCCCGAGACACAGGAACAGCAGGTAGCCCTCCAGCCCGCGCTCCCCGCTGTACTCGCTCCTCATGGGAGCCTGGGGATTCCCTAATTAGGTGGTTCATTATCAAAGCGTCGTCTTCCTTAGAACAGCTTTCTGCTGCTTCTGGGATGGGCCGGCAGGTGCCCCACATGGGAAGTGGGATGGCAGGGACTCCACATGGGGACTGTTGAGGGGCCGTGGGTGGCCTGATACCTTATAAAGAACTGTCCGGCTTGTGTGTCTAGCAGCCCCGATGGGCTGCTGCTAAGCAGTGTCCCCGCAGTGGTCACGTTGGGGCCAGCAGATGTCCTGAGGTCGGTCAGAGTCCGGGTTGACGGGCAGGCCCTGAAGTGGCGTCTTCCCCCGGGTGCTGGGGATGTCCCGGGAGGTGGTTGGCATCTGGAGTGACTGGGCCTTTCAGGACCTCGGAGTGTTGAGCTGGGCGGTTACTGTACGCAGGCCCTGGGCCGCAGGAGGATGGCGAGGTGGCCCATAGGAACCCGGAGTGGGTAGGCTCCAGGATCTCCCTGTCACGCTCTAGGCAGACAGCATTCTCTGGACTCTGTGGCCTCTTCCAGCGGGATCAGGACATCTGGAGTCCTGGTTTTCCAGGTCTGGGAACTGAGGCCCCCGACTGATGGGGCCGTGAGCCGTGTCTCCTAGTCTCTGTGTCCTGGGTTTCAGTCCCGCTGGCTCACTCTGGGCTGAGACCACCACCGTGGCCAGGGCTGGAAGCCATCCCCACACCCACTACTGCGCGGGGCTCGACCCTGAGGTGCGCAAGCCCCTGTGTGGAGCAAGGAGACCAAAGCAGCATCTCCCTGTGCTGGGGGGCACCAGAATTCCCCAGAGCCGGGGGCCGCCAGAGCCACAGGGCCAGCTGGCTCAGAGGGGCCACCCCGAGGGAAGAAGGGATAGGAGCTTCATTCGCTGTGGAAGGGAAGGTCCTGTTCTGCACAGGGCCTTCCTAGCCCGCTTCTTCCCGTGGACGGCAGCACCTTCCAGAACATGCGGCGGCCGCACAGCTCGCCACAGGAGGAGGGGAGCGGCTCCTCCCTGCTAGTGTCAAAGACGTGACTCAGACGATCCGCAGAGCTTCCTTTTCCTGCCGGTTTCCAAGAATCCTGCTCCGGCATAATGGATCGAGTTATTAGGGGATCGATTGAGACACGGGCAGCTGGAGGGGAGCCAGGCCCAGCACTGGCCAGGAGACTCCCCGGGGCCCAGGTCTGTGCTCAGCAGACCTGTGGGTGGGCACGTGGCCAGTGGGAGGCACCCAGCCTGGCCTGGTCACTGGCTCCTGGTAGCCACAGGGGTGCACGATGCTGGCAAAGTGGCTGGCCCCGGGGTGTGTGTGTGTGGTGTGTGTGTGTGTGTGTGTTGTATGTGCAGGAACGTGCCTTTTGTAGTTAAGGGCCCTACTGTGCGATGCAGTAGACCAAGACCCTCCCGTTTGTGTCTTTGGATCACAGTGTGGGTCCCTACTGTGTGCAGGTCTCCTGAATATCTCCTCCTAGGAGAGAGCAGGGTGCTCCCAGAAGGCTTGGGGCTCTTCTGCCCCTCAGTTCATGAGTCTGCACCATGAGGCCCCAGTGTGGGGGACGGCGTGGGCCCCCAGCGGGCACCACATGCCCCCTTCGCAGGGCTCTGGCAGGTGTGCGTGTCCCTCGGTTGCCTTGAGGCTCCCGTCCTCCGGCACTTCCTCCGACTCCTGTCCCTGGTCTGCTGGCCTGTCGGGTGTTTGCCTTTGGCTTCTCCCACGCGGGCTTGATGAAGGCCAGCCCCGTCTGCTCACTCCTGCTCCCAGGACCTGCAGTGGGTTCCCAACTCAGTCCGTGTGCTTAGCAAAGGATTTTACTGCTCAGTGATCTGGAGGCAGCAGAGGAGCCCCCCACAGACTCCTTCCCAGGAGGAGTCCCCGAGGTGGGTTTTGAGGATGAGAGGAGGTGTCAGAGCAGAGGGGCGGGTGCTGCAGGTGGCAGGTGCGCTGGAGCTGTGTTCAAGGCTGTGCTGTGGCTGGTCTAACCTGCGTTGGTGCCTCGCCATCCTTCCCACACACAACCCAGGGATGGCTCTGCCCCACCCCGCAGGCTGAGGCTGTGACACTCCTAGACCAGGAGGGAGGTCTTACCAGCCCACTTGCTCCCTCTCAGTCACGTGACGAGCCACGCAAGGCTCCACGCACAGAGCTTCCCACGTTCTGCAAATTGGCTGGCACAATGGCTCAGCTGGGTTCTAGGCTTAAAGAATTTCAACCCATTAAACACAAATACCATGTGGTTTGAAATATTTGTGCCGGAGCCGCCCCGACTGTTCATGCGAGCGAGCCGATGCGTAGAGCTCTAATTAGTGCCTGATGGGGCGCCTCCGTCTGGGGGGGTGTGCGCCGGGCACCGCTGTGATGTTTCCGCATCGGCCCACCCTGCCTACGAGCTGAGCTGTGCGCCCTGGTCCAGACAGGTCTGGCTGGGTCTGGGGACCCCCTGCAGAGCGGGGCGGTCCTGGGTCTGAGCACCAGAGCCGTGGGCGACTCAGCTCCGCAGGCAGAGGTGACTGCTGAGGGAGTCCCAGGCCAGCCGGGACACGCCCCGAGCCTCAGGGCTCTCCAGGGCACCCTGGACGGGCCGAGGCGTGGGTCAGTCGTGTGAGCGGCAGGGTTCCCCTGCCTGATCGGGCATCATCTAATGGACTCCAGCAACCCCAGTGTGCGGACACAGGGAGGGGCTCCAAAGATGTCACATCCTGGGAGCTGGGGTGGGGCATGCGCCAATGTCCACGCTGCCGCCTAAATTCCAGGACAGTCGCCTAACCCCACAGGAAAGAGTTGTCTCAGCCGAGAAGCTGCAAGTCTCAAGTCTCGGAGGAGGTATAGAGACAGCCTACGCCTGTGGGAGTTTCACAGGCCAGGGTGTCTGGGCCTGAGTGGTCAGGGGCAAGTTCTGTGAGGGCCACAGGGAAGCAAGAATGGGGAGGGCACAGTACTTTCCAGTCACGCCACCTGGGTCCATGAGTGGTCATTCCCCACTCTCTGCGCCCTCCTCACACCAGGACCCCAGTCAGGTTGGACAAGGACCCTGCTTCATGACCTCTTTGAAGACTATGTTCACAGACCTCTTCTAGGTCCTGGAAGTTGGGGTTCACCTGGGAGTATTATACAACTCAGCTTGTAACAGAAGGGCTAAAGAGGTGTATGGGTGAGGGAACTGCCTCTGGGGATGGTTGAGTCTGGATGAAGGTGGCGTCTGTTATGTGCTGAATGCTCATGTCCCCCTGTTCCAGCGTCGAGACCGTCTGGTGGTGTGGGGTGCTAGAGGCAGGGTGAGATACATAGATCATGAGGCACGAGGTAGAAGCCTCCTGGGCAAGTCTTCTGCCATGTTGTGGACATAAGCGTGGACCGTGTGCTCCCCAGAACCTGTCCCTGCTGGCACCCCCTCCCGTCCCATCGTCCTGTCTCCCCGCCTGCTACTCCGAGGCCATGTCCGCAGCCAGCAAGCTGGGTTCCTCCCATCCTGCCCCATACCAGGCTCCAGCGCCTCCACTGTGGCACACCCAAGACACGTGTGCAGGACCCTCGAGCTGCCCAGAGCCCGGTCGAGCCATGGCTGTCTCTGAATGCTGAGAGCAGGGGCCGCGCCTCACCTCTGAGGACATGGTTGGTGTGTAAATGTCAGGCAAGGGCTGAGACCCAGGCATTGGGGACCTGGCCTTGCGGGGGTGGGAGACCAGGAACCTCAGGGAACCAAGGTCGTGCGAGTTCCCTTTGAAATCAGCCTTTCCGGGGGTCTGGGTCATCTTTTTAAAATGTCACTGCTATTAATAACATGGCTGCCGGCAGAGGGGAGACAGGGCCAGGCCAGGACTGCTTAGTTTATCACAGCCTCAGCGGCCTTTGGGGGGTGTAAGCGAGGTCCTGGAGGGGAGCCAGCAGTGAGGGTCCGTGCAGCCTCCGCCTGCTTGAGGCGGAGCCTCCCCAAGGCCGGAGAAGAGTTGCCCAGGGTGGGGGGACCAGGGCGAACCTGTCTGGCTTCAACTCAGGACACCCAGAGCCTCTCCTCACTAGGCTTCTGGTGCCCATCTGAGAGGTGGGACTGGACGGTGTGGCAGCTCATCCGGCAGGCCCAGGCGTCACAGCTAGGCAGGGAATGAGCATCCTGCCGACAGGTCTGAACCACAGCTGAGGGACAGAGAGGGCAAAGGACTCTGCTTTAGGCAGTAGATCCAGTGGCTAGTGCCCGGCCAGTCAGTATCTAACAATCCATGTCCAGCAGTCCACTGAACCTGGGATTCCTCAAAGGTCAAATACCAACCTTACTGCCAGTGCTTTAGACTTGTTGTAGAAGGTTCTAGATGTCCATCAAGGTAGGGTCTCAATAAGTAGCCCACAAGCCTGTGCTCGGGAGGCCCTGCTCTGTCATATGCCATGGTATGGGGTCTCATCCTCTTGAGAAGAGTGAGTGGCCAGGAGGGTGCCAGGCATATAAGGCCCAAAGCTCGGCAGACTGGCAGGATCTGTGGCCCTGGTACCCGCCCTCCACCCTGCCTGGGAAGTAAGTCACTAAAGTGGTCCCCTTATTCCGTAGTGCTCCTAGGGTTATAGGGAATGGCGTTGGGGGCGCTGGGGACCTAAAAGCCATTGGTTCCTGACGGCGTGAGGCTGGAGGGGTTTCTCGACTGGGAAACCACCTCCACTGACCCAGAGAGTCTGTTTGGGCAGAACTCAGCGCGCGGGGCAGAGCAGCAGTGTCCAGTACCAGGAAGGGACGGCCTTCCCCTGTTGGTGGCAGACAGACGTGGGTAGGGCGCGTCCCACTGGACTCAGGTCCATGGGGGTCGGGGTGCAGCTTGCCTGGTCTGTTCTGACCGCCCACCCCCCCCCCGTGGTCCTCCCTGATGGGCGTGTGATGGGTGCGTTAGAGGGTTTAGTTGCCTACTCCTTCGTGCTCCTTCCTATGCTTGCCTGTTCTCTTTGACTCAGAATACCCACACTGCTGGGAAATTAGATGGACCTGTGCTGCTCGTGGTCCTTCCAGCCCCACGGCAGCCGCCAAGAACTGAGAAGGGCGCAGCGGCTCCCTGGGTCTGCGGCCAGGGAGCCAGGTGTGGGCCCCTGTGAGCCCAGCCTGGACCTCCCACCTCTTTTCTGTCTAGAGTCACGTACAGTGCCAAGTTGTGAACGAGTGTCTCACGGGGCATCCACTTGGAGCCGCGGCGTCTGGCCTGGTGCAGATGTTACGGGGACGTGGCAGGGACCCTGCAGTCCTGTAGGGCACCAGCACCTCGCTGTCTGTCAGAGGTGGGCCGGGGCCAGAGCCGCACTAGCAGGAGGCTGATTTGTTTTCCGCAGCCCATTACGGCGCAGGCGCTTGTTACCGCTGAACCATTAAGTGTAATTATGACGCGCTCTCGGCAGGAGCGTGTAATTACGTGGCTTGGAGCCACGGTGCACGGCGCCTCTGCCATGGGCTGGGGCCTCCAATCCATGGGAGAGAGAGGGGTTGGGGTCGAGACTGTGCAGGGAGGGTGTTCTGGAAGGTGGTCCAATCCTTCCCCTCCCGCACTCCAGGCCCCAGGCGAGAGGCAGACAGCGCCCTTCCTCCTCGGGAGGCCTCCCTGCCCATCCCATCCCTGTCCCTGACTGTTGAGACATCTCGCTCCAGGTTGCTTGTCTCTGGGGGTTGGGTTCCGGTCCCTTGAGGGGCGACAAAGAACCCTGGCTATGGCCGCACGCCATGTGCTGGGAGCTCACTGTTTGGGGTGTGGTCACGTGCAGAGTGGACTGTTCCCCCCTTACTGCATTGGTCTGTATGAAGGCTTAGAATGGGGGGCCTCGGGGCTGGAAGGATGGCTCAGGGTTAAGCCTTTGCTTTATAAGCAGAGGAACCTGAGTTTGGATCCCAGATCCCATGTAAAAACACCAGGTGGAAATGACAGCAGCCTCCACTTCTGGCCCTGGAAGACAGAACCTGGGAAACCCCAGAACAAAGCAATAAAGGGGGTAGAGCAATCCAGGATGACTCCCAAAGTCACCCTTGGACCTGCGCAGGCAACACAGTGCCCCTGATGCACATACTCATACACACCCACACTCACACACACACACCGGTCAGGAGACTGGAACCCGATTCTGCTGAGGGTGGGTGCCCCCAGGACTGACGCTCCCCTGTCTGCTCCTCCATCCCGTCGATAGGAGGGGACTGCCCATGGAAAAGCATCCTAACACTTAGCAGGCGAGGCCAGTGGTGGGCTGTGTCAGGGTGGGATGCCAGGTGGGCGGGGCGCCGCCCTCACCACATACCCGTCTGTCCGCCCAGCCGTGGTCAAGATGCTCGCAGCCCTCCACAGCTTGGTCTCTGATGTTCTGGAGCCATCCGCACCTGAGCCTCACATCTGCAGGCTTTCCTGGGCCGTTTGGGGGGCGTAGGGCAGTTGAGGGACAGTCCTTGCCTTCCAGCACAGTGCCACAGCACCACCTGGTGGTCGTGCTGCGACCCGGCGGGTGTTCTGGTTCCTAACACTAGGGTGGTGGGGCTGATCCAGGTGGGCCCTGGGAGGCGGCAGAGCGGGTCATTTGCTGCACGTGGCCCTTAACGTGCAGCCCGCAGGTGGTTCGAGCACATCAGTATGCTGGTCATTATGCTGAACTGCGTGACGCTCGGCATGTTCCGGCCCTGTGAGGACGTCGAGTGCCACTCTGAGCGCTGCAGCATCCTGGAGGTGGGTGGCGAGGGTCAGGGAGGAAGGCCAGGTGCATCCGGAAGGACCCTGCCTCCCCGTCCTGACGGCCCCTCCCCCCAGGCCTTTGACGACTTCATCTTCGCCTTCTTCGCGGTGGAGATGGTCATCAAGATGGTGGCCCTTGGGCTGTTCGGACAGAAGTGCTACCTGGGGGACACCTGGAACAGGCTGGACTTTTTCATCGTCATGGCGGGGTACGCGGCCCCTGCCAGCTGCTCCGGAGTCCCGGGACCTAGGAGAGGCTCGGGTTGGGGGGGATGCTCACACTGGGGTCCCTGGAGCTGTGGGTGCTGGTGATGGGAGAGACAAGAGCAGCCTATGGGTTGTCCTCGGGGACTGTGGGCACCTATGCACCTTCAGTGGACACTGCCTCTGTGTCTGGGCACGGGCACTCCACTAACTGAGTACTCTTCCCCAGGATGATGGAGTATTCTTTGGATGGGCACAATGTGAGTCTCTCAGCCATCCGCACAGTGCGTGTGCTGCGGCCCCTTCGTGCCATCAACCGTGTGCCCAGTAAGTGCCACGCCCACTCTGGCTAGAGACAGCCCCACGTGTCCTATTGGTCCTGCCACTTGCCTGGACCCCAGGGACTTGGCCTTTCTGGGGAGATCTGGGCTAGGGTGTGATAAGACTCCTGTGCTAAGTGATGGGAGCCACCTGGACCTCAGCCACCTCTGCACAGCATCTGGGGCGAGGCTGGGGGCTAATGAGGTCCCCAGTGGCATCACTGTCCCCAGCCAGAGGCAGGTATAGAGATGCGTGACTGGATGTTCCAGGGGAACTCACTGCCTCTTCCTCTCAGATGAGGCACCTAGGCAAGAGGTGGTTTTGGGGTGCAGGTTGGTTTACACACTGTCTTTCCCACTCTTGGATCTGGTTCTTGCCTCAACACCCAGCCTCAGCCAGCAGCCTCCCCACCAGCTATCAAGCTTCCGGGGGGTGCAGCCTTCGTGGGGCCACCAGCTTCGTGGCAGGTCAGGCCAGGCCCTGCACTGAGCTCCCCCCAAGTCCTCATCTGAGCCCCCCCTCTGGCCTGAGCTGCACCCTTGCAAGAGAAACGAGAAAGCCCCTGCCCCACAGTGGAGCCCTACAGCGCATGCCCAGGGCACCCTGCTGACCGGCCGGCTGGTTGTCCCCCCAAGGGCTCTGCGGGCCTTACTCGTCGCTGCCTCCTGCAGGTATGCGCATCCTGGTCACTCTGCTCCTGGACACGCTGCCCATGCTCGGGAACGTGCTCCTGCTCTGCTTCTTCGTCTTCTTCATCTTCGGCATCGTTGGCGTCCAGCTCTGGGCTGGCCTGCTGCGGAACCGCTGCTTCCTGGACAGCACCTTCGTCAGGTCGGGGCCTCACTGCCCCGAACCTCCTCTGCAGCCTGCCCGGGGCTCAGCCCTCAGGTTGAGGCTCCTCCCATCCAGCAGGCTGCGTACCCGGAGGGCCCTCCCTCTGAGGTCACGCCCCCCCTGCTCCTAGACCCTGTCTCCCCCAGAGATGCTCCCTCCTTGAGTCCAATTCTGTGAGCCTGGGTCCCGGCTTTGTGGTGAGGTTGGGGGCTTCTGCCCTGCTCATCCGGGGAGGGCTTCAGGCGTCCGGTGTGGAAGAGCAGGACCAACTTGGAGGCCAGGCCATAGCTGGTGGCGCAGGGACGGCTCTGGAGGAGCCGCTGTGGAGCCTCCCTCTCTCCGGGACAGCTTGCTTGCTTGGTGTATAAATGTGGGAGGCTCCTGTGACAGCACCCCAGGCACCCCCGGCGGTTCCCTCTGGTTCCCATGGGGCGGGGCGCATCCCGTCCGTCCTCTCCCCAGTGAGTGACCAGAGCCGCTGGCCTGCCAAGCTGATCTGGAAAGTGAGGAGCCGTGAGGCACCCCACCTCCCCCAGGCCCTGCCCCGCCCTAGAATGGGGCCCAGGCGTCTCTACTGGCTGGGTTCCTGGGCTGTAGAGTTTCCGGAGTGATTGTGGGGAAGCCTGGGGGCCGAGAGAGAGGAAGGGATATTCTAGGGGCTCTGAGGCAGCAGAGCCCTGGCCCAGGCCCAGGCCCCTCTGGTTTAGGGGGGCCTTTGTCTGTCAGGCAGGTCGTTGGGGGGCAGCATGAGATGGGTCCTGGGCCTCAAGCTGCTCAGGTGTGGCTTGTGGGCCCCCTGCAGTGATGGCTGCGGGCTGGGCAGTGTGTGCTTGGAGCCCTCTCTGGTGGCCTCGAGGCCAGGGTCCAGGCGCTGGGCGGTCACTGTGTGAGGCCCCGGATGCCCTGACGTGCCCTGGCCGTCCCCTGGTGCAGGAACAACAACCTGACTTTCCTGCGACCTTACTACCAGACAGAGGAGGGCGAGGAGAACCCCTTCATCTGCTCCTCGCGCCGCGACAATGGCATGCAGAAGTGCTCGCACATCCCCGGCCGCCGCGAGCTGCGCGTGCAGTGCACGCTGGGCTGGGAGGCCTACGGGCAGCCGCAGGCTGACGGGGGCGTGGGCCGCAATGCCTGCATCAACTGGAACCAGTACTACAACGTGTGCCGCTCGGGGGACTTCAACCCCCACAACGGCGCCATCAACTTCGACAACATCGGCTACGCATGGATTGCCATCTTCCAGGTGGGTGCCGGGGCCAGTGGCCTGGGGACCCCCCGAGGTGTGGGACGGGACCCCTGTGAGAAGGGCCCACCTGGGGCATGAGATGCCCTGCGCCCTGGAGCTGGACCAAGGCCGTGTTCGGCCACCTGCCCCCGCAGGTCATCACGCTGGAGGGCTGGGTGGACATCATGTACTACGTCATGGACGCCCACTCCTTCTACAACTTCATCTACTTTATCCTCCTCATCATTGTGAGTGCGGGCGCGGCCACGCGCGGCCCTGCATGTGGCGGGAGGAGGCCCAGGGTCCCACCTGCCCCACCGACCAGGCTGCACAGGGGTGGGGTGGGCAGGGCACATCTGTGTTCAGTCTCTAGTAGAAGGAGGAGGACAGGGTGGAGGGAGATCCACACAACCTCCAGGCCCCAGATGGTGTGGAAGCTGCGAGAGTACAGTGCCAGCCTTCCACAGTGCCAGCCTCTGGCACAACCAGCCACAGCACACGTGACCAAATTCCTGCCACAGCCTATAAACAGAGTTGCTGGTGTGACCCCCCCACCACCACCTACAGTGTGCCTGGCACCCACACAATCCTTCCCTGGTGTCCACAATGCCTGACAACCCCCATTGTATCTCTGACTTCCACACAACATCCATGACCTCCAGTCTATAGCACGCCCAGCACGGCTCCCAGAGCCTCTGTGATCTCCCCACCTCACATATCCATGATCCTTGAAGTAGCAGGTGCTTCTAGGTCCCCGAAGGACCCAGCAGAGAGAGGGGTGCCGTCCAGCTCCCAGATAGCCCCCGTGGAGGGAACACAGTCCCGTGGCAGGAAGGCAGGCCGGCCTGCTGCAATGGAGGGTCACATTACAGAGCAGGGAAGGGGGCCCCGCCCATCGGTCCCACAAGGATGCAAAGCAGCTGCTCCTGATGCTGGATGTGCAGCCCCCGTGGTCACGCCCGCCCTGCCGCAGGTGGGGTCCTTCTTCATGATCAACCTGTGCCTGGTGGTGATCGCCACGCAGTTCTCGGAGACGAAGCAGCGAGAGAACCAGCTGATGCGCGAGCAGCGGGCGCGCTACCTGTCGAATGACAGCACACTGGCCAGCTTTTCGGAGCCGGGCAGCTGCTACGAGGAGCTGCTCAAGTACGTGGGCCACGTGTTCCGCAAGGTCAAGCGCCGCGGCCTGCGCCTCTACGCCCGTTGGCAGAGCCGCTGGCGCAAGAAGGTGGACCCCAGCAGCACCCTGCACAGCCAGGGTCCTGGGCGGCGGCCACGGGCAAGCAGGCGAGCAGCCTCCGTGCACCACCTGGTCTACCACCACCACCACCACCACCACCACCACTACCACTTCAGCCACAGCGGTCCACGCAGGCCCAGTCCTGAGCCAGGCGCCGGAGACACCAGGCTGGTCCGGGCCTGCTCGCCACCCTCACCACCATCCCCCAGCCGTGGGCCGCCCGACTCGGAGTCTGTACACAGTGTCTACCATGCCAACTGTCATGTGGAGGGGCCTCAGGAGAGGGCCCGGGTGGCACACGTGGCAGCCACCACTGCCAGCCTCAAACTGGCTTCTGGCTTGGGCACCATGAACTACCCTACTATCCTGCCCTCGGGAATAGTCAGTAGCAAAGGTGGCACCAACCTCCGGCCCAAGGGGCCACGGGCGGCTGGAACTCCAGGAGCTGCGGCGCACAGCCCCCTGAGCCTGGGCGGCCCCAGTCCCTACGAGAAGATCCAGCATGTGGTTGGGGAACAGGGTAAGGACCCACTTCTCCCGTGGTTAGGTGCAAACAGGCGGCCCTAGCTCCAGGCCCAAGGGGACAGTATGTCCATGCTCATCGAGCTCGCAGTGGACACAGCTGTCCCTTTGTAGGTGGGGAAACCAAGGCTGGGGCACTGGGAGAGAAACAGGGCAGTCCCCAGGGATCTCACAGCATGTCCCAGCGGTGGCTGCGAGGACCTGATGCCATCTACATCCTTTCCCTGCAGGACTGGGCCGTGGCCCCAGCCACCTGTCTGGCCTGAGCGTGCCTTGCCCCCTGCCCAGTCCGCAGGCGGGCACGCTGACCTGCGAGTTGAAGAGCTGCCCCTACTGTGCGAGTGCCCTGGAGGACCCTGACTTCGAGTTCAGCGGCTCAGAGAGCGGAGACTCGGATGCCCACGGCGTCTACGAATTCACCCAGGACGTGCGGCATGGTGACCGACGGGACCCCATGCAGTCGCCCCATGCGGCAGACACGCCAGGCCAGGGCAGCATGCGGCAGCGGCCACCTCGGCGGGCAGCCTCGGGTGAGCCATGCAGGCTGGGGCGCCTCTGGGTCTCCTTCAGCAGCAAGCTGCGTCGCATTGTGGACAGCAAGTACTTCAACCGTGGCATCATGGCGGCCATTCTTGTCAACACGCTGAGCATGGGGGTGGAGTACCACGAACAGGTGGGCACCTCGCGGCGCTGGGGTGAGGGGGCAGGGTTTGCAGGATGACCAGACCTGGTGTGGCAGCAGGCAGCAGGTTCTGGTATCTTCCTTGGGTTCCCAGCCTTTTCTGGACCCGCAGGATTTGTGGGGTTGGCAGGAGACAGAGCTGTCTGTTCTGGGACCTTGTGTTGACTTAGCATTCTGGGCCCCTTGTGCCCTGGAGCTCTGCTGGGCCTTGAACGGAGCCATCTCAGCTCTCGCCTCACGGCTCTCCCATCCTGAAGCAACGCAAGGGTTTCACCATCTGCGTAAGCGCTGTGGCGTATGATCTTCCCAGGACCGTTTGCAGAAGGGCTCCCTCAGCTGCCCAGCCTCTCCGACCATGGCCTCAGGGCCTGGGTGGCCAGGAGCGAGCAGTATGGAGTGGTCCTGTGAGGGGGAAGTGGAGCACCTGGTACCCCTCACCTACATGCATGCCGCAGCCTCCTGCACCCCAAGAATCACCACACCTGGGGATCAAGTCTCGGTCCCATGGGGTGGGCAGTTCTGGGAGCCAGGCAGCCTCCAGTCTGAATTCACTTTTAGTGAGCAGAGTGATTTTTCCCCTTGGTTTTTCCTGCTACTGTCTCTAGGACAAGAGCGGCGTAAGGGAAATCAGGCAGGTCTGGGTAGGGCAGCGCCATCTGCATGAGTCTCTGCATGCATGCACACACGTGGACAGGTGCATAGATGTGCACACAGGCACAATGTATATGCGCAGAGGCATACAGACACAAGGACAGGCGCATAGGAGCACATAGGTTTGCACACATGGATTGTCTCAAGTGTGCACGTTGACATATGCACGGCTGTGCTGCGGCATACGTATTCAGCACCACACATGGTGCCACGGGGACACATGCACATACCCCCACACAGGCAAGAGGGTCACACACTTGTGGCAAGAGGCCTTCGGGGACCTCGTTGCAGGAAAGGATGGCTGAGACTGCAGGGTGCCAAGTCGCTGCATGGGCACTGCCCATGTGCCATGCCCCCATCTCACGCGGGGCCCCAGCAGCGCCCATCCTTTCTCTCCTAGCCAGTGCTGGCAGGGCCTGGAGAGGGAGTGCCATCTCAGGAAGTTCTTGGTGCCCCCGTGCCTGGCTAGAATGATGCGAAGGTCACGTGGGGACCATCAGAGTACTGGGCAGTGTCTCCCCAGAGGGGGCGCCCTGGGGTCCCAGTTCCTCCATATGGCAGCCAGTCAGTTCTTTCTGAAGAGCTGTGTAGCCCTCGGCCCCTTGTACCCCTGAAGCACCAAACTACTTCCACTTCGGGGTTCTGAGCCCGCGGGGTGGGGACCAGCAGGGCCTGACCTGCTCCCCTGGCCCGCAGCCCGACGAGCTGACCAACGCACTGGAGATCAGCAACATCGTGTTCACCAGCGTGTTCGCCCTGGAGATGCTGCTGAAGCTGCTGGCCTGTGGCCCTCTGGGCTACATCCGGAACCCCTACAACATCTTCGACGGCATCGTTGTCGTCATTAGGTGAGTCGTCCCCGCTTCCCCCCCAAATATCCAGGGAGTCCCACCGAGAGTAAAGGCCATCGAAGTGGAAGTGCTGGTGGCAGTGGTGGTGTGGGGGAGGGGTGCTGGGGACTCTGCCCTATGGTTTTCGACCCCGTGGTCCACATTTAGTCCCCCGTGTCTCACATGAGTGTTCCCGACAAAGGACGCCGGCTTAGGCATCATGCTGGGCCCAGGGCATGGGGAGTGGCATTCGGTAGAATCTGCAGCATGATGGGAGCAGAAGTGACCACCCCTGGAGTTTAAGGTCTCGTCCCTGACAGTGGGGGTCCAAGCACCCAGATGAACCAGACGTGAAAGGTTGGGGCTGGAGGGAAGCCGTCAGCAGAATCCCTGGCCAGAGCTCCTTGGGGGCTGAGGGGCTGCCACAGCCCCTCTGGGTCCTTGATGCAGCTAGACCTGCGTTGATCAGGGGCCACCGTGGCTCCCAGCCTGGTGGTCCTTCCTGTGGGGGAGGGTGGCCTGGGCCGCGATGGACCTCTCTGACCTCGCCCCTGCTCCCGTCCGCAGCGTCTGGGAGATCGTGGGGCAGGCGGACGGCGGCCTGTCTGTGCTGCGCACCTTCCGGCTGCTGCGGGTGCTGAAGCTGGTGCGCTTCCTGCCGGCGCTGCGGCGCCAGCTCGTGGTGCTCATGAGGACCATGGACAACGTGGCCACCTTCTGCATGCTGCTCATGCTCTTCATCTTCATCTTCAGGTGGGCAGGGTCCAGTTCCGTGAGCTCCTGTGGTGGGGTCGGGGTCACTCTTGTGGGGCTCAGAGGGAGGCAGATGAGTCAACTGCAGGGTGGCAGCGACGCCAGGCTCCTGGCGGGTTTGCGGAGCCATCTGCTTCTTGCCAACCTGGACCGCCGGGGGATGTCCCCAGAGAGCAAGCGGCCCACAGACCGCTTCTTGGCCAGCGGAGCTTACAGATGGGCCTTGTACAGCCTCGTTCCTGGCTGCACCTGCTGCTCCTCGGGCCAGGACATCAGCTGCAGAGCAAACCCCTGAGCCCAGGCTTGGTCCTTCCTGCAAAAACCACAATGTGGCGGGAAGCGGGCACAGCAGCCTGCATGGAGGTGGTCCCGGCCCCCCACTGAGCGCCTGCCCTCCACAGCATCCTGGGCATGCATCTCTTTGGCTGCAAGTTCAGTCTGAAGACAGACTCAGGAGACACCGTCTCAGACAGGAAGAACTTCGACTCTCTGCTCTGGGCCATTGTCACTGTGTTCCAGGTACAGCCCCCACTAGGGATCTCTGTAAACAAGGGTCCCAGGCGTAAACCAGACCTCCAGGGAGCCCAAACGGCAAGCACGTTGGGACGCATCTCCAGGGAGCTGCGTGGGGTGTGGGGCCAGAGCCGCCAGCCTGAGCGCGTGCACTCCCCGGCCCCCAGATCCTGACTCAGGAAGACTGGAACGTGGTCCTCTACAACGGCATGGCCTCCACCTCCTCGTGGGCCGCCCTCTACTTTGTGGCCCTCATGACCTTCGGGAACTACGTGCTCTTCAACCTTCTAGTGGCCATCCTGGTGGAGGGCTTCCAGGCGGAGGTGAGGTGTGGGAAGGGTGGAGCTGGCGAGGGGGCAGGAGGGAGGCAGGGTCCTTACCTGCGGAGACGGTCCACACGCCCACGCCTGGCCCTGGCAGCAACCTCTGGGCCCACACGCCCTCCCTGTTCCAAGCCGGAGTCCTGTCCAAGAGCCTCACGCCTGCCTTGTGCTGCACACATGCAGGGTGACGCCAACAGATCCGACACAGACGAGGACAAGACATCCACACACCTGGAGGATTTGGATAAGCTCAGAGAACTTCGAGCTGCAGGTGTTGGATGGCGGGCTGGAGTAGGGGGGCCGGGAGGTAGGGTCCTACTGCTGGAATCCCTGGAGTCTCGGCCAATCCCTTCCCCCCAGAAATGAAGATGTATTCACTGACTGTGACTCCCAATGGGCACCTGGAGGGTCGAGGCAGCCTGCCCCCTCCCGTCATCACGCGTACAGCGGCCACGCCCATGCCCACTCCAAAAAGCTCCCCGCACCTGGATGCAGCCCACGCCCTCCTGGACTCCCGGCGCAGCAGCAGTGGTTCCGTGGACCCCCAGCTTGGGGACCAGAAGTCTCTGGTAGGTCCCATCCTCCACCCCTGAGGCGAGGGAGGGTCGTCATAACAGCCGGCCCGTCCGTGACCGAGCATGGTGCCCGTGCACGTGAAGACAGGCTCCGCCGTGCTTGTTGCGTGAGATAAACGCAGGGACCTGGGCCCCCTCCCAGTCACAGCACTGTGAAACGTGTCTTGCCGGTTCCAGCCGGCCCTGGGCTTGCTCTGACCTGTGTCCAGCCAAGCCAGACTTTGCGTGAAAGCTGTACAAGGCCAGCGATGCGGGGTGAGATGGCCGTGTTCCCTGCGCCCGGCAGCCGTGCTGCAGCCGCCTCTGGTGGCATTTCCCCCAGGGCCCAGAGGTGGGGATCACGGTGAGCCGGAGACATCCTCCGGCCTGCTCATACCCTCCGCCTCCCCAGGCCAGCCTGCGCAGCTCCCCCTGTGCCCCTTGGGGCCCCGGCAGCGCGGGGAGCAGCCGACGCTCGAGCTGGAACAGCCTGGGCCGCGCCCCCAGCCTCAAGCGCCGCAGCCAGTGCGGGGAGCGGGAGTCTCTGCTGTCCGGGGAGGCCAAGGGCAGCACGGACGACGAGGCCGAGGACGGCAGGCTGGGCTCTGGGCCCCACCTCGAGGCTCCGCCTGGGCCCCCAGCCCCACCGCGGCGTGCTGAGTCGCTGGACCACCGCAGTGCCCTGGACCTGCGCCCCCCTCGGCCCATGGCCCTCCTGCCCGCCAAGGTCCATGACTGCAATGGGCAGATGGTAGCACTGCCCAGCGAGTTTTTCCTGCGCATCGACAGTCACAAGGAGGACGCAGCCGAGTTTGACGACGACGTGGAGGACGTGAGTGGGGTGTCGGGAAGTGGGGCACTGACCAGACCCGCGGCACGTCCACTCCTCTGGGGTTCCCAAAAGCAGAGCCTGAGGCAGGAACTTGGTGTCGGTGGCCCGGGATGGGAGGGAGGGAGCAGGCCGGCCAGAGCAGGCGGCCAGTTTCAAACGATTCAAAGTCAGCCGCATCGGTCCTTCGGGGTCAGCCACTGACTGAGCTGCCGTGCGTTTGAGGAGAGGCGATGGTCAATATGCAGGACAATTCCTGATTGGCTGCAGAAAGTTCCCCAGAGGCCAATCCTCCTCTCCCGGCCTACGGCCTCCCAGAGTGAGCACTTTCCATTGGTCAGATGGAGAGGAGAAGGGTTCGCAGGGCAGGAGGGCGAGGTGCGCAGGAGAAGAGTAGGCAGGGCAGGAGGGCGAAGTGCACCCCAGGGGCAAGGAGGAGCCCAGGGGGGCTCAGAGTCTCCTTCACGTCCGTAGAGCTGCTGCTTCCGCCTGCACAAGGTGCTGGAGCCCTACGCTCCACAGTGGTGCCGCAGCCGCGAGTCGTGGGCTCTGTACCTCTTCCCGCCGCAGAACAGGTGAGCGCCCCGGGACGGTAGGGGGAGCCCAGCCTCATCCAGAGGCCACAGGACGGCGCACGGCTGTCCCGGCCTCACTCACCGTGGCCCCCTCCCCAGGCTGCGCGTGTCCTGCCAGAAGGTCATTGCACATAAGATGTTTGACCACGTGGTCCTCGTCTTCATCTTCCTCAACTGTATCACCATTGCCCTGGAGAGGCCGGACATCGATCCTGGTAGCACTGTGAGTCCATGACTGGCCAGATGCCTGGGACAGCTGGGGGGGGAGACGGGGGTGGGCACCGTCCTCCCGCCTCTCTCTCCCCGCAGGAACGGGCCTTCCTCAGCGTCTCCAACTACATCTTCACAGCCATCTTTGTAGTCGAGATGATGGTGAAGGTAGCGAGGGCCCCTCCCTGGGTTCTAGTCCTCGTACCACCGAGAGCCCCTCCTTGCGATCCAGTCACTGTGCCCCCCCTCCAGGACCTTCCTCGAGCCTTTCGCACCCCCTCCAGGTGGTGGCCCTGGGGCTGCTGTGGGGCGAGCATGCCTACCTGCAGAGCAGCTGGAACGTGCTGGACGGGCTCCTGGTCCTGGTGTCCCTGGTTGACATCATCGTGGCCATGGCCTCGGCTGGCGGTGCCAAGATCTTGGGCGTCCTGCGTGTGCTGCGCCTGCTGCGGACCCTGCGGCCTCTCAGGTGGGGGCGGGGGGGGGTGAGGGCCATTACACACGTCCAAAACGGACACAGAAGCCTGGTCCCTCCCCTGTTCGTCTTTGTGGCTCTCGGGCCCAGGCACGTGTTCATGCGTGTCCTGTGCGGGCTTCTGCACGTCCTGTGCGGAGGCGGCCCTCTTGGGCATGCCCAGCAGCGCGTCCCCTCCACCTGGGCAGGGTCATCAGCCGAGCGCCAGGTCTCAAGCTGGTGGTGGAGACTCTGATATCATCGCTCAGGCCCATCGGGAACATCGTCCTCATTTGCTGCGCCTTCTTCATCATCTTTGGGATCCTCGGGGTGCAGGTAGGAACCTTGTCCAGACCCTGCCTGGCGCCGGCCTGGCTCACCAGGTGGGCGGCCAGGCCTTGCAAGGTGACCGCCTGTCCTGGTCCAGCTCTTCAAGGGCAAGTTCTACTACTGCGAGGGAGCGGACACCAGGAACATCACCACCAAGGCAGAGTGCCGGGCTGCCCGCTACCGCTGGGTGCGGCGCAAATACAACTTCGACAACCTGGGTCAGGTGGGTACGGAGGGCTGCAGAGCGGCCTTGGGCGTGACCAGGGATGTGGGGGGCGTGGCCACTGGCCCTCCCCTTCAGTGATTCCTACTCGCCACGCAGGCTCTGATGTCCCTGTTCGTGCTGTCCTCCAAGGACGGCTGGGTGAACATCATGTATGACGGGCTGGACGCCGTGGGCATTGACCAGCAGGTGCGCGCGGCCGGGACGGCCACCCCGGTGACCTGAGCAGGTCCCATGTGTCCCTGGGCTCGAGGGACCTTCTCCAGAACCTCTGGCTACCGCCACCTTGCGGCCACTTCCTCTGGCACCACGGGCCAGCCCCTTAGGGAGTGCCCTGGGTTGGGGGGGAGGATGGGCGTGCGGGGCACCCACCGCCTCGTGTGCCGCAGCCCGTGCAGAACCACAACCCCTGGATGCTGCTGTACTTCATCTCCTTCCTGCTCATCGTCAGCTTCTTCGTGCTCAACATGTTCGTGGGCGTGGTGGTGGAGAACTTCCACAAGTGCCGGCAGCACCAGGAGGCCGAGGAGGCGCGGCGGCGGGAGGAGAAGCGGCTGCGGCGCCTGGAGAGGAGGCGCAGGAGTAAGGCGGCCCCTGTGGTGGCGGGTCGGTACCTACGCATTTGCTGTGTGGTGCCCGGCTCCCGGGCCTGCAGCCTCCGGCCCAGATGGCTGTGCATGCAGCCGCCTTGCATGGGCCGGGCCTCAGCGGAGGCCAGCAGTGGTGGGCAGCTGGGGCGCCCACTGTGACAGGCAGTGTCCCCCTGAAGACCCAGGAGGTAGTTGGGACAACCCAAGATCCACTCAGGAGTTAGAGGGGCAAGACAGTGGACCCCAACTTGGGAGCAGAGGGGCTTCCTGCACAGGCCCTGAGCGTCCCCACGGCAGCCGCTCAGACGTATCCTTGTCTTTCCAGGCACTTTCCCCAACCCAGGTATCTGCCCTGCACTGCATGTTCAGCATGCTGCTGCCGCTGCCGCTGCTGCCGCCGCCGCTGCTGCTGCTGCAGGGAGAAGGGCGGGTGTCACAGGCTTCCAGGGGTCATCTCAGGGTGGGCATGGTTGCCAGGTGCAAAGGGTGGGAGAAAGGGCTGTGGCCTGCACTGGCATCCGGGCTGCACCGCTGCCCCTGCCTGCCCCTGTGTGACCTTCCTTGTGGCTGGCATGCGCACACCTTACTGTCCAGGAGGCCAAGAGCCCCCTCGCTAGTGACAGCTTGTGGCTGCTCCCATCGTGCCGGCTGCCGGCCCCTCTGGCTGCCTGTGCTGAGCTGTTTGCTAGTGACGCATGCTGGACCGAGAAGCATGTGGGTCCGGGGGGGGGTTGCCCCTCCGCCTCTGCTCTCCCAGGTCCAAGCCTTCAGCCCCTGAGTGTGTGGCTTCACGACTCCTGTGGGCCCTGGGGTGTGACACAACCCACAGCTCGCCACAGAACTCCTTAAGTGCTCTGGGCACCTGCGGCAGGCACAGCGTCTAGTGCAGTCAGACCTGTGGTGGGGCACACATGGGGACACTCCAAGGTGTGTCCTCTCTTGCTGTCCTGACATCAGCCTCAGGCTGGTTTGGGCGCATGTCCCAGGTCACCTTTGGAGGCTGGGAGAGGCTTCCCATCATCTCTGCTGCAGCGGGTCCCGCAGGGCCCAGACAGGGAAGGTGGACCAGGAGTCACCGTGCCCAGGTGTCAGCACAGGGTGGGCACAGAGACCAAGTTTGCTGCTCCCCAGCCTAAGCCCCGTGGGAGCAGGTCTGGCCAGGGACACAGTCGGAAGTGGAGAGCCCCAAACAGCGTGCTCAGCCTCCTGGGTATTGCTGGGGTGACCGAGCATCTGCCATCTGGACACCTCATGTTTAGGGGAACCGCCTCTTGGCCAGAACAGACCGAAGAATCCCCTCCCCCAGCCGGGGGCTGCCCAGCCCAGCCGGGGCCCTGCCTGAGCTGCCCCCACATGCTTGGCCTCCCGGAAGGAGAATGGGACCTCTGCATGCCCGAGGGGTGGGCTCAGGCAGTCCTGCCACAGCCAGGTGGCTCATCAGCGCCCCCCTTGCAGAGGCCCAGCGCCGGCCCTACTATGCGGACTATTCGCACACGCGCCGCTCCGTCCACTCTCTGTGCACCAGCCACTACCTGGACCTCTTCATCACCTTCATCATCTGCCTCAACGTCATCACCATGTCCATGGAGCACTACAACCAGCCCAAGGTGGCCGGGGGGGCCCTGGGGAGGCCTGGGGGGCCCTGGGAGCGGGCCCCTCGGGGTGGGCCCCTGGGGGGCAGGGCCTCTCTTCCAACAAGAGTTTGGTTCTTTTCATAGCTATTTTTCTATTTATTTGAAGCACAGTAAAAAAAAAAAAGGGTACACTTTGGAAATTCAGTGGCACAAGATACATTGTCATTAACTTGAGGAGCATCATACAGCTTTAAAAAAAGAAATCAAAAGAAAAAACTTTTCTCTTGTTTTGAACACTGCCTTACATCATTTGCTCTTGAGTGGCCCCAACAGACCATTTTCAGATACCAGGTCAATAAACTGCTAACATCCATAAAAAGGTAGCTTTCTTACTAAAATATAAGAATTTAAAAGTAGTATATAAACAAGAAAAGACTGAACTGGAATAAAAGTCTGGATGTCACGTCTAAAATCGAGTCTTTCGTTTGACCCTCCACATTCCTCTCCCTCTGCCGTATCCCAGAGGGCTTTAAGAGGACTTTGAACTTGCCAGAGCCGGGCCTGCGCGTCCAGACTTTGCCTCGCTGGGTCTAGAGCAGGAGGCGCTGCCCAGAGGCCCAAGGACCCCGTCCCCCGGACCCCCTCCACGGCGTGCTCAGGGCTTCTTGTGCACCCTCAGGAAGCGCGAGGTCTCAGCAGAATCTGTGTTAAGCTGGGGGCAGGGTGGAGTCAGCTTCCTCCTTTGCTGAGCTGGTCCTCAGTACTTGCTGGCTCATGGGGTGACAACCATAGGCCTGGCCCAGAGCTCCTGTTGTCTGCGCTGGGGTGGGGGGGCAAGGAGAAGGGGCAGCCAGGAGTCGTGGGGCCCCTCAGCCAACCTTCTCTCTGTCCCCAGTCCTTGGATGAGGCCCTCAAGTACTGCAACTATGTCTTCACCATAGTCTTCGTTTTTGAGGCCGCGCTGAAGCTGGTGGCCTTTGGGTTCCGGCGGTTCTTCAAGGACAGGTGTGTGGTCTGGGAGGGGGGCAGGGCAGGTGGGCAGGTGATCTGGGACAGGCTCCAGGTGGGGGGGGGTTCCCCTCTCGAGCTTGGGCTGAACCAGTACTCTACGAGCTGTGGCCACGCTGAGCCCCACCCCCTCTTGGCCAGGTGGAACCAACTGGACCTGGCCATCGTCCTGCTGTCCATCATGGGCATTGCGCTGGAGGAGATCGAGATGAACGCTGCTCTGCCCATCAACCCCACCATCATCCGCATCATGCGCGTGCTTCGAATCGCTCGTGGTAGGCAACCCCCGCACGTCCCGCGTGGTCTCCCTGGACTGTCAGGAGGCCCTGGGCGCAGCAGGACAGGCACAGGCCGGCTTCATCCTCAGCGGGACGTCGGCAGTCGAGGGGACCCTGGTCTCCAGGTGGGATGCGTGTCCAGGGTCCCCTGGCCAGTCTGTGCCTGGTAACACTCGACTCCTGCCCTAGTGCTGAAGCTACTGAAGATGGCCACAGGCATGCGTGCCCTGCTGGACACTGTGGTTCAAGCCCTGCCACAGGTAGGTCAGGGCCCAGCACTTCTGGGGGCCACCAGGAGCCTTCAGGAGACAGGCTGGCCGCGTTGGTGCCTCCATCTCTCACTTGCTTGTCCTGTGGCCAAGGTCGTGCCCTTGAGTGTTCAGCTTTGCTGATCTGAAAGAGGTTGGAAATAGATGCCCGCCTTGGCCTCAGGCTCCGGGCAAAAACACTGTTCGGTGCCTTCCTAGAGGGTGCACTTGGGAGGCGAGGGTGGTAGCAAGTGGGGGGCGCCGTCAGGGCCAGCGGGCCCAGAGCACTCCAGCTGTGGCTTTCTGTGCCCTCAGCCCCATCCTTTCTAGCCTGATGGCGGTCCCCTGGGGACCGCGCACCACAGCCCTCCCTCCCTATTACCCTTCCACCTGTGCCCGTGTCCTTCCAGTGGGCAGGCTGCATGCTGCTGCCCATCCAGCCTCCATTCACCCACCAGTGCCTCCGTCCTCTCTGTCAGCCTGTGACTGTCACCCCATGCACCCTTCAACCAGCCGGCCACGCCTGCCTTCACCCGCCCGACGTGTGCTGCCCTCAGCAGCATTTTGGGCCCCGCCTGAGTGGCTGTCCACCACGCATGTCCACGGGGCAGGCAGGGAGGCCTGGGCGTTGCCTTGAGGGAGTTGCAGCAAACACTGGGGTGTGGCGTGGACATCTAAGCGTGGCAGTTCCTTGGGGTAGGTCACGTGAGGTCCTTGCTGTGTTGGTTTAGGACCCCCCCATGGAGACTCCAAGGCCAAGGTAACCCGAGCCAAGGAGGCCCCTGCGGGCCTTGACCAGCTCGCAGGGGCAGTCAGTGAGCAGGAGGGTGTGAAGAACCGTGGTGGAACAGAGGGGGGCTCAGGCCAGCGTCAGAGGGCCCTTGGATGCCAGGCCAGGGCGCAGAGCTCAGGGGCGTGGGAGAGGCTCATGGGGAGACCAGGAAGGGCACAAGGCTCAAAGTGGCGCCCCGGCTGGGCCCCCTTCCCTGGGCCGGTGCAGCGGCGTGGAAGCAGCCTGCCCGGGGCTGACCTTGCTCTGCTTCTCTCTCGTGTAGGTAGGGAACCTTGGTCTTCTTTTCATGCTCCTGTTTTTTATCTATGCTGCCCTGGGAGTGGAGCTGTTTGGGAGGCTAGGTAAGTGTGGTCACGCGGTGCCCTTTCCCCAAGGTCCCCAGGAAGGTGGCTCTGGTGTCGCCTCCTGTAAGACCCATGCAGAGTGCAGGACACAGACGGGCCGTGAGCCTCCAAGTGTGTCCTCGGTCTGCTGGCCATCTCCTCTCCCCGGCGAGCGCTTAGGTGTACACCACACACCCGCTCACACATAGGCACTTGCACCCAGAGGCGTGTGACTCTGAGGCGTAGGGCACCTCTGCTCATGGTCCACACCCCAGCCAGCCAGGCGGGCCACACTCAGGCGAACAAGTGTGCGGGTGACTGGCATCTCGACTGTCACCTGACCGCAGTCTGAGCCCCTCCCTCTCTAGACTAGGGCGAGTGGGGACCCCTCCTGGCTGCTAGGATCTGTCGTCGACCCTCGGGGCTCCCTCTCAGCCATCACACACAGTCACAGAGGACAGACGCTCCTGACCCTCCACCCGTCCACCATGGCCCCGGGCTCAGCCTGACGCCTGGACTCGGCCACAGATCCCCAGCGCAGTCCCATTGCTGAGCGCTGGGCAGCTGTGACCGGAAGGCCAGGCCTGCGGCACAGGGGGCACAGTGCAGGACAGCGACAGAGACCTTGCCCCAGGCTGCTGGCCCGGGCCTCAGGCGGGGTCTGTGCCCACAGAGTGCAGCGAGGACAACCCCTGCGAGGGCCTGAGCAGACACGCCACCTTCACCAACTTCGGCATGGCCTTCCTCACCCTATTCCGCGTGTCCACTGGGGACAACTGGAACGGGATCATGAAGGTACCTGCGAGACTGCCCCCCCACTACCCACAAGCCCTGGCGGGGGGCGGGGGCGGGGGGAGCCCAGTGCCGTGACCCTGCCGCCCGGCCCAGGACACGTTGCGTGAGTGCGCCCGCGAGGACAAGCACTGCCTCAGCTACCTGCCGGCGCTCTCCCCCGTCTACTTCGTCACCTTCGTGCTGGTGGCCCAGTTCGTGCTGGTCAACGTGGTGGTGGCCGTGCTCATGAAGCACTTGGAAGAGAGCAACAAGGAGGCCCGTGAGGACGCCGAGATGGACGCCGAGATCGAGCTGGAGATGGCGCAGGCGCCCACGTCCCGGCAGCCGCCTGCTGCCCAGGTAGGGCGTGTTAGGGATGGGGAATGGGAGTAGCCTTGGGGTTTTTGCGGGCGCAGCCGAGCTGAGGTGGGCCGCCTCCCTCGCCACAGGAGGAGAGCCCGAGCACCCAGCCAGACGCCCCGAACCTCCTAGTGGCACGCAAGGTGTCGGTGTCCAGGATGCTGTCCCTGCCCAACGACAGCTACATGTTCCGTCCCGTGGCCCCTGCTGCAGTCCCCCACCCTCGCCCGCTGCAGGAAGTAGAGATGGAGACCTATGCGGGCAGCGCCCTTTCGGGTATGGCTGTGGGAGCGAGTAGCGGACGAGGGATCACAGGCAGGGGAGGACGTGAGGGAGGAGGGTGGAGCCAGGCGCCAGGCCCCGGCCTGAGGCTTCAGATGTGTCCTGCCCCAGATCCAGTCGCGTCCAGCCACTCGCCACCCCTGGAGCCCTGTGCATCCCTTCAAGTTCCGTCGACTGTGTCCTCCCCGGCCAAGGACAGCGACCCCCTACGTCCCCTGTCCCCACTGGGTGCACCCCGCTCCCCGAGCCTTACCCGGATGCTCTGCAGACAGGTAAAGAAAGCCTTCATCCCACAGGCCTCGGAGGCTCCATAGGACCCCTTTTCCCATATGGAGGATAAAGGCCCAGAGGGCAGGCTCTGTGTCCTCGGGCTTGGAGTTCATCATCCACCCTCGGTTGGGCATCAGACCCCAAGCAGGTGGCTCAGTAGCCCGTCAACAGGCATGTGAGGTGGCAGAGTGGTCCCGTGGACCCTAATCCCCTTCCTGGGTCACAGCCTCTGGCTCCCACAGAACCCAGCATGCTGCTTCTGGGCCCGCCCCATTCCAGCAGCCTGGCTTTGCAACCTCTGCCCTCCCCTTCTGGCTGGCACAAGAGCCCCTCTTGCATAGGAGTGCTTGGGAGCATCCTGTCCGCAGGCTGTCAGGCTGGGCTGTGGGGCTTAGAAACCGGGAGTAGCCTGGGCTCTTCAGTGTCTCCTGGGCCTTGGGCAGGCTGTGTCCGCCGCTCGCACCCACTCTGTCCTCGTGCTCCTGCAGCGGCTCAGGCTCATCCCCTGGGGCCTCATAGGTCAAGTGGGGAAGGTCAGGGTTTGGGGTGGCCACACCAACAGCTCCCAGCCCATCTCGCCCTGAGTCCCCAGTCTGGAGGATAACAACCACCTTAGGGTGCTGATCTCCCCATGACCCACGTAGAGAGGGGTGACTGAGCTGCCGGGGGCACCTCCATATTATTTCAGGGGGCCGTGCACACGGAGTCCCTGGAAGGTCAGGCTGACGACCCTGTGGACGGCATCCCGGACTCCACGGAGACCACCGAAAAGACCCCTACAAAGCAGGTGTCCCTGGGCTCCCTGCAGTCCCCTCCCCACACCCCTAGGCCTGCCAGTGTCCGAACCCGCAAGAACACTTTCGGGCAGCGCTGCGTCTCCAGCCGGCCTCCCACCCTGAGTGGAGATGAAGCCTCCGACCCAGCCGATGAGGAGGTCAGTCACATCACCAGCTCAGCCTGCCCCTGGCCAGCCGCCGAGCCCTGCAGCCCCGAGGCCTCCCCAGCAGCCTCCCCTGCGGCCCGAGGGGCGGCAGGAAGCAGGAGGGACCTACGGAGGCTCTGTAGTGTGGATGCCCAGGGCTTCCTGGACAAGCCGGGTCGGGCGGATGCACAGAGGTGGCCATCGGTAGAACTGGACGGTGGGGACAGCCACTCTGAGCCTGGGGAGTTGAGGGGCCAGGTCTCAGAGCTCGAGCCAGCCCTGGGGGCACGGAGGAAGAAGAAGATGAGCCCCCCTTGTATCTCGGTGGAGCCCCCCACCGAAGACGAAGGCTCAGCCCGGCCCCCTGCAGCAGAAGGTAGCAGCACCACCCTGCGGCGCCGAACGCCATCCTGTGAGGCCGCTGTCCACAGGGACTGCTTGGAGCTCCCCGAGGGCGTGGGCACAGGAGGGGACCCTGCCACCAAGGGCGAGCGCTGGGGCCAGGCCTCCTGCCGGGCAGAGCATCTGACTGTCCCCAACTTTGCCTTCGAGTCCCTGGACGTGGGGGGCCCTGGTGGAGACTCTTTCTTGGACAGTGGCCACAGCATGACGCCACAACCCAGAGCTTCCTCCCCGGGGGCCACCGTGTCTCTGGGACACCTTGAAACGGAACCTTGTGTGCCCTCCGGTGACCCCCCAGAGAAGGGGCGGGGTCTGTATCTCACCGTGCCCCAGACTCCTTTGAAGAAATCAGGGTCACCCCCAGCCACCCCTCAGGCCCTCGGCAACGAGGAGCCAGTGTAACCCAGGCTGCGTGTACATGGGGCTTTGGCACGTCGGTTGATGGCTCTTGGCAGGGCAGTGGCGCCCTGAGAGCCGCGAGCGGACCCATGTCTGACTCCCCGAGGCAGAGGCGCCCAGGGGAGAGGCGGCGGTGTTGTGTCTCCGCACCAGGACACAGGTGCAGCCCGCGCCTCCGTCAAGTGATTCGGGGTTTGGCTTCCCTGCGTTTTCCTGCCGCCTGAGGCCATGCTGGGATCGGGCAGCAACCCCGAGACAGGAGCTGCATCCTGGAAAGGACCGGAAGCTCCTCACAGATGGGAGGGCACCTCGGCTGTGTCCACACTGCCACGCACTTCTGTAGGGAGCACGCGCTGGGGCCTCAGATGCCCTGCGAGCGACACTGCGCCCCACAGCCTCCACAGCAACATCACTTTTACCCACAGTCTACGAGCTCTTGTCTGTCACTCGGTGTTCTTAACGCACACCCGCCCCTCCCCTACCATCTGCTCGGACGTTTCTGGATTCAATCCAGCGGCCCTGGGAATAGCTTCATCATCTAGAAGTTGTGACCGGCCCAGTAAGACGTCCCGGTCCCAGGGGGGCTTCCCATCCATCCTAGGCTGTTGGCCTAGAGAATCATTCACTATCCATTTGGTTTGTTTCCTTTGTCTTCTGAATTCAGGTTAAATGTCGCAATAATCTGATGCAGAAAACTCAAAGCTTCTTAAGTCAAGAGAGAGGGGAGGGGAGGGGCAAAGCAGAATAAATACTAACTTATTTAAGAAAAGCACTTCGTTCTCAGTGTCTGTGTCAGGGGTCTGGGGTCAGGTTGGGGGCGAGCCCAACCAGGCCCTGCCCAGCCAGCACTTGGCCACCAGAACGCCAGAGACCAGCAGCAGGAGGAGGCCAGGCAGGAAGACGTTAGCCAGGAGGGGGAGCCCCCACACTTCTGAGCACCCTGGTTCTCCAGTGTGGTGGCGGATCCAGTCTACATAGGCACGAACACGAGCGTAGACCCCCGGTCGGTCAGGGCGACCACAGCCTTCACCCCAGCTGACCACCCCGGCCTGGTGCCAGGTCCCAGCCACCTGGCACACCAGCGGTCCTCCGGAGTCGTCCTGTGGGACAAATCAGGGTAAGACTCAAAACACCAAGAATGTGCGAGTCTTCGATGGGCTGTGCCAGCTCACCTGGCAGGCATCTCCAGCGCCCTGGGCACACAGCATGTCCGGCCGGATGCTGCTGCCATTGCCGCTTGCGTAGGCCTGGCTGCAGGTCTCTGTGTCCAGCACGGAGACTTCTGCCTCTTGAAGATTGTATGGGGGTGGCAGAGGCTCTAGGAAAAGGGCGGGCTCAGGGAAGTTGAGGCACCAGCTTCACGCTGGTAGGAGAGGGGGAGGGGCACATCTGTCACCCAGTAACAAGTCTCCCCACCAGGGTGCCCTTTGCACCCCCAGTCTGGAGGTCGTACATGAAACCTTGGCAAGGAGCCCGGAAAAGGGACGCCCACTAGGACTAGAGGGGGCCGGAGAAGCCCCCGGGGGAGGCCTGTGTCGCGGGGTTCCTCACCTCCCTCTCGGATGTGGCCCCAGCCTGTCACCCAGCACCGCGTCCCAGGGTGGAAGTCAGTCTGTGGGAGGCACACAGGCTGGACTAGGTGGGACAGAGTCACGGCGGCGCCCAGCTGCACCAGGGCGACGTCCCCACTGGACCCCGGAGGCCCTGGGGAGCTGGAGTACAGGACGATTCGCCGCACGGTGGAGAAATGGGCAGACAAGGTGATGGTCAGCTCTCCCAGGTGCACTTGGTAATCAGATGAGTTCAGAGACCTGGGAGGGCAGTCGTGGATGTCACTGCCCGGCAAGCAGCGCACCCAGCGGCCCGGGCCAGGAGCCTGGCTCACCCCTTCTCTGCTCCGCTTGCACACAGGGTCCAAGCCTAGCAGCGCCCACGTTCTTCAGCCCACCACACTATGCCCCCCTCCCCTGGGAAGAAAGTGTCCAACACATTCTGAGTCCAGCCACCTCACAGGGCTGCTCAGGTGGCGTACAAGACAGGGCAGCTTCGCGCGGAGGAGGGGTCCTAGACGCTCCCGGTATTGGCTGGGACCAGCAGCCAGGAGCACTTTGGGCCTCAGTGAGGTCAAGGGTCACACCCAGCTGGCACCGACGGCAATAGGACAAGGGCCCCTCCCCCACTGGGGCTGCAGCTGCCACGTCAGGTGGACAGATGACTCTTCCCTTCCCACTGAGGAAAGGTGCACTGTGCGTCACAGCAGAGCGAGGGCCGCCAGGCCGCCACTGCCCCGTCCAGCTGCTCACTCACCCAGAGAAGCAGTGGGCTGCCGTCAGCACCCACTCCGGGCTGACCAGGGACCCTCCGCACACGTGTACTTCCTGTAGGCGAAGACTGACCTGCCACGGCCATGCGCCAGCTGGCGCTGCGTGGCCCCCCACAATTCGAGCCTTCCTGTCCAGACCCTGTGGCCGGCCACAACCTGAGCCAGAGAAGGAGCTATTACTAGGGGTCCAGAGGCTGACCTTCCTCTGGGAAGGTCCCTCCCCGGCTTCCTGAAGACTTCCTTGCCAGTCAGAGCCTCCCCAAGAGCATTCTGGGTGCAGGACCCCCCCCCAAAAAAAGCAGCAGCTCACAAGCCTTGGCATCTGAGTGCCACGCGCCACAGCCAGGGCAGGCTCCGTGATGGCTGGAGGTTGGTAGCGGGGGACAATTCTGCCCAGGACTCAAGGTGTGGAGGAAGGGGGTTCGGAGCTCGGAGCGACTGGAGGTGGGAGTGGGGGGGACAGGGTAACCTCTTGGTGCGGACAGGTCTTCCCATCAAAGTGACAAATGTTTGAAACTAGATGAAGGTGGTATCAAAACAGTGTGAAATATGCTAAATGCCACCCAATGTGAACATGGCTAAATTTAGCTATGTAAATTTCACTTTGATCAAATATTTTTAAATGAAGACATGCAGACCACTCCAAGGGGGCTTCTCTGTCAGAACCTAACAGGTCAAGATCAGAATGAAATCGGAAGTTCAGTCCATGTTTGTGGAAGAGATAACTACACAAGGATGTCCACTGACCCTGGAACACCTGCTCAGTGCTAGGGGTGGGAGGAGGCGCAGCATTAGGCTGTGACCCTCCTGAGGTGGCCCACTGGAAGGAGCCTGAGGGGCCGCAGGCTACGCCGGAGGTTTAGACTAGCTCTTGAGGATAGGAAGTAACCACAACAGAGGCAAAGCTTCCTGGGGAAGGGTGATGGGGACCCCAGACTGGAGACACCTCCCCAGGCCTGCAGGTCACACGTCCCCTGGGAATCTTCCCGCCAGGCCTCTTCTCCAATCCTGGAACATACCTGGCTGCGGATCCTCATGGGAGATACCTGGGGGAAGGAGCAGAAGGTGGCCCAGGATGTTGAGGGAGGGAACTAGGGGCTACCCAGGGGAGGGACTTTGGCCCCAGAGGCCTGAGCATTGCCCCCAGGCCCCCAGGGAGCCCTGACGGGGTGCTTCCATGCTGAGCAGCCGAAGCCGGGATCTTGCCAGGTGGGTGGAGGCAACCAGGTGTTGTCCCGAGCCTGGGCAGGTGCAACAACCACAGGCCATAAATGACAGCTGGGAGGCCCTGGGCGCTGTGTCAGTTTCAGCGCCCCTGACTTCCGGGTCTCCCTGAGGCCTGATTCACCATGTCCCCACCCAAGCCCGTGACTTTTCCCCCATCACTGATAGTTTTGGGGCCATCCAGGCAAGAGGCCAGGCTGTGCAGAGTGTCCCCCGGCCTCCCATAAGACACCTGGCGTTTGTCCCTCTCAGCCCAGACCCCAAGGCATCCGACGCCCAGAGCCCAGCAGCTAAAGGTCCCTCCGAGCTGTGGCTCAGTGGCTGATGAGAAATACAGTACAGGGAAATCCAGAGAGGCCCACCGGGGTCACTCTGCCCCAGGCAGGATCCGGACACTCCGCAGCCCTGCCCTGTCCACCCCAGGTCATCTTACCCACCAGGACCAGTCAGGAGCAACAGGAGACCCCAGGACCCCAGGGCCATGGCATCTGTCTGCCCACAGCGAGGATCACCACACGCCCCTACCAGCCTGAACCTGCTGGCATGGGGTGGGTGAGGTCTCATCCTGCTGGAGGGCAGGAGGAGGAGGAGCCAGGCCCCGCTGACAGCCCCACCTGTTCCTGCTGCGGGCCACAGGGAGGGGCCGTGGCCTCCTCTTGTCCCCACAAGGATGCTACGGCCAGGCTGCAAGAGACCAGCCCAGGACGCAGGACGCAGCAGGCAAGGACAGGGCACAGCTGTCCCCACTGCAACACAAAGGTCTCGCCCTAGGCTGGGGAGTGGCCGTGCCCCCTGCAGACAGCCCCCTGACCCCCACAGGACACTCTCCCAATCCTCCAGCACCCACCTCCGGGGCTCCTAAGAGGGCCCCTGCCTGGGCTTGGGGAAGACAGCCCAGGGCCCACGAGGACACATTCCCCTCGGTGTCCCTGTCCTCACACGGAGCCCTGCGTCCCCAGACTCCGCCCCAGGCCAGACGGCCCAGTCCCACCAGGTCTTCATGTCCAGTCTGATGACCAGCTGGGCCGGGGCGTGGCCAGAGCCTGGGACTTTCCCCAGCCCCAAATCACAGGCCAGTTTTGGAGGACCCCACTGACTGCCCCTTCTTAAGTGTGAGCCAGCAGCCCCTCCCCCAGGATGTGACGTCATGGGATGGGCCGCGTGTGCCGTCAGCAACCCCATCCCATGCAACAGGCAAGGCTGCCTCCCTTAGGGGGCTGCTTCAGAGGGAACGGGATCTGCAGGTCAGCCCCACAGAGAAGAGTGAGCCCAAGTGACCCCCTCTGGCTTTGGAGCTTGATGTCACTAGAATGTGGGGGGTCTTCATGGGTCTTCATGGAGCCAGATCCTCTGAGCCCTCACACCCCTTCCCCAGCTGTCCCCAGCTCCTCACGGAGCAGACTTCAGGACCCTCTGTCCCACCTCCATTTGGTTTTGTACTAGGGACCCCTCTCCCCAGCTGCATCCTGTCACCGGCTCCCTGTAGCCCTTGATGTGCCTGTCTGAGGCTACTTTAAGAAGCGCCCTGCCTGCTGACCACTAGACGGCTGGGTCTCGCCCAGCCACTGGGCTCTGTGAAGGGAGGGGCACCCTGGCCCTGATGAGACACCCCTGCACAGCTTTCAGCCGCCAGGATCTCCAGGAGAACCAGAGCTTAGAGATGCCCCATCGCCAGTGGCCTGGGCACCTGGGCACGGGCCTGGGACAGAGAGGTCGGCACTCCCCGCTGGGCCTGGCCCTGTGACCCACGGGCCAACAGTCATTTTATCTCTGTTGCCAATGGGCTGAGCTGGGCCAAGCTGTTCCGGGATCTGGGGCCAGATAAGAGAAAGCCTGAGAGGAGACCCTTCCGCCTGCCCACCTACCCGTCATTCCAGCCTCTGCCTGCCTGAGTTGCTTCTCTCTGGGGGTCTTGGTCCATCTCCCACTCTGAATGACCCCAGGAAAGTAGGTTGAGTGAGCTTACAGAGCTTCAGAATCCACCAGAGGCCACACCAACACACGCAGTGACTCTGAGAGAGGGAGGGAGAGACGAGGGACTGACAGACGGGGACAGCCATGACCAGAGGGAAACAGGGATGGCTAAGGTCCGCTCCCCCCCCCCCGAACCCCCAATATCTATCACCCTCGAACCTCAAACCAGGAGTGCCAAGACCCTGCATGGGTATAAAATGTTTGCCATTAATAAGAACCAAGAATAGGGCTGGAGAGGTGGCTCAGGGATTAAGCCTCCGCCTTGCAGGCGGAGGGTCCTGAGTTCGGATCCCAGATCCCACGTATAGACACCAGGCAGAAGCGGGGGCGACCTGCGCTTCTGGCCCTGGTAGGGCAGAGCCTGTGAATCCCAGGGCAGAAGGAGGTGGAGGCGTCCATGGTGGTTCACGAGTTCGTCCGTGGTTCTACACACACACAGACACACACATGCACGCGCACATACACATACACATGCGCACAGTTGAATAAATAATAATAATAAAAAAAATTTAAAAAAAAGAACCAAGAATAATGAAACTCTTCTGTGGGACGCAGGGATAGATGGAAGTCAGGAGGGGCCAGTGTAAATTCAAGGACACCTGAGCAAATAAAAGAATCTGGTCAGAAATGCTTGACAGACAGGTGATGGGAGCTTCCCAGCTAGTACTAGGTCTGCTGGAGGGTCCACGGCTTGGGCAAGGGGCCACCCTGCAGCAGGTGCACGTCGCACTGGGCACCCAAAGAACATTGGGGTGGGGAGCAGTCTATGCAGGAGAAATCCACAGGGCTTCTAGGTCCCAGGTCTGAGGACAGCCATGTGACATACAGACTGCCTGACCCAGTGAAGCAGCCCCGAGCTCCCACAGGTGCAGTCAGGCTGGCAAGACTACCCACAGCAGCACTGAGTGGCATGGGTAGAGAAGTGACCCCGGAAACAGCAGCCAGCACTGAAGGGAACAACTGACCTCACACCCCAGAAAGGGTGAGGACTTCACCCAAGAAAGGTCTGCGTTCTGTAATTCTCATGGATGCGTAGATGCCGCCCTAGTACAGACTGACCTAGGCAGACCTGAGGGAACCAAGGGCAGGGGGAACCAAGGGCAGGGGGAACCAAAGGCAGGGGGAACCAAGGGCAGTGTTGCTTGGATGCCAGTGTGGAATGCAGGTGACATTCCTGCAAACAAAGACCCCAGACAGCCAATCTCAGAATGTTCCAGTTATGGGCACCTGTGTACTGGCGAGCAGCTATGACCACCCTAGCTCTAAGAGCCAGGACAGGAATACTCCAAAACAAATTCCACTGTGCAGACATGGCCAGCACATGGAATTCTTTTTTGTTGCTTTGTGACAGGGTCTCATGTAACCCAGGCTAGCCTCAGACTTCCTTGTGTAGCTGAGGATGACCATGAATTTGTAACCTACCTCCCAAGTGGTGGCATTGCGGGTTTATGCAATGCTCAGGGCAGAGCCCAGGGCTCCGTGTGTGCTAGGTGACACTCCTCCGAAGAGCCACCTCCCAGCCCCCGTTGTGGGATTCTGCACAGCGGGGGAGGTGAGCTGGGTTCTATGTGGCAGCGCAAGATCGTCACAGACATGGTTCAGGGAAAACAGCCTTCAGGGACACTTAAGGAGGGTACAGCCATGGCTGTCGATCAGCAAAGAGGCCATTTCTTGGCGTCACAGGGTCGCGTGGGGCCTCTCTAGGCCAGGTGCAGCATGGCTAGCAAGCCTCCATCTAGTCCATCTTTTAAGGTGTCTGTCACTCTCTACGTCCCAAAGACATGACACCATTCACCCAAAATGAGCTTATGCAGAGAGGACCCAGCCCTGGGACAGAGCTGGCGAGGACCCCCACACACACAGTAGTGCACAGGCCAAGGACCCCACACACACACAGTAGTGCACAGGCCGAGGACCCCCCCCACACACAATAGTGCACAGGCCGAGGACCCCCACACACACACAACAGTGCACAGGCTGAGGACCCCACACACACACAATAGTGCACAGGCTGAGGACCACATACACACACACACACACACACACACACAGTAGTGCACAGGCCAAGGACTCACACACACAGTAGCGCACAGGCCGAGGACCCACACACACACACAGTAGTGCACAGGCCGAGGACCCACACACACACACACAGTAGCGCACAGGCTGAGGACCACATACACACACACACACAGTAGTGCACAGGCCAAGGACCCACACACACACACAGTAGTGCACAGGCCGAGGACCCACACACACACACACAGTAGCGCACAGGCCGAGGACCACATACACACACACACACAGTTGTGCACAGGCCGAGGACCACATACACACACACACACAGTAGTGCACAGGCCGAGGACCCACACACACACACACAGTAGTGCACAGGCCGAGGACCCCCCACACACACACAGTAGTGCACAGGCCAAGGACTCACACACACACAGTAGTGCACAGGCTGAGGACCCACACACACACACAGTAGTGCACAGGCCGAGGACCCACACACACACACACAGTAGTGCACAGGCCGAGGACCACACACACACACACAGTAGTGCACAGGCCAAGGACTCACACACACACACACAGTAGCGCACAGGCCGAGGACCACATACACACACACACACAGTAGTGCACAGGCCAAGGACCCACACACACACACAGTAGTGCACAGGCCGAGGACCCACACACACACACACAGTAGCGCACAGGCCGAGGACCACATACACACACACACACAGTTGTGCACAGGCCGAGGACCACATACACACACACACACAGTAGTGCACAGGCCGAGGACCCACACACACACACACAGTAGTGCACAGGCCGAGGACCCCCCCCCACACACACACAGTAGTGCACAGGCCAAGGACTCACACACACACAGTAGTGCACAGGCTGAGGACCCCCACACACACACAGTAGTGCACAGGCCGAGGACCCACACACACACACACAGTAGTGCACAGGCCAAGGACTCACGCACACAGTAGTGCGCAGGCCGAGGACCCCACACACACACATACACAATAGTGCGCAGGGCGAGGACCCCCCACACACACACACACAGTAGTGCGCAGGCTGAGGACCCCACACACACATACACAGTAGTACACAAGCCAAGGACCCACACACACACACAGTAGTGCCGAGGACCCCCCCCACACACAGTAGGGCCGAGAACCCCACAGCTCCAGTGGCAGCACCCTGACCCCACCACAGACTCAGAAACGCAACACAGCTTTGCCTGCACTTTAATGAAGCACAGAAGAGGGTGAGGCCCCCACGCAGCTACCCGGCGAGGGAGGGCTGGGCAGGCCAGGGGTGGCCAGAGGCTCGGGCGGGTGGGGAGGAGAGAAGGGACGTTGGCAGGAAGACAGACAGCAGAGAGGAGCATGCTGGGGCAGTGGGCACTGGCCCTCCCCTGACCCGGGGAGGGCTCAGGAGTCCTTGGGGACATAGCAATAGATCCAGTCCACGTAGTGCGTGACCCGCGTGTAGATGCCCGGCCGGTCGTGCTGTGCACAGCCCTCGCCCCAGCTGACCACACCTGCCTGCAGCCAGGTGCCCCTCACCTTGCAGACCAGGGGGCCCCCAGAGTCGCCCTGCAGAAGACAAGGATCGGCGCTCAGTGTTGAGGCCGGATGGGGGGGCGAGGTACGGGGAACGGAGCATACCTGGCAGGAGTCCCTCCCAGACGTCCCGGCACACAGCATGTCATCGCGGACGATGCGGATGTTGTCCCCCGTGGAGAGGCCAGAGTGGTACTTCGAGTCGCAGAGTCTGTTTTCCACAATGGGGACCTTCACTTGCTTCAGGGGATACGGCGGTGGCAGAGGCTCTGGGATGAGATAGGAGCCCGTGTCAGGGGGAGCCATGTCAGGGGGAGCACGGTGTGTGGGGAGCACGGTGTGGGGGAGCACGGTGTGTGAGGAGCACGGTGTGAGGGAGCACAGTGTGGGGGGAGCACGGTGTCGGGGAGCACGGTGTGTGGGGAGAACGGTGTGGGGGAGCACGGTGTGGGGGGAGCACAGTGTCAGGGGGAGCATGGTGTGTGGGGAGCACGGTGTGGGGGAGCACGGTGTCGGGGGAGCACGGTGTGGGGGAGCACGGTGTCAGGGGAGCACGGTGGGGGGAGCACGGTGGGGGGAAGCACGGTGTCGGGGGAGCACGGTGTGGGGGAGCACGGTGTGGGGGAGCACGGTGTCAGGGGGAGCACGGTGTCGGAGGAGCACGGTGTCAGGGGAGCATGGTGTCGGGGGAGCACGGTGTGTGGGGAGCACGGTGTCAGGGGCGTGCAGTGTCAGGGGGAGCACGGTGTGGAGGGAGCCCACCTCAGGAGGGACCTGTAAGGCAGTGCCTTGGGCGTCCCCCAACACTGGTGCACCTCCGGGGCCACCGTCAATCCCCAGCTGTCTGTTACGTACTGCCACTGTCCACGTCTCCCCAGCCTGTCACCCAGCATGGCGTCCCTGCAGGGAAGGCCTCCGAGGCAGGGGGCAGAGTGACGGGGTGGATGTGGCTGGAGACGTTTACAGGGTCCTCCAGCTCCAGCAGGGCGATGTCTGCCCCGCCTACAGCATTGTAGTAGTTGGGGTGCACGATGATCCGGCTCACGGTCAGCAGCTGGTCCTCGTAGTAAAGATGCTGCTCTCGGGGTTGTACACGGAAGAGCTCAGGACTCAGGATGTGCCTGGCGGACGACAGCCCTGCTCAGAGGTCTGGGCCCAGACATCATGTCCTCAAGAGCACCAGGCATCACAGGCATTGGGGGGGACTCCAACACCCCACCCTCCCCGCCAAGCCCAGGCAGACTCACGGTCCCACACAGTGCGCTGCGGTCAGCACCCACTTGGGGTGGATGAGGGAGCCCCCGCAGAAGTGCATCCAGAAGCTGAAGTTGAGTCTCAGGCTCACCTGCCAGGGCCACTTGTCTCCAGTGACCTCCTGGCCCCCCACGATGCCCATGCGCTGCAGGGCTGGCCCTGGGCAGAACAGAGCAGTCTCCGCACCCTGGCTCGCCGCCCCCTACACTAGGGCAAACAGCCTTGGGCATCTCTGAACCCTGCCCTGACCCGTGGGCACCTCTGGACCCCGCCCTGACCCGTGGGCATCTCTGAACCTTGCCCTGACCCTTGGGCACCTCTGGACCCCGCCCTGACCCGTGGGCGATGGAGTCAGGGTCAGGGACTCACCAGGGGCCGCGTGTGCCAGGCTGGATAGCAGGAGCAGTGCAAGGGCCAGCGGCTTCAGCATCTACAAGGGGCAGGAGGGGCAGCGTGAGTCCCCCGTCAGCAGAGCGCAGGCCCGTGGGCTAGAGCAGTGGTCCAGCCCAGGAACCCAGGGTCTCGGCACTCCTGGTCTGAGGTTCCAGGGGGGCTCAGGGAAAGGAGCATACCTTGGCTGTCCCTGTTCCTCTGCCCGGCTGGCTGTCCCTCCCCATTTATCCTTCCCGACCAGGATGGGGTAGGAGGAGGGGACGGTGTCCTCCAATCCGGGCATGGAGGAAGCAGGCGGTTCAGATTCAGGCCCTCATGTGGCCAATGCCCCCACTGCCCCGACCCCTTCTGGTGCCCACAAGTCACGAGACAGAGCACACAGCTGCACGAAGGACAGCCACACACCCCCGTGGGGTCTTGTTTCAGGCTCTGGAAAGCTGAACTCCAGATTCAGTCAGTCCCTGATCAGGTCACTTCTGCATTTTGAGGCTCCCAGTGGGCCCATCATGGATGGGGCACAACATGCTGAGGGTCCCTCGCAGCTGAGTGGCCTATGTCACCGGGATGACACCCCTCCACCTGTCGAGGTGGGGCTCCTGTCCCCTGTCCAGGGGCAGAGGGGGTGGCCCCAAGGAGGCAATCAGTTCAGTGTGACGCTAGGCGACATGCTACTCTCACCTCCCAGGAGGAGCGCGGGGCAGGAGCTGGGTCATTTGCAAAGGATCCAGGTGGGGTCATGGGATGATGTCACCCACTCAAGTCCCCCAAAACCTCAGGGTCAGGCTTAGCTCTGCCAGACACTTCAGAGGGCAGTTAGACAGGACCTCTTTTCAGATTAGGAGTCAGCTCTTGTGGGGCGCAGCAGGAAGTGTCCCAGCCGACAGGGACCCCGCTGTCCAATCAGACGCAGCTCTGTAGATAAATCCCACTGGCTTCTGACCCTTATCTGCAGAGCTGTGCTGATTAGGAGAGATGGGTGCCTCCACTTATCTAGAACATCTGAGCTTCACCAACAGAAAGTCAGTACATGAAAAGGGAGGTTGCAAAGAGACCACCAGCCTCCCCATGCCAAGCCCCTCCGTGTCCAGGGATGACCACCGTCCCACCCGACCAGCCGTACTACCTTCTGACTTGCTTTGACTGCTGGGCACAGGTCTCCTGCCCCTCCTGCCAGCCCAGGCTGCCCCCTCGCTGACTGTCTCTGGCTCCCTCGTTCTGCCCGAGGGCTCTTGGCTCTGCCCCATCCTGTCCCCTGCGGGTCCCTCTGACCTCTCAGGGAGCATGAGGTGGGCAGAGCACGTCCCGTTCAACAGCTGTTGCAATCATTCTGCATTGCTGCCGATAGACTCATAACCAAGTGGTTTAAAGAATAGGGTTTTTTAAAAATTTTATTATTATTATTATTTATTCAACTGTGCGCATGTGCGTGTGTATGTGCGCGCGCGAGTGTGTGTCCGTGTGTGTGTGTGTGTGTGTGTGTGTGTGTGTGTGTGTGTGTAGAACCACGGACGAATCAGGAACCACCATGGACGCCTCCACCTCCTTCAGCCCTGGGATTCACAGGCTCCGCCCTACCAGGACCAGAAGTGCAGGCCGCCCCCCCTTCCGCCTGGCGTCTATACGTGGGATCTGGGATCCGAACTCAGGACCTTCCGCCTGCAAGGCGGAGGCTTAACCCCTGAGTCACCTCTCCAGCCCAAGAATAGGGGGTTTTATTCGGGGTTATGATTGTCTGGTTACAGTCCCTTGCCCGGCTTGGCAGGAGAGCCCACACCAACACCAAGGGCCAAAGGAACTGGCCACACCAAACTCACAGGACTGCTGAGAGGGACGATCCTCATGTGCCAGGCCAGCATGTCTGTCCAAGTGTACCAAACGATGCCAACTACCCCAACTAGTTCCCTCCATCTTATTCACCTGCCCAGGGCCTAATCCCACCCATTGTGGGCTGGACCTTCCTCATCAATTTAGACAATCTCCTGCAGGCTTCCTCAGGGCTTAACTCAACTACTAATTTCTTGCAACTGTGCCCAGAGTTCAGAGCCCTCGGTTGCCAAGTTGACAGGAGTATCTAACTGTAACGGTGACTCTGATCATTCCCTAGGGAATGGAACTCTCGAGGATAAGGCTGACAAAGCAGGACCACAGGAGCTCAGGGGTGGCAGGGGAGACGACGGACCAGGACACCCCAGGAACTCCAGCCCTGGCAACTATTGTGGAGTGTTTTCTTCTGAACAAATAGCCACCATCTTTGTCTGTTGTCCACTGCCGCTCCCTCAGAAACGGGGGGGGGGTGCAGAGGGCCCACGCACCCTCACCTGGGATTCTTGCCTTTCTTGAGCACCTCCCAGCATTAGCACGTGAGTCTGCCCTGATTACTCGTGCCCCGTCTGGGAATATAGAGTCCCATCTACACAGTGGCAGGGGAAGCCGTCAGCCATGCTGGGTGGGCTTCCTGGTGTGAAACTGCCTTTGGGTTTTCCCTGCTTCTGTGAGTAACCCCAGTAAACTCGCGGGCTCTGCCAGTTAGACCTTGGCATGACTGTGACTTGGTCTGTCATCGAATTCCTCTCTGGGGGTGAAAGATGGTTGTGTGGCAATCTGCCCAGAAAAGTGTCCACACAATAGACCTGGAGGGACAGGCCAGCAGCTCCTTGGTCCCCCAGGGGATTTCCTGATTTGTTCAGACCAGAGAGATGAGCCAATCAGCAGGTGCGAGGAGGGGAAGCTGTGGGCTGGCTCTGGGTCGTCCATGGCTGGAGGGGGCAGAACTTTTGTTCTATTGGGAGATAGACAAGCTGTTTCTGTAGCACAAACCCCTGTCTCCTCCCAGGAGAAGGAAAGTGGGTGTTTGGAGGGAGAACAGCCACTTGGGAGCCAGCCTTAGGGGGACCCTAACAGGAGCGTGGTCCTACTGAGTCCACTGTCCACCATGCCTGCAATTGCTGGGGTGTCCCCCCCCCCTGCAGGCCATGCTGATGGGAGGCAGCCTTCGTTGAACTCGGGGTTGCTGGAAAAAACTAGTATGCAGTAGTGAACATGAGGATGGGAAGGAGACGAGGGAGAAAGGACGGTCTTGGGCACCAGCGTGGCTGGAACCACCCAAGCAGAGAGGCAGTGTGGAGAGGCCAGGACAGGCAGAAAGTCAGAAGGAGAGGAGGAGGGAAAGAGAAAATAGCGGAAGCATGAAGACTGATGAAATGATAAAAAAGCACGTCTAAAGGTCTCTGTGGGTGCCGAGAAAAAAACTAAAGGGAAGCCAACACACACACATGTGTACACACATACACACACATACACACACATGCACACACATGCACACATGCACACACATGCACACATGCACACACATGCACACATGCACGTGTGGAAAAAGAAATCTGAGTGCAGTGGCACACGCCTGTGATAAGCAGTAGGTGAGTGCTGGACTAGTGAGGCCACCGCCCATGTGTGTGGGGCGTGCGCACATGGGTGTGTGTCCTCAGGCGTGAGGCATGCACGGGTGCAGGTCACCTGCATTTGTGTGTGTGGCCACATGGGAATTGTTCCCCAGCATCGCTGTCTCGTCCTCTTCTTGCACAGCTGGGTCTCTAGTCAAACCCCAGACTCGGTCTCAGCTGCCAGCCTGGCTGCCCAGCTTGCTCTGTGACCCCCGGCCTCTGCCTCCCGAGCTGGGCTTACAGGCAGGCTACCACACCACCGCCACCCCAGGATTTCTTGGTGGGATCTGAGGCTTGCGACTCCAGTCCTCTTGCTTGTTGAGCCCCAGGGCCAATCCTCCAGACAGAATTTAAAAGAGCAATCTTTAGTCTCATAGAAGCCGCGTGCAGCGTCCTCTACACCAGAATCCCAAGGGGAAGTTCCTCCTCATCGAGAAGCTGACTGGATTAGTCTAGAGCCACACTGAGGAAGTTCTGGAAATGCAAACACCCACAAGTGTGAACTTTCAGAACGAACTAAAGATAACCGATGGCTTAAAGTGGTGCATATGGCATTGACTTCCGAGCTTATTGCCCAGTCCCTGGGGAGGGCTGTTCTTGTAGATTGATCATGCATGTTGGCGCCTTGCTCACATTTGCTGAAGGGATTTTCTGTACCCCACAATGCCAAGGCAGAGCGGCTCTGCAGGGTGCAGTTCTCAGGGTCTCCAGCAGAGGGCGCGCCGGCCATGGAGGACGCAGCCAAGCGCAAGGTGAGCGCGGAGGGGCTGGCGGGGAGAAAGTCACTTGACCTGCACAGAGCGGAGTGGCTGACAGTGGCCGAGGCCAGCTAGGTTGTGATGAAACTACCAAGGTGAGTGTGAACTGGGTGAACCAGAGTGGGCAGACCTCCCGCTGGAGCCTGAGGATCTTGGCAGCTAATTGCGCTCTATGCCTGTTTCCCCTTGGGGAGAAGAGGCAGGACTGCCCAGCTACGGGTATAGCCAGGACTGCTGCAGTCCTGAACAAACCCAGAGGGTAGCCCACACCCTATCGCTGTGCTAGGAGGAGGAATAGGAGGAGAACCGGGAGGTGATGCTGACCGGACAGCCCAGGACAAGGAAGGCATACCTGGGGGACCCCGAGAGGGAAGATTGTAGCCAGAGAGGGCACAACTTCCAAAGTAGCTATGGAAACACGGGCGTGAGGTATGAGCACATGCACATGAGCGATCACATGAGCATGCGTGCACTCATGTTCTGCACGAGCACGTGTGTGTGTGTGTGTGTGTGTGTGTGTGTGTGTGTGTGTGTGTGTGTAGCATGCTGAAGACGCATGCAGATGTGTGTATGCTCAAGGTCCGTGTTCCGAGAAGGCTTGAGGATGCCTGAAGGACCACATGCAGCACCCACCCAAGATCGGGGCTTCTTGCTGAAAGGAACTTGACTCAATGGAGTAGCGTCCAGATCAGAAGAAGCGCTGGAAAAACCTGAGACTGTTTCACCAGAAAGAGACAGGGCTGGGTCCTACACACAGCGCCAGCTTGCAGGGTCCCAGGTCCCTGCTGAAGCTACCCTGCATATCAGACAGTAACTGGGAAAAAGAAATGCATAGAGATCTATGGGGGAAAGTAGGAGACGCACCGTCTGCACAGTTATAGATAAGCGATTGGGGGACAGAGATTCTGAAAAGAAATAGGCACAAGGGGGCTGAGAAGATGGCTCAGGGATTAAATCTTCACCGTGAAAGCAAAAGGACCTGGGTTCGGATCCCAGATCCCACATAAAAAAACTGGCTGTTACTGGCAAAGACCTGCAATTTCAGCCTTGGAAGACAGAGCCTGGGACACCTCGAAGCAAAGCAATAAGGAGGTAGAACAATCCAGAATGATTTCTGGACACCCACAGGGACACCCACTCAAGCGCTCTCTGATACACATAGGTGCACACACACACCGATATATAAACACTCATACCCACACACACACAAATAAATAAATAAATAAAAAGTAAGTAAATAAATTAGCTCACGGAATAACCATGTAAAGTGCTTCACAATTAAAGAGGAGCAGAAGCCCTGGCTGTGTGTGGGGGGGTCCCTCACCCAGCAACCAAGATGAACACTCAGAACTTCACACCCCAAACCTCAAGTGCTTGATAAGGTGTGGTGAGAACCCAGAGCGGCTGAGGCATCGTCTCCGGGAAGCCAAGATGGGGTGAAACAGAGAAGCACAGTCTGATGCGTGCAGAGGGCCGATCTACAAAGTGCAATCCTGGGGCTGGGAGATGGCTGGGGGAGGGGTGCAAGCCTCACAAGCAAAAGGACCAGAGTCCCAATATGGCCTGGCCTTAACTCTGGCCCTGGAAGGTAGAGCCTGGGAAACCCCAGGACAAATCAATAAGGAAGTAGAGCAATCCAGGATGAGCCCAGTGTCACCTGGAGCCTCCTCAGGCGCATACTCAAGTGGCCTCTTGTAAACACATGGGGGGGATATAATCCTTGGAAGCTTCAGAGTCAGAAAAGACCAGGAGATAGAATAGTCCAAGGGTCCACTTTGAGCTGATTGGAATGGAGGACCCTCCAGACACACCCCACTGATTCCAGGTTGGCTCCTTGGCTCTCACTGGGGCGGTGGGCAAGCATCGAATGTCGCTTGAGAATCTGCCCAGGACAGTCCCCCACAGTACGTCCTGCTTGGCAGCCGTAGACACGGCCAGGAAGGGGCCTTTCCTGCAGCGCGCGTTCCGGGGTCCTCTCTCTGGCAGATCTCTAAGGCTGTCCAGGTCTTTCGAGCTGTGTCCTTTCTTTGCATCAAACAATAGGCTTTCTCTAAACTTAACAGCTGCACCAAATTTAAAAATGTATTTAAAAAAAAAAACTGATGAAACCAAGCTCTGGTAAGAGAAGCAGCTGAGGCTGCACCTCAGCGTGTGGGGGGTGCAGGGGCATGGGGGGAGCTCAGGGGCACACGGATGCACCAGCCTTATTCTGCAGGTCACACACGTCTCTTTACTGAGAGGAATTCCTCACAGCACGGAATCTAAAATGTCCTAGTTCCATGTTTCCCTTGTGGTAACGAGTACTTGTGCCCAGCATAAGAAACAAGGGCTTTTTATTCCAGCCTGTAATTTCAGGTTGCAGTTGATCATGCATCAGGAGAGGTGACCAACATCAGGGGACAGGGGACACAGCCACGGGAAGAACTAAGACAGAAGGTCAAAGACATCGTGATGCGTGCCATCTTGCTTGGCAGCCTTCCCAAACTAGTTAGTTTTCCCTGTGGCATATTGCCAGCTGAGTCTTCCCACATCAGTCAGGTGGCTGCAAGTTCTCATTGGTGTCTTTGTTTAGTATAGGATGTGCACCTGTATGTGCGTGTGTGTGCGCGTGTGCGTGTGCGTGCAGCATGCAAACCCGACCATGTGCATGTGGACTGCGGTGCTCAGCACTGGGTGTCTCCCTTTGACACTCTCCACCTTTTTGAGACCTGGTCTCTTGCTGACCCCAGAGTACGCTGGACAGACTGGCCGGCCAGGGGCCCCGGGAGCTGCCCGTCTCTGCCTCCACAATGCCGTGTTGTAGACGCCTGCGTGCGCACACATGGCTGCGGGGGATGGACTCGCCCTCACTCTTGCTCAGCAAGTACTTTGCCCCTACGCCTCCTCCCCCGCTATCATCTTTTTCTTTTTGAGTTACGAGTGTATCATATCAATGATCCGATGGGCTGATTATGGGAGGGTATCTTTCTGGATTTTCAATGCTCTTCCGTTGGTCCTCGTGTCTGTCCTCCCGCCAGAATCACACTGTGGACTCCCAAAACTGTAGAAAATTGAAAAATCAGGACTGGGAGCCTTTCTCCTTTCTCCTGCTTTCTCACTCTTTCTAAAAATGTTGCTATTACACTATAGTATACTATCATTAGGTTATATATTTATCATATTATACTGATTATATTATATTTGTTATAATGTATTATGTGATAAATTTATTACGTATGATTTATATTTGTTAAATTGCATTGTGCTGTATTGCATTATATAGCATAACATTCTATTTATTATATTGTTTTATATTTATTGAATTAGGTTATATTTATTATGGTATTTTGTACTGTATTATACTATTAGTATGCTGTATTGTGGGGGTGCATGCACCAGTGAGTATGTGGTCAGAGGACAGCCTTGTGGAGTCAGTTCTCGCCTTTATATGGATTCGGGGCTCAAACTCGGGTCACCAGGCTTGCGTGATAAGCCCCTTCATCTGCCGAGCAGTCTGCTGGGCCCTCTTCTGCTTCTGCAAACTGTTTTGCAAAACTGTTTTGAGACTGATTCTTACCGCTGTGAATCAAGGGTCGGTTTGTCCATGTCTGGAGAAGAGGACAGGCCAGGAGAGTTCTGACACGATCACGCCACCTGTATGGCTTCGAGCTGCCCATCCGTGCGCGAGGCTTCTCCATTTACCTACGGCTCCTTCCCTCAGGACACACAGGGAACCTCTGGCTTGCAGATTCGTCCCAGCAAATGTGTCTGCAATTCTGTTTGAGCCGGTCGTGGTGACACTCGGACAGTAGCATCGGAAAATAAGACTTTAGGAGCCAGCGGGACGGCTCAGGGGTTAAAACCTCTGCAAAATGACTTGAATCCAACTCCTCAGATCCCATGTGAAAATGTGACGGTGTCCCTGGGAAACCCCAGAGCAATAAGGAGGTACAGCAACCCAGGTTGATTCCCAAAGTCACCCTGGGGTCTCCTCAGCACATATGCTCAAGTGACTTCTTATGAACACATGTACACCCACCCACATGCAAAGCACACACGTGCACACACGTGCACACATACAAAAAGAAAAAGAACAATGGAAAGAAAATAATTGTACCCACGGAAACAGGAGGCTCCACAAACCATCTCACATGTGTGGAGACCAAGGTCAACGAGAGGCGGGGGGAGGGGGCGGTGTCAGCCCAAATCTCTGCCGGGAAACAGAGGGCAAGCGGGGAGACTGAGCAAACAGGTTTGGGCCTGGCCTGCAGGGTGCCCCCAGCTGCTCAATTCCTGTCCCTGTGGAAGTTGGGAGCAACTTGGGGAGCGAATGCTTGGTAAAGAGCCGCCTGGACACTGGGGTGGGGGCTCAGCTGGTGGAGTCCTTGCAGGCAGGCGCGAAGCCCTGGGTTCTGAGCCCAGCGAGGTGCACACCACCCAGCAGGCGGAGGCAGGAGGCAGGAGAGTGAGCCCAGCATAGAAAGTCTGACCCTGTGTTAAACCCAGAGCAAAGTCGTCTGGGGCTTAGCGCGAGAAAGCGCCTCCTCCTGCTTGTAGCAACCCTCAGCCTCCACAGAGAGGTCAGCTATAGCGCCCTGACCAATCCGCTGAAAAACCACCAAATTCACTGAAAAAAGGTATGTCTGAGAAACTGTCGCGGTCGGGGGGAGTCAAGAGACTGCGGGTTGAGCTAAGGTTGGCTCCGGATGTCAGCAGGTGGACGTGCAAACCTGAAGCGCCGACCACGGAAGAAGTGTCCAGAGGACCATGGGCAACTGCGCCGCGCTGTGAGTTTTCTTTACATGTAACCATGTTTTAAAATAGCTGCGAGCGAGAGAGCGAGAGAGAGCAAGAGGAGAGCATATAAAAATACAGCATCAGGCCCACACAGAGCTGGCCAGAGACAGCTCTGTGCCAAGACACCCCCCATGACCTTGCCACATCTGTCAGGCCCTGTGGTCCCCACCGCAGACGGGACAATGACAGAACACGCCCTTCCTAACGTCCCCAGCCTAGCCAGAATCTGATGGTTGAGCAGATTAGAGGTCTTGGGGACAGACATCTCCCAACCCCGTCCCAACTCACAGGTTCTGTGGGGCTGGAGGGTCCCATGAGACCCTCGAGGTCAGAAAGCTTCTCTTAGATGTAAGGAAGCTAAGGCACCAAGGGAGAAATGTCATCTCTAAAACGTCGCTGCTGATCTGGAGGCCCAGCGCCCAGGAGGCTGAGACACCCAGATCCTGAGTTCAGAGCCAACGTGGGCTAGAGTGAGGTCCAGACAGGCTTGGGTTATCTTAGTACAAGTGAACAAAAATGTGACGCTTGTCTTCCACACCAGCACTTGGCCAGCCACAGCCTCTGCTCCTGAATCCTGTGCATGAGTAAGAGCCAGGGAAACCCAGGCTCTTACTGTGCACAGGGCCTGAACCCTGCGCATGAATATGAGCCAGGACAGCCCCACACTGCGTGCAGGGCCTGAGCCCCACAGTGCCACAGGACCTGAGCCACTAGTGTGGCTAGTAAGGCCCTTCCTCCCTCTCCGTGTCCTCCCACCTGAAGGGTCACCTCAGGGAAGGCAGGAAGTGCCAGATCTGCCCAGCACAAGGGAGCAGACTGGGAATCCAAGTGACCCCAGTCCTGGTCACCCCTACTTGGGACCCAGAAGCTTTATGTCGCTCAGGAGCTAAAAGGACCTTCACGGAAGCAGACATCCCGAGTCCTGACCCTCAGCGCCCTCCGCGAGTGCCAAGGGGAGGAGTTAGAGGACTCTCATGTGTCCCAGCTCACCCCGCCTCTATCCTGGGGACCCCCATCTCTTCACGACCTTGTCATACAGACAGGAGGCCGACGAGTGACTCCTGTGGTAGGCAGTGATCCTCACCACGGGTGGCGCCGGCAGAAGTTCCTGACAGTGTCCCACTGATGAACATGCCTTGGAAGAGAGGAGAACTCACGGCCTCTGGGGACCAGCCCTAAATCTACAGCCCCCGTCTCATCATAAGGTGCCATCAACCGGCAAAGCACATGTCTAAAAGCACCCGCCCATCTGGCTGGCCATCTTCAAGCACTGAAGACAAAGAGGAAAAGATTGGGCGCATCTAAGGCTCTATGTTCTCTCTACTACCAACTCTGCACTGGCAGCAGGCCAGACGAGACCGCAGAGTTAGCCCACGGACCCTCGAGCTGCTGTCCCAGCAGTCGGGTGGCACTCCGTCCTCCAAGCCCCCCCGCAGTCTCTCTCCCGGGACAGCGTTGGTAATATGCTACGGACCGACAGACTCCCGTTACAGCTTCTAGACGACTTTGAATTGCACCTTGTCTTTCTTTCATCAGTGACTTCCTGACTTTGAGCGCAAGGCTGGGGCATATAGCATGGAATTTGCATGTCCCCCCAAACCACTAGGATTCAGAAGCCGCAGTTGCTTTCCGTGACTAAAGGTCTTCTAGTCCTTCAAGGCTCCCTCATGGCTGCCTTGGCACTCGGCTTGAACTTTCCTAATAAAGCTCTTCTGGAGGGTGATAAGCCTGCTTTTATTTGCAATTTATAACAAAAAGTGGCCAGAAACTCGTCGTATGGGAACCCCTGACTGGACACTGGGGTGCAGGATGCATTCTAGCAGAGATGACGTGTTGTGCCCCGACTGCTCAGGGAGTCCAAAGGGCCCTCCCCCACTGCGGGCTAGCTGGACTAAGTGATGAATCTGAAACTCCCCAGGAACCTCAGGCTGAGGTCAGACGCTGGGACTTCTCAGAAGACTGAAAATTCACCAACACCTGGTGCCAGTCCAAGACACAAATCTGACAATGGGCCTCGCAGCGGGCAGACCCTCGCCTGGAGCGGAGCTCCTTAGCTACGTGTGTCTCTTGGCCTCTGTTTAAACCTCTGCTCCCCCACCTCCAACCCCACCGGACTCCTCAGGAGGGACTTTCGAAACAATTAGATTAGTTTTTTTCCCAATATGGCCAAATGGGACACATTTCCCTTTTGCTTTTCACCATCCATTTGAATTCTTCCTGGACCAGCGGGGGCTGAACTAGAGGCGTAGACTCAGCAGTCGGTCTGGTGACCGGGTGACTTGTCCAGGTGTCCAGACGATGTCACCTTGGACACCAGCCACTCTCCAGACCCCAGGCTTGTTCAGATAGTGGGGGCTCAGGTATGGATGGGGGTGAGGACCAGGCCCCTCCACGCCGCCCAGAATTTGTGCCTCACTTGCCTGCATTTCTGTCTTGCCAGTCAGTGCCCCTTGCCCCTCCTTCCTTCCAGAGCGATTTCGCTGCTCTGGTCTCTGAGGCTCTGCCCGGCTCTGGTGTCCAGGGTGCATTTACGGGGCTCCGTTCGGCAGCACCATGCGCTCCCGTGTGCTGTGCTTATGTCTTTACATCTCTGCGCATTTCCTGACTTTCCTTATGGGGCTTCCCTGGCATTAGTTCAGCTGTGGTTTAACTTCTACAAGCTTAATTCTTCACAGTCACTGATACTCATTTTGAGCCGTGTCCCTTTCTGCTATAACACACCCTTCTTCAAGCAATTTGGCCACCATCCTTGTCTGACCAGCGTGGGCACTTGCAAGAGACCATCAGGATTGGACCTGTGGACCTCTGACACCCCCTCAGAGACAGAGTGGGTAGGAGGGTCATTAGACCCCTCGCCTGGGTCCAGCCGCTAACCTTCCCAGTAAACAATTCCACCTTCTGCCAACTCATCTCCAGGTTTGGGAGGGGCTGGGGAAGGTTAACTGAGTCCATGTGAAGTGGTCAGCATTGCCATCAAAATGAGACTGTGCAGTGTGCCTGCGTCGGGGGGCTCCCATGAGCACCCCTTGTCTGCACTCTTATCTTTTTTTTTTTTCGGTGCTGGGGACCGAACCCAGGGCCTCGCGCTTGCTAGGCAAGCACTCTACCACTGAGCTAAATCCCCAACCCCCCTTGTCTGCACTCTTAAGTGAAACCACAGTAGAATCATTGGTTCACCTAACTTGCTGTAACTGCCACTTCGGTCTGTGGCTGGCTTCCTATCTGCGGCTCAGCAACATCTGTGGGACATTTCCCCAGGAAATGCTTTACACATTTCCCAGAAGCACTCTCTCTCTCACCTCCCTGAGGACAGCATGTGGCCCACCTGACCCCACCCGAAGGAAGCGGGCTCCAGCAGGCTGGGGGGCAAGGCATCGTCTGACACTTCACGGAGAGGAGGGAGGAATCTGAAAGCTCCTTGACCGTCTCCTCTTGGGGTCGTACCTCACAGTGGTGTATACAAACCGTGAAGGCTGGTTTGGGGAGATGGTTGAAGCGCTCGGGGGAACACAGCCTGGTCACCTACTTCCTCCTCAGATGGACGCAGAGCGGTGAACCCTCCTTTCACGCCATTCTGGTCTGGAAGGATATATGGGGATAAAACGGGGGGTTAGGTGAAGAGAAGCACAGACAGCCAAGGTGCGCTCCCCGCTCAGAGCCCAAATACCCACATACCCTGACAAAGGGAGGCCGAGCCTGTGAGCTGGGCAGTGGGACCCCAGACCCCAAGCTGGACCATGCCTCCATGTCGCCACCCCAGCAGCCCTGGCCCCGAGCCGGGCTCACTCTGCCTTCCGGCCCCTTCCAGATGCTGAAGCCGCTGGTCCTGATGCTGACCCTCGCGTGCAGCCCGGCGCAGGCCGCGCCTGGTGAGTCCTGCCCGGCCCAGCCTCTCCTGGCCCTGACCTCCCCAGCACGCAGGCCGGGGTGGGCTTCAGGGAGGACAGGGGAGGTGGACCCGGCTGCCAACACGCTCCCTGTGATATCCCAGGCCCGGGTCTGCAGCAAGTGGGCATCGTGGGGGGACAGGAGGCCCCTGGCAAAAAGTGGCCGTGGCAGGTGAGCCTGAGAACATACTCCAGACACTCCTACTATTGGATTCACATCTGCGGGGGCTCCCTCATCCACCCCCAGTGGGTGCTGACCGCAGCGCACTGCGTGGGACCGTGAGTCTCCCCAGGCCCGGTTGGGACTGGGTGGAGGTGGGATGGGGTGTGGTAGGCTGAGACCCCCCAGCCCTCCACAAACTGCACAGGATGGAGCTGGCCCCTTCTTTCTCCAGGGAGATCATCAGTCCCACAGATCTCAAGGTACAGCTTCGCCAGCAGAACCTCTACTACCAAGACAACCTGCTGTCCATCAGCCGGATCATCCCGCACCCCGAGTACTTTGATGCCAAAATTGGAGCAGACATCGCCCTGCTGGAGCTGAAGAACCCTGTGAAAATATCCAAAGGCCAGCTGCTCTCCCTGCCCCCCGACACAGAGATGTTTTCCAAAGAGACTAAGTGCTGGGTGACAGGCTGGGGCAATGTGAAAAATAGGGGTGAGTGACATGAACCTCTGAGAGCTAGACGGGTGAAGGGCTGGGCCCTGGTGTGGCCCCAGTGATGGGGGCTTCCACCGCAGGACAGGGGCCAAACAAGCAGACCCCCAAAGTGGGACTCTGAAGACCTGGGAGGAAGGGACAGGAGCAGGGCCTCCCAGCCAGGACACCCTGAAGGACCTGTGGCAGGACATTTGAGACCTGGAACCTCGGTCTCCCCAATGGGGCCACGGTCACAGGATGTGCACTGTGAACGCACATGAGGAGAGAGGGGGACCCTCCTGTCCACGGGCTTAGGGCACCAAGGAACGAGCATTCCCTGGCTTTGGCCGGGCAAAGGTGCTGGGGTGCTGGCAGGGCCCCTGGGAGCCTCAGCACACATCTCCCAGGAGCTCTGTGCCACGCGCCTGGCAACTCAGAGGTGGGGGCAGGGCCAGGCGCAGTCCCCTTAGCTGAGCCCTGAGCAGGCACAGGGAACAGCGCTTGGCATCCTCAGGGGGGGTCTTCAGCATCCTGTGCCGTCGCCCCATGCGGGGCCAGAGCAGCGCTCGGCACTGGGCGTCCACGGGAACCCCGCCCCGGCATTGCCCGCAGCCGCTCAGCTGAGGACGGGGCGTCCGTCCCTCGTGGCCCTGGCAGTTGCCTGTTGACCCTCACGACTGTCTCCTTCTCCACGTGAAGTTGGGAGCCAGGGGCAGCCTGGAGGGCAGGGCCTGGCCCACAGCAGGCATTTGCCAGCGCGTCTGTCCCCGGGGGACAGGTGAGCCCGGCCTGGCGAGGCTACCTGGGACCTCCCCTGGTGCTCACGCCCCTCTCGCTCACAGTACCGCTGCCACCACCATATCCTCTGAAGGAAGCGAAAGTCCCCATTGTGGAGAATGGCCCTTGTGACCAGAAGTACCACGCCGGTTTCAGCACAGCCAGCAGCGTTCAAATCATCCACGGTAGCATGCTGTGTGCCGGGGATGACAACCACGATGCTTGCCAGGTGAGCCGCACGCCCCCCATACTTCCAGGTGGGCCCGGCCCCTCACGGGCAAGGCGGGTCACGTTCCCCGTCCCCCTGACCCTCCAACTAGTCCTGATAGCGACTAGTTCTGTTCTGCTCAGGGTGACTCTGGAGGGCCACTGGTCTGCAAGGTGAAGAACAGCTGGCTGCAGGCAGGCGTGGTCAGCTGGGGCTGGGGCTGCGCGTCTTCCAAGCCTGGCGTCTACACCCGAGTCACCTCCTACTTGAAATGGATCCGCAGCTACGTTCCCAAAGACCCCTGAGCCACCTCAGGGTCAGCTTCCCGCCCAGGTGGTGCCCACAGTCTTCCCGGCCTGCCACCTTCCTGGGCCCTCTGCTCCCCCCCTGAGCCCGCTCCCCAACCTGCCTGGCCCACGGCCACCACTGGCCTGTCCACCCTCCCCACCCCTGTTGCTGTACTGGACGCTCGCCCTCCTGTGCTCATTAAATGCAGGCAAAGCAGCTTGGGCATCTGCGTGCTTCTGGCTGTGGGTGTCACTGGGGAGAGTGGCGCCCTCGGCAAGGCCAGGGGCAGCCGCGGAGCTGTGGGGTCCCGGCCTGCTCGCTGCAGGGGTGGGGCCAGCGCAGCAGCCCTTTCCCAGGGGCTGACTTCACATGCTGTGCAGCACCTGAACATACAATGTACAGCTGGGGCAGGGCGGGGTGATGATGCACTTGTGCAAGCAGCTCTGAGCCCCCCCAGACCCCCTGTCACTGCAGCAGAGTGTGGTGCAGGTCTAGCCCCGGCCCTGGGGACAGAAAGAGGAGTGCTGCATCCTTATCCAACTATGTTGTTTGACAAGGTCCGGCATGGGGAAAACTGCTTCATGGAAGTGTTTTCTGGAAACAGGATATGGCTTATTTAGAATAAATAAGAGAAATAAGGAAAATGTGGGCGCTGTCAGGCCTAAAGCCTACTCTCTGGAGATTGACACCTTAACATCTAAAATGAGCAGTTGCTAGAGGCCCCTCCCTTTTTGTAAATTGAGTTTTGCCTCTTGTCTGCATAGACAATGGCAGGCAAATTCCTTCCTCTGGGAATTGAGTTTACCTCCTATCTGTTCTTAGATCTCTTTTGTTCTTAGGACAGGCTAGGTTATCACCTCCCTCTACAGTATCTTCTCTATGCACTTGAGATATGTTAATGCGTGGACTAGGTAACTCTGCTTTGAGACTTCATCCGTTCCCTTTTAGCAACTAATGTCATCCCTGTTTTTAACTTTACCTGGACATGTCATGTCTGGTACCACACAACAAGTGAATGTCACTCCTGCCCTTCCTTTGTTAACGTTTTACATAATCCTGTAAAGAATTTGGTCCTGCTCTTCTTTGATGTTTCCCTATGAACTTAGTGACACATTCTTTGTCCTCTACCCTAGATTTTCTAATATATAAACTCCGCTGTAAAAATTAAATAAACGAGTTCAGATTCACTCAGCCCTGAGTTGAGTGGCCAGCTGTCCTCCATCCGCCGACTCCTTGCCCACCTATCGGGATCCAGGCTGCAGCCGGACTGCAGCAGAGGAGGATCATGGAGACAGTTTCACAGCATTCCTGGCTTGTGAGAGTGAAGGACCCTGGCACAAGAAACAAGGTGGACAGTGGGCTGAGGAATGACAAGCAACGTGCCACCTGTCCTCAACATGTACATACACACATGCACACACATGCATACACACATGTTTGCACACACGTGCACATTCTTACAAGCACACAACATGCACGTGCCTACATGCACATGCATATACGCACACGTGCACACATGCGCACATTCTTACATGCACACAAATACACATGCACATGCATACACACACACAAGTGCATACACAGCACACATTCTTACATGCACACATGCCTACATACACACAGCATGCATATACATGTGTGCACACACATACACATGTATATATGCATACATGTGCACACACATACACACATGCATACACATTCACATTCTTTTTTTTTAATTTTTTTATTATTATTATTTATTCAACTGTGCGCATGTGTTTGTGTATGTGCGCGCACGTGTGTCTGTGTGTGTGTGTGTATGTGTAGAACCACGGACGAATCGGGAACCACCATGGACGCCTCCACCTCCTTCTGCCCCGGGATTCACAGGCTCCGCCCTACCAGGACCAGAAGCGCAGGCCGCCCCCACTTCCGCCTGGCGTCTATATGTGGGATCTGGGATCCGAACTCAGGACCTTCCGCCTGCAAGGCGGAGGCTTAACCCCTGAGCCGCCTCTCCAGCCCCCACATTCACATTCTTACACACATATATACAACATGCATAAACACATACACACACATACAGACACACATGCATTGTAATGGTTACTCTTTACTGTTGCTATGAGAGAGCACCCAAAGTCAAGCAACTTATAGGAGAAAGGAGATTTATTCGACCTGCAGTTCCAGGGGGGAAGTAGACATAGTTTTTTGAGGTGACGGAGTGTCATGGCTGAGGCAGGCAGCAGCAGGCTAAGTCACAGCAGACCTCCACATAGCTTCAGCATTCCTGGAAATGTCTGTCTCTATGTATTCTGTGGCTCCTTTTATATGGTCCATTACCGGGAGGTTCCTATGGGATCCATGAAGTTCCCATGGAATTTAGGGCAGGTATAATCCTTCCAGGTAGTCTCAGTTGATCCTTCCAGGTGTGGTCTCAGCTTATCTTAGTTAATACTAGGTGTGTCAAGTTGATCCCCAGGCTTAACTATCATATGCATACATGCACACACTCACATATGCTCTCACACATGCATACACGTGTGTGCATACACACATGTACATGTGTGCACATGTATACATATTCACACACAACTACACTTGCATACACACTGGCACACATACGCACATGCAATCATGCACCCACTCTTTTTTTTTAATTTATTATTTATTCAACTGTGCATGTGTGCATGTGTGTGCGTGTGTGTATGTATGTGTGTGTGTAGAACCACGGACGAATTAGGGAACCACCATGGACCGCCTCCACCTCCTCCTCATTTTCTCTGCCCCGGGATTCACGGGCTCCGCCCTACCAGGACCAGAAACGCAGGCGCCCCCGCTTCTGCCCGTATACGTGGGGTCTAGGATCCGAACTCAGGACCTTCTGCCTGCAAGGCAGAGGCTTAACCCCTGAGCCACCTCTCCAGCCCCCATTCACCCACTCTTGCACACACACTTAGACACACAATGAATGCAGATGCAGCATTCCTACAAATAGGCCGTGATGACACACCGTGGCCTGCTCTCCTTCAACAAGATGACCTCCTGTCTCCTGCCCTGGGAGCAGCAAGAGCCATCCTTTCTGCCCAGCTGGCACTTCCATGACCGCTCCCTGTTGGGTTCATTAGAGGCCCAGGCTCAAAAAGAATAAATAGGAAAGCAATAAACGATGTTTCTTCATGTCAACTTAGGTCACCAAATGCATGCCAGCACACTGTGCATTCCACACCTTCCACATTCATGCAAACATGCATATACACACCTGCATGCATCCCATGCATGCATATATAAAATGGAAAAAGAAATAAAAGGAAGCAAAAGGCATCGCAAACACCTGTGTTCAAACCTGCAAATCTGACCTTCCACCTGAAGCCCAAGGCTGGAAGGAGAGAACAAACCTTCCAAAATTGTCCTCTGATCTCTACATGCTTGCTGTAGCATGAACACACCTACAGGCCCCCTTCTTTCTCTCCCCCCCCCCAAAATATAAGAAAATGAAAAATAAAAGAATCCGGAAAGCCAGAATATTAAAGTCCGAGCCTGCAGGGATCCAGTATTTAGGTGCGCCTTGCCGCCTGTCACAGTTGACAAACAGACGTCTCAGACATGCTGTGTCCACCTCCTGGGTCCTACCCAGAGACCTTCCCGAGCCAACCGGGATCCAGAGGAAGCTGCTCCTAGGCTCCCACAGTCCTTCTTCACATGAGGCACACAGGGAGGCAGCCAAGATCATGGCCACATGAGCCAGGTGGACGCAAGCCGTGTGGACAGAGCAGGGTGGACACGAGCCGGGTGGACATGAGCCGGGTGGACACGAGCCTGGGTGGACACGAGCTGGGTGGACACGAGCCTGGGTGGACACGAGCCTGGGTGGACACGAGCATGGGTGGACACGAGCCGGGTGGACATGAGCCGGGTGGACATGAGCCAAGTGGACACGAGCCGGGTGGACATGAGCTGGGTGGACATGAGTCTGGGTGGACATGAGATGGGTGGACACGAGCTGGGTGGACATGAGACAGGTGGACACGAGCTGGGTGGACACGAGCTGGGTGGACATGAGACAGGTGGACACGAGCCTGGATGGACACGAGCTGGGTGGACACGAGCCTGGGTGGACACGAGCTGGGTGGACACGAGCCGGGTGGACACGAGCCTGGGTGGACACGAGCCTGGGTGGACACGAGCCGGGTGGACATGAGCCTGGGTGGACACAAGCTGGGTGGACACGAGCTGGGTGGACACAAGCTGGGTGGACATGAGCTGGGTGGACACGAGCTGGTGGACACCTCCCAGTTGTCTCTTTATCTCCTTCTATTATGGGAGACTAACTCCCAGAAACCCTGCAATTTGAACCCTCAACAGCCACCCGGTGTATTTTGGTTTTCCTTACCTACATGGCATGGTCTCCCTTTCTGCATGACGTTAACTTTGTTAGACTGGGGTCGGGCAGGAAGCCCCTGCTACTGAGCAGCATCACTTAGGATCTTGTATCACAGACTGAGGGCCTGTCCTGGCACCATTCAGTCCATAAGCTCCTCGCCACCCACTCACTCCAGAGCAGGATCCAGGGATCACACCCAGGCCAGCCTTCATCGGCTCAGTGACATCCAATCATGGCAGCACCATCCTCTCGATTTGAGCCAATCAGAACCCTCTGTGAAGGATCCAGATCCTGCCCCTCTGGGCCCCTCAGTACTGGAGTCCCGTGTGTTCCCAGCCCACCCAGGGGACATCGGTGGGTTCCTGCAGGGTCATCTCATCTACCCTGGGCATGAGGCTGAGCAGTAGGTGTTAGGGGATGGATGGGGAACGGGACAGCTGAGCAGGACACCCTCTGTCCACCCAATGCTGCTCCCGGCAGTCCAGACACACTCGTCCTCCACTGGGCAGAGAACGGGGATGGGGGGCGATGCTCGGAAGTGCCAGGCTTCTTAGAGGGCCAAGGCAAGGAGGCAGCTGCGGATGTGGAGCATCAGTGGCTGGGGTGGACGGCAGACAGGACGGTGATCAGCCCTGGCCGCAGATGGGGGGCAGAGGCATGGAGGGGGAGGCTGGAGGCTTCCTGGCTGGCTCGCTCCTCTTGCCCATGTTGCTCTTCTGCTGCAGAAGGTCAGATGCCGGCGATAGGCTCGGCTCAAGCAACAGTTCAGATAAGACGCAGTGCCACACTGCAGGACTTATCTAGAGATACAGGTCGGGGAGGGGGGGCAAGGACCAGACAAGGATGCTGCTCGGCCCAGACATTGGAGGCCTGGGTCTCGGTCACCGACTTCCTCTGCTCCTGGATTGGAGGGAGGAGCGCCCCTCCTTTTACCCCATCCTGGTCCAGAAGAATAAATAGAGAGGGAACAGGGGAGTAGGTAGAAAGGAACAGGGATGGTGAAGGTGCGCTCCCCACCCAGAGGCCCTGACCTCTGTGTACCCTGACAAAGGGAGGCCGAGCCTGTGAGCTGGGCAGTGGGACCCCAGACCCCAAGCTGGACCATGCCTCCATGTCGCCACCCCAGCAGCCCTGGCCCCGAGCCAGGCTCACTCTGCCTTCCGGCCCCTTCCAGATGCTGAAGCCGCTGGTCCTGATGCTGACCCTCGCGTGCAGCCCGGCGCAGGCCACGCCTGGTGAGTTCTACCCGGCCCAGCCTCTCCTGGCCCTGACCTCCCCAGCACGCCGGCCGGGGTGGGCTTCAGGGAGGACAGGGGAGGTGGACCCGGCTGCCAACACGCTCCCTGTGATATCCCAGGCCCGGGCCCGCAGCAAGTGGGCATCGTGGGGGGACAGGAGGCCCCTGCCACCATGTGGCCGTGGCAGGTGAGCCTGAGAACATACTCCAGACACTCCTACTATTGGATTCACATCTGCGGGGGCTCCCTCATCCACCCCCAGTGGGTGCTGACCGCAGCGCACTGCGTGGGACCGTGAGTCTCCCCAGGCCCGGTTGGGACTGGGTGGAGGTGGGATGGGGTGTGGTAGGCTGAGACCCCCCAGCCCTCCACAAACTGCACAGGATGGAGCTGGCCCCTTCTTTCTCCAGGAAGATCATCAGTCCCACAGATCTCAAGGTACAGCTTCGCCAGCAGAACCTCTACTACCAAGACAACCTGCTGTCCATCAGCCGGATCATCCCGCACCCCGAGTACTTTGATGCCAAAATTGGAGCAGACATCGCCCTGCTGGAGCTGAAGAACCCTGTGAAAATATCCAAAGGCCAGATGCTCTCCCTGCCCCCCGACACAGAGATGTTTTCCAAAGAGACTGAGTGCTGGGTGACAGGCTGGGGCAATGTGAAAAACGGGGGTGAGTGACATGAACCCCTGAGAGCTAGACGGGTGAAGGGCTGGGCTCTGGTGTGGCCCCAGTGATGGGGGCTTCCACCGCAGGACAGGGGCCCAACAAGCAGACCCCCAAGGTGGGACTCTGAAGACCTGGGAGGAAGGGACAGGAGCAGGGCCTCCCAGTGCCAAGCGCCAGGACACCCTGAAGGACCTGCAGCAGGACATTTGAGACCTGGAACCTTGGTCTCCCCACTGGGGCCACGGTCACAGGATGTGCACTGTGAACGCACGTGAGGAGAGAGGGGGACCCTCCTGTCCGCGGGCTTAGGGCACCAAGGAACGAGCATTCCCTGGCTTTGGCCGGGCAAAGGTGCTGGGGTGCTGGCAGGACCCCTGGGAGCCTCAGCACACATCTCCCAGGAGCTCTGTGCCACGCGCCTGGCAACTCAGAGGTGGGGGCAGGGCCAGGCGCAGTCCCCTTAGCTGAACCCTGAGCAGGCACAGGGAACAGCGCTTGGCATCCTCAGGGGGGGTCTTCAGCATCCTGTGCCGTCGCCCCATGCGGGGCCAGAGCAGCGCTCGGCACTGGGCATCCACGGGAACCCCGCCCCGGCATTGCCCGCAGCCGCTCAGCTGAGGACGGGGCATCCGTCCCTCGTGGCCCTGGCAGTTGCCTGTTGACCCTCACGACTGTCTCCTTCTCCACGTGAAGTTGGGAGCCAGGGGCAGCCTGGAGGACAGGGCCTGGCCCACAGCAGGCATTTGCCAGCGCATCCGTCCCCGGGGGACAGGTGAGCCCGGCCTGGCGAGGCTACCTGGGACCTCCCCTGGTGCTCAAGCCCCTCTCGCTCACAGTACCGCTGCCACCACCATATCCTCTGAAGGAAGCGAAAGTCCCCATTGTGGAGAACGGCCCTTGTGACCAGAAGTACCACGCCGGTTTCAGCACAGCCAGCAGCGTTCAAATCATCCACGGTAGCATGCTGTGTGCCGGGGATGACAGCCACGATGCTTGCCAGGTGAGCCGCACGCCCCCATACTTCCAGGTGGGCCCGGCCCCTCACGGGCAAGGCGGGTCACGTTCCCCGTCCCCCTGACCCTCCAACTAGTCCTGATAGCGACTAGTTCTGTTCTGCTCAGGGTGACTCTGGAGGGCCACTGGTCTGCAAGGTGAAGAACAGCTGGCTGCAGGCAGGCGTGGTCAGCTGGGGCTGGGGCTGCGCGTCTTCCAAGCCTGGCGTCTACACCCGAGTCACCTCCTACTTGAAATGGATCCACAGCTACGTTCCCAAAGACCCCTGAGCCACCTCAGGGTCAGCTTCCTGCCCAGGTGGTGCCCACAGTCTTCCCGGCCTGCCACCTTCCTGGGCCCTCTGCTCCCCCCCTGAGCCCGCTCCCCAACCTGCCTGGCCCATGGCCACCACTGGCCTGTCCACCCTCCCCACCCCTGTTGCTGTACTGGACGCTCGCCCTCCTGTGCTCATTAAATGCAGGCAAAGCAGCTTGGGCGTCTGCGTGCTTCTGGCTGTGGGTGTCACTGGGGAGAGTGGCGCCCTCGGCAAGGCCAGGGGCAGCCGCGGAGCTGTGGGGTCCCGGCCTGCTCGCTGCAGGGGTGGGGCCAGCGCAGCAGCCCTTTCCCAGGGGCTGACCTCACAAGCTGTGCAGCACCTGAACATACAATGTGCAGCTGGGGCAGGGCGGGGCGATGATGCACTTGTGCAAGCAGCTCTGAGCCCCCCCAGACCCCCTGTCACTGCAGCAGAGTGTGGTGCAGGTCTAGCCCCGGCCCTGGGGGACAGAAAGAGAAGGATCATGGTGATTCACTGCAGCAGCCTCACGGTGTGACAGAATTCCGCAGAATTCCTGTTTTGTGAAAGTAATGGGCCCTGTCACAAGGAAAAAAGTGGACTGGGCTGAGCAATGACAGGCAGGTACCATTTGTCCTCACCATGTTGATGCACACGCATGCATACATAGGTGTGCACACATGCACACGTATACACACATGTCACACGAGTGCACATTCTCACCCGCTCACAGGGATACAAACGCATGTACACACATGTGCAACCATGTGCACATGCATGCAGGGACACACACCTGTACACACGCGCAGGTGCACATGCACATACATGTGCATACATGCAGAGGTGCACATACAGACGTGCACAAAATGCACATGCATACACACACATGTGCACACATGTGCACATATACATGCATACGCCAACATGTGCACAGACATGCAAATGCATACATGCACTCACATAGATCACACGCACATACACACACATTTGTACAGACATATGTACACACATACACACAGTGAATGCAGATATCAGCCAGGATTTTCACACATGGGCTAAGACATGAGCATTTCCCAGGCATTATCCCAACTCCTGGCCTGGCAGTGGCAAGGGGCACCCTCTCTGCATGGCTGGCACTCCATGCCCTGTGGTGGGTGTCCATGATGATCGCTCAGTCTTGCATAGCACCCAGGTCACTCTGCTGTGCAGAATCCCACACGGGGGTCCGGCTGCAGCAGCATGCTCTAAGGCATTCCCATTTGTTGGTTCTTGAGATTGGAGGGGTCACAGCTGTTTCTGGACATCTGTTCTGGGCCTAAAAGACATCAGTGCAAGGGATGGCTGGCTGCAGTCTTGGGGTGACTGTTCTTCATAATACTAATTACAAGCTGCTTTCCCATTGGCCCTGCCCTAGCCACACCTCAGCTGAGGAAGCGTAACTAGTGTTGTCCTGCATGTACTCGTGTGCCTGTGTGTGCACGTGTGAGCATGTGTGTGAGCACAGCCCAGAGATTCACCCCAGCGTAGGTCCTCAGGAGCTGTCCGCTTTGACTTTTGTTTTGGATTCTGTCTCTCACTCTCCTGAGACTCGCCTTATTAGAAAGGCTGGGGGCCAGAGAGCAGCAAAGCCACCTGTCTCTGCCCCCCCGAGAACTGGGAGTACAAGTGCACCATGGTTGCCTGATGGGGATCAGGGGGGTACATGTCTCCTGGGGATCAAATTGGGATCCCTAAGCTTGTCCCGCCTGGTGGTTCTTTATGGATTTTTTTTTTTTTTGAGATCTGAGCTTGTTATGTGATCAGAACTGTCCTCCATTACTATTTTGGGTGTCGGCCTCCAGAGTGTGAGATCGTGGGGGGTGCACCACAACCCCGTTCATGGAGCGCTGTGTTGTCCTGGGTTTTGCCTGTGTAAACGCGCAGGCAGGCTGGGGGGCAAACTTAGATCTGCTCAGGCCGGAGGCTGCTCCCACCCTGCAGATTTCCAGCCAACTCTGTGACAGTGTCATGCTGTGAAGAAAAGTGGTTTCTTTGTAGCGAGCACCACAGCCCTGGTATAAAGGCTGGAGTAACAATACGGAGAGCAGAGGAGAAACCCAGCACAGGGGACACTAGCATGTGGGAGTGAGGAGGTGATGGCAGGACCGTGGGTCGGAACACACATGCCCACTTCTTAGAAATATTTAAGAGAGAGAGAGAGACACACACAGAGAAGCAGAGAGAGACAAAGAGACAGAGACCGAGAGGAGGTTAATGCGTCTGTGGAGGTCAAAAGATAACTTTCAGAAGTCAGTTCTCTCCTTATACCATACAGACTCCAGACATCCAATTCAGGTGCGGGCACCTTTGTCCTCTGAACATCTCATAGGCGTCTCCCCGCTTCTTAAAAATGGGTGGGACATGCACTTCTTCACTCTCCCTGATCCCTTCTCCCCTACCTTGGTCTGTGCTTTGTTTCTTTTCAGATATGCTGCTTGGAAAGAGGCCTTAGGGTTTCAGATTTGTCTCCATCATTTTGAAGTGTTTAACTAAATAGTTGTGCTCATATCTCATCTTGAACAGTTGCCAAGAGTTGGTTTTGTTACTTTTCAACACTGGGTGGGGCTAGGTTCACCAGCGGCTGTAAGCTCTGGGTTCTCAGAAAGGTACACACACACCACACACACACACGCATACACACACACACACACACACACACACACCTCTTTGCTTTCACTCCCTCTAAAACTCACTTGAGATCAAAAGCAGCACTGGGCACAAGGCTAGCCAGGCTTTCCCCAGCCCCATGCCACGTCTACTCCTGCAGCTGAGGGGGGAGCGCAGCACCAAGGGGTCCTTCTCTCAAGCGTGGCGCTGGAAGTCTCTTCTCAGCCTTTGGGATCACCAGCAGGGCTCAGGATAACCCGGCCAGCCCACACAGGGAGCCTGTCCTCTGTGGCAGGGAAACCACCGTGACACCCCCGCACGCCCCGAGACAGGTACTGTCCAGCAACGGCTCCCTGAGCATCCTGCAGTCTTCAGAGCGGAGTAAAGGGGCGGGAATTGGCTGGGGACAGGAATGCAAACACAAAGGCTGGGGAAAGTCCCAGGCTCTGGCCACGCCCCGGCCCAGCTGGTCATCAGACTGGACATGAAGACCTGGTGGGACCGGGGCCGTCTGGCCTGGGGTGGAGTCTGGGGACGCAGGGCTCCGTGTGAGGACAGGGACACCGAGGGGAACGCGTCCTTGTGCGCCCCGGGGTGTCTCTCCCAAGCCCAGGCAGGGGCCCTCTTAGGAGCCCCGGAGGTGGGCACTGGAGGATGGGGAGGGTGTCCTGTGGGGGTCCGGGGGCTGTCTGCAGGGGGCACGGCCACTCCCCAGCCTAGGGCGAGACCTTTGTGTTGCAGTGGGGACAGCTGCGCCCTGTCCTTGCCTGCTGCGTCCTGCGTCCTGGGCTGGTCTCTTGCAGCCTGGCTGTAGCATCCTTGTGGGACAAGAGGAGGCCACGGCCCCTCCCTGTGCCCTCAGCAGGAACAGGTGGGGCTGTCAGCGGGGCCTGGCTCCTCCTCCTCCTGCCCTCCAGCAGGACTGAGACCCAAGCAGGGCTGTGCCATGGCCCCTCAGACCCACGGCCTCCTAAGGGACCATTGCCCAAGCTGAGGACCGTCAAATCCCTCAGGACTCCCAACTGGCTCCTGTTGCTGGCTCCCTCCTTACATCTCGTTCTTCCAGACCTGGAAGCACTTTGCTGTGAGGCATGTAGGCGCGCTCAGGCGGGTGTGGGGGCACACAGGTACAGCCAGCTCTCTGGCCTGAGGCAGCACTAGACTAAGGGGCCACAGTGTGATAGTACAAGCACCTAAGCCGCAAGCGACATTGACACTAAAATGCCCTGCTGGCACGAGGGGCTAGGGAAGGTAGCTGAGAAGCATAAAGACTCACGATGTCGGTTCTGTCTCAGTGAGCACGGGCTCTGTCCAAGCTAATATTTAGCTCAGTGCACTGGGTAGACCCCCCTACTTACACGAGACCCTCCCTGGGAAAACTAACCTGAAGCTCCTCGTCCTCACATTCTTGTTCTTTGCGTTTGTACCCAATAAATGCTTCTGTAGATCCTAGAGGGGAGTCGTGGTCTCTGGAAACTGCATCCACTCAGTTCTCACAGAACAACTGAACTAAAGGATCTAAATGAATCTTTCTCTCTCACATCTGGGAAATGAAATAAGCTAGTGAGACACATATACAGAACTGAGGAAGCCATTAAAAGAAGGGGGAAAAAACAGAGCTAAAAACATTTGCATATTCTCCAAAGAAGATTCACAAATAGAAAACAGAAGCACGTGGCGAGAAGCACACTGTTAGCCGTGACAACGTGTAAATGAGAAACAGAGAGATCAGGCAGGCTCGTTTGGTGGAATGCACAAGTCCTGCGTTCCATCCTCAACGTGGGATAACCAGGTATGGGGTGCACACCTGTCACCCGGCATTCCTTAGAGGAACAGAACCAATAGAATAGGGAAAACAATAGAATAGTGAAACCAATAGATGAGAGAAACGTACTAAACTAACTCACAAGTAAAGCCAGTGTCCTCCAAAGTAGGCGCCGATTGCTGCTCAGTTCTTGAGCTGAATGTCTCATAAGACCGAAGGATCCCAGGAAAGTTTCAATCTCAGCCACGCTGAAGAGGCCGGAAGAGGCTGGGCTCGGAGTCAACCAGGTACCGCAGCGAACCCAAAGACGTTGAGCAAGGCCAGCGAGGCTCTGACGTTATTCAAAAATGGCAGCGGCAGCGGCAGTGGAGACTGCAGCGACAGACCAGCAGTGGACTCTCACGGCCAATCCACACAGAGTGAGGGGAGAGCAAGCCCCGCCCCCTTGCACTTCCCTTTATCCAGCCCACTGGAAGGCACCACCCGCTATGGGCTGGTCTTCCATATCAACTAAACAGTCAGCTGCAGACTTGCTCAAGGCTGCCCCAGCGATCAATTTCAGAGCTGTGCCGTTTGCCTGTAGCTGTCAGGTTGACATCTGCATCTAACCATCGCAGTAGGATATGCTTGTAATCCCCGTGGCTGGAGGCTGAGGCCGGAAGGTCACTGAAAGTTTGAAGCCAGCCTGGGTGGGTTATTGTGTCAGTTGATACAAATGTCAATTTGACAGTCAGGGGTGAAACTTTGGGCACATCTGTGAAGAATTAGTAGTTAAGGTCCTGAGCAAGCCTGTAGGAGATTATCTAATTGATGTGGGGAATGGCAGGTGGAATCATTCCCTGGGCAGGTAGAGCAGATGGGGAGAAGCCAATTCAGCCCTTGGCATGTAGTCACTCTGGCAAGCAAGCATGTCCTCTCGAAGTAGTTCCCGTGGATAGGGGAGACAGTTCCCTCAGCTCTTGGTGTTAGTTGAAATCTCCTGTGTGCTGATAAAGTGCCCCTGAGACCTGCAAGCAAGAGTGTAAACCCTTGTTCCCTTAAGTGGCTTGTCCTATGTCCGTTGGGCAGTGTAAGGTGATGCTAACATGGCTCCCCAGGAGCCCAGGCCGCCCGGCTGCAGTGTAAGACTCTATCTCAAAATAAGAGAATTCCAAAGCCACAGAGAGAGCAAGTACCTGGCCACCCCTTGGCTAGCAACTGGAAGACTTGCACGGTGGAACATCTCCCACAACTGTAATCCCGCTCCTGTGTCTCCAGAAGTGAGAACGTGTGTTCACACTGCAGCGTCGGTCCCAGGAGACCCAACTGAAATGGCCGCCAGCGCGTGCCTGATCGGCAAATCCCAGTAACACCCTTAGCCACGGAGGAGGAGCCAATGGAACTGCCGAGCAATGCGTGTGAGCTCAGATGCAAGGGCCGAAGACACGGGTGTGTCGTCTCGGCTACTGGAATGAGAGGGCTGCAAGTGCAAGGCCCGCCTGGGCTTCAGAGTGAATTCAAGGGCAGCCTGGTCAACTGTAGGGGTTAACTGTGAGTCACCCGCAGGCTCATGTGCTTGAATCTTTAGCCCATGTCAATGTTTGGAAATGTCATGACACCTTTAGGTCTTGCTGGAGGAAAGCACGTCACAGGGGGTGGATCTTAAAGTTTGGTGGCCCAGCCCTGCTTCCTCTTGGAGTTTGCTCTTGTTCTTTCTGCTCCGCGATGATGGTGCCCTGCCCAGCGGCCTCTAGCTTCTGCTCCAGCCACACCCTCTGCTATGTGAGTCCCACTGTTGTGGACCGTAGGTCCCCTGGCCCATGCTGAATAGCTCTTCCTTCTCCCTTAAGTTGTGCCCAACATCTCACAGCCACGGAAAAACAGGGACTACGATCGCCTAGCAAGACTGGTCCAAAGTAGAAGGTCAGAAAAGGGCGGGGGCGGGGCTCAGCAGTAGAACCTATGCCTAAATCCGCACATGCACGCACACCCTTGCACACACACTCACACATCCACACACGTGCACACATGTGCACACACTCACACACACTTGCATGCACTTGCACACACATTTACATACACTCACACACAGGCACAAACATGTACACACTCACAAACACACATGCATACACATACATGCACACATACACACATGTACAAACACACACGCGCACACATGCACACCCCCCTGAAAGAGCAGTATACAGAAGAGAAGAGCAGCCACAGAAACCAAAAAAAAAAAAGAGAGAGACCAGCAGAGCCTCGGTGACGGTGGGTGGTTGAGGGGGGTGGTCGGGGTGGGTGTTTGGGGTGGGTGTTTGAGGGGGTGGTCAGGGTGGGTGGTTGGGGTGGGTCGTTGAGGGGGTGTCTGGGGTGGGTGGTTGGGGTGGGTGATTGAGGGTGGGTGGTCGAGGTGGGTGGTTGGGGTGGGGGCCGGCACAAAGGGCCAGCAACCCTGCCTGCCCCTCACTCACCTTCCCACGTCCCCTCAGCCCTCCACCCTAACTGGTGTCTGCAGGAGGCAGGAGCTACAGGCAGGAGAGACGTGACACGCAGCTTGAGTCCTGAATGGTGACCCTGAGCCTGCACTGGAACCCCACCCTGGTAGCCTGGGCATCTGCAGCTGGGAAAAGGGGACCTTGCCCTGACGTCAATCAGAAGCAGGTGAGTTTTCTGAGCGCCCGAAGCAAGTCGATGGAGCTGGCTATGAGTGGGCAGTGCGGCTACCGACAGGTTGTGTGAGACCGCAGGGCCTCAAAGTGCGTGCGCCTTGTCAGTGACGTCTGAGGTCTCGAAGTGTGTGTTCTGAAACTGAAGTCCAGTAAGACTGTGGAGAGCGGGGAAGTGTTGGGAGTGTTGGTGTGTGTGTGTGTGTGTGTACATGTATGTACATGTGTATGTGCGCACGTGTGTGCATGCATATGCACGTGTATGTACGTGTGTGAGTGTGTGCATGTATATGTGCATTGTGTGAGTGTGCATGTGCATGTGTACACGTGTGTGCATGTGTGCGCATGTATGTGCATGTGTGTACATGTGCATGTGTATGTGTGCATGCATATGTGCATTGTGTGCGTGTGTGCATGTGTGTGCATGTGTGTGTGCATGTGTGCATATATGTGAGTGTACATGTGTGTGCACGTATATGTGCACGTGCATGCATGTGTGCATGTGTGTGCACATATGTGAGTGTGCATGTGTGCGTGTGTGCATGTGTGTGTGCATGTGTGTGTGCATGTGTGCATATATGTGAGTGTACATGTGTGTGCACGTATATGTGCACGTGCATGCATGTGTGCATGTGTGTGCACATATGTGAGTGTGCATGTGTGCGTGTGTGCATGTACGTGTGTGAGTGTGCATGTGTGTGCATGTGTGCGTGTGTGAGTATGCATGTGCACGTGTATGTGTATGTGTGTGCATGTATATGTGCGTTGTGTGCATGTGCACGTGTGCATATATATGAGTGTGCATGTGTGTGCACCTGTATGTGCATGTGTGTGCATATGTATTTGCACATGTGTGCGTGTGTGTGAGTGTGCACATGTATGTGCATGTGCATGTGTGTGGGTGCATTGTGTGCACGTGTGTGCATATATGTGAATGTGCACGTGTGTGTGCGTGTTCGTGTGCATGTGTGTCTCACCTGCTGCATCCTCCACCCTTGGGAAGAAGGGTCCCGGATTCCCAAGCTCAGCTTCTGCCCACTGCTTCCCTCTTCAGACCCTGGGCAATGGAGACACAGGCTGGAGCATCCTGGCTTACTATGCCAGTGTCCATGTCTATAGAAGACAGCTATTAAAAGTACAAGGACTGGAAAGATGACTCAAAGGTTAAGCCTTTGCCTCACAAGGAGAAGGTCATGAGTTCGGGTCCAGGATCCCTTAAAAAAAAAAAAAAAAAGCACCAGGCAGAAATGGTGGCGGCCAAAACAGGGTGGGGAGTGTGTGCTGCTGGGAGCTGTTTGGAGGGTGCCGGCGAGGGCTGAGCGCCCCGCACAAGCAGATTCACTATTCAGACCAGTACGACAAGGGGAGCTAGAATTTCTGAATGTCGGCTCCTAAGGCCATGCCAGGGTGGTCTGAATGGACACTGGATGTCTGATGGACAAACTCTCTGAATGGAGAAACATTGGCGTTCAGCAGTCAGGGATGGGCCATTACCTGATCCAAGAGCCAAAACTTCATCTAACTGTCCAGCAGCCCCTCCAAAGAAACACATGAAGCCTTGAGCTGCACACACTGTCCACACCCCCAGCATAGCTGCACACACTGTCCGCACCCTAACATACTTCTGATAGACGATTGTGCTACTCTCTTGTTTCTCACTAAAGAAGTTTTTATACCCAGAGAAAGAAAGAAAGAAAGAAAGAAAGAAAGAAAGAAGAAAGAAAGAAAGAAAGAAAGAAGAAAGAAAGAAAGAAGGAAGAGAAGAAAGAAAGAAAGAAAGAAAGAAAGAAAAAAGAAAGAAAGAAAGAAGAAAGAAAGAAAGAAAGAAGAAAGAAAGAAAGAAAGAGAGAGAGAGAGAGAAAGAAAGAAAGAAAGGAAAGAAAAGAGAAGAGAGAAAGAAAGAAAGAAAGGAAAGAAAAAAGAAGAGAGAGAGAAAGAAAAGAAAGAGAGAGAGAGAAAGAGAAAGAGAAGAAGAAGAAAGAGAAAGAAAGAAAAGAAAGAAAGAAAGAAAGAAAGAAAGAAAGAAGAAAGAAGAAAGAAAGAAAGAAAGAAAGAAAGAAAGAAAGAAAGAAAGAAATGGTGGCGGCCTGCACTTCCAGTCCTGGAACGCAGGGTCTGGGAAACTCCAAACCAAAACAAATAGGAGGTAGAAGGGTGATTCCCAAAGTCATCTTTGGGCTTCCACACACACACGTACAGTGCCCTCTGATACACACATGCGCATGCGCACGCGCACGTGCGTGCACACACACACACACACACACACACACACACACACACACACACTAAAATAAACTTTCTCAAAAGTAACAACTAAAACCAATGCAAAGGGTCTGGTGTGGTGCCGCAGCCTGTAATCCTCGCGCTTGGGGGCCGAGACAGCAGAGCCTTGAGTTGAAGGCCAGACTGAGTCCCACAGTCAGCAACCCCTTCCCCCAGCTCCAAAGTAAATCAAAACAAAAGCCCACTCCCCGAGCGTGGAAAGACTGTTTCCTGCCCACTGAACGCATCCCCTGCTGGTGGAGGAGCTGGCCAGGACAGGGCGGCGTCCATCGTGACGTGGAGCAGGCACCTCACACACCTGCCCACCACACCCCAGCTGCACAGCGCCCCGTCCTGCAGCGCCAGCTGGTGGAGGTTTGGATGAGCAGCGGGGAGCATTGCCCAGAGGTCATGTGCTCTTGCAACTGTTGGGGATTTAGGGGAGAACTGTGCTTCTGCTGCAGACCAGCTGTTTGTCTTACACACACACACACACACACACACACACACACACACCTTTCCTTTTGCCACTTCTCTCTGAACCCCTCTGCTTGATGTGCTTGGCAGAGACGGGGCGAGAACACAGGGTGGAGCCTCATCCCGCCTAAGAGGTTGAGAGACAGAGGAGGTGGCAGTGCCCCTAGGGTGGGTTCTGCTGCAGAGCTGGGAGCCTGTGCAGGGTGAGGGGTAGTAGACTGTCTGGGGACATTGGAAGCCAGCAGCTATCTATGAGAATTGACTGGTTGCCAGTCTCCGATAAACACGATCCAACCCAGTGAGATACCAGCAGGCAGCCCCTGCCCTTCCTGGAGGTCTCTCCCCAGCCAAGAGCTTTGTAGGACCCACCACACTCTCTGCAATCCTGCTTGCTTGTTGCTCAACTAAGCCCTAACTTGAATCCCAGCCCAGCCCTGCTGGGCTAGAGATAAACCTTTCCCAGTCTAAGGTTATCCTCAACCAGGCCACAACCCAGACTCCCCTTCCCTGTACACCCCAAAGCCCAGGGCCAGGTCACCGCCCCCTGCTCCTGGGGCCTCCTAAAGAGACTCGATTCTGGTCGGAGCCTGGATCTGGGGCATCGAGGTTGGGGCTCTGGTGGGAGGGACCACATGTCTGGGTGCTGAGCAGTACTTCTTACCTGTTCTCTACGGGCAACCTCACCCCCATCAGCTGGGTACCCAGCACAGAGTTAAGTGTGGGCATAGGAATTCTCCAGGAGTCTTGGCACCGTGCTCCCCCTGGTGATACTGGCAAGAACTGCAGTTTCTTAAACAGGCTTGTCCAGGCCGGCACACCTAACCTCAGCCCTCAAACTACATACACACACACACACACACACACACACACACACACACACACACACACACACACACACACAGTGGGACACAGCCAACAACAGTAGTGAGAATTCTTTTTTTTTTTTTTTTTGCATGTGTGCAGATAGTATTTGTGGGGGGTGTAGGTGCACGCGTGTGTAGAAGAGGGCACTGTGCCTCCGTGTAAGCCCGCAGGTGATTCACAGGAGTCCCCTCCAGTGCCTTGCTCGTCCCCAGGCTCTTCTTCAGGGCTGGAAGTGCAGACTGCTGCCATTTCTGCTTTTCTGTGGGATCCAAGATCAAACTCGGGTTCTTTTGCTTGTGAAGCAGAGGCTTCAACCCCTGACCCATCTCCGCAGCCCCGCTCATGAGGAATCCCATGGGCTCAAGGGACAGCCTGGAGCTCTAGACAAGAACACAGAGCGCAGATGGGCCGGAGGATGCAGACCAGCGCCACCTGAGTGACACCCAGGCACTTGTGGGTATTTTTGCCAAAGCAAAGGAGATTTAACTCACACAAAAACCTGAGACGGAATGTTCACATGTTTATTAAGAAGAGCCAGGAAACAGAGATGCCCGGGTCCCTTGAACAGCTGCAAGTGTAGCAAATCTCAACCCCCATCCCTCCATGTTGTCGCAGCCTGAGAGGACCCAGCCCTGCCCCCCCAGCGCCCCTGCTTCCTCTGTGCGGTCACGAATGTCCAGGGGCTCAGTGGCCACAGGAAAGGAGGATCAGGGGGCTGGGGAGATGCTGAAGCAGCCGTGGGGCCAGCGGCCAGGCTCAGGAGAACCTTGCATCTGCCTCGTGATCCAGGGCACGAAGGTCTGCACACGCGCGTAGACCCCGGGGATGTTGTCCATGCACAGCCCTATGTAGCCCCAGCTGACCACTCCCACCAGGTTCCAGGAGTCTGCTACCTTGCAGACCAGGGGACTCCAGAGTCACCCTGGGGAGACAGAAACATCCATGGTTATTGACCCTGATGGGGGAATGGGGCCGGAAACTGGGACGAGAAGGCAGGCGAGACTCACGTGGCAGGTCCCGCGGCCCTCACTCCCGGCACACAGCATGTCGTCCTGGATGAATCTGCGATCCTGGTAGTGACGTCGTGTGATGTCATTTTGCACTACCTGCACCCCGACCTGCTGCAGGCGGTAGGGTGGGCAGCGATGCTAGAAAGAGAAGAAGTGGGGCTGGTGGGCGCAGACCACACCCTGCACAAACCTGGTCCTGGCTCTGGGGGAGGAGGAGCTGCATCTCTACCCAAGCTCATCCCGGCCTCCGGGTCTCCGCGTCCCGGTTGAACAGGCTGGCAGGAGAACGCCAGCCTGCAGGGTCCGCACCCACCTGCCCAGCCTGCAACCTGGGGATCTGCGCTCTCCTTTCTCGTGCTCACACAGCAGAAGCCTCACCCGCTGAGCCTCAGCTGCTCAGTGGACATCTCATCAGTGGCTCCCTCTTTCCTCTTTGGAACCTGCCCCCCTAGAACCTCGCCACCACCTGCCTGGAGCGCTCAGATGACGGGTTTGGTCCCCATTCTTCCCAGCTATGTACCAAACATGCTGGCCATGCCGCAGCCGGTCACCCAGCATTGGTCATCTGCGGTGACTCTAAGGGACACGGAGGACAGCTTGACCAGCTTGACGTTAGCAGAACCGTCCATGGGTTTCGCCAGCGGAGCAACGCCACATCCGAACCCAGGACGCCGTGCACATCGTCTGGTGGATGATCACCCGGCTCTCGCTCAGCAGCTCACGACAGCCGCGGAGATACACATCACCAGCATGGATCCGATAGATCGTCCAGTCAGCATCTCTCCTATGGTCAAAAAGAAGCTGTGACTGCATAGTCTAGGGTGCCCCAGGGCACTGTGGGTAGTGAATTGTCCATAGTCCTGGGAAGAACCAAATGGAGTCTGAGTCTGTCAGGCCTCATTCCCAATCTCGGATCGCGCTACGTCCCGCCCAGCGCTGGACGGCAAGGGAAGGACTTACTTGTGGATGCAGTGGGCAGCGGGCAGCACCCACTGCGGGTGAATGAGGGCGCCCCCGCAAATGTGCACCCAGGAGGCCCAGTGGTAGCTATAGCGCCTCAGGCTGACCTGCCACGGCCACTTCCTCTGGGGGGCGTTGTGGCCTCCCACAATGCCCACCAGCACATCTTTGGAGACAGGAGCTGCAAGCAACAAGCGCAGGATCAGGGACAGGCGCACCCTGCCGCCCACACGCGGGCAGACAGAAGGTCCCAGCACCCTAGGGTCAGGGGCTTCGTGGAGCCTGTGGAAGGGAAGGAGCATGGGATGAGGACTCACATGGGGTCTCAGCAATGGAGCCCCCCACGAAGAAGAGAGTCAGGCACAGCAGGCTCAGCATCTGCAGAGAGAAATGTGGAGCATGGAGAGGATGGGCAGAAGGGGTCAGCTTGGAGAGGCTGGGTGGGCGGGGTCAGTGTGGAGAGGGCTGGAGCGCCTTGGAGGACCAGGGAGGAGGGGAGAGCATGGTGCCCTCACCGTGCCAGGTCCCTGCAGCGCCTCCTACCCGGACCTCTCAACCCCTTTATCTTGCAGTCCCAGGAAGTGGGCAGGGGGCTTGGCCAGCCTGTGCTTGGAGGAGAGACCAGGGGTGTGGCCTCAGGAGGAGCAGGCCGTGGGCTGCTCCCAGCTTCTTCTGGCTATGGAAGTCACAGTGACCTGGGCATCATGGGAAGGTTGAGGACTGTGGCCCAAGCCAGAGCTCTCAGCGGTGCCAGCCCACCCCCGGGATAGTCTGGGTGGAGCAGCTCTGCCTTCCCACCACCCAGGTGACACACCTAGGGGTCCAGCTCCCCCTTGTCAGGAACGCAGAGCCACACCATCAGCATCACAAGGAAGCCTCTGCCCAAGGCTCTGTGCCTAGCCGACAGCTTTTCAGACCCAGGCCCTGAGCAGCCCAGGGCCTCGCCACTGGGGACAGCCAGAGACGATGTGTCCCTGAGGACACCGGCGTGAAGTTGAGGCCTGGGAGCTCAGAGCTGCCAGTGCTCCCATGGTGCCCAGGTCCCTGGCCATGGTGACCAAGCACAATTTTTTCCCTCCCCAGATCTGGGCACAGACTTGGCCCAAGCCTGGCCCTGGCCAAGTTCCTACCACTCCTGTCTGTGACCAATAGACCGTTCCTTTTCTGTGGTGTTGCATTGACTCTGGAAAGCTGGGGGAAGGGCAGAGCCTCAGGAAAAAACCCAAAGGGGCAACTCAAGAGTTAGGTCTCTAGACTCACCACACACACATGTGCACATACGCACACACACACATACACACACGCACATGCATGCACACACACATGCACACACGCACACACACATGCACAGTACACGTGCATGCACACACGCACACGCGGACACACACACACACACACACACACACGCACGAACACGCGCATGCGCACGCACACACAGCAGAATGAGGCACCTCTGGAGGGCACACCAGCTCTGAGGGAGCCATGCCAGACTCTTCTTCCACCCCTTAATACCATCCTAGACCCCATCGGCACTGCAAGCCCCTCTGCCCACTCACTAGAGTGACCCAGAAAGCAATTTTCATCCTGTTGGAGGATCGCTGTGCCCAGGCTCCAAGGGCAAATGGTCTCTGGGGTTGCAGATGGGGCCAGGTGGCCAATGTGAACGACCCGGAGCGGGCCGTGTCTGGAGGAGGAGGTGGAGAGACGCACACTTGGATAGAGAGATGCACACTTCCCTGCTTGGTGGGAAGGCAGGTCCACGGGTTATGGCCAAGTGAGGGGACAGAGTGGGCGCAGAGGACCCAAGACCTGGCTAAAGGTGCTGCAAGGAGCAGCCAGAGCCTAGGGTGGGCACAGGGCCTCTGGCTCCGGGTCAACCCTTCCCTGCACGTAGGGCACCTTGCACTGTGACAAGGCTGATCCACGGGAGTCTCAGGTTGGCTGTAGAGTGCATCCAAGCCTGTGCCCACGGGTCATCAAGACTGGGAACAACAGACAAGAGGGAATGCCTCCTGATGGGCAAGGGGCGCCCCGTGGTCAGCTGCCCAGGAGCATAGCAGGACACTCACGTGACTTGCGGAGTGACCACAAGGAAAACTGTCCTGCTCCTGGGAACCTCGGGGCTCCTTATCTCACTGGCGATTCTTGCTGTCACTCTTAGGCAACAGGGGCAGGATACCTGGCCGCTCTGATACGGGCAGGGCCAGGCCACCGTGAACATGCCCAGAGATAGGATCAAATAAAGAGCCAGAGGTCATGTCAGAGAGGTGAGATAGCCATTAGCCCAGGAGCACGAAGTAGCCAATGAGAGGTTGTGTCCAGGTTCTGGGCTCAAGGATGCCATTAGGTGAAGGATGTGGCTTCCCAGAGCTGGTGTTGCAAGAGGGCAGAGACTGGGCTGAGGAGCCGGCACTGGGGCGCCGTGTCTCAGAGCAAAGGGGTTCAGAGCCCCGAAGACTTGAACTAGGGCAGGGGCAAGACTGGAACCAGGTTGCTCTGTTTCCCAAAAGTACTCCAGCCTGTGTATGGGGAGGAGATGGGCAGGCGAGGAGCCAGCTCCCAGGCGGAGGTCTGCATTTGCACAAGAGCTGAAGACTCCTCCCCACATGCTTCTGGGGGTCCCTGGAGGCATCTCAGTGGTGCATGATTGGCTCCACTTGGCCATTTGCGATGCAGCTTGGTTTCCAGGCCCTCAGCTGAGGGGTCCGCAAGCAGGGACGGTTGTGGGCACTGAGGATGAGGCCGGGCTCAGGAGACAGGCAGGGCAGGGCGTGCCTGGAAGCCTCTCGCCGGCCTCGCCGGCCTTTCTGGCCACGTCTTCTGGCAGCCCTGCCTTGCAAGAATCCTGTCTAGCTGCAGTGACCAGCTTGTTCGTCTATTTTTCCTTCTTTTCATGAGGTCAGCCCCAGGGGAAGCAGGGGTAAAGTTCCAGACGGCTTATAGAACAAGGGGATCTACTTTCTCTTGTGATAGTCCACTTACAGTTCCTTATTCAGCTTGGCAGGAGAGGCCCATGCCAACACCAGGGTCGTGGGAACTGGACATGCCACATCCAATACCACAGGACTGCTGAGAAAGAGATGATCCTACTTGCCAGTCTAGCCAAGTGTACCAAAGGATGCCAACTTCCTCAACCAGCTCCCTCCATCTTATTCACCTCTCCAGGCATTGATTCTGGGTCTCCCCATCAACTAGACAATCTCCTGCAGGCTTCTCAGGGCTTAACCCAGCTACTAATTTCTCACAACTGTGCCCAGAGCTCAGAGACTTCTGTGACACCAGTTGGCACTAGTGTCTAACTGTGACACCACATATGGTGGTGTACACGGATAATCCCAATAATTGGGAAGCAGCGGCAGGAGAGTTGCTGCAAATTTAAGGCTAGGCTGGTGTGTACAGTAAACCCCGGGCCAGTCAGAGCCACATAGCAAGACTTTATTTAAAAAAAAAAGGTTGTGGAGTAGGACTAGGGATATAGTCAGCTGGTGAGTGCCCTGAACGTACAAAGCCCTGAGTTCGATCCTGAGCACCACAGACCAGGCACTGTGCCGCACCATAATCCCAGCGCACTCAGGAAGCGGAGGCAGAAGGCAGCAGTTCAAGGAGCAGAGCTACCTGAGTTAAGTAAATAGTGGCTGTGGATGGATTGGATGTGAGCCGCCTCTCCTGACCGCTGGAGTAGATGGACGGGACATGCCACAATATGGCTTCTGGCGCTTAGGGGTGTCAACACACACCCCATCCCTATGCTCCATCCCGGCTCCCTCGTGAGCCACCCAGAGGTGCTTCGAGGGTGGGACTCTGAGCCCTTCCATAGGCATTAAAGTGTGTATTGTCGCACTGAGCCCGGCTGGGCACAGGCTTTGGGCTCAAAGACATGCATTGTGTTGACTTGCTGCTTTTCTCCCTATTTGGCTTGTGTGGCAAAAGGAAGGCAGAGCTGCTGGGAGATTGGAGGGCGAGGGGGGCACCTGGGAGTCCTGAGCAGAGGCCGCTGGGCCCTGCCTCCCAGTTACGCAGGGGCAGTGCCCGCTTCCCTGGGGTTCTGACCAGCCCAGCTTGCCAGGGACCTGAGGATGACTATCTCACTCTTAAAAAGGAGAGTGGGGATTACTGCAGAGGGACCCTGAGGGACAGAGAGGGCTGGTGGTACAGTCCCAGCATCCTGCAAGCCGCAGGAGGATGCCCGCCCGGACACCTCAGGGCTCCTTCCCTTTGCCAACGATGTTGTCCACCTGATGCTGGTGAAGTGTCACCCAGTCAGGAACCACACCTATGTCTTCCCCTTTGGCTTCTCGCCCCTCTGTCTTGGGGAGGTGCCAGGAGCGTGGGGCAGGGAAGGTAACTCGATGTCAGAGGTCTGTTCCAGAGAGCCATGAACCTCCCCAGGTGTTTAGGGGAAGCGTGCTTTGGAGACACTGCATGCGACAGTCCAGGTGCCTGTGGCGGCCCTGTGACCCCAGTGTCCCTGAACGACCGCCTCTCCCTCGCTGGTCTGCCCAGCTGTGGGTAAGAGAAGCTGGCCTTGCCCAGCAGGCGCTGAGCCCTGTGGGGCAGGACCTGGAATGCCCTCCCCACCATCCTGCTCCTGGCTCTGCTGAGCCCCCATCAGAGCCGCTTCCACCTCCCTCCACCCCACCATCCACACATCCTGGGTGGGCATCTTTGCTGGTCTAGGTTTAGACCCCCGAAACCTGTTCTCCCATCTCCTTCAGAGACCCTCAGCTCCTACGTGAGGCTCTGTCTGCCCCCACTGGGGTCTGAGGCAGGAGATCCCCACAGGCCACAGCTCTCTGCCTCCTGCTGCTCCAGGTGACCAGAGTCAACCCCTCCTTAACAGCCCCTCCCACCCAGGTGGGGTCTCCCTGTGCGGAGGCCATCGCTGTGGACCCTCACCCTGGATACCAGACAGCTGGGGCCCGTGGGGGTTCAAGGTAAGACCTAAGGCCAGCATGACCTTAGCCAGTTTCCTGGTGCCTGAGTCTGCAGGGTCCTGGGCTAGAGTAAGGAGGAGGGTGGAAGGGCGGCCATATTGCAGCAGTCTCCTGGCCACGGCACATGGTCCCCCGGGAACATGAGCGAGGGCCAGAGCGTCATTGTCACGAGTGGACATCTGGGCCTGTGGCCCTTCCTGCCGCCCCACAGTGTCACTACCTCTGGGCTCAGGACCCTGTGGGGGTGCTAGGAGTCTGTGAGGCAAGAGTCAACCAGATAACTATCCAGGCGGCTTGGAGGCCAAGGACAGGGACAGGCAGACCCGGGCCAGGGGGCACAGACGGGCAGACCCAGGCCAGGGGGCACGGACAGGAAGACCCGGGGCAGGGGGCATGGACAGGAAGACCCAGGGCAGGGGGCATGGACAGGAAGACCCGGGGTACGGGGCACAGACAGGCAGACCCGGGGCACGGGGCAGGGACAGGGCAGACGGGGAGATGGACGGTGTGGACCCGAGGGCTGCAAACAGACGGGCAGACCCGTTGCCAGCCCAAATTGCACTATTGGTGAGTTCAGGTCTCAGTTTCCTCATCTGGAAAACCTGAAAACAGCACCGCTGGTGCTTCCAGAGGAAAGGAGGTTTGTGGGCCAGAGACGTGGCTCAGCAGGTACAGCCCTGGCGAGCCTGGTGCCCTGAATTCCATCCTCAGAACCCGCAAGGCAGATGGCAGAAGGAGAGAACCAACTCTTGCATGAGCTCTGTGACAAATGTGCACATGTGCAAACATACACAGACACATGTACAAACACACAGACATACAAACACACAGACACACAGAGACACATATGTACACACACATACAGACACACAGATACATACAAACACACATATAGACATACAGAGACATGCACATACATACAAACACACATACACAGAGACATGCAAACACACACACAGACACACACATACATGCAAACACATACAGAGACACACGCATACATACACATACAAACACACGCACAGACACACACAGACATGCAAACACATACAGAGACACACATACATACACACACATACAAACACACACACAGACACACACATACATGCAAACACACACAGAGACACACACATACAAACACACACACAGACACACACATACAAACACACATACAAACACACACATACATGTAAACACACACAGACACACACATACATACACACACAAACACACACATGCAAACACACACAGAGACACACATACATACACACACATACAAACACACACAGACACACACAGAAGCACACACACAGAGACATACACAGATACACATGCATACAAACACACACCAGACACACACATACAAACACACACATAGACACACACACAGAGACACACACAGAGACGACACATCTTTAAAGAAAGGAAGACAGTATTATGCTCACACAAAATCTGAGCACAAATGTGCGCAGCATCTTTATTCAGGAGGCAGAACTGGCCTTCGGCAGCTGGTGCTTGGCATACCGGGGCACCTTGGCCCCTGGGCATGAGCTCGCTTGACCCTTCAGGACTTTTCATGGGGGCCCACGAAGCCTCGTGAGGGCTCCCCACCATCATCTCCACCTCCTCCCAGGGTCAAGAGCATCCGGACTCCAGACGGCCAAAGGCAGAGGACGGGCCCGGAGGCCGGGGAGATGCTGAAGCGCAGGCACTGGGAGAGGTCAGCCAGCCCACTGGGGGCCACTGGGGGGCCCGCGGCCAGGCTCAGGAGAACCTTGCATCTGCCTCGTGATCCAGGGCACGAAGGTCTGCACGTGTGCGTAGACCCCGGGGATGTTGCCCATGCACAGCCGTAGCGCCAGCTGACCGCTCCCACCAGGTTCCAGGAGTCTGCTACCTTGCAGACTGGGGGGCCTCCGGAGTCACCCTGGGGGAGGAAGAGGCATCCATAGCCACTGACCTTGAGGTAGGAAGGGGGACAGGGACGGGGGTGTGGGAGGCCGGCGGGACTCACATAGCGGAGTCTGGGCCCTCGCAGCTGGCGCACAGCATGTGCTCCGTGCTCAGCCGCCGGCCTCGGTAGTGGTGCCTGGAGGCATTGTGGGACTGTTGCTCACACAGCTCATTGTCCACGATCTGCACCGGCACCCGCTGCAGGCGGTACGGCGGGGACATCGATCCTGGGGAGAGCACTGCGGCGCTGGTGACGCGTCCACCCGCACCTGCCCGTGCCTCACCGAGGATGGACAGAAGGCCAGTCCCCAAAGCGGCCCTCTCTTTGCCCATCTCTGCCTCAGCCTCAGCTTCCCCTCCTGGAACAGGATGTGCACACCCCCCCCATGGGATCCGTGTCCACTTCCACTTCCACACTGGGCTCTTACCAGCCTGCGCTGGGCACAGCAGACACAGAATGGGATCCCCGGGTGCTTTTTCATAAGCTAGAAGTAGCAGCAGCTTTCCTGCTCACACCCTAGGGTCTGGGCTCCGCCGCTCATTGGCTTCAGGTGCGAGGCTCCCGTGGGCATCTGGTACAGCTGGGGAGATGCGACCAGGGGCTCCATGCTTACCACCGGCTCTTCTTTCCTCTCCGGACCCTGTCCAGACCACCCGCCCACCAGAAGTCCTAGGATGGCGAGTCTGTTCCCACACCCTAATCCTCCCTCTGTACATACCGAACATGTTGACCACGCCCCAGCCGGTCACCCAACATATGTCCTTCGGGGTGACTTCAAGAGACACAGAGGACAGCTTGGCAGGCTTAGCATTACAGAGGGCTGCACGGGCTCTGCTAGCCGGAGCAGCGCCCGTCGGATCCCAGAGCAGCGTGGACGTGGTCCGGGTGGACGATGCAGCAACTCGTGACCCCGTGGAGGCAGATGTCTCCAGCATGGGTCTGATAAGCCAACGGGTCGGCATCTTTCCTGGGGTAGAAAGATGTCATGGTCACACAGTCTAGGGTGCCCCAGGGCACAGTCCTGAGCAGAATCAACTGGAATCCAGGTCTCGGACTACAGGCCTTAACCCACGCGTATCGACCAAGGATCTCCAGAGGAACAGAGATTGAGTCCCATATTCGGCAATGGTAAGATAAAAGCAGCACACACTGTGCCATAAATTCATGCCACATCCCGCCCAGCGCTGGACGGCAAGGGAAGGACTTACTTGTGGATGCAGTGGGCAGCGGGCAGCACCCACTGCGGGTGAATGAGGGCGCCCCCGCAAATGTGCACCCTAGGAGGCCCAGTGGTAGCTATAGCGCCTCAGGCTGACCTGCCACGGCCACTTCCTCTGGGAGGGCGTTGTGGCCTCCCACAATGCCCACCAGCACATCTTTGGAGACAGGAGCTGCGAGCAACAAGCGCAGGATCAGAGACAGGCGCACCCTGCCGCCCACACGCGGGCAGACAGAAGGTCCCAGCACCCTAGGGTCAGGGGCTTCGTGGAGCCTGTGGAAGGGAAGGAGCATGGGATGAGGACTCACATGGGGTCTCAGCAATGGAGTCCCCCACGAAGAAGAGAGTCAGGCACAGCAGGCTCAGCATCTGTAGAGAGAAATGTGGCGCATAGAGAGGATGGGCAGAAGGGGTCAGCGTGGAGAGGGCTGGAGCGCCTTGGAGGACCAGGGAAGAGGGGAGAGCATGGTGCCCTCACCGTGCCAGGTCCCTGCAGCGCCTCCTACCCGGGCCTTGCAGCCCCTTTATCTTGCAGTCCCAGGAAGTGGGCAGGGGGCTTGGCTAGCCTGTGCTTGGAGGTGGGGCCAGGAGGATGTGGCATCTGACCTCAAGCAGGGACCAAAGGGGACGGGCAAGCCCCATTCCAGAGGCTAGAGACAGTCACTAAGAAGTCTCCATCTTCTTGCAGTAGCATGGACAGGAAGGATGGGGACAGGAGAGCCGGCTCAGCAATGTCAGCTCCTGGGTCGGGATGCTCAGGGGTTAAAGCCCTGGCTTTGAAAGCAAAAGGACCACGGGGCTGGAGAGGTGGCTCAGGGGTTAAGCCTCTGCCTTGCAGGCAGAAGGTCCTGAGTTCAGATCTTAGACCCCAGGTATAGACGCTGGGCGGAAGCGGGGGCGGCCTGCGTTTCTGGTCCTAGTAGGGCGGAGCCTGTGAGTCCAGGGACAGAGTAAATGAGGAGGCGAAAGCAGTCCATGGTGGTTCCTGAATTCGCCAATGGTTCTACACACATACACATACATACACAAACATGCACACATGCACAATTGAATAAGTAATAATAATAATAATAAATTAAAAAAAGAAAGCAAAAGAACCTGAGTTTGCATCTCCAAATCCCACATAAAAATATGGGGGGGGGGCAAGGGAGAGTGGAGAGATGGCTCAGGAGTTAAGACTCTGCCTCATAAGCAGAAGATCCTGAGTTCAGATTCCAGGTGCCAGATAAAAACACCAGGCAGAAACCGCAGTTTTCCTGGTGGGCAGAACCTGGGTTAGAACACAGTTGTCAACTTGACTGTTGAGGGTTTGAGCTCTGGACACATTTGTAGAGAATTAGTAGTTGAGGGGCTGGAGAGGTGGCTCAGGGGTTAAGCCTCCGCCTTGCAGGCGGAAGCTCCTGAGTTCGGATCCCAGATCCCACGTATAGACGCCAGGCAGAAGCGGGGGCGGCCTGCGCTTCTGGTCCTGGTAGGGCGGAGCCTGTGAATCCCGGGGCAGAAGGAGGTGGAGGCGTCCATGGTGGTTCGCGAATTCGTCCGTGGTTCTACACACACACACACACACACACACACACACACACACACACAGACGCGCGCGCACATACACACGCATATGCACACAGTTGAATAAATAATAATAATAAAAAAATTTTAAAAAAAAAAAGAGAATTAGTAGTTGAATTAAGCTCAGACCGAACCTGAAGGAGATTGTCTAGTGATGGGGAAGGCCCGGCCTATGGTGGGTGGAATTAGGCTCTGAAATAAATCACGGAGAGCTGGTTGAGAGAGTTGGCATCCTTCTGTATACTTGGCCAGACATGCTGGTCTGGCAAGTAAGGATTGTCCATCTCTCAGCCATTGTGTGGTGATGGTGTGGCCTGTTCCCTCGGCCCTGGTGTTGGTGCGTGCTCTCCCGTCAAGCTGGACTGAGAACTGTAACCAGACTGTCGTAAGGAAATAAACCCCTTGTTCCCTAAGCCGTTTGATGGTCATTTATCAGCAACCATGCAGGCAAACTGCAAGTCACCCTTGGGCCTCCACAAGGACACATGGTACCCTGTGATACACACACACACACACACACACACACACACACACACACACCACAAATAAAGTTTTTTTTTTAATGCTGCTGAATGTATCATAGACCTGGAAAGAGAGCCGGGGTAGAGTGCCGTCCTCCCCAGCTGTCCTGGTAACTGTCAGACCCCCAGTGAACCAATTCCCACCGTGCCAAGTGCACAGGAATACTAGCCTTGTGCCATGTCACCTCCCGCTCAGGGCTCTACTGCTGGACCTGCAGTGTCCAGGACGCCCCGGTGCAACTTGCAAAGATTGCGCCCAGAGCGCCCTGCAGCCTGCTCTCCACCACGCAGATGGTAGGGGGCTGCAGCCAAGCGAGGGGCAGTGAGCCTGAGGCACGTGTGGGCAGCTGAGGCTCGGAGCCCATCATGACCCCGGGTCCGCAGCTCCTGTGACAACCCCGCTGTTGCCCGTGCAGATCTGATGGTGAAGTGACCCGGAAGCCAGGGCAGGTGCCGTCAGGCCCTTCCATCTCGGCCTGTGCGGTCATTCTCTTCTCTGTAGTCTGATGGGCGTTCTGACGGGCTTGGGGGGCGGAAGGCATCTTGGGGGCCTCCAATATTCAGGGCTAGACCCTGAAAACCCCATGCGCCAGCCCCAGCCCATCCCAAGCTCCACAGCAGATTAGCCTCTCTGGTGTTAGCCATGGAGACTCAGGCGACGTCCCAGAAGTGCAGAAGGGAAGGGAGTTGGGGCCTCCCAGCAAGCACAGAGAGTGACTGGAAGGCCACCTCGAGGAAACTGCCTGCTGCTATGGCCACTGCCAGCCAGGTTCCCTATCTCGGCGGGATCGCCTGAGACCCCTGAGTCCCTCACCGTTAGTCTTGCTCCTGTTGTTGGCCAACAGGAGCTGGGGACAGATACCTGGCTCTCCTGATAGGGACAGTGCTGGGCCACTCTGAGCACGTTCACTGACAGGATCGAAGACGCCAGGGACCGCATGACGGGGGACAGACAGCTGCCGGCAAGGGGGCCACAGAATGACCAATGAGGCGCCATGCACAGGTTCTGGGGTCCCGGAGCCGTTGGGTGAAGAACGTGGCTGCCTAGGGTGGTGTTGCAAGAGCGGACATCAGGCAAGGGGTGGGCCCAGCAAAAGGCACCAGTGTCTCAGAGCCAAGGGTACAAGACCTGGTAATGCTGGGACAAGGTGGGGAAAGGGTAGGACCATGCTCTTCCCATAGCCAAGCCCCCCCACATTCCATAGCCAAGCCCCCCACATTCCTACCAGGCAACACTTCATCCCAGTTCCTGGGGCAAAGAGAACACAGGTCAGCGAAAACCCAGCGGTGACGCGAATGTCGCACCAGTCATGGTGACTCCCATCTTGCACTGCAGCATCAGGGGCTGAGGCAGGAGAATTGCCATGAGTTCCAGGCTAGCCTGGGCTATGCAGTGAGATTCTGTCTCAAAACAAAACACAACACAGAAAAAGAGTTAATTGCTCACTATACCATTTTCTTAGGGAGTCTCTGCCTCGAGCAGAATCTCCACCGCACACCGCCCCCCAGCTCTGCAGGGATTGCCACAGCACTCATGACGACCCCGCCTCCGCCCCTCCTGGGGTTCTTCGGGGGGTGGGGGCAGGTCCCCAGGGACATTCTGACAGAGACTCTGGGTCACTGACCCAGACATGTACTTCATGAGAAGCAGAAAACCTGCAGTGCTGTAGTGTTGAACCCAGAGCACCCCACCTTGTTCCAATACACACACACACACACACACACACACACACACACACACACAAGATTGCAGATTTGTGTTACAATGTACGTGTCCCAGAAAATCAGAAGTTTCCACCACTGCTACCCAGCCTTCATCACTGTTGCTACCCATCACCTTCTGCCATATGGGGGTACACAGGAGGGACACCCTTCAGCGTGTGGAGTACTGTGAGTGGGGTCCCAACAGCATTTCCTGGCTGTCCTTAATATGGTCTGTCTGCGTGTCAATGTGCGTGTGTGTGTGTGTGTGTGTGTGTGAGCATGTGTATGTGTATGTGTGTATGGTATGTGTGTGCGTGTGTGTATGTGTGCGCATGTGTGTGTATGGTATGTGTGTGTGTGCGTGTGTGTGTGCGCGTGTGCGTGTCTCATGTGGGACTGTGTATGTGTGTCTCATGCGGGTCTCTCCTGGGCTGCATTCCCCAGCCTAGCTGCCTCCACCCTGGCCCAGCCGCCCCCCACCCCGGCCCAGCTGCCCCAAGCCAGAGATGCTTCTGTCTCTGCCTCACTTTTCCTGCAGATTCCAGACACTGGCACTGCTGCGTCTGCCCTTGTACATGGATTCTGGGGAGCCAAGCTCAGGTCCAGCTTAGCCCACCGAGCCATCTCTTCAACCCTGCTTGACATTGAGCTAAGGTCTCTGCACAGCCCAGCCAAGCCTCGAACCCACGTCAGCCTGCTCAGCCCATCAGGTGCTGACCGCAGCCCCACGCCTGTGTCCTGTGGACTTTGGACTTGGCCCTGATCCTCTGTGGGCAGCCCTGGCAGAGACTGGAGTCATGTGGGACTAACCCGAGAGGCCAGCCTCCTCTCCGTGGCCATGACTATGCTTCTAGCACTTTCCTGACATTTTTTTATCATTTCTCCAGTGGTGATTCTGCACAATGCTCACTACTTTTAGCCCAGAGGGTCTCACAATGTTATGGCTGTGGAGAAAGACAGCTCTTAAATCAGCTGATGGGAAGAGCTCTCATGCAGCACCATGTAGCACCATGTAACACCGTGCAGCACCGTGCAGCATCATGCAGCGCTATGCAGTATCATGCAGCGCCATGCAGCGCCATGCAGTATCATGCAGCGCCATGCAGCGCTATGCATTATCATGCAGCGCCATGCAGCACCATGCAGCGCCATGCAGCGCCATGCAACACCATGCAGCATCATGCAGTATCATGCAGCATTAGGCCCATGGGCTCTGGCTGGTTCTGGTCATTTTCTTTCTTTTTTTGTTTTTTTTTTTTCTTCTGGTAATTTTCTACCTTTTTTGATTCTGATAACTCTCTTGAGCGCGGACAGTTGGCACTGCCAGTGATTCTGCCACCTCTGTGCTTCACTTTGCTTCAATTTAGGTTTCGTTTTAAAGTCAGGGTGTCTTCTATGTAGCCCAAGCTGGCCTCGACCGCCAAATGCTTTGACTCCACACCTGGCATGTTGGGATGCGAGCTTGCACCGCACAGCCAGCCTCTCCTTCAGTCCTCGTGGTTCTGCCAAAGCCACCATGACTGTAAGCAGGAAGCTTCCAGAAAACAGTGCTTCTGTCATTTCCTCTGGCTCGCTGGGTTTCCTTAGTCCTGTTTCTCCTTTCCTGCTTCAGAAGTTATTAATTCTGCTCTTTTCTAATTTTTATTTATTTATGAGAGAGCGTGAGGTCGACTCACGGATGCGCGCATGCCACACAGAGCACGACGCTCAGAAGTCAGTTCTCTGGCTTCATGGTGTGCGCTTCCGGGACTGAACTTAGGTCACCAGGTTTTCAAGCAGGTGCCTCACCCACTGAGCTAGTGCACCCTTCTTATGCCTGTCTTTAGGGGTTTGGCTTGGCCGTGGCAGCGCATGCCTGTGAGCCCAGTTCTTGAGACGTGGAGGCTGGAGGGTAAGGAACTCAAAACCAGCCTTGCCTATATGTTGAGTTCAAGGCCAGCCTGGGCCACATGAGGGCCAATCTCAATTTTCAACATAAAGATGATATATGAGAGAGAGAGAGAGTATAAATACAGATGGACACAATTAAATGAAAAAAATTGAGGATTAAGGTAGAGTTTATTAGCGGAGAGAAAGAATGGAACTCATGGACTCTGAACATGGAGTGCCACAAGGGACAGCACCCTGGAGATTCGTGGACTCCAGGCATGGACTCCATGAGACTCATGGACTGCAGACGCGGAGTGCCACGAGGGCACATGCCAGAGATGGCTGCCAAGGTCAGTGCATATTTACGCACTCAGGCAAGCCACCAGATTGAGCCCACCTCGTGATCTGGCTATCTACAATGGAGAACTAATCTCCACACCCTTTCATAAGCAAGGTCTGGGGAAGTTGGCGAAGGATGTGTTCCTCCAGGGTAATTCCAGCAGTGGGGGATGACCTCCTGGGCTTCACAGAGTGTCCCAGCATGGCTGCTCTAAACCTGCCTTAACTCAGAGGCCTGGGGGAGGAGGGCAGTAAGACAGTCGGAGGCTGACTCCTTCCTCCACATCCCACCCGCAAGGACCCCTGTCACCCCGTGAGGATGTCGTTGCTCTCGGATGTTCAGGCCTTTCCTGGTTTCCATTCACTCATCCACCAACCATCTTCCAGGTTACAGAGGAACAGACTGCTTTGATCTCGGGGTCTGGGGTGGGAGATGGATCCCTCGTCTACTATCACTGGGCTGTCATTTCCTCCTTCAGTACTTGACTCCTTGCATACTCCAGACACCAAGCCACCTCCTATCTTCAGCTCCTCCCCACATGGTCTCTGTCACTCAGCTTCAGATTTAAACGGCATCCCAAACACCAGTCTGGGGCTGGGGACGTTGCTGAGTTGGTAAAGTCCTTGCCTAGCATGTATGAAGCTGAGGGGCTCCGTGCCCAGCCAAATAGAGTCAGAGTGGTGGCACATGCCTATGAGGCCAGTATTTTGGAGACGGAGGAAAGCATACCAGGAGTTCAGATCCCTGGGCATTTGCAGTAGAAGCAATGGATTCTGGGACTCCTAGAGCCACTCCCTGAACCCTTGGAAAATACATCTGCCTGTGAGCCATTCCAAGGCCGTTGGGCTTGGGGTATGCTCTAATGTTGAGGTGCCCAGGGTGCATGCAGACCTCAGCACCGGGCCTGTGTCCAGTGTGAGTAGGCGGGGGCAGAGCAGAAGCCTGGGGCCCTCTGGGTCCTGGTCAGGATGAGTGCGTAGCCGGTGGTGTGATCTCCACAAGTGACTCCTGACCCTCGGGAGCACTGGAGACCGCTGCCCTCAGCCCTGTGCACCCGAGGACACTCGAAGACTGCTGCTCACTGAGGTGCAGCCCCAGCACCTGCCTGGGTCCAGTTGGGCCACAGGTATTCCAAGGGGAATTGGTAACTGGGTCATGCTGTCTCCAGCCTGCCTCGAAGACAGTGGTTGTAAGAGGAGGAAGGGAAGGGAGGGAGTCTCTGGGCCTCTAGCCAAGGCCACTTGGTGTCTGGCCCATGTCCGCAGCAGGCTGGCACCATGAACCAAAAGCTCCCTCCAGGTATGCGCAGGCAGCCACACCCATCAGCTCAGTGTGACACCTGAGGACAGAGCGCAGAGAAGCACCTGTCAGCTCAGAACACACCTATGCCTGTGGCCAGCCCGCCACGGTCCCTGACCTGGACCAGAAGTAGGCACGTGCCCTGTGCTCTGGACTTGGAGCTGGGCAGCTGCCATGCAGTCTGACAGTTGCTGGTGGGTAGAGAGTTGAGGACAACCTTTCTGGAACCCCGCTGCCCAGGTACCAGCAGGAAAGCAACAAGGCAGCAGCAAGGGCAGGGAGTGACAGAAGACCCTGGGGCCAGGAACATGGGCAGCAGGAGGTGCCCGCACTTCTGCTGCCTGGCTGAGCAGGAGGACTCGAAGGTCCCCTGAAGTCAGGCAAGAGCAGGGTACAGCACTCCCATACCTGTAGTGGTGCCCCTGCAGCTCGGAAGCCAGGTCTGCAGCCCAGCTCCGATGCCCTCCCCAAGGGCTGGCCCCTCTGTTTGCTCTCTGGGGAGCAGAGCAAGGAGCTGGGGTTAGGGTCACAACATATCAACCCCAATCACCTGCTGATGCTGAGAAGCTGATTGCAAAACTCAGGCAACAGCCATGGACAATGGAAAGAAAAGGAGTCTCTCCCCTAGGTGCCAGGTGGGGGACAGACCTGACGGCCTGTGAAGGGCCTGTCGCCTCCCTCTGCATCCATCCAGAATGGGATGTGGGGAGAAGTCAGGGCCAGGACTTTGCAAAACATCATGGCAGACAACAAGCAAACATGCAAAGGTTGGGGATTTAGCTCAGGTGGTAGAGTGCTTGCCTAGTTCACACCAAGTCCTGGGTTCGATCCCTAGCATTACATGACATGGCGTGGCGGTGCAGGAGCAGGTCATCCTGAGCTATGGGGTGAGCTGAGCCAAGGACAGCCTGGGCTACATGAGACTCTCGGAAAACAAAACAGGCTGTAGAGATGACTCGGTGGGTTCAGCGCTCACTCCGAAAGGGGGAGACTAGAGTTTGGTTCTCTAGTGCTCAACAAATAGCAGGTGGACTTGGCAACCATCTGTCAACCCAGCCCTTGGAAGCAGAGGCAGGGGACCCCTGAGACAAGCTGGCTAGCTAGACTAGCCAGATGCCAAGCTCTGGGTTCAGTGAGATAAAGTGGAGTGATTGAGAAAGGAACCAGGTGCTGAGCTCTGGTGTCCGTACATGTGTGAGCATGCATGCACCCATCACACACACACACACGTGAGCACACATGCACACACATGAGCATGCATGAACACAGGAGCACACAAACACACACACACACAAAGCACACAAACACACACAAAAAAAGAGGAAGAAAATGCTAGCGCCTTCACGGGTCCACAGGAATTTGAGTGGCCATGTGGTTTCTGGTTGGGGAGCAAACTGTTGGGGTCTCCCAGAGCCGAGTTCTGCCTATTCCTGGGGCTGAACAAGCAGAGGACCCGGCCCAGGATCATCCCCGCAGAGTCTGACCTTGCACTGCCTCAAGAAGTGCTGCGGGGTGCCTGAGTGAATGTGGCCTTCCTCCCGCCGTCCCGGGGCTCAGTGGCACTGACACCTCACCCTTCCAAGCTCAGCAATCTCCACCCAAGGGCCCAGCTCTGGGTTCAAGTTCAGACATCAATTATCCAGTCCGTTTTTAATGGGAAACACGGTGGAAAAGAGATCTGAGCCACACCCCCATGCCCCTCCCACTTCTGAGAGACAAACCCTCAGTCCCTCCCACCCAGGGTCCAGGGATACCAGAAACTGGGCCAGGAGGGCACATCTCACAGCTGTGGTGTGGGGAGGTTTAGGAGGATGAGGCTGGAATGGGGGAGTGGGGATATCAACGAAATTAACTGGGGTCTCCTACATCCTGTGGATCCCACCCTGACCCCATGGAGGACTCCGAGAACTTGGGGACATAGCGATGTATCCATGACACGTAATTCATCACTCGGGTGTACAGGCCAGGAAGGTCTTGAAAGCCACAGCCTGTGCCCCAGCTGACCACGCCCACCTGGACCCAGGTGCAGTTCCACTTGCAGACCAGAGGACCCCCAGAGTCACCCTGTGGAAAAAGGCAGGCATCAGCATCCCAGGTACCTGACACGGGACAGGGGCCCCAGTTTCCTGGGCTGAGAGGGAACAGAGGGAGGGGCCGGGCAGCCGTCACCTGGCAGGAGTCCCGGCCCTCTGTGCCCGCACACAGCATGTCTTTCTTGATGACCCTGTTGTCTGAGTAGGACGAGTTCCGGTACTTGCGGTCACAGTCCTTGTTCCCCACGATGGGGACAGCGGCTTCCCGCAGGTGGTAGGGTGGGGGCAGCGGCACTGTGGAGAGAAGCTGGTGAGAGCCAGAACTGAAGTTCTCCCCTCCGGTGCCAGCAATGGATGTGAGGTCTCCCAATACCCACTGTGAGTCTCGATGCTACCCCAGCCAGCCACCCAGCAGGTCTTCCTCGGAGAGACACTGAGGGAGGCAGCAGGGAGTGAGACGGGGCTGATGTACTCTGACAGCGCCGCGGGGGCTTCCAGTCTCAGCAGGGCGATGTCTGCACCCAAATCCGCAGACAGGCTCAGGTTGTACTTGGGGTGTCGGATGATCTGGGCCACTTTTGACAGCTCGTCGTCTTCATAGAGTCTCAGCCGCCCAAGCTGGACCCTGAAGGCACAGGCCTCCAGGTCTCCCCTGGGGAAGGGACCATGAGCCCCTCAGGGAAGTTGGAGTGGGGGAGGCCAAGCTTGGTGCACACACAGGCCTGGGGGGCTCCCAGAAGCCCCGGCCCTGGGACCTTCCCTCAGAAGACCACCCTCCTCCCGGCCCCCAGCTGCTCTCAGTCCAGAGGATGGGTGGGCCCCACTCACGGCTCCACACAGCGGGCGGCAGTCAGCACCCACTGAGGGTGGATGAGGGAGCCCCCACAGATGTGTTCCCACTTTCTCTCCCAGAAGTTGTAGAATCTCAGGCTGACCTGCCACGGGAATCGTCTGACCGAGATTGGGCAGCCCCCAACGATGCCCACCAGCTCCTGGCCCCGGTCAGAGTCTGGGGAAGCAAGTGAGGGACCTTCATGGCACTAGGCAGAGGGCCCCAGGGCTTAGGAGCCAGTGAGATGCCTGCCGAGTGCATGGAGGGTCCCCGTGTGACCCCAGGGCTGGCCTATAGGGACAGGAACCAAGACCTGGGATAGCACAGAGGCCAGGAGTCAGCACTCACCAGGGGTCACAGGTGTGGAGCCCCCAAAATGGGGGATGGAAAGAACCAGTAGCCACAGCATCCCGGTACAGCCTGGGAGCAGAGGGGGGATTCTGACCCTGGTCTCCAGCTTCTGGGGCCCGAGGCCTGAGAGCAGATGCTCATTAGCTGGGAGCAGCCTCGCTCCACGCGCTCCCCCCTCCCTTGGGGTCCCCTCTCAGGTTCCTTTTATCCTTCTCTGCAGGAAGTGGGCACGGGTGCGCCTGCTGTGCCGGGGAGTACATGTCGTGGCCAAGCACGTCTCCTTCTCATTGGGGCCAGTGGACGTGACGAGAACTGACTGCTCCTAGAGAGGCGGGGCAAGCAGGGCCGGCTGTGGGGGGGGCTGCCAAGCTCAGAGCACGGCCTGTCACCGACAGGATGCAAACCAGACTTACGGAAAGAGAGAGAGCTGGGAGAGAGGCAGAGCCACGGCGGGCTCCTCAAAGGGCCAACACCCAAAGAGCAAGAGGAGGAATCCCTCCCACGGCTCCCCCTTGTGTCCTCAGTGTGACTAGAGGTCCCAGAGGTGGCTGACACCCCAGCCATGTGGTCTGGACTCTCAGGGAAGCGGGGAGGAGAGGGTCATTCTCATGGATCTGGGGGAAGCCTCCAAACGGTGCAGTACACCTGGGAGAGAGCACATAGAGGGTCCTGAGGACCGCGCCCCTCCGCAGTGACCTCCTGCATATGAGGTGTGGGAAGAGGCCACGCTGTTGCCAGCACCCCAGCAGATCACTGGAGTCCACACCCCAGCTACCCACTGCTGCAAAGACCTACAATAAATTCCAAGTGTGAGCCACGATGGGGTCCTCTCTTGAGATACAGAATCAAAGAGATGAAGCTCTGGGGGAAGAAGGGGTGCGGTGGGCTTGGCTCCCAGAGAGTACTCAGGTGGGTATGTGGGGGTCATGATTGCATGTGTGTGCACATGTATGTATGTGAACTTCTGACCCAGGACCCCGACCGGAGCCCAGGCCAGCTCTGAACTCCAGGTCGTGCTGAGATTCCTGGACAATGCCTGGGTAAGAACAAAACACCCCAAACTGAATTCCCAACACATACCTTGCTTTTATCTTGCCCCAAAAGGCCACTGAGGACCCCTTCTGTGCCCAGCTCCAGGATCCCCATGTGTCCAAGACCCTGGATTCCTTCTTTGCTGTTTTAGATGTCTCACATTGTATCCCAGGCTGGCCTAGAACTATGTAGTCCAGGTTGGCCTCTGCTGCTGTGATCCACCTCCTAGGTGCTCAGAGTACAGGCCTGTGCACCGTACCTAGCTGGATTCCCTCTTGGAGGTTGCTGTCCTTTGGCCTCAGGACATGTCTCTCCCCACACATGGTGTGGAAACGAGCGATTAGCCAGGGGCAACCATGGCGGTTACCCAATCTATATCTCAGACCCTATCCCCCCACTGCAGTTCACCTGCTTTGCACTGATAAAATTCATGACAAAACAGCTTCAGAGAACAAGGGGTTGAACTTTCTCTTATGATTGTCTAGTTACAGCCCTTAGTCCAGCTTGGCAGGAGAGCTCCCGCCAACACCAGAGTTGGGAGAACCGATCACACCATCTCCGCATAACACTGAGCAAGGGACCATCCTTATTTGCCAGACTACCACATCTGGCCAAGCATAACAGCCAAGCTTCTCGGACGGTTCCTTCCATTTTATTCACCCAGGGATTAGCCCCATCCACCTGGGCTGGGCCCTCCCCATCAACTAACTAGACAATCTCCTACTAATTCTCTGCAAGTGTGCCGAGAGCTCAAATCCTCAGCCATCAGGTTGACACCTGTACCTAACCCTGACACTGTGATAGTTAAGCCTGGGTGTCAACTTGACATACCTGGTATTAACTAAGATCAGCTGAAACCACACCTAGAAGGATCAACTGAGACCACCTGAAGAGATTGTACATGCCCTAGATTCCATAGATCTCACAGGGATCTCCCAGTAATGGACCATATAAAAGGGACCACAGAATATAGGCGGAGAGATGTTCTAGGAACGCTCCAGCCATGTGGAGGTCTGCTGCGACTTAACCTGCCTGCCAGCCTCGGCCAGCCATGCCATCTCCATCATGAAAGACTGTATCTATTTCCCCTCTGGAACTGTAAGTTGAATAAATTTCCCTTTTCCCATAAGTTGTTTGACTTTGGGTACTCTCTCACAGCAATAGTAAAGAGAACCATTACAGACACCTTCCAACCTTCCATTACCCTCCCCCATCTCCCCACCCCCACCCCCACTTCACTCCCTCCCTCTCTACCTCCTGCCCAAGTTGGGGTGAGCCAAGCCCCACTCACCTAGAGTTCAAGTTGGGGAATATTTAGAGGTTGTGTGAGAGGAAGACAGGTGCCCTCTGTCGGCCAAGCCACATGAGCTTTCCGAACCCCAGGGAGACCAGGCCCCTCAATACTGCATCCAGGACAGGTCTGCGCCCTGCCCCACACATCACCATGACAACAGGATAAGCACACGGGCTGCAGGCAAGAACATCCCTTATGGACCCAGAGCCAACACCCACCTGGGGAACCCCCTGTGGAGCCTCCCACACTGAAGGACCACCCAAACGCCCAGGGAAGACACCTGCCCGCCCCTTCATGTTTTGGTGCCTGCCAGAGAGCCCGTGAAGCCGAGGGGACTCAGCCTCGGTCATGGGATTCCACCGTCCATCTGTGATGGAACAAGCCAGTCCGTATTGACACCAATGTGGCCGGTGTCAGGCAACTTCTCTGTGGATCGTCAGAGAAGCTCGCCCGGGCTGGACACTGGGGTGCAGCCTGTTGTTCCAGCATCCGGGACGCTGAGACGGGAGGATGGCTATGTCTAAGGTCACACTGCGCTGCATAGCGAGTTGACCCTGGGGATGGGAGGAGGAAGAGGAGGAGGAAGAGGAAGTGGCTAGGAAGATGGCTCAGCCGCTAAAGTGTTTGCTGTGAAGGAATAAAAACGAGTTCAGATCTAGGTGAAGTGGTGGCTCCGCTTGGATTCCTGTCTTGAAAGGCCTGGGCTGCTTGAGACCCTGTCTCAACCACACAAAAGCACGGGGACCAACTCGGCTATCCCTGTCACACGTAGCCCTGGACCAAGCAACGAGTCCATTCTCTCTCTGTTATCGTGGAACTGCGCAGAGCCATGCCTCACATAAGCCTCAAACTTTGATGGTGCCAAGTGTTGTCCACCTGGAGCAGGTCCTCGCAGACCCCTCTCCACCCTCCCACTCCCTCGGCCTTGATGCAGCCAGACCTCCCCCCTCACCAGGCTCCTCCTCCTCATCGAGCTCCTGTATCCCTTGGCTGACTCGAAGCCCCCTCTGCAGGAGGGGTTGGATCTCTGGAGCTCTGGTGACCCACAGCAGAAGCTAGAAAGTAAACGCCCAGCCCCACCCTTCAGCATGTGCCTCTGGCTCCCAGAACTCCCACCAATCAGGGTGTGGACCTCTGTGGAAGCACAGCCCCCCATCCTTCCTCTACCTCCTGAAGGCCCGGCACAGCCCAGTGTTGTCCCGGGATTGGCTCCTGGCACCAAGTCCAGTGCTGACGCTCCAGCAAGGGGCTGTGGCAGACGGAGCCAGCGAAAGCCGGATGCTGTCTTTATTTCACTCCGTGTGACATCACCTATGTGTTACCTCACTCTCGCTACTGTCTTTGGAGTCAGAGTCTCACTACGCAGCCCAACCAGAGCTCGCTACCCCCCACATCAGCTTCTCACGCGCTGAAATCATAGGCGTGCATCGCCATAGCTGGCGTGAGTTCACACTTCTTTTTTGCAAGTATGTGTATGCGTGGTATGTATACATGTGCATATCCATGTTTGAATGGTGTAGGCACATATTGTGTGCAAGGGCACATGCACGTGTGCTACATACATGTGTGGTGGCCAGAGGTCGATGCTGGGTGTCCTCCTTAGTTGCTCCCCGCCTGTGTACGGGGGTAGGTCCCTCACTTCCACCCAGAACTGACTAGGCAAATCTAACCAGACACCTTGCTCCAGGGATCCCCCGTCTCTGTCTCCTGGATGTGGATGACTCACTGGAGTTAACAGGGCTACTGGGATCCAAACTCCTACCCTCACAGAAAGCTTGCACAGCAAGCACTTCAGCCTCTGAGCGTCTCCCCAGGTCACATTTGGAGCAACCATCTTAAAAAAGAATATATTTCTTTGCATTTTTCAAAAAACAATGGTAGGTTCAAACTGATAACAATGTAGCATTCTGAATAGTGAACAGAGTAACCTGGTGCCTACAATGTTTATTTGAGCCAAAGTTGCATTTTTACATCGGTGATACAGTAACTTAAGAACCTAGACTGTTTGCCGGAGCCAGCCAGACAAGGCAGAGTGGATATATCCTAAAACTCAGCACCTTTGGAACCTGTGACATGCTTTGAAACAACTTTAGATAAACTCCTTCCTCAAGCAGAAAAAAAACGATTGCAGAAACTGCTGTGAGAGATACAGTCAGCTAAGGAAATCAAATAGCGTGGTAGAGGTTATAGATAACATCAAAGAAAAGGAGACAATGTATCCACAGTGACCCAGAACTAACTGTCTTGATGCTATCAGGAGAGGGGTGTGGGGAGTATTAAGGGCCTGAAACTTTGAGGTGATAAATTTCTTATCTTACTGAATTGCATGTAGATCTCTATCTAGGTTTCAAAACTGGAGGGATAAACATAGAAAATAATTAAATTGAGATGTATGCAACAGTCTGGATATCAATGATTCTAGGAAATACAGCAGGGAATGAACTCCGTACAATTAACAGATAAATTCTGGGCTGAGGAGGTAGCTCAGGAGCAGAGACCTGCCCGGCGAGCCAAGGCTCCGGGCCCCACAAAAATAGCTAAAGAATTCATTAAGTTAAAAGCAAAATATAAATGTTGAAAACACATTCGACATTTGAAAAAAAAAAAAAAAAGTCTAGGGTCAGTGAGATGTCTCAATGGGTAAAGACCTTCAAACAAGCCTGGTGCCCTGGATTTGATCCCAGGAGCCCAGTAGTAGAAAGAGGGAAGGAACTTCTAAAAGTAATCAGTTGTCCTCTGACCACGTGTGGGTCATGACACATGTACACCTGTTCTCTCTCTCTCTCTCTCTCTCAAGTAAATCCAGAAATAAAAAATGGGCCATGACACCTCACACGCACTCCTGTTGTTGCAGTTCACCTGCATGGTTGCTGATAAATCCCCACCAAACGGCTTAAGGGATTTATTCCCTCTTACGATTACTGGTTACATACAGTCTTAGTACAGCTTGATGGGGGAGCACGCATCAACCTCAGGGCCCAGGGAACTGGCTACACCATCACCACATAAAGCTGACAGATGGATGATCCTTACTTGCCAAACCAGCATCTGGCCAAGTATACAGAAGGATGCTGATTTCCTCTATTCAACTATTCAGAACCTAGCCCCACCCACCATGGGCTAGGTCTGCTCCATCAACTAGACCATCTCCTGCAGGTTTGCTCTGGGCTTAACTCAACCACTAATTCTCTACATATGTGCTCAGAGCTCAAACCTTCAACAGTCAAGTTGACACTTGTGCTTAACTATGACACCTGTGTTCTCTCTCCCACTCTCACACATACATAAGTAAGTAAATAAATAAATTGCGTGTAAATATAAAGCTTCTCTCTTCTGCTCTCCAAGCTTTCCAGGTTTCTCCACCCCCGCCTTGGCGCTTTTCCTTTTGTTTGTATCTCTGGGCGGGCGGGGTGATGGGAGAACCCATTTGACAAGCAGCCTGTTAGCCATCCTGAGCACAGGCTACTTGACCCCGAGCTTCCAGGCATTGCCCGACCTCACATCAGGAGCACTGGGATCACAACCACATGCTTCTATCCGGCTATAGTGGGATCTGCAGACCTGAACTCAGGTCCTCATGCTTGCGAGGAAAGTGCTCGACCTTTGGAGGCCAGGTGTGGGTGCCGACCGGTCCAGTTCTTTGTGCTCCTCGGCAGGTCCTGCAGAGGCTGTGAGCTCTCTCCACAGGCACCTCAGACCTTTGTTACCTTGAGATAGGTCTGCCTGTGTAGCCCAGGTGGGCCTTGAACTCATGACCATCCTCCTGCCTTAACTTCCTGATTGCCTGGATTCACAAGCCAGAATGAAGTGTGCGCAATGAAGTATGATTCCCTTTAAAAAGGAAGGAAATCTGGACATGGGCTAAGGCTCGAGGACACTGTGCTCAGTGAAGTCAATTGTCACTCGACAACAAACACATGCCACTCCTTGGGCCCAGGTGAAAGCATTTGTCACACAGTCTGAGGACCAAGTCCAATCTGCAGAAGCTACTTAGAAAGCGGGATGGGTGGAGTGCGTCCTGGTGTCCTGCAGTATCCTACCAAGAGTTAGAAAGGAGGCGATGCCCAGAGAAGCATCCTTGTCCTCCAAAGCGTCCCCATCGGCACCCCTGGAGGCTTGCCTGCATGTTGCCAACAGCTTAAGGAACAAGGGGCTTTATTTTCTCATGGTTCGGTTACAGTTCACAGTTCAGTTGAGCAGAACTCACACCAGTACCAGAAGCAAAAGAGACGGCCACAGCATCCACAGGAATTTCTGAGAGAAGGCAAACCTCACTTGCCAACTGCGAGAATGGCAAAGTACCAAACAAGCTCTCCATCTTATCCACTTGTCCTGGGGATGGTCCCGTCCACTATGGGCCGGGTCCTCACACATCAATCAACCACACAGTCTCCTGCAGGCTTCCTTAGGGCTTACCTTAACTACCAGTTCTTCAGAGACACGTACCCAGGCTTCACCCTTCAGTTGTCAAGTTAACACCCATAACTAACTAGCACACCACCCTAGGCAGAGGCTTCCAAAATGGATGTTCCCATAGCAAGTGTCACTCCCATCATGGCAGCCTTAAATGGATGTTCCAGACTGAGTGCCACACCCATCACGGCAGCCTGTGGTGGGAACCCTAAGCCAAAGCCCATAATTGCAGTTCAGAACTAAGTCCCTTCACCCAAAGGTTCTGATGCCCTCAGAGGTTAAGGGTGAGAAGCTGCAAGACACCCGTCGCTCTGATGTGGTCACCTGCCAAGTGCATCTCCATGATCCATCATTGTGCTGTCCCAAGAGAGCCCAGCCCAACTTACTCTGGTTTGGGCTACCCAGGACCCATTCTTGAAGCCTGTCCCTGTCCCCAGGCAGGATGCCCACGAGCCACAGCGCAGCCTGGCAGTTGTGGATGCAGCAGCTCCCTGATGGCTGTGCGGAACCTCCTTATCCCTCTGTACCACTGGCTGCTGATAATGGTGGGAGGGGGGTCGAGAGAGCAGCAGAGAAGCCACTGTCCAGACGAGGCCAGCAGCATCTTGCTCTGGGGAAAGCCCTGGGCACCCACAGCCAGCTGCGACCTGCTCTGCCTGAGAGGCCAAAGCCCACAGACCCCGAGAAGAAGCCCATGGCAGACAAACACACGCGGCCACACAGAGGTTGCTTGGCTCAGTTTGACGGGGGTCCATGGAGTGAGCGGACACTGACTTCCAGGGCTCCCCCTTTCCTTCCTTTTCCTTCACAGGGGCAGCCATGACAGGGAGGGGGGAGTGAGAACATTGGGTGTCAGGAGAAGGGGGACCCTGAAAGGTGTATCAGCAAGTAAGAGCAGGGTCTCCTCCATTACACGGGTACCACTAGGGCCCAGGAGACTCAGGAACACAGTGACAAATCCAGGACATGTAGGTCTTCATGCAGGCAGACACCCAGGGAGGGAGAGCGGCCATTGCTCCAGCTGACCACGCCCACCTGGACCCAGGAACAGTTCCATCTGCAGACCAGGGGGCTCCCAGAGTCACCCTGCGGTGAGAGGAGGACTCGGCACTGAGGCTGGGTGGATCCCAGTCTCCTGGGTCCGGAAAGGATGAAAGGAGGGAGGCAGGTCGGCTGTGGCCTCTCGGGACAGCGGCCTCAATGCGGCTCGCAGTACACAGCATGCCACCTTGATGGACGGGTGGCGGTCTGGGGAAGGGGAGGCCAGGCGACCTTCACTTCGGCCTGCTGCAATGGAAAGTCCACGCCAGCCGCTCTGCGGGAGGGAGAAGAGGATCCAGGCTGAGGGGCGGCTGCTTCCTTGGGAGAGCTGGGTCTCCCTGCCCTGTAGCTGGGGCTGGAAGAAGAGCCTGCAGCAGCCTCCTGGGGCTGCACCAAGACTGGCCATCCTGATCCAGGATGGGCCGGAGCAGACAACTACAGTCCTGTGTCTAGAATTCTCTTCCATGGGAGCAGGACGACGAGAGCCAAGTGAAAAGCTGCCACACGGCTGGAGACATGGCTCGGGAGGAAGAGCGCTTGCCTAGCACGCAGGGGTCCCGGCTTCGAGCCCCAGCATGGCATCAACCGGGTATGGTGGCGCACACCTGCAATCCCAGCGCTCCCTTGGGAGGCAGAGCCTGGAGACGCGGAGAAGCGGTTCGAGGCCCTCTTCGGCTCTGTGATGGTGAAGTTTGAGGTCAGCCTAACCCTGCATGAGACCCTGTCATGGTTTGAAATGTGAGTTGTCCCCCACGGACTCATGTGTTTGAATCTTTAGTTTTTTGGAAAGGTCGTGGCACTTTTGGGAGGTGGCGCCTCCCTGGAGGAAGCCGGTCATGGGAGTGGCCCTGGAGGTTGGTTCGTCCCACCCTACCTCAGTCTACTCTCCAGGTGCAGCGAGCTCTCTCAGCCTCCTCCAGCTCTGCCAGCCTTTTCTGTTGCAATGGACTCTCTCCCTCTAAAACTGCAAGCCGAAAGAATCTCCTCTCCTCCCCTTCAGTTGCTTGAGTTTGAGTCCTGTCTCACAACAGCAGGTAGAGGAACCAGCATAGCCTCTATCTCAAAAGAACTGAAAAACAGTGGTCAGGAAGGTAGATAAATCAGCAAAGGGCTCGCCAGGCGGGGGAAAGGACCTGAGTTCAGATCTTTAACACCCATGTTAAAAATAAAAAATAGGGGCTGGAGAGGTGGCTCAGGGGTTAAGCCTCTGCCTTGCAGGCAGAAGAAGGTCCTGAGTTCAGATCCTAGACCCCACGTATAGATCCTGAGCGGAAGCGGAGGCAGCCTGCGTTTCTGGTCCTGGTAGGGCAGAGCCTGTGAATCCCGGGGCAGAGTAAGCAAGGAGGAGGTAGAGGTGTCCATGGTGGTTCCCGAATTCGCCCGTGGTTCTACACACACACACAGACACACACACACACACACACACACACACACACGTGCACACATGCACAATTGAATAAATAAAAATAAATAAATAAATAAAAAACAGACCTGACAGCAAGTGCCTGTAATCCCAGTACTAGAAAAATAGAGACAAGAGGGTCTTGTCTCGCCAATCAGTGAGTTCTAGGTTCGCTGAGAGACCATCTCTCAGTAATGCAGAGAGTGATAGAGATGATAGAAATGAACAAGAGCGCACGTGCACACATATACACTCACACTCACGCATGCACACACACTCACACACTCACACTCACGCATGCACACACACACTCACACTCACGCATGCACACACTCACACACTCACACTCACGCATGCACACACACACACTCACACTCACGCATGCACACACACCAAAAAAAAAAAAAAACCAACAACAAAAAGCACCAAGCCAGTTATGGTAGGCAGCATACACTTACAATCCCAGTACCCAGGAGGCAGAGACGGAAATCCCAGGGCAAGCTGGCTGTCTAACTAGCCAATTGGCAAGCTCTAGGCTCAACTGAGAGACCCTGCCGGAATAATGTAAGTGGAGAGTGGGCGAAGAAGATATCCATATGCATATGCATGTACATGCACCTGCACACACATTGCAAACACACCTGCGCATGCTCTGAGCCCCCTGCACCATGATCATTTGCTGTAGAGTCCCACGGGTGACTCCTGGAATCATCCTGGATTGCTTCTACCTTCTTTTTGCTTCACTCTGGGATTTCTCAGGCTCCACCCTCCATAGCTGGAAGTGCAGGCTGCCACCTTTTCTACCTAGTGGTTTTACATGAAATCTGGGATCTGAACACAAGTCCTTCTACTCCTGAGGCAGAGTCTTAACATCCTGAGCCGTCTTTCCAGCCCCAGAGATACATTTTTTTAAAAACAAAATCTCAAATATCCCAGCCTGGGCTTGGACTGGAGAGGTGGAAGAGGATGACTTTGAATCCTGATTCTCCCACCAGTGCCTCCGCAGACTGTGTGAGAAGTAAACTGGTTCTTCTCATGAACAGCGAGACTCAGGGGGGACAGGGACAGCCTGGCCTGGAGACTCAGGAGGGAGCCTCGTGCTCCACTCAGCCACCCATGGGTCCATGGTCTCCAAAAATCCCTCACACCCCTGCCACAGAGACCCCGATGACACTACCGATGTAGGATATCCGTCAGTACCCCACCCACCTTTCTCCACCCGTGTCTTTGACTCTTACCTCCGACTCTGACGTCCCTGATCCCATCACCCAGCATATTGTACCCTGAAACCCTCAGGGAGGCAGCGGGGAGTGAGACGGGGCTGATGTGTTCAGACAGCGCCGCGGGGGCTTCCAGTCTCAGCAGGGCGATGTCTGCACCTAAATCCGCAGACAGGCTCAGGTTGTACTTGGAGTGTCGGATGATCTGGGCCACTTTTGACAGCTCGTCGTCTTCATAGAGTCTCAGCCGCCCAAGCTGGACCCTGAAGACACAGGCCTCCAGGTCTCCCCTGAGGAAGGGACCATGAGCCCCTCAGGGGATCGGAGTGGGGGAGGCCAAACTTGGTGCACACACAGGCCTGGGGGGCTCCCAGAAGCCCCGGCCCTGGGACCTCCCTCGGCAGACCACCCTCCTCCCGGCCCCCAGCTGCTCTCCCTCCAGAGGATGGGTGGGCCCCACTCACGGCTCCACACAGCGGGCGGCAGTCAGCACCCACTGAGGGTGGATGAGGGAGCCCCCACAGATGTGTTCCCACTTTCTCTCCCAGAAGTTGTAGAATCTCAGGCTGACCTGCCACGGGAATCGTCTGACCGAGATTGGGCAGCCCCCAACGATGCCCACCAGCTTCTGGCCCCGGTCAGGGTCTGGGGAAGCAAGTAAGGGACCTTCATGGCACTAGGCAGAGGGCCCCAGGGCTCGGGAGCCAGTGAGATGCCTGCCGAGTGCATGGAGAGTCCCTGTGTGACCTCATGGGCACTGGGAGAAAGGACAGGGCTTTGTAAACACTCACCAAACAGTGGTCACAGATATGAAGTCCCCCATATTGGGGAGGGTCAGGAGCGGTAGCCACAGTATGTGTGGGGGCAGGGCAGGGCCCCAGGGAAGAGGCAAGGGGTGGGATACAGCATGACCCCTTCCTCCGCCCACTTCTACAGCCCCCAGGGACCCCTTATCTCTCCTACAAAGGAAGTGGGTGGGGAGAGGATATGCTCCTTCTAAGGGACCTTTGGGACAGACAGAACTTCTGGGGTGGTGACCATCAGGACAGGTGTCAGCAGATGGAAGAGAAGCATTGCATTCTGGGTAGAAGGAGTGTGGGATCCAGGAAAGCAGGTTGCAGTGCAGAGATGCAATGGGGTCTGACAGCTGGGTGAGGGTGGCTGAGTGGAGCACGAGGCTCCCTCCTGAGTCTCCAGGCCAGGCTGTCCCTGTCTCCCCTGAGTCTCGCTGTTCATGAGAAGAACCAGTTTACTTCTCACACAGTCTGCGGAGGCACTGGTGGGAGAATCAGGATTCAAAGTCATCCTCTTCCACCTCTCCAGTCCAAGCCCAGGCTGGGATATTTGAGATTTTGTTTTTAAAAAAATGTATCTCTGGGGCTGGAAAGACGGCTCAGGATGTTAAGACTCTGCCTCAGGAGTAGGAGGACTTGTGTTCAGATCCCAGATTTCATGTAAAACCACTAGGTAGAAAAGGTGGCAGCCTGCACTTCCAGCTATGGAGGGTGGAACCCGGGAAATCCCAGAGCGAAGCAAAAAGAAGGTAGAAGCAATCCAGGATGTTTCCCGAAGTCACCCTTGGGACTCTACAGAGACATACAATGCCCTTCAGTACACACACACACACACACACACACACACACACACACGCACGCACGCACGCATGCACGCATGCACACAAATAAATCTTTTTGAAAAAAAATCCAATTCTAGGGCTGGAGAGATGGGTAAGGGGTTAAGACTGCCTCAAAAGTAGAAGAACCTGAGTTCTGTCCCGGGTCCCACGTAAAAATGCCAGGAGGAAATTACATCAGCCTGCACTCCTGACTCTGGTGGGCAGAGCCTGGGAAAGCCCAGAGTGAAGCAAAAAGGAGGTAAAATGGATGGAGGGTGATTCCTGGAGTCACTCTTGGATCTCCACAGGGACACACGGTGCCCTCTGACACACACACATACAATGCCCACACACACACACACACACATTTTTTTAATCCACTTCTGTCAGCCTGCAACATGGACTTCTTGTTGGTTTGTTTGTTTGTTTGGGGCAGGGTCACTAGTGACCCAGCTACTCTCAATCCTTAGAGCACAGCCTACTGAGGCCCGCGGACAGGCCTGGTTCTCCTCTGGTGCCTGAACCTCTCTCAACACCCAGACATCCCAGAATAGCCCACCCCTCTATGGGTGAAGCCTGTCGGAACATCCCCGCCTGGCCTGAGCAGGGAGGGAGGGGTGGGGAGGGAGGGTCCTCGTTAAGGAAACACAAGACTCAGTCCATCGTTGGGCTCCTTACAGGCCATCTGCAGGGGTCGTTTGCCAGGTCCACAGCCAGTGGGTGGCAGCAGCACGCAACCCACAGCCCAGCGTAGCGCCCAGGTGCCGGTCCTGCCCGCCCAAAGCTCCCAGTCACCCGTTGGCCAGACAGTGGAGAGAGTGTGCGCAGGACTCTGCCGGGTCTCTAGCATGGAAAGGAAGCGGGAGGGAAACTACACACCTCCCACGCCTGCAGCGGGCTGGGGCTCCCTACGCGACTCAGCTGATCTCCAGCTCTCGGTCCTCTGGCCTCAGCCTTCAGAGTGCTGGCTTCGAGGCATGCACCACCACTCCTGACCTTCCATGGTAGAGACCCAGCAGGGTCCTGCGCACACTCTCTCCACGGTCTGGCTAAGGGTCAGCACACCTGGGCCTCTGAGTTTTCCCTGGGCTTGTGGCTACCACTGAGAGGGGGCGCCAGGCATGCGCCCCAGCAGCCCTTGTGACCAGCATCAGTGGCCCTGTCCACTGAGCACCAAACTGTGGCGCAGAATCCAGAGCGCCCAGCAGTGTGCGTCACGGCCCCTTTAAGGAAGTACAACCTCTGACCTTGCAGAGTATATATCGGTAAAAACAGGAAGCCCATCTTATGCAGTAGGGTTGGGATTAAGACATGGACATGTCTTTGGGGAGCCACCGTTGTCCCCTGGCAAGGAGTATAGGAACATGGGGGGGGTTTCTAACCCTGTTAGCTCTTAAGTCACAATTATGTTATTTTAATGTATATTCTTAACTATTGCCTCTTAAGTTACTCTTAACTATTGCCGTGAAAGAGCACCCAAAGTCAAGCAACTTAAGAGAGAAAAGGAGATTTATTCAGCTTATGGTTTCAGAGGGGAGATACAGTCTTTCAAAGTGGAGGCAGCATGGGCTGGCCAAAGCTGGAGGAGGCTATGTCACTACAGACATCTTGGAAGCTGAGAGCTGCAGACTATTTGCTGCAAAGGCAGACTTCTTCTGGAGGTAGGGTGGGACTAATCCACCTCAAGGCCCACCCCTTGTGACCGCCTTCCTCCAGCAAGGCTCCACCTCTCAAGGTGCCATGACCTTGCCAAAACACATGAGATTGTGGGGGACACATTTCAAACCGTGACATTCCACCGCCAGCCCCCACAGACTCATTGCCATCTCATTATGTAGACCATACTCAGTCCAACTTTAAAAGTCTTCATAGACTACATCAGTAGCCCCAACACAGTCCAAAAGTCTAAAGTCCAAAGCCTCCTGTAAAATCAGAAGACAAGTTACATAGTTCCAACATACAATGGCACAGAATAAACATTCCCATTTGTCATAGTTGGGCACAGATGTCAACTTGACAGATGAGGGTTTGAGCTCTGGGCACATTTGTAGAGAATTAGTGGTTGAGTTAGATCTTAGGAGATTGTCTAGCTGATAGGGAAGGCCCAGCCCATGGTGGGTGGGATTAGGCCTTGGAATAAAATACAGACAACAGGTTGAGAGAGTTGGCATATTTCTGTTCACTTGGCCAGACATGCTGGTCTGGCAAGTAAGAATTGTCCATCTCTCAGCCATTATGTGGTGAGAGTGTGGCCAGTTTTCTTGGCCCTGGTATTGGTGCATGCTCTCTTGTCAAGCTGGGCTGAGAACTGTAACCAGTAATCATAAGAGAAAATAAATCCTTTGTTCCCTTAAGCTGTTTGATGGTCATTTAACAGCAACCATGCAGGCTGACTGCAACGCCATTCCAAAAGGGGAAAATGGGGGCATATGCAGGAAATATCAATCCATAGCAAGACCAAAAACCAGCAGGACAAACTCCAAATCTTATAGCTCCAAGTCCAACAGGTGACCCTCTCGTTGAAATCATCTGTTCCAAAGGGCTTCTGTTCACCCCTCCAATGCAGCTACCGGTAGAAAACATCACTCTCTTCGGCTGGCTCATCCCAGCGTATACAGCTCTCCTTGGCAGATGTCCCATGTTGTTTCCTGTAGCAGGCTTGCAGATTCGTTTATTGTAAATATTGGGCTGCTTATACACCCCACCCAACATCCCATAAGTCCTAGCGTGAGCTTTTGCTGCATTGTCCTGTCTGGGTTGGTCCTCTCAGTCAGGTAGTTTGACGTCAGCACCAGGTATGGCAGCAGGTTCTAGCTTGGGGAAGTTGCATTCGCGCATATAGCCCATACAGATAATACAGGACTGCCTGCTCCGTTCCTCCTGCATATCCATCCTTTTTATTTATTTTGACAGCCAGCGGGAGCCAGAGTTCTTTGCTCTGACCTTGTTGACCCAGCCTCAGAGGGCGTCCAGCATGACAGACAGTGCCTGTCTTAGGTTGTTCTGTCTCACAGCAGTCTCTGGCATCTCTAACATCTTTACTTTTCAATGGCAAACCAGGCTTTAACTCCACAGCACAAACTGCCCCTCTTGGGCCTCTAAACTGCAGATTTTCTGCCACATGTTGCCTGGCGTCCATCATATTTTGAAATCTTGGAGGAGGAATCCACGATCTCCTCCCTCTTTCATCACTGATGCCTCTCAAACCAGAACCACGTGGATGACTTTGCCAAGACTGGCCTCCTTGAATCACAGCTAATTCAGCTTCTCTATGCGGACCATCTCTTTCACTCCTGGGCAGTTGCTTTATAGAAGAAACAGACTCTTACTTTGAAACTCCACCCTTTAGCTCATGTTTTCTGAAAGGATTTGCCTTCTCTGAGAATCTTCTCTGAGAATCCTATTATCTAAATTGAGAGCAGGCTTTGATTTACAAATGAACTAATCTCTTAAACAGCCATTTTGCTCTCTGCTTCTTCCTGGTTCAACTCTAAGTTTGGCATTGTATTTGTCATCATTAGATCTTACAGTTTTTGCTTCTTCCTGCCTGATTCTTTGCTCTTTTTCATAACTCTGAAGACACTAAAAAGTAGCCATATCACATTATCAAGACTACATTGCCTTGGGCTGGAGAAGGTGGCTCAGGGGTTAAGCCTCTGCCTTGCAGGCAGAAGGTCCTGAGTTCGGATCCCAGATCCCACGTATAGACGCCAGACGGAAGCGGGGGCAGCCTGCGTTTCTGGTCCTGGTAGGGCGGAGCCTGTGAATCCTGGGGCAGAAAGAGGTGGAGGTGGTCCATGGTGGTTCCCAAATTCGTCCGTGGTTCTTACACACACACAGACGCGCACGCACATACATACGCACACATGCACAATTGAATAAATAATAATAAAAAAATTAAAAAAAAAAAAAAAAAAAAAAAAAAAAAGACTACATTGCCTTGAAATTTCCTCCACCAAGCATTCCAGTTTAACTTCAGGCAAACTTTCAGGACGAGGGCATAACTTCACTAAACTCTCCACCAGCACCTGGCTCCATGTGTCACTCATCCAGTTGCAAACACAGTCTCTGTTCCCCTCTGGACCATCACAAGGTGGGCTTCCATTGCCTGCGTCTCTCACAGCTTTGCTCTCTACGGAGCTCTCATGAGAAAGGCCCATTTGGCTCTATCACCAAGACACAAAGACTTTCCCAGCACCAAGTCTCAAAGTTCTCCATATTTCTCCCAACAAACAGTTCCGAAGGTACACTAGCCACATCACAGCATTGGCCATACTGCTGGGTACCAACTTCTCTCAGCTTCACAAATAACTTCATGTTGTGGTACCAGAAGCTCTTAATCTCGCAGCAATACCCCACTCCTGGTACCAACTTCTGTAAAGGTTACTCTTAACTATCGCTGTGAGAGAACACCCAAAATCAAGCAACTTAAGGGAGAGAGGGAGATTTATCCAGCTTATGGTTCCAGAGAGGAGATACAGTCTAATCCACCTCAAGGCCCACCCCTTGTGACCACCTTCCTTCAGCAAGGCTTCACCTCTCAAGGAAGATGCCATGACCTTGCCAAACACATGAGACTGTGTGGGGCACATTTCAAACCATGACACATTGGTTACTTTTCTTGCCGCTGTAATGAAGCAGATATGAGAGCAAGGCAAGGGAGGAGTGGTTCACTTTGTCTTACAGTTCGAGGGTACAGTCCATCATGGTGGTTCACTTTGTCTTACAGTTCGAGGGTACAGTCCATCATGGTGGTTCACTTTGTCTTACAGTTCGAGGGTACAGTCCATCATGGTGGTTCACTTTGTCTTACAGTTCGAGGGTACAGTCCATCATGGTGGTTTACTTTGTCTTACAGTTCGAGGGTACAGTCCATCATGGTGGTTTATTTTGACTTACAGTTCGAGGGTACAGTCCATTATGGTGGGGAAGGCATGGTAGCAGGAACTTGATACAGCTGGTCACATAGAATCTGCAGTTAGGAAGGAAAGAGAGCGAGAGTGAGAGCGAAAGAGAGAGAGAGAGAGAGCGAAGAAGAGGAGGAGGAGGAGAAGAAGGAAGAGGAAGAAGAGGAAGAGAAGGATGAGAAGGCTGGAGCTATAGAATAATGCTACCCACACTTAGCGTGGGTCTTCCTGCTCAGTTAATCCACTGGACTAAACATCTCACAGGTATCTCCAGAGGTTTATCTCCAAGGTAATTCTACATCCTACTAAATTGATTGTAGGGAACGCTCAAACCCAAGATCTCCATTTCTTGAAGACGGATGCCAAGGACATCCCTTGCCTCCTATTCCATCATAGCTCTGTGCCTATGCCAGCACAGATGCCAGCCTATGCGGTACAGTCGTAGGCTGACTCCTGTGGACCTTCCCTCAAGGGGCAGATATGGATCTTGTCCATTCTTAACTGGGTTCAAGGGCAGAGGTGTTTTTCACATATTCCTTCCTGTTCTTGGAAGCCATCTAGACATTGATTAGCATAGTAAAGGACAGGCACAGAGCTTTATCATTATAATTGTATCAGCATGTTTCTGACTTTTCTTTCTCCACCTGTATGGACCCATTAGGGCCTATTAACATACCTAAGGATTGGCAGGGCTGTATTGTTGGTGGTGGTCCCACCTGTTGTGGACTTGGCACCTGCAGTCTGTCACTATTGATGTCATCACTCTGCGCACCCTGTTTCATGGTATATAAGGGATTGGGCTCCATAATAAACTCGACTTGGTTTTTCAGCTTTTCCAAGATCCCCTCTTGACCCAGCCTGACTTAATTCTTGCTGATCCCACTCTGGTACCTATCAGGATTGCGAGGCACGCGTGCTGGTTACGGGACCCTGCAGTTGATAATCTTAACCATCACAACATACGATGAGTCAGGTCTCATTGGCAGAGGAGGGAGGAGTCTCTGTCCTTCTAAAGTCTACCTGTTGTACGAGAGCCTGGGGCGGGGGTGACGGCAGCAGGTAAGTGCTGTGCAGGCAAGAGTCCTGGAGCTCGAATCCTTAGATCTCACAAAAATTTCCGAGTGGGCGAGGGGACCTGCCTGTAATTCCACCTTCTGAAGGCATAGACTGGGAATTCCCAGACAAGCTGGTTAGCAAAACTAACCCTATTAATGAGCTCTGGATTTCCAGCCTCTGGAAATAAGGTGGGAGAGCAATCAAGGGTCATTCCCAATATAACCTCAGGCCTCCAGACAGATACACACACACACACACACACACACACACACACACTGCGGTTTTTATAAGCTTTGGGTGGAGTCCACAACTCCTGCCAATCAGCTTGGACTCACAGTCCCACCCTGGGCCGCTCCCTCCCCAGAGGGCTGTGACTGGCTTCCCCGTAGCCACTCACTGGGCATCTCAGACGCCATTCAATGCCCTGGGCCCGACCTGGTGTCCCAGCATAGTTTCAGTCTACTGCAGGCAAGGCTCTGGATTTGGGCTTCCAGTGTCCAGAGATGGGGTTCCCTCTAGCTTGACAATGAAGCTACCAGCCCAGATAAACTCCTTATCCCTCTCTCCCTGTTCTCACCCTGGGCACTCAGAGCACCACCATCCCCAGCATGGCCATCAGGGGCAGCAGAGAGGCAAAGCTCCCCTTGGGAGGGGACTGTGCAGGAGGTGCAGACCTCCCTCCCTTCAACCTTTGCTTAGCTGGCCACTCAGTTCTGGACCCTGGTGGCTTCCCCTTTGGTTTTCTTCTGGCCACATGCCCCACCTTTGCCGGGGGCTCCCCTGGACTCTGCAGTCTTGTCTCTCACCCCAGGATCTCACACGTGTCTACCTGGTAAAACAGGTCTACGTGTCCAGCAGGTGCATCTGTCCTGGAACCGGTGAACTCCAAATCAAGCCCCTTGCATCCAGCCCCCTGGAGATCTGTGATCCCATCTTTAATGCACCCGGTGCTGAGATTTAGAGGTGGCCAGGGACCTCCAGGCTGGCGTTAGCGAGAAGGGGAGGGAATGCGGACAAGCGTGTGCAAAGCACTGAGGCTGGGGGAACAACGCTGGAGGGTGTGGTGTGGGCACCTGACCGTGTGCTGCATGCAGCTGCCTTGGAGGACTCCTGGGCAGCATCTTCTCCATCCTAAAAGAACTCGGACTTCAGCTCGGCCCCATACTGGTGCACAGAATAGAGAAGAGGCCATGCGCTCTGCAGCATTTCCAGATGCAGACTCCTGGCTGCGTGCTAAACTCTTCTGATTAGTGTCCAAACTGATCTGCATGGGAATGAGGGGTGACTGGGTTCCACAGAACACACTTCTGCTTCTCTTAGCTCTCTGCTCCTGGGTGTGGGTGGAAGCTACATTCCCCACACACAAACAGCGTGATGGATACACAGAACCAAATTACAGTTATGTTCTGAGCACCCAGCCTGGCTTTGGCCTTTCTTTTGGTATTTGGCAGTGTCGATCGTTTCTGGAGATGGGATGAGACACAGAGAAGCAATCAAAGCCCAGGTGACTGTCCAAACAGGGACCGTTCTGGACTTAGTGCTGCTCTAGCTATTGGCCTTAGTGTACCCAATCTGGTGACCGCTGACCAGGTCACTGATCCCCATGTGGAAGGAATGAGCATTGCACACCAACCTCCTAGGAACATGAAAGAGAAAGAAACAGAAATGCCCAACACAACTATTTAGTTTATGTTCTGAGTGCCAGTCTACCTAGGCTGAGCTGCAGTGTGCGAGGGACCCTTGGGGTCAAGGAAATGGCCTCAATATGAAGCAGCAGCAGAAGATATTCAGAGCTAGGGTGGAAGAGAATTCTAGGGAGACATTTTTTTTGTTGAGGTAGAGTTCTTTATACATTCTAGACAGCATCCCTTTGCACACAAAAGCTCTGTGCAGATCCTTTCTCCCATGTAGTAGGTAGCTTTGGCTGTTTTAGCTGATAGTCTTTGTGTATAGGTTTCTCATTTCCATGAAGTCCAATTTACCAAGTGTCATAGTTAGGCACAGATGTCAACTTGACAGTTGAGGGTTTGAGCTCTGGGCACATTTGTGGAGAATCAGTGGTTAGGTTAAGCCCAGAGCAAACCTGCAGGAGATTGTCTAGCTGATGGGGAAGGGACAGCCCATGGTGAGTGGGATTAGGCCCTGGAATAAAATAGCTGGTTGAGAGAGTCGGCATCCTTTTGTATATTTGGCCAGACATGCTGCTCTGGCAAGTAAGGATCATGCTTCTCTCAGCCATTACGTAGAGATGGTGCGGCCAGTTCCCTCAGCCTGGTGGTGCATGCTCTCCCATCAAGCTGGACTACAGACTGTAACCAGACTATCAGTAAGAAATTCCTTGTTCCCTTCAGCCGTTCGATAATCATTTATCAGCAACCATGCAGGCAAACTGCAACACCAAGTTTGCTTTTGTTGCCTGTTTTTGGTCTAACAGGTGAGAGAAATCATTGCCAAGTACCACGTCAAGTTCTCTGTCTGTCTCCTCCAAGAGTTTTACAGTGTTAGCTCTTGGATCCATGTTAGGCTAGCTTCCGCACACGGAGGGAGGTAAGGACCCAAACCTCATTCTTTTGCTTGTTAATCTTCCTTCACTGAAAGCAGACTCAAGAGCAGCAGCCCCTATGCGTACTCTGTGTTCAGAGCTTGGTCCCCAGCAGACTGGGACAAGGGTGCTCCGGAGAGCTAGGCTTTTGTCCTACCCCTCTTCTGAGGTGAGTGGACAAAGGGAGAGCAGTAGAGCAGCCAGAACTCTTCCTCAGGAATCCTACTGATTCTGCACAAACCCCTCACCCCTCCCCAACCTTTGGGTTCTCCTTTGTACCCTGGGAGCTGGCTCCAGTTAAGTCCTCTGAGCATGTGTGCTAGAGCGCAGCCCGCTCTTCCAGGCTTCTGGACTGAAGAGCCCAAAGCTGCTCCACCCCACCCCACCCTCCACCCAAGTACCCACATCTTGGCATGAACTCCAACCCAGGGCCTTTGGGCCTCATGCCATACCGCTGCGTGGCTGGAGCTCAGAATCCAGGGCCTGGCTGGAGCTCAGAATCCAGGGCCTAGGGCGACTCTCCTGTGGACCTAGAGCAGGACCGGGCCCTGGCTTCCTCTCCGCTCCACAGCCTTCTGTGGGTCTCTGTGGCCTGCACCTCAGGCCCTGCAGAACATCACACCCAGTGGGCATGGCCAAAAGTCACCCCTCAGGAGCCTCTCCCTCTGCAGAGGTGATGCTGGGCCCTCCATTCCTCCAGCCATGAGTCCAGGCCAGGCGCAACTGGGTCTATACTTCCCAAACTTGAGGAGCCAAGGTCGGGAGTTCAAAGTCACCCTTGGTACATGAAAAGTTTGAGACCAGCCTGGGCTACAGAGACTTTATTTCAAATCAATCAGTCAGTCTGTCAATCAAATAATTAACCACAAGGTCCGACAAAGCCACAGATCCAGATATGAACGTCCCCTTGCCTTGAAAGTACCGAATGAAGGGTGTGCTGACTCAGCACAGAAGCCAGGAGCCTGAAGCTCTTGAGAAACTCAGGATGGGAGATATGCCTACCTTCTGCTGTGTGTGTGTGGCAGGGGTACAGCTGGGGGTCCCTAAAAGGCGGGGAATGATGTCCTAAGTAGAACTGTCCACAACTCTCAAGGGTCTGCCTGGTCCTGCCCTTAATCTTTCCGGCAAGATAGTATGGCCAGATCGACAAGGAATCTGTGGGCCATGTCCCGCCAGCACGGGCAGGTTTGGGCAAGAGACCCAGCCAGGACTGTGGCTCTTACCCTAGAAGCCCAACCATCTCAACTTTGGCCAGAACTCCAGGAAAGGAAGGTGAGAGAAAAAGGAGGAAGAAAGGTGGGGAGTGTGGAGCGGATGGATGGGTGGATGCATGGATGGCGAATGGATGGATGCATGATCTGGCACAAGGCGGCTGCCACTTCTGTTGTTTCTCACACACCACCTTGGCAGGCCCCCCCAGATGCCCCTTATAATCCGACTGTCCCCAGAGCCTCTTGTCCGCGGAACAAGGTCTTGTTCCAAGGAACAAGGTCTTCTACACGTGCTCAACAAGCCGACCAGGCGTCGGAGTGGCCGCCTACAGGACCCACCAAGGATTATCGGTGCCCGTCCCGTCCAGGAAGGGGTGTGAGGGCCATTGCGCCAGGTCGCGTGGGACGGGCCAGGGGAACCAGACCAGGGAGTGGGCAAGTGAGCCCACAGGTGGGCTTGGAGAGGACTCCTGCGTATAGTGCGGGTCGGGAGAGGGTGGGGATGGGGTCCCGGTCGCCGCCCCTCCCCCACTGTTCCGGGCCGTTCCCCTCCCCCACTCAAGGCCAGTCCGTGGGTTAGGGAGCGTCCACATTTCTCCTTCCATCGGTCGTGCACGCGTTCGTTCCTTTCTATGAGGATAATTCATTGGGCCGCCTGTAGGAACGCCTCGCCTAAGTCTCCGAGCGGGCCAATTGCAGGGCGTTTCACAGCGCACTGTGCTCCGGGGATCGTCACCGTCCTGCGAAAATTCCGAGGATGCTTAGGCCTCTGTGACCCCTGAACCCCGCACCCGGGCCGTGATCCCAAAGAGATCTCCAGGACCTGTACCCGGGAAGGTGCCCTCCATGCATCCAGGCGACCCTTGGAAATCTCGGCTTTCCTTTTCCCTCACGGCTCACTGTCGTGTCCTCGAGTGGACGCGCACACCCCGAAGGAGAGTTTGCAGACGCTCCCTCGCACCGGGGATGCGGTCTCTTTAAGGACGCGGGCATCCAGGGCGTCGCCTGCCTGGACAGGCGCCCCAGACCCGGGCTCCGCGGACGGGCGCGGACGGCGGGAGCGCGGCGGCGGAGCGGGCGCGGCGAGGGGCGCGCGGGGGCGCGGACGGCGCGGGCCTCGGGGCGAGGGCGGTGGCGCGCAGGGCAGGCGCGCGGCGGGCAGCCCGGCTCAGGCCCCGCCCCGCCCCGCCCGCCGGGGTCCTGCGCTCGGGGCTGCGCGCGGCGGGCGCGGAGGGAAGTCCCGAGACAAAGGAGCGCCGCCGCCTCTGCCGCCGCGACGGTCCGGGCCGCGGTCGCCCAGGTGAGCCGCCGCCGGCCCGCGCGCGCGTCCCCGACCCCAGTCCGCGTCGCCGCCGCTGCCGCCGGGGCCTCCGGGCGGGGCCGAGCCGAGCCGCCGCGATCTCCTCCCGCCGCGGCCTCCTCCCGCCGACGGGCCGCGGCCCTCCCATCGCCGGGCTCCCGGGGCCGCCGTTGCCGTGCGCTCTGCGGTGCGGGGCCGGGGCCGCAGCCCGCGGGCTCCCGGGGCCGGCCGAGGTCCGACAGCCCCGCCACCAACGAGCCGCGCTTCCCGGCCCCGGTGATCAGGGGCGAGCGGGAGCCGACAAGGCCGTGGGCACCGGGCCGTGTCGCGGCCTGCAGGCGCCCCGCGTCACGGCCGCTGCTCAGTTGTTATCGTCGGTTGGCGAGCCTCTCCCTGCCCCGTGGGCGTGAGGGCTGTCTCGTGCGGATGCTAGCCCCCGCTGCCCTCCGCTCTTAAGGCTCTGATCAGCCTTGGGGTGAGTGCCCCTCTGGCCATCGAGAGCTCGGCGCCGGGCGGGAGTTCGTCCTGAGGCTCGTCCGTGCTCCCCGAGGCCCCGCGGGGTTGCCATCTGCCCTCCTGCGGCTGCTTCGGCGTTGGGAACTTAGGTAACAGCCTGGTGTTCTGAGCGCAGGGGGCTTCGACTTGCGAGTGCTCAGCTAGCTAAGTCAGTAGTGCGGGTACCCATGCAGCCGAGGAGTAAGTTGAGGTGGGCGGAGATGGCAACCCCGGTACCGGCTCATCGACCAATAAGTAATTCCGAAGCCTGTGATGTGATGCCGCACACAACAGGAGCCCCGGAGAAGCTAGGGGACGGCCCCCCGGCTTCTGGTCCTCCTCTGGTAGTTTGGGTACTTCCGTTTGTCTTTCCCGCTCAGAAGCAGCTAAAAACCCTGAAGGTTTGTGAAGTGGCGAAAGGTGGGGCGAGTGTGTTGTTTTTAAGTGACTTCTGGATTCCTGTAGCAGCGGCTTTGCCTCGTTGGTGCCCGAGTCAGGGCGCAGGTATCCCTCAGGCTCCTCCTCCTAACTGTTGAGCATCTTCTGGCCCACTGCCGGCTCCTGCGGCCGAGGTCCTGGAAAGGGCTTCAGGATCTGTGTATCCATGTAGTCCAGGCCGGCCTGGAGCTTGTGCTCAGCCTCCTGGGGCTGCTAGGGCCGAGGCCTGCTGTAAGAGTCTCCTTGGCCTCTCTGTCCCTAGCGTTGGCCCTGAGTTTGGAGGTGTTTGGAAACCCCGCCCCAACTTGCTGGGACCTTCTGCCACCTGATGGTCTGCCAGCCCGCGGGTTAGTCTGAGTGCCCCAGAGCTGAGCTGTCTGCCTTGGCTGGCTGGGGAAGCTGGAGTGTGCCGCCCCTTAGAGCCTGTCCATTGAGAACCAGTTGTAAAGAATCTGAGACAGTGGTGGAAGCAGTGCTTGGCCTCCCAGCTCTGGTCCTGCCCAGGACGCTCTGGTCTCCCTCTCTTCCCTATGCCTCTGTGCTGGCTCCCAGGCTTTTCTGACCGGATGGTTCTGGGCCGGCCCACCTGCCTGCACATCTTCTGCATGTTTCTTGTGGCTTTGCTCAAAATCGCCTGGATGTGGTGGTGGCATCTCACTCTTCCTCTGCTTAGAGAGGTCTCACAGCTGGTCCTTTTTGCTGCCAGGTGAATGCCCATCAGATGTGGGGCTTGGGAGGAGTCACCTGCTCTGGACACCTGCTCTAGATGGCTCTCGGGGAGAGGGTGCTAGACCCTGCCCTCCTGAGTGGGGAAGAGCAACTCTACTTTGGATTTGATCTCTCTGCTCTAGATCTGGCGGTCAAGTCAGATCGGAGCGTTTCCTATGTACATGCCCGGCTGGGGCCGTGGGCTCCTCTGTCGCACTCCAGCCCTGGCAGCTCTGCTGCTTGGGAACTTATTTTCTCTTTCTCCTCTTGCTCTTGAATCTACCAGACATTGAAAACAACCAGTGCCAGGTATGTGGATTGTAGTGACCCCACCCAACTTTCTAGACCCTGGGCTCCCAGTCACTGCCCACAGCCCTTCCACTTGCCTGCTTAGAAGTCATCACAGCCATCAAAGAGCCAGGCATGGTGGCTCATACCTGCAATCTTGCTGTTCTGAGGCCAAGGCAGGAGGACTGCCGTCCTGGGCAGCAATAGCAGCAGGTGCTGCCGGGGACTCTAGTACCACCTGCCCCAGCAGGGCTGATGGGCCACCCCAGTGATGGCTAAGAACAGCTGCACTCACAGCTGGTGAGGTTCCTGTCTAATTCCCCACCTGTAATACAGTGACTGAGGTTTGTGGCACGCTGAGTGAACTGCAGAGACTCTGAGGGCTCGTGTTGGATAAAAGGTGCAGGCTGATAACCGAGGTGTCCCCTGAGCCAATGGGTCACGTGAAGGTCTGAGGGAAGCAGTGCCAGAAGCTGCAGGGGAACTGTTCACCAAGAGTCAGGGGCCAGAGCATTGCAAGCTCCGCCTCAGGGTGGAGACTGCAGCTGGTCCTGCTGGGAGATGGCACCCACCAACTCAGTGGAGTCCCCAGTGAGGGTGGCTGAGGCTGGGCCCACGTGTGGGCGTTTCTCTTTGAGAAGCAGCTCGGTGGAAGCCACTTCAGAGAGGCAGCCCCTCACCCTGCTAGAGCCTAGCTAAAGAAGAGACCTTCCCCGGGTGCTGTTTCGTGTGATGGATAAGCAGGTGGGGTCAAGTCAGATGGGACAAGCTACATCCCTGTCTTCTAGTGTCCAGGTGCTGCAGCAGTGGCCCTGGGTGGAAGTCTAAAGGCCTCGTTCACACGAAGGCCTTGTTCACGTGAAGGCCTTGTTCACACGAAGACCTGTTCACACAAAGGCCTGTTCACACAGAGGCCTTGTTCACGTGAAGGCCTGTTCACACGAAGGCCTTGTTCACACGGAGGCCTGTTCACATGTGACATTGGAAAGGGTCCGAGTACATGCTTTCGGTCCTGACCTGAGGCCAACTCCCCCAGCATCACGGGACAGCATCTGGACTGCGTGCTGTTAGGCATGTGAGTGGATGCAGGACAGGAGGAAGATGGACCTGACTCCCCTGCCCAGGACGCTACCCGGCTCCCTGCTCTGGGGCAGTTGTCTCTCTGTTTCAGTTAAGAGAGTCCCTACCTCCAGTGTACCCAGAGGGCAGTGTCCTGTCCCCAGTTCCGGACTAGCACTCTACTACGGTGGAAGTGTAGTATTTATAGTGCCTGGATGGTACCACTGAGTCACAGCTGCAGAGGAACATTCCAGAGTGCAGGCCTGGCCCTGAAGCCTGAAACAGATATGTAGCGTCTCCAGGGAACTGCAAGAGAGAGGCTCTGCCCCCGCTGCACTGTCCCCAGCCGTGCCCTGCCCTCCGAACTCTGCCTGTGCTTCACGCCATATGCCTTGACGCCGGGGGATGGACGTTGCTGGTGAAGTTTCCTGGGGCTGTGTGCGCCTTCTCAAGGAGTGCCCAGGGTTGCAGTGCCAGTGAGGTGGGGAGGCAGCTTGCCCAGCTGGGCTCCAGCCATGTGCAGGACCAGAAAAGCCCTGTGCCTCACCTGACCCTCCTGTCTGTTGCAGGGACTCTGAATATGTCGGGGATTGCACTCAGCAGACTCGCCCAGGAGAGGAAAGCGTGGAGGAAAGACCACCCCTTTGTAAGGACCGCTCTGTTCTGTGCCTGAGCACCAGGTGTGCTTCAGGCGCGTTCTCTGAGCTCTTCTCCTGTGACTATTCTCTCTCAGGGCTTTGTGGCTGTCCCCACTAAGAACCCCGACGGCACGATGAACCTGATGAACTGGGAGTGCGCCATCCCGGGAAAGAAGGGGGTAAGACCTGTTGCCTGCTTGTGCCCGCTCACCACTTTCACAGGAGACTCGAGGGGCAGAAGGGCCTCAAGGCTCGAGTGCACATGTCCATGGCGTCCAACCACCACCTGCAGATTCAGGGTCCCTGCTGGCGGAGGTCCCGGGTCCATGGTAAAAAGCATCTCTGTGCCGATAGTACCTGGGACTCTGTCCGCATGCATGTGGAACCGCGATGCTGGGTTTCGTTCCTTCTGCACCTTGTCTCGTGCTGCTGTTGTATGGCTTCCTTGCTCAGCACACGGGAAGCATCTGGAAGGGGGGCTCTTATGGTACATGGGGCCTCCTTGGTTCTGTGCTTCTTCCCCTGGGGGATCCAGTTTAGTCTTCATGGCAGGGATGCATTTTGGGTTTGTCTGTGCAAAGCTCTTCTTGGGTGCAGCTGGATCCCTGGAATCTGTCCCTCAAATCAGGGTGGGCAGATGCTCCCCAGTGTTTCTGTCACAGAAGGTGGGGAGTGGGAAGGGCTCCTGGAGGGGAGCAGCATCTCTTCTCAAGGGCTGAGTGCTGTGTTAATCGTCGGGCGCAAGCCGCTGGACTCAGCTGTTAGCTGAGCTCGTACAGCAGCTACAGAGCTGTGTCCTGAGCCCTCTGGTGGGTGGCAGCCCCACCTGTCTCCTAAGACGGCTGCTGCGCTGCCCTGTCCGAGTTCCTTCAGCTCTCCAGGGGCACAGTGGGAGTGCCCATCCTGCCGTAGGGACAGTGCTGGTACAAAGCCAGCTATGTTGAGACACAGCCTGGGTTTGGGGGACACCTTCAGCAGTAAGCACCACGTCTAACCTCCGTTCGCTTCCTCACAGACTCCATGGGAAGGAGGACTGTTCAAGCTGCGGATGCTTTTCAAAGATGACTATCCATCCTCCCCACCAAAGTGTGAGTTCTGTGAGAGCCCCGTCCCTTTCCAGAGGCTCCCCGGGTGCCCAGAGCCCCGTGGTGCTCTGCCCTGACGACGGGTGCAGGTGGTATCCTTGTGGAAGCAAAGGACTGACCACTTTGGTGAGTCGGGCTTGGGTCACCATGGCAGGATGCGTAAAATCCAGGGGGAAGTCAGCATGTTCTTTGATCTCAACCAATCAGGAAGTTCCCTGTGCAGCAGCAAAGGTCATGAACTCCAAACTGAAGCTTTGAGGATCTGCCCTTGTTGCCTGTGAATACCACTGAAGAGTGGGATGGTCCAGAAACTTCCCTCAGGACAGGTGGAGCGAGTGGTTAGCATGCACCAAGCCCAGGTTCAATCCAGTCCACCAAAGGAGACCGTGCCCCGTGCAGTCTCCTGCACCGTTGTTCCTGTTCATGCCCGGCCTCCCAGCACGAGGCTGAGTTGTGGGTGGACTCACCCTCGGCCACCATGTTACAGAGGAAGGTTGGCCTGTGCTCTGGTGCAGTGTGCATCTCCATCCTGTGGGTGACACCAGCTCCATCCTGTCTCCTTTTGGCTGCCACGTCGCGTCCCTCAATCTGCCCACTAAGAAGAGCATCAGCGGCAAAAGGCAGGCCTGAGCCGCTCCTGTGGTTCGTAGGCGGAGACATGCTGAGGCCCTGTCAGCCTCTCCACAACAGTGACTGTTCCTGGGAGCCACGGGGCACCTTTTTCCGTGGGGATAGTCTTTGGCTGAATTCTTGGCGTGCAGTGCTGTCTTCAATTGAGAGGGAAACTAAAGCATGAGGTAGACGCACCACTTGCTTCGCTGCATAGTGGCACTGGAATTGTAAGCAAATGCAGTGGGACGGGATGAGTCCCCAAAACACCTGCCAGGAGGCCTGATGCAACAGCCTTGAGGAGCGCATGGGAGCATTTTAAAGCCTAGCTGCTCCCAGTAGCACCGGACACCCAGGAAGGAGTCCCACAAGAGGCGAGGAAAGCCTGTGTGTAAGCAGAGGGCATTGCCAAGAAGCCTGGGACAGCCTGGACAGTTACGTGGGAAATGCTCCTCTCCCAGGTGGTCTGCAATGTCATGGGGTCCAGTCAGGAGAGCTGTCAGGTGCATGTAGAGACGCAAAGGGCAGGAGCAGTCAGGTCCTTGGCAGTGCTAGAAGCCTTTGAGACCCAGGTGGGAGCTCATTAAACAGGGTGGGCCATGATCACCAACCAGATACAAGGACCTGCCATAGGACATGGTAGTTGCAACAGAATTGATGCAAAGATGGGCATACACTGGCCAGAGTGTATGGTCCAGAAAAGTCACCCTCATCCACTGCCAGACACGTGACGCGACGTGCCAGACACTGTAGCTTGGTGGGGAAAAGATTCTCCATCTCTTGCCATGGACTGGTCCATAGCTGCGCCTCAGCCGGGGGTGAGCAGCAGGGTGGCTTTGGAGGAGGCCCTGGAGGCTCTGCGTGATCCTGGCGGGAGACAGTTTCCCTAGGAAAGTAGCAGAGTGCTGGCCACAGCCCCGGTTAGCACTGTCTGAGAAATGAACACACGTGGAAGCCTGTGGGGTTAGGGTCCTTCCTGGCTTCTCAGGCTTTTCTGGATCACCCAGGAAGCAATAGACAGCCAGGAGATGGAGCAGCCCCTTCCGAGGAGGACAAGTGCCTTGGGCACCAGAGTGGACCCTACACTTCGCAGGAGAACCGACGTGGCCAACAGCTGGGCAGCCGTAGCTCTCAGGTGCTTGCTGCAGTGCGGAAGTGCTGGAGGCATCGGCACCCACTCGGGCTACGCACCGGCAACGCCCGCATGTTCACAGGGTGTGGCAGGAAGGCTGCCGCAGCCGGTCAGAGAGCCAGGGACAGTGCGAGGTGTAGGGGACAAGGGGCAGCGTGTGAGTCCTCTGGCGACAGCACGGTGATGGGTCGCTTAATGTTCCGTCGTACAGCTCAACCTCAGGGCTCCCAATAGTTGAGGCAGAATCAGGGAGACCCGCTGATGGGGGGGGGGCACCAAGGATTGCATGGCCGACAAATGAAGTTAAATTGTTTGTTAAAAAAGCAAAACTGGCCCTAGAACAAGGAAGGACACTTGCTGCAGAGCAGGAGACAGGTGTGCAGGCGGCTGTGATGCTGGAGAACCTGTTGGGGAAGGAGGGTTGGGGACAGTGGCTTGTTGGGCATTCTGGCCTTGTACATGTCGGTGCCCCTGTGAATCCTCACCGCTTCCTTCAGACTGGCAGTGCTGCAGCCCCAGGACACAGTCTTAGGGGACCTTGTGGGGGAGCTGCTTGTTGGTGTGGCTGTGCACTCTCTCCCCCTCCCCTCCCTACTGGTTGGTTACTTTGTGGCACTTGGTATTAAACCCGGAGCCTCACAGATGCAAGTAGTGCTCTGCCCTCCCTTTCTGTTTCATATGTGTGCACGAGTGTCTGCAGTGTGTGCATACGGCTGGCTGTGCACGAGTGTCTGCAGTGTGTGCATACGGCTGGCTGTGCACGAGTGTCTGCAGTGTGTGCATACGGCTGGCTGGCTGTCGGGCAGCTCTTCATCATTAAGGCAGAGGGTCTCAGCCCAGCGCTCACCAGCAGGCTGCTCTGACTTCCCCTTGGTATCCTGTCTGTGCCCAGATTGTTGGTGCAGCCACCTCTGCCCAGATTTTACCTGGGTTCTGGGGTCTGACCTCCAGTCCTCGCACATGCAGATACTTCTCTCCTGAGCCTTTCTTTTTTTTTTAATTTTGTTTTTATTTTTACTCTTTTACAAGCTCCTACATGTAGACAATGCATTTCCATCATAGCTGCCCGTCTTCCTTCCGCTTTCCCTGGACATTTCCCTGGCATGTCCACCTTCTGCCTTTATATCCTAATTTTTTAAGTTGAACAATATAAAATAATATATAAGCAATAAAGGAAAATACATTAAATCTGTCGATAGTTATGATTGAGCTCCAGTTCCACATGGATAAGAACACGGTAAGGCTGAAGATCAGCACTTCTGTCCGTCCTCTATGAGACCAAGTTCAAGCCGCGGACACACAGCCCGGCCTGCAGGGGGCCATCCACCTTGTGAGCATGTGGACCCCCAAACCAGGGAGGCCGTCCACATTGCGTGCACGTGGGACCCACCTCATGAGAGGTCTTCCTGTGAGCACACAGAAGTGGAATTCAGGGTTTTGTCAGGCTATTAATCATTCAGCTGTCCACAAGTCAGATCACTGAATGTAGAAACGGTCGCATCTCCCCTCTGCACCATCTGGTGACTCGTGGGATGCAGCACCTCTAGGGGCATGTCTTTTTTTTTTTTTTTTTTTTTTAAAGGAGCATTTTTTATGTACTTAGGAAAGTTCATTCAGCCATGGTGTGGAGGCAGAGGACCTCTACATTCGTATTTTGGACTTTTTTTTTTCTCTTTCTGCCATACAGGTTTCTGAGAGATCAAGCTCAGGTTTCCAGATCTGCACACAGGACTTTCATATACTAATGTGCTAAACCATTTGCTCTCCTTTTTATTTAAAAAAGAAAAAAAGGTTTTACAGAGTTGCCTTGAACATGGAAACGGGAATGCAGGTTGTTCTGGAACTTGAACTCCATCTTTCCGCCTTCCGCTTCCGGGCTGCATTAGACTTGCTCTTTCTGAGCATAGCTAAGGGTTTGCAAGTACGGAGGGAGAAGTTGCCCGGGTCAGGTGAGCAGCGTCCCGGTGCCGGCGGAGGCCTGGTGTTTCTGCTCCTCACCTGCATCATGAAGCAGGCTGGCTTTGGTGAGGGCACAGTTGGGAAGGTCTTCAGGTTGTCTGCACTAACCTGTCCCCACAGGCGTCCCTTTGTCCTGGCCACCGGAAGGGACCTAGGGGAGACCATACGCTAGCTGGACTAGTTCCTGCCCAGAACAGTCCTGGTAGGGTGCCTTCAGCTCCTCAGGAGAAGGCATGCACCGTCTTTCTTCCTGGCTCCTCCTGGTCTCAGTTTTTCCCCTGAGAGTGTCCTAATTGTGTCTAAGTGTTTCTTTCTCTCCTGTCCTCCAGGTAAATTTGAGCCGCCACTGTTTCACCCAAATGTGTACCCTTCAGGCACAGTGTGCCTGTCCATTCTGGAGGAAGACAAAGATTGGAGGCCAGCCATCACGATTAAACAGGTATGGTGCCGCCTCCCTGCTCTCAGCCACCCTCCAGACACGCAGGCTCGTCAGCGTTTGCTCATTGTTTTTCTCTTCCTCAGATCTTACTAGGAATACAGGAACTTCTAAATGAACCAAATATCCAAGACCCAGCGCAAGCAGAGGCCTACACAATTTACTGGTTAGTAGTACCCGGTCTGCTGACTAGGCCTTCTCCTTCCTCTAGAGTCTGGCCTTCCCGCAGACGGGCTCCCACCGGGTGGGTGTGGTCGGGGAGGTGTTGAGACAATGTCACATTTACCTGCAGCAGCAGAGCCATGTGTACAAAGGGCCTTATAGTGATCGAGTAGGGGTACAGATCTACCACAGCACAGCTCAGGGTAGCACAGCAGTGGAGACCAGGGGGTGTGAGGGCTTTGGGGTGAGTACGGCATGCTTGGGTTAAGAGCTACAGCATAATGTGCAGCCTTCCTGCTTCGGGTTCCATCACGTCCCTCTGCAGTGCTGCTGTCGTGTGAACACAGGGCTTGGTTTTTCCACACGTCTGCTGAGGGATGTGGGCCTCGTGATTGTTGGTTAGTTTGCTGTGTGTAGCAAGAAGGACCTTCCACCCAGGCAGAGGGGTGTGTGTGTCCTTGTCTGTGTGGGGCCATAGAAGCTGGGTGAGGTCTTTTACTGACCTCCCCCCAGATACTGGAATGGGGCCAGATCTGACTTGATAGTAAAATGGGCTTGTGAGGGTCCATTACAGAGCCTGAGTGACCACAGAGGGCTGTGGTCTTCTGAGGACACCCTATTTTGGATGGTTTTAGGCCACAAGCATTGTTGACTAGAGCGCTGCCTAGTGTGAGGAGCAGGCTGACCACAGGCTCAGGCGGGGAACAGGCTGACCACAGGCTCTCGTGGCAGGGAACGGGCTGACCACAGGCTCTCGTGGCAGGGAACAGGCTGACCACAGGCTCTCGTGGCGGGGAACGGGCTGACCACAGGCTCTCGTGGCAGGGAACGGGCTGACCACAGGCTCTCGTGGCAGGGAACGGGCTGACCACAGGCTCTCGTGGCGGGGAACGGGCTGACCACAGGCTCTCGTGGCGGGGAACGGGCTGACCACAGGTCCATGCGGCAGGCTTAATAACCTGTTGCAAGAGAGGTCACTCTGGCTAGGGTCCCTAAGGCTGGTCCCATTACACAGGCCCTGACCTCCCACAGTGAGTTCTGTCTGTGGCTCAGACACCATCCTTCTCTCTGCTCCCCACAGTGGGAGCGGGTAGAAGTCCTTAGAGGCACCAGCGTGTCCTGTCTTGGGCTGTGACCCTCAGCTCTAGTCATCTCTCATAGGCCTGCTCCTTCCAAGACCATTTCCTGAGGGAGTGGTCAGGCGGGAGGCAGCGACTGTGCGCCGTGTCCTTGGGGAAGGTCCAGCAAGCCAGGAGCCTCCAGGCAGAACAAATGCACTGGCAGGTTCCACCGGGGTTGTCTGTGTCGCCGGCTGGCGGAGCAGACAGGCTGCACGGGGACTGTGTGGCTCCTAGTGCCAGTGTGTTGCACTGGGCCCTTGGGGCGCTCACCATGCCACTGCTGAGCCGCGGGGTTTATTACAGTGTCCACTTGGCGCTGGCTGTTTGCGTGGCTGGCTTGAGGGTTGGGTTCTCATCGAGCTGGCACGGCCCAGGGTTCGCAGTGGGACTCCTCGTGCATATCACCTCCCTAGGACTCTGGCTCACCTGGACGAGAACCTTTTAGTTAGTCTAAGTAGCATGTGCACGTGCACAAGTGCAGATCCTTGAGGCTTCCTAAGGGAATTAGTGCCCTGCCCTGGGTCTCTCTGCTTGGTGAACAGCAGTGTTGAGTGGAGCCCAGTGCTACTGAGCCCGCCACTCTGACCTCCTGTCCAAGCAATGGCACCAACTTCCTCCCAGGACTGGCACGTACCTGTAATGCTCTGTCCCCTCGTTGCTGGCTCTGGGCCTTTTGGGGGTGACCTCCACGCTGGCCTGCTACCTGCACCCTGCCCACCCTGGAGCACCCTTGTGCTCAGGCCTACTCCTGGGCCATGCAGTCAGCGTGCGCTCACAGACATGCTGGCGCTGTGCTGTGGGACTCTGAGGTCGACCCCAAGGAGCCCAGCGCACAAGGGTCGTCACTGCTCCCTGTGGCAAGTTTTTGTTCCCAGAGGCGGTGCTGGCTCAGTCATTTTGCTCAGACACGGTGACACAGGCCCACCTCAGTCCACACACTGGTCCCTGAGGTCGCAGCAGGGGGTCTGCACCCACACCTCCATGCTTGCTTGCCCTGGCTGGAACCACCTGGAAAGCCGTCAGTTCATATTTTTAGAAACGAGCACAACTGATGCTGGACTCATGGACTTGGTGTGCTTAACACGCGCAGCTCGCCACACACACCACACTGCGGGCCGCAGGTTAGGGGACTGCATGGGAAAGCCGCTTAGTCCAGAGATGCAGGCTGCAATGTAGCAGGCGGAGTTCAGCGGGAGTGCCGCCTCCAGGGGTGGGCACCGGCTGCTTGTGTGTCAGTGGAGTTGTGCCTTGAACACCACTGCTTTGCAGGCTGGGTTGCAGGCAAGACTGGCCGCTCCACAGATTGCATGCAGTACAGGTGACGCTTTGCGGCCGTCCCGTCTCCCCCCCCCCACCCCCCATGGTTTACATTCTGACCTCCCAGTGGGGCCTCAGGTCCTTTCCTGTTACTGGGGCCACCAGATGGCAGCCTTCTCCCCCTCACCTGGCCCCCTCTGGGCAGCCACCAGGTGTGTCGTCCAGCCCAGGGGTGGGCTATGGCCCACCCAGTCTAACATGTCTTCTCTCTTTTGACCTCCCCAGCCAAAACAGAGTGGAATATGAGAAAAGGGTTCGAGCACAAGCGAAGAAGTTTGCCCCCTCATAAGCAGCGGCCCTGTGGCTCCGTGACGAGGAAGGGATTGGCTTGGCAAGAACTTGTTTACAACCTTTTGCAGATCTAAGTCATACAGTTACTAGTCGCCTGGGAGGGTTGGGCGGGCGCATTTTCCATTTCCACCACTGGCATACAGTTCTCGATTCGCTGAATTGCCCCAGTTTTTCATACAGGGTCTCTTCCTTCAGTCTTTTGTATTTTTGATTGTTATGTAAAACTTGCTTTTATTTTAATATTGATGTCAGTATTTCAACTGCTGTAAAATGATAAACTTTTGTACTTGGGTGAGCCCCTAGGAGCTAGTTCCTTCGCGCTCGGATGCAGGCATGCTTCACCGGCAGCTCTCTAGCCGCCAGCTGGCTGTGTGACAGGACCACCCTGTCCCTCCCCACCTCGTCCTCCTCAGAACCTGGGCTGTTGCTTATGAGTCTCAGATCCAAAGTCGGCCGGCGTCCACTCTGCACACTTCCTCTGTGTTTCTGTGGCGTTTTGTCTGTGTTGCTGTTTAGAGTGAATAAACTGTTTATATAAAGGTTTCTGTTGCATTATCATCATTCGAGGTGAGGAGGCGCCTCTGTGGGCCTGTCGTGTGGCCGCAGCCCTCGTGCCGCCACCCGGGACCAGCGCCCAGGACTCTCAGGCTCTGCTGGGGCTGTACCAGGCCCGTGCGGCTCCATCTTGACCTGATTCTTTGTAAATAGACTGTGTACAGGAGCGTGTTCCCCCTCCGGGGTCCCTGGGCGGCAGGGCACCAGAAGAGTACGGGCTGGTGACCCCGGGATGCACGCCGCCCTCAAGCCCAGCGGGCCAAAGACTGGCTGACGGCCGCGTGAGGGCTGGGACACAGCAGCCTGCATTGCTCTTCCTACCTTTGGGCTGTGCTATAGCCCCCCTGGACCCCAGCAGCTGCCCACAGGCTGCTTGATGTCCTGCCCTTGCACCCTGGAGGAGGCAACCCTGCTACCAGCCCCAGCAAACAGTGGGCCCTTCAGCTTCTCTGACACCCCAACCCATGGCTCTTGCACCTCCTGGCCTGCACTCAACCCGCCCTGCAGCCCTGCAGCCAACCGGTGTGGCCTCAGCAGCTGCGCCCTCGAGCCCCTGCCCACATGCTTCTCGTGCTGGACCCAGTCTGAGGTGAAGCTTCTGTGAACAGCACCTGCTGCAGGGCTGGGTCTTTCCTCGGGGCTGCAGAGCACAGGGAGGTACAGTGGACACATCTAACTGGACGAGCCCAGTCCCTTCCAGACTGGATCCTGAGGACTCTTCTGTGGGAGCCAGTAGTGTGGCTCAAGTGCAGGGACCAAGGGAGGGCTGGGCCAGCGCCCAGGACCGCAGCCTGGAGTCTCCCACCCTGACATCGGAGACTTGTGCCCTTGCAGCACCGGGTGGCTGGATGTCTTGTGGCTATACATCCGCCCATCGCTGAGCATGGATGGACGCTGCAGGCAGCCACACCTGAGGAGTCCAGGCAGGTGTGCGTGTTGTAGCCTTGGCTCAGAATGTCTTATTTTGTAACAACTGACTCCATTTAGTAATAGGTACACATGTATATGGTTAATATATGGAAATTCAATATATTTTATAGTTAAAAGTATTCTAAAGTACTTGATGTTTCTAGCAAACTGTAGTGAGTCCAGCTATGAAATGTTCCTTTTGTACCATAGTCCTTGGCTTATCAGAGATGTGAATCTTGTAACATGAGAACATGGTCTGTGACCATCCCGTTGGCGGGGGAGGAGGTTCCCAGCATGAGGCTCACTGGTAAGGAATGGTGGGCAACGGATTAACCACTGTATCTACAAATCTCAAATTAAAACATTTCCACAAACCGCAGCCTTCAGGTTGTGTCCTTTACTTCTTCCCTGCCCCCACATCCCCCCAAACCCTTGTCTGTTCTAGGTCTGGGACATGGTCCCCCATAGTCTGGCCACACAGCATCAAACCAGTCTCCTCTCTGGCCAGCTGCACCTCCACCTGAGTTCTTGGGAGTCCAGCCCTGGGTGGGTCTCTGCAGCAAAGTCACAGGCCTGCTGTGCTCCCTCGGAGCCTGATGGGCAAGACTCAGCTAGGAGATCTTTATTTCGTAGGAGCTGAGAGCTGGGCCTTGGACTCGGCAGTCAGCTTGCCTTTCCATCTCTGGCCGCCTTGACAGTCCAGGCTGCAGGAAGCCAAGAGAAGGTTTGGAGCCCTCCCCATAGTCGACAGAAGTGCCAGGACACGATCAACTGAGGCCAGCCCCTGGATCTGCCACGGGAAGCCCCTCTTGAGGTTGTCATGGTGATGAGTTGCCAGGTTAGAGAGCCCAGCACTGACTTGGACCTGCTGGAACTGCTGCTAACTGCAACAGAGAAGGCCCAAGGAATGCTGGGATTTGGGAGCTGTCCCTGGCTGATCCTGATACTGGGTTGGGCTGGAGGCATTCCGTGGTGCCAGCTCTTGCTCCTGGAAGCCTCCAGATACCAGTGCCTCTGAGGCACTGGTGGGGGCCAGACGGGTCTGTCACATGGGAAGGGGCTGGAGCTGAGCACATTTATCTGCCTGTCCCTGATCGGGACCAAAGACGGTTCTCGTCATCACCTGAGCTCTTGAGAAAGGACGCTTCAGAAGACAACAGTGAGCACAGAGCTGGCTTGTCCTTCCTGGCCACCGCCTGTCCAGGCCAGGCCATCTGTGTCCTTCAGGAAGAGAAGTCCTGTGGTTCAAGGGGTCCTGCCTTAGGGAAAGGCCCGGGCGGAGATACGGCCCTTCAGCTCCAGGGCCCACGCAGAATGGCAGGCACGAGGGGGTTGGGTGTGCAGCATGTCCACCTCATGCAGCCTCAGCTGCCTGCTCCTCCTGCACAAAAGGTGAGCACAGGCAATGCACCCTGGAACCCTGCCCGTGGCTGGCTGGGGACGCGGCAGCCGTGCTCCCCAGCTGTCCTCTCTGCTCCAGGCCTACAGATGGTTCTGACCCACCAATGGCCTTGCTTCTGCTCTCTGCAGGGCCTGGTCCTGGACCTGCTTGGGAGCTCTGCCTCCCCCTACCCAAGGCCCCTCAAAAGTGCATGTGAAGCGGGGGCTATTCCTTAGGGGTGCAAGTATCTGGCATGCAGGAGCCCTAGGTTGAAACCCCTTGCCAAAGCCCACTGGTGCGTAGTTCAGTTGGAATGCTTGCCTAGTGGGCAGGAAGCCTCCAGCTGGGACCCAGCACCACATAAAACTGCTTGCACTTCTGTAATACCGTGCTCAGAAAGTGGAGTCCGGAGGGTCAGACCATCATCTGCTCAGCACGTTTGCGGTTTGGTGCCAACCCGGGCTACATGAGATCCTGTCTCAAAAAAGCTGATGCATGAAATGGTTCCCAAGCCCTGAGCCCTGGCTAGGTGTGTGGGTGGATGCCTGGGGAGCCAGCATCTAGCAGAACTTAGGTAGCTCAAAGGTCAGGCTTTCGGGCAGGAGGCCGACACGATCCTATGCTGCCTCTCCTGTGGGCAGATGATGTATTTCCACCGTCTTGTCAGCCCTTGGACAGGCTGCATCTCCGGCCACAAGCCCTTTCCAGCCAGCTGCCTTTCCCTTTGCGCTACAGTGCAAAGAGTTTGGCTCTGGCCCTGGTTGAACTCAGTCAGCTACTGTGCCCCCTCCCCCACCCCTCTCCCCTATCAGCAGCCTCTGGGGTCAGCTGTCATGTCATCCCTTGTTGATGAGTGTGTTGAGCAGTGGGGGTGAGCGGGGCCACAGTTCTTACCCAGGACAGTCACAGAACAAGTCAGAACAGCTGAAAACAGCCACTGGAACCATTTAACAGCCCTCCCCACACATCCGTGTGGACAGAGCCCACAGCTGGGTTCAGGACTTGCTTGTTGCTATGGCCCCAAACCCCTTTCCATGTTGGGCCTGCCATCCCTGCAATGGGACAGAGAACACCTTGCTCTGGCAGCCTGGCAGCATCCCCCCCAACTTCCTGTTTACAGCAGCTGCTGGCTCATCCTTTCACCCCAAAGCCATTATGATCGCCATGGTAACCAGGCCATGTTTTGTTCCAACAGGTTGGCAGAACCTGACGCAAGACTGCACAGGGTGGGTGCATCCACTCCCGGTTCTGGGAGGGAGGCTGGCTGTCTCACTCCCCACTCCCATCCCCTGTGAGGGATGGTGGCTTGGGGGCAGGGGGTTCAGGGCCCCTTGCTTACCTGACAACTCTGTCCTAGCAGTGGGCACCACAAAACACCCCAACTTATTTGACCAGGCTGCAAAGACTGAGCATCCTGTGGCGGGACCCACAGAAGGGGCAGGGCTGAACGTGGACAGATACTGGGTCCTACAGAGCCCAGCAGGTGCATTCACCTCACTTGTGTCCTGGCTGAGGGACAGTGGCCTCCGTGGCCTTTCCTCTCTGGTGCCAGGAGTGAAGAGTAGGACCGGGAGGCACAGGCGGCTGTCAATGGGCCCCATGCCCAGAGTTCTTGGGGAAGCCTGTTCCATCCAGCCAGGCCTCCTCAGAGGCTGCACAGCCTGGGATGGAGGGTCCTCAGGCCTGCCCTCCTGCTGCTCCCACCTACCTACAGAGATGGGACCTTCAGGATAAAATCTCCAAATCCAAGTGGAACCACCCAACAACAAAGTAGTAGGCAGTATTCTACCGAGTTCAGGAGTCCCCTACTCCAAGATCCCGCTGAACTCTGGAACGGTCAGGAACTCAGGCCAGCTTTCCAGAAGAGTTAGGCAGATCCTCATGGAACCTGTGGATTTGGGGCCAGGCAGTAGGTCGGTTTGACAAGCCCCTAAGAGACAGAGGGATGCACCCACTCAAGTTTGAGAGCCCGGGTGGAGGTTAAGTAGGGAAGGGTGCAGAGAAGACCTGGTCTGGTAACAGAGTCCTGAGATAAGTTGGTGGTCCAGACCTCCTGCACCCACGGGTGACATGGATATGAGACGTCTGGTAGTTGACTATGGAAGGCTTGAGCTCTGGGCACATGTGTCAGTAGTTAAGTCCTCAGCAAACCTGCAGAAGATTGTCTCCTTGATGAGGGAAAACCCAGCCATGTGGTTAGGACTTTTTCCTTGGTCCCATAAGCCCTTTTGTCCTGAATTTGTGAGCAGCATGCAGGCAGACGTGGTGCCCTTGTGATGAGCAACGCAACCCCGGGCTTTGTCCCTGCACCCCCTGCCCAGGCTTGCTCTGGGGTGTCGTCAGGGTGCAGCGCTTCGCTAACAGGGCGGCTTTGGTGAAGGCTGCGAGACGACGGCCCTTCCTTTCGAGAAGTCTACACTGAGGCCCCGGGTACCTAACGTTCCGGAAGAACCATTTTAGATTTTAGTTTTCCCGGACTCCAGGGAGGAGACCCTGTAACAGCCCATTTCCTCAGGAAAGGTCAAGCTCGGACAAGCTGAATCCAACGCAGCGCGGAGCCCGCACCCACCTGTGGGTTACCGAGCTCTGCGCCAGGGGAAGGGCCCCCAGCCGGCCCCGGGCACCCCAGGACCCGCGCTCGCCCCAGGCGTGGGGATTAAGCCGGCTGCGGCCGCCCGCAGGGGAACGAGGCCAGGCCCCGCCCCCGCGCCCGCCCGCCCGCCCGCCTGCCCGCGCCCCCCGCCCGCCGCGCCCGCCGCGCCCGCCCCGCAGTGCTCAGTCTCCGGTGCGCGCAGCTGCGAGCGGCCGCTGAGCCTCGGTGGTCCCATCCAGTGCGACAGCGGCGCCCTCAGCAGCCCCCCGATCCCGTGGCTCCCGCGCCCCGGCCCACGGTGAGTGCCGCGGGCTCCCTCCCGGTGCCGTCGGGCTTCTGTGGGAACTCGGCGCGGCGGCCACCCCGGCGGATGGACAGACGCCACCGTTGCCCCGGGGCCCCGACCCTTTGGCGCTCTGCTCGCTGTGGCGCGCGAGAATAGCGGGCGACGGGGTGACAGGAGGAACTCAGGCCTGGGGAAACTGAGCCCCCAGCGTACTCCGAGGGGCGTGGTCTTAGGGACAGACCCCTCCCCTCCGATCACGCAGCCGCGGGCGCCGGGGTCCGCACTGCGGAGCGCGCGGAGAGGCGAGCGACCGGACCTCCGGCTCAGGTAAGCGCGCGTCTGCGACCTTTGTTCCCACGGTCACAGCCACGGAGCTACCTGGCTGTGACCCCGAGAACTCGCCCGGGAAAGAGGCTGCTGACCGGAACGGAGCTGGGGATTCCGAAGACATCCGCCCGGGGTCTGTTTCCCCACGACCCTCGCACCCGAGTCCCTCCCGCCCCCAGGCGCGCCCCCGCCCCCAATCCCTGCCAGAGAATTCTGGTTAGGGTCTGCGTGTGGATCCCAACTCCCAAACTCTTCCCTCCTTCCGGTAGGAGAGACCCCAGTAGAACTGGGGCGGGACTCCTGCAGGTACCCACTGCCCTACACCACCAAAAAGTGGGACCGGGCAGGAGGAGCGGTTCGGCGGAGATGAATGAGTGGTAGGTAAGGCGTTCCGCAGAGGAGTTCACGGGGGTTCGGATCCGCGGGATTCACAGAGAACACAGACATGACCCCCTGGCTCAGGCCTCAGAAGCTCTAGATCATCAGCCGAGGTCTGAGTTCAGATTCCCCTCCCCTGCTCAGAACAGAACAGGCCAGGTGAGCTGCACTGGCCACCCCTCCTCTACCTCCTTCACCCTTCCCTGCGGAGGAAGCTGAGACGCCAGCAGAGATTACACCACCGAACCAGGACTCTACAAGGACTTGGGGAGGGTCTGAGGGGACTGAGCAGGAACTGTTGGGAAGACATGGAGAAAAAAATCAGGAGGATGGGGGAAGGGAGTCTTGAGGCCCTATCTGTCCATCACATACATCAGGAGCTTTATCTACCCATAGGCTCTTAGGTAGCCCTCTGCTCAGCTCCCCCCAAATGGCCTAGCAGGTAACAGCTTAGAGTTCAAACATTCTGAATTCAAATCTTGCCTCTGCACACCTTGCCCCAATCCCAGTGTGTGTAACAGGGTGGGCTGCAGCTCTAGCTCATCTTCCAGCTTGGACGGCAAAAGCTACCCACCGATGTCACGGGGCAGATGGGAGCAGGGGAGCGACTCTGACCCTGGCGGCTAGGCCCCAGCAGTGATGTGGCCACGCCCTGTTGTGCTGCTATAGAGCCCTGCTGGACAGTGGTATCTGTGCCCATCACAGGGTGGGGTGCAGGGGGCAGCTCTGCACCTGGCTCACTGCTGCCCCCACAGGCTGAGGCTCCCCAGGCAAAGACTGCTCTGTGCACACACTGAGCAACTGTGGCGTATGCGCCCGCCTGGGATGGCAGCCGTGGAAGAGGTCCCTGACTGGCCACCGTCAGTGGCCTTCTCAGCCAGTTGTTCCCAGGGCCTGGACTCTTGGGTCACAGAGGTTATCAGCTGCCTGAGTGGCTCAGGGTACAGAGAGACCAGGGAGTGCTTTCTGGGCACTAAGATGAGGGGGTGCTGACATTACAGGATGTTGACCACATCCTGTAACGGATTGGGAGGGGCAACCCCAGCTCAGATTCTTGGATATCACCTAGTGGCCACAACCTTCGATGGGTCCTAAGCCCACCTCTATGTGCTTGTTTGAGGAAGGTGACGTGGCACCCTTTAGCGCCTGCATTATCAGGCTGCTTAGTTCCTGCGTCACATTTGTCTCTGGGACCGCAAGCCCCCGTGGCCCTGCCACAGATGCAGCTGCCGGTTGCCCTGGCAACAGCTGAAGCATTGCTGCTCTCCTGACTTGGGATTCAGGAGGAGCAGCCTCTCTTCTCAGGTGGGGGGGGGCGTGTAACTCCAGACCTCCTGATACTTCAGGACCAGTCATGTTGGGGTGACAGCCCATGAACGCCCCCATATTTGGGAGGAGGCTCATTGGGTATGGAGCTGCTTGGCCTCCTCCATGTCTGCAGCTCTGGGGTCTCTCGAAAGAAGAACTGGTTGGAGCAAAGGGGTGAGAATGAGGTGCAGTTGGGAGGTCCTGGCCAGAGATGGTGGGGGCATAGATGGAGTGGTCCCCACCAAGGCAGTAGGAAGCTTGTTCAACAGCAACTCGGAGCCATCAGCTGCCAGCTGTACCCTGGGCCACGTTCCCCCGCCTCTTCCAAGGCAGAGGCAGCGGCCGGTGGCCAACACATGTGGGAGCTGACCTGGAACCCAGGGCAGAGGTGTGTCTACCCTGCCGTCCTGTCCTCTGCCTGCCCCGGAGGTCCTGGCCAGGCTGAGCCCATTGCCTGTCCCGTGAAATGGAGTAACCGTCCCCTCCTTGCTAAGGTAGATAAACTCAGGAGGAAAACACTAACAAGGGGGAGAAGCCCAGGGGGCGTGCCGTAAGCCGGGCCCGGAGTCCAGGGGCGGGTGTTGTAGGATAGCGCAGATTTGGCTGTGGGGCACATTTTCTTAGGAGAAAGAGGGGACTCCTTGGGGGGAACTGTGGGGGAAGTCCTGGGTTTTGCGACCTGGGAAGGGCAGAGTCTGGTGGGGTATGTGTAGATCCTAGGGCCACCCTGCCCTTTGACTTGGGGTAGTGAGGGCAGGAGCAGCCTGGGTCCAGCTTTGCTCCCAGTTGGGGGGTAATTTCTGTCTGGTGGTGGCAACTGGGTTGCCTTGGCTGGGTGCCCCAGGGGGCTTCGCTGATGTGGAATGGGCCAGAGTGAGGGAGCGTGGGTTCCTGGCTGGTGGGGAGCTTCACCTCTTTGTTTTCTTTACTGGTTGTTGGGTGCGGGCTCTGCCTTGAGGGGTGCTGGCCCCCTGGTTTGGCTGATAGACCTCTGGAGTAAGAATGTGGTAGGGCAATTGTGTGAGATGGAGGGCCCTGGAGCAGTTGCCCCCAGGCATACAGCTGTCTGCCCCACCCTGGACTGGGGCAGTTAGGGCCAAGCTGCAGGCTCCCAGTGTTCTCGGTGGTCTCAGTAAAGCATTGGCCCCCTGTGCGGTAGGTGTCTTCCTGGCCCTACTGGACAGGGGGATTTGTGACCACATGGGGGGCACATGCATTCCATCACACCATCCTGGATAACCAGAGCTTGCCTGAGATCCCAGCCCCCCCATGTGTTCTCAGCAAGCTACCAGGTCCTCACAGCCACCCCCCCCCATCCGGCTTTCATGGTGCAAAGCAGTGGATGAGGCGCTGCGATCAAGGCACTACTTGAACCTGGTGACCTGAGTTCAAGCTGCCTACACAGTAGGAGGAGAGAAATGATTTCTGAAGGTTGCCCTCTGACCTCCACGGCGCGCCACAGTGTACACACATCCCTTTCCTTCCTTCTCAAATGACACTTCTGAGAAGGTGGTAGATGAGCTGAGGGCACCTGTGCGCAGGTGCTGCCATGTCGACCCTGCTGGACATCAAGAGCAGCGTGCTCAGGCAGGTCCAGGCGTGCCCGTCCTTCCTCCGCAAGACAGAGCAGGAGCCCGCTGGCGCCCGCACCAGCACGCAGGAGCCCCCCTCAGGGGCCTGGTGGGTACCTCAGCTCACCCCTTCCTCCTTTGGACTTTGGTGTGGGTGCTGCCCGTGCTAGCCCACCTAAGTGGAAGGGACCCACAGGGCCAGATGTCAAGACCCAGGGCCCCACCCCCACTGCAGCTGACCCCGATTTTCTCCCAGGAAACCCGGGGATGGTGTGGAGTTTTTTGCCCATATGCGACTCATTTTGAAGAAGGGGGACGGCAGACAGGGCCTGCCATGCCCTGAGGTGAGGACTCACTGCCCACAGGGCTCCCCATCCATGGGCTCCCCATCCCATGGGCTCCCCATCCCACGGGCTTCCCATCCCATGGGATCCCCATCCCACGGGCTCCCCATCCCATGGCTCCCCATCCATGGGCTTCCCATCCCACAGGATCCCCATCCCATGGCTCCCCATCCCATGGCTCTCCATCCCATGGCTCCCCATCCCACGGGCTCCCCATCCCACGGGCTCCCCATCCCACGGGATCCCCATCCCACGGGCTCCCCATCCCACGGGATCCCCATCCCACGGGCTCCCCATCCCACGGGCTCCCCATCCCACGGGATCCCCATCCCACGGGATCCCCATCCCATGGCTCCCCATCCCACAGGATCCCCATCCCATGGCTCCCCATCCAAGCCCTGGTCATCTGAGATGCAGGACTCTCCCAGCCTGTCTGATCTCATCTACCTCCACTCTGTCTCCCTCCCCCTCGCTCCCAGAGCACCCCTTTCCAGCCAGCAGCAGGGTCCCCCTCCTTGCAGACATTCCTCTTCACCCCAACCCTTACAGGTCCTCTTGCGCAGTGGTTCTCCGGCTCCCGCTGAGCCTGTGGACCCCAACCGTGGCCTGAGAACTTTGACCCAGGAGGAGGTAACGGCAGGGGGATTCTGGGCCCAGAGAGAGGCTTCTCCTCCTTCTCCAGGACTGTGGTCACAGGGTTTGGTGGCAGCTGGGCAGCGAAGTTGGGTGGAACAAGTGACAGGCACCTGTGGAGTGGCCTGAGGGCAGCTCCTCGTGGGGGACACAGCAGGGGTGCAGGTGCTCTGCCGTGGCTCGAGACGTGGAACCTGCCCCTGCAGGTGGAGATGCTCTACGAAGAGGCCTTGTACACTGTCCTGCACCGGGCAGGCACCATGGGCCCTGACCAGGTCGACGACGAGGAGGCCCTCCTGGACTACCTTCAGCAGGTAAGCCACAGCCGCTTGCCTCGCCTCGCTCTGGGAGGGGACACAGGCATGCACACTCACACGTCACACACTGCACAGGTATGCACACACCACACATACACAGAGGCATGCACACACACACACGCACACACACACCGCAGACACGAGAAGGGAGAACAGAGCGGTTCTCGGCGTGGGAGGGGGCAGCACATGGCATCTTTCTTCCATCCTGGCTGCACTCTGAACCGGCCTGTCCCGTCCCACACACCACACCCCCATCTCGGCAGTGCCCTCACTTGCCCACTTTCTTGGTGTGTATACTCAGCTTTGGCACCAGCTGGCCAGTAGCCTTCCCAGGTGGCAGAATGGGTTCGCTCCTATACCCATGAAAGTCCCCAGACCTATGCCAGCCTCTCCCTCGGGCCCCGCCCACCTGCCCGTCATCCACAGGTGTTCGGTACCAGCCCCGAGGAGCACTCTGAGGCCCTGGAGCATGTGAAGAAGGCCAAGGTAAGGCCGTGGCCCGCTGGGCAGGCGCCGGCTTCCCACAGCCATGTGGCAGAGGGTGGGCGCGGCAGGAAGGGGAGGGATGGTCGTGCGCATGCTGAGGCTGCTCGGCCCTGCTCAGCCCCCCAGCCCCGTTCTACCTGCAGGCCCCTACGTATGCCCTGAAGGTCTCTGTCATGCGTGCCAAGAACCTTCTGGCCAAAGACCCCAATGGTGAGTGGGATCGGACAGACCCCAGTGGCAGCATGGGGGACAGCAAGCCTGGGTGCCGAAGGCTAATGTGCCCTCATCTCAGGCTTCAGCGACCCGTACTGCATGCTGGGCATTCTGCCGGCAGGCAGGCGCCCCGCAGGAGCCTCGTGGGCAGAAGGAGCAGCGCTTCAGCTTTCGAAAGGGCAGCAAACGCAGCGGCCCGCTGCCGGCCAAGTCCATCCAGGTCACCGAGGTCAAGAGCAGCACCCTGAACCCAGTCTGGAAGGAGCACTTCCTGTTGTGAGCCTCCTCCCCAACCCCGACCTGCTAGTGGCCAAAACCCCAAGGGTGACCGCGCACGGCTGCCCCGGAAGGCTGAAGGATGACGGGTTTCACACCCGCTCTGCAGAGGGGAAACGAGCCCATAGGGAGATGGTCCCTCTGGCCACTCAGCCAGCAGGCGGGACGGGAGCCCAGCACGCCTGTCTGGAGAGCTTGAGCTAGGGGCCGTCCCTGCTGCCCTGGCTGTCCTTCTGCCTCACCCTGGGCACACGCGCTGCTCCAGGACCTCACGGGCATCTCTCTCCCCTGCAGTGAAATCGAGGACGTCACCATGGACCAGCTGCACCTGGACATCTGGTAGATGCCCTGTGCCTCGCAGGGCATGGGGAGTGGTAGCTTGCTCTGGGAGGGAATGGAGGGACTCAGAGCTGGGCTAGAGGCCCCAGACAAACCAGTCCCTGCCCCCAGGGACCATGATGATGACGTGTCCCTGGCAGAAGCGTGCAGGAAGCTGAATGAAGTCATTGGCCTGAAGGGCATGAGCAGGTACGGCAGCAGGGGAGGACGAGGCTCGACGCTGCGGCTACACTGCGCCCCAGGCTTGGCCACAGGGGCCAGTGACGCTACCCTGCTGTGTGCCCAGGTACTTCAAACAGATTGTCAAGTCAGCCCGGGCAAACGGGACAGCAGGACCCACTGAGGACCACACTGATGACTTCCTGGGGTGCCTCAACATCCCCATCCGGGTGAGTGGGGGGAACACTTGGGAAGCACCAACCTTGTGCTCCTGGGTGTCTCCAGCGTCTGAGACCATGATCCTCAGTAGCCTTCCTCCCTCTTGAGGGGAGAGGAGGGCCCAGAGGTGCCCTGCGAGGCATTCTCTACTTCTCCGCATGGGTCTGTTTATCTGTACTTGAGATTGAACCCAGGGGCTTTGCATACTAGGAAAGTCACACCCCATTCCCATAGGTGGGGAGGGAGCAGGTGGGCGGGATCTCTTGCTCTCCATCCCATCACACCCCCCTCTTCAGGAGGTGCCTGTGGCAGGAGCCGATCGCTGGTTCAAGCTAGAGCCGCGTTCCAGCGCCTCCCGTGTGCAGGGAGACTGCCACCTGGTCCTCAAGCTGATCACCACCCAGGTGGGGAACCGTGGGAGCTGTGCCTGCACCCCTGCCCGAGGGCAGGGCTGGTGGCAGACTGTGGGCTCTGCCTTCCAGAGGGACACTGCCATGAGCCAGCGCGGACGATTCGGCTTCCTGTCCTACCTGGTGCTGCTCAGCCGTGTGCTGCGATTTGAGCACCGGGTGGATGAGGTACTGAGTCCCTGGAGATCCCAGGATACCTGGCAGGGGTCCACAGCAGGGTGGAGAAGGCTCTCTAGCACCCACCCATCACTGGTCTCCTCCCCCAGCCCAATTCCAGCAGCTGGCGCGGAGAGCTCAGCGGGCCTGGGACCACCGTGCTCTGCCTGCACGGAGCTCAGTGTGACCTGTCACCCTTGCAGCTGGCAGTGTTGTGAGTGGGCAGGGCAGTGCTGTGTGGGCGGGGCCTCTCGCAGCCTGGTGGTGCTGTGAGGAGTGGGTGGGCACCGTGTGCTGGCCCCGCAGGCACTGGCAGGTGAGCAGCCGCCATCATCAGACTTGCACTCTGGACTACGGCTATCTGCTGGGGCTGCTGGAGGACGTGCAGGCTCACTGGGAGGAGGCGGCCACGCTGCCCCAAGAACAGGTGAGCACGGGCAGGGTCACAGGTGTGCTGCTGTGGGTGGGGGCTGAGGGACAGAGCCCTGCTCTCAGTAAGCAGGTGCGGCATATGGAGGTGAGTTGGAGTCACCTAGGGGAAGAGTTACCATGGAGATCAGACTGGGCCGAGGGCAAAGCCGTGGTGCATGTCTGAGAAACAGAAAGGGGGGGCACTGTGGGGGGGGGCGGGGACAGGAGATGTAAAGGCCTCAGGCTCGTAGGTGCAGTGGCCAGGTGTGTTGGGCTGGGCAGCTGCTGGCGTCCTGACTCTGACACTCCTATAGGAGGAAAGTCTGGCTGACAGCTTTTCTGCCTTCTCGGAGTTTGGGCTTCGGTTGCTGCGCCAGCTCCGAGATTACTTCCCTGCCACCAACAGCACAGCCGTGTACCGCCTGGAGTTGCTGCTAAAGTAAGTGGGGGGGCAGAGCTGGGGCGAGGCAGTGGGGCCGGGCGGTGGGGTGGGGCAGGGGGTGTACAGTGGGGCAGGGCAGTGGGGTGGGGCAGCTGGGGCAGGGCAGTGGGATGTACAGTGGGGTGGAACAGCTGGGGCAGGGCAGTGGGATGTACAGTGGGGTGGAACAGCTGGGGCAGGGCAGTGGGATGTACAGTGGGGTGGAACAGCTGGGGCAGGGCTGTGGGATGTACAGTGGGGTGGAACAGCTGAGGCAGGGCAGTGGGGTGTACAGTGGAGCAGGGCAGTGGGGTGGGGCAGCTGGGGCAGGGCAGTGGGGTGGAGCAGCTGGGGCAGGGCAGTGGGGTGTACAGTGGGGCGGGGCGGGGCAGCCAGGCAGCCTCCTCAGCGTGTCCACCCCCCCAGGTGCTTGGAGAAGCTGCAGCTCTTGCAACCTTCCTTTGCAATCTGCCCCTTCGAGACAGAGCTCAACATGGACATTGCCACTGCCCTGAAGGTGTGTCTGCCCCATCTTGACCCTTCCTCCTTCAACTGTGCTGCCAGGTCCTGCCGTCCAGTGTCTTAACCTACCGTGCTCTCTCTCTCTCTCTCCCCCTCCCCCCTCCAAACCGCTGTCTTGCTGGCTTCTGCGGCAGAGGGGCAACCGTGAATGGTATGACCGACTCTTGAACACCAAAAGTCCTCGAGAGCAGGTGTGGATCCAGACGGTGGTGAGGGAGGAACCTGAGGGGCACATGGGGTGCAGAGGCTGCTACAAGCCCAGCTTTCTTGCAGCCAGGGCCGCAGCGCCTGGCGGGGCTCATTGAGCTGGCAGACATCATCTACGAGGACTTACAGTCCTGCTATGGCGTCTACGCCAGCCTCTTCCACGGGTAAGCTCCTGGTGCTGACTGGGCAGGCACAGGCTCCTGGGCGCTGACTGGGCGGACACAGCTCCTGGGCGCTGACTGGGCGGGCACAGGCTCCTGGTGCTGACTGGGCGGGCACAGGCTCCTGGTGCTGACTGGGCGGGCACAGGCTCCTGGGCGCTGACTGGGCGGGCACAGGCAGGCAGGGCTTGTGGGGAGCAGGTGATTGAAGTCTGTCCTTTGCAGCATCCTCAAAGTGGACTTCTTCACTCTTACTTTCCGGCAGCTGGAGCGTCTGGTGAGGGGGGTCCCTGACACTGGGTGCCTGTTGGTGTTGGGGCGTGGCAGGGAGGGGCCCCGTTTCCTTTTTTTAAATTTAAAAAATTTATTTTATTATTTAGTCAATTGTGCGTGAATGCATGTGCGTGTGTGTGTGTATGTATGTATGTGTGTGTGTGTGTGTGTGTGTGTGTGTAGAACCACCATGGACACCCTCCATATCCTCCTTGTTTACTCTGCCCCGGGATTCACAGGCTCCGCCTTACCAGGACCAGAAACACAGGCCGCCCCTGCTTCCGCCCTGCGTCTATACGCGGGGTCTAGGATCCAAACTCAAGACCTTCTGCCTTTCACGGCAGAGGCTTAACCCCTGAGCCACCACTCCAGCCCCCCATTTCCTTTTGGTAGCGTCTCAATCCTCCGTTCTGGGCAGGTGGCCGAGGAGGCGTGGGTGCTGACGGAGGAGCTGAACCCCAGGATGAACTTAGAGGTAGCCTCAGGGCTCTTTGAGCTCTACCTGACCCTGGCTGACACCCAACGCTTCTGGAGCTGCGTCCCTGGCCGGTGAGCGCCCCCACCTCCTGGGACAGGCCGCTCCTGAGCGCCTGGAGCCTGCTGGGTCAAGGGCATGGGACGGGCTCTGAGTGCACATCCCCTCAGGGACGGCCGCTCCCTGGCCCTGGCCGGCATCCACACCCCGTTCCTGCCAGCCGTGAAACTCTGGCTGCAGGTGCTGCGAGATCAAGCCAAGTGGCGCCTCCAGGGAGCTGTGGACGTGGACACAGTGAGTACTGCTGAGGTCACGGGACAGTGGACTCAGCCCGGAGCCCCGCCACAGTGTTTCCACCCCCCTTTGCAGCTGGAGCCCGTGGACATCACCTCCAGGCACAGCAGCTCTGCAGCCGCCGCCAGCCTGTGCTTCAACCACATCCAGGAGCTCTGGGTTCGCCTGGCCTGGCCTGACCCCACCCAAGCCCAGGTGCTGGGCACCCAGCTCAGCCAGGTATGCACACCGAAGGGTGTGGTGAACAGGCCGGGAGGCCATGGTGGGGGGGTCCGCGTTCTCAGCCTGCCTCCTGCCCTAGGACATGTGTGAGTCCTCGCTTTTCTACACGGAACTGCTGAGGAAAAAGGTGGACACCCAGCCTGGGGCTGCCGGCGAGACAGCGAGCGAGCAGGTCAGGCCAGCATGCGGCCGGGCAGGGCCATCTGTGCCCCACTCCACGGCAGCCCCCCGACACGCTCCACGGTGCCTCCACAGCTCTGTGTGGTGCTCAACAACGTGGAGTGGGTGCGCAGGGCTTCGGGGCAGGCGCTGAAGGGCCTGGCGTGGTCAGAGGGGGCCTCCGGGCTGGAGGGAGTGCTTCCCCGCCCCTTGCTCAGCTGCATACGGGCCCTGGATGAGGACCTGCGGCGGGAGGCCCACACCGTGACAGCGCACCTGACCTCCAAGGTAGGCAGGGGGCTGGTCAGATCCCCCTGCAGTCCCCACTTTTGTGCTGAGTACCACCCCTCCCTCAGATGGTGGCGGACATCAGGAAATACGTGCAGCACATCAGTCTGTCTCCTGACTCCATTCAGAACGACGAGGTGAGTGTGTGCAAGAAGTGCGTGTCGTGTGCGTGTACATGTGCGCACGTGCAAGTGTGCGTGTACGTGCACGCGTGCAAGTGTGCATGTGCGCGTGTACGTGTGCACGTGCAAGTGTGCATGTACAAGTGTGCATGTGCGTGCGCATGTGCGCACGTGGGTTTGCACATGAGCCTGGGGCAGAGCCTGCCCTGACGGCCCTGCCTGCAGGCTGTGGCCCCGCTCCTGAAGTACCTGGATGAGAAGCTGGCCCTGCTGAATGCCTCCCTGGTGAAGGAGAACCTGAGCAGGTAGCAGCGGGACAGCTGGGGCAGGCGGGGCGGTGCCTGCTCTGGGGCTCACCAAGCGGTGTTCCTGCAGGGTGCTGGAGGCCCTCTGGGAGCTGCTTCTGCAGACCATCCTGCAGGCACTGGGTGCAAACAGGGATGTCTCCGCTGACTTCTATGGGCGCTTCCACTTCACACTGGAGGTGAGGCCTCAAGGAGCTCTCTGGATATGCCCCAGGACTTGCCCCCATTGCCAGGATGCCCCGCAGCTCCCCTAGCAGCCCAGGTATGCCAGCTGCACCTGGGCTACCCGTTCCCGTGGCTGTCTGGCCTGGTGCTGGCATTTCCCAGGCTTCTTGAGGATACTGGAGACGCCCCAGGTGTGAGAAGTGACTTTGCCCCAGCTCTGGAGACTTGGTGTTACCTGGGCCCTGTATGCCCAGGACTGGCTCGCTGGTGTTGTCTGGACGCCGTGTGCCCAGCCCCGGCCTCTGACGTCCCCTTCTTTCCCCGCCACAGGCTCTGGTCAGTTTCTTCCATGCTGAGGGCCAGGGTCTGCCCCTGGAGAGCCTGAGGGATGGCAGCTACAAGGTGAGCCCCTCTGCAGGCACGAGTCAGCCCACTGCCCTGGGACAAGCAGCCGGCCACGAGGAGATGCAGATGGCCGAGCAAGGTCACTGGCTGCCATACCAGCACTGCCCAGTCACCAGCTCGCTGCTTCCCTTGCAGAGGCTGGAGGAGGAGCTGCGGCTGCACAGATGCTCCACCCGAGAGTGCATCGAGCAGTTTTACCTGGACAAGCTCAAGCAGGTGAGGCTCTGCTGTCCACCGCGGCTCCGCCGAGCTCCAGCACACGCCCTCTTTCCCCTGGTCTCTCCGCAGAGATCCTTGGAGCAGAACCGGTTTGGGCGCTTGAGTGTTCGCTGCCATTACGAGGCAGCTGAGCAGCGGCTGGCGGTGGAGGTGCTGCATGCTGCCGACTTGATACCTCTGGATGCCAATGGTGAGGTGCAGGGGAAGCAGGGGTGGGGGGCTGGGCAAGACAGCTGGTTCACACTGCATCCCCTAGGTCTGAGCGACCCCTTCGTGATTGTGGAGCTAGCTCCGCCACACCTCTTCCCACTCGTCCGGAGCCAGAGGACCCAGGTCAAGGCCCGGACGCTGCACCCCGTGTATGACGAACTCTTCCACTTGTAAGTTCTCAGCTGCTTGGCTGCGTCTCCCCTCCTCCCGCCCATGCCACACGGCCACAGCCAATTCCTGTCTGCCTCATCGGCAGCTCCGTGCCCGTGGAGGCCTGCCGCCGCCGCGGGGCCTGCGTGCTGTTCACCGTCATGGACCACGACTGGCTGTCCACCAACGACTTCGCAGGGGAGGCGGCCCTGGGCCTGGGGGGCATCAGTGGCATCGCGAAGCCACATGTGGGAGGGGGAGTGAGGGCCGGGCAGCCCACCATCCTGCACCTGCGCCGGCCCAGAGCCCAGGGTGAGTGAGGCGGGGCTCAAGGGGGGGGGCCTGTGCTGTGCTGCGTGCTCACGTCCACCTGCTGTCCACCTGCAGTGAGGTCTGCGCTTCGGATGCTGGAAGGCCGGACCAACAAGGAGGCGCAGGAGTTCGTTAAGAAACTCAAGGAGCTAGAGAAGTGTATGGAGGCCGACCCCTGAGCACCTTGCTGGTTGTAGCCGGACCCTCCCGACTCTCCAGGGGCTCCCTTCCTGCAGTCAGGGCTTGTGGAGGCCCCTACCACCTTGTGACCTGTGTACTCTGGCTGATCTTGTGGCTTCAGTCTGACCTATGTCTTTGGTGTGTGCTGTGAACTGCTGGTCCCCAGTTGTCCCACCTTGGACAGCCAAGAGCAGGATGACGCCCCTCCTCACTCCCGGGGGCAGCGCTCGCAGTGGACTCTCATTCTGGACACATGTGATCACAGCTGAAGAGAGACAGGACTGGAGGCCAGGGATGCGGCTCACACCCTGCAGCGATCAGCTGGCAGTGAGAACTCACCTGTGTCCAGAGTCACTGGAGACTTCCTGAAGGAGGACACGGCAGAGGCAGGAAGGCCGGGGGTTACGTTGGCATAACACAAGCTTTGAGGCCAGCAGGGTTTGGGTGGAGGGCGAGAAGGAGAGTTCCCACTACTCGTGGCTTCTCTTCCTGCTCTAGATATTCCACCCCCACGAGTGAGCAGGAGGGGTTGCTGAGTGCCCACCTGGCTTGGGCCTTGGGGAGTTCACCATAAAGCAGGAAAACATTACCCACAACTGACAATTAGGGTTAAGGGATCTGTCAATTGGTCGGCTGTCCTTTTAGACACATGTGTGTGACCATCCCAGCCTTACCCCGTGGTCCAGTCCCACACAAGGACCCCCAGCCCTCAGGCCAAGTACAAAGCAACAGTCACGCTGCAGACCCTTTGCCCGAAGCTTTATTGGGAGTTCCATGGCAGAACACAGAGCAACGAAGCGCGGCTGCCGCAGCATGGTGGGGAGCCAATCTTGCAGGCCTGTCCCTCCCCAGATCCCACTGCCACCTCTGGACTCCTGTATCTCAGCTTCAACAATGTGTTTGTCTGCAACCTTCAGTCTCTCTGCCGTTTCTTGATTCCTTTCCATATCTTGGTGGGGGCACTGGCTTCAGCACCTTGTTCCAGAAACTCTACCTTTTGAGAGCGATTGCTGCGTCCTCCGTCCTTAGCATTAGGTCCTTGTTCATCAGACTGGCCGCCGTCGTCAGATTTATCATTGTCTTCCTCAGACTGGCTACTGTCCACAGACTCATCCCCACCTTCCTCAGATTCGCCGCTATCATCTGTGTCCAGGGACAGCCTGGAAGGAAGGGATGGACCCCTTGTGGTGTCATCCTTCACCCACCTGAGGTCCCTGCAGAAGCCCAAGCTGAGGACACGCTGAGTTCCGCCCTCCCTGGCATGCGGCTGCTTTACAATCCGTAGTCACCACCAGTTGTCACTCAGCACGCGGCCCTTAGGAAGCAGAAGGAACCGGACCCAGGGCTCCCAGAGCACACTGGTCTGAGGTGCCACTAAATGTGCAGCCTGCAGAACCTACCCGGTGCCAGCCACGGGCCTGTTGGGGTTTGCAAATTCTCGCCCCGAGTCCACATCAAAAGGATCTGAACAGAAAAAAGAGAAAGGTGGCCTCTCAGTAGGCTCAGGGAAGGGCCAGGTCCCAGGCTCTTCTGAAGGCCTTGGTGTCCCCCACTCCCACCCCCTGGGCACCTTTACCCATGCCAGGCCTCACCAATCTCTTCCTCCTCAGAGCTGTTCTTCGCACTGGCCAAAAACCCCTGCTCTGCCTGCAGCACCTCCTCCGGGCCCTGGCAGGCCGCGTACTTGTCCAGCAGCTGTCGGTTTAAGTCCAGGAAGCCTTTGCCCCACTTAAACTTTCGAAGCAAAATGACGGCAAGATCTGAAAAGCCTGGTGGTACAAAACCCACAAGCATGTTTGCCGTCCTCTAGAGAGCACACCTGGCTCTCAAGGCACCACCCTGGTTGCCCCAGTGTGGTGCTGCCCCAGGGGGCCAAGGGTTTTCAGCTCTACTGCCCACTGGGTTTCTCATTTGCTGAGAAATACTTCTACCATGCTGTCCCCTTGTTTTACGGGTCTCCATTTGGGTCTCTCCTTGAACCCTACAATTCTGAGAGTACTGAGCACCTGGCTGCCACAACTGACATCCATAAGGCACTGTCCCATTCTGCCCCCACCTCTGCTCCTGCTGCCGCACAGGCTCTCCATGCACCCTCACAGCCCTCCCAGGGAATGACAGAAGAAACCAGTCCTGTGGGTTCAGGCGGATCTGAAACTCACCTACGATGCAGAAGGCTGCAGCAAAAGCCTCAACGCAGGAAAGTTTGCAGGGCCGGCCATAGTTTACAGGGTTGGCAGCCACCAGGTAGGGCAGCAGTCGCAAGTGGCTCCCACGCATCTTCCCAAAGGGCGTCTCCTCCAGTCTGGCCCAGGAGCAGTCTATGACAGCGACCCCGAACTGTGCTACCAGCTGTCTGCCAGGGACAGAGGAAGGCAGGTTCTGGGCCAGCACTATTAAGACACGTTGTTGGGAACCCAAACAGCGGTGCACAGGGCACTGACTGGTGAGCTGCAGACTCAGCTGCTGGGGGCACCTGTGAATGCTTACCCGCTCACCCAAACGTTTAAGCTAGGGCTTTTTACACCCTAAGTCCCGCTCCATGCAAGGGGGCAAACTGAAACCATCCCTGCACACGAGGACAAATAAGCAAGCCTGCAAGGAAACGACACCCTGGGACGGAGAGGGCACCCGCCCTCCCAGACCCCAGGCCTCCCGGCTTACCTGTCGGCGGGAGACACGTACTGTGTGCCTACCGGACTGAGCACCAGGCCGCCGAACCTCTGGCCCAGGCGCAGGCAGCGCACCAGGCCCAGACGGGCCAACTTGCGGCCGGTGCAGCGCCGGGGGTCGCAGTGGCCCAGCTCCCACATGGCCAGGGCGCAGGGCAGCGCCGTGCGGCCCGCGCCATCCTCGTCCTCGGCCGCGTCCGGCTGCACCGCCGCTGCACGGGGCAGAGGGAAGGTGCGGTTGTCAGACGAGGCGCCGGGCGCCGACCCGCTCCCCGGATCGCTCCGCACTCACCGCGCAGCGCCGCGCCCACCTCCTCGACGAAAGCCTCCAGCGAGCGGCCCGCGGCGCGCCCGCAACGGCTGCCCTCCGCGCCCCGCCCGCGAGCCGCCCTCCTGCGGCCCATGGCGGGAGCCGCACCGGCCTCGGGAGGCCGCCCCGAGCGCGCCTGCGCGCCGCTTCCGGCGTCGCGTGACGTCGCTTCCGGCCGCCGCGACCACGTGACCGCGCGGCCCCCGGAGCGATGGCGGCGCGTGCGGCCTGCTTCCTGCTGTTCCTGGGACTCGAGGGCCAGGGTCAGTCCCGCCGCGCCGCCCGCCCGCGCCGCCCGCGCCGCCCGCGCCGCCCGTCGCTCATCGCCTTCTCCCCCACAGGCCCGGCGCGTGCCGCGAAGATGAAGGTGGTGGAGGAGCCGAGCACGTTCGGGTGGGCGCCTCGAGGGCCGGCGGGCGGGCGGGCGGGCGGGCGGCGGGGCGCGGTCGGCCCCCTGACCTGACCCGTCGTCTAGGCTCAACAATCCGTTCCTGTCCCAGACCAGCCGTCTCCAGCCCAGGAGGGAGCCTGCACCCGTATCCGGTGAGCGGGGAGCTGGCCGCGGTGCTGACCGCGCGGGGTCGCGCGCTGCGGCGCGGGAGGGCGCTTGGGGTCCTCTGTTGGTCTGGGGGTTCATGCATTCTTTTTTTAACTCGTCAGTGTTTTAACTGCTCAGGAGAACATACCACGACTGTTTCATATTTTTCTCGCGGTGCTAGCGATTCGCCCGAGGACCGGTGCGTGCTGGGCAGCACCTGGCCGCTGACCTCCGGGTCTTCCTAGCCTTTGCTTTGACTTTTTTTAGCCTTTTAAAAAATTACTATTGTGGGTGTGGGGGTGTGTACGTGTGCGCGCGCGCGTGCCAAGGGAGACCCGCAGAAGATGGGCCATGACTGCTGTCGGAGGCTCAGGGCCGGCCAGCTGAAGGGACTTTGGCCAGCTGGGAGTTTGGTGATGCGTGGCGTGAAGTGTGTCGTGAGGACAGGGAGCTTCAGGCACCCCTGCCGTGCTCTGGCAGCTCAACTGCTGCCACCGTCTTCTGTTTCTTTGCACCGCGTGGCACGCCAGGACATGGCTGATGGGCTGTCACTGCGCATGCCAGCATGTGAGAGGCAGCACAGGACACGGACTTTCTGGAAGAATGGAATTCGAAGACAACTTCCTCCCACCAGTGACCCCTGCATGACTTGGGGTCAAGGAAGAACGGATAGACCCATACAAGGCAGTGGGCATGATGGGACATAGGTCAGAGCCCCGAGCAGACCTATAGCAGCTTAGGGTTTCCAGAAGGAAAAACAGTGGCGAGCAGCCGGGGGCTTCCCGTCCTGCGCAGGACGACTCAGCCGTCTTGCTCTTTGCTGTCCCAAAGAACATGGACTGTTCCCGTGGCTGAGCCAAATGTCAGGCCATAGTTTTGCTGGATCAGTTGCTCTTTGGGGCAAGAGCTGGGTATGGGACAGACCGGCTAGCTTCTATCTTGGACTGGCCAGCAGTAGGCACCAGAGGTTCCCTGAGTGCTACGAATGTGTTTAATTTTTAAATATTTTATTTATTGGAACAGCAAGTGGCTCAATAGATAAAGACACCTGCACACAATCCTGGCAACACATGGTAAAGCAGAGAATGACCCACACATGGCAATACACGTGTACACCTGCTCCCTCTCACATAAATGAGGGAGAGAGAGATGTGCGCATGACAGCAAACAGGCACATGTGCGGAAACGAGAGGGCCTTTGGAAGTTGGCTCACCCACACCTGGTAGTGCTGTGGCCAAGGTCCTCCTCATGATCTATGTGTCAGGAGATGCCTCATCTTTATCAGCGCGCAGGAGATGCCTCATCTTCATCAGCGCGGGTGGTTTTGTTACCATCTCGGGGTGAAGGCTTCCATCTTAGCAGGGTGGCACCTGCTAAGCTGGGCACTCTGCACCCGTCTCTGGGTGTTGTAACCTTCCGGGTCTTCCTCAGGCAGGTTCTCTCCAGCTGCCTCTTTCTGGTAACTTTGTTTTACCACAGCAGCAACAAAGTATAGTGCTGGGTGTGTCTCGGTGTAGAGCTCCCGCCTGGCCCGGTGCAGGGCTCGGGGTTCCATTCTTGTCAGTCCAGAACAACCCCGAAGCACGTGTATATGCTTCGTGGGGACTCAACCCAAGACTTTGTCCGTCTAGGCAAGTGCTGTACACTGAGCTATCTCCCAGCCATTTATTTTTGACACAGACTCTTACCCGTGCCCTGCTGGCGCAGCCTCTCACTCCGATGATTCTCTTGCCTCTGCCCACGTCACCGACACGAGTGCTAGCATTTGAGATGGGCGTTCATCAAGTGTGGTGTGCTTCCCCGGGGCCGCTGCTCTTCAGGCGACGGGGGCTGCGCCGCACAGAATGAATCAACAGGTCCAAGGTGTCAACATTTTCAAGCTGAGAGGGTTTGTGCTCACCCGCAAAGCCGGGCACGGGGCTTTTCCCTCTTGGGAGACTTTTGATCCTGTCCTGTCAGTCATAGCTGCTCGCTCACGTCTGTTTGTTGTGATCCAGTCTTGGCAAGCTGTGTTTCGAGGGAACCCATAGTTCACTTGCATCACTGTGTGTTGGTTGTGAAAATGTTGCTATAGTGCATAAACCCTTTTATTCTGCAGAATGGGCCCTGCCCTGTCCGAGTCCTCTCTCTTGTTGGTCAGCCTAGCTATTGCTTTGCCTGCCACCTTTTACCACCTTCATATTTGTTCATTGCACTTTGTGTCTGTGTGGAGGCCAGGTGGCTAAGGCTTGTTTCTCTCTGGATTGCTCTCCATAGTTTTCTTAAAAAAAACTATTTTATTTATTTGTGTGTGTGTGTGTGTGTGAGAGAGAGAGGGCATTTTGTGTCCCTGTGGAGGACTAAGGATGACTTTAGGAATCATTGAATCATTCTGGATTGCTTCTTCCTCCTTGCTTTGCTCTGGGATTTCCCAGGCTCCACCCACCAGGTGGGCCACTGCCATTTCTGCCTGGCGTTTTTATGTAGGACCTAGGATCTGAACTCAGGACCTTCTGCTTCCGAGGCAGGTCTTAACCTGAGCCCTCTCCAGGCTCCATGTTGACTTTTGAGTCTCTCACTGAGTCTGGAGCTCTCCAGTTGACTTGACTAGCTGGTCAGTAAGTCCCAGGAGTACTCCTGTCTCCACCTCCACAGCACTGGGATTACTGGTACTCGAAGCTGGCCTTCCAAGTGGGTGCTGGGGACCCCAACCCAGGACCTCCCACTTGCACGTGACCTCCCCTTACTTATTTTTGAGACTACTTTTTGTTCAGTGGCTCAGGTGGGGCCAGAACTCCTGCTCTTACTGTGTTAGCAGCCCCGTGCTGAAGCCAGTCACGCGCCATGCCCAGGAGCAAGCGTCAGTTTTTCTCGTCTCTTCTTAGAACCAGCTTCGGCTTTTTTCTCAATTTTCAAAAAACTGTTTTGATGATGGTGGTACTGGGAATCAAACACTGTAGGACTTTGTGTGTGGTTTGCAAGGATGTGCATACATGTCCTCGTGTGTGGGAACACGTCTGTGTGCTCGTCCTCGTGTGTGGGAGCACATCTGTGTGCACGTCGTGTGTGGGAGCACGTCTGTGTGCACGTCCTCGTGTGTGGGTGCACGTCCTCGTGTGTGGGAGCACGTCCTCGTGTGTGGGAGCACGTCCTCGTGTGTGGGAGCACGTCCTCGTGTGTGGGAGCACGTCCTCGTGTGTGGGAGCACGTCCTCGTGTGTGGGAGCACGTCCTCGTGTGTGGGAGCACGTCTGTGTGCACGTCGTGTGTGGGAGCACGTCTGTGTGCATGTCCTTGTGTGGGAGCACATTTGTGTGCATGTCCTCGTGTGTGGGTGCACGTCTGTGTGCATGTCCTTGTGTTGTGTGGGAGCACATCTGTGTGCACGTCCTCGTGTGTGGGAGCACGTCTGTGTGCACATCCTTGTGTGTGGGTGCACGCCCTCGTGTGTGGGAGCACGTCTGTGTGCACGTCCTCGTGTGTGGGAGCACGTCTGTGTGCACGTCCTCGTGTGTGGGAGCACATCTGTGTGCACGTCTTCGTGTGTGGGTGCATGTCTGTGTGCACATCCTTGTGTGTGGGTGCACGCCCTCGTGTGTGGGAGCACGTCTGTGTGCACGTCCTTGTGTGTGGGAGCACGTCTTTGCGTGTGGGTGCACATCTGTGTGCATGTCCTTGTGTTGTGTGGGAGCCCATGTCTTTGTGTGTAGGCTCCCACCTCTGTATAATGTGAAGGCCCAAGGTTGATGTTGGCAGTCTTCCTCTACCATTCTTCCACCTGATCAAACCCAGAGCTCACCAATAGGGCTAGTCAATTTCTTATATTTTTTTTTAGATATATTTGTGTGTGTGTGTGTGTGCATGTGTGTGTGTGGTAGAGGGCACTGTGCGTCTGTGACTTCGGAAATCATCCTAGATTGCTTGTACTTCCTTTTTGCTTTGCTCTGGGATTTCCCATGCTCTGCCCATAAGGACCAGCAATGTAGGCTACCGTTTCTGTGTGGGACCTGGGATCTGAACTCAGGACCGTCTGCTTTTGAGGCAGAGTCATAACCTGAGCCATCTCTCTAGCTCACTAATAGGGCTAGTTTGGCTGAACGGCCCACTCCAGGGATTCTCCTGCCTGTCTCCCAAGGGTAGATGCAGGCAGCTTGTCACACCCACTCAGCACCGACCTGGGTTCTGGGCGTCTGTACTCTGGCGCTCTTCCTTACTTGGCAGACACTTTAACTACAAAACCATCTCTCCAATTCTTATTTTTGCCTGTGGAGGCTCAAGGGTGACTTTAGGAATCACCCTGATACCTCCTTTGCTTTGCTCTGGAGTTTGCCAGGCCCCGCCTTCCAAACAAAGGAGCTTCTGCTTTTGAAACAGTCTTAACCCCTGAGCCATCTCTCCAACCATTTATATTTTCCCCCAGTGGCTGTAGAGCTAAGGCTAGCTTCCAAATTTTATTTTTTTATTTTCCTGTGTGTATGTGGGCACACACAGGCGAAGGCCTGAGCTTGACACCAGGACTCTTCCGTAAGTGCTCCTCCGCCTCACTGAGGTGCAAAGCTCACTCACCAATGTGGCTAGTCTCCCTGGCCAGCTTGCTCCAGGCCCCCCACCCCCACCCCATTTATTCCTTCCAAGGCTAGAATTACAGGCAGGTCACCATGCCCACCCAGCATCTATGTGTTTCTGGGGATTTGAAGTCCTGTCCTTTTACTTGAATCTTAACCACCAATCCATCTCCCAGCCTTGGCCTCAGACTCTTGCAAGTCTGCAGTGGAAGGAGCAAGCACTGTTGGCCTGAGTCAGTGGGATGTAACGTGACTGGGTGATCAAGTGGGAGTTACAGCCTGACATCAGGAGCTGCGCAGCGTTGTCAGTGTGTGAAGTAGCAGTTAAGTTAGATGTGCAAACATAAGTCAAAATATAATAAAAGTTCATGGTGCACAGGTGGAGGTCAGAGCCCAGAGTACCACTTTCTGAAGTCATTTCTCTCCTACCGTGCGGGCATCCAAGAATCCGCCTCAGGTCACCAGGTTTACAAGTAGGCAGGCCCTTTTCTTGCTGAGCTCTCTCAGTAAACCACAATAATTTTTTATAAAATCTTAAGTTTAATGGGCATGTTCACGAGTGGAGGGTTTGCCAGCATGTAGCAAGCCTGTGACCACTATCAGAGATCCACACGTAGAGCCCAAATCCTGCCAAGGGTCCCCAGCCCCGACTTTTCTGAAGGACAGTTTTCTTGGGTCCGGATTCTCCACTGTTGTTTTTGCCCTTTGTTGTGTCTTCCTGTGTCTGTGCCTTGCGGGTTTCGTTGTTGATCTTGGTCCCTTGGAGAAACAAACGACTGTTCATCTTCGCTGCCCACTTCTGGGAGCTGAACTGGAGGTCAGCCAGTCCTGTCTTCCTGACAGTCCTGCACGTGTGGCTTTAATCTTAACTTCTCCGAATCTCAGCCAGTGCACTGCACCCCCTTCCTTGGCCGCTGGAGGTCCAGTAGGTGTCCCCCAGTGTGCAGCTCCTGCTGAGAGCTCGGGGAAAGGCAGAGCCATGGCAGCCGATGCTGGGGGCCGCCGATGCCGGGGGACCGCCGATGCCGGAGGGCCGCCCCTCCACAGTGACAGGCACAGTCCTGCAAGAGCTGCCTGCAGTCAGTCCCCATGCCAGGTGAGCCAGCATCTGATGGCTCCCAGTCCCAGGAGGAAAGGAGCGGGGATGTCCCGGGCTCTCTGGTCCGAACCCTGCAGCTCAACTTGGCTTCTAGGCTGGGCGGCAGCAGCTCCTGTGCCGACCCTAGGCTGGGCGGCAGCAGCTCCTGTGCCGACCCTAGGCTGGGCGGCAGCAGCTCCTGTGCCGACCCTAGGCTGGGCGGCAGCAGCTCCTGTGCCGACCCTAGGCTGGGCGGCAGCAGCTCCTGTGCCGACCCTAGGCTGGGCGGCAGCAGCTCCTGTGCCGACCCTAGGCTGGGCGGCAGCAGCTCCTGTGCCGACTCCTGTGCTGTCTCCTCCCCAGGACCTGCACATCTCTTCAGACTGGCTGGAAAATGCTTCAGCCTTGTCGAATCCACGTGAGTGTGCTGCAGGAGGGGTGGTGTGTGGAGGTGGGGGGAGCATCCAGCCTGGCCTGGGGAGCCCCTGACCGCTCTGCCCCCAGGTACAAGTATGAGTTCTGCCCTTTCCACAATGTGACCCAGCACGAGCAGACCTTCCGCTGGAATGCCTACAGTGGGATCCTCGGGTGAGTGGAGTGGGGGGCAGCGGGCTCCTCGGGGAGGAGAAGAGGGGTGGTTCTGCTCCCTGGCCCCATGTCATTGTTTTGCCCCTCCCCAGCATCTGGCACGAGTGGGAAATCACCAATAACACCTTTGCTGGCATGTGGATGAATGACGGAGACTCTTGCCGTTCCCGGAACCGGCAGAGCAAGGTGTGGCCCGTGGGACGTGTCGGTGGTGGAGGCCCCCCTTGCCCCCACTGGTCACTGAGCTTCCTCTCCAGGTGGAGCTCACCTGTGGGGAGACCAACCAACTGGCCCACGTATCGGAGCCCAGCACCTGTGTCTACGCACTGACGTTTGAGACCCCCCTGGTCTGCCACCCCCACTCTTTGTTAGGTAGGACTCAGGTGGGGCTTTGTGGGTGAAAGGGAGCGCACGCAAAGGGAGGTGGTAGGCGCTTGAGTCGTCTGACTCTCATTATGCCCAGTGTACCCGACCCTGTCGGAGGCCCTGCAGCAGCGCTGGGACCAGGTGGAGCAGGATCTGGCTGATGAGCTCATCACCCCCCAGGTGAGCGCACGCTCAGGATCCTCGTCCCCCTCCCCGGCCAAATGCTCCTTTAATTTTTTACCTTTTCAGGGCCACAAGAAGTTGCTGCAAGCACTCTTTGAGGATGCTGGCTACGTAAGGGCCCTGGGACCAAGCATCCCCACCCACCATGAAGGAGGGCCCAAGGCCCTGGGGACTGAGACCCTGGAAAACTGCAAAAAGGTAGAGTTTTGTTTGGGGTCATGGCAGAGTGCAGCAAGCCCAGGGGTGTCTGCTCCCGCCAGGGCCCACCAGGGCCTTATCTGGCATTCTTGTTCAGGTGAATGCGGAGCTGGTGGAGGAGGTACAAAGACTGAGCAGCCTGTTGGACCAGCACAGCATCCCCCACACGCAGCCCACAGGTGAGCCAGCTGCCCGCGCGTGGCTTCTAGCTGCCGAGGGCTGCCATAAGAGGCCACGTCTCACTCCCCACCTTTTCCGACAGAAACCCCCCGTTCTAATCACCTGGGTCAGCGGCTCCCTATAGGTACGACCTCAGCACAGTTACAAGGTACCCCAGAACTGCGCGGGAACCTGTGACCTATGTGGCCCTGAGGAACAAAGAACAAAAGTTCAGAGGTGCGGCCCCGGAGGGCCTTGTGCAGAAGCTGCTGTGGCAGATGTAGCTGCCCTGGGGTCTGCAGGCCGGGCCAGGACCCAGCCTTCATCGTGTTCACAGTCGGACAAAATAAAGATTCAAAGTTTTAATTCTCATATTGATAAAAAATAATCCCATGGATTCTGTAAACCATTGCATAAATGCTATAGTGTAAAAAATTTAAACAAGTGTTAACAACTTTAAACAATTCACTACAAGTAAATGAGTATGAGTTATAAATAAGACCTTCTAGGTTAAGAAATTCCATTCACAAAACATTCTCAACTAAGGCTGAGAAGAAACGACACAGGGGCTTCCATAAGTTAATCCACTTGAGCATCCACACAGCTTAAGGCTGGGGACATGGAACTGCCACGCTGCTCCTCACTGCTGAGCGTTAACACGAGGGAGGAACAGCAAAGGTGACAGGATAAGGCAGTCCCCGCGGGCCAATCCTCAGGCCAGGCTGCTGCCCCTCGGCCTGCCAGTCCACCTCCCCGGTTCCCATTCCCCCACCGGTCCTGGGAGGGTTGGGATGGAGCCTTGGCCCTTCTGGGCAGTTCTTTGGTCGTTCCCGAGCCCGGCCTGGTCCCAGAGAAGCAGGACAGGCTCTCTGCATGGACCAGTGGGCAACTGCCCCCCCCTGCTGTCTCCCCATCCTGAAATGTTCGCTCTGGCCAAGCTCTGCAGGAGGAGCTGACAGAGTAGCTTATAAGTCTAAAAATTAATGCTTGTAACTGTTCCGACTTGAAATGTCCAGGCGTGACAACTGTCCCGTGGCCACAGGAAGACCAAAGGCCCGACATGAGAACGAGTGCATAAATATTAATAAAAACAAAATTTTAAACTGCGGCAGCAACATGATCTAGGTATTGAGCTAGTAAATCATCACCATAATCAAAACGAAAGTCCTAGAGCCAGGTCAGCGTAAGTCCTCTTAGTAGCGTGCCGGCTGCGGGATGGCAGGGTCCACCTCCTTTACAGGGATAGAGCTTTTTTTATCCGTTTGTCATATATTAAAAATGTTTTTAAATCTTGCACTATATTAAATACATTCTAATTTGGTCATTGATAAAAATGTTTACCTGGTCACGTTGCACTTTAAGAAATGCTATGAAAAGTCTTTGGCAAAGCCACAGGGGAGGAGAACCCGCTAACTATTTCCAGGCCTGGGTCTGCGTGGACAGATGTCTCCTCCCAAGGTTTCCAGAGGCAGTCCCTGTCCTGGCCGGGGAGGGCTTGCACCAGACAGCATCAGCCGAGCTTGAGCCGTGGACCTGAGGCCAGGCTGCAGGAAGGGGCTGCAGCAGAGCCAGGGTTGGGGGTGCCAGGTCACGTGGATGAACTCACTGAGCCTACAGGTCAGATACCAAGGTGGGCTAATGTCGTCCCGGATGCAGGCAGTGCTGTTGGGCATCTCCCCGTTGGCTGGAGGCACAGGAGTCCCAGCCAGGAAGCCCTGGGCAGCTGGAGAGGTTACGAAGCACCGTTGCCGTTCCAGACACCAGAGCACAGCTCCATCCCAGGGCCTCGACCCCACAATCGTGGCGCATTTCTCATTAGCATGAAATTCTGTCAAGGTAGCCGAGGAACCAAGCGGCCCGTTTTCCTTCACTTCCTTCACAAGGCACAGGCACTTAGAAGTGGCCTTGGATCACGTGGTGCGTCAGCGCTCAGCGTCACTCCAGGGTACTGGAGTGTAAATTCCAACTACACATGCACCTGCACGCGCTTAGGAAAATTCATTCCTTTCATACAATTAAAAACATCTAAATGTATATGTGTCTTCAGTAACCGTTCTCTGCTTATAAATACTATGTTTGCACTTAATTTGAAAATGTAAAAACGCTGTTTTCCTCACTACTAGATAAATGTTCATTTTCTAAGTAGTTTCAGAATATGAAATCTAACATAGTTGCCACACTATGCGTAACAACGAACTGATACGAAACCTCAAGTTCACAGCACACTTATAAAGCGTTGTGTTATCGCATATTAAAAACACGGACCTAAAAAGCAGCTTATACAATTCGTAAAGTCTAACTAAATTCCTCGGTTTTACAAAGTGCTTTGACGAGGCCCGGCCTCCCACTGGCCTGGCCGCAGCAGCGGGGGACTGGGGTGCCAACCACGCGCCCTCTGCCCCACAGACAGGCAGTGGGCTTGGTGGTGGATGTCAGGGGTCTGAGAGACTTGACACCGGCAGTGCACGCGGCGGGAAGAGTAACACAGAAAGCCATGTGGCGGCGAGCGGGTGCCGTCTCCCATGCTGACGTGGCCCGGAGGCGAGCAGTGCACCGCAGCCTTGCTCTGCTCACTGGGAGGAGTGGGCTGGCTCCGGTCACCATGGGAGAGGCTGGCCCTCGCAGTAGGGACACTCAGGCGCGCTGGCTGCGCAGGGCTCACACAGGACGCGATGCTGGCAGGGCCCCAGGATGGCGCTGTGGGCGTGTTCCCGGCAGGACGCGCACTGCTTGGCTCGGAGCTGGAAGATCACCTGGAGAAAGAACGGGGTCCGCGGTTGACAGCATCCTGGGCGGTGGCCACCAGCACAGCAATGTCTGGGAGACTCCTGATGTCCTGTCAGTGGACACTCAGCCAGAGGCTCACAGGGACACGGCGGTGGGACACTTGCCCTCCACTGCCAGGCAGAGGGCAGCCTTCTAGGTTATGAGCAAGACGCCATCACACACCCAGGACGGGGGCCAAGCTTAGGGCTTTGCTGGGAGGCTGCGCCTGGAGAGGAGTAAGTGACCCCGAGTGAAGGCAGCTGCCATGACCACGGCAGTCTCCACGCAGCCATCAGGGCGACAAGAAGAAAAGAGGCACATGGGGGCCACATGGCCGATCCCCCCATGAAGGAGATTCTTGGGGCCCACATGATTCCCCCCAGAAAAGAGATGCTTGGGGCCTGCAACGGAGGCGGCACAGGGCCTGTATGGTCCCCCCTTATGAAGGAGGCACGTGTGTCACACAGCTCCCTCCGTGAAGTGCTTCAGACAGCTGCATGATCAAAGGCCAGGACCGGAGGAACCATCTGTCCTCCCTGGGGCGACAGTTCACACCCCTGCAGGACTCACCCCATCCACGGCCTCCAAGTCCAGGCGCAGTTGGCTCTGCAGTGAATGCAGCTGGGAGAGAGGAACATCGCTCATGTCCCCGAGGCCCCGCAGCCCGGGCAGTGAGGACAGCCCCAGGCCCTCCAGCCTCTCCTGCAGCTGCTTGACCTGAGCCTCCACCTCCTCCTTGCGCTGCAGGGCCAGCTGGAGGTCACCGTCGGCCACACGCGCTCGCTCCTTGGCCGCCTGAGCCTCTCGCTGCCACGCGTCACAGGCCTGAAACCCAAGGCGTCACACAGGAGGCCCCCAGCCTCACCTGCAAGCCCTGCCCCTCCCTGGCCACGCCCCCACCTCACCTGCTTCACTTGCTGCCAAGACTCTTCCCACTGCCTGATCTTCCTCTTGGCCTCATCCAACTGTCTCCTGACCCGAGCCAGCTCCGCGCTGTTTGGACTTGCACTGGAGGAGGCTGATGGACCCGAGCTCAGGATGGGGGATGGGCTAGGAGAGAAGCTTCCAGAAACGAAGTCCCAGATGTTCCCAGGCACGCCATTTAAACCTGTTCAGGGGAGACAGGGAGGACCCCTTGCTGCACCCAAGGCCTCAGGTGTTCTCAGGGGCTCCTGCTCCTCGTGACCTGGCCACCCCCACTGGACCCTGTAAATCACTGGCACAGCTCCTAAGTGAGGCCCCAGAGGGTGGGCGCAGGCTGAGTGACACCAGCCTGCTGCTCACAGAAAGAAGCAAGGTTCAGAGTTACGCCCACATGAGGGCATGTTGTCAACCTACAACAGACCCTGGAGACCCGGAGAACATCATCTCTGAGGGTGCCACCCATCGCCTGTGTTAGAGATTAAGAGGGGCATGTTTGGAAACAGGCACCCTCCTAAGTATGAGAGACTCTAGGAAACGAACGGCCCCTTAGCAGAAATGTGAGCAGCTGATCTGTCATGCGGCTCCTCCCAAGGCCGGTATTTGTAACGACGGGAACCTCCACATATGCCCTACTCAGAGCCATGCGCACGGAGCTTCCGTCCGGAGAGCTGTGAGCGGGCAGCCAGCCCCGGTGGGGTACACACCACCGCTGTCCACGCAATGATGTCACAGAGGCGAGACGCCCTGGAGCCAGGAGCACCCTGAACACATCTGGACAGGATGCCTTCTAAGACACGGGGCCGGCGGGGAGGGACCCGCGCCCCGGCACGCACCTAAAGAACTGTAAGACGAGGCTGCAGAGCCCAGTGCGGCTGGCTCCGACCGGAGGGGCGGCGGCTGCTGGGGGGGCGTCATGGCGGAGGAGACGAGTGGCCCCGACAGGGACTGGGAGAACGAGCTGGGTGGGGATGTGGACAGGGACGAGGACGAGTGCAGGGATGGCGAGCGGGGCAGGGAGCCCGGGATGGTGACGGGCGCTGAGCCTGCCAGTGACCTGGGACCTGGATGGAGGAGGGAGCGGAGTGAGCAGGAGCCCGAGGGGCATCTGCCGTGGGGACACCACAGGCCAGCAGTGGCCAGACACTGGAGGTACCAGGTCCCCTCAAAGGACACTGGTGGGGAAAGTGGGCCAGGTCAGCAAGTACCACTCAGAGGGCACAGCCAGCAGAGCCCCTCAGCTCAGGAGGGTCTGCACAGGGTCCCGCAGAGCCGGGCAGCTGCCAGCAGGGCACACTCAGGCCTCGGGGCTGAACAGGCTGAATTTCTTGAAATTAAACAACAGATGACTTCTGAGAGGAAGGAGACCCTGTCACCCAGTGGTAGAATGAATAGGCTTTGCTATGACAGAATTAAGCTGAGGAAGCAGCCGGCGGGTGCACGGCAGAGCTAGAGACAGCAGGAGCCTCTGAGGAGAAATTTCAGTAGAAGCCCCATCAGCGAGAGCCACATTGGCACTGTGTAGTTTTGGGGACCACCAGCCTTGGCAGGCCAGCACTGTGCAGTTTTGGGGGCCTGCTGTTGAGGCTCTCACCTGTCAGTCCAAGGTCACGGCCGTCCTGTTCTTCCAGGTCTTTATCTAGGGACGCGATGTTTATGTCACTGAGACGAAGGTCTAAGGCAGAACCTGCGAGATAAGCCCACGTTACAACCCACTGATCAGCACACGCTTGAAACTTCCCAGGAGGAAACCCAAACCCATACCCGCCACGCTCTACCCAGCAGCCGTCCTGGGCATCTACCAGCCAGCAAGGCTGCCTTCTATTCCACCGAGGGGCGTTTCGACGGAATGACCTGCTGCGGCCGAAGACCCACGGCCACTCTGCTTGCTTGTTCTGTTTGAAGCACGGTCTCAGCAGCCCAGGATGGCTTCCAGCTATGTTCCTCCAAGGGCTGAGGTCTCAGCTTGTCGTTACACCCAGCCCTGCATCCCTTTAATGTCTAACCCCATGTTCAGTTTGTTACAATTTGACCAAGAAAACACATCCAACAAGTAAAAGCTTTCCAGAAGGGTAATTCCTGAGCAGGTGGTTCACACCACACTGCAGGCTGAGCAGCAACAAGGAACCCCATCTCTGGAGGGCCGAGGGAGACCAGGACCCCCACACTCAGTCAAGGGCCACTCTGTCAAAGAGCAGGGGCAGCTAGGGTTAATGGCACAGCAGAGACCGGAGCAGGAGATGATGAGGGGCAGCCTGGGCTACATGGCTGGAGGACAAGTGTGTTAACCTGCCTGTCCTCCTTCCTGGCCACACCCACCACGCAAGATTACGACCCTGTGCTCTGGCCAGGGGCCCTGTTCTGCGCCCACTGGCCACACCCCTAAAGCAGTCACTGTCCCTTCCAGCAGGACAGGGGACTTCTGACCTGAGGCTGCTGTATCCCATTGATATCCCTCCAAGTCTGCCCTGCACCTGCTCATGGTCCCTCCTCCTCTCTCTGGTGGCAGCAAAGGCCCTCCTCCTCCCTGGGAAGAAAGGCCTTGGGCCGAATGTCGTGCACACCTGCCGTCCTGGCCCGCTAGATCGTCAGTTGAAGGCAATCCAACCTCTAGCAATTCTCAGGAGAGGCTGACATGGGGACATGTCTCCTCCCACAGCCACTATACGGTCATCCTAGCTTATCACCAGGACAGGGCAACAAGACAGCTGGCCTCAGTGTAAACAGCCGTCCCCAAAGAGAAGTCCCCAGGACACGCCCACAGGCAGAGAAACCACAAGTCATGGCCACTACGGCCCCCCAGCCACTGCCCACCCAGCTGTCCACGGTGCAGCTAGGCTCTGGCCACGCCGAAGCCTTCCAGTCCCGGGGGAGACCTCAGGCCTGGGCGTGCCCATGGGCGTGCGTGTGTGCGTAGCACAGGCCTGTGATTGCCGCACTCAAAGAGCCTGGATTCAAAGCCAAGGAAGGAGGGAGGGAGGGAGGGAGCTGGGAAGAAAAGGATGCTGAGGTCAGCCCACCTGGCCCTGAAGGATCCAGGCCCCATCCATCTGCTTTTACCGCATGCAGAATCCGCAGCAGGGTGCCTGCACACAGGGCCTGGAGGCCTGACTTGTCCAGGTTAGCACAGAACCCCAGAAGCCTTCGCGCCCCTGCAATGGCTCAGTGGTTAGGAAGCGCACCCAACACTGCTCCAACTAGGCTGTCCCTACATTCAGTGGGGAAGGGCGGCCGTGCCCCATCACCCAGGATGGAGTCTCCTCTGCACGGCAGTGTGTGTCCACTGTGAGGTACAGAAGGTGTTGAGTTCATCACAGCTGGAGGAGTGGCCTGCAGTGAGGCCGGCCAAACACTGCCTAACGCTGTGGGAACTCACAGGAGGGAGCAGGCTTGGACCCACCTACACACGAGTTCCCTTCCCTTTAAACCAGTGAGCACTGTCACCCGCAGGGAGCCAGGAGGGAGCACCCCTTGCAGGACGACTGGTGCCCAAATGAGGCCAGGTGCTCCTATCCTCGAGCGGCGCGCGTGACTGGCAAGGTTGCTGCACTGCCTGGTGAGGTCAAGGGGGAGCCCAGGCTTGTTTCCATTCTCTGACCTGTTGCGGCAGCTGCAGCAGCAATACAGGCCACTCCAAAGGACCTGACAGAAATTGTCCTCCTTCCTCGGAGCAAATGCTGGGGGCCGCAGCTTCTCCCAGCTGCAGCTATTGTCTCCCCCTCCAGGGTCTGGGCGAGTGGAATATGCAGGGGGACACCTGGCAGAGGCCTACCCACTGCACAAAAACCATTCCAAGAAGACTTCTGAGGCTCTGGAGCAAACCAGAACAAGACCAGCAGGTAAGAAACAGGGCGCTCAGGCCTCTCCGCCCTGGTCAGAGCGGGCTCAGGAAAGCAGCAAGATGAGGCCGCCCAGGCACAGATGCCCACACATGTCCTTCAGCACCTGCTTCCCAATCCCATGGCCTCAGCCCAGGAGAGACCAGCCAGCTATGGGACGGCGGATCAAACAGGAGAGGAGGAGAGGGGGAGAGAGGGGGAGGAGAGAGAAAGAGCGCGCGAGCGAGCATGCAAAGAGAGAACACAGGCTACCCCCCTTGAGTGAGCACTGAGACCAGGAACCAGATGGGGAGGTAGAGCAGATGACCATCCCAGCGCTCAGGCCCCCACAGCCCAGGACACCTCCTGAGGGGTGGGCTCCCGTCCCGGCTGAGCCTGTGTAAGCACCACCAGCCTTTCCTAGCAGTCTGGACAAGATGGTGTGTCCTGGACTCGAAGCACGACTTGCAGCACGTCTCCCATGTTCAGTGGCTCCAGCCAGGGGTTTGTCCCCCAAGTCTTCCGTCCCCCACTAAGGTGTACAGGTCGATTTCCTCCCACAGCTCAGGGATGGTCTCCTGGGCCTCCCCCTCTGCAGAGGCCCCGCCTCCTTCCTGGGCGACCTGTCTCAAGTCCCAATCTCTCCCTTCCCCACTCTCCAGAGCCTCCATCTCTCCAGGGCCCGAAGCTCTTCCTCACAGGTGACCACTGACTGGCCCAATGATCCAGATCTACTCAGTTGGTCGACCCCTAGTCAGAGCCGGACATGCTGAGAACACGGGATGTCTGTTGTCACCACCTCTGGGGCCCCCGGGCTTCACTCTGATCTCCACACCCAAGTGTTGGCCAGCTGGGCCTGACAACCTAAGCTGACCTCGCCCCCTGCACCTGGGGTCTGGGAGCTAGGTGAGGGAGGGCCCCCTGCTCCGTGCCTCACCCCTGACAAAACTTCAGGAACTCGTCTTGAGTCGCCAAGGTGCAAAGCAAAAAAGGTCAAAGGACATTGTGTCCCGTGGATGGTACAGCCCTGGCTGTACAGAAGCGGACTCAGCACACAGGCACCAGGGGCAGCGGTGGCCCTGCCCCCCGCCAGTCCCCACATGGCTCAGCACAGTGGCTCAGGACCAGCCCGGACGGGGCTCTGCGCTGGAGCCCAGCATGCACCAGCAGAGGACTGGGGAGAAGCCGGGTCCTGCCAGCTACTTCAGGGCCAAGGGTCCCACTAGGCTCCCCCCACTAACAGCTGCTGGAATGGGAGTCCACCTTCACCCTGGCACTGCTTCGACACCATCTGCCCTCCAGCCCCACCTCTCTGCTCCCCAAGATTACAGTGCTTAAAGAACGAGCTAACCAACTTTTAAAAAGAATGGAAATCCAAACACAAACTGCAAGGCCTAAGGGCTGGGCTGAGCCTCCTGATGCAGATCAGACCTCAGGAAGGATCTGGAGCCACCTGGACGCTGAGGCCCAGCAGGTCCCAGGGGCTGCGGTCCTCTGGGAAAGGTCACAGGGCCTGTGGTCCTCTGGGACCAGGCACACACGGGACACCCCCACAGGTTGACAGGGCAGAGTGGCACAGGTCTGGGAGCCTGTAAGACAGAAGCTCGTCTGCGGCAGGCAGAGACCAGCTATAAAACTCAGGAGCGCCAACCAACCAGCACGCCTACTCAGAACTGGGGCAACAAGCTCTCCACGGGCGGAGATGCAGGCAGAGGGGCCGCACTAGCCCCTCAGGGCCCTGGGGAAGGAACTTAACAGAGGCAGACTCCTGAAGGGACCACCCGTGACTAGCTATCTGGCACAGGGTGCACCAGGGGGAGGGGGAGGCACCACCTGGGGAGGGAGCAGAGGGAACCCGGGGCTCACTCTGCAGCGTAAGAAATGACCCGCAGCCTGACGGGGTGCTAGGCTAGCAGGCTGGGGGTCTGCCGCCGCCGCCAACGCCACCACCGCCTCCACCTCACCGTCCCTCAACCTCGTTGCGGATTCAAACCTGCGCCAGCCGCCCCCTCCTCCGACGTGGCCATGCCTCTCCCCGCCCACCTCGGTGCGCAAGACACAACTTCACCCCCAGTGCGCCAGGCTCGGACCCGCGGCATCTGCCAACCATGTGGGAGTAGGCCTTTTCCAGAAAACCACAAGGCAGGCCCAGTAGACCCCCTGGGGCCAAAGGAGTGTCCCACCCCCTTCCCCCCTGCATACCCTCCACCCACCTGTGCCATCCCTACCCTTATGCCATTTAACCTGAAGGGAGCAATCCTTCCTCTCTCCCAGCCCTGACCGTGAGTGCCACACGGGAGAGGGACTAAGTGGGCAGGAAGCTGTGATGCCCTTGTGCCTGGTGGATATGGGTACTCTGGGGTGTGAAGACAACCCCCTGCTCGCCTGTGTGCCCAACTACTTCCACTTGGGGGTAGACTCCGGTCCTTCTGCTCTGCCAAGCGTCACCTTTTCCCAGTGGTCCTGAAGATGGGGCCCTTATGGATGGGTTTTGTTTTCAGACCAGGTCTCGCCAGATAACTCTCAGTGCTCCTCCTGCCGCAGCCTCCCACACACCGCAGCCTATGCCTGCTCGTGACTGCACAAAGCTATGTGGCCCTCAGACGGTGGGATGCAGCTCAGAGCCGTGCTTGCCACACCCAGCAGCGCAGAAGGAACAGAAGCGCCCGTGTAAAGGAGCCTGAAAACCTGGTGACCTGAGTTTGATCCCTGCAAGGCCGCAGGATGGGAGAACTGACTTCTGACATATGCACAGGCCTCTCCCTATCGAAAACCCTCCGACTTCTAGCCCTCCAGGAGCCAGGCCATGGCATACTTTTGATATCAAGTAACAGAGTCATTCACCATGCTGGTGCTCGGTCAGGCCAGCATGCGCCCTGGTCCTCCTCTCTGGCTTGCGTGACCCGTGCGCGGCCTTTAGGGCATGCCTAACTTTTCCCGTGCTTTTTGTAGCTCAGGATCTTTGCTGCTTTTATAATAACCTTTTTCTGCTTTCAATACTGGGCTTTGAGCCTAGGCCCTTGTGCGCCAATACCACCCACAAAGCACCTATGATTCTAGGAAACACCCAGTCATTTCACATAGCACATCTGCCCCTGCTGGTACGTCCCAACCGACTCCTGAAAACAGACCTGAGCACGGGAGAATGGCTGGGGATGCCAGAGCAGTGGGATCCTCTGAGGCAGGGTGAGGCTGAGGGACACAAGCAGGCACGCACCCCTGAGGAACAATCCAGAAGACTGGCTCACACCAGCTATTGGCACAGAGCCCGGGGCCTGAAGCGCCACCGCCCCGCCACGCAGGTCAGCAAGGCAGCGGCACTGGACGCTCGCTGCTTCCTGACAGCGGTGAGCCTGGGGCTGCAGTGAGGGTGGTGGACACCATGACTGGAAAGGTGACTCTTCGTGGAGCAGGACCAGAGCCTGCCCCAGAGTGGAGACAGAGATGGGCACACACCACAGCTAAGTAGGAAATGCCCACAGCCCTCAACGGTGTGTCCCTGGAGTGGTCGCATGCAGGACATGACTGCCACATGCAGGACAGCACCGCCGCATGCAGGACAGGACTGGCTATCTTCTTGAGTACCACCATAGAAGGCAGTGAACTGTCACTCCAGTCTGCAGCCTGCACAGTGGCCAGAGCAAGGCCTGCGATGCAGTCTTGGGGATACTTAGCACACGCTGGTACCTGGCCACCTGTGCTTGGAGACCCAAGACCACGTGCTCCATGCCCACACCTCTGAAATCACCTGAACGCCACCCTCCTGTGTCAGACAGATGTAGGCTCAGGTTCCCTGGGCATGGGAGGCCACAGAGGCGGGAGTCTCAGATTGTACCACTTTTCAGTCACAGCACTGCGAGCACACCACCCCCCACCCACCCACCCCCGCCTCTGCAAGACGCTACCTGAGGCGCTGGGTGGCTGAGCAGGCTGATGTGCCGCCCCAGCCAGCGCATGACACTCGTCCTCAGCCTGCGATCTCTCCACGAAGGACCCGGCATCTCTGAGACTGGCTGTGAGGCTCTGCCAGCAGCGTCCGCTGGCTCCAGGTCCCACCCATCTCCCGTCCATAGCACAGTGCCCACCTGTGGAGGCTCAGCCTTCTCACTTCCCACCGTCTCGGCCTGAAGATGCCTCGGCTGAGAGCGCGTGGACTCCTCGGTCCTCCCCACACCCCAGGCACCCTGGGCGGATGGATGCCCCTCAGTGTTGGACTGCGTCCTCATCACAGCCACACAGATGACACAACCAGGCCCCTGGCTTTCCTGCAGAGCTACGGTGGCATGGGAGCAGCCAAAGTATGAACTTACCTAGGACCGCCTCCACGGTGTTGCCGGCCGAGTCCAGCGGGAGGGCACGGGCAGGGAGGGCGGGCAAAGCAGTGGGGGAGGAGCTACCTGAGCCAGCACTGGATGCCAGGCTCGACGCCACACTGGAGCTTACGCTGGGGGCCAGCGGGTGAACCACTGAGAACACAGCGAGGTGGTTCTGTTCAAAAACACAAACGATGTCACCATCAGGCAGACACACGGCAGAAGACGGGTTCCAACTTCCCCGGAGCAGCCCATTAGAGCCTCGTGGAAGAATGGATACTGTGCACTGGTAGGTGTCAGTCATGACAGGGTGCCCCGCTGCCTACTGACACTCGGGCACGCAGCAAGCGCCTCTGGAGAGTGCTTAAAAGCAGATGCCTGTCCAAAACACCAATCCAGCAGGCACAGAACCTTCCAGAGGCAAGGGGGCTACCGGCCACCCCGCCCCCAAACACCCAGGCACCCCTTCCTTGAGTCTTCTACATGCATGAGACGCAAGCACCGCTTAGGACCAAAAAAAGGAAAAGCAGGGACGAGCAACGTCATCTCTGCATGCAGAAAGCAAAACATGTGATGGACAGGTGCAGCCTATGTGGAGGACTGTGCGCAAGAAATGCGACAGCAGCGAGGCAGGGCAGGGCTCAGCAGCTGCTGCATCTGCAGCCACAAGGCTGCTCGCAGCACAGACCCAGGCAGGAGCTTGGCACACACACGCGGCTCCCACGCAGCACTGCCAAGACAGGCTTTAGGCTTTGCTTAAGGGTAAATCTCAGGCATGTCTCCTGGCAGGACCAGCCCCCAGTACGCGCCCTGGCCCTGGCCTGCGGGAAGATCAGCTCCACCTCCCTGCAGTTGCTGGGCCTGGGGCCAGACCTGCTCCAGGTGGGCGGCTCCACGCCTGAGGCCAGCTCCGGGACACTGGCCTTACTGCGCCCACAGGAGCAGGACCAGCGCGGCCTGGATGGTCGGCAGAACCCAGCTTCGAGACAAGCTTTCCTGCCCACAAGCCTGAGTCAAGCCACCCCAACCTGTTTCCTCTTCCTGACAGGGGCTCTGCTCCCAAGCGGTTGCCCCTGGGACCCAGGCCTCGGGGTCCCTGCTGGGGAGACTAGGAGGCAGCACTATTCCAGGGTCTACACTCGAAGCCAATAACCACTCACAGGCAAAGGGAACCCCTATGCTGGACCCAGTGACCCCAGCAGCCGGCCGGCATGGCACAGAGGTGCCCGCGGGAATCAAAGTGCACGGATCCTGGGAGGGCTGCTGGATCTGCACACAACCCAGGTCTCGGCACCCTCAGCAAGCAATCCTGGGCACCAGGGCCCAGCACAGGGCAGCTGGGAAGAGTTGCTCAGTCCATGGCAGCCCCATGAAGGAACCCACCCAAGAGACTCGGAGGCAGCTGAGCCAAGCAGGCCCACAGGCTGAGGAGAGGGCTGTCGGCTCAGAGGCGGGGAACAGGCGCCCCCAGCACACCCCAGCACCCAGGCACAGAGGCCGCAGCACGTGAGTGTCTTTCGCCACCTCCCTCGCCACTGGGTCCAGCCCAGAGCCCAGCTCAGAGATGAGCTGGCCCCACTCAGATGAAGCCCACCGCAGGACTGAGAGGACGCTGTCCGGGGTCTCCATGCCTTCTGAGGAACCTCTGCCCCCTGCACCTGCAGTCTCAGCTTCACTTGAACCGGGCCAAGAGGCTTCCCCAAGCACGGGGCCTGCGGGACAGTGAGCTGACCACAGGCCTGCGCCGCTCAGGCCGGGACGCTGTGTCCAGTGCCTCCAAGCAGAGCCTGAGAACACGGTATGCGTGTGGCAGGTGTCGCTGCGGGGCACCGGGCAAAGCACTGGTCGAACATCAGGGCACCCTGGGAATGAAGGCACAGCCTGGGCATTAGGGTGCCACCTTTCCCTTGCTGGACAGTGTGTGGAAGAGAGCCACACCTGCGGCCCTCCCCATAAGCCCCCTGGGGACCCGTGAGCACCCTCACTGTGGTCTGTTCCATGTGACCTTCAAAATCACAGCAGCAGAGGACGCTGAGATCCTCCTGTAAGAATCAGAACCCTGACCCCAGAAACTGCGACGTCACCCAGAAACCTGTCCTGTCCCTGAAGTTGCAACGAGCACAGATGTGCCACCACAATAGTTCCACGTGGGGATATCAAGGGGACAGGATGTGGTCGTGGATCCAGAGGTACCACTGGGGACACGCTGCCCCTGCCTAATCCCACCCTGCCAGCCCAACTTTCTCTTTTCTCATCTCCTTCCCTCCTAGTTTTTTTCCTTTCCTCCCTGTTTGGCCGTAGAATGCATACCAGACCATCTTAACTGTTCCTAAGTGTACACAGACGGCACGGGGGGGAGGGGAGCAGGGGGGCTCCTGTGAGCACAGGGACACAGAAAGACAGGCTGAATAGTCCCCCCAAATCTGTCCTCCTCACCATCAAGACGCCTGGGTGTGACTTTATCTGAACACATGGTCCATAGCTAGGTAAACATGAGGTGGCCACAATCCAACTGGGTCAGCCCCCTGACCCCCGATCTTGGGGACCCTGAGAAACACTGTTGCTCAAGCCTCTGCTGGAGGGGCCAGCAGACAGGACGCCAGGAGACTGGGACTTTGCTGCTTCTGCACAAACACATGCAACAAGAAAGGAAAGACACACGGACGCGAAAGGAGGACAGACAAGACACCAGGGTTGGAGTCAGCTCGGGCAGCCCAGGGCCAAGAGTGTAGAAGGCCCACCCAAGGGGCACAGCCGGCGGCCCAGGACCTACCTGCTTGTCCGGCTCGCTGCCTCTCTGGCTCCCTTCAGCAGGCGAGTCTCTCCGTTTGGCCTGCAACAGAAACATTGCCGGTGTTAGAAAAGGCCAGAATCAACCCTGGAAGCACAGGCGGAGCTACTCAGCTTGGGAACACTGACGCTGGCAGCTGGGGCCTGTCGCCCCAGCGCTATGGACACTGAGGCTGGACAGATCACCCGGCCAACACGGGAGACCGTTTCCGAAGACAAAACAAAACAAAGAATCATTTACTTATATAGCGTGTGCGTCTGTGGAGGACCAAGGGTGACTTCAGGAATCATCCTGGACTAGCCTACCTCTTTTTTGCTTTGCTCTAGGATTTCCCAGGCTCCACCTTCCAAAGCCAAATGCACAGACCACTATCATTTTCACTTCTCATTTTTATGTGGGATCTGGGATTCGAACTCACGTTCTTCTTTTGAGGCAGAGTCTTAACTCCTGAGTCATCTCTCCAGCCCAAAACAAAGAATGCTTATTGACTCCAAGTTCTGAGAGCCACGAAGGAGTGGGCGTCTGCGTGGCTTATGCTCAGCACTGCACTGTGAAATACACTTGCCTAGTGTACAAACACTAGCGCCATCTGTCTTCAAAACCTTCATCTTCCTCATGATTCACAAATACCTGCTCCTCCCCAACTAAGCACAAGAATATCAGGAAACGTGGGGGGAAGAGAGTCCCCCCATGGCAGAAGAGGAAGGGACAGGACCGAGCCTGTGGAGTCTCTACCACACATGGCTGCTCTGCTCTGACTCGGCCGGCCTAGGGCACCGGGCTGGACGCCAGCTGTGCCTCTCTTTCTTCGTGACTGGACAACTGATGCCCTTGTGCAAAACCCTGGAAATTTGGGAGACGCCCAGGACGCCATCCTGGATGACACATTTGTGGATGATCTCTGCTCATCCAGGGTCCTGATGGGGGGGGATTGTCTTCAGAAATGAAGGAGGCAAGGGAGCTGGAGAGGTGGCTCAGGGGTTAAGCCTCTGCCTTGCAGGCAGAAGGTCCTGAGTTCGGATCCTAGACCCCACATATAGACGCCGGGCAGAAGTGGGGGCGGCCTGCGTTTCTGTTCCTGGTAGGGCGGAGCCTGTGAATCCCGGGGCAGAGTAAACAAAGGAGGAGGTGGAGGCGTCCATGGTGGTTCCCAAATTCGCCCGTGGTTCTACACACGCACACACACGCGCGCGCGCGCGCACACACACACACACACACACACACACTAAAAAAAAAAGAAAGAAACGAAGGAGGCAAGGCATCTCACACCTGCCAAAGCACAACTACACTGAGCGGCACAGCAGGAGCCTGCCCTACTCCAGCCCAGACAAGAGCACCTCCATAGTTTTTCTAGAATCTTTTAGAAGCAGCCACCATTCCGGTAACTGATTGCCTACACCACCCAGAGATCACATCACCTCCACTTACGCTTCCGGGCTGGCCGCTGCTAGAGCTGACATCGCGGCAGGTCCAATCACTCACCATCGCCAGGCTCTCTGCCAACAAAGAAGGGTAGCAGTTGGCACCGTGCTGCAGAATAAGCAAGAGCCCAGAGCACATGCTGGTGCTGTGACCACCATCCATCTGTGGGACTGTGTGCTGGCCCACACAGTCCCCCAAAAATTCCACAATGTTAACATGGAAACTGCACGTGTGGCGTGGGAACCACACGTGTGGGGCGGGACCAGGTGTGGCAATCACACGTGTGGAGTGTGAACAAAGCACAGAAACATGTGGAGAGGGGTCAGATTAGCGCCGCCCCCACCAACAGGAAGGACAATGAATTTGTAATCACATCACAAGCACCAGAAGCCAAGGCCAGAGCTGGACTAGAGCTCTGGGAACCTGTGAACGGCCCCGTGACAAAGTTACCCCTAGGCTCTGGGGTCCATCGCTAAAGGGACTCTGGCGCCTCCCCCACGGGATGGACGGGGCAGCTGGGGGCCTGGTGTGGATGAGCAGGTGTGTCGCAGAAGACCTGGGTAAGTGTGCGGGCCTGAAGCCAGGTCGGTGTGGGCAGCTGACGCAGTGCAAAGCCCCCCACACCGCCCCACCTCAATATCATGCCCAGCACAGGAGGGTGGGGCCGGTTCCTGCAGTGATCGAGCTCCACCCTTCTTGGTGCGCAGAGTTCACTCTGCATGAAACACCCGGAAGACACCACGCGCTGCCAAGGCATCGCTCCTTGAGGACGGGGGGCGGCCCGTGGGGAATGGCGCTTCACTTACTCTCCACGTGCGCAAAAGCACAGAAAGGACCTCGAGGGCAGTAGCCGGTTTGGCGCATGTCATTGCATTTTGTAGATTTGTAGATCTACGAAATAAAACAAAACAGAAAGCTGCGAAGGAGCTGGGCTTTTATGGGGAGAGCGGAGACAGCTGCCCAAAAAGAGGGGCAAGCGCTGAGGGACCGTGTGGGCACTGCCAGGACAGGCGGGCGCTGAGGGACCGCGTGGTCTGTATCCACAGCGCCAGAGGACTGGGCGTGGCCCCCGCCCTGGGAGGTAGTGGACCTGTCTAAGGCAGGGCCTACTGGGAAGCCCACAGACCAGAGACAAGCCCCAAGGTGGTAGTCCTAAAGAATCGAGGCCACCTGATTTTGGTTGGGCACCTCTAAAACTGAGAACTAAAGGAATCTTTTCCTTGTAGTGATGGAAAGCTGACCAGCACAATGCTCACCCCACCCCAACACCCGTGATCCTGATAACGCGATCCTTGCAGCCAGCCGCTCCTCACTGGACGCTTGGAAAGAGACTTGGGAGACGACCAACAGGCTTAGAAACAGCCCTAGAAACCGCCCCTCCCTCAACAAACGGCCAACAGCTGCCCAGATGCCAGAGCACACCCCTCCGCACGTAGCTGCATGGAGGAGAGGGCACAGCACCCCACAGCCACACATTCTTCGGGTCCCCCATTCTGTTCTCCACTTCCCACAGCCTTGGGTCCCTGGACAATTCGCATGTCTTGGGGACAGAGCAGCCATAATGATTACAGAAGCCATAGTTTAACCAAACCGACTAGGACAGAACCATTCTTCGAGTGACCGCTGAGCCCCAGAACATGCTGGCCAATGCATCCACGGCCCGGCAGGCTGGGCCAGTACATCTCACTGAGGTGAGATGGCAAGAGCCGTGCAGGGCCAGCCAGACTTTGCTTAGCAGATGGCAGAGCCGGGCCGGTCCCAGCAGTCAGCCAGGCCTGGGTGCCCACTGGCAGCACTCCTGTGTGCGTCCCACGCCATCGGGGCACAGGACACGTCGTCCTTACCCGCAGCCGCGGCCCGAGCCGCCTGATGGATGCTGCGCCTTCCTAAGCGTGGAAGACACGTCTCAATCCAGAAGCCTTTCTAATGAGTGTCTGGGGACCCCCCAAACACAGCAACGGGGGAGTCCTCCTGCTTCCCTTTCTAGGCTGCCAGTCACCCTGGCTGCTGAATGCCCAGCGCCTACCTCGGGGTGGAACTGCTGCTCCGTACGGGAATGGCAGTACTGACAGCTGTCCCCGACGTCACACCGGGAAGGCTCACCCCACTCGTCACCATGCTTCACACTAGGGCAGGGCGTGGACCTGGGGACAGGCACATTCACGGAGGACACTCGGGACGCAGCCCACGGGCTCGCTACTCTCAATACAGGGACAGAAGGCAGAACACCCCACACTGCCACTTTGTCTCCAAGTCTCCAACTAGCATCTTTAGAAGTTCCCCCCCTTACAGGGAGTCCCCAGTGACTCGCAGAGTGTGTAGCTCTTGGCGGCAGGCTTGGAAACCACATCCCCTCCTGGCATGGGATGCCTAGATCACGAGGACACAGAGGAAGAGCCACATGTCCCTACGTGTGCCACATGGAGTCTTGCCAGGGACTGTGATAAAGGCAGAAGCCCATGTGCCCAAGGGATCCCCTGGGTGCGACACGTGAGCCAGGGTCCGGCCGCCCGCAGTCCCTGGGCTTACCTGTACTGGAACCTCCGGGGGTTCCGCCGGCGGTCCCTGCTGTTATGGTAGTGCGGACAGGCGTAGCCCTGGCGGCATAGACGTGGCGGCTTGGGACACTGCTCCGTCTTGTAGCTGCCCAGAACAAAGTTGGTATCTGTAAAACAGAGATAGGGAATCCTAGCCCTGCAAGTGCATGGCAGCACCTTGGCACGGCACCACCGACAGCAGCTGCGGACCGATGACCACATGTCTGTCCACAGGTGAGGTGATCAGTGACTGTGGCCTGGTCACACAATGGCTGCAGTAAGGACCGCCCCAGGGACACAGCACAGTGAGAGAAGCCAGGCATAAGACTACACGTGCTACCCACGTACAGGAGTTATCCAGACACAGACGTGACAGAGATCCCCAGGATCTAGGGAGGGGCAGGGAAGCTTCTTTGGGGAGAGAGAAACCTGTCCAACTTGAAGACAGCTGGACGGACACACAGCTCATCTGGTGGAGTGATTGCCTGGCATGCAGGAAGCCCTGCATTCTATTGACATGGCATAGAGCCAGGTGTGGCAGCACCTGTAATCCCCGCACGTTAAGGAGTGGTAGCATGCACCCACAATCCCAGAATGCTAAGGATCTCATGACCAGCTCGGTTGGCATCGACAGGCCAGTACACTCTGCCTGCTACAACAGATGCCCGGCTCTGCTGCCAGTCCTGACCACAGAGGCTGCATGAAAGGTGCGTGAAGTACTGCAAACATCGACGACTTTCACTTGAAAACGGTCAGCTTTAGGCTGTGTGAGCTTTAACTCAAAACAACGGTGGGTCATGTAAAAAGTGCCAGCTCAGATCCCTCAGCCGCCTCCTTCCTTCTTTCCTCCTGAGCTGGATTCCTGCCAAGTCAAGCCTACCTGTCAGTGTTGTTGGGGGGGGGGAAGGCCCACTTGGAGGTGCCCAAGAGGAGGCTGGTGGTCGGAACATGACAAGGCTCCTGACTGCCCCTCACTGGGGGATGGACTGGTACAGGTCTCCCTGCTCCTCCTCTGTCATGTGTCCAGCGTCCATGCTTGTGAGCAGCGTGCTGTGGGGATCGGGAGGCGGAATCATGCCAAGCCCCTGCGGTGCCAGCACAGGGGGCCAGGGTGAGAAGTAGCAGGAGTCAGGAGATCTGCGCCAGAGACCTGGCCCAGCTCCCATCACTTCATAAGTGAGAGGGGAAGGTGGGAGCTCCTGCAGTTGGCCAACACTGTTTACCTAGCAGAAAGCCCTGACAAGGGACCAGACAGGGAGTGGTGGGGGAGGGGATGACGGCCACCCACGGGCTTGAAGCCCCCCCCCAAGTGGAGGGAACGTTCCAGAATTAGACCAGAGATTGCACCATGCTGTAAATGCACTAAATGCAATGCAACTGCTCGTTCTGAAGTGGATACTGTGCGGGCGAGATGGCTCAGAGGACAAAAACACCTGAGCGCAAAGCTGGTACCTGAGTCTGAGCCCCAAGCCCACGTGAAGAGAGAACTGAATTCTGGAAGTTGTCCCGACTGCACGCCTGTGCTCTCTCAATGACCTCAAGGAACGTGAAATGCAAAATGAATGTTGTGTGCATGTGTACGACGAGTGTGCTTGGTGTGTGCATGTGTGTGACCAGTGTGCTTGGTGTGTGCATACAATGCACAGCCAACGCCAGGAGTCTCCACCTTGTTCTTTGAGACGGGGTCTCTTACTGCACCTCCCCCATCTGCCGGAATGCCTGGTTCCCTCGTCCCCAAGACACTCTTGCCTCAGTCTCTCGGCGCTCAGCTTCCAGCTGTGTGTGACCAGGTCCATCTTCCTATGTGGGTGCTGGGGACCCGGAATCGGATCCTCTTGCAAGTGCTTTACCTTTCATATCTTTAAAGATGTGTGTAATAATGTGTGCAGGCACACGCGTGTGTGGCTGTCTATGTTTCTCAAACTGGGTCTCTTAAACCCCGAGCTCTCTAGTAGAACCAGCCTGGCCAGCTAGCTTGCTCTAGGGATGCTCAGCTCTGCCTTCCAGAGTTGGCATTACAGATGGGTTGCCATACCAACCTGGCATTTTTACATGGGTTCTGGGGATCTGAACCCCAGTCCTTTTGCTTGTGTGGCAAGTGCTTTAACTGCTGAGCCCTAAAATGACAAATTTCCTGTGTATTTTACCACAAACAAACATCTTCACTGCTTGCAACCGTCATGCACGGAGCCTGGAAGAACAAGGATTTCACAGCCGTGATTGACAAGTACGGTAAGCACAAGCGTCCTCGCTGCACACCACAGCCCAGGCTGAGCAAGGTGGCGCTGCGTGGCACTGGAGGGGCAAGCACTGTGCTAGAACCAGCCCTGGAAAGCTGCTGAGGGTCCAGAAGCCCAGGCAACTGATGCCATTCAAAGGCCGGCTGGCAAGACAGCTCACAGCCCAGCCTGAGGGCACATGGCTGAGCTCCAACGCCACTTGGCACCTGCTCTCAAAGCTACCAAGGGTCAGCTCTGGACTGAGGAGCCTTTTTCCCCATCTGATTCCACTGTAGATCGCAAGTGAACCCCCAGCCTTTACAGCACCCCCGTAGGTCGCAAGTGAACCCCCAGCCTTTACAGCGCCCCCTATAGGTCGCAAGTGAACCCCCAGCCTTTAAAGCACCCCCTGTAGGTCGCAAGTGAACCCCCCCACACCTTTACAGCGCCCCCTGTAGGTTGCAAGTGAACCCCCCAGCCTCTGCAGCACCTCGGGCTCACCTTGCCACCGGGGGTCCTCGCCCAGGATCTTCTCGATCATGGCCTGGCTGGCCAAGACGCCAGGCTGCAGGTCGGGCATGCTGCTGTCCCCGCTGCCAAGCTGGCCGTTCTGCAAGGCTTCCTGGGCCTGCAGCTCCCTACAAGCAACAGCACAGCGGTTACGGCCCTGCAGGTCCCCACCTTGGAGATGGGTGCAGCTACAGAACCTGCAGCTCTGCCGCTTGGCCAGTCGCCCTCTGGTGCGGCCTGAGGTCAGGACCAGCTCTCATGGCGCCCAGAGAGAATGGTCACCACAACCCAACTTCACGGCTGGATGCTAAAGGACGTGCTTTTCTGTTTCTTTCCTGAGTTTTTGAGAGGGGTGGTGGTCAGGGTCTTACTATGTTGGGCTCCAGATGCGTGCAATCTACCATGTAAGCCCAGGCTGGCCTTTAACTCCTGGCAATCCTCCTGCCACACTCCCCACACTCAGTTTGGCACTGCTTTTCCATGGCAGCTGGGCACATGCCCCTCTGCCTAGACCGATGCACACGCATCTGTCCTGTGGGGGCTCACACTGCGAGGAGGAAGACAGCAGTTAAAGGTGCCGAGATGTGGCTCAGCTGGAGGTGTGACTGTTCAGAGTTCACAGAGCCACGGGTCTGACCCCCCAGGTGCACACACCTGCAACCCCAGTCTTGGGGGGCGGTGGCTAGTCGGCAGCTCGAGGCCAGGGTGGGATTCGCAGGATGAGTTTTAAAACAATGCTGGAAGCAGAAAGGTGTTAGCCGAGTCCCCGCACAGGCGCACAGGCACCCCCACTCACCGTATGTCACACACAGGGGGCCGCAGGTCCAGGGGGCCGTGTGCGAAGGCACAGTGCAGCCCGTTTTTCACACAGTGGCCCCGCGCGTCCGTCTCATGGATGCACGTGCCTGTCTTGTAGTACCGAAGGTGGTATTTGCGCTCCGTGTCCCCAGTTGTTCGATGTAGATAGGGGCACCTGGAAGGAAGGACACGGCAAGAGGGTGAGACCCGTGGGCTTGGACTGGAGCTGAGCTCCACCCCCGCTGCCTCCACCCGTGCTGGGGACCGCCCCCCTCTGCGCCCTCCCAAGGCAGTGCACGCCAAGTCCAAGCGCAGCCGGAAAACACAGAAGCCCATGAAAACCACCCTCCAGCTTTGTCTTCACCTCGAAATGACCTGCCTGAGATTGACCACGCCACACAGAACCTCATGAACTGCAGAAAAGGAGGCTTCTGAAGGTGGGAATTTTATAGATTTTTCTTTTTTGAGACAGGGTCTCGTGTGGTTCCAGTGGTCTCCAATTCAAAGTGGAACTGAAGATGATCCTCCTGCCTCCGCCTCCCGAGTGCTGGTGTTAGAGGCTGGACACCACATCCAGTTCATGCACTGCTGGGACTAGAACCCAGGGCTGTGTGCGCATGAAGCAAGCACCCTGCTAACGGAGCTATGCCGCAGCCTTACTGACTTTCTTAGGAAGTATCATCTGGGCAGCTCAAGTCAACGATGTCGTCCCCAGCAACCCCGGGCAGCGGCGCGGCCCCAGAGCCTCACGCTGCCAAGTGCTCTGCGGCTGAGCGACAGCCCCAGACCTTTGCTGAGTTTTAAAGGAGAGCATTGTCCTCGGGATATTTCAGGACTTCCTAGACGAACGCTGGCCACACAAGCCCCCAACTAAACTCAACCCCTAAATCTCCTAAGTGAAAGGACAGAATGAACTCTTAAATCTGCCCTTCGATTTCTACACGCACACAATTCGTGCAAACACATTTTAACAGGCAATATATACCAGCTAACACACATAGGAAGCATACGGCCTAAAGCAGAAGAGTGATCTTCTCATGAACTAGCCATGCGGGGCCAAGCCTCGCAGAGAGGTGCTGCAGGGAGGAAAGCAAAGGGAGAGAAAGTTCGAGCTTGCCACAACTTCTCCAGACGGGAAGAAAGCGGCGGCGGAAGCCGGGCCGTCTTCTCTCAACTGGGAGGTAACGCCTGCCCAACTGTAACGCCTACCCAACTGGCCCAACTGTGTGTCCATCTGTTTGGCTTTTTCATCCCTGACTGACGTCCAGTCAGCTCTGAATCCCAGGCCAGCCTCAGGCCGGCTGCCCGCTGCTCTGCACCCCAGGCTGCCCGCTGCTCTGCACCCCAGGCTGGCTGTTCGCTCTGCACCCCAGGCTGGCTGCTCGCTCTGCACCCCAGGCTGGCTGCTCGCTCTGTACCCCAAGCTGGTCTGGGGGGGGTCCTCCTGCTCCACCTTTTTTTAAAATTTTTTTTATTATTATTATTTATTCAACTGTGCACATGTGCGTGTGCGTGTGTGTCTGTGTGTTTGTGTCTGTGTAGAACCACGGACGAATTCAGGAACCACCATGGACACCTCCACCTCCTTCTGCCTCGGGATTCACAGGCTCCGCCCTACCAGGACCAGAAGCGCAGGCCGCCCCCGCTTCCGCCTGGCGTCTATACGTGGGATCTGGGATCCGAACTCAGGACCTTCCGCCTGCAAGGCTGGAGGCTTAACCCCTGAGCCACCTCTCCAGCCCTCCTGCTCCACCTTTTAAATGCCAAGACTACAGGTGCCCCTCTGCCTGATCTCAGCCTAGATCTGTCTGTTTTGTCTGTAATCATTGGAGTTTTTAACACAGATTTTACTTATTTATGTGAAAGAGAAAGGGAGGGGGGAAAAGGGGAAGGAGGAGAGGAGAGAACTCACGAGTTCACAAAGGCCCCCAGGCAAAGCATGGAGGTCAGAGAACAGCTTGTGGAAGACAGTTCTCCCCGACTTGAGGGAATCTGGGGGATGGAAGGTGCCTGAGCCACGGAACAGCTGCTGGCCTTTGCCTAGCTTTCAGAATAAATCCTCTAAACTTGTCCTACACACACGTGCACCATCTTCCTGAGGCGTCCCCTGTGCCACAGCCTGACGCTCTCTGGGAAGAAAGAGGTTGGAGGTACACGGGGTCCTGGAAAAGGGCCAGGAGGCAGCGGAGCGGGCAGGAAAGCAAGTATGCGATGTCACGTCACGATTGCCCAGGGCCATTGCGGGCAGCTCCGACCAAGGTGGCGAGGAAGAGCAGGATGAGAGGGGCACACACTGTGGAGGGGGGCAGAGGATTTGAGGGGCAAGAGAAAGGACACAGACAGGACCTTAGGGTGACGTATTCTGGGCTGTCTCCAAACTCCCACACCAAAGGAAGATCGAGGACGGTAACAGAAATGACCTCATGAGTGAAGGGTTAAGGCAGAGAAGGTGGAGTGACAGACACATTCCACACCCCTAATCTAAAGACACCAACCTCACCTCGGGTTACACAGCCCAGCCGACCGTGCAACAGCCAGGGGCGTGGTCCTGTGTGTTGGGAGCTCCCGCCAGGGATGTCGGGGGTCAAGGACACATTTAGTGATGGAGCAGTCAAGCCCCATCCCAGCTCCCGAGGGGCAGAGGATGAGCCCCACCCCGCAGGGCTGCAGGTGAGTCTCCCTCACCCGCCACCTCCCCATGGTCCTCCCATCCTCCCCATCTTAAACCTTAGCTCTGTCTTTCCTCCAGTTAGTGCTGAGTGGCAAGTTGGTTCCCTGTGCAGGCTGTTGCCATAACAACCAGAGCCCTGGCTGAGGCCTATTCTCCCCGGGCGGGCGTCATGGTCATACTCCCCCTCTCCTGGGCAGCCACCGCCTGCTACGCGACAGTCTCAGAGCTTGGGCTGAACCTCAAGGCTGGATGGAAGAACATGCTGCCAACTCCGCACACCAGCAGCCAACACAGCGTTACGAGGTCAACGACAGACAGTCTGGTTCCATCCAGAGACCCTGTCTCAAGAAGACCCCACCCCAAAGGAAGGACCAAGCCACGAGTCACTGCCAAGGTGGTGGCGCAGCTTCCTCCTCTCTGGTCAGCGGCTCACGGCAGCGAGTGGGAAGCGCAGCTTCCCGGCCACGACAGTAACATCTCCAGGCCTGCGCTGGACCAAACCAACGCGGTGGCAGGCAGATGCGCAGGCCCACCAGCACAGGGGCGTCCTCTTCCCACCCGGAGCACTCACCCACACCAGGCTGGCGGCCCCCCATGGCTCCCACTGGGCACACAGCCGCACCCTGGGGGGCTGGCTCCTCACACACTCAGGTGGGGGGCTCCCCGCAGCTGCACAGCCCACCTCACACGGCCCAGCTCGGGCTTCTCCGTGGGTCAGCGGCCAGCATCACCGCCCTGACCACAATCCACTTCCTCTCCAGCTCCCACAGAGCGGCTGGGGAGGGAGAAAGGAGCCCCTCTGGTTACGTGGGCACCCTGCCAGGACGAGGAGCTGCCCAACCAGAGAAAAGTAGAGAAGCATGGCCGCTCTAGACCAGCAAACCTGAGAGGAGGAGGAGGAGTGGGGCTGAGTGGGGAGGGGGGGACGACACAAGAGGCACGAGCCAGGAGGGCTTGTTTGGTTTTCTTGTCTCTTAAGGGCTTTATGGGGAGAGTGTCCCACCCAAAGGGTGAGCCACTAGGCCAAATGGTCCTTTCTGAGTAAAGTCCCCGTCGACTGCAACTTGAAGCCACCTACTGCCATCTGGGCATAGTCTGATGCCAGTCCTTAACCACGCCTCCCAAGCCTCAAGCTGAGGCCATGCCTCTGCCGGCCAGGCCACCCCTCCAGGTCACCCCCTCTGCTCCCTGCTCCACCCTGAGGCAGGACAGTGGCTGAGCAGTAGAGTGGCTACGTGTGGGGGCCTCGCAAGCACCTTGATGTCCAAGTGGACCCCTCCGCCCTAACTATGATAGTCCTGTTAATATGAATGTCGTGAACTACCAAGGGACATGTTTTCTCCAGTGACCCCTACTCTCACACACCCTTGATGACAGTGAGAACAGGGTGTATGGCCCACCTTGAGGACCCATGGCCACACGGCCCATCTAAGGACCCACGGCCCACCCTTGGGACCCACGGCCCACCCTGCCCACATTGGGGGCCCAGCTTTCACCAAGTGCTTAGTCCAAGTTTTCACGTAAAATGCTGCAAAAGTGTCTCCCGCAGAGACCCTGGATCATGTCAGGTGACGCCAGCCATAGCCACCAAGGTGCACAAGACACACCGTCCTTCCTCAGAGACATGGACACTCAGCAAGTTCCACACCTCCTGAAGTCTGTCAGGATCCACAGTGGAAAACACAGCCCCTTTAGACCCTGGAGCCCACCGAGACAACACCTGTTCCTAGATGCCCCAAGTGTCCTTGGAGTGGGCCTGGGGGACTGGCTCAGCACCACCGGGAACACTGAGGAGAGCCGACAAGGCAGGTGTGGCCTGGGAGACCCCACAGCTGGAGAGGTGCGGCGCCTGGGGGACCCCACAGCTGGAGAGGTAGCTGGGGACCCCACAGCTGGAGAGGCTAAGCACACACAGATCACCCAAAGTTCAAGGCCACATGGGGATACAAGGGAGACCCTATTTTTAGATAAATAACAAAAATACACCCAACTAATACAGCAGGTTCATTTTTTACTGAAAACAGAAGTATTGAAGCCTTGGGACAGCACACCGCCAGGGGCCCCTAACCAGAGCCCCCCACAGCGGGCCTGAGCACCTGGACCATGGCGATGAGCCCCAGCTGCCCCAGGCACAAAGACCTCCACAACGCTGTGCAGTGCGCCTGAGCAGCCTGTTCCCCCAGAACCTCCACACGCAGCGTCCGCTCGCAGCCCCAGAACACAGCTGGTGTGCGCCTCGCTGCTCCCCGCCCCACTCTGCTTAGTCTGAAGCTGGGGGCAATCCATGGGGTGGGGCGCCAAGGAATATGACCTGGAGTGACGAATCAAGGCCAGGGCTTGAGGAAGGGGAGTGCCCACCTGAACAGAGGGCAGTGAGGGTGGGCTGCTAATAGGAGGGGACCTCCCCACCCAAAGCAGAACCAGCACATGTCTCACATCCTGGGGGAAGAGGAGGTGGAGAGACCAACTGGGCAGGGTCAAGGGCCGTGGGAGGTAACAGCCACGGGATGACCGTCCCCAGGAGGCAGGCAGTGCCCACCACGGACTGGTGACAACCTGCATGCCCACAGGGCACAGGGGAAGGGCGCGGACACATGGGGACTGGTGATGGAGGGGGAGCAGCCGGTGAAGGGGGGCTGCCCACCACAGGGGTCAGCCGTGACGTGCCGACAGCGCTACCTTGGGGTGAGCCACACCCCCACTGGCGGAGGAAGTTTTGCTCAGATGAAATATTCATGGTTTCAAATGATGGGTTTGGGGGCAGCGAGATGTCTCAGTTTTAGGTAAAGACGCATGCTGTTCAAGCCTGAGGACCTGAGATTGACCTCTGGAATGCAGTAAAGTGGAAGGAGAGACCCAGCTCTGACCTCCGCGTGCATGCCTGGCAACCAGGAACCCATATCTGCACGCTCAACAATAAACAATCAAAATTTCAAAAATTAATCGGTTGGGAGGTTTGGGTGTGGCTCACAGGTGGAGAATCTGCTTGGACTTTCCTGAGGACCGGGACCCCTCTCCAGAACTGACAGGATCGTTCCCAAAATGTGAACTCCAGGAATCACAGAGCTGACACACAGGGCAGGCCTCCTCTGTCCCTGTTCCAAGATTATTTACAGTTTCCACGGCAACCCTGTATGGCCCAAAAGCATGAGTGAATGGGACGAACTTCAGCTACTCACATGTGTGGCCCACGGTGGAAGGAGCGGTAACCACACGCAGAAACTCCAGGGGCAGCAGCCTGCTGAATGCTTTGGGCTGAGCATGTCATCCTGTGCGAACACAATTCCTGGGACACGTGTGACTCTACTTGACACCACCTGCACCGGCACAGTGAGGAGCTCCGGGAGGCTCCTCTGCCGTTGGGGTTCCAATAAGAAGGTCTTGCGCCTGCACCCCAAGGAGTCTCCCTCATCAGGTGTGACTACCATCTGAACAGTTCAGACGAAGGGCTGCAAGTGGTTGTCACCACAGCATCCATGACTGCTACCGCCTTAAGAAGAAAGTGTGCTCAGGCCCAACTCTGGGCTGGGGCCAGACACTCCCCCCACTGTTGTGCGCCCTTCCCCTTCCCCCAGCACAGCCCAGCCAGAGCAGAATCAGGAATCAGGAATCAGAATCAGCCCAGGTCTCAGCAGCCACAGCCCACCTGTCTTCTAAAGACAGGTCTGGAGGAACCAGTTCAAAAGCAATTAAGGAGTGCGGCTCTGGCAGAACTGACCCAAACCGAAGCGCTAGGTCCATTAGGTCTGGCTGAGGCCTCAAGCTCCACCGACGGCAACTGTTTATACCCTCAGGCATGCAGCTGGGTCTCTCCTGTTTACACCTTCTGGGGAGTAGGTGGAGGGTATAAACAGTTGCCGTTGGTGGAGCTTGAGGCCTCAGCCAGACCTAATGGACCTAGCGCATGCATGTGGAGGTCGGAGCTGGGTCTCTCCTGTTTATACCTTCTGGGGAGTAGGTGGAGCTTACACCATCACCGACAACCAGGACCCAAGCATTTCTGAAGAATATGCAAGACACCATGGGGTGTGCGGTGTGTGGGGGGGGTGAACTCAGGCACAGCAATCCCCAGTCAGGGCTGGGGTTGGAAGACCAGGGCTGGAGACCAGTTTGCACACCAGAGCAAGAGTGTTGGCCAAGTACGGTCTGGCCTGGCTTCACTTCCCAACACAACACAAATGAAGGAAAAAACAGCACAACACTGCCCGGTCCTCAAGTGGCGGAAAAAAACCCTGTATAAAGATTGTGATTTCAACAACTGCCTGGGTTACAAAGTGTCAGAAGATAAAGTTTTCAAGGTAGTGGCTGCCCTCACAGTAGGCAGGAAGTGCCTACTACCCACAAGAAGAAGGTAAGTCCCAAACTACCCACAAGAAGGTAAGGTCTGATGCCTCCCTCCACCTTCCTGTGAACACACACATTAGGCTTCACTCTCTGTCTGAATTTCTGAACTAAGACATGGGACCTGGCAGATGGCTTGGCCAGGACTCAGTCCCAAGGACCCGAGATCGACCCCAGAACCCACCTAAAAGAGCCGAGGAATGGGCCAGGGAAACCGTTCAGCCATGAAGTGCTTGCCATGCAAGCCTCCCCACCTGCCTTTGTACCCAGATCCACGTAAAAGTCAGACAGTGGTGTGAGCATCTGCAATCCCATCATGCCTGTGGGAAATGAGACAGAGGCCTGAGACCCCCCAGGAGCTGGTGGGCCAGCCTGATCATGCAGCAGTGCTAAGGAGACCTGTCTCCAGCAAGGTAGGAAGGCAAGAAATATCTCAAGGTTATCACCTGACCACCTGGCATGTGCCCTGCGCACGCACCTTAACAATAAATGGCGGGTAAGATGGCTGTGTGGGTGAAAGTTCTTATCACCCAATGTGACCATTGGCGTTAATCCCCAGAACTACCAGATGTAAGGAGAGAACCAACTCCACAAAGTGGCGTTCTGACCTCCACACACGGCATGTGTGTGATACTCACATGCACACGTAAGAAAGGCAAGTGCAAAAAGCCAAGGCCTGGTGGTGCATGCGTGTAAACGCGGTGTGGTTGAATACAGGCAGATGGCGGAGACTCACCCGTCAGTCTAGCCTGCTCAACTCTAGGGAGAGGCACTATTAAAAAAAAAAAAAAGCACTGGAGGTTGACTTCTGACCCCCCCACACAAGTATGTGCACCAGCACATGCACACACACAAGCACACATACCACATACACACCTGTTTACCACCAGTAAGTTAAGTCATTGAAAAAAAAATTAAAGCAACCTAAACAAAACTTGACTTCTTAAGGTGGCGTTTTTTGTTTTTGCCTGTGTGTGGAGGCCGCAAGATGACTTCCGGAATTAACCTCTTTGCTCTGGAGTTTCCCAAGCTGGGTTTTCCAGGGCCAGAAGTACAGGCCAGCACCAATTCCATCTTTTTAACATGGGATCATGATACAAACTCAGGACCTTGTGAGGCAGAAGTTTAACCACTGAGCCATCCAGCTCCACTTCTTAAGTTTAAAAGTGTTACATAAAAGACAACGTGCACAAAATAACTTTCCACGTTTCATCAAAATATGCAAGTTGCAGATATAGCTCTGTGGTAGCTTGCTTAGCACCAGCATGTTCTTGGGCTTCATCCACATTGGGGAAGGAAAAAAAAAGCAAGAAACCCCCATATACACTTGTCCATTTCCCGGCGCTCCAAGGTCCCATAGACCTGACCATACAAAAGAGCAACTGACCACACAAAAGCTGCTGAAAGCAGAAAGGTCACAGCGGTTCTAGACCAGAGCATCAGGTGGGATTAAGAATTGGAAGTAACATCAGTGTGAGTCGCACAAGAGTTTCTCTAAACACACATAACTTTCCAGGGAATGGTTTAAACATGGACGAAGGGCCACATCACGGCACCCCTACTTCTCGGAGTACAGACCCGGGCCCTTGCGCGGGTGGAGACCAGAGGAGTGCAGGCCGCACTTACTCGTCGCCGTCGGGACACAGGCCCGTGGCCTCGTCGTACTTGGAGCAATACACGTCGGGGCTGTAGTTGAAGGTGCCATCGCGCTTACGGAGCGGGCGGCGCCGGCGCTGGTTCAGGAAATGCCAATGGAAACAGGTGAACGGCCGGTGCTGGCTGCACTTGTGCTGCAGAAACAGGGCGCACTGCTCCGTCCTGAACTCCTTCAGATACCTGCAGAGACAAGCGGCGTTGCGGGTCCTTCCGCCGCTCGAAGCGTCCCACTTGGGGCCGGTGGACCCCAAGCCCGTCCGCAGACGCCGCAGGAACCCGACCTATAAAGCCCGTACCCCAGTCCTGGGACTGGACTCCGGAAGCCCGGCGCAGCCTCCGCCGCGGGCGCGACGATCCCCACTCTGAGCCCGGGTCAGTCCGGGCGGGTGGAATCCGTGGCCGGGTGTCCGCTGACCCACGCGCCACCTTCCCGGGGCTCAGATCCGCCCGGTCCCGGCGCCGCCTCCCTGCATCCGCGGACCCAGGTGTGACTCCCCGCTTGGGCTCTAGGTGCACCGCGGACACCAGGCGCAACGCCCACCTTTTCTCCCGCAGATCGACCCCACACTCAGCGCCGGAGCCCGACTCATCCCCGGGCGCCGCCTCCCGACGTCAGGCGGCGGCTGCCCGCGGGCGCAGTGCCGCGCGACCATCGGCAGCCCAGGCGCGGCCCTGAGCGCTGAACGCAAGCGCCGAGCCCCAGTCCCCATCCAGGGGCTCGAGGATCGTTCCCCCCACCCCGCGAGCCCGGGCGATCGCCCAGCCCCCCAACCCCGAGCCAGGGCTCGCACCCCGACCCCGGGCGTCGCGCTCCGACCTCGGGCGGCGGCCGCGCGCGCGGACGGCGTGACCCCGCGGGAGGCGAGCGCCGCGCGGGGCGGCCGGGGGGCGCGGGCGGGGCTGCGCGCAGGCCGGCTGTCCTGCGCCGCGGGCCGGCGGCCCGGGGGCGGCGGCGCGGCACTGACCTGTAGTGGGTGGGCTTCTCGGTCTGCGGGGGGGACCCGCTCGGGGCCACCGCCGCCGCTTTCGAAACCGACGGCATTTTCAGTCAAAACAATGCAGCGCGCATGCGCCGCGCCCGCGCCCCCGGATCTCCCCCCGCGCGGAGCCCCCCGCGCCCCCCGCCGCGCCGGCCACGCCCCCGAGCACGCCGCGCCGGCCACGCCCCCCGGCCCTCGCCCACGCGCGCCGAGGCGTGGGGTGACTCGCCGAGCTCGGGGTCCGCCGCCGCCCCCCATCGCCGGCTCCCGCGCGGCGGGCACGGGGCGGGAAGCGCCCGTCGGTGCGGGGTCGCGCGGGCGCCGGGGCGAGGACATAGAGCCCGCTGTTGGACATGAGCTTTTTTTTTTTTTTTTTTTTTAAGCGGGAAAAGGTCTAAAATTAGATGATGGTGATTCTCGCCCCTGTAATAGTCTCGAGTTTTGAATTGCATTTTAAATGGTTGGACCGAATGCGAATTGCTTTAGTTGCGCAGCCTTTCTTTTCGAACGCGAATGCGAAATGCTAGCAATCTAGGGGCAGCTGCAAACACAGGCAAAGGGGTGCACAGGGCCGGCAGAAATGAAGCTGGAGGGGGCGGGGATGCACAGGGACGGGCTCAGCAAGCACCCGCTCGGATTCAAGACCAAGAAACCAGGCAGAGGTGGTGCCCACTAATTTATAACTGTGGTAGCCACAGCACGTGAGGCGGCAGCAGCGTGATCGTTCCGAGCAGCAAGCTGTAAGGCCAGAAGGGGCCCTGAAGGGCTAGTGTAAGGGGCCCTGTGGCTTAGGGAAAATAATTCAACCCAATTCCCAGAACACTGCTCTAAAATACTAGACTTGGGCGATTTATGTACAAAGGTAATATGGTCCAAATATGCTATTTTTAAAAACACTAATAACTTATCCGTTCCTGCCAGGATGAATGACCTCACATGATGTCATTCTCTGGATATATTTATTTTTTTTCTGGAGATATGACTACATGGTGCCAGGGAATCAAACCCAAAACCTTGCATAAGCTAGCCAAGCACTCTGTCACTGAGTTCAAGTCCCACCCCACAAGCCCTAAAATTAAAGCGATTGGGATGATAACTCTGAAAGTTAGATACAGGTGTCAACCTGAGAAGTACAGGCTGGAGTGTGGGCACATTTGTAAAGAATTAGTAGTAAATCCGGAGCAGGTCTCCTGGAGACTCCTAAGGGGGAGGCCCAGCCCATAATAGGGGAGCTTAGTCCCTGGGCAGGTGAAGGTGGAGGGAGCTAGTTAAGGAAGTTGGTATCCTACCTATACTTGGACAGACATGCTGGTCTGGCAAATAAGGGTTGCCCTCTGCAGTCTTGTGCATAGGTGTGGCTCCTGGTGTTGGGGCGGACCTTCCTGCCAAGGTTGCTTAAGAATTGTTGGGGGTGAGGGGGTTGAAGAGATGGCTTAGGGGTTAAGGCTCCGCCTCACAAACAATGTCTTGAATTCAGATCCCAGGTTCCGTGTAAAAAATGCCTGCACTTCCAACCTTAGTGGGCCAAGTCTGGGAAACTGGGAGCAAAGCAAAAAAGAGGTAGCAGCAATCCAGGTTTTCCACAGGGACACACAGTGCCCTCTGATACACAGGCACACAGATAATGTTTAAAAAAAAATTTAAAAACTTGTGTTTCCCTAAGCAGTTCTGCCGCCAGCCACTTCGACAATGATGGGGCACACCTGCAACCCTGACATCTCCACCGTATGCTGAGCTTGAGGCTGGCCTGGGCTATGAGACCCTGTCTCAGAAAGGAAACCAGCCAAAATAGAGGGCAGACTGGTGGGGCCAGCCCCAGACCTGCTAGCTGGAACAACCCAAAATGAAGAGCCGCCTATGGAACCTTCCAGTTGCCAGAGCTATGTAGAATGTTGTGCAGAGGTAACTGGGGACCGAGTGATGGAACTGGGAGATCTCTACTGTGGACACATGCAGATGGTAGGCGCTTCTCACTGACACCAACACCACAGAAAACAGCACAAGGAGTGGTCAGAGCTCTTTAGTGTTGCACGTTCTACCATGGGTAGCCCAGACTATCTGACTTACACAACAAAGTAATTTTTTTGCTGTGAATGTAAGAATTCACTTTTTTGGGCGTATTGGGCTTGGGGGTAAAGGGGCTGACTTTCCAGTACTGTTAACCCCCTCTTCCTTGAAAGACCTATTTTCTTTTTCAACAGTTTCTCCCTACTCAACCTTATCTTGTAAATGCTTAAATTGCCTGTCTTCTATTTCCAGGTCCTCTCCCTCTCAGATGTTTATGGAGGGAGCTTATCTGGCAAAGTCAACAGGCCCAGTGCCCTCAGAAAAACAAAAACTGCAGGGCAGTCGGGAAGGAAAGACACGCCTGTTACAAAAACAGTCAACTGGAATATTCAATTAACTGCCCATCTATCGACCTGCTGTACTGCGGTTCCTCCGGTCTCCAGCTAGCAAAGGGGTCTCCCTTTGCTAATATAACATCAACCATGCACATCAGTGCTAAGTCACCAGGCAAGGTAGCATCCTCTACCTGCTGCAGGGAACCTGACATCTTGTCCAAAATAAGCCCGCATGAGCTGGGGTATGTGGAAGAGCCTTTGCCAGAGTGCTAGAGGCCCTGGGTTCAGCCCCCAATATTGGGGTGGGGGGGATCATGTCACTGAAAAATAATTTTATTAGACAGGGTCTCACCATGCTGGCCTCAAACTTATGATTCTCCTGTCTCAGTCTCCCAAGTGGTGGAATTACAGGTGTGACTACCAAACCTAGCAAGCAAGTATCACTTCTAAAATTCTCAACTGAAGAAAACAATTGAATGAAATTGACAAGGGTAGCTATTGTGAAGGAGGGGAGTTGCATTGATTAGATGTGAACAAATGTATTTTCAATTTGTTAGTGTGTAAAATTAACATCCAAATGTTCTCATGGCACATTATAAAGTTTAACAATTCCGCAGTTACTCAGCAAACGACTTGCAAAGTATCACTATCGCCAGAATTGCTTTGGAAACATGATTAGGTTGTGCAAAGGCATCATAAATCCAAGTAACCCAAACTGTTCTAGGGACCTGAAGAAGTCCTTTGGACGGACTCACTGGGTCAGGCAAGGTAGGATCGAGTTTGGAACTGCCAACTGCGTGCTGTGTTGGCGCCGCCCGGGTCCTTCTGGGCATGAGCCGCATGCAACGCGAGTGCAGAAACAGCCAAACGCGACACCGAGTCCAAAGAGCGGCTGCCCGTTTCCTTCCCGGGTGGTGCAGCCGGCACCTCGTTACGTTCGCTCCCCGGATGCTGCCGGATCATCAGCGGCCTCCTGCGCCTCCTCTCCCAACACCTGTCTCAACCACTGGTCCGTGCTGGTCTCCTGCCTCAGGTAGCACCAGCCGACCAGAACCAAGAAGGACAGACTGACGGGCAGCACCTTCCACCACGGCCGCTGCTCTTCCTTGCCCAGGGAGTGCTCCACCGTCCAGCGGACTGGGGACGCTCTGCTGGAGGAGAACTGGATGGGGCGGTTGGGGTCCTCCTCTTCCTCTTCCTCCTCCGACGAGCGCTGGCCCGGGTGCCGGCCACTGGGCGGCGGGTGCAGGCTGCGCGAAGGGCAGCCCATGAGCCGCAGCACCCGGACGGCCCTGGAAGAGAGAGAGCAGTGAGCGCAGCGCCGCGCCGCCGCCGGCCCTCGCCCGCGGGCCGCCCGCGGCGCTCACCCCGCAACCCGCGCGCACAGAACACCGTTCATCGCGACCTCCGCTCGCTCTCCGCGGCGCGGCGCGGCACGCTCGGGTCACTTCCGGCGCACAGAACCGGAAGCCGAACTTAACCCAGGCCTCGGCTAACGACTACATAACGTGAGCCTCGTCACACAACGGAAATGGCTCATTTCCTCTTCCGCCTAGGGCTCCGCCCTTGCGGACGCGTGGCACGCCGGGAAAGGTAGTTGTTGGCGAGAGCCCACGCAGTGTGGGCGGCAAGCAGAGACGAGTGCGACGCGCGGCATGCCGGGAAATGTAGTTCTCGGCCTCTCCCAAGAGCCCAAGCCCAGGGGGTGCGGGCGGCCGGCAGATGCGACTTGCAGCGCTCTGTGGAGCGTGCAGCGATTGCGAACACCGAGGATCTGCTCTCTCGCTCCCGGGACCGTCGACGCGGCGGGTTCTCCTTTGTCTCCAAGGAGCGAGTCTTCCCCACTTTCGGAGCTCGGTCCAGGAGCACAGTGAGTGCACCTCGCCGGTGTCCGCGCGCCTTGCAGTAAGGGTGCTCCGCCCCGCACACGCCGCCCTGCCGGAGCGCGCCCTCAGGGCCGAAGTGTGCGACCTTGGAGTGAGTGCACATCACATTCGCCGAGGACCCGGCAGCCATCTGCCCTCTGGGAGAACGGAGGTGACTCCACGCGGGCCACCCCGTGTGTCTACAAACCGGGAGACGATTGTGGAATTGCGTCCCGCACTGGTGTGCCTGGCCATTTGAACTGGGAGCCGATGGGGGCGGAGTGCTGCAGTGACTCTTGACGCTGGAGACGCAGAAACAGGAGGATCCCCAGCGCCAGCGGAGCTATATAGCTAGACACTGTGACGATTTGAAATACAAAATCTGGGGCCAGCCATATAGCTCACAGGGTAGCGCCTGCTCCCAAACCTTGTGACCTAAATTCAATCCCCAGGAACTTACACACTGGAAGTTGAGACTTCTCTAACCTCACGCGTGCACCACGACCTGTGTGCCTTCTCTCCATTTTCTCTCTCAAATAAGTAAAATATTAAAAACAGGGCTGGAGAGAGGACTCACGGGTTAAGACTCGGCCTCACAAGCAGAAGGTCCTGAGTTCAGATCCCAGGACCTACATAAAAATGCCAGGAGGAAACAGCAGTGGCCAGAACTTCCTGCCCTTGTGAGAGGAGCCTGGAAAATCCCAGAGCTAAGCAAAAAGAAGGTAGAAGCAATCCATGATAATTCCTATTCCTGAAGTCACTTTTGGTCCTCCACAGGGACACACAGTGCTCTCTGATACACACACACACATAATGAAAAAAAAATTAATAAAATACAACAACAAAAAGAACGACCATTAGTAGTCTCTCTTGTGACCTACACTATTATGTATACAGCAGGCACACCTGGACTTACCACAGGGTCCACCAATGGCTGTGACTCTGGATTCATTAGCAATGCTGTGAATCAATCATAAGAAACAAACACACTTTTATCTGGTTCATGGTGGACACCCATGGGTCCCAGAAACTATCCTTTCTCTCCAAGCAGAGGCTTCATATTTCCGGTACAATGTCTAAGAGCCAGCTAATGGGAAACAGAAGTCTGCACTAAGAGGTGACCGCCAGGTCTGCACTGCAGGTGGGGAGCTGCTCCTCAGTCTTAGCACCCCAATGATGCGGGAGAGTGGCTATCACCAGGCCACAGGGTACCCTCCAGTGTAGCAACAAAGTGCACCTCCAATACCTGAGCCCATTGTTCTGCCCTCAGAGGATGCTAGCTGCATGAAGGCTGAACTTGAATTCCTTTCCACCCAAGCAGAGACCTGCAATAAGTGAATTTCATTCAGAAAATAAAAGATGCCATTTCTTAGTCTCAGAATCTTGAAGGGTAATTTGCATCCATTCCATCCTTCCAAACACAAGAGTCCAGTGATATTTGGGAATCCTCATACCCCAGGACGCCCCACCCAGGACATCCCTGACTCCCAGCTGCTGCAGGATTAGTGAAACCCCACCCCTTCCTGCCCCTCCCGCTGGTGGGGTTTCTTTTCCCTCAGGAAAGTTGAGCTCTTGTGGCTCAATTGGTTCTGCCCTTAACTTTTCTAGGGTCTCCCTCTTGGGGCAGCTCAGGGACCCCTCATCCTGAAAGCAGCTCCTGCTTTTGTCTGTCATGGGTTTGTGCGCAGTAGAGGGTTCTGGAAAAGCTGCCACCTGCCCCCAAGATCCATGAAATCAGAAGACACCTTGTCGGTTTTCCGTCTTCTCTCCATTGAAGCAGTCCTCTGGAGAGACTCTGTAGGAGCCAGGAAGTCAGAACCGAACAAAGCTCCAGTCTCGGGAAGCTCCTGAGTTTATACACTTCACAAGGCCCCTCCCCAAGGCCATAGGAGCAGGAGCAAGTGCTTGGGAAAGGATGATCTCCCCCGGGGCCAGCAGGAGTGTCCTCTTTGAGCACCCCCCACGCTGGAGGTGGAGGGGGGCTGTCTTAAGTCATCCAGCACCTGTAAGAAGCCCAGAAGACACAAGCATTTGCTGACCTAAGCTGGCGGCATGACTCCTAGTTCAATCACAGGTGTTCTGTCCTGGTGAGTGCATGTCTCCCTAGGAGACACACATGTGCCCGCTTCCTGGTGGCGAAGCCTCGGCCTCTCACAGGGAGGAGACAGCACTGGAACCCAGTGACACCTGTGAGCCCCCCAGCCCAGGAGGCCCAGCCCAGGACCCTGGCTCAGGGCTGCTGTGTCAACAGAGGCACCTGTCCATCCAGGCCCTGCTCCCCACCTGTTCCCAGAGCCCCACAGTCAGTCGCACCACGCTGCTGGCAGCACACCCCACCTAGCAGCCCTCATTTAGATAATAGGAGGTAGCAATCAAGGGGCCCAGAGGCTGGACAAGAACCAGAGGCCAGCTTCCTGGGTGGGATGCCGTAGGGCAGCCGGATGCACACTGCGCAGGACAGCTGGCAGAGTCAGCCTGAGACCCAGACCAGGAGCCAGGGTGGGAGCCGGGCCCGGAGCGGGGGCTTCCCCCGGCTCAGCTTCCAGCGATGGCCTGTGAGCGCTCGGTCTCCATCATGGTCTCAGATGAGAGACGGAAGTGGACACGCGGGCCAGCAGTTTGTTCCTTTGGACTCAGCCTGCCCGGCTGGGGCACCACACCTGGGACTGCTGTGAGGGCTGGGCATGGACACAGTCTGGGTGAGGATGTTGCCACCCCAGAAAGCAGAGTCAGCGCCTTTATCTGAAAACAGGGTCTTTACAGGGTAAAGTGCCATGTGGGGAACCCTGGGTCCGAGTGGGCTGCAGACCCAACGGGTGGGCCAAGTAGAGAGGAGGAAAGGACGTACTGTATCACGCATCCTGTGACCAGAGGTGGGAATAACCTTCCCGAGCATGGAAGGGTGCCCCACCTTTTTTAAGGGCTCCTGGCCTCCAGTCCATTAGGAATCGCTCATTATCTTAAGTCACTCCATTTGTGGTACCTGGTCACGCAGCCCAGAGACTGATCTAGACTCATCTCCACGTCACCCCGCTCCTGACGGCATCATTCACCCAGGGTCCCCAACCCTCTTGCTCAGTCCCCGGCTCCTGATGTAGCATCCTCCTACCCAGGCCCCTCTCTTCCTGACCGGTTCTGCTGCAGGAGCCTAGCACGGAAGCCAGCAAGGAAGAAGCCCCGTGGTGCGAGGGCCACCTTCAGGGTGTGAGGGTCGCCTTTGATGGCCACTGCTCAGGCCCACAGCCTGGCACACAGGCCAACACCTAGCCTCGTTGTTGCAAAGCACATAGAGAAATTTCATAGGAGACCTGTGCGCCCATAGCATGAGGTGCCAGCCACAGCTCAGCACCTGACAGCAGACTCATTTATTGTCACTGTGCTCAAGAGCTGACATGTTGGAGCTATCGATTTTCTTGGGAGAAAATCGTGGGCAGGATTGTGCCTCGGGAAGGGCAGAGCCCTTCCTCAGGTGGGGCGAGCAGGGGTAGTGGGCAGAGCACAGGCTGGGCCTTGCCATAGCCACAGCCAGGCAGGTGTAGGACACGTGCTGTGACAGCCCTCTCGGGGTGAGGAAGGCTGACCCCCCAACTTCCCCGTGGTTACCCTCAGCCTGCTCTGCGCACTCCTTGCCGCTGGCTTGAACTGATGCAGACGCCTTTTCCTGCCTCTGCCACGGACCTCATCCACCATGGCACCCAAGCTACCCAGATTCTTCTTCCCAGACACTCAGCAGCTTGGAGTCCTCCCTATTCTAGAATCTTCCATCCCAGTCTGGAGCTTTCCTCCTTGGTCTCTTGCTGAGCAGGGAGGACCAAGGCCCTCCGGGACTGTTAGAGAACAGCTTGTCTCCACAGCTCCTGCGGGCATCTCTGCACGTGGCCCCCTATGCCGCCTGAAGTTGTGCGAATAGCAGCCTTACTGTCTGGGTCTCTGACTCTGAGTCAGGGGAGGGGAAGAGGCTGTGTGTGTGTGTGTGTGTGTGTGTGTGTGTGTGTGTGTGTGTGTGTACTCTGGGTGCCAGGCCATGGGCAGGCTTGGGGAGTGATCAGCACCTTCCTCCTCAGGAAGGTTTTTCCCACAAGAGGGACATCTTTCCGTTCCTGTTGTGTGGGCTGTTCGTGTGTGCACGTACACACGTGGAGTGCTTGCATGCAGTATGTGACCGCGTACTGTGTGCACGTACGCACGTGGAGGGCTTGCATGCAGTATGACCATGTTCACGTGTGCACGTACACACGTGGAGGGCTTGCATGCAGTATGACCATGTTCACGTGTGCACGTACACGCGTGGAGTGCTTGCATGCAGTATGACCATGTTCACGTGTGCACGTACACGCGTGGAGGGCTTGCATGCAGTATGACCATGTACTGTGTGCATGTACGCGCTCGGAGTGCTTGCATGCAGTGTGTGACCATGTTCTCATGTGCAAGTATGCGCGTGGAGGGCTTGCATTCATATCTGCATGTATTTGCCTAGTGGCCAGGAGACAACTTCAGGTGTCTTCCTCAGGCTTTATCAACTTTCTGCCTTTCAGAACTCAGCAAGGAGGCTGAGCTGGTCTGGCTAAAGAGCTCTAGCAATTCACCCATCTCTGCCTCTTTGGGATCCGATGGGGGTTTTGTTTACAATTATTTTACAATTATTGAGAAGGAGAGAGCAGACAGAGGAGGAGAAAAACACATGTATGCCGTGGTGCACAAGTGGAGGTCAGAGGACAACTTTTAGAAGTCAGCGCTCCCTCTCTACCATGTGGGTGGGCTTCCAGAGACCAAATGCAGGTCGCTGGGTTTGTGAGCAGGCACCTTACCTGCTGGAGCATGTCACTAGCTCCTTGCGTGGTGAGGATGGTACGTGTCATACATGTGTCACATCGTGCACGGGGACAGGAATGTGCCTGTGCCAGGATGCACACCTTGCTGAGGCAGGTATCTCGCCACCCCTGGTGCTCTGTGCAGTCCAGGCCAGCTGGCCCTCGAGTTTCTGGGCCGTCCACGCGTCTTCACATGCTGTCTGGCGTAGGAGCGCTGGCTGCACAGGCGCACACACGCACGCCTCCACATTCGGGTTATTGCGGCTTCCAGGGACTCCGCTCAGGCCGGCAGGTGTGCACGCAAGTGCTTTCAGCCACCAAGACATCTTATGGACCCACACTGCTGTCCTCGACCTTACCTTAGACGTGGGCTTGCATGTAACATGGGTGCTTGATGGGGGGCGGCTCTCCTAGCCAGACACGGTGTCCTGCACGCCATCCAACCCCACTCAGGTCGTCGTCCCTCCTGCTGTGCTCGCCTGCCGCGCCCAAGCAGATGCCACAGCTGCATGGCTCCTGTGGTACCCCACAAGGGAGACGGGCATCGCTGGCCTGGAATCTAGAAGTAGACAGGTCGCACTCCAGAGACTGCAGGGAAAACTGCATTCTTTGCATTTCCAGCTTCCAGAAGGGCTTGTGGCCCTTCCCCACCTTCCAGCCCCTCAGTCTTTCCTCCCGCCATCTGGCAGGGACTCCGCCGTCACCTCAGGCTGCATCTTATCCAGGAGCTTCTGGTGTGCAGCAGCTGGGATGCATGCATTTTCCAACTCTCCCTTCTGCTGCGACATCCCGCTTGTCTACATTCCCTCTGGAGCCCCTTCTCTGGTGTGTGGGACTTTGTCCGGGGCACAGCTGTGTCCCATTCTGCCCCCTGCAGTGCCCAGCTGAGATTCATGCAGCCCAGGCAGAGACGGATGGAGTGAGCAGGTGGCCATCTGAATTCACAGCCTTGGCAAGTCCTCTCTGTCTCCAGTCCCGGTCATGGTGAGACACTGCCCACATCCCTCCTTGGCCCTCCACCCAGCCCCCGTCCCACCTGCCCAGCAGACCCCAGGCCTACTGGATGTTCTGCCAATCCATCTATTTCCACCTGATCCTGGCCAGTCCATTCTTCCTATAATATGCAGCAGAGGGTGCTATGGCTTCAGCTAGGAGCAGCTACGACCCCCCTTCTCCCCACCCCCACCACACAGCCCCTATGTACACACACTGCAGTCTAGCTGTGTGGACCCCAACTGGGGCCTCCTCTGGCTTGGGCTTTGATAGGTCAGAGTTGAACCAAGGTTGAGGTGGACCACCACAGCCAGGCCCCTGGGCATGGTCAAGCCTGAGGTCAGAATGGACAAGACCACAGGCCAGTGAGATAATTCAGCAAGGAAGGGTCACCTGGTGACCTGAGCTTTGTCTGCAGAACCCGCAGGTTGGAAGAAAAGAATGAGTTTCAAAAGTTGTGCTCTGACCTCTGACCTCTGACACACTGTGGCACATGTGCAACTGCTCGCTCTCTCACTTCTCTTTCTTTACCTCTTTCCTCACTTCTCTCTCTCCTCACTTCTCTCTCATTTCTCTCTCCTCACTTCTCTCTCTCACTTCTTTCTTGCTTCTCTCTCCCATTTCTTTCTTCCTCACTCTTTCCTCACCTCTCTCTCCTCACTTCTCTCTCTCCTCACTTCTTTCTTGCTTCTCTCTCTCCCCTCATTTCTCTCTCTCTTCCTCTCTCTCCTCACTTCTCTCTCAATAAAATATTTTAAGCATGTTAAAAACTAAGACACAAAGCAGGCTGGGCATGCGGGTACCCCTTGTTCTGTGGCAGAGCCTCACCTGGGACATGGGCTCTGGGGACAGGGCTGGGTTTCCTTGCCCAGGAAGAGGGAGCAGCCGTGAAACGGAAGCAGCAGCAAGGTCCCTTTCCAAGCCTGCTGTATCCTCGCCAGGGGACCTGTCCCTTACTGGCCATGGACAGACACACAGCTGGCCCTGAGGTGTGGGTGATGTCTTAGACCTTCACGCTGGGGCGTCGGCCTGGCCTTTCCGGGCACCTATTCTCGAGGCTGAATTTCTCATTTCCAGGCATTGAAGTGTCATTAGAGTGGGACCTGGAAGTTCCGGAGCCACAGAACGACTGTAGTCATCAACACAGGTGGGGGGGGGGTCAGGAAAGGATGCTGGTGTGTCATGGTGTTGGATGACTTCCCACAGTCCAGCATCAGGACCCTGGAGGCTCACTGGCTTGAAGTTGAAGTGTTGTACCCTCCGAAGGTGGCAGTGACTGGAACAAGGGGCAAGGAAGGCCCTGGTGAAGGGGGTGAGTGGTGACCTCGTCCCGGTATGGACCTGTGAAGACTCAGAGGTGGGATGGGACAGCAAGTGCTGTGGGGCCGAGGTGGTGGGGCCGGGAGGGTGCTCTGTCCCTAGAACGAGTCCAACCACAGTAGAAGCCAGCGGTAGCACTTGAATGTGCCCAGTCAGCACTGGGGGTGGGGGGCGGCCGGCTGCTCCAGGGCAGGAGAGAGGGCCCTGTGGGGTATATGTCCTTATGGAGTGTACCTGGACCAGGTGGAAGAGTGTCTGATGTCCACCCTGAACCACAGAGTATGACCAAATCAGTCTTTGTAGATGGGACTAGCCACATTGAGAACGTGATAGGCCGAGTGACAGGCATCCTTATCAGAAGAGGTGAAAGCTACACTTGGTATGCACGACCTACTAGAATCCTGCTACTCAGGAGGCGAGAAGATTGCTGTGAGTTCAAGACCATCCCAGGTCACGTAGCAAGATCCTGTCTCAAGGGCTGGAAAGCCGACTCACGGGTTAGGACTCTGCCTCAAAAGCAGAAGGTCCTGAGTTTGGATCCCAGACTCCATGTAAAATGGGGATGACCTGCACTTTTGATTGTGCAAGATGGAGCCTGGGAAATCCCAGAGCAAAGCAAAAAAGAGGTAGAAGCAATTCAGGATGATTCCTGAAGTCACCCTTGAGCCTCCACAGGGATACACAGTGCTCTCTGATACACACACACACACACACACACACACACAGAGTAAATTTAAAAATAAACAAAAAAGATCCTTCCTCAAAAGAGAGAGAAAGGGGGGCTGGAGAGGTGGCTCAGGGGTTAAGCCTCTGCCTTGCAGGCGGAAGGTCATGAGTTCGGATCCTAGATCCCACATATAGATGCCAGGCGGAAGCGGGGGCGGCCTGCGCTTCTGGTCCTGGTAGGGCGGAGCCTGTGAATCCCGGGGCAGAGTAAACAAGGAGGAGGTGGAGGCGTCCATGGTGGTTCCCGAATTCATCCATAGTTGTACACACACACACATACATATGCATATGCACACACACACATGCACACACAATTGAATAAATAATAATAAAAAAAAGAGAGAAAGGGGGGGAGAAAAAGAGGGAGAAAAGAAAAGAGGAAAGTGCAGGAGAAAGAAACTGTAGACACGGGCCCAGGCCTTCTGCAGCTGGCAGCAGACGCAGGAGTGTCCAGGGGCCCCTCAGCTACCCCAGAAGGAACTAACCCTGAATCACCTCCCGAGGGACAGCGGCTAAATCCCTGCAGTTCTAAAGCCTCCTAGTTAGTGACCAGTGACAGTGGGGGCCTCAGGAAGCTGATGGCACCAGGAAAACAGGGGCTTATGGCACCCGGCAGGAATTGTGGCCCCCAATTCTACTCAGGGGTCTCCAGGCAGAGGAAGCGCCAGGCCAAGGAAAGGAGGTACCCTCAGGACGCCAGGACCCAAGCATGCACACACAGCCTCACAGTCCTGACCACTCTAGATAGGAGTGGTCATCTGGATAGCGCTCAGCCATAGGAGGGTCCCATGGCTAGAGCGGCTTGGTAGGGAGCCCTGGGGCTGCCAGTATTAGCCCCCACCTCAGGCCTGGCAGGCAGTCACACAGTCTCGGTTCCTCGCCCAGGCTCCTGCTGCGGGCTGGCGGATGTCCTCTGGAGAGGCATACTCCAGAACTCAAAATAGCATGAAATTTAATTTTCTGCCTATTTGACAAGGCTTGGATCGGGTCCCACTCGGCCCAGATAAGGGTCCTCGGGTACAGGGTGCTGGCCAGCTGGGCCTGAGGCAAACACTCCACCGTCCCCCGGCAGTGTGCGTGCAGGTGAGGCAGTCTTCAGGGCTCCCCCCGCGGGGCCCTGGTTGCCAGGCACTAAAGCAAACGGGCGGTGTTTGCCCAGTCTGCGGTGACAATGCCGTCGCCAAATATTTGCCGGCCTCGGGTGGCCGCTGAGCCAACTATAAATGCTTGCGCCCAGGTGGAGGTGGGCTGTAGAACTGAGCTGCAGCCCCAGTCAGGTAAGAACCTAGGTGAGTGGGAAAGCGGGGGGGGGAGGGGGGGCTGCCGGGCTAGTCATATCACAGGATTTGGGAGGAAGCAGCAGACCCACTTCGCTGGGAAGGGGCCTGCATTGATCTGCGACCCACCACGGTGAGCAAAATGTCCACAGCAGAGTGGCCGGTCCTGGGGGGAGGAAGACCCCCTGTTCAGCCTGCTTCCCTACCCCGGTTTCCAGGAAGCAGGAAGTGGCTGCGCCTGGGTCAGCCTGACCCTGAGGGGGCCTGACCCAGGGCCTTGGCCCCTCATGCCTGGAGGGAGATGGTTTTCAGGCTCATTGAGCCGGCACCTGCGCTCTTTCTTCCTCAGTCCTGCTAGTCATCCTCTACCTCCATGTGGTGAGGTGTCTGTTGGCTCCCACTGCTCAGCTGCCTCCTGACTCCCACCCCCTCCGCCATGTTCCAGATCCCCAGTCCACAGGCCTCCCTGGCTGTCCCTGGCGTCCCTCCCGCCTCCAGCAGGAGTTGCCTGGAGAGAAGATGTGGGGGTGTCTTCTCACATTGTGGTCAGACTGAAGCCTGGGGTGAATGGGGTGTCACCACATCCCTGTCACCCTAGCACTTTGCAGGCTGAGGCAGGAGGATTGCTGCAAGCTCAAGGCTAGTCAAAGTCACATGTGAGACCCTTTCTTAAAAAACAAAACAAAAAAAACCACTTTCACCCCATTCCCCCAAAAAACCCAGAGGCCGAGACTGTGGCTGAGTAAGCCCCGCGGGAGGCAGGCCCCAGAAGGCCAGGCACTGGGCCTGCTGCCATGGCACCCCAGGCCATGGGCCCTCCCCCACAAATGTGGGAGCAAGGAGCCCCTGGGCCTCCCCGCTCCCACACTGCTGCCCACAGTTGCGGTGATTCTAGTGGCACTTCCTTTTCTCCTGCTCCCCAAGACAGCCCCACCCTACACGACAGGTCAGCGATCAGCTCGCTCCTGGACCCCACCCACACCTGTGCCCCAGCATGCTGTTTCTCGCCCCCATGCGGGCTGCCTACATGTCCACTCAGCCCTCCCTCCTGTCCCCTGCTGGGCCAGGTACTCCTGAGCTGAGGGACCTGCAGGGAGGGACAAGCCCAGGCAACCCCCCAGGGCACACGGGTTTGGACCCTGTGTCCAGCGGGTGCCGTCAGGCCTGATGACTAACCTGACCTTCCACCTTCTCCTTAGAGGAGCCTACATCTCAGAGAACCCCCCAAACTGGTGCACCTCAAGAAGATGGCTGCAGGTGTGATACGACCCGTCTGTGGCTTCCGGCTGCCCCTGCCTTCCCACCAGCCCTTCCTACCCTCAGACCTGGAACCTCTAGAAACTTCGGAAGAGGAAGAGGAAGAGGAGAAAGTAGAGAATGAGAAAGAGGACGAGGAAGAGGAAGAAGAGGAGGAGGAAGAGGAAGAGGAGGAGGAGGAGGAGGAGGAGGAGGAGGAGGGAGGCCAGGACCTGCAGGGTAAGGACCCCCAGGGTTCAGGAGCAGCCCTGCAGGGTCCCAGCAGCCCTGAGACCCCACTGCAGCTGCTGCGCTTCTCTGAGCTCATCAGTGGTGACATCCAGCGATATTTTGGGCGCAAGGACAGCGGGCAGGACCCAGATGCCTGTGACATCTATTCGGATGGCCGCCAGACCAGCCGCACAGGCCGGGAGCTGTACTATGCTGACCTGGCGTGCTTGGTCCAGGGCGGGTCTCCTGAGCATGAAGAGGCTCCTCTGTGCTCCCCTGGTGGGCAGCTGGACAGGCTGGGCCTCAGGAGAGATGGCGTGCCTCCGCTGGGCCCCCTAGCCGAGCTCTTTGACTACGGGCTGCGGCAGTTCTCGGGGCCCCCCGTGTCTGCGGGCCACAGGCTGAGGCTGGAGCGGAAGTACAGTCACATCACCCCCATGACCCAGAGGAAGCTGCCTCCATCCTTCTGGAAGGAGCCAGCGCCCAGCCCCCTGGGTCTGCTTCAGGCGGGCACACCTGATTTCAGCGACCTGCTGGCCAGTTGGTCAGCCGAGGCTGGCCCTGAGCTGCCGGGTGGGGTTACCCAGGCCTTGGAGGGCACACAGCTGGCTGAGGTCTAGCCAGTGGACAGAGTTGAAAATGTGGGGAGCAGCAGAGCGGCCTCTCCTTGCTACAGCTCAGTCCCCCTCCCTGGGGGGTTCAAGTAGCCATGAAGCTGGCTGTCCCCTCAGGAGCCCCCCAAGAGTCTGGGCTTGTCTGTCACTATAACTGAAGTGGGGGGGTTTCCAGATCTGGCTGTCAGCTCCCAGAGCCCCCTCTGTACACAGGGCCCTCATAACTCTGCCCACAGGAACTGGGTGGGACTGGGGTGAGAGCCTCAGTTCCCGAAGGCCATGCTGGGATCCGCTGTGCAGACGTATCCCTGGAGAGAAGCTCATCTCTGTTGGCCCCCTGTGGGGCCAGAGCCGATACTCCTGCATGCTCCCCCTCAGCTGGCTGGCGGCAGAGGCTGCAGGGGAACCCAGGTTTTCTAGAGGATGGGAAAGAGGTCTACCTGATCACACAGATCACACGGCTACGTCCCCGGTCATGGCCACAAGTGGCTTCTTGCTATCACAGTGTGACAGGCACCTGGGTGGGCTGGGAGTGTCTAAGGCGGGCCAGGCCTCGGCCTGTAGCTTCTCTTTGCCCCACAGGAAGTTCCCGTGGGTCCTGCCAGGTGTATGACCCAGGCGACTCTGAACATGTCCCCGAGAAGGTCACAGTCTGGCACTGGGACAGGCAGGATGGGAAGGGTGTGGGGCTGGGAGGGGCCTTTTGATTTGGTCCCTCCCACTGCTGACCCCCTTGTCAAGCTCTGTGGGCCGACGGGCCAGTAAACTCTGGTTCCAACAGATGCCAGACCTGGAGTATTTATTTTTGGGACAGGATCAGGGATATGAGCTGGGGTGCAGGCTCCCAGCGGGACTTCTCCAAGCCACCAGTGGTCTCTGCTGAGCCCGCAGGTGCATGAGGATGGTCTTCCATTGAAGCCACCTGCTCGGAGACACAGCTCATGGACCCCTCCTCACGGACAGCCCACTGCCCTGTGGAAGACCCAGGTTCCCTGTTGCCCACCTCACAGCTTGATACAGGCCCCAGGAGTTCACGGGAACCAGCTGTCCTGGGGCCACGTCCTTGATGAAGAACCGCTGCCTCACCAGGGACATGAACACCCGCTTGCTGCCCAGCGTAAGCGCCCAGGGGCCCGCCTCGCTCCACAGGCTCAGCATACTCTCACGCAGGGCGGCGATCTCTTCCGTGCGCTGTGGGTGCAGGGGTATGGGATTTCTCTGAGCCCCCACGAACTCAGCATGACTGCAGGGTCACAGGGTGGGCAGTAAACGGGGTGCTTTGCTCCAGTGCGGTAGCCCAGCAGGACGCCCTCATCTCCCAGAAACACCGCTGGATGCCAGCCAAACAGAGGGACAGCTGGCTGGTCAGGGGAGCTGGGGCCTCAGAGACTGAGATGCAGAGGGTCTCGGGCCAGACACGCAGAGGCAACGTGCCCCCAGGGGACTCCTCTTACCAGCTTGGTCTCGGTATTAAACTTCAGGTTCTGGATGGTCTTGTTGGCTTGGATGTTGTTCTCCAACTTTATCATTTGCTTCTGGAACTGAACAGTACCATTCGTAGGCAGACATGGGATGCTAACTTTCAGTTGTTCCCAAAGGACCCCACCCCCAAATCACCCCAGGGGTACCGTGGCCAGCTGGCCCTGGATCTCGGCGATCTTCCGCCCAGGGTTGTCCTCCTTCAGCAACTGCACGGACAGCAGGAGGGTGGCCAGCTCCTGCCGCACGGCCCCCACCTCAGACTCCCTGTGGGCACCAAAGGCTGGCTGTGGCGGAGCCTGAGGAAGCCCGGAGGAAGAGGCTCAGGCCGGAGCTGGGGACAAGCTTGAGGTCTGAGCAGGCTGCAGCAGAGGCTCCGAGCGGGGGCCAGCCTTGAACAGGGCTGCCACACGTGCCAGCTTGTACTGTGGGCGTCAGTGCGGCCCCGAGCTCACACCTCTGAGAGGCTGCAGGACTCACCTGGCTTTGCTCTCGGAGGAGATCTTCTGGTCTACATCACTCTTGTGGAGGACATTCTTGTCTGAGACGCTTTCTATCTGAGGAGCGGGGAGGGGAGCCCCGCTGATTCGGCACAACCAGCTGAAGAGCCCCAGGCCAACCCAAGCTCAGCTAGGCAGGTCTGGATTCTTGAGGCTGGGTGTAACCCCATGTTACCCACCTGCCGGGAGAGGCTGTCCACTTTTTCCTGCACCTCCTGCAGGTGGGCGGTGACCTCCTTCAGCCACTGGGACAGGTCCTGCAGGGACTGCCTCTCCATACCATCCCACCCTGCCTGCGCCTAGGAGTCCAACACGCAGTGAGTGAGGTCCAGAGTCCGCGGAGGGAGGACAGAGATGGGTGGATGGGGATGACTGAAGCCAGGGCACAGAAGGCCCCAGGATGTGGGATGGGGAGCACCTACAGGCACCTCTAACTCTAAATACACTTGTGCACAGATCCGCACATGGCCCGGGATGACCTGCCCAGGCACCTTAGAGGACAGACTCATCAGCAGGACCAAAGCAGCCCTGGGGGTCTTTCCAGGCAGGGTCACCCAGCTCAGCAGTCACGCCCCGTAGGAGGCGGCCACCCCTGCCGTCCACTGCTAGCATCAGACACTAAGAACAGACAGGTCCTGCTGCAGGACCAAGGATAGAGACTGGGGCCGCAGGGCTCTTTGATTCTTAGCGTGTGTACCCAGAGGGGCTGCAGACGCAAGGAGATCCAGCCCTGGACCAGGTGCGCTGTTCAGACAGCTGCAAAAGAGAAGCAGCCCCTGCGTCCATTAGCGGAGTAGCAGCAGACATAACTGGTCCTCTTCACACCAGGGGACACCGTCCCGATGTAAAGGTATAAGGGGTGTGGCTACGCGGCGCCAGGGGTGACCCATGAAGGCAGCTCAGGAGAGAAGCCACAGAAATAAAAGTCCACACGCTGTGGCGAGGTTACGGATATGAAGTGTCCACAACACACAGATCAGAGCCAAGCCAAGGAGAGAGGAGACTGAGAAAGACTTGGGTTTCTGTTGGGGGTGAAAGTGCTGAAAGTAAAGACTTTTCCGGGAACACGCGAAAAGCGGGGAATCGGGCCAGATATAGAGGCGCAGGCCTGCGATCCCAACACCCAGGAGGCCGAGGCAGGTGCGTTGTGACTACCAGGTAAGCAATAAAGCAACCAAAGTAAATAACCACCGAGTTGTGCTCTTTAAAGGGTGAATTGCTAGCAAAAACAAGGGAAAAGAATGCCACCCGTCCTGGCCTGGGGTGTCATAGTCAGGCCTCTACCCTCCCGGGCCTCTCCTGGGATTGCCCAGCTTGCCTGGGACAGCCGCGTGTCCAGCATGTGCTCCTGCAGCTCCAGCCTCCAGCTCAAGGCCAGACAGTGCTCATTGAGGTTCTTCAGCTGTTGGGCCAGCCCTTCTATCAACCCCTCCAGGGCCTGATTCTTCTCCTGGAGCTGCGGGGCGCAGAAGAGGTCGGAGAGGCCCCAGCTGGAAACCCGCATCCGCGTGCACAGGAGCTCCTGCCAGCCCCTTACCAGATCCAGGACGCCCTGAGTCTCCTCCTGGGCCGCCTTGCCCGTCAGCTGCACGGCCTCCAAGCTCTCCTGGACATAGGCAGCCAGCTCTCCAGCCTGGCTCTCCTCCAAGCTCACCTTGGCCTTCCTGCATGTTGGTGCCAAGGCTGCCTTCAGTACAGCAGGGAGGCAGCCGGGTTGCTAGCTCTATGAGCTCCTAGGATATCCCACAGACCAGAGCGTGGGTGCTGCCCAGGAGGAGCTATGTCTCCGAGGGAGGGATGGCATGAGGAAGAGACTGGAGCCCAAGCACAGGGATGCCACATCCAACGGGCCTAATGCTCTACTTAGGGCGGCTGGGGTAGGACGCGCCACTGAATTTAGCTTCTGAAGACTGGCTGAGCAAGGGACTGGGCAGCCTGCTGATGTGTCAGGACACCCACCGGGCCTCCTGCTCGGCCAGCAGGACGCGATTCAGAGACACCTGGTTCTGCTGCACAAACTTGGTCAGCTGGAGCACGGCTGTGTCCAGGCCCTGACACTTCTCTGAGAGGTGGCCCTCTTCCTCCTGTATGGCAGAGGTAGCCCTGAGCCCCGGTGCCCACCCCAGCTCCCGCTCCACCTGGCCTCCCAGGCCCACCTCGCGCTTTGCCCGCAGGGACCACAAACGCTCCTCCGTCCGCTCCTGCAGCTTCTGCCAGCGGTCCTCTAGCTCTCCCCGCAGGATGCCCTCTGCCTGCAGCCGCGCGCTGTCCGAGGCCTTCATTCTCTGTGGGACACCGCGGACCAGTGAGTCTGCACCCTGCCCTTGCCTGGGGAGCCGCCAAGGCAGCGGGACCTGCCCAGACCCTCACCTGCTCCAGGGCCAGGAAGCTCTTCTGCAGGAAGCCGCATAGCTTGGCTTCTCTCTTCAGGAAGCGGAGGCTCATCTCCTCATTGAGCTTCGTTACCTGGGCCTGGAGAGGTCACATGGTCACCAGCCTCCCTCCTGGATGTCTTACCCCACACTGCATAGTCGTTTTCTCAGGCAGCTCACATCCCTCCTGTGTCCCCAAGCACGGCAGAGCTGGCCGCACAATTGGGGCAGGAAACAAATGTCCAGTGTCCTCCAGAGGACCAGGAGAGGCCCTGAATACCCTCAACACCCATGCAGACCCCCTAAATGCAGCCAAAGAAGGCTGCATGGTAGCCATCTGTCTTAGTTACTTTTCCTGTGACTGCGATAAGGGACCCTCACAAAGCTACACAGGGGAAGAAAGGGCCTATGTTGGTTCTCAGTTCAGGGCACTCGTTTGTGGTGGCAGGAGCCCCCAGCAGCCAGTCATGGCCCATCCCCAAGCAGGAAGCAGAGAGTGATACGCACCACGCTGTCTCTACTTTACACAGCGCAGGATCCCACTCAGAGAATGTTCCTGCCCACCCTAAGCTGGATCCCCCAGGTCAAATATTCGCATGCTGAGCCGGAACCTCAGGGAGGGAAGCAGGCGCAAGGACCCCCTAATATGTGAGGACACCCCCACACATGCGGGAGCACCACAGCATGGGCCTCACCGCAAAGGTGAGAGGGGTACAGAGCAGCCTCCCTGGTTCTGCCTCCTCCCCACATTGCTCTCCTGTGCCAAGGCTCTGATGGCCTCGCCCACCATGTCACTCCCCCCTTGTGACACTGTCGCTCGTTAGGCCCGACTTGGTCGAATCCACCTTGGAGCAGAGCGGCTGCTGTGCCCTCGGGAGACCTCGACCATGGTCTTGGCAAACAGCTGTATGGTAGAGAGCTTGGTCTGTGAGACCAGCCAAAACCCCCTCTAGGAGAGGGAGGCAGAGTCATGGGACCTCCACAAGACCCTCCCCTAAGATTAGGACCTCCACTCTCTCCTGCCCACGTGTCCCTGGCGCTAAATTATATAAATGGCAAGAACTTGATAGGGGCGGTTGGGACTCTTTTTTTTTTTTTAAATATTTTTCATTCATTTTTATTCAGTTTGCGTGTGCATGCGTGCCTGCGTGCGTGCATGTGTAGAACCACGGACAAATTCAGGAACCACCATGGATGCCTCCACCTCCTCCTTGTTTACTCTGCCCCGGGATTCACAGGCTCCACCCTGAACCAGAAACGCAGGTTGCCCCCGTTTCTGCCCGGCGTCTATACATGGGGTCTAGGATCTGAACTCAGGACCTTCCGCCTGCAAGGCAGAGGCTTCACCCCTGAGCCACCTCTCCAGCTCCAATGGTTGGGACTCTTATGGGGGTCACCATGTGGTTGTTTAAGTCCCAATAAACTCATTTAACCACCAATCTGGAGTCATAACCTCAACTCTCAGTCACTTGTTTTATCCAGCCAGACAGCAAATACTTCAGCCTCAGAGCATCTCATAGTCTCTCAACTTTAGTGCCTAGAGAGTCACCATCAATGTGCTCAACAAACGTTCATGGCTCTGTGCCAATAAAATTTTATTTATAAAAACAGGCAATGAGCTGACACAAGCTTTAGAGAGCCCTCAGAGGGTCTGCTCTCAGGGGGAAAGCAGGCACCCCCAGTGAGGAGGAGGAAATAACTTCCCAGGCTGCTCTGCCCACCCCTGCAAGAAGCCTGAACATGCATCAAAGCTGAGGAACTGGGCGGCTGTGCTCCCCTCCTCCCATCACTCAGCACCACGCTACAGCAGAGGTCCCCCGACTTCTGAGTGGGAGGGGACACCCAAATCTGGGAATCTGTGACTCCTACTTGGAAGAAGTGCTAAGGCTGAAAATGGCCATGGAAAGGCCCAGATGTTCCTTTTGCTGTATGGGCCGAAGCAAGAGTGACAGGAAACTGACAGGAACCAGTATCTGCTCCTGCAACCTTCAGCTACTGAACACTGGAAATGCGGCCACGGAACATCAGAAATGACTTCAATTGCCTAAAATTTCAGCCACTATCATCAGTAAAGGGGGCAGTGATCACTGGAGTGAGAGGTCACCACATCAGAAAGGGTGGGGTTGGGGGAGTCTGCCTATGTGTTATCACGCAGACAGAGCCACAGGGCTGCAGGAAAGGGAGAGCTACGGAGAGACAGCAAGGCCACCCAGGCCGGGGACTCCAGAGGTCTTCTGCCCACGGCCTGCCAGGGGTCGTGCCTAGGCTGGGCTGGACCTCTGACGTAGTACCTGCATCTTGGCCATCTCATGGTCCACCCTCTGGCTGGTGTCTTCCTGGGTCTTCTGCAGAGTGCTGCAGGCTGACACCCGGCCCTCCTCCTCTTGCTTCAGCAAACCCGTCAGCCTGGCCAACCTGGAGTGGTGGTGGGGTCCTGCCAGCTCAGCTTGGGAGCCCAGAGAGGCCCTGGGTACCGAGTCCTTCCAACCCAGGATCCACCACCCACCAACACATGGAAGCAGAGCCAGATTGAGTCCCAGGGATGACATACCAGGAGGGGGCGGGAGGCAGAACCCCAGCAAGGATCTATGGAGGGTCTAGGGCCCATTAGCAGCCAGCAGCTTGATCCTGAGGGCAGGGGATGGCCCTCTGGTAGCGCTGGGGGTACAGGCAGATAGGACCCCCAGTTGTGGCCTGGACTTTGGAGCCTGCCCAGAGACGTGGCCCACCTGAGGTTGGTCTCTTGCTCGGCGCCTTTCCGCTCGGAGTCCTGCAGCATCTGTGTCCTCCTGATGTGTGTCAAGGCTTCCCGGACCTCCACCAGCCTGGGACAAGGAGCCACCCTGCCTTTGGTCTGGCCGCTGGGCCCAAAAACAAGTCTCCTACCACGTGCACAGGCGGCTGCAGCAGCTGCACTCTGGGTCTTTCTAAGTGGGACCATTGTGGGTACTGTATGCTTGAGCAGGAAGAGCATTTGGGAGAACAGACATCCAGAGCAGGTGCCTACACAGGCCCTGGTGCCAGCCATGCCCAAAGGTCTGGGTCCCCGCCCCTCCCGCTGAAGCCCACGCCCTCGGGTGTATTGTGGTACCTTTTGTCCAGGACTTGCATCTGGGTCTGGCTCTGGGGACCAGGAAACTGCAAAGGGCGTGGTGCGGGGCAGGCTGGGTGTCCTGCCTGTCAAGTCCCTCCAGCACAAACCCAAGTGATGTGGGAGCCAGAGCTTGGGAACCATTCTAGAACCAGGAAAGGGGCCACTGTGTTGGGTTTGGGGGACACGTTGCTGTTCTGAGGCTTACTTCCAGTGCTTCCTTCTCAGGGCTCCGGGCTGCCTGGCGCACCTCCTGCCGCAGCTGCCGCAGCTCCGAGGCCTGCATCTGCACGTGGGCACGTACCTGCAGCAGCTCTCGCAGCAGGCCCAGGGTGGCCTGCTCACAGCGCTTCTTGTGTCCCCGCAGGGACACCACCTCAGCTTGTAGCTCAGCCACCCTGGTCGGGGTCAGAACAGGCCGGTTGGGGCCGTGCCCGCTCTGGATGGTCCCTTACCTCTGGCCCTGCCCCCTGGGCTGTGAATCTCACCACTGCTCCAGCTGCTTCTGGCGCTTGGAAGTGTCCTGCTCAGGCACCGAGGAGGTGGAGGCCAGGCCGCTGTGTTCATACGGCTCCGAGGTGTCCAGACTCAAGGGCTCAGGGCTGCCCGGGCCTTCTGTGAGGAGCAGCTCCAGGTCCTCAAGCGTGACCGTGCTCAGCTGCGAGGGGGGCGAGAGCCCTGGCGAGGGGCTGTTAGCCAGCTCTGTGAAGAGGCGCCTCGGGCTCATCTTTGGGGGCCACTAACTTCATGGCCCTGGTTCACAACACTCCAGCTCGGGGCTCAACAGTTAGTTGACCAGTGGTCTGGGACCCCGAGGACACCCAGTGCTGGACAACAGGCGCAGGATAGTGGTCCCACCCAGCCAGCTCCATCAGACCCTGTGAGGTCTGGAACTAGGACCCTCACCTGCCCATGTGCCGTCCTGGCTCCTCAGCTTACCTGACATGGCTTCACCAGCAGCCCCCAATTGCGGCTCTGACCCTGGGATCAGTGCCCCTGTGGCTGCCCAGAGCCCAACACCAGGCGAGGAGGCTGAGGGGCTGGCGGGGGGAGGTACAGGGAACTCAGGTCAGAAGGCTGCAGGCCCTCAGGGTCAGGTGGGGCAGGAGGGGAGGGTTTGGTCCACAGCGAGAGGGCAAGAGTTGGGAGGAGAGGCGGGGGGATGGGGGGCTTCAGATGAGGGTGGGTGGTGTGAAGCAGTGGGCTCCTCCCTTTAACGACTTGCTTCTTCAGTGAATCCCGAAGGAGGCAGGTACAGCTGGACTATTCTGGAACCTTCCTTTCCTCACCAGAACCTTATGACTTCATGGCCAACTGCCAGGGGAACCTGCACATCCCAACTGTTCCTGAAGGACCTGGAAGTGATGTGCCCCTGCGAAGGATTCCTCTGGGTGAGGGCCCCTGGCCTGTGGCCGTGGTAGGAAGAGATGAGGGCAGATGCCACCATCAGCCCCGAGGCCCCAGGGGGACAAGACGGACATAGCCAGTCCTGTACGGGGGCAAGAGGTCCCGACAGCAAGATGGCAGCGTGCCAGAGGCACACGGCCACGTGGGACTTCCGCTTTCTCAGCAGCCACAGTGCGAAACTCAGAGGATGAGTGAGTTTTGATTGCTTTATTTAACCCAATGTATCCAAAATATCATCTCAACATGTAATCGACACAGACCTGTGGACAGAACGCACATGCTTTTTGGTATCAAGCCTCCTTCGGTCCACCTCAGCTGTGCCCTTCTCCCACCAAACCCACCGTGCCCAGCAGAGTGGAATGGCAGTTACAACTTGTGGTCAAGGGATGAAGTCAGGGTCCCAGGTAAAGAGAGGGTGACTTCTCCACACCTGCCTAGTTTGCAGCTGTTCCACAGGGGTCCATGGGGGGCTTTGATGCTCCCCAGGGTTGCAACCACCGCCCATCATAGTTTGAAGAAGGCACAATCCAAATGCTTGTTGTCACCATGCAGAACACCCAAGCCATGAGCCTCGAAGGGGAACAGGAGGCGGGTGGTGGGGTGCAAGCCCGCCGTTGTTCACACCCAGATGGCTTGCAGGGCCTGTTTCCCTGTGGACACAGGTCCGCAGTGCTGTGTGAGAGCCACCTTCTCAGTCCATAGGGCAGGAACGCCCGGCTGAGCCCAAGGTGACGTGTGCAGGCTTGGACCCAGCGCATGCTGACACTCAGCTCTCCAGACCCCCGTCTTCTGGGCACAGGGCTGGGGATGGAGCGCATGTAGGCTTCCAGACAGGCCCTGCTCCGGCGCACAGCTCCCTCACACCTTCGCTGCCAAGGCTCCCAGTGTTGTGGCAGTGTGGCTGCAGGGCAGGCAGTGCCCATGGAAACAACACACACACAGGCACACACGCACACACACAGGCACACACGCACACACACAGGCACACACGCACACACACAGGCACACACGCACAGGCACGCACACACACAGGCACACACACACACACAGGCACACACGCACACACAGGCACGCACACACACAGGTACACACGCACACACACACAGGTACACACGCACATCCTGGCTCTAGGAAACGCACTGCAGTGGGTGTTGTTTTGCACATGTGATCCCTGAAGGAGAAAGGACCAGGTGGGTTGGCGTGTGAGGAGTGCAGGGCTGGGCGCGGGGAGATGCTGAGGACAGCCGCCCGCAGGGTCAGGTCCATACTCCAGCTGGGCTCCAGAACAGAGGACGAACGGTTGCTCCTGCTGTTGGCGCTGCCTAGTGAGCGAGGCTTTGGTGGGACCAGGGACCCCGGGAAGGGGCACAGAGGGGCCAGGGTGCCACGGCTCAAGGCTGGGAACAGCTCTCACGTCTGGGCCAATGAGAGCTCTTCTAGGCCCCCCTTTCCCAGGCGGTACCTGGCCAGGTCCTTCCTGGTCACCAGTCCCACCACCTGTGCAGGAGACACAAGATCAGAGACCCACAAGGTCTGCAGAACACCCACACATATCGGACATGGGGCTCCACGAGCTTTAGCTGCTCGGAGGCGGGAATGTGGCCAGGGTGCGGGACACGGCCTACACATCAGCACCAACTTGGGGTACAGGGCTAGGATGGGTCCCATGTGTCAGCGACCTAAGACAGCAAAAAGCCAGTACCCACCCGCAAGCTGGCAGGGATTGTGGAAAGCACAGGGTGGGCAGCTCGCGCTCTCAGAACAGGGCCACCAGCCTCACCTGATTGCGGTTGTCCACCACCACCAGGTGCCTCAGGCCCAGAGCCCGGAAGAGCTTGAACACGCGCGGGAGAGATGCCTCCTGCAAGGTGGACACGGCCTCAGACCCCGTTCTCACTAGAGAACGAGGTTCCATTCCCAGAGTTGGGGTGCCAGGGTCCTGAGCTGACCCTCCAAGACAAGACACAGAGCTTCCTCCCAGGTTTCCCTGACATTCTGGACACGCCTCGCCAGCTGCCCAGCACAGCCCACTGGTCATATTCCTGAAGGCTGCCATTGCCTTCAATAATCAGTCATTCACGAGAGCCCAAAGGATCCTCTTCCAACTATAAAAGGCATTGTGCTTGGACCCCAGAGGCCAACCAGACCCCAACGTGCCCCCCCCATTCCATGGGCCTTCAGGTACCTGCGGCACTGTGTAGGGAGAGGGGTTCATGAACTCAGAAAGGTCCATGGCGCATTCGCGCTCGTCCTGGGACACGTGAATGGACTGGATGGGTGGGAAGCGCGGGTAGGCATCACGGAAGTCCTTCAGTCTCAGTCTCCGCTGTACCAGACCCATGCTGGACCTCTCCACAAACACCTGCAGACAGCAGCCAGTCAGGAGCCGCCCCTGTGAGGACTTCCCAGGACACCCCGACCCAGGACTGCGGCTGCACCTTGTGTTTCAGGAGCACAATGAGCTGGGAGCGCAGGATCAAACCCTGGAGCCTCGCCGGCTGTGGGAGAAGAGGGGTCGGACACCCGGTGACCGCAAGGGACCTCAGCTGACCACGCTGGGCAGCTTTCCCACGGGTCCACCGCCATCACCGAGCCTCCACAGGCTTTGCAATGGGCACTTTGCATTCACAACCTCACTGATCCCTGAAGAACCCAGAGCCCCTGGCCCTGACGGGAGCAAGGTGTAGGCGGTGATGTCAGTAGGTGGGGAGATGGAGCCCAAGTGTGTCCCCCAAGTTACTCCCAAGTCACCAGTGCCAATGTCCAACATGTCTCAGCGGGACAGCACCCAGGGGGGTGACCTCACCGGACACACTCATGTTCTGCCAGTTCCTCACGGAGGTCACAGCCACCAGCACCAGACTGACGGTCCAACATGATCAGGACCACAGGAGCTGCAGTGTCTCCACAGCTCCACGTGGGCTTCACGACGCAGACTCCCTCCCCCCACCCTCACAGGCGAAGGAGCCAAGGCGCAGGAGGCACCTCGGTACCTGAGAGTCACCAGCATCTTCCACCACAGGGAACCCGTTGTGATTAGACGCCGTGTCACTGAGGACGTCCACGATGACGCCGACCTTCTCCCGCCTCCTCAGGCAGGTCACCGGTGTGCTCATCACCTCCCTAACACAAGGCCAGGAGACAGTCACAGCCCTTCCGTGCGCGCGACAGACACGAAGCTGTCAGACTAGGAAGTGGGCGTCTCTCACCATGCCACAGACAGCCAGGAACTTGGACTCCAGCTGTGGACAGCCCACAGGGAGCCCCAATCCCTGAGCAGCTCCCCCAGGTAGACCCACTCCTCACCCAGATCACCCCCACACCAGCCTGAGGGGTCAAAGGCAAGCTGCGCATTCCAGGCCCCAACCTGGGCAGGAAACAGAGACTGTGGTAGCCCTACCTGGCCGTGAGCGAGTGCGAGGTGACCGGGGCCTCCCAGTGCAGGAAGGGCACACTCTGCAGCTGGATGTGCATGTCATACAGGCCCTGCGGCACAGCCAGGGGTCTCATGCAGCACTGCTTCCCTCTGTGACCCCCCACTGCCATCTCCCAATGGAGACCCCAACACACTGCACCTCCCCTGAAAGACAGGCTTTGGGCATGGCTCTATGGGTCCCTCCCCACGAGGCCGCCAGGCCCCTGACCCCAGAGCATCAGCTCCAAGGTCAACAGAACAGGACAGGCCTCCCGTTCTGCACACCTCAATGAAGACGTCGCCCACGATCTTAGCGGTCATCAGCACCAGCATGATGGGGAAGCCGTAGGTCACGTTGCTGGTGGCCTCCATCATGATGACCGTCAGACTCAGAGTCATCCTCACAATCCCACCTGTGGAAGTGGCATGAGTCCCAACCCCTTCTAATACAGGGTCCCCAGTCCCACCATGTGACTGAATCTCCTCCAGACCCTTGATGGTAGGACGGTACCATGGAGACAAGGCCAGGTGAGGTGGACCATCCCTTCTTTTGCTTTTACGAATGGCCAGACCAGCCCATCCGTGGGAGGGGCATGGCTAGGGCTGGAAGTACAGTTCCCAAGATTCTGGGACTCCCACCCATCAAACCAGGTGAGAGCCAGAACTTACCAAGCTGGGCAGCAGCTCCCATCAGGGCATATTTGCCGGGGTCTGCCCAGATCTGTGGGGAAAACATGAGAGCTGCCAGGCAGTGACAGGCTTTCCCAAACCCAGCGGGTACACCTGTGTGGGTGCGATGCTTGGGCCCAGAGATCCACTTGAGCCGGACTCTAATGGCACGTGTGTTTGTGTGCGTGCACATGTGTGAAGATGTTCCACTCCAGTGCCCTCTGCTATGGCAGTGCCCCCTAGCTAGCTGTATCTGGCCTAGAGATGGGTACATGGCTCGCCAGGCTCCGTGCCAAGGAGCCAGGTGCGTGAGACAAGCACAGGAGACAGTAGTGGTCACAGGTGGCTGTCACCACAGACACATTCAGGAAACACTCAGCCACAGAAAAGATCCCAACATGCTACAACACAGATGAACCAGGCAGATGGCAGTCCAGAATACATCCAACGCAGACAAGCAAGGCAACACACACCCAGAAGACGCCACAGCACAGATGAACCAGGGGACGGCATGCTCCGTCAGAGACTCCACAGACACACCAGGATGTACACTAGGGGCCCAAGAAGTTTCTGGAACAGGAAGGCTGGTGGCTGGTGGATTTGGGGATGGGATACGTTAAGCTCCTTCCCAGAAGCAAGCTCTCTGGAGCCCATGCGTGTAAGACGCCCTCAACAGCACATGCTCAAAGTGACCATTCCTGAGGTTGGCGAAATGGCAGGTAAGGCACCTGCTTGCAAACCTGGCCACCTGAATGTGATCCCCAGAAACCCACATGATGGAAGGAGAGAACTGACTTCTGAAAGTGGTTTTCTGCCCTCCTCATGTGCCCACAGCATGTATAGTCTTTCTCTCTCAAATAATTAAAAAAATCATTTCTGGGAAGCGTCGTCAGCTAAAGACAGAACAAGGAAGCAGTATCTGGAGGGACACCTGAGCCAAGGCCAAGGCACGAGCAGCTTCCTGTTGCTCTCCTGTCCGTAAGTTAATTCTATTCAAATGGCTCTTGTGTCAGGGAGAAACCCCAGCAAAAGGCCAGGGAAGCTGACATGCACGGCAAGGCTGGTGGATCAGCCTTGGACGGACCTGGGCCCTTCTCTCAGAGTGTGGCTGACTGACAGCTGCAATGCTTTTGTCCACCTGCACCAGGTGCCTGGCTCGCCTGTGGTGGCCCCGAGACCCAGGATAGCCAGGAACGCCTGAGCAGTGGTTACTGGCCTTCTCCCCCACTCACCGCCGCTCCTGTGAGATAAGACAAGGAGATGCCAAAGAGCCGACCCCAGGCGGCCCCGATGAGCAGGGACGGGATGAAGACGCCAGCAGACACTGTGAGCCCGTAGGTCCAGCAGGCCAAGAAGAAGTAGACCAAGGTGAACAGGCCCAACGTCATGGGGTTGTAGGAACCTGGGGAGAGAGAAGCTGCTGGGACTCACCCTGCAGGGCCGCCCCTCCTGCCACACGGTCTCTCCTGGGAGCCAAGCCTTCAGGGTCCATGTCTCCAGCTCTGCCTCTCCATGGCAGGCCCAGGATGGGCCACTGTGGTGAGAAGCGCAGCAGGGTAACCTTGAGCTGGCAGCTCAGGCTTGGTCAAGTCTGGGGGCTGCCTAGGTCCCACAGCAGTGTCGGGCTCCTCAGAATGACCAACAGCCCAGAGTGAAGGCTCCTGTCCTGCCTGGAGGCCCCTCAAGTACAAAGGTGCAGATCCTGCAGCAGCACAGGTTCCAGACTTGGCTGGTCCTCATTGCCGTGACCTAATCAGCCAGCCGGGCTAGGATGGGCTCCCGACACGGAGCATGATTCAGGGAGAATGCGCTCAAGGAGGCCGATGACCGAGAAGTGTCCAGTTGGGCCCAAGCTACAAAAAGGAGTCACGCCCAGCCACGCTGCTGCCCAGCACACCCAGCCACGCTGTTGACAATACCTGGTGGGTCGTGGAAAAGGCTGACCACACTCTTTTCAGGGGTGTTGAAGAAGGCTGCCGCCATGGAGTTGTACTCGCCGTCCGCACAGAAGAGCTGCAGGTTGGGAGAGAGAACAGCACGGCCTCTGGACACAAGCCCCAGCATTGCTGTGTGTTCACATACCCTGGATCTGGGGCACCTCAGGTGTGCACGCGTGCGCTGGGCTGGCTCAGCCTGGTGGGGCTTCAGTGCCATGCCCACACCCTGGGAACCTACCGGTTCCTGTCACCCGGAGAAACAAGGATTCAAGAGCTCCATGAGCATGCCCCTAAAACTAACAGTGGGATTCCAGCCCTGCAAGCTGGCAGACCCCTCGTTCCACCGGAGTGCTCTGTATACCATGGAGCGTCCCCGTGGGTGTGCGTATGTGTGTGTGTGTGTGTGTGTGTGTGTGTGTGTGTGCGCGCGCACACACAGGCAGCCCTCACAATGGAGTTCTTACAAATGAGCTGCCACGGATGTCCTGGACAGTTTCTGTGTGGTACAGGGAGACGCTTCTCCTGTCTACGACCTGAGTGCCATTCTGAAGCGCTCTGCAGGAGATGCTAGGCAGGTTCCTGCAGCAGCCTCAGCCACTTTGAGGAGCACAGAAAAGCCGGAGGCCTGCCTGCTGTGCAGCTGTCTGCAGCGCTCCTGCTGTGAGCAGTTTAGGGCGGTGCTCCCCGGGGACTGGCTGCTCCTGAGTCTGGGCGGGGTCCAGACCTACCTGGAGTGGGTAGGACATGGAGCTCCCCTGCAGGGGCTGGCAATCCCGGGAGGAGTAAATCAGGACAAAAGCAACGGTGGCTGTGACGGCGGCTACCAGCATGGCCTCGAGCACCTGGAGGCAGGGCCGGTGGATGTACCTAGAGCCCAAAGCCAGGGGAACCTTGCTGCAGGGACGGCCAGGGTACCCCCACTGGCCCCGCCCTCGGCAGCTGTCATGGCAACCTGGGCTAGAGGACACTGACCAGAGGGCCGCACAGCATAGGTTTAATGGTCAGTAAGCCCCGGCTCCAGGACAGCAGGGTGTCCTGGGGCTCTCTCTCTCCCTGTGGCTACAGACTTCCCAGCAGTGACTCTCCCTGCTGCACTCCGACAGCAGAGATTGGGGCTCCCGAACGACTCAGTTGCTTCTCTCCTAACCACAGTGCCTGATCCACCAAAGGCGTTGCTCTCCGTGCCAAGTTTGTCTCCGAACTTTCACCAATCTCTGAAGTGCACAGGCCTCACCCCGAGAACTATCCCTGAGATGAGCTTTCATCTCACTCTCTGGAGAGCCCTTCAGTCTCAAGCCTGCTTGTCCCCCTCTCCCAGGCCACACACCTGAGCAGCTTGACTGGGTAAAGAGACCTTCAGGAAGGACCCCAATACACAAGGTCTAAAGACCTCGTCCATTTCCACTTCTGCAACTTGGTTCTTTCTCACCTGATCCGAAACATGGTCAGCCAATAATTCAAGGCGTTGAACACAGCCCCGAGAACGCCACCTACGACCAGGAGAGTTCACCTGAGAGTCCGAGGGAGGATGGAACCTGCATCAAGGACTCCACAGGTCAGCAGGCCTTGGTGGGGGCGCACTGCATCATGACTCTGCTGGCTCCATCTATCCTGGGAAATGCCTGCTACGTGCACTGCCGCAGTGCACATGTGGGCGTCAGGGAACAACTCTTGGGCTGTTCTCTCCAAATATGTGGGTCCAGGGGATTGAACTCTGTTGCCAGGCTTGGTGGCAAGTTCCTGTACAACGGGGCCATCCACTGGCCCAGTTAAAGCTCCCTATAGAGCAACGTGGACTGAGCGTTCTTCACCTGAAAACTCAGACCCCAAATCTCTGAGCATGAACGTGATGCATATGTGGGTCTCACTGTACCCTCCTGCGATGGCACAGGGCACAGAGGGGCACACCATGTGCAGGCTGGTGCTTCCTTTCCAGAATCTCTCACTGTGTATATGCAAATGTTGCAAACATTTTTTTTTAATCAGACATCTGAAGTGCCCTGGTCCTGAGCTGTGGTCCTCACTCTTGTGAATGTTTCCCCTCTGCTTCTTAGCCATGCCCAGGCTTAGGCTTTGCCAAAGAAGTAAAGCTCTGGGTCTTCCTGTCCTCCTGCCCCTGCGTGAGCCCTCCTGAGAACCCAGGACAGAGTCCTGCAGTGAGGAGCAGAGGTCTCATCTGGGGTCATTGCAAAGCTGAGATGTGGGTGGTCCGTCCTGACCTTGGTTCACTCTGGTCCCTGGGATGGAGACAGGCCCTTACCCACCACGCCCATGGCGATGAAGACAGGAATCTCATGGATGGTGTAGGCCATTTTCTGTGCAGGAGAGAGAGAGAAGGGTGTAAGACACCGTGCACACAATTCTGCCACTTAAACTCCAGAACCAGACAGAAGCTCCTCCACATATATAGATTCTTCTCACACTTGTACAGAATCAGAAAGGTCTCATGAGTGAAAAAGTGGGTGCTCTGAGGAGAACTGCTCTTCCTGCAGCTGGGCCGTTTGGCTGCCCTGTGCAACTTGGCCCTGGTGCCTGGAACTCAAGACATCTGCATCACACCTGAGGGACACAGACCTGCCGGGCTGGTCCCTGGAACCTCCCAGAAACTGAGGGCCCGAGAGCTGACCAGTAAGGGCTCAGCTTTACAGACAAGAGCAAGAATTTCCTAAAGCCAAGTTCAAGTTCTGGTCCTAAGCCAATGAACATCCTGAGCTGGCATCAGAAAGTGCAAGGTGGGCAAGGTGGAAAGTTACCTCCGAGTCAAATCTTCCAAAATTGATGAGGCCGGGACTAGACAGGTCCCACATGTTTCCATGGTAGATGCTCAGAACAAAGTTCAGCGTGAAGGTGGAAATCATAGAAGCAAAGAACTGTGGCAGAGAGACGCCAGAGACTCATGAACACACTTGCCCCCCACAGCTAACTCCGACCCACAGCCCACACAGAACCCTTGAAACAGCATTAGAACCCAAATTCCCTCAGAACCCCAACTGGCTCACCAGCACCTTGAGGGCCTGACCCCTTTGGCTTGTGCATTACATCACAAACCACCCATCTGACGACTGAGGTTAGATGGGGAAACTGAGTATGCAGACCTTGCCCAAGACAGAAGGAGAGGGGTGAAGCCAAGCAGGCTAAGTCACCATCTGGCTGGCAAAGATGGTGCTGCTCCATTTCTGACGGTCAGGAAGGACATGAGGGAAAGTGGTGTCTGAACACCCAGGACCGGATGTGGGCGGACTGAGTATGAAGTGTCCACTCTGCCCAGAGTGTTAATGCCGCCTAACCTCAGGGGAGACCGGGGACAAGGTAGGCACTTACGATCCTCCACGTGAGGAACTGGTTCCAGAAGGAGGCGCCCTCCTCCAGGCTGAACAGGACTCCACCTGAAAGGCAGGTAGCAAGGTGGAAGAGTCACCCAGGCCACAGAGCAACCCACCCACTGCCAGACACAAGGATCCCATCATGTGGAGCTGAGGGTGACAAGGCCAAAGTTGCAAGCTGTGAATCAATGCTGTGCCCTGACCAGCAAAAACCACGATGCTGTGAGGAAGCAGGAAGAGGCGTGCCCACCAGTCTGGTTGCCTAAGAAGGGCCAAGTCACAGACTAAGAGGGGCTGGCCCCTCCTCACCCACAGGGGCTCCAAACGCAGCAGACACTCCAGCTGCAGCTCCTGCCGAGACAAAGTCCCGCTTTTCCGTGTCTCTGCGGAAGTACTCAAAGATCTGGAAAAGGAAGACAAGTGTTGTGGGAAGTGCTGTGGGGCACCTCAGGAAGGGAAGATGGGCAGGGTCCACCAAAGGGACTGGAAGAGGTCTTTACGAGGTGGAGATGCGCCACCTGCTGGACTTGCAGCGCTAACTGCAGGCAGTGACGGAACTGTTGAGTATCACATGCCCGCGGCTGAGCTGAGCGTACAGCCACGGAGCCCACAATGGTGAGCTGAGGTCAGTAGAGAAGTCTATGGTGCTCCTCACTCTATCCAGAACACTGAAAAGTCCAGCAAGTGCACAGTCTAAACTCACGCTCCGTTTCAAAAAGGACTGTTTGGCCAGCCTGGCAGCTCACTGTAACCCAAGCTCTCAGACTGAGGCTGGGTCGTGAGTTTGAGGTCAGCCTGGGCTACAGTGAGACCTAATTGCTGTAGGAACGTCAACTACAGTGAGACTCGATTGCTGCAGGAATGTCAACTGTTTTGAAATTCACGTGTCTGAGGGAGTACTCATCAAAATGCATAGCGACCGGGAAACAGGCTAGAACTGCCCCATGTATGGGACCATCTGCAGCTCTGCTCTCCCTTGGGAGACACGTCCCTCTAAGAAGCGGGTCAGAGCTGCAAGTCTGGGATGGGCCTCAGACAGGCTGCACAGTGTGACTGAAGAAGCCACGCACCTGGGCTGTGAGCAAGCCGAGCTGCCCCTGGGAAGAGATGGGCAGAGAAGGAGTCGCTGGGATGCTTAGGTGCCCACAGGTTTGGGTGAGACCGCTGCATGTGTGGCTGACAGACTCTATGTCCACGAACCCCAGGGCTGTGTGTGTATTGGGGAGCGCTCACCTTGAAATCCCGCTTGAGTGATGTTGACCGTCCTTGGGAAATCCCAGCAGCGATCACCGAACCTGAATGGATCATTGGCCCTTCCTGAAGGACAGAGACCAGCACTCAGAGGCTGTCCACAGACTCTGGATTCTCACGGGACCCACGCTCAGTATCACAAGCTGTTACCTTTCCCACGGCCAGTCCTCCTACCACGGACAGAATCACACCAGACACCTTGATCACCAGCGTCTGTGAACAGGGAAGATGCAGAGTGTCTGAGCAAACACTGACCCTGCACCAGAGAGAGCAAGAAAGCTTCACACAGCGACATGACCCAAGAAGCCAGCGCCACGGGCGGGCCAGCAGCACCTCTTGGGTGAGGGTCCTGCCCATCTTCCCCCAGCAACACAAATACCAGCACCCACAGCTCCTGCTCACGGCCCCTTGGGGACCTGGTGGTGCTGGCCCTGGAGAGTCCCTAGGGAGACAGACTGAGCCCAGCAGTTTATTATGGTCACACCTGCCAGCAGCAGGGGATGGCGCAGCACACACCCCATCAGCATGGGTGTCACTGTTTAGGGGTTTCATCACAAAGCCACGGAGACCCCTGTCTCACAGCAGCACCTTCTCATTGCAGTGTTCGCGCAGTCCTCCCCACGCCAGGCCAGGAAGCGTGAACGTAAGGGCTGAGGGAACTTGGTTCCCTGCATGCATAAGCTGGGAGCACTTGGGGCTCTCACTGAGGAGCACTAAGGGTCAAAGCCCCACATGTGTCTGCCTCTCCTGTGCTCGCCTCTGGTGAGGGAGAAGGGTGGTACTGCGACCCACACTCGCTGGAGCATCTAAGGAAGCCTCCTGCGCCAGTTTGCGCGCCAAAGGCATCCAGCTTAGTGTCTACTCCAGGTAACTAGGCCTGCTGCGCCCCTACTCACAGCATGGCATAAGCAGGTCTCCCAAGAGCGACCACCTCTCCTTGATCACAGAGCACCAGGTCCAGGGCACCCAGGGGTCATGAAGCACCCTATGAGAAGCCAATACCCACCACCTCTGGAGAGGGGACAGGAGGCAACGCTGGCCAGGCTTGAGCAAGAATAGCAGAGTGGAAAGAACTGGCCAGCCCCATGGAATCAGGAAGGTGCTGCTATGAAGCAGAACAGGAAATGTCGGAAAAGGGGGAAGCCAGGCCAGCTCCCATCCTCGCTCAGCTCCTCTGGATCCTCAGGACTCGGAGCCACACAGTCCTGAGTCAGGTCTCGCGACATATTCAGTGGTTCCCTCAATACTTAATATGTACAAAGACCAGTTTTTGCAGTTTCCGATGCACGGCCTGTCGGCAGGCCTGCACACAGCCAGCCTGCATGCGTCTGAACCCAGAGTGCAGAAGCCAGCAGACAAGATGCGCCAGCAGAGCTGGGCGTCTTGCCCTGGGTCAGGGCATGACTCACCTTGAGCCGCACCACATGGGGGATCTTCACCCCGTTGAGGAAGCACTTGATCTGGGGGATCCCACTACCAGCAGCAACTGGCTGGAAAGAGAGTGGTGTCACTGGATGGGCAGAGTGAGTGGACACCGTCCTCGTGGTCACGGGAGACACGGGGACTAGGAACAGAGCTCCTCACATCCTCCCACCCCAGAGTGGAGCAATCTCCGAAGTAGCTAACCTGTGGGGACATGTGAGGTGGAGTCAGAAGTCTTGTGTCCCCCAAGAAGGGAGGGTGGGAAACACTTCAAGATGCTTCCTGTATATGGGACAGCTGCTCTGCACCACACAGAAGGTTCTGGATGCTATCTATTCCTTTTCCCCCACCCCACAATGAAGATAAGGAAAAAAGAGTACCTAGGGGAAGGGGAAATTCCTGGGAATCCTGGGAAAAGGAGCCATTCCTGGCGTGGGAGTGAGAGGTCTCCTGGGTGGGGAGGTTGGCTGCTCCCTCTTGGCTTGGGACACTGAAGGCTTTGGAACATACTGGTATCTTGCTGTGCCAAAGCCCTGGGCAGCTCTTGCCACACATGAGCTTGTAGCAGGAGTGGTATGCCTATGTGGGATGGGGACTGCACAGCAGCTTCGCCAGAGGCGGGCTGAGAAGGCTCAAAGTGTTCTCTGCTCTAACTGAACATTTCCCATTTGCACCACGCTGCAGTTCTCATGGGCAGGAAGTCCAGGTCACAGGACAGCAAGGTGGGTGGGCTGGAGAGGCCGTCTGCTCACTGAACTCTGCAGCCCACCTGCAGCCCACCCTGCAGTGAACACACAGCCTCCCACGTGGCACGGCTTACCTCTATGAAGGCCACAATCACAGAGCCCACAAGCACGAAGGCAGAGTTCAGCGTGGCCCACAGCAGGAGGGAGAAGGACAGACCACCCTTCTCGGTGAACTTGTCAATGTCTTCGGGCTTGTCAAGGACGGACACTGCTGACCTTCGGAGGCCCACCTACCCTGCTCGCTTTGCTTTCCCGGGGGGCCTTCTAGGCCAGCAAAGCCTCTGTCTGCCCAGCAGGCCGTGGAGCTAACCAGGCAGCTCAGAAACTTCTTTCCAGCTGGCTGCACCCCAACACACAACAGAAGTTCCCACAGGTCAGGCCTGTTGCTAGTTACTGCTCGCCTGCAAGGAGCCCAAAGGGCTGCTGTTGTGTCCCTGCCCCCCACATTGCACTCGGCAGCGGCAGCGGATACTCTCTTTGATGACCCTGTACTTGAGGCCGGCCAGGTTCTCCACCACGATGTCGATGAAGCAGGCCACCAGGCCTGTGAGGATCCCGATGAGGGCACAGATGACCCAGCGCTTGATCTCCACTGTCCGGAAGGCCTGAGGGTGGGTGGGGGGCATTCAGGGCACTGCCATCACCTGTCTGTTGGGGCCACTCTGGCACGACGCACAGCACACTGCAGGGTACCTACCAGGCCAAGTCCTGCCAAAAGCAGCCTAGCCAATGTGCTGATGACCATGGAGGGCCTTGGGCCTGAGTGGATGAGTCTCAAGAAAGTCACAACATTCCCAAAAATGAACAATGAACTACTGATGATCTGGGCACTGTCTGCCACCAGTCTGCTCACTTACAACAATCGGACCCCCTTCCCTCTGAAGGACAGAGGAGGGGAGAGACAGGACAGACATGCTGCCAGAGAGCAGCACCCGCAGCAAGCCTCGCTGTCAGAGAGCAGCACCCGCAGCAAGCCTCACCGTGTGGTTGATCCGTCTCTCCTCCTCCAAGAAAAGCTGGTTCTCGCTGTTGTCGTAGTCCAAGCTCTGCAGACCAGGGCACAGTCAGCACAATTACTGACCCAAGGATCTGGGTACCGATGTAGTCAAAATGGGAGAAGGGCTGGAGCGGGCAGGACCTGGACCCAGGGCTCACCTCGTACTTAAGGGACAGGAGCTTCTCATTGTGTGGGATCTCTCTAGGCAACGTGTGGGGAGGGTCCACTTCCTGAGGAAAGAAAAGTCAGAGTCCGTGCTCGCGTCAGGGCCAGAAACTCGTCCTAAAGACCATCTGATACCAAGGGCTGGGAAGTCTCAAGAAGTCCACAGAATCGCCGTCTTCCACTGCGGACACAAGGACTCTGCACACCAAGACAGGTAGGTTTGTCCCTGGAGCACAAGCTCACTACACACCCCACTCAACTAGCGCTCTTGCCACACAAGGGAAAGGAGGGCAGAGTGCACAGGCGTCTTGAAGACACAAAGAAACCCAAGGTGTGGTCATCGCACACTTAACACGCGCGAGTCCTCCCACAAGCACTCAGCAGGCAGGCCAGTGAGTCTGTAAGTTCAAGGTCATCCTCAGTTACATGGCAAGATGCCGTCTCAAGGACAAAGACTCAAGAAATAAGTAAGCACTGGTAGGAGGGTAGGGGTGTAGCTCAGTGGCTCAAGGACCTGGTTCCATCACCATCAAGACACCCCAGAAGCTCAAGCAAAAGTGCATCTGTCTCTGCGGGAAGTAGGCAGGAAGTGCACAGGCTGCACCTGGCTCAGCAGCACCTTTCCCTAAGCACCATATGGGGCAACCGGACAGTGGAAAGAAAGAAAAGGCATCTAGAGCAGAAAGGAAGAAAGGAAACTACCGCTACTTGCAGACAATATATCTTTCTGGTTTGTACTTTCGGTTTTCCGAGACAGGTCTCTCATGGAGCGCAGGCCTTAGCGCAGGGCGCTCCTGCTCTTCTGGCCCCCTCCCCCCAGCTTGCAACTGCTGAGATTACTGGTATGCACACCCAGCTTGATATGACGATACAGAAAAATTCCAAGAAATACACCAAAAATTAGAACCAATAGTCAGTAAAATTAAGGGGCACAAAATTATCTATGCTTCCATATACTAAAAACAAAGTTTAGAAAATAATCTATTTAGGGCTGGAGAGGTGGCTCAGGGGTTAAGCCTCCGCCTTGCAGGCGGAAGGTCCTGAGTTCGGATCCCAGATCCCACGTATAGACGCCAGGCGGAAGTGGGGCGGCCTGCGCTTCTGGTCCTGGTAGGGCGGAGCCTGTGAATCCCGGGGCAGAAGGAGGTGGAGGCGTCCATGGTGGTTCGCGAATTCGTCCGTGGTTCTACACATACACAGACACACACATACGCGCGCACGCACATACACACGCATATGCACACAGTTGAATAAATAATTTTAAAAAATTAAAAAAAAAAAGAAAATTATTTATAGTAGCATCAAAAATGAAATGCACGGGGCTGTGGTTACTGTAGCTCAGTGTGGAGTGTCTGTCTAGCACACGTGAAGCCTGTGTTCAATCCCCCAGTTCTACCCCATATTTTAATTTCTTTTTTTTTAATTTATTATTACTATTATTATTTATTCAACTGTGTGCATATGCATGTGTATGTGCGCGCGCGTGTCTGTGTGTGTGTGTGTGTGTCTGTGTATGTGTAGAACCACGGACGAATTCGCGAACCACCATGGCCGCCTCCACCTCCTTCTGCCCTGGGATTCACAGGCTCCGCCCTACCAGGACCAGAAGCGCAGGCTGCCCCTGCTTCCGCCTGGCGTCTATACGTGGGATCTGGAATCCGAACTCAGGACCTTCCGCCTGCAAGGCGGAGGCTTAACCCCTGAGCCACCTCTCCAGCCCCCATATTTTAATTTCTGAAATAAACTGAACAGATGTGTAAATCTTACACACTGACCAGCAAGCACTGGTGGAAGAGATCAAAGAATGGCAAGATATGCTGAGTTCAAAGGTCAGAGGAGCTGCTGCCGCTAGAATCAGTCAACCTGACTGCGAGGCAGCTACTGGTATAGCACCTGCCCACACGTGAGAGGTGCTAAGGTGAATGAATCTCCTTGAGTGTGACCTGTCACCTCACATTCTCTCTCTCCCCTCCTCCCCTTAAGACAGGCTCTCCCTGCACGGCCCAGCCAGCCTCAAAGCAGCACTCCTCCTGCCCCAGCCGGTTACTGAGTGCTTAGATGACAGGTGCACATCTCCACATCCGGTTTAATGTAATCTCAGCCTAAATGTCTGCTAGCTCTTTCTAGAAGAAATCACTGGCTGATTCTAAATCTGTGAATATGGGGACCCCAAACAGGCTCACAATCTAAAAAAAGAATCACATTGAAAGACTGAAACTTCTTGGTTTCCAAACCCAATACAAAACTGCAGGGGCCAAGACCAAGCACAGAAGGACAGGCTGTGCTGCCCAGGCTGCCCCTGCGGCACACCCACTGGCCGCCATCTGTCCTCAGATTAGCTCGAGGAAAGCAGCAGCCACTCACCGGGTCCAGAAGCTCATCGTCCAGTTCCACATTGTTCATCTGTCCAATTCGGAAGCAGGCAGGGTGAGTTGACTGCAGGCGGGAGAGAGGTCATGAGGGGTCGCAGGGGGCAGCGTGCTGCTGCTGCCGCTCCCGCCCCGGCCGCCCCCGAGCCTGATGCTACTCCTGACCCCGAGAGGACAGCACGGATGGAAGGCCTGTCTCTGTCTCTCACCTACTACACCACCTCGTGCTACACACGAAAGGGACTACGGCTACCCACGAGGCCAGGTAGCCCAGGCACACTCAGTGCGGCTCCTTTGGTCCCTCCGTGCCTGTCTTCCATCTGGTCGGGAGCCTCTGCTGTCCCCAGGCCGGCCTCGCCCACACGGGTCAGGCCGAGGAAGCACACAGACCTGGAGAGCCCCTGCAGCCTCCTGAGTCCTGTTCAGAGAAAACAGGCTCGCTCTACAGCCCGCGGGGGCAGCCCAGCTCTTCCAACGAGCAGTATGCAAGTAGGCACCCTAGCTGCCTGTAGGGACAGCCCACCCTCAGCGCCAGTGCAGGCACAGCACAGGACTCTGGTATCTACATGTCAGACAAATAACTTGACTACAAGCATACTCCTAACATTGCACTGGACATACTTTAAAAGCCACGAGGCTTCCTACACCGTATCTTGTCTGGCACTGGGCGCAGGGTAACACTGGTAGCCATGACCCTCCAGTGAGCCCAAAAGCCAGGGCAGAGGAGGGACCTGCAGGATTCCACACATTCAGTCTGATGCCACAGCAGCGACAGTGAGCCCCGGGAGGCCCTGGGCATGTCAGCCACGCGGTGCTGGACCCAGGCCCAAGGGCCAAGGACAATAGCTCTCTCGTCCCCCTCTTTCCCCTTTCCCCAAGCTGAAAGCCAGGGCTACGGCAGGGCTGTGTCCCCCTCCGGCCTGACTGTTTCTTGGAGGGGGCTGTGTGGCTCCAACCTCTGTGCCCCTCCCTCTGCACTCCCCCACCTCTCTCTCGGATGACTTCACCTAAAAGCATCTACCAACACTGTTCTGGGGTTGGAACGTGGACTCATCTTTTGGGGTGCCACCATTCACTCCACAACATGGCACTTTCAACAGAGCGCTTCACATCACAGCCACCAGGCTCCACTACAGGATGTCCACATGTGCTCGACCACAGGCGCATGTTCCCGACAGGATCAGGAGCAGGGCAGCCACAGCGCGGCCAGCCCAGGAGGAGCCTCAGCTCAGGGGGAGCTTCATGGAGGAGGGTGCAAGTGCGTCCCCCACTCTGTCGCTTTGTGACGGACAAGCATGTGACAGGTGACATGCTGCCCAGGCAACCAACGACCACTGCTCAGCCAGGGAAGTTTCCCCAGGGGCTCAGTGGCCAGAGAGACAGCACGGGGGCAGTGGTGGGACTGGGCACACAGGAAGGCCTGGGCTGTGTCGCCACCCCAAGATGAGTAGGGGGAGCCGAGGCCATCAGCACTGCCCCTCCGCACAAAGGCGCCCAGACTCACAAGGCCTGGGACAGTCATTAGCTTCCAAGGAGCGTGGAAGAGCCATGGCTGTGGGTCAGGTGATGTGTTCACATGAGCCGCCCTCTGCCCCGGGCCTGGGGCACAGTAAGCAACGGCAGCATCTGCGAGAGCGTGGGTGCAGCAGCAGGCACGGCTGGAAAGCACTGGAAGCTAACGAGGTCTTGCTGAATGGCAGGCCGGCTAAGAAAGTCTGGACCATCCCCACCATTTCCAGTCCCCTCTTCTCCAGGGAGTGGCCTCCAAGAAGGCCTGGGTGGGGTTGAAGAGGTCGATGAAGGAGGTTTCCATGACTCTAAATTGGTCTATTACCCAAGACACCACCCTGGAGGGAAGGGGAAGCACACGCAGCCCTGCTCAGTACCAAGCTTTGCAACTTCCTGGAAATCCGCAGTTATTTCACAGTTACATAAATGAAAACGCCTACACAGTGAGAAGACAACTTCTGAAACCAAAGATATGCGCAAATCACAGTACATGAGAACAACCTACAGGCAGAAAACACAAAGAACTCTGCAGCTCATCCCCATACAAAGCACAAGCAAAGCCCCACATTGATGTTCTCCCAAAGATGAGCAGACGGAACACAGAAAGATGCTCAAGACCTGTGGCGCACACTCAGAGAAGCAGAGTACAGCAGTGCACACTGCTGGTGAGACGTAAGTACGAGAGCTGTAGAAGAGACTCAGTGGTAGGAACGCGTGCTGTGCAGGCATGAGCTCTTCAGTCTGGATCCCAGCATCACATACAAAGCAGGTAACGCACACCTGTAAACTACAGCATGGGATGGAGGGGTATAGACAGGTGGATCGAGGGACTTGGAGAGTCAACAGCTCAGCTCCAGGTTCAACAAAAGACACCACAAGGGAATAATGTGAAAAGTGACAAAGCAGGACACAGGATGCCTTGGGCCTTTGCACGGGTGGTCCACACAGACACACACATATACACACACAGAGTGAGCGCACAACTACTATGTGATTCAGCAGTTCCACATCCAGGTAAATATCCAAAAGAACAGAAAGTGGGATCTCAAACGATGCCTGAACCCCGTGACCGCAGCAGGATAGCTGACAACAGCGAAACGAGAACCCACTGGTGGCCTCGGCCTCAGCCTGCAGAACAGGCGCAGCAGTGACACCTGCTAGACGCAGACAGGCCCTGCCAGCAACTCGAAGGAAGTGAGACAGTCACCGAGCCCCTGGGTTCCGCTCCCAGCACCTCGTAAAACCGGGCATAGGTGGCACACGTCTGCAATCCCAGCAGGCCAGAGGACCAGAGGTTCAAGATCCCCCTCAGCTGTGCAGGGAGCTGGAGGCCAGCCTTGCTGCCTCAAATGTGGCCAGGCCAGGGTGTGAGAGAGCAGGTGAGAAGGAAGGAAGCTCGACACACAGCCTCTTGCAAGACAAAGTGCTGGGCACTGACCATACAACAAGAGGACACCAGCCAGGTGTGCCAATCTGTGCCCGAAGTACTGGATATCCAGAGGCCGTGAGGCACCTGGCCACTTGAGTTCAAGTTGGGAGCCCACGTGGTAGAGAGAACTGACTTCCAGAAGGTTCTGGGACCTCGCCCATCTGATATGGCACACACTGTCTCTCCCCAGATCCTTTCCAAATAACTACATTAAAAAAAATCCAGGATCAGAGAGATGGCTCAGGGGTTAAGCAGAAGGTCCAGGCAGAAACAGCAGTGACCTGTACTTCCAGTCCTAGAAGAGTCTGAGAAACTCCAGAGCAAAGCAAAAAAGAGGTAGAAGTAATCCAGGATGATTCCCAAAGATACCTGGACTGCCACAGGCAAACACAGTGCCCAGTGATATACAAAGACACACACACACAATCACAATCACAATAAAATAAAATAAAAAGAAGTTAAAAACAAAAACAAAATTTGCCTGAGCTACACAGTTCAAAGCCAGCCTGCCTAAGATATCAAGACTTTTACACAGAAAAAAAGGCTGTAGGGTTGGTAGAGGTACTAGAGCTTTGTCTAACATGCAGGAGACCTGGTGCTGTGAGCCCAAAATAGCAAATGTTGTGTTACAAGCTCCTAGCACAATTCTGAGAATGTTAAGAACTGCTCCCTGTCCCACACTGCCGACTAGGCACTGCCACCTTCAAAAGCAGCGCCCATGCAACGGGACAAAAGGCGAGAGAGCAGGGGTAGAGCCTGCCTCCTGTGCGCGGCAGAGTCTCTGCGAGCATGTGGCCCTTGGCGGAGACCACAGAGAACAGGAGGGGCGGGGCGACAGCAGAAGCACAGACCTGTGCGTGGCATCACCTCACCAGCACGGGAGGCCTCCCCAGAGGGGCCGAGAATCACCACAAGAGGGCAGGGTCAGTGGCTGCGGGAGGGGTGCAGCCTCCCCAGGACCCTAGGCCTGCAGCACCCCAACAACACTCTCGGGCTGTGGCCTGTGCCATCAAGTTCCTAGGAAAGGACGAGCTCCGACTCAAGGTCCCTTCTCTGTTGGTGTTTCCCAAGCAGGCCCTTCAGGAATGCCCTGTACTTGCGCATTCTAAGGGCACACACCGCCACCTCACTACTGCCACCTCGCTACTGCCACCTGACACACCGCCACATGCTCAGACTCATCTCTGCGGTATACGCCGCACACGTGATCATGACTTGATGGCTGACCTCGCCCTCTCCTGAGCTCCTGCCACTGCCACTGGGCATGCTGGGCTTAAGAGGACCAGGACCCACAGTTGGCACTGTAAGACCTGGACTGTGAAGAAGACCCCAGAGCGTCCTGCCCACAGCAGCTACCTCACTGCTCACCAGCTGTGCCCTGCTGCGGTGGCAGCAATGCCCTGTTCCATCCTGATGGTCATGTGTTAAGTCCCAAGAGGCCAGGATGCAGCCAGAATTAGCTGAGGTTCCGTTCCCTAGGACATCCGACTTTAGCTAATGACCTGGGTTTGTGTTTGAGGTCAAAAGGACCCTGAGGCAGGCCAGCCCCCAAAGTCCCCCGCTGCACTACCCAGGCTGTTCTGGAGCCTAACTCTGAGTCTGCCCCTATCCAGAGCAGCCCCTTGCCAAGAGAAGCAGCGTGCGGCCATCCGTCGGCCGCCACGAACGAATGTCAAGTGGGAAGACAGTTGCTTTGGGGTTGCTGGGGTTCGCTGGGTTTTGCGACAGTCCCATGCCGTTCATGCTGGCCATGAAATCACTATGCAGCCAAGGATGCCAGTCCCTCCATCTCCCAGTACCAGGATGACAAGAGCGACCACCACGCCTGATGTTAAGAGTTTCTGGAGGAGGCGCACAGGGCCCGAAAGTGCTACCCCCAATGGGCAAGACCCTTGCCGATTTCAACAGCACTGGAGATGACTAACATCTTCAAAAGCCTATTTTCTTGTAGGTATGCTCGGTGGTGTTCATGCAATAATTCTGCTGCTGAAAAAACCAGCATGGGCTAGTCTAGTGCTCAGCGCAGGACTCTCCACCGTAGGTGGCGCCTGTCCAACCCTCTGCAGCGGGAAGGATCCTTCCGCATGACACTCGCCGGCTTCCCTCGGATCTCTGGAGCCTGCAGGTCCCACTTGCAAGCTCACGCCACATTCACGCTACTGCAGAGCTGCACACACACACTGCCTTGGTCCTCTGCTGGTGCACTGCCCACCTGAGGATCCTTCACAGAGCCCGTCGGGCTCCTCACACGGTGCCTGCAAGCACCCATTTCACAGAAAAGGAAGCCACCCTGGCACCTCAGGGTGCTGACCACATGTTATTAAGTAGCTTAACAGGAGCCAATCAATTGTATTTGCTGCAGACAATGTTAAGGACCTGCAATGATGTTTAAGGGAAAGGAGATCACCTTATCCTGTAGTAGAAGTCAACCCCATGTGTCTTTGCAAATAAAGGCAGGCAAGTCGCAATCATTGTCTGACCTTTGTCAAAAGTTTCCAAACTCTGTTCCTTTTGGCCTTTAAAGTGAATTTCCTCCTGAAAAATTGACTTCAGTTACTTTCATTAAATAGGAGGAAAAGAAAAACAACCCAAGAAGAAAAGTATGACCATGATTCTCACAGCGGCACCACAGGCTGGGGCTGCACACCCCAGCCCCAAGCAGAGGTCAAAGGGACTGAAACTGCTGCCCGGCTACAAGGAGCCCACTGAAGCCTTCGCGGTCCCAGGACTTCAAGAAAACCTAAAGGTAAGTTCTAAGAACATCCGACCTTCCTTCTTTCAGAGGTACACACTGCTTTGGGAGCTAGGCACACTCTCTGACTCGTTGCTTACCGAGTGTGGTCACACACTGCAAATTCAACGCGGTGTTAAGAGAAGTAGAGATACCTGTCACGGCCAACAGGGCTCGGACACTGATTCTTGCACAAGGGGAGCAGGGCATGTGCCCAGCCGCTCTCACTGAAAGCTCCAATTCTGCCGTCTAGACTTAGCATCTGCAGCGCGGGGACGTAGGTCTCCCCGGCACTCGGAGGCCGAGGCAGGGTCACGCGTTCACGGCCTGCCTAGGGCGCGCCGTGAAGACTGTCCGGAAACGTCAGGACTGGGGGTGCAGCCCCGGGGAGGACTGGGGGTGCAGCCCCGGGACGAGTGCCGGTCTGCCGGTGCAAACGCCGGTTTGAGCCTGAGCACCACAACGAAACGGACGGCTGTGCAAAGCGCCTGGGACGGGAGGGGTCGCGCCTCCCTCCGCAGCCCCGGCTCGGGGTCCCGGCTCGGGGTCCCGGCCGGCCGCCCGCCGCGCCGCGCCGCGCCCACGGGCCTCACCTGGCGCGCGGCCGGCCCGGCCCCGTTCAGCAGCGGCGCCCCCTCGTCTGACCGCGCCGTCCTCCGGAGCAGAGGTGCCGCCTCCTCGTCGTCACGGTCGCGGCCGGACCACGACACCTTCTTGGAGACGTTAGCCATGGTCCGCGGAGGACCGACTCGCCGGGAAGCCGCCAGCCGCCCGGGCAGCTTTCCCCGTGACAAGCGCCGGCGGCCACGTGACCGCCACCGGCGCCCACGTGACCGAGGATGGCGGCCGGCGAGGGCCGTGCACGCTGAGTTCTTGGGACTTGTAGTCTTTTGGTTCCCCGAGACCCTGGCTAGAGACCGGGTTCCCAAACTCTCAATCACAGCATCCACGCTCACCGCGGGACCGGATCAGAGAAGTACGAGCCCGACACGGAGACGCGCCCCATGCTCAGCCACGAGCCAGGAAGGCTTGCACCACTCCTTCCAGTCTTGAGAAAAGGCGGAGTCCGAGGCCCGTGATCGGGGCGGGGGTGGGGGTGGGGGAGATCAACTCAAATCCATTCGGTCAGCGTCATCAAAACCAAGGGAAGGCTGAGGAGCGGTCCTCAGAGACCAAGACGTCATTTGAGAATAGTGTCGTCTGGATGTACGTTGCTTAGGCAACAGTTTCACAGCAATGTGAAGTTTCTCAGGTGTGGTGCACCCCAAAATCTTTACCAGCGTGAGTTGTAACTTGGTGGCTCCAAATCCAACTGTAATTGCCATGGGTAGCTCCCTATAGGACTCATGAAACCGAAACAGCTGGACTTGGCTTTTTTTTTAAATTCGTCACCATGAATTTTATTTTATATTTTGGTGTGTGTGAGGGTGATTTCTATGTTGCCAGGTTGTTCCCCCATCCTTCTGATGTTTCTCTGTGAAACATGGCTTTCACAAGCATATAGATTTTCTTCAGAAACTGGATCAGCCACTTCCAGCTGCTTTTCCTTTGAAAGTTATATTTGCATTTTTAAAAATTCCTTGACACTTTCATACATAAATACAATAAATGTATGTGGATTTTACCCCTCACTACTGAATCCCACCTCCTGTCCCATTTCATACTTTCTCCTTCCCAGTCACTCTCCCTCCTTCTTTCATGTCTTGTGGTGCATGTGACGTGCTGGGTTTGGTCTGGGACATCTGTCCTGACAGGTGCCTGAGCACTTTCTATTGCATGGGTGACTTAATCATCCGTGGGTAAATGGTTGGCTGAAGAAGCTCCGCTTCTCCTGTGTGGCATTAGCCTTAACTAGCCTCTGAGGGAGTGCAGTGTGTCTTGAGATCTTACCTCCCTGAGCCTTGGGTTGGGGGGGTTGGAGGCCCTGCTTAGGGCTGGGCACTCTGCAGTCACTTATTCTTTATACTTTGTCCAGCTGTGGGTCTCTGCACTGCACATCTTCCACTGCAAAGGGATACTTTTTGGTCCAGTTCTAAGATCTTCTGCAATCCATGGGTTTAATGATAAGTGTTTAGACAGTAGTTTACTATCAGGTACTTGCAGTTAATAGAGTAGTTTGGTTCCCACCTAGGACTTTTGGTCTCCCCTTCCACCGGTTTAAGCGTGGATTTTCTGCCAAAAAGCAGGCCTTCAATTGCACTTAGAGAGCAGTTGGTTACCTGTACCTTACATGCCACTGCCGCACTGTGATTGTCATGGCAGCTGGTAGCATCACAGCTGGGGAGGCCACTGATTGCTTTTCTCCACATCACGGTGAAGGCCGCCTCCTGCATCTGCCAAAAAGCAGCTGTCATGGGCTGAGAAAAGCTGAGTCCAGGAGCTAGAGAGGTGGCTCAGGGGTTAAGCCTTTGTCTTGCAGGTGGAAGGTCCTGAGTTCAGATCCTAGACCCCATGTATAGACGCCAGCAGAAGCGGGGGCGGCCTGCGTTTCTGGTCCTGGTAGGGCGGAGCCTGTGAATCCTGGGGCAGAGTAAACAAGGAGGAGGTGGAGGCATCCATGGTGGTTCCCGAATTCGTCCGTGGTTCTACACACACACACACACACACACACACGCACACGCACACGCACACGCACAATTGAATAAAATAATAATTTAAAAAAAGCTGAGTCCAGTGGCCTGCACTGTCTCACTGTCCCTCCTTTTCTAGGAAACCTTGATACCAATAAAGATCACAGTTAGTTGTACATAGGAACCTTGATTCTATGTATATATGGGATAGGTAACATTTATTTTGCATTTTTTTCAGTGTGTGTGTGTGTGTGTGTGTGTGTGTGTGTGTGTGTGTCTATATGTCTGTATCAGAGGGCATTGTGAAAGCCTATGAAGATCCAAAGGGTGACTTTGGGTATCATCCTGAGTTGCTCTACCTCCTTTTTTGCTTTTGCTCTGGGGTTTCCCAGGTTCCACCTTCCAGAGCTGGAAGTGCAGGTGCTGCCATTTTTTTTGCCTGGTGTTTTTATGTGGGGTCTGGGGATTCAAACCCAGGTCCTTCTGCTTTTGAGGCAGAGGTTAACTCCTGAGTCACCCTTCTGAAATTCCCTTATCTTGTAAGGTTTTTACTTTTTAGGTTTGACACTGTCTTTTAAAAGATTTTTTATTTACTGGGTGTGGTGGAGGGAGAGAAGGCCATGGTGCCCTGGCAGAAGTCAGAAGATAGTTTTCAAAAGTCAGTTCACGCCTCCCGCCCTGTGGGCTTCTGGGGATCAAACTCAGATTCCCAGGTCTGCCCATAAGCACCTTACCCAAAAGCTGTCTTGCTGGCCCCAGGTTTGAAATTTTCTAAATCAAGAAATTTCTGAAAGTTCTCCTAAACATCTGTGATTGAGAAGATAACAGAAAACTTCCTTCCCCAATCATTAAAAATAAAACCAAAATCAAAACCATACTAGAAAAAAAGGAAGTCTATGGTGCAGGGCTGTGAATTTCCCCAAGATTACACTGCAACTTCTATGTGTGCGAATACCCAAAACAAGATTTCTTTACAGAAGGTGTTGATTTCTCATTGGTGTGCCCTGGTTTTGTGGTTTTCTAAAATATTTTGTTTGTTTGTTATTTTGAAAAAGACCCAGGCATGCCATGGTACAGGGTAGAGGCACCACGTGGATGTCCGGGGATTGAACTCAGGTCGCTGGACTGGCCCTGGTTTTGCAGCTGTGTAGGACGGTGACAGGAACTTTCTTTTGTCCTGCCGTGCGTGCTGAGGCTGGGAATGGAGCTGGCTTCTCTGAGATTTCTGGGCTCAGGCCGGAGTAGCATCTGAGTCCGTTTAGTCTCAAAAGTCTCTGGTCTCATTGCTTTGAGACGGGGCTCAGAGACAGGAGGGCCCCTCTGCTCTGGCCCTTCCGCCTGCCACACTGTGTAAGTGCAGCATGTGCACAGGTGGGCTTGGGAGAATGATGGGTGGGCAGAAGGTGAAGCCGGGTAAGGCCCAGCAGGGCACGCTCTAGGAGGAAGTGTCCTGCCTCATGTGTGTGTATGATCTCCGTGGCCAACCAGGATGAAGGCGTCTCTGGAAGTTGCAGAAAGACCAGAATCCTCCACTTGCTCGTCTTCTTACTGACTTTTGTATGCGCATGGTGTTGGGGGGGGGGCGAACCCAAGGTTTTCTGCGCACAGGTCAGCACAGCACCACTAAGCCACGTCCCAGTCCTTGTTAAAGAGAGCTGGGTGGGCGTTGGCCGGGGGGAGCCGTGACTGCCTGGTGGGATCTACTTGTCCAGAGCTGCTCTACTCACCCTGAACGTCACAGAATGTAGCAGACGTGATTAAAGTCAGACTCTGGTGATGGCAGAAAGGATAGGCTGATGCTTCCAGATGTACGTGGGGCGGGGCAGATGGTGAGCCATGCAGATGTGTTCAGATGGTCTGGCTTCACCTTCTGCCCACCCATCATTCTCCCAAGCTCACCTGTGCACATGCTGCACTTGCACAGTGTGGCAGGCGGAAGGGCCAGAGCAGAGGGGCCCTCCTGTCTCTGAGCCCCGTCTCAAAGCAATGAGACCAGAGACTCTTGAGACTAAACGGACTCCTGGACCTCAGAGACCTTCCTTGTCTTCCTGTCCCAGATCTCTGCCTATCCTCGAGCCTCTACCATGACACCGACCCCAGCACGGCTGACTGACCCCATCCAAACCCTCTACTCATCTGCAGTGACCAACTCCATGAAGTCTCCTGAACACAGCCAGGCTGAAGTGCAGTGACATCACATCTGAGCCCCCAAGTGTTGAGGTGATTAAGTGACAGCTTGGCTCCCCCTCTCCATGCTTCCCAGAAACCAGGGTGACTAAAAGCTGGGAACTGAGAAAGAGGGGGAAAAGATGCCCCTCAGGATCCATGTTGCCCTCGGTGCCCTGGCTCTGAGCCCACCAGTGTGGGTGGAGCACTTACCATCATTGTTTCCTGGAACCGAGATTCCAAGCAAGAATTTCACAGTGAAGCATCTGATCTTGCTTCTGGGTCTTTGGGGGATATCCAGTGTTACGCAGTAAACTTTTATCACACTAAAAGTGGAAGTATCTGATTGTCGATGCACATGTTTGTTTTTCAAAGTGCCTCACTTTGGAATTCGAAATAAATAAGTAAATGGACTGTCAAAGTAGATGGCAAGTGTTGACCAAATGTTGGAAAGCATCAGATATGGTTGGTGGGAACTGGTGAAGGTTAATGCTGATAGGGTGGAAATGCAAGATGGTGTCTTCAACACTCTACCCTCCATGTGTGATTCCTACTCCAGCAAGTTCTCCAGCACGTGGCGCCAAAGCCAAACCAGATGAAACCCAGTGGCCTGAGCATGAGAAAAGACTTGAATATAGGAGGGATCTGGCAGAGGAGGAGAAAGGTTGTAGCAGAGAGAAGAAAGGGGAAGTGATTGGAGATGAAGGCGTGAAAATGTCATAAATTCACATGTTCATGTTTGAGACACTAAAAGAAAAAAAAGGCTCAGAGGAATGTAAAATAGGGCAGCAACATTGAAAAACACCTCGGAGATTTCTTTGAAAGGCTAGACATGAATGTAACATATGACCCATCTGGTCTTGGGCATCCAAACATGTCCACTCAAAGATCAGCGCAAGAGAGCTCACGGCAGCTTTATTCACGAGAACTGGACCCACGGGAATGTCCATCGGGTGATGAACCGATAAACAACACGTCGTCCACTCATACGCTGGAATATTATTCAGCCGCACAAAGGAACAAGGAGCCCACACGCCACAGCATGGATGAGTGTGGAGAATCGCAGTGGCAGACAGAAGCGAAGTACTCAAGGCCACATGGCTCCACTTATTCGGAGTGTCCGGGACCCACACGAGACAGGCAGCAAGCAGGTCAGAGCTGCCAGGCCTTGGAGCTGGGGGCAGAGCCGCCGACTGCTCGGAACTGGATTGTGACGTTTGCTCCGCTCAGCTTGTGATCTGTGAGCTGCGCAAGCGCTGTATTGTGGAGACGCCGGCTCATAAGGTGGATTCAAAGCCCTCGCCAGCCCTGGCAGCCTCAGGAGCCACCCCGGGACCACAGAACAGGACTGACCAGCGAACCTCGGGGAACTCCCCGGACTCTTGGCAACCGGGCGGGGACAGAAAACAGGAATTTAGGCCTTTCAGAGAGACACGGGCCAGCTCTCTTACAGAGGCTGGGTCGGAGGTGAAGTTGTCGTGGTGTCGTGGACGTGCCAGTGCAGGGTTAGCTCCTCCTGGGTTCCTGAGTGGGACGACCTCCCGGGCAGTGTTCCAGGCAGGTGCAGTTGGCTCTCTGCACAAATCCGCGGAGCGGCAGGGCATTGGCCAGCGTCAGGATGGCACCTGTCGGGAGCTCTTTCCCAGCGACAAGGTTGGCAATTTCCCCAGGGGCCAGCGCTCGGTCCCAGATGGCCAAGTCTGCTATGCTCCCCACAAATGATTCGGTGCTATCAAACCCGCCCCCGACGGTGTCTTGCTCCTGGCCCAGCACAAGGGACCCTCCAGGCGGTATCTCATAGCCCTCCCTAAAGCGGGAGCCAGTGGCCACTAGCCTCCGGTCCACGTGGAGCCGGTACCTGCCCTCGATGGACGTCCAGATGACACAGACATGGTGCCATCGGCCATCCAGGAGTAGCTGCAGCGACAGCTCCCTGAAGGCTGGGTCTCCGATCACAAAGTGGATGGAGCCGGGGTCCAGGGAGCTTCGTCCATGCAGTACCAGCTTGTTGTCATTGTCTTCCGTGGCGTAGGAGAGGAGAGTGCCCAGGTGTCCCGAGGCCATGCGGACCCAGCTGCAGAAGGACAGGGCTCGTAGGGGCATGAGGAAGCCTGGGCTGAGGACGATGGCATTCTCAGTGGAGGCATTGGGGAAAACCAGCACAGGACCTGGCCTGCAGACTGGGAAGAGAGGGAGGAGTTGGCCCCGCCCACAGGGAGGTCCAGGGGCGTCCTGTGCGGGACAGGCCGGCCTGCGGCTCCCGCTGAATGGCCCGCACTGCCTTATGGGCAGCCCCTCACCTGCCTTACAGCCTGGTTCTGAGGACAGCTTGCCTGGAGGCCGTGGCACCCATGTATGCCTGAGCCAAACCCCAGCCAAGCTTGGTTCTCAGAACCCTCGTGACCCCCTTCAGCTCATCGCCATACATTTAGTGCCTGGGTCAGATGTCTAAACCAGCTTTCATAGGGCTCAGGACAGGGGTCTTGGGGTCTGTTTGTTTAGAGTTCTCCGTAGGAGAGATCACTGCCTTCTGCCCCATCCGCCCATCCGCCCATCCCCCTCTCTGATCCTTGGTGATTGTATGGAAGCCATTCAAGGGTCTGGGAATCTGTCCTCAACCTGAGGCTCCTGAATCCAACATGCAAACGGAGGTCCTTCTGCCATGTGAGGAGTGTGGGCGACTCGGCCCGGTGGGGACCTGCAGTGACTGTCACCAGCCTGCACCGAAGCAAGGTGAGCAGAACACAAAGCCAGGCTCCTGTCTGCATGGCCCCTGGGGAGGAAGCTTTGGGGGCAGTGGGAGGAGGAGCGAGAGGGGAACCTGGGATCCTGCGGAAGGCGACAAGCTGTGTCACTTACGGTCGTCTCGTGCCTGGTGGGTCCTTTCTGGCTGAGAAGCGTCCTCCGGGGCTAACCGACGGCTGTCTAGGACTTGGGGCTTCTGCTTCCCCTGGAAACGGGCAGCGAAGCTCCTGTGTGGGGGTGCCCGGCTGTCCCTCGGCATCTGCAGGGAGCCTGGGCCTCGCTGTGCAAGCTGGGTGGGGGTGGGGGCTGGGGTCACCCCCAGGGCTCCAGTCCCAGGGTTGGCCGGCTGCCGATGCCGCTCGAGAGCAGCCAGCCTGGTGCTCTGGCTGCTGACTTGCTGCGCCAGGCCGGACAGTGCGTCCTGCAGGGTCTGCAGATGCAGGGTCAGGCTGGCAAGGGCCTGCCTCTGAGCCTTCTGCTCCTTCCCCTCCTGTGCCCACTGTCTGCTCCTGGTGCTCAGGGCTGCATCCAAGGCCTGAAGCCGGGCATCTGCCTTCCGGCTCCTGCGCTGGGCCTTCCTCATCCAGGTCTTCAGATGGGCCATGTCCCCCTGCATGGCGGCCTGTGACCTGTTCACCGCCACAGCCAGAGCCTGACTCTCTTCCGCCAGGCTCCGGAAGCGGGTGTCCACATTGTAAGACACATTGTAGTTGTTGGCGATGCCCTGCAGGTGAGTGAGGGTCACCTCTTGGAACCTCCGAAACTAAAAAGAACACAGCTGTTACTTCAGAAGCAGAATCATGTGCCAAGCCCATGACTGGCACTGCATATAAACAGACTAACCTCACTGGGAGATGCGGGCACATCCCATGACTAGCCCCAAAGGGCCAGGTATACATTGGATGGATGGCTGTCCTCGGGACCCAGAACTACGTGGCATTTGATGTGAGCTCCAGGGCTACTGCCCTGATCCTCCCTGTGTCCCTGCCTCCCTCCCTGCCTCCCTGCCTCCCTTCCTCTTTCTTTCTTTCTTTCCTTCCTTTCTCCTTCCTTCCTTCCTTCCTCCCTTCCTTCATTCCTTCCTCTCTATCTCTTCCTTTCTTTCTCTTCTTTCTTTTTCCTTTCCTTCTCTTTCTCTTTCTTCCTTTTCTTTCTCTCCTTTCTCTCGCGTTTTTCTCTCCTCTTCTTTTCTCTCTCTCTTTCTCTCTTTCTTAGGGTCTCACGCTGCAGTCGATCTGGCCTGGAACTTCGTGTGCCTCCCAGGCTGGCCTCAGACTCACAGGGATTTTCCTGCCCCCACCTCCTGAATGCTGAGATTGCAGGTTTGCACCCCGTGCATAGCTGCATACGTGCCTTACCAGGATCTAATCAGGACATGTTGCTGCTGGGGAGGTCTCTTTAGACCCCCTGTGGGAGCCTTGGGGCAAGGTACGCCTTCTGCTTTGAGGCGGACCAATGCCCTTGAGCTCACGTCCAGGGCATTGTTCTGAATCGTGGCTCCCTCACCCTCACCTCTCTGATTATGCTTCTAAGGCCTTCCAGGGACCCCATCCAGTCCCCTGAACCCCAATGCATGCCATCTGTCTGACTTCTGAGCAGAACCCATTCCAAGAACAGATGACAATACCACCAGCTGCCAGCAAAGGCCACAAGCTTGATGCTGGTGCCCACTAAGCGCCAACTCTGGCAGCTGTGTCCGTAATCAACACCCATCCCTCATTTGCTGCCTGTTTATATCACACCAGTCACCCAGACCTGGCACACCTACCTGCTCTTCTAGTCGACGAAGCCTCTCAAAAAATGGCTTTCTTTGCCCTACAGGACTAACGTCTTGCCATGGTGCCCCAGGTACATATATGGGCACAAGAACCAGGAAGAAAGACAGGGCCTTCTTCCCCAGGTGGCCCATGCTGGAAGCTGGGCTGCAGCAGTCTCCACGCAGGAAGAGCTGGTGCTGAGCCCACGTATCCACCCGCGCCCTGCAGCCGCTGCTGGATTTCCGGGCTTGGGTCCTCCTCGCCACCTTAATTAAAGGCATTTGCCTTCAGGCCAATGGGCTCCAAGAACCCGAGGTTCCCAGGGAGACATGTGTCAAACAGGCACAAACAGTCTCTTTGGAAAATCGTTCTAGCGCCTTTGCTCGAGGTCTCGTCTGGCTGGCTCAGGGTGGATGGGGCTGATGGCTGTAGCAGAAGCACAGGCTCGGGTTCCCACCAGAGGTCGGAGACGGTCAGGGAACCGAGCGCAGCTGGGAGTCATCAGTGCCAGATTTGCGTGGGCCCCAGCACCCCGTCACACACAGACATGTCTCCCTCAGATCCAATAGCTTATGGATCAATTTTTTTTTTCCCCCGAGACAGGACATTGCTCAGGCTGGCCTTGAACTTGCGGACTCAAATAATCCTACTTCAGTTTCCCAAGTAGCTGGGACTATAGTCGTATGATGCTTTGAAAGAAAGGAAAGAAGGAATGAAAGGAAGGAAAGAAGGAAGAAAGGAAGGAAGGAAAGAAGAGGAAAGGAAGAAAGGTGGGGAAGAAAGGAAAGAAAGGAAGAAAGGAAGGAAGGAAGGAAGGAAAGAAGGAAGGAAGGAGAAATCACACGTTAGCAATTGTGCATGTGGAGTAATGTGATATCACTACGTATATGCATTGTGTAATGTGGAAATCAAGCTAAACACATGCGTTTTATTTTTCCGTCTTTCTCACCACAGGCTGTGTCCTGATTCCAGCACCTGCGAGAATGATGTCATGAGGGAAAAAGCATCTCTGTGGGTGCTGCGATGAGATCACCCTGGATGCCGGGCCGGGCCCTGCACCCAGCAGCAAGTGTCCTGACAGACAAGCGGCGAGAGAACACTGACAAGGCCCCGAGAAGCTGCGAAACACAAGGAGAACCGGAAGGAGTGTGACACCTGCTCTCAAGCCTCCGGCCTCCAGAGATACACAGCGTTTAATGGTCTGATGTTCTATCTGACTTCTTAGCAGTCAGATGGTCTCATGTTGCAGTTACTCTGAATGTTGCTGATAAAGTCATGAGAAAAGGCTTTAAGGGAACAAGGGGTTTTGTTCTGGCGTATGATATCTGGCTAGAGTTCTCAATCTAGCTTGGCAGGAGAACCTTCCCGGATACCAAGGGCCGAGAGAACTGGCTGCACTACATTCACATAATGGCTGAGAGAGCGACAGTCACTGCTTGCCAGACCAGCACGTCTGGCCAGGTGCACAGGAGGAGAACAACTTCCTTGCCCAGTTCCCTCCATCTTATCACCTGTCCAAGGATGAGCCACACCCACTGTGGGTTGGGCCTCCCATCAATCAATCTCTTGTAGGCTTGCTGAGGGCTTAACTCAGCCACGGATTCTTCTTCACAAATGTGCCCAGAGCACCAACCCTCAACCATCAAGTGGACACCCACATCTAACTGTGACACCTGGAAAAGCATCCTCCCCTCCTGGCAAAGGCATCCAGTGCCCAAATTCCAGGGTCAACACCACAGAAGTAGAGAAGATCACAGCATTGGCAGGGGGGGGGGCAATTCACAGAAAAGACTCAGATGTCCCCAGAGAAGAGCTGACCCCTTGATTCCCCTCCCCATCTTCTTTCCCGGCTCTTTTCTTGCTTTCTTTCCCCATGGTGGGTGAGCTCTGAGAAACACTGCAGAGCTACTGGGAAATCGGCAGGCCAAGCTGCCAAGGGGCAAGACTTAGTTGGCTGCCCACTGGCCAAAACAGGAGCCGAGGGACCCCGCAGGGTGAGGGGACTATAAAGAGAATAAAAAGAAAACTTTGTGTACCTATAATAAACAAAAATGAGAAGTTCTTTAGGTAGAAAGTGGCTGGCAGGCAAATATCCCTCTCCCTCTGTCCTGTTTCTTAGAATAACCCCCTTTAATTAAGAACGTAAATGTCAAGCTTAAAGATGTATGGGATATACAAGCAGATGTGCAGGCACAGAGATGGTTATAACTCTTTTTTTTTTTTTAAATGTTCACATGCACTTCTTTTTTTTATTATTATTAATTCAACTGTGCGCATGTGCACGCGCATGTGTGTGTCTGTGTGTGTGTGTGTGTCTGTGTGTGTGTAGAACCACGGACGAATTCGCGAACCACCATGGACGCCTCCACCTCCTTCTGCCCCGGGATTCACAGGCTCCGCTCTACCAGGACCAGAAGCTCAGGCCGCCCCCGCTTCTGCCTGGCGTCTACGTGGGGTGTGGGATTCGAACTCAGGACCTTCCACCTGCAAGGCGGAGGCTTAACCCCTGAGCCACCTCTCCAGCCCGGTTATAACTCTTAACATACTGTTTCTGTAATAAAATTACTGCCTGGCCATGAGAACATGTACTTTTGCATATATACATTTGAAGGTCTGGGAACCCCGTTTTACTGTCTTGGTTTGCTTGGCACCAGATTGCATATAAAAACTGAGTGTAGACACGGATCGAGACTTCACATTCGGGGACTTTCCTGGTGTGGATCTTGATATCAGTTTAGCCTTCTATATTTTCTTGTAAAAAACCTCTCCTGTTTGTCAAATTTCAACTTGTGGTCACTGGTGAATCTCTGAGTGCGTCCCACCACGGCAGTAGTCAGAGCAGAGGACCCGCAGGCCCTGGGTGCTGAAAGTTACGGAAAAATGCCAGATTTTAGGGCCCAAGTTAAGCGTTGTAATACTTAGCCTAAGGCTAAGAAATCCTGACCTTCTAGGTCTAGGCCAGACATAGCGCTGGCTGCACCCCATCTGCAGACCTCACACCCAGGCCTGCCTGCGAGGTGAACACCAGGCACAGGCAAGGACCTAGGGCTCCCCATGTCCTAAGCCCCAAGCCCTCCAGAATCCTACCACAAAGGGCGCCCCTTGCTGCTTGCAAACAGGAGGGGGAATGAAAGCGGGACGCTTCCAGTGGACTAACCACCACATCTACAGCGCTAGAACGTGGACACCTCCGCAGATTTTCCCGGATAAGGGTGTTGGAGGAAAGTTCTACCATGATGGAATGCAGTACCCCAAAGGGTGGCCAGGGCCAACAGGGGGCTGTTGGGTCTCTGGCGTTTCATTTCGAGTACTCTGTAGCTCGCGGGTTCCGTGGCAGCCGTACGACACGTACGACACTCAGTGCGCGGGTCTGCATTGCACAGAGCGGCCCCTGAACCTGGTGCACGCATCCGACCGGCGCTCAGACAGCGCCCCCTGCGGGTCAGGGCCCGCGTCGCCTAGAGAGGCAAGCGGTCCCAGGAAAAGGGGCGGGGCGCTCGCGAGAGGCCCTGCCCACATTGATCATCAGGCCACGCCCACACAGCGGCGCCTTCGCGCCAGGTGTAGATGCAGCGGCCGCAGATTCGTCACGAGAAGTCGGCAGGGCCCCGGCCCCAGACACCCTAAAAGTCCACGCCATCTTCATGTGCGCGCGGAGACTATTGACTCTTGACCGGCCCCCGGCAGAGACGCAGCCGGGCGTGCGGCCTCTACGCCGTGGCGAATCGGCGGCGGCGAATCGGCGACGCGCGGAAACCGGCGCGCGGCAGCTACTCTGCGGCTGCCGGGTAGGAGACGCGCGGTCGGCGGCGGCGGGAGCAGCCTGGCCCCTCGGGGTCTGCTGCAGCCCGCTGGCCGCTTGTCCGTAACACGCAGCCGGACCGAGCAGTCCGCTGACTCCCGCGGTGCAGGCTCCGTTGAGAGGCCCCGTCCGATCCCGGGGGAGGCGGGGACGGGAGGAGGGGACCGAGGAGGTGGGCGGGGGTCTCTGAGCCTCGGAGCTGCGCCTCCCCGGCGAGCCCCGCACGAGCTTCTCACGTGCTTCGCAGGGACCCTCGGCCCCGCCTGCGGGATGGACCCCGCGCCGTCTGCCGTCCGTTCCGCCGTCCTTGCGGCCATCCGCATCCTGTCGACCTCCGAGGACGCCGGCGACGTCCTCGCCGCCCTGGGGTCCGTGAGCCGGTATCTGCGTGGAGCCGCGGCCCCGGCCTCCCCCGGGGAGCAGGAGGAGTTTGCCGCCGTCCACTTCGCCTCCTTCCTGAGGTGTCTGGTCGGCAAGCTGAGCCCGGATTGGCTGGAGCTGACGCCCGACGGCCGGCTCGAGCAGCTCTGGGCCACCTTCTTCCTGGACGGCCCCGCAGGCCAGGCCTTCCTGGTGCTGGTGGAGGGCATCGAGGCCACTGCTGGGTGAGCAGGTCGCCAGCCACGGGGCCTCTAGGTCGAGCGGCACCTCGGAACGAGCGTGACCGTGCCTGACGAGGGAAGGAGTGGCTGGGAGGAGGAGGAGGGGAGGAGGGGTCCCGACACACTGGTAGGCAGGTCGTTTCCTTCCTGGGCTCCAGCTCATACCACTCCTCTTCCTGGGGTCAGTCCTGCCTTTTGCTCTGGCGCAGTGGAAGGGCCCAGTGGCATCACACCCCACCAGTAACTGGTTATTTGAGCGTGGCGCCCAAGCACTTTCCTTCACCCATGAATTAGGATCATGGGACTGCTGTGTGTGTACATGTCCGTGAAGGTCAGAGGTCAACCTCAGATGGTGTTCCTCTGGGTCTGTACACCTTGCTATTTATTTGAGAGCACAATAGCGAGCGAGCAAGCATGCATGCATGTCATGTACAGTGTTGGAGGTCAGAGGACAACTTTCAGAAGTCAGTTTTCTCTTTCCACTGTGTGGGCTTCTGGGAATCAAACTTCGGTTGCCAAGTTTGCAAACCGGTGCCTTACCAACTGAACTATTTTGATGTCCCCTGCACCACCTTTTTTTTTTTTTATAGTTTTTTTAATTGAAACTCCAGTTCTCTGTTTTTATTTGTGTGTGTGTGTGTGTGTGTGTGTGTTGTGTATGGAGTTTATGGAACCTGTTTGTGTGTGTGTTGTATATGGAGTTTATAGAGCCTGTATATGTGTGTGTGTATGAGTTGTATGTATGGAATTTATGGAGCATGTGCGAGTTGTGTGAATTGAGTTTATGGAGCATGTGTGCACATGTTCATACATGCATATGCAGGTGCAGAGGCCTGTACTCAATGTGTGGTGTCTTCTTCGATTGCTTTCCACTGCACACTTTAAGACGGGCTCTTGGGTCTCAGCTGAACTCAGAGTTGACCTGTCTGCCGCCCTGGGGAGTTTCCTCTGCTTCTCCCCTCACCTCGAGTTCTGGAGTTGCAGCCTTCCCAGTGTCTGCCAGGGTTCTGGGGTGCAAACCCCAGTCCCCATTCTGGTCCGGCCCTCTTCTCACTTTTTTTATATGAGCTTTAGGATTTGAGCTCAGGTCTTCATGCTTGCATGGCGAGCACTTTACTCCCTAAGAAGGGAGACGTGCCCAGAGGGGCCATTGGGCTGGACTGGGCTGAAGTGCTCTATTTAATGCACAGTGCTGTTCTTCAGCCCTAGCTTCCGCTCCATGAGGATGGCCCGGCTGCTGGCGACGTTTCTGAGCAAGGGCAGGATGGCGGCACTTATGGAGGAGCAGTGTCGGCCGCAGATGAAGCCCAGCTTCCCCCTGCTCCAGGAGATGCTACTCAGCAAGGTGGTGGGTTTGCCAGACCACCTGGGCAACTGTCTGCAGCAGGACAACCTGAGCCAGTTCTTCCCCCAGAGCTACTTCCCTCTGCTTGGTGAGGAGATGCTGCAGGCGCTGCAGGCAGTGGTGGAGTCTCTCCGAGGTGAGCGCCCTATCTTGTGTGTCTCAGGTGAGAGGTTTTGGGTGCCTCCACTTTTGTAAATACTTTTCCTGGGGAGACACCCACACACACCAAGTAGGAGTGCCGCATAGCACTGCACCGCGCATCCCTCCACATAGCAGCTCTGCACTGCACCGCGCATCCCTCCACACAGCAGCTCTGCACTGCACTGCGCATCCCTCCACACAGCAGCTCTGCACTGCACTGCGCATCCCTCCACACAGCAGCTCTGCACTGCACTGCGCATCCCTTCACACAGCAGAGCTGCACCATATATCCTCCTGCATAGCAACGCTGTACCGTGCATCCTCCCGCATAGCAACACTGCACCACACATCCTCCCGCACAGCAGCACTGCACCATGCATCCTCTTGCACAGCAGCACTGCACCACACATCCTCCCGCACAGCAGCACTGCACCATGCATCCTCCCGCACAGCAGCACTGCACCATGCATCCTCCCACACAGCAGCACTGCACCATGCATCCTTCTGCATAGCATAGCAGCACTGCACCATGCATCCTCCTGCACAGCAGCACTGCACCATGCATCCCTCCACACAGCACTACACCATGCATCCTTTCACACAGCAACTTCACCATGCATCCTTCCATACAGCTGCACCACACCACACATCTCCTGCACAGCAGCACTGCACCACACATCCTCCTGCACAGCATCACTGCACTATTTATCCTTCCACACAGCAGCACTGCACCATACATCTTTCCACACAGCAGCACTGTACTATTTATCCTTCCACACAGCATCACTGCACTATTTATCTTTCCACACAGCAGCACTGCACCACGCATCTTTCCACACAGCAGCACTGCACCACGCATCCTTCCACACAGCAGCACTGCACCATGCATCCCTCCACACAGCACTGCACCATGCATCCCTCCACACAGCACTACACCATGCATCCTTTCACACAGCAACTTCACCATGCATCCTTCCATACAGCTGCACCACACCACACATCTCCTGCACAGCAGCACTGCACCACACATCCTCCTGCACAGCATCACTGCACTATTTATCCTTCCACACAGCAGCACTGCACCATACATCTTTCCACACAGCAGCACTGTACTATTTATCCTTCCACACAGCATCACTGCACTATTTATCCTTCCACACAGCAGCACTGCACCACGCATCTTTCCACACAGCAGCACTGCACCACGCATCCTTCCACACAGCAGCACTGCACCATGCATCCCTCCACACAGCACTGCACCATGCATCCCTCCACACAGCACTGCACCACACATCCTCCTGCACAGCAGCACTGCACTATGCATCTTTCTGTACAGCATTGCACCATGCATCCTTCCACACAGCAGCGCTGCACCATGCGTCCTTCCCCACAACACTGCACCACGCATCCTTCCACACAGCAGTGCACGTGTAGCTTTGGCACCGGGAGGCTGTCTAGATCTCCAGGTACCTATGGGTGTGCAAGGTTAGCTCCACCTCTTGTGGACATCACAACCAAGGCTTCCCCTAGATTTTGAAAGCAACGTTGAGCCTCTTTTTGATGTTTTCTGAGCTTCACTCCAGTCTGGGAGTAGCTACCTCATGCTGCTGCAGCCTTGGGGGTGTAGCTTGTCCAGATGGCTTGGAACCCCTGCCTCCACTCTGGTGCTGTGTCAGCCTGTATCTGCAGGGTTTTAAGCACCTGTCATGAGGTCCCTATGTGTATCTGTGTCTATGTCTGCCTTCTGGAAGTTTCTATCATCTCAAGATTTCTAGTAGACTGGTACCACCCCATCTGTTCCTGGATTTTGACCTTGTCATGGCTCTTTCTTCACTGAGCCATGGTCTTGTACTTTGCCCCATGGACTGGACCCCTCTTGGTCCCTCCTCCTGAGTGATGTGGGGTTGTGGGAATGGCAAAGCGAGCCAGTGTGCATGAAAGTTTTGAAGCACATTATCACTGATTTTTCTAGTTAAAATCAGCCCTGTTCTGACTTTGGATGGTGTTAGATGTTGTGCACATTGATTTGGAGCAGGTGTATATTCTGCAGTTGAGTTTCCACAGCATGAAGCCACAGGACGAGGAGTCCTCCCCGCCACTGGACGTCCTTGGTCTGTCCTTCATCCCTGCAGCCATGTCTTACTTTCTGTTCCAGGAGGGCTCGACTGCTCTGTCTCCTTTGTGTCTCGAGTCCTGGGGAAGGTCTGCGTCCAGGGGCGGCAGAGTGAGTAGTGCCCGCCCTCTTCACTGATCAGCTCCTGCAGCCTCCAGGGAGGTCCCTTGGGTGAGGGTGGGAATCGCTGCATGTCCCACACAGCGACACGTGCTGAGCCCTTGGCAGGTGACACGTGCTGAACCCTTGTGGCGAGAGGGGTGTGTGTGACGCGTGGTGGGGGTCAGGGGGCTCCTTCATTTGGACTATGGGCCTTGCCCCTTTCTGCCCAGCCTGTGGGGCTGTGGACCTGGGACACCCCGTGAGTCCCTGAAGGAGTCTCTGTTCCCTCAGAGGAGATCCTGAGTGTCCTGGTGCCCCGGCTGACGACGCTCACCCAGGACAGCTGCCTGTGGCAGCGGGTTTGCTGGCGGTTGGTGGAACAGGTGCCTGACCGGGCAGCGGAAGCCCTGCTGACAGGGCTTGTGGAGGCTGTGCCTGGGTAAGCAGCCACGTCTTCTCTCCAGCCGGAGCGTCTCTGTGGGCAGGCCGACTGTCCATGCTGCGGGCTCCTATGTCACACGTCCTGCATGTGGCTCGGTCTGGGGAGGCTCTGAGCACACGGCCCGCTCCCTCGTTGGCACTCCCAGGGTCCAGCTCTGCATGGAGTGGCACCCTCAGGGGGCCTTTGAGTCTCTGTTTTGGGTGAGGGCGTGTGACAGTGTCTTCTCTGCGAGTGACCTACTGATACCCTTGCTGTCCACAGTGGCTCCCGCTGGGTTTGTCAAAACCTTCCCTAGGTTCCAGGTTCTTCCCGAGGATTCTGCATTTGGCATCATAAGTACCATTCTGCCCACCTAACTCACATCAGAGGACCACTACAGTTCTAGGGGGCTCTTTTTAGGACAAGATCTTAGGTTGAGGAGCTGAAAACGGTCTTGAGCTTCCGCCCTCCGCCTGCCTTTCCAGATGCTATGGTCACGGGCGCATCACCACATCTCAGTCCATTTCAGGCTCCTCTGCCGTGTCTTCTGTTTGCCCCTTCCCTGCACTGAAGCCACGTTATCAGTTTTCATGGGTTTTCTTCCCAATTTCCAGGGGTCTCCCAATCCTTTTAGAGGCTTTATGTCTTTTCAACTTGAATTTTTTAAACGTTTGTGTGTGGGCAATGCATGTGTGTTGTAGATGTGCATGTATGCACAAATGTTTTGTGGGTGTGCGTTTGTGTGCACAAGTGTGTTTGTGTTGTGTGTGCGTGTGTGCATAAGTGTGTGGAGGCCAGAGGTCAACCTCAGGTGTTCCTCAGGAATCACCCCCTTATTTTTGAGACATGGTTTCTCAAATCTGGGCTCGTCTGGCTCTTCTGGCCAGGCATTGAGCCCAGGAACTCACCCATCTGTGTCTCCCCCGTGCTGGGGATCGTGGGCTTGGGCCGGCACCCTTGGCTTTAGGTGTGGTCCTCGGGTCCCTATGCTTTCCCACAAGTACTTTGTCACCTGAGCCCGCCTTTGTGGCTTTGTGTGGAGTTATGCTCAGCGAGGGAGAAATCCCACTGGACCTCTGTCCGTGTGGTGGAGGAGGCTGGCCAGATTTTCACTTGCTCAAAGCTTTGTCTAGATTTTGGTTCTGCAGACAGTTGTCACCGGGCCAGAATCAGCCCCACCTCGTGTTTTGTATATAACGTTTTATTAGCACATAGCCATGCCCGATCATTGAAACGCTGTCTACAGCTGTTTTCAACCACAGCCAGAGTTGAATGGTCCCCCCACCCTGCCCACATCCCTGGACTTGCAGACTGGGGAAAGCATCTTGTGTTGATCCTCTTGGCTCCGCCGTGGGGGTCCAGCCTCTGCAGTCACACCTGGGGTGCAGGAGGATGAAGGACCAGCTCAGGCTGCTGAAGGGCTCACTGCCGTGAGGGAGGGAGTGTGCTGCTCCCGTCCCCTTCCTTCGTGGCGCATTTGAATCTGGCCTCTTGCCCGGTCCTGCAGGCCTGCAGTCCTGTCCCGACTCCTGGGGAACCTGGTGGTGAAGAACAAGAAAGCCCAGTTTGTGATCACCCGGAAGCTTCTGTTCCTGCAGTACCGACACACGGTGAGCGCTGGGCTGGGTGCAGGCTGCAGCGGGGTGAGCAGCCAGGCGTGGTGGGGCACACCTGTTCCCCAGCCCTGGGGAAGTGGATGCAGGAGAATCAGGAGTTCGAGCTCAATTTGGGCTACATGGGACACTGCCTCAAAAACCTGAGGGAAAAAAGAGGGTGCAGCCCATGAAGACAGGACTTGAAGGAGCTGGTGACACGTGTAGTCAAGCAGCGAGAGAGCTGTGCGCGCTGCGGACCAGGTTCCCGCTCGTCTGTGCAGCTCAAGAAGAAGGCCTGTCCGTGATCAAGAGGTCTTCCCACACCCCTTAAGATAATCACGACTTCATACATTCTCAGAGGCTGACTTATCAGGTGGCCCCTCACAGGTGAGCCTGGAGATCACCTGGGAGTCAGGTTGGCAGTTACCACATCCAGAGCAAGCACGAGGGCCCCAAGGCTTGGGCGTCATTCCAGAGAGGTGGAGAACGGCAGATCCCTGGCGCGTGGTGGCCAGCGGGTCCAGCCCTATTGGCAAGTTCCAGGCCCCAGGGAGATGTGTCTCATGACCAAGCCGTATGGTCCTGATGAATACCACCTGAGGTTGATCTTTTGCCTCCACGCGCACACGTGCCTCATGAGCTGCACACAACTGCACATATATGCTAAAAAGAAGAAAAAGGACAAATTAGTGGTTTCAGGAACACGGTTAAACTGAAGACCAAGTCGGAAGCTCAGTAAGAAACAACCAGCCTGACCTTGGCCATGTGACAGCGGAGCGCAGTCGACTGCAGTCAGGGAGTCACACCTCGGCCCTGAGAAGGAAGGAAGGGGTGGGAGCAGCCAGAAGGGAATCCGGGCGAGAGACGGAGACTCGCCCTGTGATCCCAGCAGCTAGGAGGCCCTGTCTCAGGAAAGGGACGGGGGAGGAGCGTGTGTGTGTGTGAGACAGACAGAGGGAGAGGGAGAGAGAGGGAGGGGACAGACTAGGATCTAGACCGAGGAGTCCTACAGAAGGACGTCGACAGAACAGAGCTGCAGACAGAGCGGCGTGCCTGCGTGGGCCACGCTGCCCCTGGCCCGAGGCCTTTACCATGATGGAGAATGGAAATGTGATGGCTGTTCACATTCAATGGCAGTCAGTTTTCAGACTCCGGATGAAACAGAAAGTAGAGTTCATGTGCTGAACCTCCCGAGCGAAGCAGAGCCAGAGAAACCAGCTCTGGTTTGTGGGAGGTCTGAGCTGGGGTGGCCCCTGTGCTGGCCACTGGATGCCCGCAGCCCACTTCTGCCCTGTTCCTCTTCCTTGGGCCCTCGTGTGAGAGTGTGGGCATAGGACGGTCTCTGCCTGGTTGACAGACGCCACCTTCTTTGTAGACATCTGTGCTGCAGAACCTGCTGGGGTACCTGGCCATGGACAGCCAGCGGCGGCCTCTCCTGGCACAGGTAGCTCTGCCGGACCAGCTGCTGTGGTGGTCCTGGGAGAAGGGCAGGGGACTGCCTTCTGGTGGGAGGGCACCTTGACTGGTGCTGCCGCCTGCCCACACGGGCTGTGCCGCCCGCCAGGCACTGAAGGAGCTGCTGGAGACGTGGGGCAGCAGCAGTGCCATCCGACACGTCCCCCTGGAGCAGCAGCGCTACATCAGCAGCGCCATCCTTGTCTGCCTGGCACACCTGGGGGAGCCGGAGCTGAAGGACATCCGGGATGGTGAGTGGCCGTGGCGTGGGCACTCTGTTCCTGGAGCCCTAAGGGCTCTACAGGGTGTGTGTTGCTTGCTTCTAGAACTGCTGGCCAGCATGATGGTGGGCGTGAAGTGCCGCCTGGACAGCAGCCTGCCCCCTGTGCGCCGCCTGGGCATGATTGTGGCTGAGGTTATCAGTGCCCGGATCCACCCTGAAGGTCCTCCCCTGAAATTCCAGGTGAGCAGGCTGTCCCCTTTGTGCCTTCCCTGGCTGGCATATTAGGGCCAAGAGCACCTCCCCTCCCCCGGGGTTGAGGCTGAGGACGGTCCCATGGTGGCTGCACTAGGACCAGAGCTTGAGGCGGCAGCACTGGGCTCCACATGTGGCTGGGCGGGCACGTGAGCCCACACTCCCCAGCGGGCCCTGGGCTCCACGTGTAGCCGGGCACATGGTCCGCACTCCCCAGCGGGCCCTGGCCATGCTGGATGAGTCAGAGTGACATCAAGTTGAGGCTACATTGGCTTGGATTGGTCTGCTGTGGGCTGTTGGGCCTAAGAGGCCGAGGGCCCAGTGGACAGTAGAGCTTCTCTGTGCTGGCATGGTGGGGGCAGCCTCTACTGCCCACTGATTGGCATGGGTACCACCAGCATGGCCAACATGGGCCTCTGATTGTGTTGGTCCTGCTTGGCTTCACTGTGTGCTGGCAGCTGCACCTGCTGCCGGGCCCTGTTCTTGAGGCCATCAGCCCTGAGGGTCCACATCCTGAAGGGGCGTGGTCCTTTAGGCGCGGGACACCCAGGACTGTGCTCTGCCTAGGTGGGCACTTGGAAGCCTTTCTAGAAAAAGTCGAGCCAGGCTGTTGGACAGGATATTTGAGGAATGTTGGTGCCAGCCGCCCCTTCATACTGCGGTGGCGCCTGCAGCTGTGGGCACCAAGTCCAGTGTGTCTGCTCTTGTAGTATGAAGATGACGAGTTGAGCCGTGAGATGCTGGCCTTGGCTGCCCCCCAGGCGGCGGGAGACTGCTCCTCGGAGGCAGGGTGAGGGTCTCCACATCCCAGCCCTCAGTGGGAGTCATGCAGGACACTTTGGGAGAGACTTGGAGGCCTTCCTGGGACGTGCGGAGCTTGAGTCTCGGCTCTCCTGAAGGTGTGTTCCCTTGTTTTCCAGAAGTGTGCTCCTGGCTCCTGCAGAGACCCCTGGGGAGACTGTGGAGACCCCTGGGGAGGCTGTGGACAGTGTTGTCCCCCCAGCTCAGCCACAAGGCTCCGACTCGGAGCTGGACAGGTAGAGAGAGCTCCTTTGGTCTCTGGGCACAAAGGCAGCTGGGGGGGCTGTGTCCTGTGCCTGGGAAAAGCTGGCTGCATGTGGGCGGGAGACGGAGCGCCCCCTGGAGGCCAAGCTCCCAGCACTTTCCCCACCATCTTCCTGCCCTTCTGGCGTTTGCACCGCGCTGCATTGCTGCTGCCTGTGCTGCACTGCGCTGCTGCCGCCCGTGCTGCGCTGCTGCCGCCCATGCTGCGCTGCTGCTGCCCTCGCTGCGCTGCATTATTGCTGCCTGATACCCTCTTCCCAGGTGTTAGCATTTTGGGGGCTTGTCTGGAGAAGGCCGAGCTGAAGGCCCCCAGTACTCTCAGGGGAGGGCTCCAGTGTCTGCCCCATTTTCCTCCAGTGATGACGAGCTCACGCCTTATGACATGTCAGCAGACCAGGAGCTGAAGAGCAGCAAGGCGCCGCTGTACGTCCGCGACTGCGTGGAAGGTGGGCTTCTCTGGGTCATCCCACCTGTTGGAGGGCTATCTGAGCTTGGCCTTCTCCTTGTCCTGGAGCCCCCTCCCTGGAGGGACGCTGGGGTCGGGGTCAGGACTGACTTTGAGTGAGGCCTGTCTGGTTCTGAGCAGCCTTGACCACATCTGAGGACACAGAACGTTGGGAGGCAGCCCTGCGGGCCCTCGAGGGCCTGGTCCACAAGAGCCCCATGGCCACCCGGGAGGTGAGCGGCCAGGGCATGTTGGGAAGTCCTGGCTGTGGCACATCTTGGGGCAGCCGTATCCTGGGTCTTGGAGAGGCCCTGCCCCTGGGTGGGCGCTGGGGCTCAAGTGTCCCGTCCCCTGCCCCCGTGCAGGTGAGTGTGGAGCTGGCCAAGGTGCTCCTGCACCTGGAAGAGAGGACCTGCGTGGTGGGGTTTGAAGGACTGCGCCAGAGAGCCCTGGTGGCTGTCACGGTCACAGACCCAGCGCAGGTGAGGCCTGTGTGGTGGCTGCGGCCAGGGTGGCAGTGTTGAGTGGCGACCGGTTGGCTCTGGCGTCTGAACAGTGGCACAGTGGTCTCTCCTTTGCCTGTCCAGGTAGCGAAGTATCTGACCTCTCAGTTCTACGCCCTGAACTACAGCCTCCGGCAGCGCATGGACATCTTGGATGTAAGTCCCTGTCAGGTCCCAATGACCCTGCGGTGAGGGCTGACCTTGTGGACAGTGACCAGAGGCCTCCCCAGCCTGTGGTTAGGACCGAGAAGCTGAAACACTTTTGTGCGTTTTAAAAAACAGTTTTGTTAGGTTTACCATTTAAAGATTAAACCAAACATGGTTTTCCATGGTGAGTTTCATCCAGTTGTGTTAAAACATGAAGCTCCTATTCACGCCGCATCATGGTGAGAGTCGTGCAATGACTGCATGTGGCATGGAGTACACACAGAGGCGGAGCACGGTGGTTGCCACGGGCCCAGGCATTGGTGTTTAACAGGACAGTTTCTGTTTAGGGAGATGGAAAGTTCTGGAGCTGAATGGCAACGAGAGCTGCCAGCAGTGCTCAGTGCTACTGAGTGCTACATTTAAGAAGGGGTGAAATGGGGTTAAGGAGGTGGCTTAGTAGGTGAAGAGCTTGCTGACCCTGTGCACCACAGGCAAAGCCAAGGTTCTGCTTTTGTGGTAGCTCAGTGCAGAGAGCTTGCCCAGCACGCAGGGAGCCGCCGGTGACGCCAGCACTGCCAGGCAGGTAATGACAACCAAAATACTACTTTTTTGGGCCGATGAGCTGCTCAGCACATACAGGTCCCTGCACAAAACTGGGTGGCCTGAGTTCGATCCTTAGAGCCTACATGGTGGAAGGAGAGAATGGACTTGTCCAAGTTGACCCCGGCCTCTTTCTGAACATGGTGGCACCTGCCTGTGCTGCCAGCGCTGGACAAGCAGAGACGGGGCCGCCTGGACTTGCTGGCAGAAGTGACACGTCCCAGATGAAGAGACCAGACTCAGAGAGTGAGGTGGAGTGAGCAAGACACCCATTGTCAGCTCTGCCCTTCACACATGCGCCCACACACATGCACACATGCACGCGAACATGGACGCACACGGCCCTGCACAAATGGTGAAATGATACAATTCACATGTGATTTTTCATAATAAAGCTAGGAAACACCATGGTTTCTGTGCCCTGGGGATCAGCATGCTGGACAAGCTCTTTACCAGTCATAGCCTGGTCCTCTTTTCACTTTTCATTTTGAGACAAGGTCCCATCTTAGCCTTGGAATCTGAGTGTCCTGTCACTGTAACAGACAACAGGCCTGTGCCCCTTGCTGTGAGCTCAGAGGTGGCTTGTGGCTGTAACTCCAGTCTCAAGAGGCTAAAGCAGGAGGATTGCTGTGAATCCAAGGCCAATCTGGACTACATAGTGTGACTTTGTCTCAATAAAAAAGAGAAAGAGAAAGAGAAAAGAGCTGTCTAGCTCCAGAACATTCCATCACCCCAGGAAGAGACGCACCCCATTAGCAGTCACTCCCCAGCCCCTGCCCTCTGTTCTGGATGTTTCTTACACATGAAATAGCAGGTGGCATGCACTTCCTTTGCCAAGTGCATGAGCTGCTTCCACGTTAGTGTGTGCAGATGCCATTCATCTGTCCGTGCAGCTGAGCTGGGGAAAGGAAAAGGTCAGGCGGGACTAGGTGAGCTTCATCCCAAGGGAACTGCAGACCCCCTTCTTGCCTGCCACTCCCAGCAGGTGCAAAGGCGCACAGGCTCTTAGAGACCAGGCTCCCAGGGTGCAGCTCCTTTCCCAGAGGCTGCGAGAGCTCCGCTTTGCTCCGCTGCCAGAGCTCTGTGGGTAACGGGCTGGTAACTCAGCTGCTCTGCCCTGACTCCTAAGGTCCTGACTCTGGCTGCCCAGGAGCTGTCTCAGCCAGGACGCCTCCAGAGGCCTTCCCGCCATCGCTGCCCTGGTTCTGGTGCTGGTTCTGGTGTCCAGGGCTCAGCAGCACTGGTGGCCTCTCAGCCTGGCAGTGCTGTGCCTCCCAGTTGGCAGGCAGTCGTGGAGGAACGGATCAGAAGCAAGACGCGGCGGTTCTCCAAGGTGAGCTGGGACCCTGCCACTCCTGCCAGTCCTGGGAGCAGGTGCTGTCTGACTTAGGGCTACCCAGCAGCTCCTTGGAGCCACAGTTTATGGTTCAAGGCGAGACAAATCATACCAAGATGGTTGTAAAACTTGAATGTGAATGTGGAAGTGTAACGGTCCCAGGAGGGGCTCGGCAGGTAGAGCTGCTCGCCCCCAAGCCCCCACAGTGGAGAGAACTGACTTCATAAGTTGTCCTCTGACTCCAATGTGTGTGCTGTGGTGTGCATGCGTGTGTGCATATCCACACACACAAATACATGTCAAGAAGGAAGATGGAGGGATGGAGAAAGAGGAGAGGGAGGGAGGGAGGAGGAAGAAGGGAGGAAGGAGGAAGGGAGAGAGAAGGAGGAAGGAGGGAGGGAGGGAGGAAAAAGGCAGGGAGGGAGGGAGAAAGGGAGGGAGGGAGGAAGGACGGATGGACATGTCACCAACATTCAGGCTACTTGCCATCTCACGGCGTCCAGGCACTTCCGCCCTGAGGACTGTCCGAGGTGACTGGTGTGCACGGTGGGACATGCAGTGCCCTTTGTAGCCCAGGCCTGGGCACACCTGGATTCATGGCACAGTGGGAGTGACCTCACGCTTGGATGGGCACTGCTTGTTTGACAGGGTTGCCCCCGGCGGGAGCTGCCAAGTGTCCCTAATGAATTCAACTCTGTGGCTGGTTACTTCTTCTTCCCCCTCCTTCAGAACTTTGACAGGTGAGTTTTCGGAAGCTCTAGGCCAACTCTGTGAACAGTTGCAGGATTGAGTCTGAGGTGGGCCTTTAGCACAAATGTGTTCTGTAAGTTTAAGTTAAACAGTACGGCATGTCCTAGAAAGTTCCTTTGCCAGATTTTTGTGATGAGGACGTTAGGGGTTCTGGTGACATCTCTGTTCCTTGCTCATTTCCTCCCACCTTGGCAGACCTGGTTCCTGCCCTGGGTCCAGGCTGAGAGGCTTTGGTGACAGCGCAGGGTGTGCTCTTGATTTAAGGCCCCACTTGTGCTTGGCAGCCTGCTTCAAGTTGGTTGTCAGCAAGTGTCACACTGGGTCCTGGTGGTGAGGGTGGGAGGCAGGCTATGTGAGCCTCCAGGAGTCTAGGGTGATCAACCTTAACTGAGGCCTGCCCCATTTACTCAGTTCTGTGTTGTAGGCCTGTGGTGACCTTTGACCTTTTGGGAGATGACCAATTGGTTCTCGGAAGACTGACCCACACCTTAGGTTCTTTGATGTACCTGGCTGTTAACACCACAGTGAGTTGGGAAATGGAAACAGAAGGCCCAGCACACGGCATCCACAGCACTGTTGTGTGGGAATCGTTCGTGAGTGCTCAGGACAGGGCCCGAGCTGGGCGTGGCTTGTCCAGCTTCCCGCGTGTGGCGTGCATGGCACCCCTCTCCCCGCTATGCAGAGTGGCATAGGGCATCGGACGTGTTCTCAGCACACGTGACCCAGTTCCCACCGTCAGCCGTGTGCTCGCCTTGGGTGCACCCTGACCACATGTCCTTCCACTGGGTTTCAGGTGGCTGTGCCCATGGGCAAGGCCCTGCTGGAGTTTGTGTGGGCCCTTCGCTTCCATGTCGACACGTGAGTGACCACATGGCCGACCACATGGCCGAGGGCACACAGGTCTCTGAGGCGTGTGGCCTGGCACTTCCCAAGCACAGCCGAGCAGCTGAGGAAGGGCTTTGCTGCATGCTGGCTGCTGGGATGGGGTGTGGCAGGTCTCCCCACAGGCCAGCTTGGGGTCCCATCCACAGGCCACGCCTCTCACTTCTCCTTCTTGCTCCGCAGCTACGTGCGCCGGGGGCTGCTGTCTGCTGTGTCCTCTGTCCTCCTCAGTGTACCTGCGGAGCGGCTGCTGGAGGACCTGCCACAGGAGCTGCTCGAAGCCAGGGCTTGGCTGGCAGGTAAGGGCTGAGCTGCAGCTGCATCAGATGGTGGGCAGGTCAGCAAGTGTGCGAAGCTCGTGTGCAAAGCAGCTGGAATCAGGCCGGCGTGTCCTTCCTTGTTGGCTCTGCGAAGTGCGATGACACCAATCGTTTCCATGGTCACTTTGGGGACTATAGGCGTCTCAATAGGCAGGGCCGGCTGCACAAGGAGGAGCCTGTTCCTTCAGAGGAGTCCCAGATCCAGACAGGTCACAGGAAAATCGAAGTATCCACACCCACCCATGAAGTGTTTCCACCCCCATATGCACTTTTTAAAAAATTACTTGAGGCAGGAAAGAGGGTCTAGGTATTCGTGTATGCCATGGTGCCCAGCACCTTCCAGAAGTTACTTCTCTCCATGAGACTCTGGGATTGGGTTTATGTCTCCATGTTTGTGCACAGCCATCCTGCATTCTTTAACAGTCAATTGTAGACCTGAGTCATTACCCCCGATTCCTGAGGTGGATCTGTTGACAGCTCCACACCACCCTGAGAACACTGGAGAAGGCAGACCCAGAACCCCAGCTTACATGAGTCTTTTGTGATTGGCCCCAAGAGAGGGTCGAGCCAAGGCTTCTACAGAAATGCAGCTGCCCTACCTCAGGGGCTCCTGCCCAGGTGGGTCTCAAGGGTCTGCTGTGGCTCATCTCCCAGAAGCCCCAACTCACTCATCATTCCCCAAGTTCCCTGTGCTTGTCACCCCCCTTTAGATACGGGTAAGTTGGCTCAGGGCCATGCACTGCAGTTGTGTGCCCCCCCTCCCGTCAGAGAGGGGATTCTAGGCGGACCCTGGGGAGAACTTTCCCAAGGCTGAGGATTACTTGGTCAGTGTCCAGTGTTGTCATCCAGTGTGTTCCCCACTGCTGGATTCCTGCCACAGCGCTGGTTTGTGACATTTTTGTTTAACCTGCTGTTACTGTGTATGTTTGTGTGCACAAGTGTCAGGTGCTTGTGTGGAGGGAGGCCCATTATCTTTCTGCCTTTACCACTGGGCCATCTTGCCAGCCCTCGAATGGCTTTTGCCCATAGGAAGCAGAGCAGGTGAACTACGGGTGGGATGGAGCTGAGATGGGGATGATAGACGTGAGGAAGCCGGTTCCACCTGGCCCCTCACTGGTACCTGGGCTCAGGTATAGCTCAGAGGCAGTTTGTCTTACACAAGAACTTAGATAACCGTAGGCATGGGTGTGGCTTTGTGCTGGCGCTTTCCTTCATGGGAGGGGGTGTAAGGGGTCCCGTATTCCTGCCCCCAGTCTCATCCTGTCTCCTTAAACTGGTCCTTGTGAGTGAACTGTTTCTAAGCACCTGGGATGCCGAGGTTCATGTCCTCTGTCCCGTGGCAGCCACAGTATTCAATACCTGGGTCTCCTTCACCTAGTGCCATGCAGTAAGTGTTTTGGGGCTTTGGTGGGGCAGAGGCCCCAGGACTATGAGGCATGAGCCATAGCTGATGACTGCACTGAGGACATAGGGGGGTACCCATCAAAGCAACCGTCTTCCACAGACCGAGTGGTGACAAGGTTGGTGTGGGACGTACACTACCCTGGGACACTTTCTTTAGACACCCTGCGGGGTCCTACTCTATTTGTACCATCACCGCACTTGCTGCTGCTGGCTGAGTTTCCTAGGGGTCTGCTGGGGCCTCTGGGCCTAATGAGATTCTGTGAGGAAAGAGACGTGGCTGTGGTCTGAGCCAGGGAAACTCATGATTTCAAGCCTGGGGGCCCCTTTCATGTGGCTTTCCCAGAGGTTGAGACCTGGCCCCTGCAGCAGTGGACCCTTGGGGTCATCTCATCTGTAGCACAGCCTGTGGCACAGCTTCGTCAGATGCAATTAGGCCGGGTGCATGCAGCTGCGGTCCAGGAGGGCTTGTCTGGTCAGTGTCCGGGTCGCTGGGCTGTACATATGCCCGTGGAGGTCTCAGCAGGTGTCCCCACCACCCGGCCTCGTGGGGTGTGAAGGACAGATCGATAACTGGCCTCGTGTGTTACTTACTTCTCTTCACATCTACCTTGGCAGATGTGGCAGAGAAGGACGTGGACGAGGACTGCCGGGAGCTGGCGGTGAACGCTCTGCTGCTTCTGGAAAGACTCAAAGACAGGCTCCTCCCCCTTTCTGCTCCCTAGCCTGAGGCTTCCACCACAGGGGGCCCACGTGGACCAAGAAGGCCCCGAAGAGCGGAGCCCATACAGCTTCTGGAGGGGCTGTGTGGGCCCTGTGAAGACGCGGGAAACCCAGCCAGAACCCAGCTCCTGCTGCTATTTATAGCCTGGCAAGGCTGCATGCTCGCTGAGGTACTCGAGGGCCTGTCCCTCCCTCTCACAGAACACAGCAATGCTGGCAAGAGAGCAGATCTCAGGCTGTGGCCAGAGCATCAGGAGTGAGGACAGCTCCTCAGTTTACATTGTGCTGCTGTGGAGACTCCAGGGCAGTAGCGCGGGGGCAGCCTCTGGGGCCTCCTTGGGATGTTTGGTGCTATGTCCCCAGGAAAATAAAGCCACAGATACTGACTTCCTCTGTGGTTGTCTGGCAGGTTTTTGTCCCCAGACAGAGCCTCATGAGGGGCATCCTGAAGACTGGACAGGCGGGCACAGGTGTCTGAGAAAATAGAAACAGACTTTATTGGTCGCAGGAATATGAGCAGCCAGTGGGTGGGGCCTGGTATTCTGGCCCCTTTCCAGGCAGCAAGGCCACAGCTGCTGGGGCTCAGGTCTGCGGTGGTCCCTGCTGTGTGGCTTCAGCTACAGCCCCAGTTCATGAAGTACTAGAATTTTCTCAGGAATCCACTTCCCTTTAGAAGGAACTAGCCTACAAACTCTCAGGAGCTCATGTGCATTCAGGCAGGAGGGAGAAGGGGTGACTCCCAAACCCTGAGTGACGCCGACTCAGTTGTGCACACCTTTCAGGCTGCAGCTAGCTTGCACTCTATCACCTGCTTGGCTACAATAAAAAAGTTTTGATTCTCCCTAAATTGAAGAGTTGCCTTTGGTGACCAGAAAGTTCCAGAGAACACCTTCCCTGCTGCAGGGCCTAAAGCCCATCAGGAGTCATTTTCTACTTCTTCCACCACTTCATCGTCCACCTCTTTCTGGTCTTCCATGCTGTTGTGGTGGAGCCGCTCGGGCATGATGCGTGATAGAGGCAGACCCAGGCTCTGGTGCACAGTGTCCACGGTGCGCTGGTCCACGTAGTAGGATATGTTGGCCGACGGAAGTCGTTTCCGCATCTCCTCCAGGTATTTGTAGGCCTGAAGCAGAGGAAGCAATGGTTACTGAAGGCCGGAGGATGTGATGTGAGAACCACAGGTGCCGCTTTAAGTGTCCACAGCAGCGCGACTCCCTCATCCAGCTGGCAACGGAACGAACAGACAAATGCAGCATCTTCCCAGCTGGGTGGGGAGCAGGAGGGAAGAGTCTTGTCTTTGGGGGTCCGGCCACTATCAGTTGTTCATCACCTAGTGGTTATCTCATTTGAGAACCATTTATTTGACTTAGTGGGTTATTTAAAAAAATGACATGGAGATAGGAGGAAGACATGGTGGTGGTCTGGGGGAGAGGGGGATATGACCATGGCACATTATATATATGTATGAAATGATCAGAAATAAAAGTACGTAAATTTTAAGAAAGAAAACTAAAAAGTGCGTCTGTGGAGACGCTTTCTCAAGAGTGAACGAGGCGAGCCTGTCTGTCCCCTGGAGGAGGGGCCGTGGTGCTGTCTGAGCACCATGACTCGCTCCGGGTTAGCCGAGTGGCCTCACCATCTGGTACTCCTCCACTTGCACGTGGTGCTCCACCAGGAAGCCATAAATGTCCCCAATGCGGATGGTGCTGTCCAGGTCGGGCTCCTCCAGCAGCTCCTCACACTGCCTGAGGGACTCCTTGGGGTCCTCCGCGTAGGTCCTGCTGGGAGACAGCCAGGACCTGAACCGACAGAGCGCTCATACGCCACAGACGGCCCTAGGAATGCTGGAAGGCAATGTTTTTTGAACTAATTCTCTGATCCGCTCACTCAGAAACCCACCACTCGCTTAGCAAATGCTGACTGCCTGCTATGTTGGGTCCTGTGTCTGACACCAAGATCAAAGATGCTAACCCCACTTTGTGCCCAGGGAGCACACAAGGTAGAGAGGAAAGGTAGAGTGGGCACATGAGAGGAGGAACTAGTGGTCAGAGGTGCGGGCCTGAATTTAGGACATGGGTCTCTGCAGAGCAGGGCGTGGGGGCAGTTTGGGTGAGACAAGGGAAGGAGCTGGCAGCCACATCCTGGTCTGTGGGTAACTTGGAGATATGAAGGGTTCTTCCGGAGGGTTCAGGACAATCTGAACTTCCCTCAACCCTGACTGTCCCAGGGCTGCCGACACTGCCCCCACACCTCCTCCCTCTGCATGGCAGACCCTGTGACAGACCATCATGTCCTGCCAGTTCTCCCTTGCCTTTGTAGCTTTGGCTGGGCAGACAGGTAGACCTCAGAGCACCCAGTCAGGTAACATGCTTTTCCAAGGAGCGCACTGCGTAGATGTTGTTTAAATAGTTTGGAACTCTGAGGAACTCAGAACGGAAGAGCACTTCAGCATTTGGGCAGTAGCCCAGCCCTGCTGGTCATCGTGAGCACATGGGGCTCTGTGAAAAGCTGCGTTCCCCATCAGATAAAGACCAAGAGGACCACGTGAAGAAGCTCAGCTGCCAGTAAGCAGGGACAGTGTCACCCCCAGACCTGCCAGGTCTGGAGCCAGGAGAGGGCTACAGGCGAAGCTCTGTTCCCAGGCTGCACAGCAGACCTTACACGGGATGCTCCTGCCCAGCGCCTGCATGGCCTGACCGCGTCCCAGGCGCCGCTTAGATCTGCTGACTGACCCGACCGGAACCTGCCTCATCCTTTCCCCTCCCCCTCATTGGTCCCTCTAGGAACATCTCTCCAAGATGTGGCCGGACCTGAGGGAGCGCCCAGGAGGACGCTGGCAACACTGAATCCTGTGTAGCTGCTGGGAAACAACCTGAAGAACAGCTGTTAGAAACAAGTGTAAGCAGAGCTGGGGAGGGGTCCCAGTCCATGCCGTCCCCGTCCCTGCTGGCTGGGGACGCACCTGCGGGCCTGGATGAACCTCTTCACTAGAGCCATCCTGCTCTGCAGCTGGGCCAGCTTGGTCTCCTGATCGAGGGCGCTCTTGGCTTTGGCCTTGGACAGGCACTTGTAGGCCTCAGTCAGGGCCCCGTGGGCCTTGTCGTAGTTCTGGTATTCATCAATTTCCACCTGTGCCAAGAAGATCCATCAGGACCAGGGGCTCTGGCACGCTCCCCCAGGCCCTGCTGGAGCCCCAAAGAAGGCTGCACCTGGGCACAAGCGTCATAGAAACCAGCCAGGAGGTCCAGAGCACGCCCCTTGGTGTAGAAGCTGATGATGTTCTTCATGATCTCTGGTTCCTTCCGCCAGTCCAAGGACTGCAGGTAGTTGGCAGCCATGATGTAGATTTCCTTCTGCCTTGAGACCCCCGCAAAGAACACGATTTTCTCTGTGTCTCCAGACTTAAGCAACGCTCTCATGGCCTAGGCGACAAAGGGCACAGTTGAGGTTGCACAGGTCTGACCTGGAGAAGCTCAGCTCTGTCGGTGCGCAGCCCTCAGCCCTTCAGCGGCCTGAGGAAGTCTCCTCCTGCTTGTGCTGCCCAGCGGAAGATGTGCCCACACGTCCACTCATGGTGTGGCTGAGGTCCTGGCTGCTTGGTCACTCACCTTCAGCTTATTCCCAGCCTGCGTGTACTTCTTGGTGGCCAGGTGGTAGTTACCCTGACGCATGCAGCAGCCCGCAATCTGTTCGAGCAGTTCACGCCGCGACTCCTCAGACAGGTCCTTGGAGTCCTTTGACACGGTCATCTTCTCAGCCATCTCCTCGGTGATGGTCATGTTCTGTTCCAGGCACAGCTGCAGAGCCTCATGGTACTGGGAGAGGCCAGAGAGACAGCGGGGCTGTGACTGCCGGGCCCCTTCCCACCTGCTGCCTTCAGAGACGTGGGCCCTGCGGCTGCCTACTGCCTGTGGTTGAGTCGGAACTTGGAACCTAAAGGGCCCAGATTCAACCATATCACGCTCCAACATGCCATTAACAGTCCATAACTCGGAAAACTATGCATCTTACTGTAGGGGAGAAACTCAGCAATGTATGCACTTTCATTAAGAAATACTTAAAAGCTATTAGGGTAGAACACGCTCGTAATCCCAGCACTTGGGAGACTAAGGCAGAAGTGTGAGTTAGAAATCAGTCAGAGCTACAAAGGGAGTTCAAGGCCAGCCTGGGCTAGATGTAGATACCCTGTCTCTAAATAACTAAATAAGAAAACTGTGAACATGTATACACAAAGGCCTGTCAGGTTGTAACCATTTGGGAGGCTCCTGAGCCCAAGAGTTTGATGTCATTTCCAAGAAGAAACAAACGAAAAGAAGTTTAGGTTGTGTGGACTTCAGTTTATGCAAGTGTACATGAGCACACACATGCAGGCAGGCACACAGGCACTCTTTCAAATACGTACACACACACACACACGCTGACTTCCTAGTTACAGCTGAAGACCTGGGCACAGAGGTAGGGAGACCCTCACGGAAGCATGGAGACCCTCACAGAGCAGTCTTGGTGCACTCCCTGACTGCTGGGTGAACTTCTAGGAGCTCTTAGCTTCAAGCATAGGCTGCAACCACAGCTTTTCTTGAGAAGTCATAACCTACAGACCACAGAGCTGTTTCCCGCCCAGAGTTCCTCCTGGCCTCCAACCTTCTTGGCGGCTAGCAGAAGCTCCACGGCCTTCTCGTACTGCCTGTGCTCAATGCAGAAGTCTGAGCAGCGGGCCAGGAGGGCAGGGTCCGACTTCTCGTCCAGGTCCTCGGCTATGAGCTGCAGGGCTGCAAACTGTTGGGTGGCGGAGGCCAGCTCCAAGGCCTTGGAGAAGTGGCCAGCCTACGGACAGTGAGGTCCCCAGAATGGCTGAGCCAGGTCTCGTGGCACCTGTCGAGGGCCTCTGGTCTCTCGGGAGCCTACTGCTCTCCCCAGAAGCCCCAGGACCACTGGCAGGGCCGACCCCTTACCTTGTGATACAGCATGACGGCCCTGTCCATTTGCTCGCCCTTCTCTTCGTAATGCCGGGCTGCTTCGATCATGTCCTCTGGGGAGCTCAACAAGGCCAAGTTCATGAGCTGATCGTCTAAGCCGTTCTCCTAGGGAGGGAAGTTGTCTCTGCAGGCCGCTGGAGCACCCACCCACTACATTCTGTGACTGTGACCATGCAGGGTGTGGTATGGATCCCCTCAGCCTGCTGTCCCCAAGGGATCTGGGCAATCAGGTTTCTACGGCATGCCAGATGTGGATGGTAAGCACCAGGACTTCCAGATGTTTGCTTTGGTTGGGAGAACTGCAGAGAATGCTGGAGAGAGGATTGTTTCAGAAAAGAGCTGGGCCGGAACAATGGGCATGAACAATGAGGCTTCTATTTGAAGAGCTGGAACCTACGGACCAGCCTACTACACTACTACTGGCCCAGGAGCCCCGGGAACGAGCAATGTGAGGGGAGAGGAGGGCAGGGAGAGCTGGGATGGAGGTGAAAAACTGGTGTATATGAGAATTCTTGATGCAATCCCCTCAGCCTTCATTTGCAATGCACTTCATAAAGCTGTGGCAACACCAACCGAGTGCAGCTGGCCCCCTTCTCAGGTAGAAGCACGTACCTTGCACAGACGGATGGCGTTGTTGAAGGCTTGCGCCCGAGTGTAGAAATGTACTGCCTGCCTCACCTCCTCCTGGCTCTCATACTGCCTGGCAAGGTAGTAGGATGCAGCACAGTTTCCAGTCTCGTTGGCTATTTCAGCAGCCTGAAAAGACCAGAGCAGCAGGTTTCATCTCTATCCAGAGCCTCACTGTACACAAGCCACAGGCCTGCTCCTGTAGGACAGGCTGAGCTTTTTAATTGAATGTATTTTATTATCATTAGTGTGTGCATGCGTGTGTGCATGCACGTGTGCACGTGGGGTCTGCAGGAACGCCAGGCCAGCGGAGGGCCCCCCAGCCTTTGCTCACCTTCTGAATGTTGCCCTGGAAGCAGTGGATGCGGACCAGGGAGAAGTAGTCCTGTGCCAGCTCGTAGTAGCGCAGTGCAGTGTCCATTTCTGCCTGACTCTCCAGGTACTGGGCCCACCACCTCCACAGCGTCCTGTGGGGCAGCCTCTAGAGCTGAGGGTCTCACTCCTGTGGGACTGACACCCTCCACACCTCAGCCCGGCATGAGACACACGAGACCAGGAGGCCCAGGCCCAGGCCCTGAAGGGCCGTGCATCCCGGGATCGCACTGGGACCAGTTCCCGTGCTGCTGGACAGCACTGGGGACACTTACTTGTCCTTCGTCCTGTTGATATAGAGCTCCAGGGACTGCGCGTCTTCCGAGAGCATCCTGGGCACCTCGAAGCGGTGGGTGTCCGACTTCTCATAGCTGTGGGAGGAGAACAAAGCACCTTGTTCCTTTGATCTTGGAGACACGATCGGGGCTGCACCAGAGTCCAGGCAGGGCTCGAGCCCTATTCACTATTAACAGTGCTGTGCTCATGGGGTCAGACACCCCAGGGCTCCTCGTGCAAATGCAAATCCCAGGAGAGAATGACTGTAGGCACAGTTCCGGCTCTGGAAAGGTTCCTCTATGATAGGGTTCTCAGAGGTGACACATTTGTCCTTACAGGTCCCAAGCCTGAGGCGTGCCACCGTGACGCACAGTCAGATTTTCTGTATGGCCAGCACAGCACCCACTTCCTGACAGTCCCTGAAGGATCGCATGGGTTGTCCGGAGATCTTCCGCTGAGAACCCCCGGACCACCTTATCAAGGAAGCAACAAGCTCTACTCACTAACTGAGGGCCAGACCACAGTCAGCATTGGCCTCCAGGTGCTTGGCGTAGTTGTAGTAGGTGGTACGCAAGTGGACCCGGTCGTGGAGCTCAGCGACTTCCACAGCTTTCTGCCACTGGTCTGAGGCCTGGTAGAACTTGTTCAGGAGGTCGTAGCGTTTGCACTTCTTGTACAGTTGCTCCGCATCCTCCTGCACAGTAAAGGACGCCTCATCTCAGCCCAGTGCTGATGCTTACCAGGGTTGTCACGGTACCAGGACAGGTGGACAAAGCAAAGCTGTCTACATGAGCTTAAGAGAAAGATACACGGCAGGCCCCAAAGTCAGACACCATATATGGGGCTGTCGGCGCCTGCTGGGAGAGGCCCCAGGCAGCAGGGACCTGCTCAGGACCAGCCAGCGTCTGGTGAGGACTCCTGTGTTCCGCGTCCCCTGAGGCTATGCTGGAAAGGTGTCAGTGTCTTGGGCCCCTCTGGGAGAATGAGCTCTGAGGCAGGAGGCCTCGGGGCACCTGAGACCAACCTTATGGTTTAGGCTACTTTTCCCCCAAGCAGAGCAAATGTAGATTTATTACAGAAAAGGAAGAAAGTACTCGTAAGAGTGGGAAGGACTCCAAGGAGGATACTGGGCTCAGGCTAGTTTGTGGTTGCAACTGAACACGGGACTTGTACCCCCACTGCCTCCCCACTGCAGGTCACTGGATGAGACACTGGCAGTCACAGCTTGCCCGCCCAGGTGCCGCCTCCCCACATCTCCTAGGACCACCCACACAGACTAGCTGAGCAGGGTCTGTGTTCAACAACTTTTTTTTTTTTGGTGTGTCTGTGTGTGTGTGAGTCAGAGAGCAGCCCTGTGTGTGTCTGTGGAGGGCCAAGGGTGACTCGGGAACCACCTTGATTGGTTGGTCTGGGTTTCCCAGACTTCACCTTCCAGAAGTACACAGAAGTGCAGGAAGGTTTTTTTTTTTTTTTTTTCTACTTTTACAAGCATATTGAGTACTCATCCCTGCTTCCCTCCATCCCCCCTCTTTCCTAGTGCCTGACATTTTTTATGTGGGATCTGGGATCCAAAGCACAGGCTTAAGCCCTGAGCCATCTCTCCAGCCCCTGCACACTTCTAACTGCAGGCTCGTGTTGTCAGTGGGACGGGAGTGTAACCTTCTGTGCCGAGGTGACTGCTGACTGCTTGTCCAGGGGGCTGGGCCAACTCACCAGCATGCCTAGCTGTATGGCCAGCATAGCCACTCTGGCCTCCAACTCTGGCTCCTGCTCAGCCTCCCGTAGTGCTCGGGCCCCACGTGCATGGCCCATGTTCCCTAGGCACACCTTGGCCACATCCAGCCGCTGGGTCTTCACACACATGTGTGCCATGTTCTCCCAGACGGTCTTACTGCAGACAGAGGACGGAAGGCCTGTTAGATTCCAGCCCAGAACTCAGGCTACCCCTTACCTCTTTTCTCAGCAACTGTCAATGTGTATGACCACCAAGGAGGAGGACCCATAGGAGACACCTTAATGGCACTGTGCCCAGTCTACACAGATATGCCCATTATCCAGAATGAAGGAAGGAGAGAGATGTATTCTGAGTTCCACACCTGGCAAGTCTTGTGTGGTCTCCCCAATCTTGAAGACCCCCAAGGGACAACACAGAAGACAGATGGTTTTCTGTGACTGTCTGCTCAGCAGACGGTGACTTCTTAGGAGACACAATAGTCAGGTCAGAGACAGAACCTCTAGCTCACATCTGAACGGGAATTCCAGAGCCTCTTCTAAACCACTCTCAGCTGAGGAACTCACAGGAGGATGGGGCACGATGTCTGATGGCCTCACATCACCACCTCCTGGTAGTTGGATGGCAGTGTTTAAGGAGGTGGAGTAAAGGTGGTTCGCACCCTGACTCAACCCAAAGACCTAGAGCAGGCCCAGGTTCTGAGCCAGCCCTCAAGGTGATACTGGTGTCTGTGTGTGTGGAGGGGAGATTGAACAGTGGACTCTTTTACTTGTCCTTCATTCTAGGGTGGTCCACTGTGAACCTGGTCTTTTTTCAGATGTGAGTGGTAGCCTAAGGCCTCAGAGAGAGGCCCTTTGTAAATACCGCTTGCTGTAAACCACGGCAGAGGGAACAGTGTGCTCTCTGATGGTCTCCTTTGTGACACACACAGCTCTTCCTACTCCCAGACCACGAGTCCTGCAGCACGAGGCCTCGGAGGACGCTCAGTAGGCATGTCCAGATGGAGCGCCCGCCCCATAGGCATGTCCAGATGGAGCGCCCGCCCCATAGGCATGTCCAGATGGAGCGCCCGCCCCATAGGCATGTCCAGATGGAGCTCTGCCCCAGCACGCCCATTACATTCCCACTGTTGCCTCCAGATGAAGCCATGGTGGCCGGATCCCAGGAGGATGAGTGGGCTTTCCCTTCCCAGTCTACAGGCTCAGCTGCACTAAGGGACCTGGAGGGCAGGTGCCCGTAAGAGGCTGGCCGCCTTTCTGGTGAGGTGCAGCGGCCCAGGCAGGGGGATGGCCATTACTGTATGCATATGGCTGGAACCCCTTTCCTCGAGCCAGCAATACTTCCTGCATGTTCTCCCTGAACCTTGCTAAAACTCGGGTCCACCTGATATATCCAAGAGACAGGAAGGTAGGCAGGCCGTACTTCTGGTGGCTACTGTCTGTAGGCGAGCTTGCCCAAGAGCTACGTGGCAACATGGGGTCCAGGAAGCACGCGTGTCCAGGGCTAGCCTGCCGGGAGGGCGTCCTCCTCCAACCCCACAGAGTGCCACACGGTCCCATGGTGGGATGCACTGCGCTGGCTGGAGGCACACTCACGCCACAGGCTGGTCATCTGGGGCCTCAGGCCATAAACCACAGTCTAGCATCTGAAGTTCCCATCCCTACAGGACCCTGAGGGGTGCTCGTCAACACTGTGGACAAAGGCTCTCCAAGCCCCTGCTGGCCTGAGAAGAGCCCCCTAGTGACATGGGGTCCAGTAGTAAGTCTGGAATCTCAGAGATTCTCCCAGGGCGGCTGCAGGGAGCTACGTGGAATGTTCAGGACAGAACTTTCTCAGCTCTAGGGTCCACTGGTGCCCTCCCAAGTCTTGTCAGCCAAGTGTATGAGGCACAGGTGGCTGCTGTCCATAGCATGGTAGATAGGTTTTTTTTTAAACCATCCCATTCCAAATAGTTCCATGTGATCAGAAGATTTACAAATAGTTTACCCTCACTGTCTCCCGAGGCAAAGCGTGAGGATTGGGGGAGAGGAGGACATGGCCTTTGGCTGCCTCTACTTGCCTTTGTAGCTCCCTCTCTTTGTCATGGTCTGGAAAGCAACTGGCTGTATCTGCACCCAGTGACAATAACCTAAATAAGTACAGCGACTGACCATGTGCACCGCTGCTGGTGTGTGCTTCTCCCTGGGCTCCCGTCTCCCACTAGGAGGCTGTGTGCATAAACCCACTTGGGAGGGCAAGGCTCCCAGCTGCTGGGAGAACTGGCCTCAGAGGCTCACGGGACCCTCTGGGCTACCTCCCAGCCCCAGAGCACGTCCACTCCCACGCCATTCCTGACATTCTCTGCACACAGCTTGCTGACAACTCTACTCCCTAAGGATGGGGGCAGCGCTAACTTGAGTGCAGAGTTCTGAGTTTTCTGCATCTGGCATAAATTCCAAGAAGTAAACACCCTCGCAGTCCTGTCCAAGTCTTGAGAATTTCCTGTTGTCTGAGCTACTCTGCGGAGAGGGATCACATCTGCACTCCATCAGCTCCCAGGCGCCTGGCACAAGCAGCAGAGACAGCTGTGGAGGGACTGGCCTGCAAGCCCTGGCTTCTGGGAGAACATGTGCTTTGCAGAGGCTCAACTGGGCCTGTCCAGAGCGAGGACGCAGGCACCCAGGGGACACGCAGGCACCCAGGGGACACGCAGGCTGAGCTGCGTGAGGCACATTCCCCACTACCGAGTACTTGTGACTCACTGCTCCGTGTGATGCCCCTGCCTGCCACATGAGGGACGTGCAGATACGCGTTGGAGCTAAGGTCAGAAATCCAGGCCCACTTGAAGGCAGCAGACAGTGGGGGAGTAAGGGCCCTTAATCCTGGTCTGGTCTTGAGCCTCCTAGGCGGAGCACTTTCCACTGTCACATGAGAGCTGTGGCCCTTCTGCAGAGAGCATCACGCTCTAGGACAGGTCTCGTCTCACCGGCCTCTCCTGTCCACAGGCCCCACGGCGGGGTGAGGCGCAGACACCCAGATGCCTGGCAGGACCCTGCGGTGTGCAGGGTGGGCAGGAGGCAGTCCTTGGCCTCTTCCCTACTCAGCCCAGGAAAGGACAGACAGGGACAGGCCAAGGGCTGGGTCTGAGACCATCAGGACATGTCCTCGGTGCCTGCAATACCAGCTACTTAGACGGTTGAGGCAGGATTGCTTGAGCCTGGGAATTCCAGAACTCTTAAAAAAAAGTTGTCTGGGTTGGAAAAAACATGCTTTTCAATGGAAACTAGTTGTTTAATGACTACAGATTTGATTTAAGGGCCAAAATCAATCTTCTAGTAAAAACTTAGGAGAAGTAGCCATCTCAAGCACATCCGCTCTACTTCATGCCTGGGAATGTGGAGTATGTGATGCTGAACTCTCATTTTGCCTCTGAGGATGGGACCTGACTGCAGGCACAGCCGCAGCATCCCATGGGCCTTCTGAGCCACGGCGTGCGCACCCACAGTTCTTATCAAGTTCCTTGTGCCGAGAATATGACCCCAGAGACCAAAAACAAATAGCAAGTTTCCCTTAGGCCCAGGCTGAGGAAGAAGGGAAAGTGGGAAGATCTCCAGGGTTCCCCCAACTCTGTATCCCCTGTATGCCAACCCCAATATCATTCAAGAAAGCCCCAGGGAATCGACAAGGTACTACTCTGGCCCAGCAATGGCCAATGGTTGGTCAGAAACAGAAATTCCTGCCCTTCCGGAGCATGAACCTGGAAGATGCTGGGGTCCAAACTAACAATGTGATCACGTGATAAATGACACTAATCCCAGGAAGCACGGGCGGCCCGGATGGCAGTACGGGTCCTGGCCCAGGGCTCCCCGAGCGCATGCTGTTCTGGATGCATGTGTTCAAGGTGTTGGCGGTGACCTTGACTACCAAGGCCCTTATGCTCATCTGCGCAGCTGCAGAGCCCTGATGCAGAACAGGGGTCCCTGTTCTGGGTGGACCAGGGTCTCTGGAGGTGGAACAGACTCTCTCTTCCTCTATGTGCTTATCCACTGGAGCTCAAGGCTTAAGAGAACAGATGACAGTACAGCCACCACCTTGCTTCTCGTCCAGCGTCAAGGGAATGAATGTTGGGTGGGCAGCAAGCCCTGCTGTCCAGGAACCGCTGGGTCTGGTCCTCAAGGTGCCTAGAGCCCCCCACCCCACCAGAGCCTCTCCCCGAAGTGAGGCCCTGCCATGCTGGGCTCTCTTGGGACACCTGGTCTCTGCCAGCCGATGATGGCCCATCTCAGGTGCCAGTCTACCCTATTCTGCCCTGCCAATACTTGTTACTCCATTCAAGGGCACAGTCCTTATGGAGGAGACAGGCTATAGCACCCCGGGTACCTCTCATGCAGGGGACACACAGATGGCGGCACACCTAGTATCCTAGGACCCTTGTGGCGTCTGGAGCATCCCTGGGTTCTAGGCCTGGCACAGCTGACCAGGCTTAAAAGAGACAGGTAAGACAATGAGTGTTCTCTGTCTACTCCTATGGGATAGGAAAGTGGGGTGGAGTTGTGGGGGAGGGTTGCATGGGTGGGCTGCAGCAGGCCTTTCCCATCAGGAAGCACATCCTGTTAGTGTCTGGCTCTGAGGCAGGACTGCTATTTGTTGCAGTTGGCTACGCCCTCCTGCTCGCCAAAAACAGCTTCGAAAACAACCATTTCCTCTCTGCTGAGAGACAGAGGGAAACTGGAGCTCGCGCACACACGCTTCCTTGCAACAGGCACCCTGCTTTCCAGGACTGCCACTCCTGGAGGCAGGAGGCAGCAGGACGGGGCAGGCAGCAGGAGGGCAGGCAGCAGGACTACTCCATAGCCCACTCCTGTGCTTCAGTGACTACCAGGTCCAGGGAGCGTGGCCCAGCCGACTCGCACTGTGCCTGCCTTTAAGCTCCTTTCTCTTTCCCACTGCTGCGAGAGAGAAGAGGCCCTGCAGACGGCTGGCTTCTGGCTGCAGGGAACAGCCCATTCACAACTCTGGATTCTTGCCGGAGCCCCAGCTTCCTCCCTGGAATGGGCCTTTTGGCGGCTAGCACCAACCTGTCCTTGCTCCAGGTGCAGGAGGGAGGGTAAGGCAGGCTGCGCCGGCTCACCTGTCCTATGGGCCTCTCCCCATTCTTGCGCCCTCCACGCGCCCGGCCAGCGCTGCGCACAGCTTCTAAGGATGAGCGGTGATGTTCTCTAGCTACCCCTAGGAGCTCGGCTTTCCCTGGATACACAGCACCTGACCAGGACCTGGGTTTTTCTCGAGACAGACAGACCTGGTGGTCAGCAATGACTGTCCAGAAACTCGTGGCCACAGCTGTGCTGGTGGCCCTCGTCTCCCTCATCCTCAACAACGCGGCAGCTTTCACTCCTAACTGGGTGTACCAGACGCTAGAGGACGGGCGCAAGCGGAGTGTGGGACTGTGGAAGTCCTGCTGGCTGGTGGACAGGAGCCGGGGAGGTGCAAGCCCTGGGACTCGAACTGGGCAGGTAGACACGCAGGACTGTGAGGCACTGGGCTGGGGCTCCGAGTCGGCGGGCTTCCAGGAGTCTCGAGGCACCGTGAAACGTGAGTTTGCTTATCTTTCTGTTTCCTTCAGGGGGCTGGGTGGGGGAGGCTGTGCCCAGGGCAGGGAGGCTGGACCTCACGCTCACCCTGGAAAAGTGGTTGGGGGCTTGCTTTCTTCCATTTGCATAACTAGGGATGGTGCCCCAACCAAATCAAGGACAGTCATTTTTCCTTGGATGGAAAGAAAGGCATGTGGGAGTGTCTGACTTCATTTCCATGTGGTTGGGGCCTTCAGCGTGGCATAGCACTAGGGAGACTCTGGCACCCAGGACACCTGGTTGGGATGGACGGGATGCTGGAGAGACTGCACACTGGCAAAGACAGAGCCACCCTGTCTGCTCCGTCGCCAGCTGCCAGTCCTGGGGAACATGTGCGCTCCTGAAACTTGACTTTAGAAGGGCACTCGGATTTGAGGGCACAGGTAAAGGGCTGCATGAAAGGTGAAGGTGCCTGTCACAAATGCCGTTTAAGACAGCCATGTCCTCGGACGTTTTCCCAGGAGCTAAACCCAGGAGCTTCCACAAGCACTCAGCCTTGGCTGCCGTCCTTGAGGACAACACTGGGTTAGGAAGCATGGGGCTTAGGGAAGCATCCATGTGGCAAGCCTATGTGACCAGCTCTCAGTCCCCATGGAAAACATCACCCCCATCCCACAGAGAGACTGAGGCTTACAGTGGGACAGGTCAGCTTCTTCCCTTGGTCTTGACAGGCAGGGGGCAGCACACAGCCTTTTCTCAAGAAAAAAGTATCAGAGAACAAGGGAATTGCAAGATTTCTATTAACTCTCACAAGTCAGGCATCTTGCGGGAGGCCAAACGGCTGAACTCAAGTCTGTGTTGCACACATCCCAGCTGTTCAGGGAAGCTAGGAACCTTGAGGCTCTGCCAACCTTTTCAATGGGCTGTGGTTGTGCCCAGCCCTGGAGGCCTCAGGCTTGGTGTGGTGGGGCAGGTGCCTCCGGGCTTTGGGAGCCGCTCCTGTCCTAGCCTGCAAGACTTCTGACAGCACAGGTGTCCCTTGGGCTGCCGCGCAGTGCTGCCTCCCTTCCCCTGCGACTACAGTCCTGGAGCACCTGTACGGCCATCCTGCTCTTCCCGAGGTTCACCTGCCTCCCCACCTGTACCTGTGTAACAGTGTGGCAGCCTAGTCTGCTCCTGCCCTGATAGTCACCCTTCTACCTGCACACCCCACAGTTCCCAGTCTGATACTCCACCTGAATGCTCAGCGAGCTCTCTGGGCGATTCAAAATAATCTCCTCCAGGCTGGACTGGCAGTGTCTGGCTGTAATACTTGGGAGCCGAGGCAGGACCAAAATGGGAGGCCAGCCTGGACTACAAGAGAGATCCTGTTCCCCAAAAGGAAAAACCCTCCTGTATTACTGGGAATCTGCAGGAAGCTAACCCTCAGTGAACGTGAACAGCGAGGTGTTCAGACAACAGAAAGGTCACTGGGAAGCATATCTGGAGTGATGGAATGAAATTTGGGGAAATAGGCTAAATGGGTAATTTGGTTGCTAACAAACTAACACACTAAGACTGAAACATGCTAGGAACAAAGCAGCCATAAGTCAGCATTTCCTGAGGGGAAGCTGGTTCCTAACCTCCTGCCTTGGGACATGAGTGTGTGGCTTGGTGCCCGGTGGCCTAAAGGTGATGACGGTGTTAGTTTCTCCCTCTCAATGCTTCTCCATGAAGTTTGCTGCCACCGTGTGCCAACCATCTCAGACTAGCTCATGAAATGTCCCTCATGAGCAGAGGTCACAGCAGAGGTTATGACCATCCACATGGTCAGTCACGCTTGCTGCTTTATTCCATATGCACCCGTGTCCCAGCGTGTGACCAGCGAGGAGAAACTCAAAACAAATCTCTCCCCTCTCACCCCGTCACGCAAGAGGGCTCAGAAATCAGCCCTAGGTGGCTGCTCAAATGCCACCACCTTGACAGATGGCACCGGGGTAATGTTTTTCGCACCTGGGTGACAGCTCCTGATAAAATCCTCTGACACAGGTGACAGGCATGCCAATCTGTGTCACTGGGCTGATTCTGGCTTGCTTCAAGTTCCACTTTGAGAAGCAACCCAGGGCCCAGGGATAGGGGTACAGGACTACGCAATCCGTACTGTGTTCCTTTTGAGTATCAGGCCCCCCCTGGGGTTTCTAGAGACATTGCTCGCAGGACCACATCCTGCCCGCTCTGTCCTGAGCTCCTGCTCGTGGAGCACATGGAACCACTCAGTGCTCAGCTATCATAAACCAAGGGATCTGCCCGAGGGATGAGGAACAAGCCATTCTACAACATTCTCAAGTCCACCAAAGCTCTGAACACACGGGGGACCACCGTTCACCAGGTCAGGGCAGACCCCTGGGCACTCCCATGTTATACGAGGTCCTCCGGCACCAACGGGTCACAAGGATGTTCCGTCATCTGAATCTTTACTACTGAGGCTGGGGAGGGTGTCACAGGACTAAGTCCATTCTCTCCATCTCTCTACAACTTACATACTTGATTGCATGTCCTTGATCTCTTTTCTGAACCTAGGCTATACATGAGCAGTGAACACGAAACTGAACCTCAGCACAGGTCGGCTGGAGCCCAGCACTACCCAAGGCTCAGATCCTCATCGCTGCTCCCAGGCAATCCCCAAGCGTCTGTACACGCCCCCGAACACACTGGACATCAAGCATTCCTGACTTGACAGGCAGGCTGGTTGGGCACTTAGCCCGACACACTATCTGACCTGGCAAGTTCATGCCATGTTCTCTTGGGGACACCCAGGGCTGCATTCGCAGGCAGCACAACACGCACAACACAGGAAGGACTTCCTTCTGGGCAGGGTGGGGCTCTGTGACGTTCCCTGTGTGATCTGAGGGGCCCTTGCTCCAGGAGAGGCCAGCACTCGCAGGAGTCTGTCATGGGTCTGCAGAGCACTGAGGCTGGGCTGCTGGGAAGACCAGAGCCAGCCAGGAGGATGACAGCAGGAGGGCAGGCCACAAGACCGTCTGTGCCCTTTTCTGGCTCTGGCCACACTAACCCGCGTGTGTTCGCAGCTAAGCCTTGGGTCACTCACTCTCCACCCGACCAGCCCTGTCATTTTGTCATTTGATGGACTTGGAACGTCTGCTGGGCTGTTCCTGTACTGTTAATGTTCAGCACCACACTTGAACACCTTCCCAATCCTACCACCTTTTGAAGTAGCAAGAATCTGGGTGGTTTTATAACTCAGCTTTCTTTTTTCGCTTTATCCAAACTTTAAAAAATTTACGTGTGATGTATATGTGAATGGAGGAATATGCGTGCCACGGTGCATGCGTGGAGGTGAGCGCTTTGGAAATCGTAAGGCATTGGTTCTATTCAGCTTCGGCATGGGTGCTGGGGTGGAGCTCAGATAACTGGGCTTGTATACCAAGCACTTTTACCCGCCGAGCCAGCGTGCTGATTCAGTCACCGCGGTTATCCTTCCCACAGAAATATTGTTTGCACTTGTTTGCTCGTTTGTGGGTGGGAGTGTGTACGTGTACTGTCAGGGCGTATGTGTGGAGTTCAAGGACAACTTGCAAGAGTCAATTGCCTCTTTCCACCATGTAGGTTCTGGGGATCAGGACTGGGTAGCAAGTGCCTTTACCTACAGAGCGCAGCAGTTGGTTTCTTCACTGAGTCATGATTCTATGTGGCTTGCAGAACTGAACGTTGAGAAAAAAAAATAGCAGTGGTAAGAGGCTTCTGAATGGCCAATAATCAAGTGAATTTAAATCAAACGTATACGGGACATGAGGTGTTTCTGGCAGGGTCCTGCACTTCATTGAGCAGCCTCACAGTCTTTGGATGGAGCACGTGGTGTGCACAACCTGTACTGCACTAGGCAACTAGGCAGCACCTCAGGCCAGATCAGTGACCACTGTGTATAACTGCAGTGTTTCTACTACAAAGTTTTCTGTTCTTACTGAAATGTCATGGTTTAATTGTGAAAAACAAAGCCTTTTAATATTTTCCTATCAAAATTTCTCAACAGAAGTATCAAATTGATACATCGTTGGGTCATACCGTATAAGTTGTAACCTTGGGTCAGAACGGCATTCCCAGATTCTACAGTGGCCCTAGCAGTGCTTCTGTACCACATATTCATGGGAAGCACACCTGTTGCACATCATGCAACACACCTGTCACCTCTGAGGGACGCTGAAGAGTGTCCTGCAGCATCAAACATTTGCCCAAGATTTAATGCTTTTAAACAGCACATCCATCTCATCGGTACGCAATGTGCCTTTGTCTTTAATAAATGGTAGACTGTACATGTAGCAAAGATGGTCTTCAACTGAGCGTCTTCCTGAGTTATTACCAGTAAATGTTTGACCTGTGTGTCTATTTTATATGCCTACATCAGACAAAAGGGAGTTTTGAGGAGTGGGAACGACTAAGCAACTATGGCATAAGTGGTAAAATCAGCTGCACAGAAGCCCAGTGTGCAGAAGGCGGGGCAGTATGAAGGGTGCCAACCTCCAGACCACAAATGAAGGAACCCCCCGAGCACACAGCCTGCCGTGTGGATAGGGCACAGCACGCAGAACTGGGCAAAGCCTCCTGCACAGTGAGGGTCTTCAGTCAGGCTGTGGAGGGGAAGGGGGCATCTGGCTAGTCAGCAGGTTGCCCTCAGCCAGCCGTGGAGGCCAGAACGCCCAGGCCCCGGCGCTCACACCCTCAGTCTCAGCAGCGCACAATGCGCTCCTTGACATCCAGCCCCTCTGTCGCTGTGCCTGTCTCTACATCCTTTATTGCTCACTTGTACGGAGGGGAGCAAGAGCAGGCTGGGGCCCTGGAAGAACACAAGGCACCTGGCCATCAAGGTCCACAGACTGTGGCCTTCAGGTCTGTGTCCCCTCATCAGTTTCATCATACTCTGGACAGTCACGTACCAGTCTGAGGGAGACGGGGTTTTGGGGCCTGCCCTTGATCCACAGTGAGGGGAGCATGGGAGTGTGGATGGATGAGGAAAGGGTGACAGATGCCATGGGTCAGGGCAGAGGTGCCTATCACGTGTCCAAGGTGCAGAGTTCATGTGATATGAGAGGAGAGACAGCCATTAAGACTGGGAACTTGGTGTTATTCAAAAGATCCAAACTGCACCTCAATAAACATTTAGGCCAAATCAGACTGAATTGCTGATATTGGGGCAACAATTCAAAGTAACTTTGCAGGCATTTACAAGCCTGCAGAGGTGAAGCAGCCTCCCCTGTGTGGCCTGTCTACTGCAGGTCCCTGGAAACAAGGCCCTATTGCTGTATCGACTCGTTCACTAAATACCACCTGCCCAGCACGCGGGGATCACTAGCTTTCACACCTTCCTTGCTTCCATCTTGGCCTGAAGATGGCAATGTGGTAGCTACATCAGAGGACAGATCTGTCCCGGATCCTACAAGATTATGCTTTTTTGCTTAGGTCTCATGTTTCTGATTGTGACATTTTCTAAGTACAATACTGAACATCAATCTTTCAAACTCTGGGAAGAGTTGTACCTCGATTCTTCAAGGCTTGTCCTGAGCTGAGCACTTACTTTATGTGAGTGAATCAAAACTTCCCAAATACTGTTCAATTGTGAGTCATCATCGGAACACGAGGCTGCGCTATAGTGTGCTGCTCCTACTGAATCCGGCCCTTGTTTCTACGTTTCTCTGTATCCTCCCAGAGACTTGTAGATGCGGAACAACCTGGAGCCGGGAAGTCTCAGCCCTGGTACAATGTCTCACTAAGGCACAGTGGGGTCTTCAGGGTGAGATTTAATTTAGGGGAATAAAGCTTTTCTATTAAATAGTCTCTTTGCTCTACCCTGCCATTGCCCTGGGACCAGAGCGTACAGTGGAGAGCAGAGGACAGAGAGGTAGACACAAGGTTGGGGCACCATTCTGGCTGCTGCAGGATGAGAAATATGGGGTCCCAGAAGTGAGGAAGGTGGGCGAGACCTAGATTCTGCTAACCCAGGTGTGGTTTCTGTTCTTGCCTGGCTAAGTGAAGTCATCCATGTCACAGCACAAGACTTCTGCCTGTAGGAGTGGCAATAACACACTTAACTCTTGGGTTATCACAATAGCTAACCTGGGGGAGAACATCGAGGTCCACCACTGAGTGGGGAACGCTCTGCTGTTGTGTGAACCGGAACAGCTGTCCTAAGATTCAAATCAGGGGTGAGGGAGTTGTAAACAAAGACCCAAGTTCAGACCCCCAGCATCCATAATAAAGTCAGGTATGGCAGTGCACATCTGCAGTTCCAATGCTGGGAAAAAGAAGACAGGGGATCCTGGGGGCTCACTGGCCAAAATAGTGAACTCTAGACTTGGTGATAGAAGATACCCAGAATCTACCTCTGGCCTCATGTGTATACATAAATGCATACACACATACAAGTGCTTGCACACAGACTGAAATTACAAGTATAGTCTTGCCAAGATGGGCATGACCACTGCAGTCAGTCAAGCAGGGTTCTGGGGGTCCGTAGTAGCTCGGGCAGTGCGAAGGCTGCAGAAGGTGAATGTTTCTTCACAAGGTTCTGCTCAGATAATGTGCTGTTTCTACTGATTTTTTAAGGTCCAAGAAAGGCCCAGAAAGGGAGTGGCCATCCCAAAGCATGACTGTGGCTGGGGCTACCTCATCTGACTCTGCTGGAGGGACTCACATGTTGACCACCTGTCTTCCCTCTTTCTCGGCCTACAGTGCAATTCGATATGATGCGAGCTTGCAATCTGGTGGCCACAATTGCACTTGCCGCGGGTCAGCTCACCTTTGTCCTTGGGCTGACTGGTCTGCCCCTGATGACGCCAGAGTCGCAGTGCTGGGAGGAGGCCATGGCCGCTGCGTTCCAGCTGGCAAGTAAGTACCAGGGTGGGCAGGTGGCCATACCATGCCCTGTCAGGCAGGCCAACCCTCTGGGGCTTGTGGGCATTGCGGCGGACTAGAGTCTCAAGTGGCCCGAGAGGGAGGTTGTGGTTCTGAGCATGGCCACGGGCCATACCAGCAACACTGGGCAAAAGCAACAGAAACCTGCAGTCCAGGCTAAGGACTGCTGAGGACTGGACTGATTCTGTAACTGCGCCCCTAGCACACTGAGGTTCCATTTATCTGTACAGGCTGCTGCTCTGTGGCTGTGTTGGGCTGACAACACTCCTGCCGCCAAGCCGAGGTGGCTGGGGAAGGTGGCCTGCGGTGGGCAAAGGCAGATAGCTCCAGCCTGGCCCCAGCTTCCCAGCTAACAGCAACAAGTCAGGGCCAGGGCTCCTTGTAACAAGACAGACTTCCAGGGTCCCTCCTGGTCTCAGCACAGGAGGCACGCCAGCATATTACACATTAGCAGAATGCACGGTAAGTATCTCCACACGCACATGTCCTGCCCTAGCTGTAACGTAGACGTAGACCATCACCTCTGCACAGCACTGGGGCATGAGAGCAAAGCCTCCTCTGGCCACCGCTGCGGGCTGCCAGGGGCAGGACAGGACACATCAGAGAACAAGCTGCTACTTTAAGGGAGACAGCGATGGCACTGCCAGAAAGTCACAGATATGTCTGAGGGATTCAGGGCAAGCTCTGTCAGTCACAGTGCCTGGCAGTGTGACCCCCGTGACTCCATCCTGAGGACTCAGTCTTAAGGATCATGACCAACTGAGTGAAGTTCCAAGTTTTTGCAGGTTACTGAGGATAAAAGTCACCTGGGGTTTGTGGACAGAGACGAGGCCCAGGGGTTCACAGGAGCAGGGAGTGGGGACTTCTTGCCTTTCCCTTTTGGTGTAAGTGCCAGCCACCTGGTGTCAAATGTACACTCTCAACAGAGGAAACAGAGGAAGTCCGAAGTGAATCACTCTAGGAATAATGGATCCTGGGCCTTTATCTTTCTTGAGAAAACAGTCTCCAGAACTACCCGACAGGTATTCATGTGCTGGAAAGCGCTTGTGGGAGTCAGGAAATGCGCTATCCTGAGCGCCAAGAATAGAACGGCAGTGTGGTCCTGGGAAAGTCACTTCCCTCAGGCCAGTCAGAGGCAGGAAGGGGCTGTGTGGAGTCTCAGTGGAGGACACAGGCTCAGAGGAGGAGAGCTGGAATTGTATCTTGGCTCCATCAACATGAGCACCAGCCAGCACTGCCGACGCGAGACTGTGAGGAGGGTGGGTCTGGAGGAGGATGGGTCCTGCCTTCCTACCTCTACTCTGAGGGAGCACGGGGTCCCCTTTGGCCTTTACTGAGCAGACAGCCAGAGCACAACCCCCCTCTCGCTGGCACAGGGGGCTTCTGGTGCCTGTCTGAATTCTATCTTTTCAAGAAGGAAGCAGAGCATTTTGGGAACATGATAGGGAAAGTTGGGTTAAAAAAAAAAAAAAAAAAAGGCAGCTTAGTGGCAAAAGAAACAAACAACCACCAAAGTAAAACAAGGACAAAACCAAAACAGGCCAGCAGCTCCTGACTCGGGCCTCCTGTGGGTTGCCTTGCTAAATGTCAAGGTTCTTGCTCAGGCTTTAGAACCAGTTGGAGTGGATCTAGTGTCTGTTTCGGAGAAGGCAGTGTTGCTTCCAAATATTACACTGAAAAGAATCAAATGAGGAAAATCCTGCCATTAATTTAAACCACGTCGCCTTGACAGCTTCAGAGGCATGCTGAGGGGCAGCACACCCTAGACTGGCACAACAGCAGGAAAAGCTGGACCAGTCTCTGTCCAAAAATGCTGGAGACCAGCGGAAAACCAGAGCAGTGGGCGATGCCCCCCAGGCTGCCTTGCTGCTTCGGCATTTGACCATTACCCCTGACAGGTCTGTTTTGCCCAAAAAGGAAATGCATTTGGCCTGTTTAGACTCGTTTCATTGACAAACAGTACAGAGAGCAGCTATGTGCCTTTCTTCTGTCACACTGCTAATTTTAGAGCTGGGTTTTTTCCTGTGCTCGGGTCTGTTTTAAAGCCAGGGAGAGACTGCAGGGCGCCAGGATGTCCTGTCACAGGACGAGGAAACGCCTGCCGTTACCTGTTGTCAAAGCGAACCTCGAGTCCCAGTGCCGAATGAGGTGGGTGGGCAGGGGAAACAAGATGCTAAAGACAGAACCTGGAACTGGCTGCAACCAGTGAGGGGTAGTGAATCCGAGGGATGGCTCCCTGCTTTCTCTGGCTCACCCACATGCACCGCTCCCACGCGTGCTCAGCGCAGCCCTCTGGTGGCGAGAGAGTCATCTCCCCTCCACACTGCGACTCTGAGGGACCTCATGCACTAGTCTTTCCAGTGTTTACCAAAGACTTTCCAAGTGGGAAAACGTCTTCCTGCCCTTCTTCCATGTGCCCTGAAGGCCTGAAAGCCTGCCCCTGCCCTGTGGTGGAGATCTGAGATTGTTCCACATGGCTCTTATAAGAGAGGGGCAGAGAGCTGCTGACAGCAGCTAGTCACCACCAACCAGGCACAGCCACCAGTCGCCTTCTTCTGTTTTTCCACCTTCTCCCTTTCTTCGTCTTTCCCCAATTTTGCCTCTTTCTGTGCTGACTGGCATCAGGACAGGCAAAGATTCCAGGGCTTTTCCATTATCTCCTTGGGATCAAGCGTTCATCAGCCCACAAAGTGGCTCACAGAAAGCAGGTGTAATGCCAGGTTCCCCAAGAGCATTCTTGCTCAGTGCTAGAGACCCCAGCAGGAGAGTCTGTACGAGAGGCATCCATGGGGGCTGACTGTGGCCTCGCTGTCACTGACGGAATGACACCTCGGCCTGTGTGCTAAGTCCTTGTCGCTCCACAGACAACTCACTGTAGGTACTGCCTAATACCCCCCATTCCCCTTTCTAGCTTCCTCACCACCTTATTTCCCCCTTTCTCTCTGCTCTTTCATGGCTTGTGGTCTTGCTTCGGTGTGTGTGTGGGTGCTGGGGATTGAACGCAGGGCCTTTTAAATGCTAGGCAAACTCTTCACCACTCAGCCACATCCTTTTTCTGACACAAAGTCTTGCTATGCAGCTCAGGCAGAAGAGGGAGCCAGAGCGAGCGGGTCAGGAGAGCAGCCTGTGCGGGAACGAGTGTGCGTCGTGGCTCTGCACTGGCCCCAGCAGCGTCAGGAGGCAGGAAGGGAGCTGGGCTGCGCCGCGGCTCTGCTCGGCACTCTTGCTCTCCATGCCATCTGAGGGCTTCCAAAGTCTCCCAGGCACATCCTTGTTTTCCGTGAGTTCCTGGACAAGGCCCCCCAGCACGTGGCGTGTAGCCTTCAGGATGTCTCCAGAGACGTCACTTCAACTCTCCCAGGTCGCGCAGGAACACCCAGACCGAGGCGCCACCATTCCCCAAGTGCATCCTCGGGGTTACTGTTCCGGCTGGGGGTGAGCTACTTCTCTCGTGGGGGCGAATTCCACCTGTCCGTGGAGCAGTCCTTCTGCCTGCTCCTCTGCTGTCCACCCAGACACCCCAGCTTCACTCTCTGCAGTGAAGGCCCAAGAAGGACCTGAGGATCATTCCTGGGTGAGGTGCCTTGGAAGCAACACAGAGCTCTGTGTTGGACTCAACTTGTACCGGCAGAGGGCAACCCTCTCACCATCCCTGAGGCTTCTGGCACAGCCTTGCCACCCAGCAGGGCCTAGGGCGAGGACCTTGTGGCCGTGCACTAGGGTCAAGCTGGCGAGGTCACCATTATCCCCTTGGTCATTCACACCCGTGTAGCTCTCTCTTCACACAGGAGCCCATGGCACCTACAGCAAGCTGGGGGTCTCAGCAGACAAGGACTGTGTAGTCCTGAAGGACCCCCTCTTCTAGGTGTTTTCCTTCTTCCCATCTTCTGCACCTTTCCAGCGTGTGGCCCATTTGTACATCTTTTTGAAAAATGACAGCATATTGCCAAGAAGTTCCAACTTGTCTTCATAATGCTCTTGAGACATCCTGAGAGAGAAATTTGTACAGGGTGATTTTCCATTCTTTATCCAGAGCTGCCTTCACAGTGGAATGGAGGTCGTTCTCTTCTCCAACAATATTTTCTTCTTCTTGTGGTGCTGGGGACTGAACTTAGCCTTGTGGGTGACACACGATGTTTTACTACTGAGTGAAACCCCTTAGCCTTTTAAAAAAGAGTTTTTAGTTTTTGTTTTGTGTATTTCGAGACAGTCTTAAGGCTGTAGGACCAAAACTGGTTCAGAACTGTTCCGTGTGGCTTATGACTGCATGGGATTCATTACATAGCCCACGCTATCTTTGAATTTGATTTCTTTCTTCACAGTTACCTCTCAAACACTGGCACAACAGGTGTGTACCACCACAGGCAATTGCAGCCTTTGGCTTTTTGAGACAAGTTGTTGCCATGAAGCCCAGATTGGCTTCAAACTCTCCTGAGTGATGGATTACGGTGCATACTAGATTTCGGTGTTCCATAACACCTGGTTAATACATCTTTATCATCAAAACTAATTGACAAGTTCAAACTTGGTGCTACACACAAGTTTTGTCTCTCTCAAGATGCTGGACTTCCACTTGTCTGTTTTGACTGTTTGCACCTTAACTCTTGTAGAGTCCACCTATGAGGTGCAGGGTCTACAGAACAGCTCACTGGCAATGGGTATCAGCACTCACCAGACCTCTTCCAACACTGGGCTCCAGACTGATCTCTATCCCTTGGCTTAGACAGTATGGAAACTTGTCAAAAGATGCCAGATCCTTTCACAACAGCATGAAAGACAATTTTCCTTTCTTTCTGGAAATTGGTCCCTTGAAGAGGCTGATGTCAGTCTTCACAATGGACAGAAGGTGAAACATGGACTGAAGAAGCATTTTGTGACCTGGGGGAATTTGATGTTTTCTTAAACTTGAGGATCATGCCCGGGAAAAATAGTTTCTTTTCTTTTTTTGTCAGAGTTTACTTGGTCTGTATAATTTAATTTCTGTTTTTACCCAGTGTACAATTCATTTCTCTTTTTGTTCCTTCTTTTCTAACTGAGCTACTCGGGAGCTTCAGGTGCCTGTGGAAACACAGGACACCCTGTCCTCCTACTGCCTCAGACTCTCCCTTTGGATAGAACCACGTGGCCAAACTAGTCCTGTGCTATGTACTGCTAGCCAGGGGTTGACACCAGTGATCAAAGAAGCCTGGCTTCTCCTGTCCCACGCTGAGCACACCGGTTCTAGAGGCCTCGGGCCTGCCTCTGTCGGTAACCTCGTTAGAAAGCAGGCTCTCTGTTCACTAGTTGGCAGCTGCATGAGGAGCACCAGGGGTCAGCCTTGGCGTCTTTCCTCTGATGCCACCTGTGTGCATGTTGGATAGTCATTCTGAAAGGAAGGCCTTGTGACAGAAGCTGAGGCCCGGGGAAGCAGGCAGGAAGGAAGAGCGGGAGGAAAGGACACGCTCCTCTGCCCTGGAGTCCACACAGCCGTGGGTGGCGGGCGCACAGGAAGAGGCTGTTTGCTTTGGCAGCATGACTTCATGGAGATGGAACTGACCCATGTGCAGAGCACAGTGCTTGCTGAAGCACTTCCCTGTGAACAGACCGATTACATCACTGGGGCATTTTGGAGAGAAGTCTTCAGGAGAACGGACACAAGAAAGGGAGCCTTGCTGGGGGGGGGGTAAGAGAAGCAGGAGCCCCCAGGTGAACAGCACCTCAGCTTGCTGCAGGAGTCCTACTCTCCGAAGCAGAGAGGGTCCTGCAGGCAAAGGCCATTGCCCCAGCATATTGCAGCACAGTGCCCCTTCTCCCAAGTGACAACTACTACTACTGCTAACACAACTTCTTTCTCTTCTCTTCTTTCGAGACAGTCTCTGTAAATGCCTGGGTTGGCCTTGAATTTGGTGTTCTGCTACCTGAGATTACAGGTGCTATCAGTGTGAAACATGAGTCGCCCTTCTCTAAACTTTACTTTCTACGCCTTTGAGGAAAAGACAGACGAGGTGCAGCCTCTGAACGTGTCAGCCACAGCAGTGCTGCTGGTTTCCAGGCTAGGGATGAAAGGTGCGGAAAGCTGCTGTGCGGTCTCACTTTAGATGTGTCCATCTGTTAGAATCTGTTTCCTTATCATCTTCAACTTGAATTTTCAATTGGCTATGACAGGTATTTTATGCATGTGTGAATTTACATTTCTTCAATCTGTCTGTCAACACACTGCGTGCCTTTTCACTTTTCATGGAGCTCATGGAAGAAGAGCTGTGCTCTGAGGTCTAGGACTGTGTGTGTAAGTTACGGAACTAGGTAAGGTGAAGGAACGGTGGGTAAAATGCCCTACACTGCTCCAGAAAAAATACTTTGTTGAAAGCTGAGCTGGTGCTCATTGGCGAAGCACTGGCTGGCACGCCCAAGGCCCTGAGACGCAAATGAATGTGGTTTAGATATAACAGTTAGGTTCCCGGTAATAAAAAAAGGGGAAAAAAAGTCACAGTAAAGGTAGAATTATGCGGGTCTGTGATTCTGGCAAATGCAGGGCGGGGACGGGATAGTGCTCTCCTGTCTGAAGTCCAGGCCTCCCCGTGGGACAGCAGCCTGTCGGGTGTGGATATGCGTGGCGCCTATGCTGCCACGATGCCAGGAGGCTGGCTGCTTGCTGTGGCTGTGCTGAGGATCCATCCTGGGGCATCATGTTCCACGTCCTTCCAGAGGCTTGGGCTCCAAACCCTTTGACAGAACTATAACTCCATCCCTAGAGGTGACCAATAGGCCTCAGTTCTCGATGCTAATGCACAGCGTGGTCCTCAGCGCTTGAGCCTTCAAATCAGTGTGTTGTTCAGACTCTGAAAGGTGCTGGCTGCAGCATGGCCTCTACTCAGTCTGTGGCCAACAGAGTGCTGCTCCTCTGATGGAGGTGAGCAACGGAACCTGCATCACACAGCATACGTACAAAATAACAACTACATACGTCACACAGCATACGTACATAATAATAATGGAAATTTAAAAAGTAAGTGGGAGAACCACAGAAGAAAATATCTGGAGTTAACCTCTGGCTTCACATGTGCCTCACACACAGGCTGCTCCAGGGTGGACAAGGCGGACAGCCACAGCGAACCGCAGCTCACAGGGAGAACAGCTGAGAGTCTCAGATGTGGCCCCGGAGGGTATTGGGGCACACAGGATGGTCTTGCTGCACAGTTTACAGACTCAGCAGCATCTCAGAAAGTGTAGAAGTCTGACACTACTGACCTAGTACAAAAAAAGGCTCTCCTGAAGGTCTTCAGGGCCAACCCATCATGTGTACAGAGATCCTGCTTGTTTCAGCAAATCTGAGAGAATGTCACTATGAACTACATCAACAGACTGAGGGGCAGGTTTTTAGATTCTGAAGAAACTGGAGGCAGTTGAATGTGCCACGGCACATGTGTTGGTGGTCATGGGACAACTTTGTGGACAGTCAGTTCTGTCCATCTACTTTACGTGGGTTTCAGGGATTGAGTTTGAGGTCATCAAGCCCATACAGTAAGTGCCTTTATCCACCGAGCCATCTTGCCAACCCCTAGACCTTATTTTTTAAGACAAGTATCTTATTGAAGCTGCAGCTCACTGTCTTGGTTAGACTGTGGCCAGTGAATCCCCCTGGGCTCCTCCTGTCTCTGTGCCTCTAGAGTTAGGCTTGCAAATATTCAAGGCTATGCCCAGCTTTAGTACATGTGGGGATCCAAACTCAGGTCCCTGTGGTGTGTAGCAAGTAATTCTCCCACTGAGCAGCTCCCCAATCTCATCACATTTTAAAAACGTTTCTGTAGCATGCCTGACTAAAGGGAAACTCAGGAAAGGATGGAGGTGGGGACGCTTAGCATCTGGTTGTGCTGACCGGGCCATCCCTTCCCATTTGTCTGCCCTGCACCTCGCTCTGCTTGGCCTCATCATCTCTCCAGCCCTGATGTCCCCTCCTTGCTCATTATCTGCTGTCTCAGAAGACTGAGGCAGCACTCTATGTACCCAGCCTGCCTCAAGTCCACCTCATTTGGATCGTGTAATAAATGCAAAACATGCACAAAGATATCCATTAAAACAAGGAGATACATACTGAAAGTATTTTCACTTTCATTACATGAAACTGGCTCCCAGACCAGTTTGTTTTACTCCACTAATGTGAATGTCCACTGCATGAAGCCATAAGCAAAAACCTTACTCCACACTGGGAGGAGGTGTCAGGGTTACCTCTGGTCAGCTAGAGCAGAATGATATGTTAGTAGCGTTCCATGTATGAAAAGTCCCACAGACACTGCCGTCGACATGGACGTGAGCTGTTCTCAGAGCATCCCCTTCTCCTTTCCGCCTGCCTCTCAGTGCTACTCTTTGGGAGCACACAGGACCATGCATGATGTGGTTCTAGGAGGACCGTGGGGGAGCTGTTGAGAGTACAAGGACCATTCTGAACAGACACAGATACCAACACACAGGCAGTGGAGGGACGGCAGCATGAGCTCTACCTGGCTAGAGCCAAGAGACAAAATGTGGATGAACCCAAGGGGTTGGCATGTGACCTAGACAGCCCAGGGAATGGAGAGGCTGGCATTGTGCATCTAACCACCCAGGTCACCTGGGGAGGCGAGGAGCATGCTGTTGTTGAAGTGGAGCTGGCCAGGTGCGGGCAGCGTGGGGACTCCGCCTCCTCCCTGCTGCCCTGGCTAGTGCTGCCACAGCTCAGTTGGGCCCCAAAGGCCTCCAAGGCCAGTCTCCGGGCAGCACAGCAGGGCAGAGCCTCTCTCCACCCCGCACACCACAACTGCTTCTTCCAGTGCTGCCTTCTTCAGAAGCAGCTGTGTCCTGGTCTTCTCTGTGTGTGGTCAACACATTGTGGGTAGAAAACTCAGCTTTTCTTGTGGTGAGAACTAATCAAGCCAAGCTGCAGGCACTCTTAAGGCGGCAGCCAGTAAGCAACAGGCATGATGGTGCAGCCATGGGGAGGCTGAGGCAGGACAAGCCAGAGCTGGAGGTCAGCCTGAGCCACAGAGAGCTTGTCCGCAAACAACCGAACATGAACAGTGAGGCAGTAGTACCAACTCTTGGTTGAACAAGTGGCCTCAGGCGCCAGCTGCAGCTCCTGACCCAACTTCCTGCCTCTGCTGTGATGTCAGGTTCTGGAGAAGATGGAACACAAGGCAAGACAGCAGGAGAGGGGAGGCAGGTAGCCATGGAGTGGAAATTCTGTACTAAACACTTCTGAGAAGTGAAAGGAACACAGACCTGGACTAGGCCCCAATCTGGCCTTGCCGGCACGGGGTGTGGGCTCCGCTACCTTGATCACAGAGGAAATCCACTTCCCCTGGCAGCAAAGCCGTGGGCATGAAAATTCACCAACAGGAATTTGGACCAAGTAAAATGCCAGTCTGTTTCTAGATAAGATTTAGGAAATGTGGGGTTGGAGAGGTGGCTCAGGGGTTAAGCTCCTGTCTTGTAGGCGGAAGGTCCTGAGTTCGGATCCTAGACGCCAGGCGGAAGCGGGGGCGGCCTGCGTTTCTGGTCCTGATAGAGCAGAGCCTGTGAATCCCAGGGCAAAGTAAACGAGGAGATGGAGGCATCCATGGTGGTTCCCGAATTTGTCCGTGGTTCTACACACACACATACACACACACGCATCCTGATACACACACATGCACACACACACACATGCATACACACACAATCGAATAAAAAAAAAAGATTTAGGAACTGTCTTTGTTTTGCTTTGAATTAATCAAACTTCATCAAAGCCAGGGCAGACTGAACTCAGCTTAACAAAATGACCACTGGATTCTGTCTGGGTCGGGGAAGCTGCCAGGTATTGGTGCTGCAGGCAGCTTCACCAAACCAAGGAGCAGGCCGATGCCCAGGAGGTAACAGACAATACCCTGGACCATCTTCTCTGCAGTCACCCAGAATTATTCCATGGCCACACCTCCATGCCAAAGGCTAAAGAGGCATAGATGGCCAACAGAAAGTGGCTCAGCCTCTTGTGACAAGAACAGGGCACAAAAGAGAGGTGTGGCAGGGTCACTGGACAGAGCCTCCGCTTGGACACAGGCTTCCTGACCGCTTCTGTTTCTGCAGGCTTCGTGCTGGTCATCGGGCTGGTGACCTTCTACAGAATTGGCCCTTACACCAGCCTGTCCTGGTCTTGCTACCTGAACATTGGCTCCTGCCTTCTGGCCACCCTGGCTGCTGCTATGCTCATCTGGAACGTTCTTCACCGGAGAGAGGACTGTATGACACCCCGGGTGATTGTCATCAGCCGTTCCCTGACAGCACGGTTCCGGCGTGGCCTGGACAATGACTACGTGGAGTCCCCGTGCTGAGAGCAGCTCCTGGACTTCAGCTAGAATAGTCACCAATTACACATCATAATCCAGAAGCCCAGGGACTGCCTGGCCCTGCTGATGCAGAGGTGTGGGCAAGCCTGGCTGCCTATGTATATGTATGTATGATCCTTATGCACATTTACTATGCTACATATGAGCACGTGGTGTGTCTACACTCATGCGTGCCGCCCTACTCCTGGCACGGTCTTCCTCAGCCAGCACAGCACACGGCTTCACTTCATGCAGGTTCCAAAAGTGGAGACTAGAAGCTGAGGTAGAGGAGGAGACAGTGTGGGCGTCTGCTCTCTGCCTCGTTTGGGGTTAATTTATTCTGCATCTGCTAAGATGGTGTCCCTGGTTACATTTTACTTTCATAAAGCAAAACACCCAGGAAGCTTTTCACGAGGGTCTGTAATAACCCTTGACTGGAACAGAACTCATAACCAGGTAGTAATGGCTTCATGCCAGAATCAGGTTAGTGGTGTATGTTTTGCTCCTGATTATTTGTCTAAGTTAAAATAAACTCAAGCCTTTGGGCTGTGTCTAAAGTGTGTTTCATTTATCCATATTGTTGCAATTGTGACGTTTGACAGTGGAAGATGGAGAGGACCTCATTAACATCCGAAGGATCTTCAAGTCTGTGTAGCCCAACAGTCTACATTCCTGAAGATCCTAAGAACCTTGGCCTAGGATGGCAGGTAAATGAACAGTAGTAGCAGGAGGGATTAAGTCTTAGATTTTCTCAGAAAATCAATCAATCTCTCTCTCTCTCTTGCCTAGTATGGAGCAGGATTTTTTAAAAATTTTTTTTATTATTATTTATTCAATTGTACGTGTGTGTGTAGAACCACAGGCGAATTCGGGACCACCATGGACCGCCTCCACCTCCTTATTGTTTACTGTGCCCGGGGATTCACAGGCTCCGCTCTACTAGCACCAGAAACGCAGGCCGCTCCCACTTCCGCCCGGTGTCTATATGTGGGGTCTAGGATCTGCACTCAGGACCTTCGCCTGCAAGGCAGAGGCTTTAACCCCTGAGCCACCTCTTTTTTTTTTTATATTTAAAAAATTTTTAAAGTTATTTATTCAATTGTGCGTGTATGTGTGCATGCACGTGTGTGTATAATGTGTGTATGTATGTGTGTGTAGAACCACAGAAGAATTCGGGAACCAGCATGGACCACCTCCACCTCCTCCTTGTTTACTCTGTCCTGGGATTCACAGGCTCCGCCCTACCAGGACCGGAAATGCAGGCCGCCCTGGCTTCCATCCAGCGTCTATACGTGGGGTCTAAGATCTGAACTCAGGACCTTCCACCTGCAAGGCAGAGGCTTAACCCCTGAGCCACCTCTCCAGCCCCAGGATTTTTTTTTTAAATCTATCAATCTCTCTCTCTCTCTCGCCTAGTGTGGAGCAGGGTGCAAGACACCTAGAGCCTCTGTAATCACCCGGAGTTACTGCCTGCTTAAAACCCCTCAGTCAAAAGACTAAAAGAGGCATGGATGGCCAACAAAAAGTGGTTTGGCCTCTAATCCAGGAGAACAGGGCACAAGAGAGGCCGGCTCCCTGCCTGTGACTCCCCAGGGTGTGCAAAAGCACCTAAACCTGTACCTTTGGGATTAAAAATGGCACCTAGAACCCAGGACTGCCTGTGTCTGCAATCATGGTCGGGGTACCCTCCTGCTGGATTCCTCCTGTGACCAGGAGCTGCACCGCTTGACCATGGCCACCAGGGGGTGGGAGACTTTTGGTGTTGCAGAACGGAAGTGTATGCAACCAGAACGTGCTAAGACTGCAGTGAGACAGGAGCTACCTGGCTGCTCCCTCTAATAAATGCCAAGTTTTGTTGCTTTCAACCTTCTAGCATCCCTAAGCCTGAAGCCCACATTGTGCCAGGACACAGGTAGGTGCCTTAAACACATAGCAACTGGTAATGACAGACAAGCATTTATAGACACTTAGCACACTGTAGAAATCAAACCACAGCACAGTGCACTGGCTCCCTGGACTCTCCCTGCTTTCATTTCCAGCAGATGCAACAGTAATTGTTCCCATTATACATATCCTTATATAAAGTACAGTAATGTTTCAAAACTGCTGGTCACAGCTGTAATATATGTAAGTTCACAAGAAGTCAGGTATGCCATTCGGCCTGTCTGGTCTGTGACAAGGCCAGTTTGGGAAAGAAGCGTGTCCTCGACAGTTTCTGATATAGATGAGGGATATGTGCTGTGCCTTCTGTGCCACAGAAGCCTCACTGTAGGTTATGCTGGTATGGGAGTTTAGTTCTTCCACAACACTGCCTTCCCTCTAATGGACGATCTATCAAATACTCCTGCATATAATTTCAGAGTCTCTCAGGAATGAACAGGAAGATATTTATAGATCACTCTCTGCTGATAAATTGATAGCATCTTCCTTTTTTGGAAAGACTCTTCTCATGCTATAACACAGTCTGGCTTGGGGTTTACTACACTGCCCAGACTGGCCTCAAACTCACAGCAATCCTTCCACTTTGGCTTCTAAGCACGAGCTAGATCATGGATCATGATAACTTCTTTTATAAAAATTTTAACTGCACTTTCACTGTGACATTTTGAGTTTACTTACTTTTAACAATATTTAACACTTGTAGAACTTTTGACTAGGACGTATCCTCAATACTTTAAAATAAGTGAAAACAGTTCAGTAATACCTGGAAGTTTCTGGTATTACAGATGAGCCAGGTTTACTGCCACACCAAATTCACCAGTGTGCCAAACACGACACACACCCTGAGCTCCATCACATTTCACTGAGTAAAAAAACTGTCTTGAAAATTATGACATAAGCACGGAAACGCTAAGGTAGGAACGTGGAGGCTCCAGGTGCACACGACTCTGGCCACCTTACCTTTTGATGAGTTTGATAGACTTCAAGGCTTCATCCATGTCTCCAACAGTGACGAACAAGCTGAAATGGAGTATGGCATCTCGAGTGGGCTTATCACAGTCCTCCAGGCCCACGAAATCTCGCAGGGGTCGCTTGGCCACCATCTGGGGGATATGGTTGTATCCAGAATCCCCTCTGTCTTCTTTGTCTGCTTCTCCAGGCTAGAAGACAAAGGCCCTGTTTGCTCATCTTGTCACAACCAGGTGGTATCTGCCCCCCCCACCTCCTCTAGAGCCAGCAGAATCATCTTCAGAAAATAGTAAGAGCCACAGTTGAAAAGGTTCCTTGGGGCCCTGGACACCTCGAAGATCAGAGCTTTGGGCCCTTGTTCCAGGGCACAGGTACACAAAGGCCATCCATGTGTGTCAGCATCTAGCTCATGAATGCCTTTCAATATTGAAGACAGGTCTTGCTGTCCCATCTCCTGGTGTGATTTATCCATCAAAGATCTTTGAACCACTTTCAGTCAAGTAGTCACACATACATCTCTGTGAGTTTCCTCAAAACAAAGTAACAGCAGCCTTACTTTCTTGAACATAAGTGCTAAGTAGACACTGCCTGGCTGAGCCCTTTCTAGTGCCACGGTCTCTGTACCTGAGCACAGGCCCCTCAGCCTAGGCTGAGGCCCCTTTCTCTTTGCTGACGTCCCTCTGGTATGTGCACTTAAGTATGACGGGGCTCATGGCACACCTTTTGGAACAGGCCTCCTCCACAAGTCTCGTATCTGCCAACCATGACTTCTCAAATGGTAACATCGGCCACCTCCTTCCTGGTTCAGCTGTCACAAGCAGCTCAGCCTCACTGCTCCTCCTCGGCATGGTCAGCAGCTCCAGGGAGCGGCCCCCCCCAGTCAGTCAACACCTAACCTGGACCTTAAGTATCAGTGGGATATCAGGTCCTGCTGTGCCTGAGAAGTCTTTTGATGCACGGCTCAGGCATATGCAAAGGCTCTGAGGCGGCACCATCCAGAGAAGCTCGAGTTTGGTCCACAGATGACTGCATTATACCAGGTAGTCTCAAGAGTTTAAGCTAGTTGTGCACTAAGGTGGGAACGGTCAAGTTATGTGAAACAACACGGAATCCTGCCTGCTTGATCTAATGGTTCAAGTCTGCTGACGACTAGTTTACTGTGTGTACACCCTGGAAGCCTCATCATTCCCAGATTCCTTTTGGCTCATCGCTGCTCTTTGAGGCAGGGCCGTTGCCTCAGCGTCCTGACCTGATTAGTCCCTGGTTGGGAGACTAGACTGGGGCAACTGCCATTCACATGGTAAGGGTGCCCCAAACCAAGAGCTTTGAATGCTCCCTAAGCATCCTAGAATGTGCAAAGACCTGACACCTGGGTCGAAGAGACTGAACAGTCACATTCTAGTCTGCACATCAGCAGATAAATGTGGGCAGCCTTTAAAGGAGAGAAGTACAGCTGAGAGATGGCTCAGGGTGAAGCCTTTACCTTGCAAGCAGAAGGACCTGAGTTTGGATCCCCAGATCCCACATGAAAACCCAGGCAGAAATGGCAGCGGCCTATACTTCTAGCCCTGGAAGGCAGAGCCTGCGAAACCCCATAGCAAAGCAAGAAGGAGGCAGAGCAATACAGGATGAATCCCAAAGCCATACTTGGGCCTCCACAGCACATATGCGCAAGTGTTCTCCTATACACAGATACACATACACACGTGAAAAAAAACGCCACAGAAGCCTGAACCCCCACTAGAGCAAACAATCCAGGGGAACCCTGCAGCCCATAGAAGCAAACAGGTAGGAGGATGGGAGGGAGTGGGATGGAATGATGAAGAGAAGGAAGGGAAAGAGGGAAAGGAAAAAGGGAGAGAGGGGAAGGGATGAGTACTCAATATGTTTGTGAAACTAGGAAAAAAATGATTTTCTTTTAAGAAAAAGAAACAAAATGCCTTCTGGGTATTCCTTGACTGTACTTTGCAAATCTATATAACAAACAAAGGTCAGGTCAGCCAGGCACATCCTGTATGCAGAGGTCCGAGGAAATGGCTGTGCTTGCCGCAGGTCCAGGCCAGGCGAAAGCCACTCAGCTTCTGTCAAATCTGGCCAGGTAATGCAGCTCCTTGCCCACACGAAGAGCTCCAGCTGCCCAGCATGGCCTCCTACGCAGGTGAGCAGCGCAGATGGGAAGGAAGTATTGGTGACACAAAGCACAGAAGACACAGAAAAGGGAAAGGACAAATTCAAGGTGCCCAGCCACAACCTGGGACTTCATACTTACAACAGCTCCATACTCGCCTCTTCTGTAGAATAACAACTATGAGGGCAGCACAGAAAGGGGCATGAGAATGAGAGAAAAAGAAAAGATGCATAAACACGTGGAGGAACCCAAACTCCCTAATATGAAAGTAGTGGGAAAGACTCTAAATAGAATTAAAAGATCTTTTCCAACATTGAGAGTTTTCAAATCAAATGGAAACTAAGCACACAAGAAACACAAAACAAGAACGCAAGTCTCAGGAAAACAGCAGTGTGTTTAGTATCAGGCAAGCAAGGACACCTGCGCTGACTGACTGAGCATAAGGACACTTCCCAGCTCCCCCCCCGCCCCCCCGAGCACAGCTCCCCTTTAACACATACACTAATCTAACGCACACGGTCCCTGGCAGCCTCTGCTGGCTGTGTGGTTCTGCTTTACACGGTTACCTGGAAAACAACTGCCCTAGGTTCACTCTTGCTCAGAAAGCTGCATCACTGGGCATGCTGGTCTGCAGCTTCTAGAACCAGTGGTGCCCATAAGTCCTGTTTTGAAAGGTCAAAAAATCAAAAAGTGGCACCCCCTTTTACCCTGTCCTCTATACCAGCTCCTTTAAAAAAGGAAGTCACATCTGCAGAAAGAGCCTGGGAGGGGCCTGAATGCTTGCTTGTGGCAGGCAATCCAACCCACACGTTACAGCTGCGTCAGCTCACGGGACTCTGCACAGGGCCTGCACAGAACAGGTCCTCCCTCCCTCCGCTATCTCCTGGGGTCTATTTCCTGTCCCAGTTTTGTCTGCCAAAGTAACAGGCTAAGCCAGATATGGTGGCACCTGTAATCCCAGCATGAGACCTTGCCTTCAAAAGAAAGAGAAGAAAGAGGAGGAAAGAAACATAAGCTGATTATACACAATTAGGAATAATTCAGGGCTAATTTTCCAGATCAATTTTTATATCATTTTATGTAAAAACTGAGAACACCTAGGTAAAGCCTGGAGCCATTGAGCTCCTTTTGTGGTGTGACGGTGGAAGGAATGGCAGGGAGGACGGCCATGTGCTTGCAGAAGGCCATGTTCCTCAGTCCATGGGATTGAAGCCATGGTGGCAGCAGCTGCAGCCCCAGCAGAAGCCCGTGGAGCTCACGGCAGCACCGGCCAGGCTGTGCTCCTGCACGGGAGAGCCCTAGAACCCTCAGGTGGGGCTGGGACTATACTTCAGTGTCACAGAAAACTGGCCTGGCATGTGTGATGTCCTGGGGTTGGTTCTAACCTAGGAGTAGTGAGGCCACAGTTCACAGACAGGCAGATCTCAGGAGGCTACTTCTCTGTGGAGAAGCCTGCGTAAGAGCCAGGGCTTGGCTGGAACTAGGGCAGCGGGGCCCAGGGACACAGCAAAAACATGTTTCAGGGAAAATAAAGAACTGACAGAAAACACTGAGCGGGGAGAATACTGAATAGAACCCTGTTCTTTCAGAGATGTACAGACATGTGTCTCGTTTATGCTTCGGAACAGAACCCTCCTGAGCAGAGGCGCGTGGGAGCCAGTGTCCCAGTGACCGTCTCTGGGCTTGTTTTACGGAGGTTTACATCATCTCTGGCTCTCCTTGTTTATATCTAAAGTTCCCACAGTCAATACAGGAATATTTTTTAAAAAACACAGATAGGATAATAGAACCCCAGAAAGGCTGAAAGCTGTGCTTTTTCGAGGGAAAGCAAGAGCAAAGGGCAGAATCCTGCCAGTTCCGCCCAGCACCAATTCTGTCTGCCCTGCCCCGCTACTGTCCACCCTGCCCCGCTACTGTCCACTCTGCCCCGCTACTGTCCACCCTGCCCTGCTACTGTCCTCCCTGCCCCACTATTGTCCTCCCTGCCCTGCTACTGTCCTCCCAGCCCTGCTACTGTCCTCCCTGCTCCGCTTCTGTCCAATCTGCATGGCTTCTGTCTGCCCAGCACCGTTGGGGCTTCTCCTGAGCTTTCTCAACCCTGGAGACCTCTGTGCTTGCTGAATTTCAGATAAGAAATGGCTTCCAATGGCTGACCAAGACATACTTCCATGTACTGAAAACACACGGAAGAAGCCAGTCACGCAAAGGAGAGGACGGGAAACACTTGTGCAGACCCGTGGACCCTCACCTTTTTTTTTTTTTTTAATTTTTTTATTATTATTATTTATTCAATTGTGCGTGTGTATGTATGTATGTGTAGAACCACCATGGACCTCCTCCTTGTTTACTCTGCACGGGGATTCACAGGCTCCGCCCTACCAGGACCAGAAATGCAGGCCGCCCCACTTTCGCCCTGAGTCCATACGTGGGGTCTAGGATCCGAACTCAGGACCTTCCACCTGCAAGGCAGAGGCTTAACCCCTGAGCCACCTCTCCAGCCCCGACCCTCACCTTTTTTGTGAAATAATAATGAGGCACTTCCATCCCCAGAAGAGCCTGGTAGGTAGGCAGCCGGGGGAAACAGTCGTGCAGCAAGAAGCCATGTTCTTCAGAAGTGAAGAATGACAGGATGGAAACATCTTCCTGGAAGATACAGAACAGTGTTGCTGCTTGTATCTGTTCATTTATACGCACTTCAGTTATTTCCACGTTCACGTGTTTGTGGGTGTCTGAGTGAGTGTGTTTGTGTGTGTAGGCCGAGAACAATACAGGGAGTCATTCTCATCACCCATCTGCCTTTTGTGAGTCTAGGTCTCCAAGTCAGAACTGACCCACAGAGCTAGTCTGGCAGCCAGCTTGCTTGCCCTGTGGGCTGCCAGGCTTTGCCCTCTGAAGCTGGAATGCAGACGAGGCTCCCTGGTGGCCTGGCATTTTCTGTGGGATCTGAGGATCCGAACTTCAATCCTTTGCTTGTATGGCCAGCGCTTTAACTCCTGAACCGCTGCCCTGACCTGCTGCTGTTTTCGAACCAGAATACAACTTTCTAGCATCTTCTTCGTTTCCCTTCAAGGGTGTGTGATCATGAGCCCATCTCTGTCAGGACTTCTTGGCTTTTTATCTGCTCCCTTTGGAAGAACAAGGCATTTTCCAGACCAACAGATTCTGGTAGTGACTAATCATACAACTTGCACGAAAACACTCCTCTGATTACAAGCTGCAACTGCAGCAATGACAACGCAGCTACACTCTGCTTTTGGACTGTGGACACACGACAGCGCCCAGCTGCGATGGCCTGTCACAGGTGACAGAAGGCCTCAGATAATGCTAGGACACCTCTTGTTTGAGCTGCTTCTTAGCAGCAGAGGAAGGAACCAGAGCTCTTTCTCACTGCTGCGGGATCGGCTCTCACACCTGCCTGCACTCATTTCCAAAGACAAAGAAAACTATCGGCTCCCATGATGGGGACACCTTTCCAGGACCTGCTTGTCTGTCCCTGGTGATCGTTTGCTGTTCTCACTGCTTCCAAGAGCTGTCACTTGCCTCCATCTGCAGGCCACTGCCACCAGCTGCAGATGCGCCTCCTCTGCCCGTGGTCGGGCAGGCCTCCCTGTGCTGACTCACTTGAGAACCTCACAGACAGACTGCTTGAGGGAGAGGTGTTATAGAAGCACACACACTTCTGGACCTTCACAGGCCTGGAAGGCGGTTGCTGCTCTGGAGCCAAGAACACAGCTTCGTGGAGGCGGAGCCCTGTGTGAGGGGCAGGTGGTGAGGACAGAGGTGGCTTTGCAGTGGAAACCTGCCTTGTTCAAGAGCAGAGGAACACTAGGGACGAAGGAGGATTACTGCTCTGGCCTCAGATCAGCCCCAACACGTGTCTACACTAAGGGTGAGTTCTTACTGACTGCTCCTGAGACAGTTGCCTCAGAGAAGGGCTGTGAGCATAACGGTTAAAAGAACCAAGAAAATGACATTTGGAGAGAGACGAGAAGAAAGGGTAGAGAAGCCTTGGGGACCAGGAAAAGGACAGTGTGCCTCACATCGCAGCTTCCCCTGCAGCTCAAGATGTGTCTGTTCACGATCAGCCCATGGAAACAATCTCCACATTACAGAGACAGTTCATTCATGGTCGGCCCATGGAAATGGGACAGTTCTTTCATACGAATGAAGCTGTCTACCAACTCTCCCATAAGCCATGTCATGAAGACCCTGTGTCTGGCAAGTGGTTACCATGTTGTCTAAACATATGTAGCACACAAAGCAATGGGTACCTTGTGGCATGTGCTGTCCTCTGCATGGGGCTGCTTGTCTATCGCCTGTGGTTGGGCTCCAGGTGCCTCCTGTAAAGCCTCGCACACGAAGAGCCTGGGCTCATTCTGGTCCCAGAAATGGTTCATGGGAATGTAGTTTGCCAGCCTCTCATCCACAGTGACGTGGCTCCTAAAACAAAAGGAAAGGTATGTCCCCAACGCTGAGAAGAGCATTTCTGCAATCCACAGCCCTGAGGACCATCTCAGGCACGATCACTTGGCTTCGGGCTCCATGCAGAAGCATGGCTGCTGGATATGCCTGCTCCATACACTCCATAAATCCTGTGAGAGCACTTTTAGATGGTGAGAAACGGGTGAAAGGACTCCAGTGAAGTCTGGCTGGAGGGACACAGGCTTGATGCTCAAGTCTAGAGATAAAGCAATGTCACTGAGAAGTGACCCACAGGCAGTCCCGCGTTACTGCCAGATTTTTAACCTTCAAGCAAAGCACCGCCATCTCATCGGATCAGTGTGGTACTCACAAGAGCAGATCAAGAACAGACCACTGACATTTAGAGATGGGAGTTGGGATGCAGTGTGGAGAGACCACTGAATCCCATCTGCGATTCCAGATGTTCCTTGTAACCCAGGCTGCCTCAAGCTCCTGATCCTCCTGCCTCCCTCTTCAGTACGTCCTACCGGTATGCAACACCACACCAGTTCAACTGCTCCTTGTGAAAGGACTGGCCGCTTGGCTGTGATTCCGTCCTAATTACGCCTGATACCTCTGCTACATGGCCTGGAGGTATCAGGAGACATTTACACAGGTTGACAAAAGGATTCTATGCATGCAAGCTATGGGAGACCCACCATCCATGATAGGGTGATATTGTCCAGTGTGACTGCTTTAGGGTTCCTCATAGTCAAATAAGTAATTCTTACCCACATTCTCTAAAGTAACCCAATGAATTCATTAGTTCACCGTTAGACTTTGTTATGATTGCTGTTGTTAGTTTTCTATCTGAAATGGCCAGATGCCATGTAGCAGCTCCCAAGGAAAAGTGCCACACAACATATACCTCACAATCCTATATGCTGTGAGCCCAAAGTCTGATGAGTTCCACAAGGAGACAATGCTAAATGTCAAAGAATGTAGATATCAAATGGCTGGGCGTGTATCACGCCGGCATCTGGGCTCTGGGAAGTGCGCGTGCATCGCGCCTACAGCGCAGGCTCCGGGCAGAATAGCCACTTGAGCCCAGGAGCACAGGCTCAGCCTGAGCAACACCCAAAAATGAATCTTAGAAACAAAACCATAACAGCAAGCAGTCCAGAGGCGAAGACGACAGTGGTCCTCACACATACTAAAGAATGCGGAGCCCAGGTAAAAGGTGGGGCTGCTGGGCTTGTTACCAATGTGGCTGTACAGGACCTATTCCTGCAGGGCACCTAATCTCATGATCCACCAAGTGCCAGTGCTGGCAGTGTGCTCACGGCCCATTCAAGCTCTGGATAGGTAGCACTGAGGTAACAAGGATACAGTTTGGACAGAGAATCCACTGAGTGCTCACAGAGTGTCAGAACGAAGTTCTTGTGAAGTGAATGGGCAGAAGGAATGTACTGAGTCCTGAGCGACTGGAGAGATGGTTCAGGGGTTAAGCCTCTGTCTTGCAAACAGAAGGTCCTGAGTTCAGATCCTGAATCCCATGTAAAAACACTAGGTGGCAATGACGGAGGCCTGCACTTCTGGCCCTGGAAAGGGGAGCCAGGGAAATTCCAGAGCAAAGCAAAGAGGAGGAAGCACAATCCAAGGTGATTCCCAAAGTCACCCTTGTGTCTCCAAAGGCACACACAGTGTCCTCTGATAGACACACACATATACACAAAAATACACACACACATACATGAAAACAAACAAACAAACAAAGGGCCATGAAAGGCTCTTTGGACTTTTCCCCAGCTCGCTCACCCACTCACATTCTTGGGAGAGTTTTCCCTTATTAAATATCCTGTCTCTTGTTTTTATTTCAAAGCATGAAAAAAGAAAAGCCATGAAAGCCAGACAGAGTCAAGAAAAAGCACGAATCAAGTTATTTCATCAAATACTCTGGGTACCTGCGTTATTGGCAACAAGGATAAAGGAAAGGTTAGTTCCAAAGACTTAGAACACAGAACCAGAAACTCTGGGAAGGTCTGTAATTGAGTCCACTGGAGGGGCAAGAAGTTCAAGGGTCCATGTTCTGGAGACTGGGGGGCATTTAGGAGGGAAGAAGAAAGAAGTGCTGAACTAGGGCATCGGTTGGGTGTGAGGTAGAGCCTGCCAGGTGCAAGAAGACTGCAGAGGAAGATCCAGGGAAGCAGAGGGAGAGCTAAGTCTGTAAAGCAAACCTAGTGTTTGTGCACAGCACAGCGGAGGGCCCTGCCCAGCACACACCCCCTCTCCACCTCATGCAACATTAAACACAGATATTAGTGAAATGCAAGTATGCGAACCCCTTGAAGGATTCTGCAAAGACCAGCTACCTCCCACCTGTGGACCATTAGTGGTCTGAAGCTCTGACCTGGGCTCCTGGGATGCTCTAGAAAGGCTTTGAGGAAAAACCAACCAACCAACCCAACCAACCCAACCAACCCAACCAACCAACCAACCAACCAACCAACCAACCAACCAACCAACCAACCAACCAACCAAAACTCTCCAACTACCCAAAGTAACTGTTTCACTTTTTGTACTTGTAGGTTCTGAAGTGTGCCATGTAACTTAGCAACAGCCTCCGTGGAAGCTGGACAACAGCAAGTACTGCTTTCTGTAAGTCTTCCTGACTGCAAGCTTACTCATTAGTGTGATCACTGAAGGGCAGCATCTCCATCTGACCGATCTGTCCAGTTTTGAAGTCAAAGACAGTCACTGTGTCCATTTCAACATCATAGATATAGATTTTGGAATCAGGACTGTTGTCAGCCTGGGGAAGAGAAGACAGGAGAGCTCAAGTTGTAGCTTGGGACTCTGGGAAGCAGCACATATCTGAGAAATACACTCCAATCCTTGGCTATCTTGGTTTCAGGCAGAGAGCACTGTCAGAGTTCATAATTGGAAGATCAAATCCCTTTTGCCCACTCAAATTTCAGAGAACATAAAACAAATTCTAAAAACTTCTGAGTTGTTCTCAGTTTTTCTTAGTTGAGGTAGATTAATGAAGAACCTGAAGGAGCCTGGATTCTGATTAAATAACACTCACACAGCTCAACGCAGATGAAGCGGCTTTCCAGAAGCAAGGAAGCTGGCGAAAAGGCGCACGTGGCAGGAGAACCACTATCTGCAAAGGTGGTGGTGGGAGCACTGTGAAGTTTGGCGGCTCCCACTGGGCCGCCCCTTACACTTACTTCTCAGGGGTCCTGAGAGCTTCCACAGAGGTGCTTTCTCTCCAAGTTCACAGCAGCACCATTTACAAGAATGAGAAGGGGGAGAGCCAAGGGACCACAGACCACGGATGAGAAGAGAAAGAACATGCAGTCTATATAACATGCTGACATGAAAGAAGGAAGCACCGAGGAACCACAGCAAGGAGGAACATGGTGGGTGCCACACTGGGTGAATCAGAAGGCCGAGTGCTGCGTGGTTCTGTATGTATGGAAGTGCAGAACAGGAGAAGCCATGAAAATAGTAAGACACGGGGGGTGACAAAAGCCAAAGAGATGGGGAATGGGAGCTGTGGTTAATAGTATGGCATTTTCTCTGGCATGAGGGTGCTTTGGAACTGTTTCTAGAGGAAGTGACTGTATGATGTACTAAGTGCCCCTGAATCACTTACTTTAAATGGTTTATTATATATACAACCGCAAGTTTTCAGAGACCCTATTTTAAGATAAATGTCAAGGGAATGATAGCAAGACAACTCAGTGTTAGGCACCTGTGCATAATAAACCTAACAACCTGAATTTAATCCCCAAAGCTCACATGGTGGAAGGAGATAACCAACTTCTAAGGTCATGCTCTGACCTACACATGAACACTACAGCAGGCACATGCCTGTTCTTTCTTTTCCTCTGTCAATAAATAAAAGATTTTTTATTTTTAGAAAAAGGAAGACATGTTAGCAAGCTCAAAGGACATCTTGGGAACACAACTGACTGAGAAATACTTTGTGGGGAAGGAGGAGGCAGAAGAGCTTGCAAGCCACGTCCCAGCTAGAGGCAAAAGCAGTGACATCCTGAGCATCTTTTTGTGAGTTCCTGAAAACTATACCTGGATCCTTTCACGGGAAGCCCTCGGCGAGGGCTCAAGAAGCACCTGGCCTTAGCCTCAGATGCCCTCAGTGGTCTGGGTTTAGTAGCTGCGAATTGCCTAGTGATTCTGACTGTCTCATTTCATGATTACGCATGGGGACTCTCTCTCACTCATGCATGTGTGGCGTGTGTATGTGTGCTTGCATGAGTGTGCATGCCACGACCTAGGTGTGGACTCAGAATCAACCTCAGGTTTTGGTTGTCATTTTCCACCTTGTATGAGACAGGGTCCTGTGATTATGCCAGGACAGCTGGCCCATAAATTTCCAGGGATCCTGTCTGTGCCTCCATCCCCCGGAGGGCAGATAGGATTGCAAAGCTTGTGCCACCGTATCGGGTGTTTTGCATGGGCTCTTGAGATTCGAAATCAGATCCTCACACTTGCATGGCAAATGTTTTACGCCTGACCCATCTCAGCTGCACATGCGTTGTTCCAAGGGCTGCTCTCTTCTCAGCTGCACGTGTCCTACCTGGACCCACGGGCTGCCTTCTACCGCACATGCAGCCACCTACTGCCCCTGTTTTCTTTCATATTCTTTTAGCACCACTGTGGGACTCTCGCATTCTTTCTTCCCTCATTCTAGCCAACCTGCCATCAGTCAGGAATCTGGACCAAAGCATGCACGGGCTGTTGCTGATGCCGCACTGGAAGGGGAGCAGCAGGCCGTGCCCGATGTGACTGACGGTGTTCCGCAGTCACTATGCTGTAACACTGCTTTTTGTCCCCCTTTCGTCCTTGTGAGGAAAGGCACCTGCACAGGAACACGGGAGAAATGGAGAGGGAAGCAGCTGGGCTGCGCTCTCCTCCTCCCCTCCACTGCGCCTGCCAGCATCTGATCCTGGTTCACTCAGCGCTGTTCTCAGGCAGAGCTCCCAACAGTGGGCACAATGTGGAAGGCAGCTCTGTATGTCTCATGCCAGAAAAGCAGAACTTAAGGCACTGGAGTGTTAAATGGGAAGCGAGTCCTTAAAAAGAAGATGCTACAGGCTTGACAGCTGTGGAAACTGTCGCTTCTTCTTATGCCACAGGAGTACGGCTGAATGATGAAGACAGCAGAGGGGGGTCAGTCATCTCTGAAAAAGACAGCTGTTTCTGATGAAACAATTAAATGAAGGAGAGAATGTGCAGGTGAGGGTGTGAGAACAGGGGTATGGAGGTAAAGGCCAGACATGATGATCCAGAAGACCCGCCGTGGACAGCAGCTGGCGCCGTGGACAGCAGCTGGCGCCGTGGACAGCAGCTGGCGCCGTGGACAGCAGCTGGCACTGACAGGTGTGTGTCTGGCAGGCTATACTCGCCACAGCCCTGCAGGGACTTGACTTACCTTGCTGAGGAGGATGCTGATCTTGCTCCCGTTGGCATTGGATCTGAGAGAAGCGATGCCCCCCACCTCGGGGATCAGCTCAGCCAGGTTCTTGCAACTGCAGTACACCTTGGCCTCCCTGTATGAGGATGAGAGAAACAGTGCCATCTGCTGTCCGTGGGCCATGAGGCCACAGGAAGGCCTCAGCGAGGTCTCGCTGCACTGCCTGCTGTCTTGTGTACATAAACTGCAGCACAAAGGGGAAAATACTAAATTTTCAGGTCTAATAAAAGACTTCTCCAAACTGGGAAAAAAATGAAGTGGCATATGAGATGAGAATGCAAGATTCTGGGACTGTCCCCATTTTTAACACATACATTATCCCCTAATTAAAAAAATTATATACATATATATTTCTAGTTGGATGAAACGCGTACCTTCTGGAAAGATCAAAGCTTTTAAAGTGAGCTAAGTCTGTCCCGGCAATGAGGAAAGTCCCACAAACATCCAGGAAGCAGGGGTTCCCCTCGGTCTCAGAGAACAGCAGGAGTTGCTTGACAGTCCCCTGGGGATGAGAACAGGTGTAGGAGCACGCTTCCATGGCACCTCATCCATTTCTGCTACTGAATATATCATGGTCACGTGTGCAGCCCACAGGAAGACGGGTCCTGCCCTCAAGGGCCCTGGTGCTGCAGGCCTGAAGGCAATAGCCAGGTCGACTGGCAAGACACAGAGACAGGGCTGGAGATTGCGCAACAGTCAAGGGCTTCGCACGCAAAAGGACTAGTATTCGGCTCCCTAGACCCCAAATACCCCAGGGTGGATGTGGTGGTCCCCCTAGATTCCAGCCTTGGAAGCAGAGTCTAGGAATCCCCAGGGCAAGTCAGAACAGCCTGCAGACACGGTCTAGACTCAAGACTCCAAAGAAGGTGGCGCAGGATGATTCCTGATATCACTTTGGGCCTCCGCCAACACACATGGAAACAAATATACACAAAAATGAATAAGCCCAGAGCTCTTCTGTGGGCTCACACCGATGCTGGGCTACACGGAGACCTCTCCCCTAGGTGGGCCAGGAGCCCTGTCTGCAGGAGGCTTTGTGCCAAAGACCCAGTGACACTTATATGGTCCCAGTCAGCACCATCAGCTGGGTGAGGTGGGGAGAGGTGCACATCTGGACTCATCCTACTTATTCACAACACGTCCGTGCTCCTTGCATCTCACACTTTAACGAAATGTTTAAGAGATGAAGTCTGCTTGCAGGCAGTGTTTAGAATGAGTGGGCCAGGAGGAAGGCAGAGATGTGAGGGCCCAGAGAGGCAGCACACAATGGGCAGGCATCTGTGTCCAGGATCCCTGAGGCCAGTGGGCAGACGCGGGAGCAGTCGAGTGGGGTGCTGTGAGAGAGCAAGTGGCAGCACCATGGGGTGCATTACAGGCGAGAGAAGGCGGGGACTCCCCTGCCCTAGTCCACCCTCCCTGCTCTGCTTCCAGTTCCACCCACAGGTACCAAAGCAAACCCAGTCTACAGCTGAAAAGAGGGAGGGGAGAGAGAGGAGAGAGAGTGGTGGGAGAGAGAGAGGAGAGAGAGGAGAAAGGAGGGGAGAGAGGAGAGAGAGAGGAGGAGGAAAGAGAGGAGAGAGGAGGGGGAGACAGAGAGAAAGGAGGGGAGAGAGAGAGAGAAATGTATACCCTGCTTCTTATCCTTCTCTAGTCCCCCTCACTCAACTCGGCACCTGCACCAGGCCCTCAGAGCCTCTTGTGACTGCATCTCCCAGGATTCCAATAATCCTTTACCAACTACCTGGAATGAAGTCACACTCTAGGGAAAACCAACATGTGTCTTTACCTCTCCCAACTCCACCTCTCCACTGTCTTTAGGGTGAGGGTCCTTCGCAACACCCCACCTGCACCCTGCCTCACTTTTCTTCCACTCACAGCCCAGAGTCTTGACCATGTGGGTCCCACACTTGTGCACTGTCCGGGCACTCAGCATGTGTGGGGGAGCCTCAAAGGCTGTGAGGTACCACACTGCTGTGCCACATAGATGAGGTAATGATCAGGAAAGGTACAGCATCCAGAGTCACCTTTATCCAGACACCAAGAGAGCCACACATGTCTACCTCCTCAGGAGGGATGTCATCGTTAAGCACAGATGTCAACTTTGTTGTTTGAGCTCTGGGCACATTTGTAGAGAGTTGACGATTGAGTTAAACCCAGAGCAAACCTGCAGGAGATGGTCTAGCTGCTGGGGAAGGCCCAGCCCATGGTGGGTGGGATTAGGCCCTGGATAAATCACAGAGAGCTGGTTGAGAATCGGCATCCTTTTGTTCACTTGGCCAGACATGCTGGTCTGACAATAAGGATCGTCCCTCTTTCAGCCATTACATGGTGATGGTGTGGCCAGTTCCCTCAGCCTGGTGTTGGCGTGTGCTCTCTTGTCAAGCTGGACTACAGATTGTAACCAGTACTTGTAAGAGAATAAATCCCTTGTTCTTGTTCCCTTAAGCCATTTGATGGTCATTTATCAGCAACCATGGAGGCGACCTGCAACAAGGGAGAAGGATCTAGAAGGACATACCAGGTAAAAAATGGGGATGTGAGTGAGCACTCGCTGGCCACGACCATCAACAATTTAAAAAGTACACCTGTGGTGTCGCTTGTGGACAGTGTGCCCAGCGATTGAGGCCCTGAGTTGTACCCCCAGTCCTGCACCCAGAGAGCCCAGCTCCATGCTGCTGTGGGTCCTGCAGACTGTTCTTTAATCTTCTTTCCCAGAAGGCTGTGCTCTCTTTCCTGGCATACTGTCCAACTTTCCCGCAAGGCCCCACTTCCAGGTGCCCTTAATCTCTCCTTCTTCCATGGGGTTCAGGGCCGCAGGCTCTTCCTCCTCAAGTTCCCTTCCTCCACAATCCACTGCTCTGTCTCTCTCACTCTCACATGTGGCTCTGTCTGTTTGCACGACCTCCTCGGTGAAGGGCCTGGATGAGCAGCAGCATGTGTGGGCAGCCCAAGTGCCCCACACTGGGCTCCAAGACGGGCTTGCAGCTCCATTAAAAAAAAAATCACACCAGCACCAGGGTCCTGAGTTCGGATCCCAGATCCCACGTATAGACGCCAGGCGGAAGCGGGGGCAGCCTGCGCTTCTGGTCCTAGTAGGGCGGAGCCTGTGAATCCCGGGGCAGAAGGAGGTGGAGGCGTCCATGGTGGTTCACGAATTCGTCCGCGGTTCTACACATACACAGACACACACGCACACAGACACACACACGCACATGCACACAGTTGAATAAATAATAATAATAATAATAAAAAAATTAAAAAAAAAAACACCAGTCTTTGCAGATGTGACTAGGTTAAGGATATGGTTGTTTTTGGGGTGCTAGGGATATAATTACAGGATCTATGCACTCTAGACAAGCGCTCTACTGATCCATAACCCGGCTCCAAGACTTAGATGAGATCATTTTTTTAAAATAATATTTTTTATTCATTCAATTGTGCGTGTATATGTGTGTGCTCGTGTGTGCTCGTGTGTGTGTGTGTGTGTGTGTGTGTGTGTGTAGAACCACGGACGAATTCGGGAACCACCATGGACGCCTCCACCTCCTCGTTTACTCTGCCCCGGGATTCACAGGCTCCGCCCTACCAGAACCGGAAATGCAGGCCGCCCCCGCTTCTGCTGGCGTCTATATGTGGGGTCTTAGGATCCGAACTCAGGACCTTCCGCCTGCAAGGCAGAGGCTTAACTTCTGAGCCACCTCTCCAGTCCCAGATGAGATCATTTTGGCTTGGGGTAGGTTTAACCTCAGTGATGGCTGTACCCCAATGAAAGTGTTTTTATTAACACATGAGGGGAAAAAACACAAGATTATGGAAGTTCCATTTGAAAAAACAGGCAGGAGACAGAGAGGCTCTGAAGACCAAGCACACCAAGGTCCCCAGCACTGGCTCCTGAAAATCGGAAGATGCAAAGCAGATTCTCAAGCTTAGCTGTGTGAAGAAACCAACCCTGACCGGTCGATCAGATTCAGCGCGTGGCTCCAGAACCATGAAAGATAACATTCTGCTGTCTTAAGCCACTGGTTTTATGGAGGTTTGTTACAACAGGAAGTGAGTATCAGGTCAGCCGCAGGTTTTAGCTAGTGCTGGGATGCTGACAGGGAGGGGCCAGACTCAGAGGCTGCACTGCAGGCCCGTCAAGGTCCCCCCTCTGCATTCATCCAGAAACATCATTCTCTCCCGACAGCTCATGGCCTGCAGGACACAGTACACCCGGCAGCACTTCCTCTATTTATATCCCGTGCGCTGGAGGCCCAGCAAAGTATTCTGATTTCAGAGGTCGCAACAGCCACGGATGGAGCTGCCCGAAGCCAAAGGAGGCTTTGGTGCAACTCATGACAGCGCCTTCAAGTCTGCCGCAGCTCTATCAGCACCAACCTCCTCAGAAGCAGCCACTCACCTGCCAAGTCCGCACTTGAATTCGGTTTGGCTCCACTGTGTAAACATTTTCCTCGTGCATTGCCAGCACCGGGGACTCACACAGGAAGGACCCTGGAAGGAAAAGGAGGATCAGAACAGCAGCAGGTGCTGAGCCCAGGCTGCCACAGGGTCCAAATCCTTTGTGGATTCTTAGTCATTCTGGCTGCAATCTGAGCAAACATTAACTGAATAGCTCCAGAATAAAAGGAAAAATCAAAACACAAAAATACAGCGCAAAACATTAAAAACAGAAGACTGAGAAAGAATTAAGTGCGACTGAAAAGTAGAAAGAGAGGGAGATGAGGAAAGCCAGCTCCGATGGGCCTGGGCCTGCTCTGGGGACTCGGCCTCCTGCCATCCGCTTCCTCTTCCCACCAGGTGGAAGGTGCTCACAGCAGACACAGCAGCACAGTGCCCAGGACACCCGGCCCGGCCCATGTAGAGGAGCTCTGGAGGCTCCGTGCCCTACTCCAGAGGCCGAGCTTAGCAGGCCAGAAAATGACAAGACGCACAACACAGAAGACATCTCACCCTCTTGGTCCTTATTGGGACAAGGGGCTCATCCTTGTCTCTGAGGTAGACACAGAAGAGGTGAAGTGTGCGAAATACCGTAAAGTATATTCAATGTTATCTATGGAAGAACAGACAACAAAATACGAAGGGAGAAAAAAGCGGTGTGAAAGATATGAGCAAATAAGGTGAAGACTAGAAGCAAAACCATCCAGGAAGCGATCCCTTCGGACAGTGGTGGCCAGTCTCTTGGGACTCCAGGGTGAGGGTGGATGAAGGCAAGAAGGTGCAGTGGCAAATGGTAGAGGGGACAACACCCCAGTGACAGTATTGAGAGAGAGGCTGTAACTGACTGACTCTAGAAACAAGGAGAGGAATGAGAACTGACCAAGAGATCTGACCGGCCCTGAACCAGCCCCCTGGCCCTCACTTCCCCAACAACGAAGGAGGAATGGAGTCCCTCTGCACACATGGAGTGACCCTGACCTGCATTCCGTAAGGTGGACCCAGAAGGCTCAAAGATCGCCACCTGTTTTCCATTCCAGACAGCCACAGCGTCCTAGAAAAAACACAGATATCCAAAGGACAGGTCAGGAGTGTGAGGTGGCCACAGACCCACCTCATCCCAAACCTGTCCTCCTCCTCCCTGGTGCTGCCAGGCCGTCCAGCCCAGACTGCGTCACACAGTCCTCCATGGACGCAGGTTAGGGCTGGTCTCCATCCTGTCAGCCTTTACTATTTTATGACACACATGGACACTCAGTAAGATAAGCTAGGATGGAAATGAGAATAGCTCAAGCTGCCACCCAGATCTCTTATCATCCTGAATTACCCCAACAACTGAGGAGAATTTCCAACTATGTTAAGACCCTTGCCAGCTCCCCACAAGCTGCCCTCGGCGATCACCTTAGTGGCAAACACGCCGCTGATGTGCATGTCCGTGCGCAGGCTGTGTGTGCTCCCCGTGGACAGGAAGGTCACGTTGATGAGGCTGGGGGAGATCTGCACAGCAGCCACGTGCTGGTGGAAGTGTGAGGACATGGCTTGCTCACTGAGGATGGACACGGAGGTGGTGTTGCTTACTGCCAGGAGATTCTTTCGGGAGCCCCACTTTAATTCCATGCAGGGAAAGAAACACAGGCATAAACAGAGCAGGCAACACACTAGACAGTATGTAAATGCTCATTATGAGAGTTCATCACTTCCAAGAAACAGTTCTTGTTATTTAAAAATAACTAAAAATTTTCTATAAAGGTAAAATACATACTTTATAGAAAAAACTTTACAGATAAACTGAGAGGAAAGCAGATGAGGCCGTTCTAACCAATGGGACTTCTGCTAGAAAGCTGCTATTCTGAATATGACATACTCATTTTCCACGAACTGATAGGAAATTCACACTTTTCCTTTGTTGGTGAAGCGTCGGTTTCCTACCTTCAGGTCTGTCTAAAAATCTTCAGCTTTCACTAAACAATCAGAGCCACACAAGAAAACAGAATATGGCCCATGCATAGGGACAAAATGCAGGCATCAGAGCTGCCATGAAAGGGTGGCCTTGGGCTGCTATAACTTTGTTTACAGCAGAGTGAGGAAAGGCATGGCCGCTGAATCTCAGAGAGAGACCACCACAGTGACAACTGCAAAAAGTAACCAAATGCTCCCAAGAAACAAGGGTCTACCTAATACTTGTGCAAATGTTTACAGCAGCAACATTTTTTTTGTGTGTGGGTGTGTGTGCGTGCACTATGGAGTCCAAGGTATCCTCCAGAATCAACCTGGATTCTCAACCTCCTTATTGTTTTGCTCTGAGGTTTCCTAGGCTCTGCCCTCCAGGACTGTAAGTACAGGCCACCGCCATTTCCAGTCAACTTTTTTACGTGGGATCTGGTATCCAAACTCAGGTCCTTCTGCCTGCAGAGGCAAGGGCTTTAACTCGAGTCGTCTGTACAGTCCCATAGCAGTAGTTTCATTCTAACAGCCCAAAGTGGAAATAACCCAAATGTCTACCACTTAGTGAGAAGGGAGCACTGACTGATAGGAAAGGAGCACTGATAGGGAGCACCCACAGAAAGGGAGTGGTGACCTGCTACAACGTGGAGGAACCAGAACACACGGTGCTTGGTGACGAGGCCACAAGCCTTTTCAATGACGCCATTCTATGCAGAGTCAGAAAGTACATTACTAGCTGTGTAGCATGGGAGAAGGAGAAGTAGGGAAGGACTGTGGATTTTTTTTGAGTGACTAGAATATTCTAAGGCTTGTGAGGAAAAAAATTATTGTAGCAATGGTTGGCAGAACTATATGAACGGACTAAAAACCATTTGGCATGTAAATTGTGCCTCAATAAAACTGTTTTTAACATATTTACATTTTTATTTTTATTCATTCGTGTGTGTGTGTGTGTGTGTGTGTGTGTGTGTGTGTGTGTGTATCAGAGGGCACTATATCCTTATGGTGGACAAAGGGTGATTTTGGAAATCATTCTGGATTGCTTCTACTTCCTTTTACTTCACTCTGGGATTCTCCAGACTTCACTAGGGCCAAAAAGCTGCTGTTTCTGCCTGTTTTTACGTGGGACCTGGGATCCAAACTCAGGACCTTCTGCTTGCAAGGCAAAGTCTTAATCCTGGAGCCATCTCTCTAATCCCTGTTTTTGATACATTTACATATGAACATATTCAGTGCAGAGGAATGAATGCTTTTAGACAGGATCTTGTTATGCAGCCCAGGCTGGCCTTGAATTAAAGACCTCACGCCTCCGCTTCCTGAGAGCTGAGTTTAGAGATGTGCATGGCAATCTGATCTTACAGCTTTTCACTGCTGTTACTTTCATGGGCTTCAGTGGATTATCTGGCAAAGACAGATTCGAAATTAATTACTTCTTCCCCTTGGCCAGCAAACACTAAGTGCAGCCAGCGCTAACAGAGCTGCAGTTGTACCTTGATTTTTGTGATGTTTCCTTCTAGCTCAGTGGGTGTCTGCAGGGCCCACATGTCCTTGCCTTCCAGCCCCCGGCCATTTGGAGAGTTCAGCATTTTTTTCCACAAAGCTACTCGCCCTTTACTGGTACCAGCTGCCAGGAGACCTATAGGTAAAGCAAAAGTTTTTGTTGTGACTGCTGCTGCTGCTGCTGTTTTTCCACTCTTGTAATTCTATACATGACATTCTTTAACATAAGTCCCCTTTTCTTTTTTTGTTCCCTTTCTCGTGCCAACAAATCTCCTCCTAAGTCCCTCCTACTTACCTTTGACTCCCAGTGCAACAGGTGACTCCCCGCTCATGCTCACGCAGGCACCCCTTAGTAAATGCCCCAAGTCATAGCAAACAAAACAAACCCAAAGCGCTCGCTAATTGGGTTGAAGAGCATTAAAGAAGTGGCGGGAGATGGACGCTGCTCGCTGCCCCCTAGAGCTGGTGCTGGGGACGCTCTGGCTCACCTCTGTCCTTGCTTGCCTGCATGCGACGCCCACACAGCATCCAGATCCTCTCCCTGCTGCACAGCCTTCTCCATCTCAGGCGGCTGCACATGCAGAGTGTGCCGCTCTGCTCTCTTAAACCTCCTGCCCGCCGAACGCACTGCTGCCTTGGTCAGTCGCGCACTCACGCTGCCTGCGAGCCTAATTTACTGCAATTGTTCTGCTCAGCTGGCTCTTCCCCTTCATCCCAGGTCAAGAAATCTCACCTTTGGCTTTGCAGAAACAAACACAGTTTATATTTTCGCCTTTCTCAAAGCCAAATTTCTCCTGTGGGCTCAGCACATAGTTCTCTCCTCGTTCCAAATCCCAGAACCTGCAATGAAAGGAGAACCCCAGGCGGGTTGTTAGGGTCCCTCTGGTCTGAGGGCGGTCAAGATATGTCCTCTTCAGATCGTTGTATTTAGACAATTTCGTGCCCTGTCTACAATTAAAGAGATGACTGCTGAAAAACAGTGCATATGTGACACAGACCAGGAAGAGAACACAGTAACCAACTATCATAGTTAAGCACAGGTGTCAACTTGACTCTTAAGGGTTTGGGCTCTGGGCACAGTTGTGGGGAGTTGATGGTTGAGTTAAGCCCAGAGCAAACCTGAAGGAGATTGTCTAGCTGCTTGGGAAGATCCAGCCTATGGTGGGTGGGATTAGGCCCTGGATAAATCACAGAGAGCTGGTTGAGAGAGTGGGCATCCTTCTGTTCACTTGGCCAGACATGCTGGTCTGGTAAGTAAGGATTGTCCATCTCTCAGCCGTTATGGTGGACAGTTCCCCCAGCCCTGGTGTTGGTGTGTGCTCTCCTGTCAAGCTGGACTATGAACTGTAACCAGACTATCGTAAGAAAGTAAACTCCTTGTTCCCTTAGGCTGTGTGATGGTCATTTATCAGCAACCATGCAGGCGGACTGCAACACCAACTCTCCATGGCAACATGATGTGGCCCCTGAAAGTATGCCTGGCTCTATTTATGCCAATCTCAAAAAACCACACAGTACCAGGTGGGTGGTGTGTACCGTGGTTCCAGGCACTTGGGAGGCTGAAGCAGGAGCACTGTCAAGACACTAGAGATTAACCTGAGAAACAATGACAAGACCACATCTCCAAAACAAAACAAAATAAATCCTCCCAAACCAGGCAGAGGGATACCAGGGACAGACACAGTTACTCTCCCTGCAGGGTGGGGAATAGAGTCAGGACAACTGGATGTGTAGGAACTCTCGAAGTCTTATTACCTGAACATGTCTAGCACGTGAATAGCCATCAATGCAAGTGTGTGTTGTATGTGTTAAGAGTCTGCATGAGAAGGTAAGTTCTCACCTGAGCACAGGTTCCCCTATGGCTGTCACCAGAAGGTTGCCTTCAATTAAAGCAATGTCTGCCTGGCAGCCTGTTTTCCCACTCAGCTTCACCTGTGTGAGGAACAAGCAATGTGAACACGTGGCTCCTGTTGAGAGCTCTTGCAGATTCTGTCAGCAATGGCAGAAATGTACTGAGTGGAGGCAGCACAAAGCAGATGGTGGAAACGGACAGCCCTTGTTTCAGGATGCGCACAAAACGATGGCCGCCTATGTGTGGTGGACATGTCTGCAATGAGAACTGAGCAGGCCCGCTGTTCCTGGTTGTCAAGAATATACCCCACGGGAAGTCTCCTGTCCCCGTTATACAGAGAACAGACTTCCAGGGCACACCAGCCAGTTGGAGGCTGACTAGGTACTTGATGCCGGTGCTATGGACTAAATCCCCCACCTTCACCAAAAAGAGAATGTAGATGTGAAGCACCAACTCCTTCCACAAGTGTATGAACAGACAGGGTCCTTAGGAGGCAATTAAGGGAAGACGGGCCCTGGTTCAGTCAGTCCCTGGTCTTAAAAGGACATACAGCAGAGAATTCATATTTGAGTTCACTCATGTTTCTGTTATCTTTTGTCTCCTTCATTCTATCCTGTCCATCTCCATGTGAGGCACAGGGAGAAGGTGAATCTCTGAACGTCAGCAAGAAACCCCGCACCAGAAACTGATTTGGTTGCAAGACTGACCCGGACTTCCCACCCCCAGAACCACAAGCTACGAAAGCCCCTGTGAGACACTGGGTGACACCGCCCAGTGCCTGAGAGCAGTGAGGGAGCCTCCTCAAAGTCTTTCCCTTGCACAGTGCTACACAGTGTGCACCATGCAGCTGCGGCGGAGGGTCCAACACAAGGCTGACTTTGAATTTGACAATGGAGAAGGGCACAGTGTGGAACGAGCCCAGGTTCCTCTGACCCTCTTCCCATTTGCCTGGAGACAGTAAAACTTTTTCCTCTTTGTGTGATAAACAGTGACGCTGAACAGGTCTATCAACTGCTCTGGGGCCCGAGTGACGGAGGCTGGCGGTCAGGCAGCCACTAGCTCCTGGTCACCAGCATCGGGTCCAGCTCTTCGCCTACCTTCATCACTTCATCAGCTTCCCCCTCCGGAGTCACCACATACAGAGACAGCAGCAGGTTCTGGGTGACCACCACCAGGGTCTCCCTCTTCTCGATGTAGAACAGTGTTTGGATGGCGCTATCCGTGGATGCCACCTGGCCAGTTTTGCCTTTTTCATCCACGTAATGCACTGTCCCTGGAGACAGAGGTGGATCATTTTGAAGGGGCTGCTGGTTTATGCGCGTCTCCATGACGCACATGAGCAGCCATTTGTACCGACATAAGGACACTTAGAAAACAAATCATGTTGATAAGAACTTGGGGCAGGGATGGAGATGGCTCAGGGGTTAAGATTTGAACTCCCAAACAATCCAGGATGATTTCTGAAGTCACCCCTGGTCCTTACAGGGAAACACAGTGCCCTCTGACACACATACAAAGAACTTAGAACATTTGACATGGTCCTCTGAAATACCTCCATTTCACTGTTGGCCAGTTCTGGCTATCTCTGTGGCTCCTTCTCTGTCACTGCCCTGGAGGATGGTGAGTGGCATCCTGCCCTTCCTAATCGGCAGCCTCTTGACTTCCGTTATTTGTCCACTACAGCACAGCCCACTACTGTGCTCTCTGTGCACTGAGACCCTCTGCCTCCTCCTTTTGTCCTGCGCAGCTCCGCAGTATCTAAACTGCAGGAGGCAGTGGATTCGTGGCAACCCAGTCTTCCAATGGATGCTCCTCTGCTGCCTGCCTGAGCTGCTGCTCCCACACTGAGCTGCGCTTCCGCCTTCTCTACTCTCCGCTAGGCGTCTCTGAGTGGGGGGACACCCCGTGAGGTCCCAGAACTCTCTGGGTTGCCTGCAGCTGTACAGGACATCTTCAGGGGACACCCCTTGAGGTCCCAGAACTCTCTGGCGTGCCTGCAGCTGAACAGGACACCTTCAGGGCCGTCTTGGTCTCACCTTGTTCTCAATGGCTCACTTGAAAAGTTCAAAATTATCTGGGCAGCTGTGACAACCTGTATTCAAAGGATTATGTGGCAGGTTCGATTTCAAGCACTTTCACAGGCATGAAGACAATAGACACTACTATAATCTCCATCTTCCACATATGGAAACCAAGGAAGTGGAAATGCTTTTAATCACAAAGCCACATTTTGAGCAACAGGCAGAATCTTCACCCACTCTACAGCTGGGTTTCTCCACAGTTCTGCACACTCCTTGGTCCAGACTACCATGTGACATCCCTCCAAGGATCCTGTCCCACACTATCACACCTCTGCTGCCTACGGGGCCCTTGCCCTGACCCCACTATGCTGTGTCCACTAGATTGTCCCCGCTGGGACTTCTTCCATTTCTCCTCTCCACCAGTTCTTCTCTTTACTTCTCATATAAAAGGTTCCTTCTATCGAGAATTACAAACCACCTTCCTCCTCAAATCTGATCACTCCTGGGTCTGTGACTGCCAAAGACTTTCATCGTAGCTCGGGAATGCTTGTCGGCCTTAGCTGGGACACAGATCTACCTACACAGAGGAGGAATGGTTTAAATAGCCACTTGCTTGAGGTGGTAAGCCTGACTCAAAAACTCCACAAACACACTGTGATAGTTAACCCTAGCATTAAGTAAGATAAGCTGAGACCACCTGGAGAGATTATCTGGATCAATATATTTACAATAGAAGACCAGCCATAGATCCAATTGGAACCTCCCTAGATCTCATTGGAACTTCCTAGTAGTGGGCCAGGAGACTGGGAAGAAGAGAGGCTCTCCAGGAATCCTCCAGCCGTCAGTCGTCACCCACTAGCCTACTGGATGTCTGCCATGACCTAGTCCTGCCTCCAGCTTCAGCCACCAGCCATGTCACCTCTGCCATGAAAGTCTGTTCTGGAACTGTTAAGTTGAATAAATCTCCTTTTCTTCCTTAAGTTGCTTGACTTTGGGTGCTCTCTCACAGCAACTGTTAAGAGTAACTGTTACACATACATAGCTAAATAAATCAGTAAATAATGTAACAGATGTGGTGACACTGCCATGGGCTGCCCCAGTGCAATGCAAACTGCCCTCCCCTGTTCCTGCTGCATCTTCAACCTGGCACATGCCTGGCACAAAACAGGTGCTTGGTATGTACCCAGACGGAATAATGGGGAAACCACCAAAGAACACTTCAAAACCATTTATGCTATCTCTCTAGTCAGGGTAGAATACTGACTAAATGCTTCCTCATGAACTGGGCAGAGTGGGGCATGTTTGAAATGTCAGCATTTGGGAGGCTAAGGCAGGAGGTGGGCTTCAGAGTGAAACCAGTCTCAAACTAAATAAACAAACAATTTACAGAAAGGAAGGAAGGAAGGGAGGGAGGGAGGGAAAGGAGGAAAAGGAAGGAAGGGAGGGAGGGAGGGACAGAGGAAGGAAGGAAGGAAGGGAGGGAAGGAAAGAAGGAAAGACGGAAGGAAGAAAGGGAGGAAGGAAGGGAGGGAGGGAGAGAAGGAGGGAGGGAGAGAGAGGAGTGAATAAAGGAGGGGGGAGGGAAAGGAAGAAGGAGTGAAGGAAGAAGGAGGAGGGAAGGGAGGGAGGAAATGAAATGAGGAGACATACGTAAGGGAAGGAAGGAGGAGGGAAGGAAGGAAGGAAGGAAGGAGGGAAGGAAGGAAGGAAGGAAGGAAGGAAGGAGGAGGGAGGGAATAAAGGAGGGAAGGAGGGAGGGATGAAAGAGGAGGGAAGGAGGGAGGGAAGGAAGAAGGAAGGAAGGAGGGAAGGAAGGAAGGAAGGAAGGAAGGAAGGAAGGAAGGAAGGAGGGAGGGAATGAAGGAGGGAAGGAGGGAGTGAAGGAGGGAGGGAAGGAGGGAGGGAAGGAAGGAAGGAGGAAGGGAAGGAGGGAGGGATGGAAGGAAGGAAGGAAGGAAGGAAGGAGGGAAAGAAGGAAGGAGGGAGAGAAGGAAGAAAGGAGGGAGGGATGGAACAGGGAGGGAAGGAAGAAAGGAGGGACGAAAAGGAGGGAGGGAGGGAAGGAGGGAGGAAGGAAGGAAGGAGGGAGGGAGGGAAGGAGGGAGGGAGGAACGAAGGAAGGAGGGAGGGAGGGAGGAAGGAAGCTTCTGTAGAAAAACCTTCAACACAAACGGAGACTCACGTGGGCGCCCCAGAACACAGCATCATACAGGCAGAGAAGCCCGAGGCCTGAGCTCCGCAGCTCCCTTCACTCAGAAGCACGCTTTCCAGTTTGAAATCCTGGGCAGACCCCCTCACATTCTTCACTCTACCACCACATCTGAGGTTCTCACCGTCCATCAGACTGACAAAGAACGACAGCCCCTCTTGAGATCCCGTCTTCAGGAAACTTCCAAAGCTGCTCTTCCTCCAGTTAAACATGTCCAGGGCTTTCTCATCCCCGCTCACTGCGGCCTTTGCCAACTGAACCAGATCCCTGAAAGTAAAGGACACAGCTGTCAGGACTCCTACAATGACTTGGGGTAGGCCAGAAATCACACCCCCACCACAAGATGCAGGGAGACCCAAGCCTGAAATGTGGCGCCTCACACTTACTCTCCAGGAGGAGGGAGCCGGAAGATGCAATGGGTCAGCTGTTTCCCATACTCATGTTTCAGGAGCGGCGTCCCCTGCACTCGGCCCCGCTGGTCCAACCTCCACAGGAGCAGGACCCCGAGCTGCGGGGAACCAATAGCACGTGTGAGGAAACGTCCTTACAGACCCGGTAGGGAGCCAGTAGCAACAGGTACAGTGCAGCACAGGCTTGTTCAAAAACATCACAGTGCTACTACGCGTCCCACACGGAGACACCAAACTGCTGCAAGTACTCAAAGCACGATGGTGCTTCTGTGGTCGCTGCTCGCCCTCGACAGCAGCTCTCAAGTGCTCAGTGCCTTGCAATAACTGCTCATTTGGGAATAAATTCTGATTTCTGAAAAGATTGCAAAGACTCGGAGCTGGTAATATGGCTCAGTGGCAAACGTGCTGCCTGATAGCCTAAGCTCTTTCCCTGGAACCCAGGGAAGGTGGCCGGAAAGAACTGATACAAAGCTGTCCTTGGGCCTCCACACATGCCTCTGCACACATGAGGCTACGCAAACAGGACAAGTGCAAAGACAGGACAGAGCTTGCATACTCGACATCAGATTCTCCACTCCGACAGTTAATCCTGAGTGTCAACTTGACCACACCTGGCATTTACAACTAGAAGGACCAGCCCTAGATCTGATTGGAAACTCCCAGGAGCAGGCCAGATAAAAGGAACCACACAACATAAGACTTTGAAAAGAGACTCTCTGCTTCCTCCACTGTCCAGGAGTCCTCCAGCCTTCAGCCCTCACCCACTGGTCTGCTGGACTGAGCAGCTCTGAGCCTCCAGGATGCCTGCAGGAACTTAGCTGCCTCCAGCCTCAGCCACCAGCCATGTCACCTCCGCCATGAAAGACCGTTTCTCCCCTCTGGAATGTCAGCTGAATAAATCTCCCTTTCTCCCTTACGTTGCTTGACTTTGAATGCTCTCTCACAGCAGCAGTTTAAGAACTGTTTCTTAGTACATTTCTTAGCAAAAATTAGAACTGGGGACTGTAGCTTGGTAGTACAGTGCTTGCCTAGAAAACACAAGGCCTGAGTTCAATCCCTACCATTGGGGGGAAAAAGTGTGTGCCTTAATTAAGGAAATGTCACTATTACTACTAATTAAAGTCTGTACTTAATTTAAATTGCCTCAGTTTTCCCTAATATTCCTTTTCCAGAATCCATATGACATAGTTATCACATTATCTTATGCTCCTGTGGGCTGTGTTTCTCATCATTTGCTTATAGTTTTAAGGTGCTGCAGAAATAGGGTAGAAGCTCCCTTGGAAATTGTCTGATGTTTCTGGAACAGCTGGATGGGATTATGAACTTGTGGGGGAGGAGTAGTGTTTCACATTCGTGGGTGTCTGACCTCAATGGTATCTGTCCATTGTGCAGTGAGCCTTTTCCCTCCCGCTTTCCAGAAAGAAGTAATCTGGATACAGTTCCCACTTAGTGGTGGGCACCATGCCCTACCACCATAGGGGATGGAGTAGCCACATAGATTATTTTGGATCCTTTAACATAAGAGGTCTGTCTTGTTTCTATCACTTGAATACTGATTCAAGCATGTTTATATTAGCATGAAGTAATGAATATTTATTTTCTACTTTTGTTATAACTCAAACACTGTTTACTTGTTGCTCGAGTTGTTGTAGCTTTGACCACTGAGAGTATTTTATACTCATCTTGGGTCCCACTGAGGTGTCCTCAGCTATCCGGGCTCCTTTCACTACACAGAGCACTAGAAATTGAGACCTAGGTGCTAGAGATACATTGTTCAGTCGTCAGCAGCTCAGGTCAGTGGCACAGGTAAGTGGCAGTCCTTCACTAGCACAGCACCGCTGGGCTCTTGACTGTGGAACTGGAGTCAAGCTCGGGGTCCAGCATTTAGTCTGAACTGCTTGGGCACTTCCCAAGGCTGTTTCTCAGCTTGGCCACAGCTGCAGTGCTGAGAATGCGATTTCTCGCTTTCCCTGTGGTCAATACCAGTTAAGCTGTAGTCGCGACACTCCAACTACTAGATGACATCATCTGTATCGCGGGCAGAAAGGCGTTCACATCCCAGAGCTTTAAAAGCTTACACAGAGGGGAACAGAAAGCCCACCAAGATCTAAAGCATCAGGAGCCACGTGGGCACACCTATGCCGTGCCAGGGTATGCTATGGAACTGTCCAGAGCTGAGCACTGCAGGCACACCTCATGCCCTCGTTCTGACAGGGTGCAGAGGCAGCCTGCGATGGTCCTACGTTAAACTTCCCTGGCTCACAGGGAGGAGAGCTCAAGGACACTGCAAGGCCTGTCAAGCCACAAATGAAGCATGTGGCCGAGGAACTAACTTGGGGCGCTTCTGCTTCCTCTGGGGCCTTCCCGCACCCTCTCAGCTGCTGCACTTTGAGCCGTCCACAGCGCAAGCCTCAAGATGCTCAAGGTGCTCCTCGTCCTGTGAGACCCAAGTCTACTCCCGAGGGCGCTTCATTCAGCGCTGTCTCCACAATCTGTTATTCCTTCTACACTACTCCACAAGAGAAACTAGATAGTGCGACTGTACAGAACAGCTGCCTCTGTGTGGAACCAGCCCCACCTGTGACGGCGACTGCAGCTGGCAAGCCAGCGGCGAGCCTGGGCAGCATGCAAGCTAAAGGAAGAGTCAAATGTGGGGCTCCAATTTAATTGGTCAAATTCTGGCGTGTCCCATGTTGGGGACTTGTCTCAGTCACTGGGCTCTGCAAGAGATTCCAGGAGACACGTGCCCGTGGCTGTGCTGTCTTCTCTGCTGACGGGTGTCGTGGTTTAAATGGGAGTTACCCCCACAGGCTCTATGCGAATCCTTCCCTGATGTTTGGGAAGGTTGTGGCAACTTCAGGGGGTAGAACCTTGCTGGAAGAAGCACATCTCAGGGGGTCTTTTGAGGTTGGTCAGTCCTGCACGGCAACTGCTTGTAGTCTGTGGCTCTGGTAGCCGGCAGTTTGCTCTCTCATGGCATTGACTTAACCTGCCACCAAGCCTTTCCCTCCATAAGGGGCTATATCTCCGCTTTGGAACTGTAAGCCAGATAAATCTCCCTTCTCTCCCCCAAGTGGCTTGAGTCTGGGTGATGTCTCACAGCAACAGAGAGGAACTGAGACAACAGGTGTCCCTTTCTAGGGACGCCATCTTCTGGGATACCACTGACGGGTGTACATGGGTGCTGGGCAAACTGGGCTACAGTGCTCTGCCCATGTGGACCAGGGCAGAGAACGGACAGGTCCTCCTAAGCCAGCTGTGCTCCCACCGGAACTGGGGGACAGGCTGGTGGCCTGAGCTTGCTTCGGCTGCTTTGGGCTGGTTCCACTGCTGGGCACAACAAGCTCTGCCCCAGGACCGCCTGCTCACTCTCCACCCTTCTCCTCCTGCTTGAGTTCTTCACCAAACTAGTTCTAACATGGTGGTAGGGTCACTAGGGATGAAGCATTTCTTTTCTTGCTAATCTCACCCCTGGGTTTCATTGATGCCTGAATAGCACTTTGTTAGTCCTCAGTGACATCAAGATGAGAATAGTGAGATGCAATGCTGCACTATTCTGTCCCACAAGAGGGAAGAAAGAAACATCCAGGAGAAAATGGGCAAATGACATGAAGAAAAACAAATGGTCCCTGGAAATGATACTCTTCCCCAGCCTCACTGATAGTCCACATGCACGCTTGCGTGTATAGTCCACGTTTACACTTTCGATCCCCAGATAAACCCCTTGGGATCAAATCCAAGGACTGGTGCATGCTAGGAACTCTGAGCCCACGATGCTTTGCTTATTTTATTTTCTCCCACATTTTTTTTTTTCTTAATCATACAAGCTCAATAGGTACCCCCGTCCTCTCCTCCCTCCTCCCCTCCCCAGTTGTCCCCCTTGTACTCTCCTTCCTTCCTTTCACCCCCCTCCCTTCCTTCCTCCCCCTCTTCCAGTACCTCCCCCTTTCTCCTTCCCATCCCCTAGAGCATCCTTTTGTGTGAATGCTTATTTATTTTAAAGACAGGGTCTCATGTATCCTAGAGTGGCCTTGAATGCTTGGTTACCAGGTGACTATGACCTGGAATTTACAATTCTCCTGTGGTTTATGGAGGGTGCTGGCAACTTAGCCTGGGGCTAGTGCTTGCTAGGTAAGCACTCTACCCATTGAGCTTCATCCCTGGGTTCTAAAAGGTGCTACTATTTAAAGCAAAGCTATCATCCCAGACATGCCTTAGTTGGGAAACGCAGGCTGTGAGCCATTTCAAACCCACAGCAGGTACCCACTCAGCCACGCAGGCACGGCTCAAGAGTAAGGCTCAGTGGCACATCTCTTGCCCAGCATGCCCAAACCCTGGGTTTAATCTCAAATCTCATGATGGTACGCACCCTGAGTCCTACTGGGTCCCTCACTTGTGCATTTCTATAAACACATGTGCCAAATGGCAAAAGCACAAGATACTGTTGAAAGACTGGAAATCACTGAAATATTTATCACATTTTCATACGAGAATTATACGAGAAAGAGGAAGGTATTTATTTACCAACACAGCAAACCCTTCGAGATGCTGTGAGGGACGCAAAGCAGGCACATGTATGCTGTGTGAAGACGGAGCAGACCAGCAAGGCTCCTGCTATAGAAGGATCTGAAGTCTCCCCCGAAAGGCCCAGGTGCCAGATACCAGCCCCAACTCCTGGCAACTAAGAGTGTGTTCATGAAAGTGATGGCATTTGCAACATTCACTCTATCTCCAAGAATGCCAATTCCTGACAAAGTTCATTTTCTGCAATTAGGGACGTATCTTTGCCATACAGTGGGATCTTAGAATGATATAAATGTATACAACATGTATATTACAGCTGAGAAGCGCAGACGCTGCCTTCAGCTTCTTTCACCCAATGCTGCATCACTTACCCTGTCTCCAGACACCAGGCAGCTTCCGCTGGTGCTCCAGCCGAGGATGGCAATGTCAGCGGTGTGCGGCAGGGGCACCGTGTGCTGCTCCTTGTCCTGCTTGTTAAACATGATGACTTCTCCGTTCTCCCAGCCAATAGCCAGGACCAGCCGCGTTGGGTGCCAGCACAGGGAAGTTACCTGGAAGGACCTCTCCACATGGGTATCGGGCACAGGCTCACCCTATGTGAGACAAAACGTGAGGGTTCAGTGAGGGGGGCAAGACCCACCCCACCTTCTGAAGGTCTGGCAGCTCTCAGTCTCCAATATGTCTGCAGTGACCTAGGCCTGCTACAGCTTCTGCTGCCAGCCATGCCGCACCATGGAAGACTTATCTCCCCTGTCTGACTTTGGGTTCTCTCGCAGCAGCAGGAAAGAGTAACGTTACATCCAGGTTGCAGACAATGGTGGTGTCCTCCAGAATGTTTCTGAAATGGAAGCTCTCGAGCACAGCCCCTGCCTGGGAAGCTGGTGGTGTGTCCCTGGGAAGAGGCCGCTGGGTCTTGGCCACCTCGAGCACAGCTCAGCAAGCGAAAAGACCACAGCCCAGTCTGGCTGTAGGCCTTTCATTTAGAGGAGAAGAAAGCTGGAGTGTGGAACAACGCACAGTCCTAACGTTCCGAGGCTGACGCGGTGTGACACTGAGTGTAAGGGCCGCTTGACAACAGTGGGGGACACGGCAGGGTGGGGCCCCTGGAGGGGCTCTGAGGTAGATGCCGGCTCAGCGTGAGGCCCTCGATTCAATCTCCAGTACTGCAGCAACAAAAGAACCCGCAGAAAAGATGCGACGGACGTGGACCAGAGAACCACAAGCCAAGGCCTCGTTTGGATGAGTTTAGAGGGCGTGTCCTGCCCAGCTTTGCTCCAGACTTCTGTGCACTGCGGCTGGGAGAGTATTTTCTCCTGCTGTGGCAACTTGTTGCAGCAGCCACAGATAACCACCGCAGTGCCAACAGTCCACACGGAATGGAGGAGGGAGCCGAGAGGACGAGGGGGCAGATTTAAGACACGTAAGATATATATAGCAGGGCAAAAGAGCTGCCCATGTACGAGGGCTTGGACACTAATCGGGAATAATTAACCTCAGCAAGAACTGAAGAGAAGGCTAGAGCAGGATTCACCAGCCCAAGACAAGAGCCAGCAGCTGTCCAAATCGAGGGCCTCTGAGGTCTCACCTGCTCCAGATAGATGTCCACGCTGCCTCCAGAAGACGGGCTGACAGAGGCCACTGCCAGGAACGGATGGGCGGGGTGCCAAGCAAGGTGGGAGGGGGAACTGGCTGCATCCGAGGCTTTGATTCGGTGGTCAAAGTACAGGGCCATGGCAACACAGGCCTAGTCAGGGCTCCAGCCTGCGGAGGGGGAAGAAGCCATCAAAAATGACCCAGCAACCAAAGACATTTGATGGATTAAAAATGCTTTTATGGACTAATGCAAGGAATTTTATTGGAAGAATAAAAGCAGAAGCCAAGAATTAGACTTGGAATGACCCGAGGTGTGTTGGAAAGTGGAGCCCTCGGCCATCAGAAAGAGCACCTAGGTCCCAAGAAGGCTCATGATGGCGTTCATTCCATGCTCAGCAGGACTTCACTGCTGGGTAACCCTCGGACAAAGCTCTGAAATGAAACAAAAGCAAAGTGCTCAAAAGAACCTGAGTTGCTGCATGACTTTAATGACTTTTCAATTAAGCTAGTCGGCTCCACTTCATTCTTCCTCTTGGGTCTTGAAGGAGCCACACGTCCTGTTTGTGGACTGCAGGGACGAGTGCATGGCCAACCTTTAAACCCCCGCAGTCAGTGGAGGGAGGCAGAGTATTTATTGGGGCGCTGGCCGTCGCTTGAGATTACTCAACCTCACGTTCACGGGACGGCTACCGCTAGAACAGCGGCAAACAGCAACCGCTGGTGAGGACGTGGAGGGACTGGGACCTCGTGCAGTACTTCTGGGATGTAGAGCAAGGAACTGCTGTGGGAAGCATTACAGTGGTTTCTAAAATAAATTAGACACAGGGTCACCAGCAACCCCACTGCTGGGCACATATACTCCAGGAAGTTTAGATGAGTAGGGGCTGGGGAGATGGCTCGGTGGGTAAAATGCTTGCCACGCAAGTGTGAGGACCTGAGACTGGATCCCTGGAAGCCGCATAAAGTGGGCACAATGTGCACCTGTTTGTAATCCCTGCATTCTGTTGTCCAGATCCAAGGTGGAGACAGATGTGTCGGCTAGCCTGGCCTACACCAGTAACAGACTCTGCTCGAAAGGATGGAAGGCAATGATGGCTATACACAGGCGCACGCAGGCATCCACACTCAGCGTGCTCTTGGGTGACTGTCTGCCGTCCCTCACAGGCGCACGTGTTTGGACCTTTGTCAGGGAAAGCTGCAGAACCATTATGAGGTGAAGCCTGTGGGAGGAGGGAGTCACTGGGGGTCTTGCTATTTTATAGCCCAGCCCAACTTCCTGTTCCCTCTCTCTGCTTCCTGAATATGGATTCAGTGTAAGCCTCCAGTCTCCTTCTCCTATGATAGACTGATGCTTGGGAACTTCAAGCCAACATAAACCCATTGAAACTTTGGTTGCTTTGGTCAGAGTATTTTATTGAAGCAAGAACAAGGAAACTAAGACACACATGACCCTACTGTCGACACTCTCCAGACATCCAGAAGCAGCAAAAGACATGCCCAGTTCTTGAGACGATGTGGAACGTGACTGTGCGCAGTACCATGGAACTGTACCTTCTGGACGGTTAAAACCCTCAACTCTAAGCCCCCCTCCCCGTGCTATCGTTCAAACATGATTTCTCTTTCATGGTAGGTACATGTTCTACTATTAAGCTATGCCCACCCCAACCAAAATAATTTTACGTTGTACCTGAAGAACCACTAAAAATCGCTCAAAGAATAATTAAACACCTGCAAAATTCTATCAAGACAGTCATGACTAGACTATGCTGTTTGGTTTCAGAAACATAACCACTGTATGAGAGGAGCTAGGGAAGCCATTTCTACCTGGAGATAGAAACGCTCTTTTAGCAGGAAGCTGGACAATATACGGGGACACAAGAACTGCCAATGTGGGTCTCCGCCTAGAACCGGGGCTCAGATGCACATCCTTGCCTAGTACTAGTGGCTAATAAGGTTATGAATGTTTTTTATTTTCCATAGCAAAGCAAACACTTATGCTGCTTTATTGTATGCTAACAGCCAGTGTACAGAAAATAATTACAACCTTGTGAAACAGAAATCCATGAAAATTCAGAGAGGTAGATGTTAAGGACCCACAAGCAGGAGACCGTCCGTGTATTATGGCACACGGTGACAGGAAGCTTTGTACAGGCTTCGGATTTACTTCTCTTGAAGATTCACTGGTTCAAGAAAAGTGGTTTGAGAAACCACTGGAAGCTCTGATTACAAAGAAAAGCAGATTTTCTGGGGTCTGAAGGGATTTGTGTTTGAAGACACTCTAGTTGGGGGGGTCATGCTGAGCATTCTGCAGACAGAACTGCGTCAGGTCTGCAGCTGCCTGGGAGATCTTCACACGGTTGAGCCCAGCCTCCAGACAGTTGTTAGAACACCGTCCTCATGGTACCAATGCTGGAGGAACCTGGCACAGTGCCACGGAGAGTCTGGCCGATATTGTCTGTCTGAGGGGCGGTGGGTGTGGGGCGGCCACAAGTTTTAAAGTTGTACATATATAAATAACACCCCCAGTTATGGCCACCAGGCTACCAAATGTCTGGATTAGTAGGAAGTGAAGCCAAAAGTGTCTCCTACATGTAATGTAATGTGAGGGACACCTACACTGGTTCTCTCAGTAAAATCCTTCTTACAGTAAACCTTCAACCAAACGACTAAAAATGAAAATGACAGCTACAGTCATGGGAACACACTTCCCCAGCCAGTACAAGGTGCCAGTTTCAATCCCTAGTACCATAAGAACGAAACAAAAATCCCATAATAGATCAAACATAAGTGATTTAAAATAGCAAGGGAAACATCTTAATGAGCTTTAATGTGCTAACCAGGAGTCTCAATCCTGGGCTATGGAAAATCTGTACTAGATGAGTTCATGAGAACATTTCTCCAAAAAAGAGAATAATGTACTAGTTTTGCTATATGTTTTGAAAATGATACTGTCACTTCAGGCTAGGAATGGTGCCATACCCAGAAAGCTGAAGCAGGAGAAGCAAGAATCCCAGGCTACCCTGGGCCGAGGGAGACCACAGCTATGATCGTAACCCTGACTTTCTAAGTATTTTTTTTCATTGTCGGTATCGTCTGCAGCCGCCACAGTGCTGACAAAGGCCAGTGCTTCCTGCCTGGGCTCTGCAGAGGGCTCATCTCACTCCCATGTGTGTCCTTCCCTCTGTTTAGAGACAGTGTCTCTTCACTATGTGGCCCAGGTTGGCCTTGAACTTGCTGTGTAACCAAGGCTGACCTGACACTCCAGATTCTCCAGCCTCAGCCCCCTGAGTACTGGAATTTCAGGCAAGCACAATCAGGCTGGGCATTTTTGCCAGTTTTTTTTTTTTTTTTTTTTTTGGTGTGTATGAACACGTCACTGTGTATCAGAGGGCCCTACGTGTGCCTGTGGAGATCAAAGGGTGATTTGGGACTCATCCTGGATTGCTTCTACCTCCTTTTTGCTTTGCTCTGGGGTTTTCTAGGCTCTGCCTTTCAGAGCCACAAGTTCAGGACACAACCATTTCCACCTGGTGTTTTTCCATGGGATCTTTGATCTGAACTCAGACCCTTCCAGGGCCTATGTTTGTTTGTTTTGAGACAGAGTCTATCATGTTTCTCAGGCTGGTCTAGCACTCCTGGGCAAAAGTATACCATCTACCTCCCTTCTGGAAACGCTGGCTCTGGGCATCAGTGTGATGAACTTGACTGCACTATTTGCCCACCAGATGTGATGTACCAGAACACCCAACCACAAGTTAGGACAATGAGCGCCTATCATCATGAAAACCCTAGAGAAACTTTCAGCAACAAAGATATCCCTGATATTCCGTTACTTTTAAGCAGCCGGTGAGGACTGGAAGGAATATAGCTCAGCAGGAAGAGAGCACTTGACTAGAAACTTTAGTTCCCAACTGTGGCAAAAAAAGGGAGGGGGGCACAGCTTTATCAGTGGATCTTCAGGCCCGGAGCTTGAAAGAGACTCAGCCTCACAGGGGACTGACAACATCCTTTATTAGTTTTATCTTGGAGCTGGAAACTCCATCATAAAAAAATCTATCTACATGCTGAATGTATTTTCTCTTATTGCTCATATGCTAGTTGATATATTTCACATTAGTGTCCTGATTTTGATTTTTTTAAAAGACATAGTGGGAAGGGAATGTGCTGGTGAGACATCCAGGTGTGTGTGTGTGGGCGAATTAGTAGATATGCATGTATGACACTTGAAGTAAAAAGAAATTAAAGTTGCATGTCTGCCTGAACCAGAGAAGACTTTTATGCAAGTAACAATGTATTAATTGCGCATCCTTTTTATCATTAAGTATTAGCTACTCATTTAAAGATTGCGACCCAACTCTGGCTCAGTTCAGAAATACTCACCCCTCGTCCAACGCAGCTCCGGACACCTCGGGCAGAAGGTAACGCGGCGCGCTCGCTAATCCACCGGCGCGAACGTTCCGGGGACACTAGGTAATCGGGTGGTCGCCAAGGCGGGCGCCACCCTACGAGGTCCGGCTGGGCACAGCCGTGCGGGCGGGCGCTGGCCGTGCGGGCTGCCGGAGTCGTCAACGGCCGTCGAGCGCCGACGCTTTGGCTTTGCGGATCTCCCCTCCAGCCAGCCGTTGAACCGCCCGCGTTGCCGGGACAACGCTGCGGCGAAGGCGGAAACAGCTTAGGAAGGCCCCGCGCCGCCGAGGACTCCCGAGGCGTCGGGCGGCGGAAGCAGCCGAGTGCGCTCGGCAACGCCCCGCCTCCAGGTCAAGGAGCCACCTCGGGCGGGGCGGGGCGGGGCGGGGCGGGGCGGGGCGAGGGCGGAGCGAGGGCGGGGCGGACGGGCTGCCAGCCGGGGCTCACTCGCGGCCTCCCCTCCAGCGCGGCGTTGGCGAGTGCGGCGTGCACACCGTGCGCCAGGCCGCCTCGAGGGGAGGGGCTGCGGGGGCCGCCGTGCGCCCCAGCCCGCGTCCGGTCTGCGTCGGCAACGGGCGCTCGCGGCGGGCGAAGGGGCGAGACCAGGGAGCGCAGTTCTTGAAGCTCCGGTTTCACCAACACTGGAGTTTCACTAACACGCCCGCGTGGACACGAGGACAGGAGCGGCGGCGGCGCCGTTTCCGCGGACGTCCGCTCTCAGCCCTGTATCCACCTGGGTTCGCGCGCGATTCAAGACACGGAGCTGAGGCGGCGATTTCTTCTCACGCATCCGTCAACACATCCGTAGCCAATCACAATCAGGGCAGTGATTCCATTGGCCGTCGGTCCGCCAATCGGAGGAGACGCACGACCCGCAGGGACGCGAGCCCGCCGTGACGACACGCCTCACGTCGCGGGCCCGCCCCGCTCGCCCATGCGTGCATGCGCGCGCACCCAGCCCTGACCAATGGTGGCGCCGATGGCGGCGCGCGCCCGCGGAAAGCCCCGGCGTGCTCGTCCCCGCGCCAACGTCCTCCCCGCCCCGGCCGCGTCTTCAGGCCTCCCGCGACCGCCGTAGCCGGAACTGTGCGGAGCGCGGCGGCCCCGCGTCTCCAAGGCCGAGCCGCGGTCCGTACCCGCGAGCCGGCGGCCGGAGTGGACGTGCGGGGGCGGCGCGGCTCTGCTGCAGCGCCAGCGACGCGCGACCACCCCACCGAGCCCGGCGTCACGGGCCTGTCCGCCGCCGGAGCGGCCCGGCCGGTTCTGTGGGCGCCCGCGGAGGCCCGGGGCTCCGGGAGCCAGGCTCGGCGTGAGGCGCGGATGCAAAAGGTGACGGTCGGCCGCTCTCGCTTGCCCGGGGCTCGGGGCGGCGCGGGCGCCTGGCTGCCCGGCGCGGGACAAAAGGGCGTGGAGCCGGGCCGGGCCCGGGAGCGGCGGGGCCGCGGAGGTGGAGGCGTGGGCGCGGCGGGTCCCCCCGCGGGCTGCCCCCCGCCGGCCGCAGGGTCCCCGCGGTTCGGATGAAGCGCGCGGAAGGGGAGGACGAGGGGCGGCCCGGCGCTGGTCGTGGCGAGCGCAGGGCAGCCGCCGCGAAGCCCCCGCGTATCCCGGGGGGCTGCACCGTGTCGGCGCCCTGGGAGCGGTAGCCGCGGGGCGCGCGGGCGTCCGGCTCTGTTCTGCGCTCCCCGGCCGTGGGAGTGCGTCCCGGGGAGCGCCGCTTTGCCCCGGAAAGTCGCGCTTCCTGCCGCATCGCGGCCGCAGCGCCGCCGGGCTGGGCCCCAGCGCTTGCGCGACCCGGGCAGCGCTTGGTGTCGGGGAACGGGTCTGCCCGGCCCTCGGCGCTGCAGCCGCTGCGTGCCGCGCAGGGACTTGCACGCGCCCCCGAGCCGTGGATGCGCAGCTCATTGTCTCTGGCTGGTTGCGGAGCTGTCCGCCCGCTGCTCGCCTCGGGCCGGAACTTGGCCGAGCCCGCGTAGTTGTTCCCGGGGCCCGCCGGCCGGCTCCTCGCCGCGGCTCTTTGTTGCTCGGGCCTGGTGCTCGTCCGCCTGCTCCTGCGGCTCCCGCCCGGAAAGGTTCCTGGCGCGCGGCGCCTGTCGTTGTGGCTCGTCGGCCCCCTCGGCGCTCGCGGGCTGCGCGGGCCGTTGCGCGGGGACAGGTGCGCGGCCCGATCGCTCGCGGGCCGGGCGAGGGGAGTCCAGGGCGGCGCGGGAGCCAGGCGGGTGCCGGCGGGGCTGAGCTGCGGCCCCGCGGGGTGGGTGCCGGGACGGCGGGGCCGTGGGTGCCGGGATGGCGGGGCCGTGGGTGCCGGGACGGCGGGGCCGTGGGTGCCGGGACGGCGGGGCCGTGGGTGCCGAGGCGGGGCCGTGGGTGCCGAGGCGGGGCCGAGGCGCCTCGCCGGCGGCGCAGGGCCCGGGGACCCTCGCGCGCCGGGCCGGGGCGGGGCGGGGGCCGGGCGGGCGGGCAGCGCTGCAACAAACAACGGCCGCCATGTTGGGAGGCCGCGGGAAGTTGCGCCGCTCACCCGCTCTCCGCCCGCCGCAGGATGACAGTGAAGTTGGGCGACGCCGGCAGCGGGGAGGACGGGCTCAAGAAGCTGGGCAAGCGCGCGGCCGAGGAGGACTCGCTGGACGCGGAGGGCCCGGGCGGCGCGGACGCGGCCGAGGACAGCAGCGGCACAAAGAGAGACGGGCCAGCCCCGCGGGCCGCCGGCGCCCCCGCCCCGCCCGCGGGACCCCCGGCGCCGTGCCCGCAGCAGGGCACCCCGCAGGACCAGCACCACTTCCTCAGGTCCAGCGTGCGGCCGCAGAGCAAGAGGCCCAGGAAGGACGCGCCCTGCGCGGTGGGCAGCGGCGGTGCCAGCGGCTCAGGGCCGCGCGGAAAAGGTAAGCGACCCCTCCTTGTGGCCACTGGTGGGGCGCTCCCCCAGCCCCTCCCCGTCCGCTGCGGGCACCGAGCACGGGGCGTCCTTTCTTGGGGCAGGTGAAGTACTTTTCCAGAGGCTGCCCCTGCAGTGTGCACAGATGGCCATCTTAACCCGCTCAGAGCCGCTTAGGACGGGGAGACGGTCCTGCCCCCCACACTGGTGGTGGGAGCGCAGCAAGAAAGTGGGACGGTAGGTGAGAAGCTCAGAACGAGGGGTGAGCGACTGCCCGTTGTCCAGTGTGGAGGACAGGGACCCCGAGAGCTTCAGCTGCGCTGCGCTTGCTGCTCCGGGGAGACCCCGTCCTCCCGCGTGCCATAGCATGAAAACCCGGGGCCTGGCAGGGAGCGACTCAGCGGTGGTGCCCGGTGCCAACGCCCCTGTCGTGGTGTAGGAAAGGGTCCTCCGCGAGCCAGCCTGTGCCTTGTATCTCAGCATCCTGCGTTTCCCGGCTGTGCATCCGCTTTGCCTCTGCGTTATTTCCTTTCAGATGAAGTTTGAAGCACTTTCTGGTTTTTTTTTTTTTTTTTTTTGGAATCTATTCATGTTGGCCCAGGACATACAGCCCTAGGCTGGCCTGGAATTCAGGCAGGCCTCCTGCCTGGGAGCTTTGAGTTCCAGCACTTTTTAAAAATACCACATGAAGCATCCGTGTACAGTGAGTCCTGTGTGAGGAAGGTCTTTCACTACTATTTCAGTTCATTTTTCTTTTATTTCCTTGGGCCCTATGGATTTATATTTATTAAATGGATATGGTTGTTTAACAAAGACATTGCCATGTGACAGGGAGCTCACACTAAAGATCTGCTCCAAGCATGCCCCACATGCACTTCCGCCCCATTTTTGTGGAAGACGATTAGCCTTGGGATTCATGGCCTTAGTATAACTGATACAGAGTTTTGATGTAAATGTATCTACTTAAAGATCTCAGTATGTGATGATTTTGTAACATTCAGAAATTAAAAGCTGCCTCGTGTAAGTTTATGTTGCTGTGAAAATTACTGATTTGTTGGCAAGACATGCATTTTACAAAATTTGCCTGGAAGAGGCAGGTATGTGTCAGCCCTTGGGATTGTGCTAAGCTGGCGTGAGTTCCTGGGGTGCCTCCATTGTGGGTGGTTTCAGAAGACCTAGGCTCCTACTGATGTCACGCTCTCCTCTCCCTGCCCTCTCACTTTGCCCTGTGTCGCTGAGAGGGTCCAGGGGCTGGTCACTATGAAGGAAGTTTGCTGTTGTCTGTGCAGGTGAAGAGATTTCCCCACTAACCACCTTCTGATCCCCGTTTTTATTGTAGTATTCGACTTAGAGCGTGGCTTGACTTTTAATTGTCTTAATATTAGTAGAAACATTCATTGGAATTTGTGTTCCTTGCGGCAATCCTTGGCCAGGTAAACGGCAGGCGCGAGCCATGAAGACCCTTTCAGGAGTTACACTCACAGCTCCCCTGCTGTCTGCCATCAGCTCACAGCCTGCACAGACCCTCTGGCACATCCCACTGTGACCTGGACACCCCCACAGGATGCTGGGTGCAACCACCCGTCACATTGGTCTAGCTGGCCATGGACTTGCTTCTCTGTAGGAACATTTCCCTTACATGTGGGCTGGCGGCATGGGGTCAGTGGGAAATGAGCAATACCTGTGTTTCTCATGTTGCCATTGGAAAAAAAATGTGATTCCCATGTGTGCAAGGAAAGTTCTTGGGAGGCCGTGGAAGATCCTTTGCTTGCTGACTCCCCATTTTGCCCAGTCTCCTGACTGGATGGAAGAACTTGTGGAGATCCTCCTTGTTGTCTCTGCGTGGGCTGTGTCCTTTGTCTAAGTCTGTATGCACAGACTGTGACTGTGATTGCACATCATTGTTTTTGCATTGCTAGAGGGGAAGAAGACTTAAGCACCCAGCACCAGGAATTTGTCTGTCTTTGTAACTTTGCTTTTGAATGTCTGTAGGTGCTGAAGTTTGTTGTTTCTGTCCTGAACTCAGTCTAGACCCGAAATAACCTATCTTCTTGATTTCTGCAGTCCTGCCGCATTGTCAGCTCAGAACAATTTATAACCAAAACACAGTTTCTGAAATTGTGGCCGTTAAGAACCTGGGCTAGGGACAATAAGATGGCGCAGCAGGTAGAGGTGCCTGTGCATAAACCTGGCGGCTGGGTTCAGTTCCCAGAGCCCACATCGTAGGAGGAGAAAAGTGATTCCTCACACACCATGGCAGGAGTCTGTTCTCCCCTTTCATAAGTAGAACCTGGGCTTGGTACCCAGAGCTTCAAGGTGCTTTTCCTTGAGAACCCATGCAAACAATTCATCTCTCAGAGCTGTTTTCCTTGTCTAAAGGAGGATCTGGGCCCTGGGGAGATGGCTCAAGGTTAAGCCTTTGTCCCTCAAGCAAAAGGATCTAAGTGTGGACCCTGGATCCTATGAAAAACACCAGCTGGAAATGGTGGCTGCCTGTGTGGGAGTGGGGAGCCCGGAACCCCAGAGCAAAACAAGGGGACAGAGCAGCTCCAGGTAATTCCTGAGTCACTCCTGGGCCTTCACAGGCACGTGAACTCAAGACCTTCTTGAGGGCATGTTGGTATTAATGATATTTCCATCCATACAATGTAGGTTAAATAAGGTTGATATATGCTCTAGCATATATCCTTAAAGTAAAAAAAGTAGTGCAATACCATCACATGTATTTATTGGAGATGTACTGAGCACATATTGTCACAATTTAGGAAGTTGGTTTTGGGTTTTTTTATTATTATTTATTGATTTGTGTGTGTGTGTGTGTGTGTGTGTGTGTGTGTGTGTATGTATGTGTGTGTGGAACCACGGGACAAATTCGGGAACCACCATGGACCGCCTCCACCTCCTCCTTGTTTACTCTGCCGGGATTCACAGGCTCCGCCCTACCAGGACCAGAAGCGCAGGCCGCCCCCGTTTCCACCCTGTGCATCTATACGTGGGGTCTAGGATCCAAACTCAGGGACCTTCCGCCTGCAAGGCAGAGGCTTAACCCCTGAGCTACCTCTCCAACCCCTAGGAAGTTGGTTTTAAAAGATGACTTTTATGCTTTTCACTGGCTGTGATTAGCATTCTGTATTGGAAAAGATTTCCAGTGGCACTTGGTGGTGCAGCTTTCACTGTAGAGTCTCCACAAGGCCTTTTCACACGAGTGGACCTGAACCTTTGGCTCCTTTTTTAAATGAGTCACCTGAACTGGAGGCCCAGACCTGCCCTTGCTTTACCCTTCAGAGCTGAAGGATCTAGCTGTGTAGAAGGAAGAAGGCTTCCTGGAAGACAGATCAACCTAGCTCTACACTGGATGGGCCTCTAGAAGTGCTGACCTCCTTAGTGCCTGGTGCTGCTCCATGTCCTCTGATGGACCGCGAGGTCTGCGACATCTGCCCAGCTCCACACTCACACTTGTGGGCCAACAACTGATGAGCCACACTCACCACAGAGAGACGTATCGACTTGTCTGAAGACCACAGGTTGGTGTGCAGTGTCTCCTTTCTCCAGTCTAATCAGGAAATGACCACTGGAGATAAACACATAAGAAGATGGGGCAGATCCCACTGATTCTACATGGTCAGTAATATGAGGCCACCTTAGAAGCCCTGAGTCCCAGGGAAAAGGGCAGGAAGCAAGGAATTCAGCCCTGACCAATCACATTCTTGTGACTTCCACAAGGGGAAGTCAGCACCTGAGAATGGACCCGCCTGTGCTCCAGGGCTCAGGAGAGCTGGACCCTGACACCTTGCAGAGTGGGATTTATCTGTACACAGAGAGCTTTTTTTTTTAAGGCAGGACCCTATTCTACAACCCTGGCTGTGTGCCAACTCACAGTGCCCCACTGTCTGGACTTCCCGGGTGCAGAGTGAAGATGTGCTACCTGAAGGGTCTGGGTAAATTGTGAAATTAACCATTATATTGTGTCTGGTTCATGGTAAAAGAAGCAAAGCAGGCAAAGTGACATTGAATCATTGGTTTGGAAGCTGAGCTAATTTTCAAATACCTTTTTAAAAGTTTATGTGGGGCTGGGGATTGAATCCAGGGCCTTGTGCATGATAGGCAAATGCTATATCAGTATGCTACATCTGTAGTCCCCCATTTTTTAAGATTTCAAGAAATGTAGTTTCTAAAATGTCTTTTGCCAATGAAGTATACACTACTATCTTGATTTTTGTATCTTATTTTGAATTACACAGCAGTTTAAAGATAACAGGAATTATTTCAGCTAGCAAAGATTCAAATTAAATATTAGCGTTGTCATATACAGTGTGTGTGACCCGTTGGTAAGGTTAAGGAGTCATGATGTTTTAGTGTCCCAAGAACAATATGAGAAGCACTCGGGCCGGTGAGCTATCTTAGCATGTAAAAGGCTTGTCAGCCTGACTTTGATCCCTGGAATGCACATGTAGAAGGTGAGAATGAACTCCTACAGGCTGTCCTCTGACTTCCATACGTGTGATGCCGCAGGTGCAACTCCCCCCATCCTCACTCAAGATATATAAATGCTAAAAGAGAAAGAAACACCTAAAAAGACGTTCCCAGGAGTTTATGGTTCCACTGGGGATAGCAACAGAGTTAATTGGAAGACAGAGGGAAAATCCCCACACAACAATGTTCTATGCAAAAGACGTACATTTTTGTACATGCAGTGGAATTGAGCCTTTTTCTCCAGTGGGAGGAGGGGAGACCCTTTGTGTTGTGGTGACAGAACAAGCAGGGTGAGAAGCAAGGCTCCAGGCCATCTTCCTGTGGAGGAGAACATCTCGAGTCTGTGACCCGGCAGATGGCATCTTCAGGGTGGTGGAATGCTGAGCATTGGGAGAGGTCCTCACCGCTTGTGGAAGGAGCACCTGCCCCGTGGAGCCAAGCAGCAGAGGGCCGACCCGGTAGAAGGCATTCAGAGTCACTCACTGAGGTGATCATCGCTGGGGCTTGGCTTCCTCAAAGAGCTCTGTGCCCCGGGGCTGGGGTACCCCTTGTCTCCTCTGGGCTCTGTAAACAGTTGCTGGAACCAGCTTTCAGTGAGAGCATCCAGAGTGTTGGAGAGGCGCAGATCTCAGGCCAACCTCAGATTCTTGCTCCTGCTTTGACTGCGTGCTGGAAGTTGAGGTGGCTTTGTTTGACTTTGGCTGTCTGTGTCATCCTTGGTTCTTGTGGCCACAGGGATGCCCCTGTGCTGGCTTTGGGAGTGGACAAGCCTGGAGACCCTTCCACAAGTAGATAAAAAATTCTGCCAAGAAAGCAGACCAGGTAGATGGTAGACTCGTCCCTGGGATGGCACCCCTTGCCTGGCCACTCCTCTGTCCTGGAGCATGTCTTCGTCCTCGGAAGGGCCTCACAGATCACAGAAAGATGGTTCTGGGAAGGAAGTTAGTCCTAGAATATGGCAGATCAGGGGCTAGAGAGATGGCTCAGTGGTTCAGTCTCTGCCTTGGAAGCAGAGGACCTGAGTTTGGATTGCTGGGCAGAAATGGCAGTAACCTGCACTTCTGGCTCTGGAAGACAGAGCCTGGGAAATCCAAGAGGGAAGAAAAAAGTAGAAGTGATCCAAGATGATTCTTGAAACCACCCTTGGGTTTCCACAGACACACAGTGCTCTCTCTCTGTCACACACACAACACACACACACACACACACACACCCCATGCAAAGAAGAAAGGCAGATTGCAGTAGTACCCTGAAGTTTACTCAGTGAGTCACAAAGGGATCTCTTTGTTTTTGTTAATATTTTGTTTTGGTGATTCAAACTAGGCTCTCGCATGTGCCAGGCAAGATACTTTTATAACTGAACTATAACCCTGCCTGTCATGTGTGTAAAACTTATTTTTTAAGAGTCAGGAATCCTGAAGTCCTAATTCTTGCGTTCACAAGCCTTGTGGCTCTGAGCAAGCCTTTTTAACTGTAACTGCCTTGATTCTCACAGACTGAAGGAAGGTCCTCATAGTCAGGTTTCCTCCATTCTATAGCACATGTGTAATAAAATCCACAGCACATGCCATGGTACTGCCAGGGGGGAGTGTTCTTGTTGGTCTGGGTGTAGATGTGCCCCGTGGAGTCAGGTGTGACTCACTGCCTGATTACCTTGGGACATGTGTGCTTTTGTAGCTAGTTTCTCCATGTGTAGGCATGATGCACATTGTAAAGTCAAGGCAGAGCCTTGTATTTGTGTGTATTTTGAAGGGGAAATAATTCTGTGTTACTGCCAGGTGTTGTGGGCAGATCCCTGTGAGGGCCAAGGTTATTTGGTCTTCCTTGGTGATGTCAGGGACTGGAAAGTACCTGCAGTAGGGATAGATGTAGGTAAAAGGTAAAAACATGGTGGGTTTCAGTAGTCGAGGGTCTCCAGGCCCAGGATGTGTTGCCGTGGGGACTGGGAGGAGTCAGGGAGGCCAGTGCAGCTGCAGTCCTCTGAGCTCATCTCCTGCCATCGCCTTGAGCTGTCCATGAGCACCTGCTCTGAGGCCTGGTGCCAAACTTGGACCTGGAGAACAGGACTCTATCCTTGCTTTTCAAGAGGCCTCCAGTCTTCTGGCGGTGACTGCTCATTGAGACTGTTGCCGAAGCTCATGGAGCCGTGTCTTCTTGCACTTCCCCAGTCCCAGCCTCTGCCTCTGCCTGTCTCATCTCTCTTGAAGCTGTTTTACCAGCTGAGTTCCCAATTCTGTCATTATTGCTTCCTTTTCCACACTTGAGTTTTCCTTTGGACTGAGGTAGCCTCTTCAGACTCACAGTTGCCTCAGGCTTGCGGGGTGCAGATGCTGCTGTAGGAAGAGGCTCGGAGCCTCTAGGCCCCCTTGCCCGCTGGATACAATTTTGCCTCTTGCCCTCCAGTACCTTGGTTCTATTGTGCCCCCGAGGCCCCTTCCCGCTCAGGTGGGCTTCCATTTTCTTTTCTTTTGCACGTCACTCTCCTGTGTGGGTCACTATAGAACCAGTAAAATCTCATGAATTTGCAAGACATTTGGGTTCCAGGATTTGGCTGTGTTACATAGGAGCATGCTAATGCTGCATGGGCGATAATTAACCTGAGCAGAGCTGCTGAGAAGAGAGCTGGGAGTGTTTCTTGGGACACTGAAAATGGCTGTGAATTGTGGAAGCACAAAGGTGGACAGACAGACTCAAATGCATCACTGCCCACTGTGAGTCCAATGCAGTGACCATGAGCATATGAGGTGACTCAGCAAAATGTGGCCAGGGGGGTCAAGTAACAGGCTTAGGGTTTTGTTTTAATGAATATTTAAATAGTCCTGTGTGGTTGTGGTCGGGATGTGGACAATGTGGCTTGGCAAGCAGTTGTTGCCTGAGCATCTGGAAGTGGCACCTCATGAGGTCAGCCCACACCTTCCTAATGAGACTGAAACTCAGTCCGTACAATGTGCTGTTTTCCGACTGCTCTCTGTGATGTCCTCAACTCTTCTGCTTTGAGGCATGGATTCTCCTTGATTCACAGGTGAAATTCGATATAATAAATTGTCAGCATTCAATCTTAGCTTGAGGCATTTGTTTCTTCCAATCTCATGCATGCCTGGGTTCGATTCTTGTGCCTGACACAATAACGGAAGGAAGGAGATCCCAGATGTCCTGTCATAAATCCGAAGCAGTGGCAGGCCGTAACACACCTTGGGCGGGACGCGGTGCTGCAGGGAAGTCGGGTCCTGCTCCTGGCCTCCCTGCTCTGCAGCTCCTCCTTGTTTTCTCACTTTTTGTTCTGAGCCCCTCCTTCAAGTATCAGTGGGCTAATGGATTCTTAGTTTTTCTTGTTTTTACTTTTCATGATCTCTGAAGCTTTTAATTTTTTTTTCTACCTCTCCTGTGGAAAGAGATCCTAGAGAGAATCCCTGAAGCTACCTCACAGAAGAGCTGTAGGAGCCAGGAAGGCTTTGAGGGATTCTACTGAAGATTAGCGACTGTTACTTTAGAACTTTGTGTGTGTGTTTGTGTGTGTGTGTGTGTGTGTGTGTGTGTGTGTGTGTGTGTGTGTAGAACCACGGACGAATTTGCGAACCACCATGGACGTCTCCACCTCCTCCTGCCCCGGGATTCACAGGCTCCGCCCTACCAGGACCAGAAGCGCAGGCCGCCCCCACTTCCTCCCGGCGTCTATACGTGGGATCTGGGATCCGAACTCAGGACCTTCCACCTGCAAGGCGGAGGCTTAACCCCTGAGCCACCTCTCCAGCCTCAGGTCCTTCTGCTTTTGAGGGAGAAGTTTAACCTCTTAGCCATCTCTCCAGCCCCTGTTTTAGAATTTTGTAAGAGTTGTGACATTTTAGGTTCCTAGAGTCATCAAAGACAAGAGATTTTAATTATTTTTTTTATTATTTATTCAATTGTGCGTGTGTGCATGTATGTGTGTGTGTGTGTGTAGAACCACGGGTGAATTCGGGAACCACCATGGACCGCCTCCACCTCCTCCTGTTTACTCTGCCCCGGGATTCACAGACTCTACCCTACCAGGACCAGAAATGCAGGCCACCCCCGCTTCCGCCCTGCGTCTATATGTGGGGTCTAGGATCTGAACTCAGGACCTTCCGCCTGCAAGGCAGAGGCTTAACCCCTGAGCCACCTCTCCATTCTAGAGATGTAGCTTAGTGGTAGTGTTTGCCTAGTGTGATGATGGTTAATATTAGTTGTCAGCCTGGAAGGATCTAGAATCGTAGAAAAGACAAGTCCCTGAACATACCTGTGAGGGATTATCTAAACTAGGTTAAACTCCAGGCATACCTGTGGGGAAATTGTGTCAATTACATTAAAAGCCGGACATACCTGTGCAAGATTGTTTTAATCAGGTTAATTGAGATGGGAAGACCAACTCTCTGTGAGTGAAACCATCTAGATTGGGATCCTGGACTGTATTAAAAGGACCATTAAAAGGACCAAGTGAGCTGAATATTTAGCATTTGTCATTCTCTGCTTCGTGATTGTGAATACCCTGTGACCAGATTGTCAGACTGTCTCCTTGACTTCCCCGCCATGTTGGACTGAACCCTTGAACTGTGAGCCAGAATAAACCTTTTCTCTCTTTAGAGAAAACACTCTCTTAATGTTTTATCTCTCTTAGTTTTATCACAACAGCAGGAAAAGTAGTTAAGACACTGAGCATACACAAGGCAGTGGGAGAGACGCGTGAAGGACAGAGGGTCGTCAGACTGCAGCTGCTGTGGCATGACGTGCTTCTCACTCTGAAGAACCATTGTGTTTGTACATAGGTGGCGTTTCACACACACAAATGACTTGTAGCGAGGCTGGAGAGATGGCTTGGCGGGTGGAGCATCTGTTCACAAACCCAGAGACCTGAGTGTGATTTTTAGATGTGGAAAAATTTGTCTTTTGAAAATTGTCGCCTGACCTCCACCTGCGCACCGTGCCATGCATGCGTGTGCTCACTTTCTCGCTTGCTCACTCTCAAAAAAACAGAAAGAATGCTCTCTTGTCTTGAGAGTTCAGTTTATTAAAAAATAGTAATACTTGAACTAAAAAACATTTGAACACAGCACTGAAATGTGGTGTGTGGCTTTGCTGAGGGGAAAGGCTGTGTGTGACAGAAGGGCAAGTGCACGGCATCACCGCGCCACTATTGCACCAGTCTGCACAGACTTTCTCCATCACCATAAAAATGCTTCAGTTGCCTGGTCGGCTCAGGCCTCTGTTCTGATCTCAGTGGCTCCTGGGCGCACATGGAGCAGCTGGGGGGGAGTGGGTTTGTGGGTCCTCTTCCCTGCTGCCCTTCTTCCTGTCTCTACCCCAAGTTTCTGGAGCAGGTCACCACATCCTCTTTTTATTCTAAGGAGCCGACGGTGGTGCATCGTCATCTGGAACTGTCTCTGGGGTTACCCCTGCCACCCCTGCAGGAGGCTCACGCTCCTCTTCCCGGAACTTAGGACCTTCAGGTGCTGAGAAGGAGGAGGGCAAGAAGGTCCGGCGACAGTGGGAGTCGTGGAGCACAGAGGACAAGAACACGTTCTTCGAGGGGTTGTATGAGGTGAGTTGTGTGTGTGTGACCACTTGCCTCATGGGCTCGCCGTCTCTTTGCTGTGTAACCACTAGGTGGGCAAATTCCCTCAAAAGGGCCCCAGAAGTGGCAAAAGCAGCTGTTATATCCTGCTGTCTGGCACACAATTCTTGCCTGGAGTGTGATCCTCCTACTCAGCATTTGAGATCCTTGTCTCTGCAGTGGCTGATTTGATGGGTGTCCCAAGTGCAGAGAGAATGTAGATGTGTGTCCCACCAGTTAAAACATCAGCAAAATCCTAGAAGATAATCATAACTGATCCAGAGCCAACTGGATGGCAAGTTGTCAGTAGAGAAGTAGCTTCCCAGATCCTCTGCCCAATGGAATGGCTGTGCTCCCCTAGCTGCCTTTCCTTGGGAGTTTGCTTCTCGTAGCTGTGTGTTTCTTACAAGTGCAGGGTGCATTTGTCAGTGTGCCTCACAGTTCCTTTGCATAGTTTCTTTCTGCAGAACTTCAATCTGTTTTGGATGTAGAGAAATTGGTCTCTGTGTACCTACCCACTTTTGTATGGAAGCATTTTCCTGCAGGCCAGCCACATCCAGAACCTCATGAGCTTTTGATTGCTGATGTTGATTCAGTGGCAGAGTTGCAGTAGACTCTGAGTGCCCTTCATGCCTGTCCAGTCCCTGCACTATTTAACCATTCTTCTGTTTGCTTGGGGGTAAGGGTGTGCTGAGATTAGAACCCAGGGCCTTGTGCATGCTTGACAAGCAATCTACTACAGGCTTCTTGTGTTGCAGATTATTGTGGTTCCTTCAGATTCTAAATACTACTACACGGGGTATCATTGTGCTCCTTAAATTTTAAAAAAGTTTCTGTTTGAGATGGGGGTATGAGTATTCATGTTCTGCCTCATGGATGGAGGTCAGAGGACAACTTTCAGAAGCCAGTTCTTTCCTTCTTTCCTTCCACCATGTGGGCATCAAGGGTCAAGCTCAGGTCTCCAGGTCTGCGAGTAGGTGCCTCACTCACAATCCTTATTTCAGACAACTGCCTCGACATGTTGACGTGGCCTGTGGGCCTCGTCCTCGTGACAGCTAAGTCACTGAGAGGACAGAAGCATCTGACCAAGTTGAGGCAGAAGCTTTGCGCGGCAGTGAAGCTGGGATTTAAACAACAAAGTGCGTATAGAAGATTGGGCCAGCCTGCCTTCATTCTCCTCCGACAGCTGGTGTTGCTTCCTTCTGGGCCACGGCTAAGCTTTGCGTAGCCCCAGTGGGTGCAACTGGTGGTTCAGCTGTCTTGATCCTTGTGGTCCCCAGAAAGAAGCAGCCTGTGCAGGAAGCTTATTGGGTAGATATGAAAACATCCAGCAGAATTCTAGCATAGCACAGACCTGTATAGAGTGCATTTCCGTTGTACTTTTCGAAGCTCGTGTGCTTAGAGCGTGCCACTGTTGTTGAGCCCTATAGGAAGTGTTGTCCACGGGCTGCAAACGTGACAGTGAGATGTGGTTGTTGACTGAAGTAGTGGGAAGTTTTCTTGTCAGGACCCTCTGCCCTGCTTTAGGTCCAGAGGGACTCCCTTGTTGGGCTAGCTTCCTGTTCCCCCTTTTAAAAAAAATTTGTTTATTGTGTGTGTGTGTGTGTGTGTGTGTGTGTGTGTGTGTGTGTGTGTGTCCCCTTGTGGAGGACCAAGGTGACTTCTGGAATCATCCTGAATTGCTTCTACCTCCTTACTTTGCACTGGGATTTCCCAGGCTCCACCCACTAGGGCTATAAGTGGAGGCGCCACTGTTTTCACCTGGCACTTTTGCATAAGATCTGGGATCCGAACTCAGGACCTTCTTCCTGTGAGGCAGTCTTAACTCCTTAACCCCATCTCTCCAGCCCGTTTCTTTTTTCTACCAGGCCAACATATTTTTAGGTTTCCTGAACTGTTTTATTTTTAATGATAATAATTGTTCGTTCTGAACATTAATGCTTTTTACTGTTACCAACAAGAAAGGAAAAGAGCACACAAGCTCGTCTTGGTACCTTATGTCTCATTTGAGGTCTGACAAAAACTCAACAGGCTCTGGTGGGGTCTTGGCCTGAATCTGAGCAGCAGGGGAGGGGAGATTGCTACTCCAGCCATGGGACCATGTGCTCCAAGGGGCATTGTTTCTGTAGTATACGTCAATGTGGGGTGTGCGTTCACATGCATGCATGCTGGGAATGGAGAGTGGACCCTGTGCTTGCTGGATGTGCACTGCTGCCTCTTCATCGCCTTCATTATGTGCCGGTGGAGACCCAGCTCAGGGCAGCTCTGCAGAAACCAAGTGTTGCCCTTGTCCTTGCCTCAGCAGAGGCCAGCACCTCCCCCTCTTCCCCAGCTCTGACGAGGACAGTCTTGGGCCTGAGCTCAGACTGTTTTCTCTAATGGTAGTCCATCAGGACTTCTCTCTGTGACTGCCGTGAGTCCTGTCCCCACCACTAGGATTGCTCTTAGTGCCTTTTGTCTCAGAGGTGACTATTCCCAGCCCACCACTGAGTTCATTCCACATCCCTTCTATCTGTCCATCTATCGAAATTATATCTTAGTTTACTTTTTTTTTTTGCCTACGTGTGTGTAGGTGTATAGGCAAAAGGACACATAAGTGTGTGTGCCTATAGAAGCCTAAGAGTGACACTGGGAATCATCCTGGATTGGTCCTACTTCTTTCCGGCTTTGCTCTGGGGTTTTCCAGGTTGTACCTTCCAGGGTCGGAAATGCAGGCTGTCTGCATAGCCGTCTGGTGTTTTTACACGGGATCTTAGGATCCAAACTCATTCCTTTGCTTGTGAGGCAAAAGCTTTAACCTTTGAGCCATGTTCCCAGCCCTTTGCTAATTTTTAAAATTATCATTTTTAAAAATTATTTTTTCTAGCTGTACAAGTACTTAATTCCCTGTCTTGTAACAGCATGGCAATTTCTTTTGCATGTTTATTTTTCACTGTTGAGAACATCTGAGGGCCTGGTCTCCCATCCTGCCCCCGTCTTGCAGGGTGTGGGTATCAGGATGTCTTTGGTTTTTTGCTGAGTAAGTACTATGAGTTTTTGACACTTTTATTTTGAATCATTTTCTTTCAGCTTTGCCTATTTTGGTTGTTGATGATGTTGCCATTGCCACCATTTATTAAGTTCATTGCTGAATATTGGAACACTGTAGCGGTTCCAGAAACTTTAGGCCCCACCCTTCAGTGGCTTACACTGTAAAAGAGAAGCACGGCAGACACACTGATTGTGGGAGGCGTGTATTCAAGTGCTATAGTCTTCACAGGCAGTGTGGTTAGAGTGTCCAGATGGGTCGCAGATGAGGCGGTGAGCCTTGGGGCAGTGGACTGTGCTCATCTGCTGCCCGAGGTGGGGCCAGTGGTGAGGAGAGAGCCTCCCAGATGGGCCCAGGAGGTGTTTCAGGCTTTTTCTTTTCATGTTTCATGTGCCTTGTTTTCAACCCTTCTGACACGGGTCTCGCCATGTTGCCCAGGAGGACTTCCAATCCTCCATGCACCTGTGCTAGCCTCACAGTAGCCGCAGTTAAAGATGTGTACCACACACTGCTTCCTGTTACTTAGTCGTTCTTTTTTTAAATGTGTCTGTGTTTGTATTTGTGTGTAACAGAGAGCACTTTGTTGTGTGCTCCTGTGGAGGCCCAAGGGTGACATCAGGGATCATCTTAGATTGCTCTACCTCCTTATTGCTTAGCTCTGGGGTTTCCCAAGTTCCACCTTCCAGGACTAGAAGTCTAGGCTGCCTCCATGTCTGCCCAGTATTTTTACGTGGGGTTTGGGGACCTGACTTACTTTGTCATTTATTTTGTTAAGCATTAAATAGGTTTTAATTTTAGTTTATTTTTTTAATTTTCATTTTTAAGCAATTTCAGACTTTAAAAAATATAAATATAGAGCCCAGTGAATTCCCCTGCTCTCTTCAGCCTGCTTTTAATGGGAATACATCCCTGGGTGGTAAGTAGAAAGTGGAGAGGGAGCATGGAGAGGTGTCCAGTTGGCTGATGGAACTTCTGAGTCTTCTACAACTTCCTAAGTTTGTTATTTCTTGTTTTAGTTTTCACGAACTGACACTTCTGAAGACTCAACCTGTTAGTCAGTAGAAGGCTACTTGGTTTTTGGTTTGTCTGCAGTTTCTTAGTTTTCTGTCAAGAATCCCATGGCAAGGCTGGGACATTTTGAAGATGCTGGAGCTCTGGCCTAGTATGCCGGCAACCAAATCCGTACCCAGCACTGTAAAACCCGGTGTGATCACACAAGCCCTAGCATGGCCCCACACTCCAGAGCTTGAGGTGGTAGTATCAGAAATTCAAGGTTGTCCTCGGCTACATACTAATTCAGGGTCAGTATAGGTCGTGTGAGACCCTATCTTTCCCTCCCTCCCCCCCAAAAAGAAAAAAAACTTCCTGGCAGAGACTCACAATTTGGTCTGTCTAAGTTATATTGAAGCCAGCCTGGACCGCGGCATTCAGGTGATACCTGCCTGGTCATACTTTCTGATTTGGTTTGAGACTGTGAATACCTGTTTCCTGTCATTCTTTCTTGCACTAGTTTGAACTGTCTGGCTATTTCTTAGCTGATAAAGTAATCGCCTTGGCGTTTGCCCAATGATAGTGTTGTCTCCCCACCCCTTCTATTTTCCTCCCCCACTGTCCTCCCACTCCCTCTCTGCAAGTTAGAGAGATCTTTCAAAACAGCCTTTCCCATCCTGATGGGTGTTTTTTTTTTTTTTTTTTTTTTTTGTCAGTCTTGTTTATACCGATGTGGATTTATGGGATCTGTTGTTTCCCGGTGGTCATTATCCACTCCCATCACCGTTACCCACACTAGACGCTTGTCCCTGTTTGCATGAATGCGCACTCCTCAGGACACCTGCTTCACTTTGTGAAGTGACATTTAGAGGCTGACATCTGGGTTTTGGGGTGCCAGCGCCCCAGAAGCCCTCCCTGTAGAGCTAGTTCTCTGTAGCCCATGAATAGCACGGGGAGCTGAGGAGATGCTCGTTATGCAGTAAGATCTGCATTCATGTGCCCAACACACTTGCAGAAGCTGGGTGTGACCTCATGTGCCTCTTACTCTAGCACTGCAGGACAGAAGCAGGCAGGTAGTAGAAGCTGATCAGCCGAGCTTTAGGTTCAGTGAGAGACCTGCCTCTAGGGAGTGAGTAAGGCAGAGCATGGTAGAAGACATGGTAGCTTCTGCATAGAGACATCTAACCACGCATGGATACTAGACACACAAAAACAAGAAGAGGCAGCACAAGAATATAAGTTCATTATGAAGTCCAGTAGTGCCCAGATTTTGCCTGGAGGCCTCGAGATACAGTTGTATACCTTTTGTAGTTCTATCAAATATCTGGTTTGCTGTCACTGTTTTGAGTGTGGAACCCACTTCTTGCATTCCAAGATGTGTAGTCCTCGTGGTCATTGTATTAGCCAGAGTTCTCCAGAGAAACAGAACTAATCATATGTGTTAAAAGAAGACTTACTAGTCCAGCATGCACAACAGGTTCTGGCCTCCTTCATGCTAGAGAGATGGAGAACCTGCTTGCTGCTTCTACTGGCTGTCTCAGTAGCCCCAGCCTAGTGCCGAAGGCCTGCAGGATTGCTTAAGAGCCATTTTTCATAAATGTATCTATTTTGGAAGTCTGAAGATTTGGTGTCTAGTGTCAGAGAAGGAACTAGCAGCAGCAAAGCAATCTTTTTTTAAAGAACAAAGCTTGGGCGGTGGATGTTGTGAGTGGGAAGATTCTGTGTGAACAGGAATGGGGGTATATATTTACTCGTCTTCTAGAAAGACCAAGGCAGCACAATTTCAGGAATATTACGAATTTTAGAAAAAGATACTGAAGTAGTAGTGGGCTGGATGATGCAATGGATTCCTTGTAGTATCTTTATGCTGGAAAGGGCTTCAGTTCAGTTGCAGAATGGACCCAGGTCCTGAAAGAAAGAGCTCATCGAGGATCTGAGCATCTGAACAGTTATGAGCCAGAGTGGGACATGGTCAATGCAGTTTCATTTAAAAAGAAACCACATAGCAGTGGAGGTATGGAATCTTAGATTAATGTGTTACAGTGCACTAATAAAGTAGAGGTGCAAAGGAAAAAAGCAAAGAGCAAAGCTTTTCTCCAATACCCTTTGTCTGGGCCACAGGAATGTCCTGTCCTCATTTAGGGTGTGTCTTCCCACTTGAACCCAATCAAGAAAATTTCTTAAACTTGTGGTCCCTGGGTGGCGTTTTCGTTGATTACAGAAAGAACCAAGTTAGCAACCCAGACCAACCATCATAGTCTCTGGATTATCAGAGATGAAATTGTTTGTACCAAAGGTAAGTTTTATACCTCCTCAGCCTTGGGCTGTGTAAGTTTGCTCTGTGGTGGTACAATATACACTGGACAATGAAAACAGAATTCTCTACTGGAGATTGAACCTAGGCCTGTGTATGCTCTAAATGTGTTTGTGTCTGAGCTATATTCCCAGCCCACTTCTGTGTCTCATTAAGAAGAGAAATACTGCCCTTCTGTGGCAGAACACAGAGTGACAAGCCAGCCAAATGCTTCTTGAAGCCTTTATTTGATTTATTTTTGCTATTTCACTTGTGGGTGCATGCATGCTCACACAAGGGCCAGGCAGGAAGCATGTGTCTTCCTCTGTTGCTCTTCACCTTATTTTCCTGAGACAGTGTCATTTCTGGATTCAACCCCCTCACCTCCCCAACCCTCCCACCTTGCTGGGGTCAGACACACATAACCATGCACAGGTTTTTAATGTGGGTGCTGGGCTCATGCTTGTGAGGAAACTAGGATCTTGATGCCTTCACTGACGATACCTGAACATGGGAGGGACATGCTAGAAACGGCAGAGCTCGTGTCTCTGTCCCTGGGCTGGGATTTTTCTGTCCCAGAGGTCTGTTGCTGCTCTGTTGTAATTAAAACCTTGAGGTTCCAAGGACACTTGGGTCAGTGGAGTTCATGTTGGCAGTGTTGCAAGGGTAGCCTGCTTGCTCGCAGTGGGCCCTTCTCGGTTGTACCCATGTCACAGAAAACTGCTTTATTTTAACCACTGTGCTTTTATCACGGCCTTTGTTTTACAGCATGGAAAAGACTTTGAAGCAATTCAAAACAACATTGCTCTGAAGTACAAGAAAAAAGGCAAACCCGCAAGCATGGTGAAAAACAAAGAGCAGGTCCGCCACTTTTACTACCGCACCTGGCACAAGATCACCAAGTACATTGACTTCGACAATGGTGAGTGTTGAGTCATCCAGCGAAAGATCACCAGGCAGAGTTGGCTTCTGTGCAGATAGATACCCGCACCATCCCTGCTTAGCCTTATCTTCTGGTGCTTTGGTTGTTGCCACACCTAGCACTTCTTGGCCCATCTTACTTGTGAGAAAGCCGCCCTCATAAGCCTTACACTGTTGTCTGAGTTGTGTTTTGTCTGTTTCAGTGGCTCTGAATGTGGCAGGTTCTGAGTCCACCTGTGACTGAACACTGAGGGCTTGTGAGCTGAGCGAGGCTGGGGATGCAGGAAAGGCTGAATTGGGCTGCTGTGCTGGGGCAGACGGTACAGACTGGACTGTGATCAGGATACGCACCGTCCAACTCAGCCTCTTTGAGTTGGCCAGGTCATCTCCAGGTGCTTTGCTGGCGTCTGACCCAGACGCCTGCTCAGGGCCTCTCGGATGGGCTTCTGTTTCCACTGTCGTTGCTGTCTCATCTCCTGTTGTTCCTTATTTTGGAAGAATGGCTGTTCCCTGTGTTGCTTGTCTGCAGCCTGCTGGGTCCTGCTCTGTGTTACTTCAGCGCCTTGCGCAGAGTTTGTTTTACAGAACCCACCTCTGACACTTAACCTTCTCATTCTTTGCCTCAGGTACTAAATTTCCTGATTGAGATAATGGTAGCTTCATTCTGTGCCCTCGGCTCTTGTGTCAACTTTCAGCATCCTCAGTCTTCATCATTCCAGCAAAGTCCACTTCGCAGGTCATGACATTGTAGCTGTGGTGTGTGTCATGCTACCGTAGCTTTATTTAAATGTTTTAATTCTTTGGTGGCTTATACATGTGTGCAACGGCTCCAAGTCACTCAGTCCATCCTGTTTATTTCACTCCCCACTCCTCTCACTGAAAACCTTGCTCCCAACAAATTCCCTCTTTTGTCTTTTGTATGTGAGACCCACTGAGTTTAGTAAGGTCGCCTGTATTAGCATGTGTCTGGGCACTTGCTGGGGGCATGAGCAATATGTCAGTAAGCATACCACTGAAGAAAGTGCCCCCTTTCCACAGCCAGCGTTCACCATCAGTAGTCCCTTGGGGAGGGGTCGGCTCTCACGAGGTTATCTCCTTTCCTTGATGAAATGTGAACAGACCCAATCCTGTGCAGAGTTTGTGGAGGGAAAACATAGCGGCAGTGAGTTCAGGGCTGCAGAGGCCCTGGTCGTGTCTAGAAGATTACTATAGCTTTACTAGACTTTCCTCACTTCATCTCTGGGGCCCGGTGGGATTGGACTGTCACTCCTCACACCTTGGGGGTTGATTTGAATGTTGCTAATGCTGCCTTCACTTCCAGAACCACATGCCCATCAATGTCAGGTTTCCTGCAGCTTCAAGTGAACCCTGTTTCGTTCTTTGTCCGTTGATTAGCACCACTGCTGGCCTCCCATTGGTGGATTACTCGGGTATATTAGCATTGGTTGCCTCCTCTGAGACCCAGGGTTGCTCGTGTCAGGTTGTGGCGAAGCACCTGGGCCGACCAGAGCCACTGTCTGTGTGGGCGTCTTTCCATTTTTCTTTTCTTGTTGGAGCTCACGAGAAATTCCTACTCTGACTGCTCTTGGAGAGCTTCCCTTTGCTCTTGGTGAGAACCGTTCTGCACTTATGGCAAGATTTTGGTGGTTGCAAAGAAGATGGAAAAGTTTCTCAATTCCATCAACTTGAATGAAAAGTGGAAAGTACATGCTGGGGTACAAGCAGACTCTGGAGACAAAGACAATCAGATAGGGAGACACAAATTGGTCATCCTCGCCAGCAACTGTCCAACTTTGAGGAAGTGCGAAATAGACTCACTGTGATGACTGAAGCTGGCCACAATATTCATTTGGCTTGTGGAAAGGATCGCAGAGTATGTGCACTGTCATTCATTGATCCAGGTGATTCTGATGGTATTGGAAACCAGAGCAGACTGGTCAAAAGTAAACAATGAACATTTCTTTCTTTGATAAAACTTGCCAGTTCTTGTTTTTAAGAAAGGGAGGAAGGAAGACTGGCTGGCTGGCTGGCTGTTGAGGATGGAGTGCAGAGAGAGAAAGCAGCTTGGACGTAGAGCACTGGCTCGGGTCCCACCTTCAGCGTTCTGGACGGGGCAAACTCAGGGAGCTTATGGCCTCAAGTGCCTCTTCCTGGTGCTTTCCTGCATCAGTGTTTTCTCTCTCCTTTCCTTGCAGAGTCCCTCCCTGGCCCCGAGTCCTTGGTGCCAGCACTATCAGTCACTCCACCACCATCAATCATTCCTGCACCATCCTTCTTTAGCTCTCTGGCCCACCACAGGTGCGCAGAGGCTCCTGCAGACTGTGGGTCAATGCAAACTCTGCCCTTTTCTCTGTTCTGCCTTTCCCTGTGTTCTGTTCCAACCCTGATGTGCCTATTGGCCACTTGTAGATTTTCAGGGGTCACCTACCTCTGAGCCAGACACCAGGGTCTCACCAGATACCTTGCTGCTTGCCATCCCCATAGCTTCGGGAGCCTAGTCAAAAGCCTCATTTTTGGGGGTTAGAGGGTCATCATTGTGCTCTGAAATGCCACTGTGAACTGCTGTCATGTTGCCTCCTTGTAGTTCCTGTGTGCATTTTTTTTTTTACATCTTTAATTAATTAATTGTGTGTGTGTGTGTGTCTGGAATCATCTTGGATTGTTTCTACTTCCTTGGTTCTCTCTGGGATTTCCTAGTTTGCCCTCCAGGGCCAGAAGTACAGGCCGCCATTTCCACCTGCCGGTTTTATGTGGGACCTGGGATGTCAACTCAGACCTTTTGTTTGTGAGGCAGATCTTAACCCCTGAACCATCTGTCCAGCCTTTCCTGTGTGTTTTTTCGGTCTCTCGAATTTGTAGAAAAAGTACTCTACCTGTGTGCTGTCAGGGGTTTGTCTGACGCCTTAGAATGGCGAGAACTGAAGCAGGGTGAGCAAAAGAGGCACGAGCCGGGTCTTGGTCCAGGAGGGGTCTGGAGGTGGAGCCTGAACCACATCATCCCCGAAGCCAGCTCCTTCAGGACTGCTCCAGCCGCGACCTCTGTGCGCTGTGTCTGGGATTCCAGGAGACCTGTGTCCATGCCAGCGATTGCTGCCCATAGCTGCTCTTGTCTGTGTTGCAGAAGCAGTGGCACATGTCCGCTTCTCTGCCAGTGTCTCCTGGCCAGTGGGCTTTTGTTGCCTATAGATTTGTCCTGTTGCTTGAGCCTGGAATGATACATACAAAAGGTGACTCCTGAAGGAACGTGAGAAATACAAACAGCAGGAAGGGTGCTTGGACCCCTGCTCTTTTCTTACTCAACATTATTTTTTCCCCTCTCTGGTTTGTGGTGCTTTTTCTTTTGGTATTTCAAATAGCAATGTTTTAAAAAATTTTTTGGGCTGGAGAGATGGCTCAGGAGTTAAGACTCTGTCTTGAAAGCAGTAGAACCTGAGTTCAGATCCCAGATCCGTTGTAAAAACACCAGATAGAAATGATGGTGACCTGTTCTTCGGGTTCTGGAATGTGGAGACTGGGAAATCCCAGCGCAAAGCAAAAAAGAGGTAGACAGCCATTCAGGATGACTCCTGAAATCACCCTTGGGCTTCCATGGACATACAATTTTTTAAAAATTTATTTTATTGTGTATCTGGAATGCTTTTTAACTTTTTATTATTTGTCCATTTAATTGAGAGAGGAGGCAGAGACACGTATGCCATTTTGCATGGATGGAAGTCAGGGTGACTTTAGGGAGTCAGTCAGCTCTCTCTTCCCACCATGTGAACTTCAGGGATTGAACTCAAATCTCCAGGTTTACGAGCAGATACCTTACTTGCTGGTTTATCTCACTGCCCCCTATACAAACGCTACTTACTGAGATCTAGTCAGAATCCTGTAATGCTTACCTTTTAGGTTGTGTAGTTCAGTGTACATCTAATACATGCCTCTGTCTAGTTCAAATGCTTTCGTTACCCTAGAAGAGACCCTCCTTACACCTTCCCCAGCTGTCACAGCCACCTGGTATGTGTGTGTGTGTGTGAGTGTGTGTGCGCGCGCACATGGTTTTGTTTTGTTGTTTTTTTTCTTCTGTGTTTCATGCAAATGGACTCAGTGATACATGTCTGGCTTCTTCCACTGAAGAGCCTTAAAGTCCACCCATATTATGGTGTGTCAAAGTTGTTTTTTGATGGCTAGACATTGCATTGTGTGGGTAGAACACATTTTTTGTTGTCCATCAATGTTATTTTCATTTTGAGAGTCTGGTGTTGCCTTGAGTTCTTGGCCCAGGAAACCTTCCCAGTTAGTGAGCTCTGGGCTGTATGGGAGGCCGAGTCTGTGAACTAGTCCAAGGCCCAGACCCTTGTTTTAGATGCGCCTTCAAAACACTGCCTCCCACTTTGTGGTGTGTGCTTCTTTCCTTTCCTGTTGAATACAGCTGAATGGTAAAGCTGTAAGGAGGTCTCTGAGGACAAAATCAGGGGGGCAGCAGGGGCTTCTACTGTGTGAGACGACCCCATGGTGCCTAGACTTGCTGCTTGACGCCTGTGTTCCAGTGTCGGTGGCGTCATGGAAGGGCGAGCAGGGCCAGGAGCCCTGGGCTCCCGGCTGTTCTCTGCCAGCTTCTGCTGGTCTCCACCATGGCTCTAGGCCACAGCACCTGTCCACCTTGGGGCTGTGGTTCTCACACCACTGCTCAGCAGTTCCATGTCGACTCATGTCCCTGCCTGTTTGCTTCCTCAATAAAACTGGTGCCTGTGGTGAGGGGAAGCAGGAGCTGTTGGGAAGGGGCCGGCTAAGGAGCATCCAAGGTTGTCGGTTCTCCATGCTTCACAAATCGTGCTGGCAAGACTACACAGCAGTGTGGTACGCTCCCTCTAGGTCCTTTCCTCTCCTTTGAGAACCCACCCAAGTAAGCTCTGGTGCCATCATCTTCCAGAGGATGTTTGCTGTTGTCAGGATTGAACATTGTACAAACAACACTGCGGTCTTGTGTGCTCTTCCTCAGTTCTCCAGAGTCAGCATGGCTGTGGAGTGACATGCACACGATCTGCCCTGGCCTTGTTCTCACACCGCAGGCCGCACCTGTGATGTCTGTGTCCCCTACCTGAGTTCTGTCTCTTGTTTTCCAGTGTTCTCTCGAGGGCTGAAGAAGTCCTCCCAGGAGCTGTATGGCCTCATCTGCTATGGTGAGCTGCGCAAGAAGATCGGGGGCTGTGAGTATTGCTGCTGTTCTAGGGTCACTTGCTGAGATTTTTGTGGATTTTGTTTTGTTTTCAGAGAAATTGAAAAAGAACCTGAAGACCATGCCTTTCCCTAGTCTGTTGTTCAAACACATTTACTCACATTCTGTGTAAGCTTACATATGCGCTCTCTCTTTCACACGCGCGCGCGCACATACTCACATACATGCACACACACATTATGCTCACGCTCACACACAGATGCAATTTTTCTCTCACTGCCATTTGATGTAGGTCCTCATGTTACATCCTAAAGACCATAGCCCTGCCCTCTAAGAGTAGGTACACCTATACTGCACAACCCTTTGTCAAAGTTACACCAAGTCATTTCACATCTCTTGAAGTCAGATTCCTTAGGCCATCCTCACGTGACACTCAGGGTCCTGCCCAGATCCATCTGTATTCCAGGTGGTCACATTGCTCTGCTCCTGCTATGACTGCCCACTTGGGTCGATACACAGCAGAAGCCTCTGTGCTGGCCAGGTCAACACAGTCTTGCCCAACCTCACCTCAGGTTACTTGTCCTTAGCAGAGGCAGCTCAGGGCTGCCTTGCTGCCACCTTGCCTGACATCTCATCCCACCCGAGCCTGTTCACTCTTGGCTCTGTGGCTCACGTGGCCCTAGTTTTGTAGGTTTCTGGCTGTAGTCACATCCAATGTGCACTTAACATGGGATTCTTCATATGTGGAACAATCACGGGAGAGGGGGGTCTATCTCCTTAATACCACGATCACAGGGATGCACCGCACACTTGACTGGCCTCACTGCTTAGTAATTCTTTCCTATTTCCGATTGGGGAAGTTTTCTCTGAGATTGTTAGTACTCCTCAGGTGTCTGCTCTAGGCCACGCTCTGGGCATCTGAAAAGTGAGTTTGAGAGTGGTTAGCAACATTTTTCTTAAAGTGACCAGAGCACCAAATTGGAGTCTCCACCCTGCACTGGAGCTTCCACTTGCTGATCATGTCAAGCACCTTTGGGGCTTCTGCATAAACTTTATCACCTATTTTTAAGAAAAATGATTTTTCCCACCAAGCTTGGTGTTCACAGTTTATGTAATACTAGTCACTTGGGACGCTAAGGCAGGAGATCTTAAGTTCAAGGCTACCTGGACAATTTAGACCATCTCAAAGAGGGCTCAGTGATAGAATGCTTACCCCAAACCTGAATTTAATCCTTGGCACTGCTAAAAAAGAAGAAAATTAATTAGGGGACAGTACAGCTTGACCACAGTGACACAACTTGGTCCCCTTTCTAAGCAGCGACAAGTTCTGCTTCCTTCCTGGGAATAAGCTGAGCACAGCTGTGTTGCCTGAGCTGGTTCTCGGTCCTCACTCTCAAGCAGACAGATTTTGTGCCAACATCCTTTGCTTGGTGCTGGTCTAGTGACAGAAGCTTGCAGGCTAGAGATGAGTTCCAGGATGGGTCTAGTGAGGCCCAGTATCTTCCGAGAGACGACTCGACTGAGGGTTAGAGAGATGGGGCCACCGTGGAGACAGTGCGCTCCCCCTTCCCATTCCTCCCAGGGCCTGGCCCACAAGGCCCTGTGTGTCTACAGGACAGTGTAGTCTTGCTGTTGCTATGTCCCGTAGGTGTGAGCTTGTTTCTGGAGCCCACACCCTGCTGTGGGTCTCCTTGTCCTGAAGCCTGGAACACTGCGTACCCTCCCTGTGTTCGTAGTGCTGCAGAGACAGCGGCAGGTAATTGGCCTGCCCGAGGGCACCGTTGCATCTGACCCATGCAGGAATGGGCCGTGCCTGCCCTCTGCAGTGTCTTTCCTGTAGGTCCGTTTCTTTGAGACAGAGAAGTTCTTTTACTTCCTGCGAGCCTGTTGCACCACCAGCGAGTCTTACTTGACTATTTATATGAAAAGCCTCAATTTGTTTTTATTCTTTAAAATTTTTTAAAATTGCGTGTGTGTGTGTGCGTGTGTGTGTGCGTGTGTGTGTGTGTGTGTGTGTGTGTGTGTGTGTGTGTGTGTGTGTTTGAGAATCATCCTGGATTCCTTCTACCTCCTTTCTGCTTCCCTTGAAATTTCCCACGCTCCACCCACCAGAGTGGGAAGTGCAGGTGGCCACCATTTGCGCCTGGTACTTTTTATGTGGGACCTGGGCTTCAAACATCTTTCTGCTTGTGAGACAGGGTGTTAACCCCTGAACCATCTCACTAGCCCTGTTTTCATTCTTAAAATAAATTTTTGCCGTAGGTAGATTCTGACTTTGGCCAGTTCTTTATTCATCACATTTACACTGCTCTCAAGGGTCTGTCCTGTGTTCCTATGATAAAAGGCCAGAATTCCCTCTGAGCCTTCAGCGGAGTGATTTGTCTGAGTGCTTTTACAGCTTCATACTGCCTTGGTTCTCAGCCTGAGTGTTTGTGGCAGCCTAGTCGCATGGAAGGGTTGGGCGCTTTTCAGTCCTCCCCCCGCCATGCTTCAGTTCTCGCTGTTTGCTGCCTTGCCTTCCTGCACATCTCAAGAACTGCGTTGAGGTGCAGGAAGCAGGGCTTCTGCTTGAGTGATGACAGATGTCATTGGAGTCGCCATCTGGCAGGCCTCGGGGCTCTGGAGATTGCAGTCTCTGCACACACAGCTGGCAAAGAAAGCAGGCCGAGGGCCCATTGTGGTGCTGGGTGAGGGCTGCCGTCAGAGCCCACAGCCTGGACGGAGCAGCTGGTGAGGAGTGAACTAGACTCAGAAAGTACATAGGAAGAGGCTGCTGGGACAGCAAGGCCACTGGGAGGCCTGCAGCTTGGCACAGGCCTTCTCCGAGGTGTGTGGTGGGCAGCGGAGGATCTGTGTCAGGGAGGCTGTCCCGAGTCCATCATGGCCTCACTTGTTTCTCTTTCCACTTAAAGGTATGGATGACAAGAATGCAACGAAGCTGAATGAGCTCATCCAGCTTGGGTGAGTATGAATTTCACTGAAATTCAGCAAATATGTGCCATTGTTTTCCACTTTCTTGACAAAGACCCACGGAATTAAAACTTGTTACTAGCTTGTTAAGTATGTGTCATGTGCACATTTTTTTATGTGTGAGTGTGGGCACACATGTGCCATGGTGTGCATGGGAGTTGTTCCTCACTTCTCTACTGTGCTTGAGTTCACAGCTGCTGTGTAAGCCATGTTGGCTGGCCAGTAAGCTTTTCGCAATTCCCGGGTCTCTGCTTTCCATTTTCCATAGGTGTGCACAGATTGCAGACACTTAGCCTTCACAGCCAGCATTTATGTAGGATCTGGGAATTTGAACTCTGATCTTCTCACCTGTGTGGCAAGTGCTTTAACCACTGAGCCGTATCTATAACTTTGCCTGTAATTGGACAAAATCTGGCCTGGGGATTGCAGTTTCTGTTTCATGGAATGCCTTCACCTGTTGATCCCTGAGCTCCTCTTCCAGAGTTCATTTGTTCTACATCACAAACTGTCAGGGCCTTCACTGCCCACTGGTTCTGACTTGTATGTCAGAGATGCCTCCTGCCTCAGGGTGGGTGTGGAGACTGCCCACTGCCTGGTTCTCTGGCTTGTCCTCCACGCTACTGTACACCAACTACCCGGGATGGGGGACTTGGCCTTGACTGCACTTGAGTCCTGCATTCTCTTGTCCCTGGGGTCTATGCTCGCATCAGCAGTGTGCAGCACCCTCCAATGTTTGCTGTGCTCCCTCCTGGCTGTCCTGGTGCGCCTCTTCGCATCTCTCCTGAGTGAGGTGATCCCTACATTTACACTGTAGCTACACATTTTGCCAACAGGCAGTTCCACTCTCCTGTCCTGCACTGAGTGTCTTGCCGCACAGCTTCACTTGACGGCAAGGGGTTGGAAACGTTGCAGACTCACCTGCCATAAGTTACTGTACCTCCCACTTCTGCCTTCTCATAGTGGCTGCCAGTCCTGGGGCTGCCCACTGTGTTGGTTGGCAGATAAAGTGGTGGGATTGGCCTTCTCTGTGTCCCCATCTTGGCCTCAGAGCCCTCCATACCTTCTCCCTCTGCACACCTGTTCTCCTGCTAGACATTTTGCTTGTCCTTGGTGTCTCCTGGGGAAGCCTAATGCTCCGGGCTGAGATAGTTTCCAGTGTTGGGTTCTTACCAACAAGTGAGAGGAGTCCTAGGAGGAGTGGCACCAACCCTGTGTTGTGTTTGATTGCTAGCGCAGACAAAATTAGCGTTGCAGAGGGTCTGGGGGACAGACGAGAAAGTGACTTTGGACAAGTTCATCATCTTTACTGCTTGCAGATGTGCATTCACCATTCTGGGAGACTGAAACAAGACAAGGGATGGCAGGTGGAGCCTGACTTTCTTCCTGGGTCTCTATGCTTCCGTAGCTGTCACTGGGCAGGTGATGACCCCAGCCGGATCTTTCTTAATCTGAGGCTCACCTGGTCCTACTACAGCACCTACATTGAACCGGAGGTTCTGGATGCCTGCTTTTTTCAGCATGGCTTACAGGGCCTGGCAGGAAGTGTCCTGGCTAGACCAGTGTCCTGAGTGATGTCCTGGGAATGTGATGGCACCATGGATCCTAGCAGGTATTTCCCACTCTTCACTCAGTGGGGCTTGCCTGGTCTCTGACTCCAGTGTCTTCCCTGATAATGTCCTGTAACATACCATGGCAGTTTGACAGCTTAGAGTTTTTCTGACTCTAGTCCTAGGTGAGCAAAGGCCAAAAGAATGCCCAGTGTGTGCATCCATTGAAGGTATCACAAGTGCCTTTGTGCCAGCACAGTGGGTGGTACTGCAGGTGTGTTGGCTGCTATGTGTGGCATGGCTGCAGAGCGGGTCTGTGCAACAGGTGACCTTTTTCTATATGTGTACATGTAGATGCTATAGTCTGGGGGAACATTTTTGTGAAATGGGTGGGACAGTGCGGATGGCAAGCAGGGAACCTACCTTGAGCATCCAGAAATGGCTTTCTAAGGTAAAAGCATTTAGGCCAAGGTACAAAAGTGTGTCGGAGAAAGCTGAGACCACAGTGACGACCCAGGGAGGTGGGACAGGGCCTCAGGAGATGGAAGAGGTGAAGTGAGAGTTAGTTTCACAATACACAGTAAAGAGGATATGTGCAGGCATCATTTAGTCCTTAAATATTTTTTTTTGTTTTTTTTTTTTCCTTATATCTTTTTTTTTTTTATTTCAGCTCATAAAAACTTATTAGGTACACCAGTTCCCTCCCTCCTCCTCCCCCCGTACCCCCTGCTCCCCCTCCCCACCCCTCTTCCTCCCCATCCCCCAGTGCCTCCCGCCCCAATTCCCAGAGAGTCCTTTCTTGTGCATGTCTGATTTTCCTCTGGGCCCTCCTCTCCGATGATGTACAAGGACCCAGTGGCCTTTGCCTGAATCCTTTCCCGTGTTCCCTTTAGGTATAGGAACACTGCTGTGGCTGCCAATCCTTACCTCCAAGGCTCTTGGTGCCTTTAGCAGATGCTAGACTTTGTGAGGTCAACAGTGTGTTGGACAATGCACAGGGCATGCAAAGTCCAATTATGATTGCTTCAGCCCTAACTAGTATAGAGTATCTTATATATCATTGCTCCTCCCATCCTTTTGCTCTTACACTCTTACCGCCCCCTCTTCGGCAAATTTCCCTGAGCTTCAAGATGGGGAGAGATTAAGCTGGCCTAGTTCTAGGTGGTTGATATAGTCTCTGAAGTTCTGGATTGTGGTTTGTTGATTTTCTTTTGCAGTTTTGCTGCTCCTGCAATGCCCTTCACTCCATCCTGGTGGGCATTGTATGTTACCTCCTGGCCAGAGACAAAAAGCTGTTAGAGTCTTGTGATAAAAGCACATTCAAAGGTAGATGTAATAAAAGTGGGAAACCATAGTAAGGGAGGGGTCTATCACCCATTTGCAAAATGGTTACTTTTTATCTGCCAGATTATATGCCCTCCTCTTCTGGTGAGATCACACCCCCTCAGTAGTAAATGATCAGGAACAAAAGTCTGTGAACTTAATCAGATGTCTCATTACTTATTTGGGTCCTTGGTGGAGGCCTATTTTCCCTGCTGTAACATGGTCCCTTCTCTCCTTGTTTCTGGTGTGGCCCTCCTACCCCATCCCTCCTGTTCATAATCCTTGCAATTACTGTCTCTAGGTGGGCTGAGTGGGTTTGGTACTAGGAGCCACCTATTAGGGAGTACATACGGCGCTTAATTTTCTGGGTCTGGGATACTTCGCTTAATATAATTGTTTCTAATGACATCCATTTCCCGGCAAATTCCAGTAATTCATCATTTTTGATGGCTGAGTAGTACTCCATTGTATAGATGTACCACAGTTTCCTTATCCACTCGTCAACTGTTGGACATTTGGGCTGATTCCATGACTTTGCTATTGTAAACAGTGCTGCTATGAACATGGTCGTGCTTGTGCTATCGAGGTGAACCTCTGCTGTATGGGGGGTTATTCCCAAAAGTGGAATAGCAGGGTCATATGGCATTTCAATCTTTAATTTCTTTAAGAATCTCCAGACGGCTCGCCAGAGTGGCTGTATGAGCCTGCATTCCCACCAGCAATGTAGGAGAGTTCCCTTCTCTCCACATCCTCTCCAACATTTGTTGTTTGTGTTGTGGATTTTTGCCATCCTGACCGGGGTGAGATGATATCTTAGGGAAGTTTTGATTTGCATTTCCCTGATGGCTAAGGAAGTGGAGCATTTTTTCAGATATTTGTTAGACATTTTAATTTCATCCCTGGTAAAGTTTCTTTTAAGTTCCAGGGCCCATTTTTTAATTTGGTCATTGGTTTCCTTGGTGTTTAGTTTTCTAAGTTCTTTGTGCACTCTGGACAGCAGAGTTCTATCAGATGTGTGGTTAGTGAAGATTTTCTCCCATTCTGTGGGTTGCCTTTGAGCTCATGTTATAATCTCTTTATCTGAACAGAAGCTCTTTAATTTCACAAGATCCCAACTGTTGAGAGTTGGTAGCAGTGACTGTGCCATTGGATGTCTGTTTAGGAACTGTTGGCCTAGCCCAATCATCTCGAGGGAGTTCCCTATCCTTTCAACTATGGTTTTTATAGTCTCCGGCCTGATATGAAGGTCCTTGATCCATTTGGAATTAAGTCTTGTACATGGTGACAAGTACGGTCCAGCTTTAATCTTCTGCATGTGGAGATCCAGTTTTGCCAGCACCATTTGTTGAAGATGCTGTTCTTTTTCCATTGGATTCTTTGGGCCCCTTTGTCAAAGACCAAATGGCTGTAACTTTGTGGGCTTATATCTGGGTCTTCAATCCTTATCCATTGATCTGTGTGTCTATTTTGGAGCCAGTACCAGGCTGTCTTTATAACTATGGATTTGTAGTATAGACTTAGGTTTGGTATGGTAATACCTCCAGCTGTGTTTTTGTTACTCAGGATTGTTTTTGCTATCCTGGGTCTTTTGTGCCTCCATATGAACTTTGAGATTGTTTGGTCAACTTCTTTGAAGAATTGCTTTGGGATTTTGATTGGTATAGCATTGAATCTGTATATTGCCTTTGGTAGGATGGTCATTTTTACGATGTTGATTCTGCCAATCCAGGAACAAGGGAGGTCTTTCAACCTTCTGGTGTCTTCTGCTATTTCTTTCTTTAGGGTTTTAAAGTTTTCATTGTAAAGGTCTTTTACCTCCTTAGTTAGGTTTTTACCAAGGTATTTCATTTTTTTAAGGGCTATAGTAAATGGTATTGTTTCTCTCAAGGCTTTTTCACTTCTTTCATTCTGGGCATATAGGAAGGCCTCTGATTTTTGCACATTTATTTTGTATCCTGCCACCCTGCTGAACTTCTCAATTAGTTCCAGGAGCTTCCTGGTGGAGTTTTTGGGATCATTCAGGTATAAGATCATGTCATCTGCAAATAGGGATAGCTTGACTTCTTCCTTGCCGATTTGAATCCCTCTTATGTCCCTTTCTTGTCTTATGGCTTCAGCTAAGACTTCAAGTACAATATTGAATAGAAGTGGTGAGAGTGGACAGCCTTGTCTAGTTCCTGATCGAAGTGGGAATGATTCCAGTTGTTCCCCATTGAGCATAATCCTTGCTGTGGGCTTGTCGTATATAGCTTTTATTATATTGATTAAGGTTCCTTCCATTCCCAGTGTCTCTAGCGTTTTGATCATAAAAGGCTGTTGGATCTTGTCAAAAGCTTTTTCTGCATCTATCGAGAGTATCATGTGGTCTTGGACTTTGGACTGGTTTACATGATGAATTACATTTATTGATTTGCGTATGTTGAACCAACCTTGTGTGCCGGGGATGAAGCCTACTTGGTCCCCATGAATGATCTTTTTAATATGTTTTTGAATCTGATTTGCTAAGACTTTGTTGAGAATCTTTGTGTCTGTGTTCATCAGGGAGATCGGCCTATAGTTTTCTTTTTTAAGTGAATCTTTATTAGGTTTTGGGATTAAAACGATATTAGCTTCATAGAAGGAATTTGGTAGTGTTCCTTCCTTTGCTATTTGATGGAACAGTTTAAGGAGTATTGGTGTTATTAACTCCTTAAATGTCTGGTAGAACTCTGTGCTGAATCCATCTGGTCCAGGACATTTTTTGGTGGGAAGATTCGAGATTACTTCCTCAATTTCCTTATATGTTATAGGACTATTTAAATAATTCACAACTTCCTGATTCAATTTAGGTAAGTTGTGTTTACTTAGAAATTCATCCATCTCTTTTGTGTTGTCAAACTTCACAGAGTATAAATTTTTGAAATATGATGTTATAATTCTCTGGATTTCTTGGGTATCAGTAGTGATAACTCCATGTTCATTTCTAATTTTGTTAATTTGGGTTTTCTCTCTCTTGCTTTTGGTTAGTTTAGCTAGGGGTGTATCAATCTTGTTGATTTTTTTCAAAGAACCAGCTTTTTGATTGGTTGGTTTTTTTTTTTCTATCGTTTTCTTAATCTCGATTTCAGATATTTCTCCCCTTATTTTGCTAATCTCCTCTCTTCTACTACTTTTGGGATCAGATTGCTCTAGTTTCTCTAAAGCTTTAAGCTGCATCGTTAAGTTGTTTATTTCTGATGTTTCCATTTTTTTGATGTAGGCATTAAGAGCTATGAACTTACCTCTTAGAACAGCTTTCATTGTGTCCCAGAGATTTTGGTAAGTTGTATTTTTGTTATCATTCACTTTCAGGAAATCTTGAATTTCCTTTTTAATTTCTTCCTGAATCCAGTTCTCATTCAGCATCATAGTGTTAAGTTTCCAGGAGTTAGTGTATTTTCTCTTGTTTGATGTGTTGTGGATGTCCAGCTTTAGGCCGTGGTGGTCTGATAGGGCACAGGTTAGAATTTCAACTTTCTTGTATATGTGTAGATTCATTTTGTGGCCCAATATGTGATCTATTGTGGAGAAAGTTCCGTGTGCTGCTGAGAAAAATGTGTATGCTTTGGTGCGTGGGTGAAAAGTTCGATAGAGATCTGTAAGGTCCATTTCTTTCAGGGTTTGATTAAGTTCCAAAGTGTCTCTGTTAAGCTTTTGACCTGTTGATCTATCCCATGTTGAGAGGGCGGTGTTGAAGTCCCCAAGAATTATTGTTTGGGGGTTGATTTCTTGCTTTAGGTGCTGTAGGGTTTTCTTAATGAATGTGGAGGGGCCCGTATTGGGTGCATATATGTTCAGTATTGTGAAGTCTTCCTGGTGAATTGTACCTGTGACTAAAATGTAGTATCCATCCGTGTCTCTTATAATTTTCTTTGGTTTGAAGTCCACTTTGTCTGATAGCATAATGGCTACCCCTGCCTGTTTTCTGCTTCCATTTGCTTGTAGAATTGTTGACCAGCCTTTTATTTTTAGAGCGTGCCTATCTTTTGTGGTGAGATGGGTTTCCTGCAGGCAGCAGATTGATTGATTGTGATTTTTAATCCAAGTTTGTAATCTGTGTCTCTTGATCGGTGAATTATGTCCATTAACATTTAGTGTTATAATGGAGAAACTATTAATTCCAGACATTTATTATGTTTAGTAGCTTTTATAAGTATATTGCTTCGCTTTTAATGGTGTTATATTTGCCTTCTGTTCTCCTGGATATGCCTGTTTTTTCTTCACGCTTGAGTATCATTTCTAGCATTTTTTGAAGGTCTGGTTTGGTGGACATGTATCCCTTCAAGTTGTCTTTGTGCTGGAAAATTTTTCTTTCTCCCTGGATCATGACAGATAGTTTTGCAGGGTAAATCAGCCTGGGTTGACATTTTTGCTCATTCAATACTTGAAGTATGTCTCTCCAAGCTCTTCCTGCTTTTACTGTTTTGACTGAGAAGTCATTTGTTATTTTAATAGGTTTACCTTTAAAAGTGACTTGTTTTTTCTCCCTTGAAGCTCTCAGCACCAGTTCTTTATCTTGAATGTGGAGTGTTTTAACTATTATTTGCCGCGGTGTGCTTCTATTTTGGTTGTATCTGTTTGGGGTGCGGAATGCCTCTTGTATATGGATGGGCCTCTCTTTTTTTAGATGAGGAAAGTTTTCTTTGATGATCGTTTGAAAAATTTCCTCAGGGGTGGTATTTTGAGATTCTTGCTCCGGTATTCCATGAATACGCATGTTAGGCTTCTTCAGGGTGTCCCATATCTCTTGGATATTTCTCTCAAGTACCTTTTTGGCTTTAACCACCTCTTCCATTGAGCTGGTTAGTACTCCCACTTTATCTTCAAGGTCTGAAATTCTGTTTTCTGCTTCGTTAGTTCTGTTGATAAGACTCTGTGGTGTTCTGGGTTGAAGATAACTTGTCTTTTAGCTCAGTTTTAAACTCTGCTTGAGTTTGTTTTAACTGCTCTATGCCACTTTTTGTTTCTTGCACTGTTTTTCTCAACTCCTCCAGATGTCTGTTGTGTTCCTCTTCAAAGCGATTGATTCGATTATGTAATTCTTCCCGGATTTCCTCTTTCATAGTATTGAACATGGTAATGATCATATTTTGAAAGACCTTATCCTGGGTGAGGCTTTCTTGGCCTTTTTCCGAGGGTTTGTTCTTTTTGGAGTCTGATATTATGGGATTAATTTCTTCAGTAGGAAATTTGTTTACTGGAGTGTTGCTTCTTATGGATTTGCACTTTGACTTTGGCATTGTCATTTTAACTCTTAAGATCTCTCAATTTCACTAAACTGAATTATTTGGCCTGAGGTCCTGGTGGGCGGATGGGGGCGGAGACTTACCTAGGTCGCGGGGTGAGGCCCAGCTGGACCGTGCGTGTCCCGACCGGTGGAGCGGGGTGGGGCGTAAAGGGAGGATGGGGGCGTCGGTGTGGAGCTATGTAACCCGAGGGCAGCTGGGGCGGGGCCCGGGCCCAGGGGGAGGTCCTCCTCGTCCCTCGGCCCCCGCGCTGCTCCGGCTGGATGGTGGGAGTCGGAGCCGGGTTCCTGTGGGCTGACCTGGGGTCCTGGTGGGCGGGGCCCGGACGGGGACTTACCTAGGGCGCGGGGTGAGGCCCGGCTGGACCGCGCGTGCGTGTCCCGACCGGCGGAGCGGGGTGGGGTGAAAAGGGAGAGTCCTTAAATATTTTATGTTTTTTTCTTATTGGCATACAGTTCGTGTTTGGTATATTTGGTTTAGTTCTATTGAATTTACTTTTTAAAAATATTTTGTGTGCGAGCGTATCAGAGGCACCATGTGTCCTTATGGAGGACCAAGGGTGACTTCGGGAATCATCTTGGATTTATTCTATCTCCTTGCTTCATTCGGGGATTTTTTAGGCTCTGCCCGCCAGGGCCGAAATGCCACCATTTCTACTTGGTGTTTGTACGTGGGACTTCAGTCTGAACTCAGGACCTTCTTCCTTTGAGGCAGAGTCTTAACCCCTGAGCCCAACTTTTTATTCCCCCCCCTTTTTAATTTTTTAATTCAATTTAAAAAATTTTTTTATAACAGTTATAGGCTTACCAACAAATTGTGAAGAGCTCATAATCCTGTTCAAGGCCCTGGTGAAGCCAAGAATAGCATTGTTCAGTGGATAAGGCTCACCCAGGCTGCTTCTGAAATCCCAGCCCCAGGAGTCAAGGCAGGCGGACCATGGGCGTGAGACAGGCCTGGGCTCAGAAAGACAGTTGCAGAGCCTTTACTGGGGCATCGTCATTACTGCCCCTAGTCACGTCAGGGCTTTCGATATCAGACATTAGGTAGGACATTGCAGTCTCTTTCAGGATATTTCACCCCAAAAATCCATGGTGTGCTGCCTGTTTGTCCCTCTCTCCCTTGGTTCTTGGCAGCCTTTGATCCTTCATGTCTCAGAATTGTGTCTTTCTGTAAACATCATCTGGTTGGAATCTACTAGTGTGTAGCCTATTTGGATGGCCACTCCCACTCGTGGATTTGTAGACTTAACAAGTACATGAAGACAGAGCAGGTCCAGCACCCTTATCCAGTCAGTCCCCGGCCACTATGATAATTGTTCTCTATTCATTTCACTTATCTGAGTGATGGAGGAAGGTGGGAAGAGTAGGAAAAGGAGTGAGAGGGTGGTGTGAATGCCTCCGGGATGGGTTAGATGTCAGAGGAAGTCCATTTTCTCCTCATGTGTAGGCTTCTGGGATTGAATTCAGGTCACCAGGTGTGTGAGCGAGCACCTTACCTACTGAGCTCTCTGGCTTGATGCTACTCTCCATAGCTTGGAGCTCGGCCTTTTCCAGGCAGTCATCTGATTGGGGGTGGAGCCTCAGCTTGCTTCCTTTCCAGCCCCATAGGGTTAGTGATGTGCACAACGCCTGTCTGTCAATCTGTCCCTTGTGGCACCACATTGTGTTGTTTTCGTTTTTAGTGTTTATGAAAAACCAACTTCAAGGCCGCATGACTTAGAGACTGTCTGTTAGCATGGATTTTTATTTCACCTGGGCAGTCCCCAAGAAGAGGCCGAGGCAGCAAACACCTGTTTTGGGAGGCCTCCCAGACTGTCTTCAAGGCCCAGCTGCTTTCCTCCATGTTCGCAAAGATTTGATGTTTCGTTTGAGTATTCTGGGCTGCCTGAGAAGGCATCAGACTGCATCATCTTGGGCTTCCTTTGCACCTCCTCGATGACTGGTGACTCTGGACATCTTCCTATCTGTCTGTCATCCAAGTTCTGTGTTCTCTTAAATGATGTATATGTACGTTCATGTTACACTTTGGATTAACTAAGATGTGAGATTGGTTCCTTCTTGCTGTGGTGTCAAGTTCTAGCACCATCTGATTTCTACCACCTCCAGTGATGTTTGTGCCCCAGCTCACGTCTTCTCACTGCTGGTCCACTGTTTTGTGGACTTTCTCTCCCACTGATTCACATGTTCATCTTCCTCCCAGTAAGACTTTAGTTTTTAAGGACAAACAAAACAACCCTGCAAAAGATGGAGCAGAAATAAGGAAAAAATAGAGAAGTATGTGTGGAAACTGCTTCTTGATTTAAGACCATAAGCAATAGTAGTTCTTGACTTCCTGTCCATACTTGTCATAAGGATCTTTTTCAATTAACTGTGAATCTCCATTTAGCTCCGTTAAGTCTAAGATTAAATTAAAGAGCAAATTAATTGAGAAAAAGTAAAATAAATTCTATTACATTACGCACCGACCCAGAGGCGTGCAGTGTAACAGATGCTGATTAAACTTACCCAGGTCTCTTTGCAGAGGAAATTAATCTCAAGACGCCTGGGAGCCACACTGCTGTCTGTCGGCAGGGACTGCCTGAGTTGTTGTTCACTGCTCAAGCTCTGGCCCTGCCACTTCTAAATGGTCTCTTCAATCCCTTGCTTCATCTGCTTGCGGGGTGTAGGGTAGGGTGTCCTCTTTCCACTTGTGAGCTTGAGTGTGCCCTTGAACTTGTGTGATAACCCAGCTATTCAAGAGTGATTGCCTAGCAATAAAAATTTCCCTTAAGGAAATTAAAGAACATATTAAGTAGCCATATAACAGAATTTATGATTATTGTAAACACAGGAACCAGGTGATATAGCTCTACTCCCTGTTAAAGTCTACTTTATATGGAGCAAATGCAACTTAGAGGATAACAGAAAGCCTGCTTGGTTGCAAAGCTCTTTGCTGGAGGAGGTGTTGACAAGCCAGCCGCGTGATCCATTGCATTGCTGTTCTTTGCCGTGTCCCCCTGGCTCTCCTGCAGTCGTGCTCCAGCATCACTGACAAAACTGCTCTAGCACTTTCATTGGCGTGTTTTTGCAGTAAAGTGGTTCAAGGGTTTTGACTTAGAGTGTGTTGTTACACAGAAACCTATTCTCTGATTTCCTCTTTCAGATGGAAAGTGGGTACTAGGTAGATATATGAACATATGGACAAATATGCAGACAGATGGGTGAATAAATGAAAGAATGGATTCTTCTTCAGTGGGTAGCAGAGTGAATATGGAAATGTCTACAGACAGTCAGTGGGCAAAAGTGTGGATGGGTGGATGTGCAGAAGGATGGGTGGCTACACTTGTAGCTGCCATGTATACCATGTGTGGTTGTTGAATCATTGGACCCCACTGCTCTCTTCACCACACTGACTGGCCCTATAATGATTTGCTGAAAGCCTTGAGGTTGGAGCAACATGTGTCCACTGTGCAGGATGTGGAGACTCTGATGGCAAAATCTGAGCCATGTTCCTCAGAAGCACAGCTTTGGCTCTTGAGGTCACATGTGGCGTGGTGCTTCCCTCCTGGCTGAGGCCCACAGCTGGCCTCTTGTAATGTGTACATCGAGCTGCTCTTTAACCTAACATCGCTGTAATAGCAAAGGCACAGTTCTATGCTGATTTCCAGTTTAAGCAGCACTGTCTTCAAATAACATTTTAAAATTATGCAAGTGTAGCATTATACATCCTCACGGAACTATGTAAGTGCAAACATGTAAAATCATGACTACATTCTGTTCCCCTTGTATTTAATACTTACCCGAATGCATGTTTTCCTTATGGAATTTTTACAAACAAATATAGGGATACAAATGCAAATTCATACTGATGAAATACTATTTTTTTTTGAAATACTATTTTTTGTACATCTTCAGAGCCATATTATCTATGCTGTCATAGTTATTATGTATACATGTCAACTTGATGGTTGAGGGTTTGAGCTCTGGGCACATTTGTAGGGAATTGATAGTTGAGTTAAGCCTAGAGAGAACCTGAAGGAGGTTGTCTAGTTGATGGGGTAGACCCAGGTAGGACTAGGCCCTGAACTGGTGAATAAAATACAGAGAGCTGGTTGAGGAAGTTCGCATCCTTGTGTACACTTGGCCAGACATCCTGGTCTGGCAAGTAAGGATTGTCCTCTCAGCCGTTATGTAGAGATGGTGTGGCCAGTTTTCTTGGCCCTGGTATTGGCATGAACTCTCCTGTCAAGCTGGATTAAGAACTGTAATAGTTGTAAGAGAATAAACTCCTTGTTCTCTTAAGCTGTTTGATGGTGGTTTTCAGCAACCATGCAGGTGAACTGCTACATATTCTGTCACTTTTTTGCTACTTCTCTGCGTACTTCTCAAAAAGTGAATAGCAAGAACAGAAGCAGCTGTCACAGCTGACATGCTCCTTCCTACCTTGGAGCGGGTCAAGTCCTAAAGTAGGCTAAAGCAGAAAGCAGTAGACACCTTGAGTATTTCTAAAATGCAAAGTACGTTGCTGGAAAGATGTCTCAGGTGTTAAAACTCTGTTTCGTAAGCAGAAGGTCCTACATTCGGATCCCAGATCCCACGTAAAAGTGCTAGGTGGAAACAGCAGCAGCCTGCACTTCTGACCCTGGTGGGAAGAGACCGAGAAATCCCAGAGCAAAGCAAGAAGGAGGTAGAACCAATTCAGGATGATTCCTGAAGTCACCCTTGGGCCGACCTCCACAAGGACATACAGGACCCTCTGACACTCTCTCTCTCTCTCTCTCTCTCTCTCTCTCTCTCTCTCTCTCTCTCTCAATAAATCTTTTTTAAAAATAAAGTGCAAAGCATATTCCTTCATCCGTGGGTGGCCAATCAAAACGTCTCTTCCTCAACTGAGACCCGTTCCTGGAGATGCTCTGGTCTTCTCCATCCAAACTGCACTGAGTTCTTCACGTAGTCAGAGCCACTGGGGACCCAGGGCCCCAAAGCAGTGAGACCTCAGTGTCAGACCCTGGGCTTAGCCTCGAACCCTTTGCCTACCTCACTTTTGCTGTGTTCTAAAAAATGATTTCGCTTTACTGAGTATCAAGCATTCCAGTTGGGTGTTTTAGGGGTCACGCTTGCCTTCACCCACACTTCAGTACTTAATCAGCAATGCTGAAATTCATGCGACTGCTCATCTACTTTACCACTGGAAAATAGACTTGAACCGGGGAGCCAGGGCCCGTGACACCCAGTGGACACGTCAGCCTGTGTAGGTCACAGAAGGACAGGAGGTGACACTGACGTGGCAAAGTGTAGTGGATAGTTCGCAGAAGGTTGTGTAAAACCGTTTAGCCAGGTCACCTGGATATCATAGGGGATCGCACCAGAGCTGCTGTGAACTCTGCAGGGATGAGGAGTACGGATGAGACAAACAGAACAGGGCAGCCTTCCTCTCAGTTCTTGTGCAGTAGATTTAGTGGGATGTGAATTCAACAGCTGGGTCTTGAGCGTGGTGCATTTCCTGTAAGCAGCAGGTGTTCCTGACAGGCAGCCAGAGACCTGCTAGTGCCTACCATCCAAGGGTAGCCATATGTGCCTGGGCACAAGATAAAGCTGAGTGCTCACAGAGCTTAGTGCATTTCAGACCTGCCAGTCCTTTGTCTCTTCCATATACTGCAAAGCCCTAACGTTGCTTCCAAACTCTTTCCCAGGGCCACTACAGTACGTTATAAAGGGAGAAACCTGCGGATCAAGGCACCCATGTGCCGGGCCCTGAAAAAGCTCTGTGATCCAGATGGTAGGTAACCAGTGAAAGTAAGAAATTGGTGTGTCCTGTAGCCCACACAGTTGTTTTGTTCATTCCATGATGGACAGGCCAGAGTGCTTCATTTAATCCTGTCCTGAAAACAGGTCTTTACTTTTATTATGTAATGTGTGTACATGTGTCCCAGAACATGTGTGGGTTAAAGACCAACTTTCGGGGGTAGGTTCCCTTCACTGTGTGGCTTCTGGGGATTGAATTCAAGTCTTCAGACTCAGTGGCGAGGTCCTTTACACTCTGAATCGTCTTCTTGGTCTTGAAATGCTTCAGCAACAACCACGCGTCCACTGGGCGTTTTGGGCAGCATTCTAGCAGATGGGCAGCACCGTCGGCAGTGAGCCTGTCTGCCACTCTGCCTTGGCAAGTGTGGGGTTCTGTTCCCCCTGCCAGTGCCCCTGTGCTTCAGCCACAGTTAGGCAGTCCCCAAGCAGTCTCTCTCCTTGTTTTTTTGTTTGGTTTTGGCTTTTTTGTTTTTGGTTTTTTTTGTTTGTTTGTTTGTTTTCTTCAAGATTGGTCTCCACTAGACATCGATAGTCTTCCTTTTGCAGGTCTGAGTGATGAAGAGGACCAGAAGCCAGTGCGTCTGCCCCTGAAAGTCCCCGTTGAGCTACAGCCTCGAAACAACCACGCCTGGGCACGAGTGCAGAGCCTGGCTCAGAACCCGCGCCTCAGGTGACATGGCCTTTAACATGAGAAGGGTCCACTGTTTGGGCAGGACTGTGCGCGTGTAGAGAGGATCCCAGTAAGAAGCACTTTGCCCAGTGTGATGATATCAAGTGAAGACAGAGCTGGGAAATGGTTTTTCCTGAGGAGACGCCACACAGAGCTGCCTTCCCACCTCAGATAGAAGTTTCATGACAAATTGACAACAAACCCACCATTTAATTGGGCTTCCGTACAGAAGCAGGGTGAGAAGAGGAGGGAAAACGTGGACAGCTCGCCACAGCTCACCCTAGCAGGGCCAACAGCCTTCCGCAGCACCTACTCCCTAGGCCCCTCCCAATGAGAGGGCACGTGGGTGGCACGTGAACAAGCACCCCTCTGTTACTGACAGGAAAGATGGCGGCTATTTGTTTCGAGGAATGCACCACACACAACAGGAACCAAGTGAGAGACTGTCATGGTTAGAAGTTTAAGTGCAGCACAGTCTTTGTCTCTCCTAGAAAGTTTCTACCATCTCTCTCTGGCTCCCTGGAGATTTGAGTGTGTGCAAGGCGCCATGTGCCATTTACTTGGTGTGTTAAGCGGAGTAAAAGTCACGCTGTGTAAAAATGTTAGCTGCTTGAAAGTTTACACTTGAGTTAAACAGCCTCCACCGCAGTCCACTCACAGAGTATTTTATCCCGAGCTGTGCACCTGAGAGCATCGCTCACTACAGCCTTCCTCTCTGGACACTTCCTGTCTGCACTCATACACAGGAGCCTGCCCTTACTGCCCTGCTGCTCTTGAGGTTTACCCACGGTGCAGCACTCGTCAGTGCTTCATCACATCCTTGTGTGCGTTTTACTTTCTTAGGGCTACTTTGAGCTGGGAGCCTCCACTCTGAACTAAAACATGGCCAGTAGAACAGGCGATGATGTTTCTAGTGTCATGTCCTGGCCGATTTGCACTGGGAATAACTGTTCTATATCACTTCTTTCAGCTTCTCATGCATCTGCTGATGCTTAGGAAAGGGAGCTGAAGTTCCTGTGGATGCCCCGTCCAGTGCCTTCTGATCTGTTCTGTGGTTTTAATTCAGCCTATAGGGCTCTTCCAAGGGCAGCCTCTGTTCTAACAGCCTCCCTTTTGTCATCACAGGATGATTGTGGAACTACACCGAAAAGTGTCTAGCCTGATCGAGTTCTTGAAGCAGAAGTGGGCACTCCATGAAGTGAGAATTGTATCTTTTTCCAGCTTAAGCAGACCTCCCACACATTCAAGCTCCTGCTTGGGAACAAGATCTTGCTTCTTAGTTCATATCATTTCTGTGGGATCCTATGGCAACCCATAACCCCGGGCTAAGGTACAGAGAGTCCTTTCTGTGACCTCCTTCTGATGATGGCACTGTCCCCGCCACCTCTCCCTGCTTTGAATGGTCAGCTGTCTGAACCATAGGACCAGTTTCTCCATCAGTAGATTGAGTGTGCCATGACCCAGGCAGCTTCCCTTTTGTTCCTAGCTAGATGATGCCCCTGCCTACCCAGCCTGTGGATCATCCGATGGTAGTTTCTTGACAGCAGCTGCCTGGGCCAGCATGCTTGGTAATGGCCTGCTCATAAGGCAGATGGGAGCTGCAGGCATGTCGAGGAGTGGTGATGTGGCTTGATCGAGGAGGGTCCTCACCTACAGGTGCAGTCTGTGCTGTTGCTCCTTGACGGTGTGTCCAGCGGAAGACACTCGAGGAGAGGCAGCTGCAGAGTTCAAGCACAGTGCACACCCAGGAGAAGGTGGCATTGCATCTGTTCCCTGGCGAGAACTGCACGCTCACGCCACTGCCTGGTGTGGCCCGCGTAGTACACTCCAAGGCCTTCTGTACTGTGCACTGGCAGGAAGGTGGCCGGTGCAAGCAGGGGACCAAGGACACCCATTCACTCCCTCCGGCCCAGATCCTGGGCATCCAGAGTGGGCAGGGCACGGCCCGGGGCCAGGTGAAATGCCCCAGGGGTAGCACTGAGGGCAGGGGTGGAGGGCGGCCTGCTCCCACTGCGGATACCTCACAAAGTTCTGGAGAGAGTTCCCCTGAAAGTGCCCCTGGAGAAGGAACAGCCCCGGGTCTGAGCAGCCCGGATGCTCCTGACAGACCTGCTCATGGGCACCAGGACTCTGGGCCACAGCTTGAGAAGACCCCTGTCGAAGGCAGAGACAGCCCTACCCAAGAGAAGGGGGTCCTGCTGTGTTCTTGCGGCCAGCCTCCAGACTTGGAAGATGAGCTCTCGCTCCTTGACCCCTTTCCCCGCTACCTGAAGTCTTGTCAGGACCTCATCATCCCAGAGCAGTGCCGCTGTGTGGACACGAGGCCTGGGAAAGAGCACCCTTCTGGCAGAACATCTTCCCCTGAAGCACTTGCCCCCAGCAGCAGGGAAGGTGCTGATCTTGGTCCCCTCGGACCAGACTCTCAGCCCGGCCCTGGCCCCCTGCCGGATGTTTGTACTAAAGACCTAGTGGATACACCCACAGAAGAACTCCAAGACAAGAGGAACCTCTCAGAACCTTTGCTGTCTCAAGGACAGCCTGCCCACAGACCCCCGAAGGAGGTTCCGTCCAGCCGGCTGGCCCAGCAGCTGCGTGAAGAAGGCTGGAGCCTGCAGACCTCTGAGGGCCTCACTCTGGCTGAAGTCTACCTCATGATGGGCAAGCCCAGCAAGCTGCAACTGGAGTACGACTGGCTTGCGGTGCTGGGCCCTGAGCAAGCCTCAGCAGGGCAGGGCCACAGCGCCCCTCCCCACCCTGTGCCCCCAGCCCGCCACCAGCAGCGCCTCCTGAGCTGCCTCCTGAGGCTCATCTCCACCGAAGTCCACCCTAAACTGGTGAGTGGTTTGGGGGGGAAGAGGTTCAACCCAGCCAATGCGAGGGTCAGTCATGCTACAGTGACATGAACTGTATCGCTCAAGTGCCCCAAGGCCAGGCTGATAGTAAAGGGAACCATAGTTTTGTCTGTGTTCGAGTGGACTCAGGGTGGCCCAGCAGGAGATATTGAAGTTAGCAAGCTTGCAACGAGGCAGTGATTAGCCGAAATGCCTTTGACCTTTGGAGCTGTGTCCTGTCATGTACCTAAAGGAGGAGGTCAGAGCAAGGCTTTGAGCAGTTGAAGGCAGTGGGAGGTTCTAGCCTTAGCCCCAGCTGGAATAGAAGAGGGACAGTTTGGAAGTGTAGTATATAGAGTGGCAAACGGGGAACTCCCGATATTGAGTGGCTGGCAGTCTCAGCACCATTGGGACTTTGTTAGATGTGGAATGCTAGATCCCAGGCCCCGCCATTCTAGGATCTAAGACAGGAGCACTAAGATTGAGCCAGCCTGAACTCAAAAGAAGTGGAAGATAGAGGAGAGAAATTATAGGGAAGGTCTGTAGACTGACTGCACCCCCAGGTGATTCGATGACCCTTGCTGAGACTGAAGATCTTGGGGCAGAGATGTGTCACCTGTCCTGTGCTTTCCCCACATTGCCGCATCTGCCTGGCCGAATTGGAGCAAGCAAGCAGCCCGAGAGGCCCGAGACGTGTTTGCTAGTGTCAGCTGTGACGCTCAGTCGGAGGTGAAAGAAATGGGAACCTCGAGGCTAGCAGAAAGGCACAAGGGCACTAGGCGACTGGCATTGCAGTGGAGAGGGAGGTTAGAGCAGCGTAGCCATGCTAAGGGGCCGACAGCAGCTGTGGACTCCACATGTGAGGAGAGGAGCTGAGAGTCACGGCATCTCCGCATGTTCCTGTGGTTGTGACACCAGCCATAGGAGCAGCGATGGGGTTGCTGGAGGATTTCTCCATGGAGCCCTAGCACGGGGACTCATCTTTTTTAGGGCCTTGAACACCTGTGGAGTTGGGGACCAGGCAGAGGGTTCTTTATGGAATAAGTTGGTTTGATCCAGAGGTTACTATATAGTCTTAAACTGAACTTTTATGCTAACTTTTTTTTAAGGCAAATTATTTTCATTTGCCATCCTGCAATTCCTCCAGCACTGTAGATTCTGCTCAGAGTGGATGAAGCCACACTGTGCTTGAAAGGCTGCTTGTCTGTCTTGTGCAGCTGCTTCCAGGCAAGAGAGCAGGCAGGAGTCTGTCTACCTGGCTTTCACATCTTTCAGTGGTTTTTAGAACTGGAGAACCAGCTTATAATGCCAGTATTTGGGAGACTGAGGCAAGAGGATCACTGGAGTTGAAAGCCAATCCAACAGTTGTACTTTATGAGAGCTATAGAGTGAAATCCTGCTTCAAAGCAAGGAAAAATGGTTGCAACTGAGAAATTACTTTGGAGCATGCCAGGATCAGGTGTGCTTTGAACTTGTAACCTTTGCTGCACAGGAAATGATTGGCTGTGAGCTTTGGACAATCTGAGGTCTTGGGGCAAATCTCGCACACACGTATCCTCAGGTATTTGTGTCAGACCCATTATCAAGCTGAGCCTGTACTTTTTTTTTTTTTTTTTTTGCCATTGTCTGTTCTGTTCAGGTTCTGGAAGCAAACACAGTGTCAACAGCCTCATCGAGGCCTTTGCAGGAGGAACCGTCCACAACCCCCCCAGGAAAAGTGGTAACCATCAGCTCTCGTAGCCCACGCTGCCCTCGAAACCAGTCTGCTCTCCGCAACAGCAAGACTTTCCCGCCCAACTCTGCTCCTGGCTCCCCAGGTGAGGCTCAGGCTGCCTTAGCAGCCTTCAGAGTCGGCCAAGGCTGAGCACAGGCCTGCTGCCTGCTGTCACCAGGGGCATAGTAGGTGATGCGGGATACAGAATCACTCCAGGAGCATAGAGGACCTGCTTTGTGTGAGATGCAGAGGATGGGGGCATCTGAGGTTGGTAGAAGCCTCTGTAACATGCTGTTTGTGGCTTAGAGGTGCTGAGAAGTGTTGACCAGTGAATCTGTGGCAACTATTTTATGTGTATTTTATGTATGACAGCAATTTAATCCAGTGTTGGAAAGAAAGATGGAGTGTCCTGCCTGTCAGTATATCCTCTAATTACATCTGCAAAATAATTTTTTTGTTTTGTGGTATTTGGGATAGAATCCTAGGATACCATACATACTAATAAGACAGAATCTCACTCTGCGCTTCCTAGCTCTAAGAAATAATTTAATTCTGTCTCAGGGTACATAAACCCCAATATACCCTAATTCCTAGGGCATCAATTCTGCCTGCTTTAAGTCTTCTGCTTTTGAAAAATGAAATAGATTATCATGACTAGAGTGGTTGATCTCTGTATGGATTTCAGGAATACACAAGAAGCTTGCTCTGTGGTGTCTGCCGTTTCCAGCCCGTGTGCTGGGTTTCTCGGGACACTTCAGGCCAGATGGTTCTCCCAGAGAGGATGAGGGCAGAGCGGCCAAGGACTCAGCACGACGTGCAGCATCTGCCCAGTGTCTGCTGGGACGGTGTGTGCTCTGTACACACAGCCTTGCCTCTGCCTGAACAGGCGGAACGTGGTCCTGCGTGGGTGCAGCAAAGATCCTCATTTTTTGGGCAAAATAGACCTATCCTGTGGGGTCCTCATCCTCCGAGATGATTTTCTCCTCAGAGAACATTGCTGGCTCTGTGATTTCTCTGACTTACTACTTTGTGGAAGGTGTGCTCCATGGACCGTTTGCTCGACAGTCCTGTCTGTGGCCTGGGAGGCTGGAGGCTATGCTGCTGGGGACACACTGGCAGTTGCCTGCCACTTTCTTCAGATGCCCCCCAGGAGGAAGTCTCTAAGCCACTGGTCCTCAAAGGTGAAGGCATGTTCCCTGATGGAGACCAATTGTTGGCTTGTTTCTGCTTCTACTTTGTTTTGATGTCCTCTCTCTGTTGAGGATGTTTATAGGTTCAGGATCCCTATGCCTTTGCCTAGAGAGCCTGGCATTTTTCTAGAATAAGCCATACTTAGCTGGGACAAGAAGGTGCTTCTCAGCCTGATTACTGACTGGGTTGCAACAGAGCTGTTGTAAAATGAATGTGTTTTTCTGTTTGGGGTTCAGTTTTATATAAAAATTAGAGAATTTTGACCATGACTCAACAGATGACAGATGATTATTTTGGGGCCTGTGAGCTGTGTCTGCTTTGCTGTTGCTACATGAATTGTGTCACCAGAGACGTGGTAGCACTAATGGCGCCCTTCCTTCGCTGACTCTACAGAGAGAGCCGCCGCCTTCTTTGCCAGCTAGAGCCCAAGGCTCTCTGGCTCTGGGGTCTTGGGCGGCAGCACTGCTGAACATCTAGCAGCAGCGACGTCGCCCTCCAGAGGCTCAGTCCTCGAAGGTCGGTCCAGAAACCGGGCAAGGTGGGGCTTCAGGGCTGTGAGACAGGAATGGTTGGAAGTTCTTCCCAGTTCTTCCAGCAGGACACACCTTTCCATGGAGGTGACGTGATCGTGTGTTAGCATGTGACTCTCCTCTTTGGGTTACAGCTTTGAGGAGCGCCCCAAGGCCTCTCTTAGTGGCTGGCCCTTCCAGCAAGGGAAACCAAGACTCTGACGGTGGCCTCTTTGCTGTCCCGACAACTTTGCCGCCCAACAGCCGGCATGGAAAGCTGTTCTCTCCCAGTAAGGAGGCAGAGCTGACATTCCGCCAACACTTGGACTCCATCACTGTGAGTGCCGGGAATACCAGTTTGGGTGACCGTGGAGTACTGTGCGGGCGGAGGGCCTGTTCCTGAGATTCATGCTCTCTGTCTCTCACAGATGCAAGCAGACTTCTTCTCAGCGAAGCCCAAGAAGCTACGGAAAAGGCACCTTCGGAAGCCACTGGTGGTCCAGGTGGGAGCGTTGCTCAAGTCTTTGGCTCATGTCCCTCCTCTCAGCCAAGTTAGCCAGGGAACATTGTTTTCTTCTAGGTCTCAGGATTTCAAGTGTAAAGTAGGGTAAATTCCTGCTCCTTTTTTCTCTCTCAATTTAAAACGGAGAAAAACTAAGAGCAGCCATGATGAAGCCCAAAGGAAGCAACACATAATGAAGAGTCTTCTATTAACATCGACAGTCATTTGTGGAAAAAGTCTGTAGTTTGCGTTCCAGGAATGTTCAGGTTGGAGTGTCTCTGAGAGCTGTTGGAATGTGGGTTGATGACATGCATCATCGGTCACCCAGGGCACAGGCTGTCAGAGGCAAGACTTTGCTGAGGTGTAGTGAGTGACAGAAGTACCCACAAATGCCATGTGCAAGCCTTGGCAGACAAAGGCCACAGGCACCCAGGAAGACAATGTCATTTCAGAACAGTTGTTACCCTTTTGGAAGTCTTCTCTCTCGAGATTAGGTTATTTTAAAACAAGAGGTGTGCTGAGCGCCTGAGACCTAGCACTCAGACTGATGGCACAGGAGGAGGCTGCAGAGTAAAACTTGTCACAGAAAACAGAAAGGAGAGTTGCAGAAGGGGTCGTCTCGTGAGCCCTCTCAATCCCCCATGGCTTCTGCTCTTACTGCCATCTTTGTTCTGTGGGTGGAAAACGCTTTCTGGCTGGGCACAGACGCTGCAGCTGTCAGGTCCCAGGGTCAGAAACTCAACCGTAGGGTCCAAACACAGCCTGTTGTTTGATTGTTTAAAACAGCTTTATGATGTGCCATAAGGCTCACCCATTTAGCCACCATAGTTGATGGGTCTTGGTATGTGTTGGGTGTGTCCAGCTCACAGTCTCCTCCCAGCATGTCCTTTTCACCCACAAGAAGCCCTACGCCAGGCAGCCAGTCAGTTTACCTTAGGGCTCTGTGACTTCCCTGTTCTCTCTGAGTATTTCCTCAAATGGAATTGCACGATAAATGTTTTATTCCACTTAATGTTTTTGTAAATAAAGCTTTGTAGCCATAGTCATTCCTGTCCATACTGTCTGTAGCTGCTTTCCTACCACAAAGGCAAGGGTGACCTCAAAGTCCAAAATACTATCTGTCTGTCCCTTTGTGGATACAGCTTTCTGAACATGACCCTAGTCAGGGTATGGGCAGAGAGAGAGAGTGTGCGGAGCTGTTAGCCAAGTCATCCTACCACCATCTCTGGTCTCTACCGACACCAACATCCTGAGGAGTTCTTGGTTTAACCTGAGGAAAGGTTTAAAGGGACCTTGAGTCCTTTGTATCTGAGCAGGGAGTGGCGAACGCATGCCAGGCTAAAGTGCCCCAAGACTGTGCTTGCAGATAACTCTACGTGCGTTGTTGTCTGTGGTCAGTGTAGGTCCTTCTTAGCTGAAAAAGAAACCTCAGGATTCTGTTGTTTTCATGCATGACACTGGGAAGAAGCATCTCTGGCCTCAGAACTTCTGTCCCAAGAGTCCCTGATGTCCTTCATCCTGCTTGCTGGCACAATCATCCGTGCACCATAGTAGCCCAGCCACAGCTGCAAACATGTCTGTGGACTTAGTTGCTGTCCGGCCAAATCTAGAACAGCAGTCAGTTTTAACCCAATCATTGTTTATGCTGGTTCATTCTCTTGGACAGAGTCTGGGCTTCCTTTCAGAGAGGCCTGGAACGGCAGGGCGAGCAGCCAGCCTGCGCCCGTCTTGGACTGCAAAGCAGCGCCTGCACACTTGCACCCAGCTCACTTGCCTGGAGTATTCTTTGCAGCTGAGTTTCTAAAGTGTCTTTCTCTCTCTCTCTCTTTTTTTTTTTTTTTGGTCACAGTGTCTTCTTGTCAGTTCAACTATTTGTATTTTCTCTTCACAGAGAACACTGCTGCCTCGACCATCTGAGAATCAGTCCCACAATGTGTGCTCCTTCTCCATCCTGTCTAACTCTCCCATAGCTGGTAAGGCTGGTGTCCATGGGAATCTTTGCTGATTCTACTAGTGTGTAATGTGTGCACCCACAGCACAGAACCTGGTTGTAGTGGCTGGCACAGCTGGCAGGTAGCTGGAGGACACCTTCTTTGGTGCTGTCCATCATGTCCTTGCTGGCTACCGCACTAATTCAGTTTCATGGGACACTTGCTGCTCACCCAAGCCCTTTATGAGATGAACATGTTCTTGAGGCCTAAGGAGCACACATCGCACATGTGTAGATTCAGAGAGGGCCTGGTGGATTGTGCTTGCCGTGCCTTGTCAGTCTCCTTTCCCTCCTGACTCTGCATCCTGGGCAATTGCCGTCCTGCTGAGCTGTCTCCCGCCCCCCAGGTCTCGCGTCTTTTTCTCATGCTTGTTTTTCCATAGAAAACCACAGAAGACCTAGCAGGGTGAAACCCAATTGTAGTGGCAAAAGCTTTTTTTTTGAAGGTTTAAATTTTTATTATACAAAGAGCTATGTGATCTCTTTCACTGGGTAAATGTCTTCCACAGTTCATTCAACCTGATGAAGTATATGTCCTTTGTACTGATGGAAACACCGTCAGCACATATTCAGCCTGTATTTAGGAATTAGACAATGGTCATTTGAGCAGATGTGACAGGAGTGGAAACTCTGGCTGAATTTTATAGGGCGACTCCATCAGGACTGCTGATGACTTATCTTGCCAGTGGCAGAAATTTTATCCCCAAGTCTAATGTGATGCGCTGGCTACCTCTAGGACTGTGCCTATCTGGAGACCTCGTTGCCCTTGAGCACCATCCTCATTCCCAGGGACCAGCACAGGTCCCCAGGCTCCTCTTCCTTTTGGGCCTTCTGTGGTGTGACCTGTGAGCCCCTCAGTTAGCACGTACTTGTTGTGTTGACCCCCAACTGTGTCAAGAAAATCTCCCAGATCCCTGTTTTGCACTGTAGGACATGGGCAGGATGACTGACTGACTGTTTTTTTCTCCCTTTTACAGGCAGAGGCTGGTTCCGGCCCATCCAGTCTTCTCTGGCCAAAGCAACGCTATCTCGGCCTATTGTACCCAAGGTCCTCCCATCCCAAGCTACAAGTCACCTGGCCAGTAAGTCAGTAACATGCACAATAATACCCACTGTGGGAGGTTCCTAGGTTCCTGCATGACTGTTTTTGTCACGAGTCTTTATAATACGCTCTTCTCCAAGACTTTCTTCTTGCTTTTCAAAAAGACATTAATCCTCCAGTTCTTTGTTGCAGCAAAGTGTGAGGGACCAGCTGTCCTGAGCTCTTTGGGGACTTCATGGGCATCATGGGGCAGAGTTTGATCGACTGTCACTCCTGTTACCAGGTGCCATTGACCTAGCAGCTCAAAGTGCTGGCATCATTCCAGGAAGCCCCCTGTCAGTCTTGGACACTGACAGCTCATCTGGTATCTCTCCACTGTCTTCAGAAGAGGTGACCACTGCCGTCTCAGGGCAAGATGCCACTGGACCCAAGACCACAGATCCCATCCCTGCCGTGGGGGTGAGTGTATTCACAAAGGGCTGTTTGGTGTCAACACTTGCTGTAAGTGCTTCTGGGGCTTCTGAGTGGAGGGTGTGCTGAGTGGTCCTAACCCCTCTTTTTCCTGATTCTCTAAGTGCTCTGGTTTCTTTGCCTATCTGAAGGGACTTGGGGTAGGTCAACCCCATGTAGATCCAGGGACTGAGATTCAAAGACAAACTTCTTACAAAGTCTTTTGGAAGCAGCAAAAGCTTTCGAGTGCAGAGCCAACACTCTTGAGAGTGACTGTCCAGAATTTCTAGCCTAGAACACAATCCACCTCTGTACCCCTGTCAGGAGTCTGAAGAGACTGGAAGCATCTTTCCCCTAGTGCTCCCAGGCAAGTGCCTCCGTCACAGTGTGCTATCCACTCACTGGTGTTTTTGTCATTCTTCCAGGGCACAAGTGACCCATTTATCAGTGTTGCAAGACCAGAGCAAGAGCCAGTGACAGATGGGTTTCAGGTATAGTGCATTTTGGGGTCGTAGTCCCCCACCCTCCTAGGTGTGCAGACTCTGGCGCCCAGCAACTTCGTTGCCTTTCTACTCACCCTGCCTACTGCCAGGTGATGAATGAGCCCAACTGTCCCTGGTGTTATCTTCCTTTGTTCAGACCCAGGTTTCCTGGGCTGAGGAGCAAGAAGCCATCAGCTGGCAGCCTCCTCAGCCTTGCTGTCCATTTGGTGCTACCTGTGGAAGCAGGTCCACCCCACCTGGGCTGGGCTTTCTTCTCAAGAAACATGTTCCCTGAGTATGTGCCTCCCTTGGGAAGATGTGAGACCCACATTCAGCTTTGGTTGCTGTGGTGGAGACAGAGGCTGCATGTTCTGTTGGGAGTGGTGAGCAGCACTTAGTGTCTGAACAGCACCTGTCCCTTCCAGCAGGGCTCATCTGTTCTCTCCTTGGCTGAGCCGAACAAGCCCTCTCTTCAGAATGGCCTTTCCACGCCTCTCCCTTCATCAGAGAGTTCTAGCACCCATCTCTCCCCACCCAATGTTTCTGCTCTGCTGGACATCTCCCTGCCTGGCCCACCTGAAGATGTTCTCTCTCAAGGAGAATCGGCCACGCAGATCAGCGACTCCATCATCGAGATTGCCATCAGCTCTGGCCAGTATGGTAAGTACAATGGATTGCACACCTTTCCAGATTCTCACCAGGCATGCCTAAGGGGCACGATTTTCCTAAGTGTTTGCAAAACATACATTCCACCGCAGCTGTCATCTTTGAACATTGAGTATTTGCCACTAAAAGTGGCAGGTTGGGGGAGGGAGGGGGTCTGTGCTTGGCACCCGGGGCTGCTGATGGTCTCAGGTTGGCTTGTTCCTGGTCTTGAGATGAGAGCGCAGTGAACTCTACTGGTTGCACCTGGAGGTGGTCTGCGCCACAGAGACGCCTTAGAGGCCCTGGCCCTGCTCATGCTCCGTGGACTGTTGCTGTGGCACTTGCTTGGGGCTTCAAACAGATGTGAGTTCACAGCCTCTGAGCACATGATGGGGACAGACTTGTTAGGTGAGTTGAGCGTTTCTTCAGTAGTAGTTTGGGAGCATTGTGCACTCAGCAGAGTGGGATTAGGCAAAGCATGTCCTTTGTAGGGCTGGCACAAGCTCCCGGGAGATGGCTTGTGTAGCACTCTGGACAACCAGTGCTGGATGTTGCCGTGTTCTACATTGTGCACTTCCTGCAGTGTGCAGCTACCTTGAAACTCTCCAGTCCTTGTCTACAGACACTGCTGTCCCTCCATGTGAGCCCAGTGGGTCCTGATTTTCCTCGCTTCAGCAGTACACAGCCCTTGCCTCGTGCTGCTTTGTTTCTGGGGTTTGGAGAAATGCCTCTGACCGGGAACTTTGGTTGGCAGGTGAGGGAGTCCCTCTTTCTCCAGCAAAACTGAATGGCAGCGACAGTTCCAAGAGTCTTCCCTCTCCGTCTACAAGCCCCCAGCCCAACTGGATTGCCTCCCCCACCCATGACCCCCAGTGGTACCCCAGCGACTCCACAGACTCCTCACTCAGCAGCTTGTTTGGTGAGTGTCTCGGAAGGGGTCCTTTTTCAAGGTCACCTGGGAATGCGTGGGATGTGGTGCATCTAAATGCTGTGTGGGCCCTCTGCTGAGACTGTTTTAAGTTTTAGGAGTTACTTGCATACAGAAAAATGCACAAATATTCAGTTCATAGTCCATTGAGTGTTGACAGTCTTGTAACCTCTGGGAGCCACAGCTTAATGGAGATGGAGCGTCCATTCAACCTCCCTGGTTCTCGGGCTCTTTTTGGCGTCCTGCTAGTCTAGCTCTTCCCATAGAGCCCCCACGGGAAGAAGCAGCCGCCTTTGAGCTTTGGGCTTCTTTCTTTCTGTGTGCTGAGGTGTTCCGAAGTGGTTGTTGCAGCTTTCTCTGCACACTTTCTTGTCAGTCGTCCCCACCTGTGTGAGACTCCACACTGTTGCCTGTGTAGAACACCCTCTTCGGCACATCTGGGATTTTGTTCTTGGAGGTTTTAGAAGGTAGTGAGTCTGTAGGACTAGTCATGTGACAGACAGCCCCAGAGAAAGTGTCTCGTGAACTTGAAACTATCTTGTCAAGAAAAAAAAAGTATTTGATGGGATATTTGGGCTCAGACAGTTAAAACAGTGAACCCCTAGAAAGTGGAATTTCTCTAAGAATCACATGCTGGGAGAAGGGAGATGTTGCCTTTAGAAGAGATTTCATACAGTTCTGTCAACCTATCAGACCACCTTGCAGGATAGACTGGAGCCAAGGCAACGACAGCCAAGAATGAATGAGATCACACCTGGCCAGAACTACTTAATTATACTTGCCTCTTGCTCTCTAAACTTAAGTCTCCTGCTCCACACCCAATTGTCCCCCAAACCTGTTCTTCCCAATGTGGCCCAGTGCATAGATCTGCTTTTCACTATTACTAGTTTCTGTAATTGGTGTATTGAGCCTTGCTTATTACGGTTCTCAGGGCCAAGACTATAATCCTAAAAACTCAAGGAATAAACTTTGTCGTCCTTTAATGTGGACACTATGCCCAGTCCAGTACTTCAGTGTGTGCATCAGTAGTTGCCCAAGGGTGACATCAGGAATCATCCTGGATCACTCTACCTCTTTATTGCTTTGCTCTGAGGTTTCCCAAGCTCTGCCTTCAAGGGTGAGAATTACAGGCTGCTGCCATGTCTGCCTGGCATTTTCACTTGGGACTGGAGGAAAAGAGAAATGGAGGAGACCTCACCCCACAAGTCTTTGTTATCACAAGTACAGTGCAGACATAAGCAAAATCACAGGAAATCCTAGAAGTTTAGAAAGAACCATAGTTTTCACCAGTAAAGGATTGACCACAGAGAATATATTGCTGGGAGGACTGAGGTCGCCAGTGGAGCCTGGAACACAAGAGGTGTGGATGCGTACCCAAGTCAGCAGATGAGGAAAGCCAGTCACAGCACAGCAGTGCATCTACCCACCTTCACGCACACCTCACAGGCAGCCTGGAGGGGCCTGGCCAGGCTACCACCCCAGGCCCCAGGACCCTTGTGCCTGACTCTGCTTTCTCTCTGCAGCCAGCTTTATCTCCCCAGAGAAGAGCCGGAAGATGCTCCCAGCTACTGTTGGGGCCAACAGTGGCACCTCCTTACTGGGTCCCAGCTTGTTGGATGGGAACTCACGTGACTCGTTTGTGTCCAGGTCCCTGGCTGATGTTGCAGAGGTGAGTGGGCTACATCCATTTGTAGTCACTGCCCAGCCCGCTCTGGAGATTGTGGGTCCTGAGGACTGATCATCACAAGGGAAGGTTGGGAGGCCTCAGACTATAGGTCTGGCAGTGCTGTTCCAACTTGTCACCAGTAGCAAACCCCAAGAAACAGCTGCCCCCTGAAGGCCTCAGGACCTGCAAAGTTTGGCCTCTGGGTGTGGATCCAGGTCAGCTGTGACAGGCAGGGCGCTGCCTGGTCTCATCACATCCTCCCCTCCAGTGGCTTCAGGCCGCCTGGTTTTCCAGTCTAGTGCTGTAGAGCCTTTTGGAGGCTTAAGGATTTATGGTGTCACTTTTCCTGCCCTGGCTACAGGGGACCTTTGAGCAGCATCTCCCTGTGGTGTGTTGTGGCTGACTTCCTCTCCACCTGCTCCTTGGGCTAGACTATCTGCCCCTGCAGCCACCTACATTGCTTGTGGGTGTCCAGCCAGTCAAGGCATAGACCCAATGAGAAAGACTTGATGAAGACGTCTTACACCAAGAGGAGAGGACCCTAGAGAGCGTGAGGCCTTGCTGGTGGTTATTCTGTGGCTGCTTTGTAGTCAGACGCTTGGGGCAGCATTAGGTCAAAGGACTCCTAACACCTGGCTGAAGCAGGGGGATTGTGTGAGTTTGTGGGGGATTGCTATGAGTTTGAAGCCAGCATACAGACTTCAGAATGAGAATTTTGCCTCTGAAAACACCCTTTAACCACACACAGCTCTTGTACAATTTCCTATTTCTTAGTGTCTCAATGTGGATCCTGAGATAATACAGAATTCTAAGTTAATCCACGGCATGCTTAACAATTTAAAACACTATAAAAACAGACATAGTGACACTATAAATCTCCTAAACACAATCTGTTTGTATGTTTTGCGGACAGGAGGTGGGGAGATACATGAATGTTTTCGTGTGGGTACATTCGTGTGCATGTTGTAACAGTTACTCTTAACTATTGCTGTGAGAGAGCACTCAGAGTCAGTCAATTTAAGGGGAAAAGGAAATTTATTTGGCTTACAGTTTCAGAAGGGAGAAACAGTCTTTCAAGGCCCACCCCTTGTGACTGCCTTCCTCCAGCAAGGCTCCACCTCTCAAAGGTGCCATGACCTTATCAAACAACATGAGACCGTAAGGGACACATTTCAAAGCATGACACTTGTAGAGGCCAGAGATTGACAGACATCTTTATTTTTTTTTTTTAATTGTGTGTGTGTGTGTGTGTGTGTGTGTGTGTAGAACCACGGGAGAATTCGGAAATCACCATGGACCGCCTCTACCTCCTTGTTTACTCTGCCCCGGGATTCATAGGCTCCGCCCTACCAGGACCAGAAACGCAGGCTGCCCCTGTGGAGTCTATACGTAGGGTCTAGGATCCGAACTCAGGACCTTCTGCCTGCAAGGCAGAGGCTTAACCCCTGAGCCACCTCTCCAGCCCTGACAGACGTCTTTCTTGATTGCTGTCCACGTTATTTTTTGGGACAGGTCTCTGACCCTGGAGTTGAGATTCAGCAGGGCTAGCCAGGAGCCCCAGGATCTGCCATTTCCACACCAGTATTGGGATTGCAGGTGTTTGATGCTGAGCCTGGCTACTTTGTGGATGCTGGGGATGCATGCGAACACGTCTTCTTTCATAGAAGGGACTTACTACTCTCAACCTCATCCTCTTTCATGTAGTCTGTGACATTTCTCACACAGGACATCTTGGGGTCAGGAATGTCGAGTCTCAGACTTCGGCAGACCCCTGAGTTGGAGCTTGCTTTTTTTTTTTTTTACAAGCTCCCTGGTAATGTACTTTGGACAGTGAGCCTCACAGAACACTGTCAGCAAGTACTAGAAACACAGTCATTGCTGTGTTGTTCGGTGTGTTCAGCAGATGAGGGTCCCTCTAGGAACATGACAAGAGCCCCCTACCATGTGGAGATGTGACTGGAAGCATCTATGGGATCTGAGTGAAAGCGAAGGGCGCCCGGTCTGTGGGGAGAAAAGGACTCTCGGGGCATGGGTTGATAAGATGGAAGCTGGGTGCACACTTGGAGGAGGGCCGTGGAGGTGGGGGCATATTGGATATAGAGTCTTGCTCTGTGGACCAATGTGATCTTGAACTCAATCCTCTTTTTCAGAACAAATCTCAATTTGCTCAGCATAAGTTTAAAATTCAGTTCACAACAAAACTTTGCTCGGGATTTTCCAAAGGCTTCTCATTTATTCACCATGTCCTGTAGTTTACTGATGAGCATTTATTCAGTGTCTCCCACATAGCCAAAGGAATTACAGATCAAAAGCCCCTGTCCACAAACCTTCTGCCCCCCAGGAGGACAGAGATAGTGAAAAATAGGGACTGGCGCTCCACAGGATGAATGTTCCAGTATCTGTGGCCCTGTGGAGTGCTGCTTTGCTCAGCTGGGCCTGCCTGCCGTGTTGTGGTGCCGACAGAAGCCGCACTGCTGGTTCTGTCACTTCATTCACGCATCTTGCAGAGTCCTACTTGCATCCCATCCCACTGCTGTGGAGACCCTCTGACTCCACTTTGATTTCTTCCTTCCGACCTCTCTATCAACCATCACTCTCATGGGTCTCAGAGAGGAGAGAGGGCTTGCTGCTGGGATCCCAGCAGCCAAGCACAGCGTGCTCCCCGTGCTCCCCTGACGTGTGCTCACAGAAAGCGTACCTTGTACATAAAGGATTCTGAAGGTCTCCACAGAGCAGTGGACTCGCCATTAGCATCCTGCTTTGGAGGCCAGTTTCCTGCAGGCCAGCCTCAGCTAACAGTCGCCTATGTCTTACAGGTGGTGGATTCCCAGCTGGTGTGCATGATGAATGAAAACAGCATTGACTACATATCTCGGTTCAATGACCTGGCCCAGGAGCTGTCCATCACTGATCCTGGCCGCCGGGAGGTACTGTTTGATGGTGGTGGAGGTGGTCCCCCCGTGGGCGATCTCCAGTGACCGTGCCTTGTAGCAAGGACGTTCTGGAGCTATGGATGAGGGCTACAGAGCTGACCCATCAACCCCTTTCAAAGTAGAGAAGTCACGCCCGAGTTCCCAGTGAACGGGCATCTCTGCAGCAATGATGTGGAAGCCACAGGAGAGACTGACCACAGCCTGTCCCATCATTCAGGGCTCCACTGTCCTGAGAGGCCAGGACACACTCTGAGAAGGATGGACATCAGAAACATACGGTGTGGGAGCCGTTCCTTGTGGTGCTGCAGCCTGTGTGGTGGTCCTCCCAGACGGTCTTCCCTGCTGAAGGTGTGCCTGGTAGTTGTCATCTTGAGAGCCGTGTCCTGGGTGCAGGGAGCCGTGGCCACCGCTGCTTTTTCCGTGATGTCCCTTCCCCACTTGGCCTCACCGTGGCGATGCTGTGGGAGATGGGGTACAACGTAACTAAGCTCCTGCTCTGTGGTGCCTGTGCCCCGAGACTGTGAACACTTTTGGATGCCCTGACCATGTGGCAGAACGTCCCAGGGCAGTGAGGTCAGTGCCATCTCCCCAACAACACTGACCTTCACTTCTTACTCCATCTGGAGGTTGGTTCTTCCTGACTTGATAAGCAGGAAAGATAACATCTTGCACAAGTTGTGTGGGTGGTTTATAGGATTCTGTGCAGGAGACGGGGAGAGGGGCGGCAAGAGCCCTCTGGGTGGTTTCCTCCTGTTTTTTCTTCCAACTCCAGGTGCCGAGAGATGTGGTCTCTGTTGGTTTACCACACAGCACTCGTATAGTGCTTTAGACCAGCCTCGATCCTGCTTTACTTGTGGTATCTGAAGCACATCTGCCTTTGCTAGGAAGGCGTCCGTCCCTTGAAATGACTGCTCCGGATGCCTGGTCTCTCTGTTGTACACCCAGGCAGAGTTGAGATGTCAGGGTGTGATCAGCTGGCGGTTTGGTGGTCTTCTGGTGTCTCCCTCCTGGAGCCCTGTGGCAGCCAGCGGTAATGACTGCCAGTGTCATGCTCAGAATAGTGTAAATGAAGACTCACTCCTGTGACATCGCAGGTTCAGCTCATATCACCCTCTTGCTGGTGTGAGGGGCTAGGAGCCATGGTTGTAGTGTAGGGTGAGCAGGTCCTAGCCTCTCGTTGCGCACCCTTCACCTAGCAGCCGGAGCCCACCTGTCTAACACCCTGAACTTGCCATCTTCAGGTCAGGCCCCGTGCCCTGCACCCCCATGGCTTCTCCCCATGTGCCATGAAGGAGGGAGAGGCACGACTCTTACTGGGATACTCACTGGTTGCTGCAAAATTCCAAGTGCCAGGGGCACAGCAGAGGAAGGTGGCTCAAGAACGCAGCTTTCTTCACCCTCTTGTTCTTCTCGGGCACTGGTGCTCATGCAGAGGGGCCCTGTCCTCCAGATGCAGGCTTAGCCTGTGCTTACACACCGAGGGTGGTCAACGCGCCGAACCTCAGGAATAGATGAGTAACCTGTGGTGCTGACAGGACAAACTGCCGTGGACAAGCCAGGGCCTGTGCCGTGTGCACCCACAGCTGTCCCTTACTGAGGTGAAGGGTGCAGATCTTGCGTCTCAGCAGGTTCAGGATACCAAGTTTGGCTGCCTTCCATAGTCCGGGCCAGAGACACCTCCCCCCCAGAACAGCGAAGCCAGATGCTTGTGACGGTCAGTCGGTCCTGGGCCGATTCCCATCAGGTGACAGTGTGAGTTCTCTGTGCCCTGAGCTGGGCTCTTCACTGCATGTTTCCTCTTGGTATGTCAGCATTGGCACCCCCAAACCTCAAAGATGGCCTCAGGGAATGGCAGGCAGGTCAGGAGGGGCAGTGGACTGACTCATCTGTCTTGTAGTGAAGCTCTCTGGATTCCAGAGGGTTCTGCAGCTTTTGTGATAGACATGTCTGCTTACTGTGTAAGGGGCAAGTGGAAGCATTCATAGCAGAATCCTTGGGTGCCACTTTTCCTAACTTAACCAAACCTTTGTTGTACAAAACAGTCACCTCTTAGGGCTTGAGGTTCCAGGACACCCAGCCGCCCCAGCATTCTAGGCCAGCGCAGTGGTCCGGTGCCCCTGGGGCTTCCTTTGCATGAGATCAGTTTCTTGGGAAAAATCCTTCCTAACTAATTCTTCAGTGTTTTCTGCAGTCTTTTTGTTGACTTGTCCCTTCTAAAGACCAGGACCCAGTGTGTGGGTGCTTGGCCTGGTTCTTGATTGTGAATGTGCAGTGAGGGACACCCTCTTCTGTCCACAAGCCCAGGTTCATGCCTCCTGCAGGGACAGGCCTCTAGGAGTGGGCGTCTTGGAGGACATTTCATCAGGAAGGCTGCAGGGGATGGTCCCATCCAGTTCCAGAGCCATTTTAAGTAGACCAATTAGTAGAAATAAGGAAACTCTCCCATCTTCCTGTCAGATGCATTTATGAGAAAAGCACTGTCTTAGGTCAGTTTGCAAAATAAACCCACAGTACACCTTTCCCATCTGCTCAGTGAGGTCTAACCTTGGAAACAGCGCACCAGCAGACTCTGGCTCCAGGTGTCCCTGGCTGGGGGCGCAGGCAGAACTCAGTGCTGTTTGCTTTGATAATCGTTAAGCCATATCATCTAAGGTCGCTGGCTTGAGATGTGAACTTGTTTTATAGACTATAAATACACGATATGTATAAAGCAGAATGCCTGTCCTTCTGATTATTTTTTGTACCATATTGTAAATTATATTATTTATTCTTTACAACTTTGGGAATAAAAGGTGTTTTGGTTATTTAATATAATAAAAGCTGTTAAACTTCTGTTTAAATTTCCAGTTCAACTTGTAAATGTTTTTATTGTGCATAAATATATACTAATACTTGATCTACCCATTGTCTTTTTCGCTGCTTTATCGCCTGTGTGCTGGGGGGGAATCCGACGAGTTCCGGGGCGCGAGGTAAATCTGGGGGAGATAAGTGGGGCTTGGGGCGGGAGCTGCGCTACGGGGAGCCTGCGTTCTCCGAAGCTCGTTAGTGCCGCGCGCCGCCGCCGCGGGCCTGGAAAACTCAGGCCCGGGGCGAGCGCGGACTCGCAGGGCGGGATACGCCCCTCTGCGGAGGGCGGGGCGAGACGCGGACCAGTGTCAGCCGAGGCCGTGAGAGGCGACTTCCGCGGCCAATGGGCTGCGAGCGCCTCGGGCCTGCCTGAGCCGCCGCTGCTGTGGGGCGGGAGGGGCGGGGCACGGCTCCACGATAGGCTGCGCGGGCATGATTGGCGCGGGCGGCGTCCAACGGGCGCGCGGGGGCTGGGGTACCTGCGCGGGCCGAGCGGGAACCGCCGCGCGGCGGCTGAGGAGACGGTGGTGGCCGACATGTTCCAGGGTGCGGACAGCGAAGCGGGAGGCCCCGGTGCCAGGTGCGAGGGCCGGCGCTGGGGGTCGCGGGGCCGTGGGCGGGGTTCGCGGAGCCGGAACCGGGGAGCCGCGGGTGCGCGGCGGTGCTGCGCGGGAAGCCCGCGGGCGTGGGCCCGCCCGGCACGGAGCAGCCTCCGACCGGCCGCGACGGCCGGTGGCCTCCGCCGAGCCCCGGCCCGGGCCGCGGGGGGCGCCGCCGGCTCGCGCTCTGCCCATCGGGCCGGGACCCGCCGCCCGCAGCCGGCCGGAGTCCCCGCAGCGCGGCCGGGCTGCTCCACGAGGCCCCGGCGTCCGGGGGTCGAGCGTGATGTTCCGTGGACTTCCCGAAAGTTGGTTGCGGAGAACGCGGCTTGGAAGGACGAGAAGGGGGGGGTCCTCCCTTGGGATGTGTTTGAACCTCGGTGCGCGCTGAGGCGGGGTCGGGAAGCGGGGATAAGGGGCTGCGCCCGGCCGCCCGGCAGGTCCGCGCCGCGCCGGCGTCTTCCGGAGCCCGCAGGCCGCGGCTTTCCGGCGTTGCCTCCCCACCGGCGGTCCAGGGCGAGCCGGTGCCGGGTTTTCTGCCTCCCGAGTGTGACAGTCGCCTGAGCCGTGCGTGGGCTTTGCTTGGCGTGTGCCTCTCGAGCATGTTTGAGACGTATTTAAGGAGAAAGTAGGCCCCCTCCAAAAACAAAAAAGTACAACAGGTAAAGGTAATTGGAGCGCAGCCCCCGCACTGTGACTTGGGCCCTGGTATCTGAGCTGGTCGCATCTCCGCCCTTCCAGGGGTGTCTTTGCAGCTCCAGAAGGCCACACTGTGGCATTGTGCGGCCCTGTTCTCAGTGAAAGGCCCATTGAACTCTGGGTCCCGTCGGTGAGACCCGCTGGGGCAGCCTTGAGACCTGCATGGTTGCTGCAGGCCGGGAACCTTGTGCGCGCTCCCCTGCCCTGGTGAGGAGCAGGGCCCAGCCCTCCGCACCTCCTCGCTCTCCCACTTTCCTTTCCTTTGCTTGTTTTCAAGTTAACGTTCAGAATAGTACACTAAGCAGTATGAAGTGGTTAGCGTCCACGCCTACGTGGACACTGTTTCAGACAGCTACACTCTGCCTCCTGCGTCTCCACAGACTTGTTTGCGCCTCGCCTCTTCAGGAGGTGGCTTTGGAGTTCCAACGACGCTGTGCGTCTGTCCTCTTGCTCTTGCCACACGAGCACTGACCCAGGGAGCTGGAGCTCCGAGCAGAGCATTTCCTCCTCTGTTTCTTGTCCAGAACCCGGCGCAGGGTTGCCCGCAGGTGCTCAGGATGGGTGAGGCGTGTGAGATGTAGAGACGGGAAGATGAGTGTTGAATGAAGGGCTGCCATGGTCTGACACCCTGAAGGACCTTGAACCATCTTTCATTTAAGCTGGAAATGAGTAAAATAACACTGAGCATACTCACTCCTGTAATTCTAGCACTTGAGATGTGAAAGCCATTCTTGGCTACATAGTGAGCCCAACGTCAGCCTGTTCTAAAAGACCTTTACTCATCTCCCCACCCCCACAAGCAAAAATAAACAGAGAAGAAATTTGAACTTGGGCTAACATGGAACTTGATACTAAGTTCAGTTCAGCTCTCAATTTTTACTTTCAAAAAGACAACTATACCCAAGCATGTTAGACCTGTCGCAGCTAAAAAAGTAGAAAAGTATGAGAATCGCCAGAGCTATGTGTTTGCACATGGGTCCATCAGCAACATGCTTTAAACTTGTTGAGCTCTTTCTGACTAAAGACTGGTTATTGGTTATTTATTTTTTAAACAGACTGTACACCGCCTTCACAAGATTTTTCAGGAAATACTAACTGCTGATCTAGCGGATTGGCACATCAGTTTTCTCCTAAGCAAACAGACCTGCCAGAGTGTGCCTGGTATCTGTGGTGCTTAGTGACCAGCTGTGACCAGTGCAGTGCCTGCCCTCTGCAGGGCACCTGAGGTCCTAGCTTCCTGTTCTGCCTCAGCCAGGGTCTGAGAACTCCATTCACATTAAGTTAGCTGCCACAAATGCATCAAAGTCCCCTAGTTTCCTGACAGGTGAGTAGGTCAGTCTTTGTGACATTCTCAGCTCCATGGACTTTTCTCAGTGTCTGATGTCAGACAGTCTTACTGCTCAGGCCTAGCGAAGTCTGGACTGATGCTCACTGGTTCAAAGCTCACTTTAAGGTGCCCTCTTGGAAATGCATTTTTTGTTATTGAGGTAGGAGATGGCCTTAAACTTGCTATTTAGGATTAATCCTTATAGGCCAGTATTGGGATTATAGGCAAGGGCTCCCATGGCTGAGAGAAACACCGTTTAAAGTCAAGCCAGGTGTCTGAAAGATACATATGAATTCAGTGGTTCACTCTACAGCTTTTAGACCTGTGCGTGTCAGGCCTGACCTTATGGAAGTTCTGTAGGTTTTCATATGTTGGTAAAACGTCCACTTTTAAGTTTCCCAGGAGTGTCTGGCACAGTTTCCAAAAAGTTGGGACCTGAGGTGGACTTTGCTGATTGTGACCGCAGCATAGAAACCAAGTTTGTTATTAGTGAGAGTGAGTACTCGTGGGGGTGAGGAGGCCATTACTCCATGTGCCCTGATCTAAGGCAGATGCTGATGCCAGCAGGTGAATCTTTCCAGTTCTGGCATCTCATTAGTTACCCCAGACTACCCATCATCCCAGTGTATATTCCTACAACAACCTTTAAGTCAGAGATTATCTTCAGAGATGATGGGCCCAAGATAATGAGAAGTCGTATATTTTACCAAACAACACATAGGGAGCAGTGTGGCCTGTAGATTAAACCCAGATAGGATCCAGGGCACAGATTATATGTAAGGCTTCTGAAAGGCATGAGGGGGGATGCTTCACAGGTTGGCACTTTTGAGTTCTGACAGGAGTCCCTGGTCACCATGGTTACTGCTTGCTTTAAACTACACACTGAGTTGGAATTGAAGACACCCTGAAGAAGAGAGCAAAATAATTTGTCTTTGAGTCCTTTGCACTGATCACAATCTAAAGAATGACCCTACATGTCAGGTTACTCTGGTGGTTTACATTCCTCCTCCCCAGTGTGTGTGTGTGTGTGAGAGAGAGAGAGAGAGAGAGAGAAAGAGAGACTGGCTTGCTGTCTACTCTGAACTGGCCTTGAGCCCTAGATCCTGTCTCAGCTTCTGAGCACTAGGATTTACAGCTGTGCACCACCATGCTCAGCTGTGCTTTTCTACTATGGGAGGGGCAGCAGCGCCACTCCCATTGAGTCCTGTGAATCAGCTGGTGACCCAGCAGTGACCTTGCTTTGTGCTTATAGATCCATGAAGCCCCCGGGAGGAGAATCGAGCAATTTTGTTGGAAGCCCGGAAGAAACTGTTGTTTCCAGCAAGCCTAATAGGATGGCATCTAATATTTTTGGAGCAACTGAAGAACCTCAAAACGTGCCCAAGAGAACAAATCCTCCAGGTGCAGACTTGGTGCTTGATAAAGCCCTTCATTCATTTCTCTGTCCTTGTGAAAATGTTTCATTTCTATTTCTTGTTCTGTTGCTTATTTTAAGACATTCTCGCTCTGCTCTTCCTGTATCCTGAGTGCCGCAATGTGGCCACCGTGCTTATCTCCATGTGTAGATCTTTCATTTGCCTGTGGTACACATTCCTTGTAAGTGGCTGGGGCATCTTGAGTGCTCCATCTGTTCACAGATGTAGGTTGAGTGCAGCTGCTGAGAATACAGTGGGCATTGGTCTGGTTCTTGGACATCCTCAGATTCTGAATTTCGTGATTATTTGACATCCAAGCATTTTTCTTGGGGAGGAAGACTGTTTTTCATCTGAGTTCAGTAGGGTTGCAAGAATACTGGTCAATATGTTTCCTGAGTACTTTGCTATCTAGGCAATTACCAGAGAGTGTTGCCAAGGCTCTTTGAGTTGGGCATAGTGTGTGTCTACAGGACACTCAAGAGACTGGGAATGGAGAATCCAAAGTTCGAGCCAGTCTAGGCAGTACAGAGAGACATGCACAGTAATTAATTAGATAAATAAATACGAAAAGTACAAATAGTCTAAGAGGATTGAAAGGCATCACACTGATGGCATGCCCATCCCCCAAGGGCTGAGGTCTGCACCAGTTTTCGACACTCCATCTGAGCTTGGTTGAGAAGTATGCAGAAGCCAAGTGTAGACTCTGTCCTCAGAGGAGGTTTCCTGGACACCACTGTCCAGCAGCTCTGCTTCATTGCAGATCTGCGTCTTTGACAAGGGCGACTGCTTGTAGCTTGCTTAGTATTTCCACTTCTCCCTTCAACAACCCTAGAAGGTAGGCAATGCTCTTTCTTATTAAACTTTATGTATTTATGAGACTAAAAGAGAGAATAGGCGCAGGCGCACATGTGTCACAGTGTGTGTAGGGCGGTCACAGGACAACTTTGGAAGTTGGTTCTCTTCTACTGTGTTGGCTTTGAGCATCAGACACAGGTTGCCAGGTTTGCTGCAGGTATCTTCCTTGATGAACCGTCTTCACTGGCCTTGGGTATTGCTTTTTACAACCATAGAAACAGGCTCAGGAATTTCCTAAGTACCAGAGTCCATAGCTAGTTTCTCAAACAATTACTTCTGGTTTTCTTGCCTCCAGAGCCCACATTCTAAGTTATTAAGCAGCTGGGCATGGTGGCACGTACCTGTAATATCAGCATTTGGAGGTAGAAAGTTAGAGGCCAACTTGGGCTACATAGGACTGTGCCTCAAAAAAAAAACAGATCTGATACATTGGGATAAACTTCTGGGCATGAAATTCCTGGACCATTGTGTATGTTTATTTAGAACACTGGCACAGTTCTAAATATCTCCCGTTTAACCACAATGTATGTCTTTGCTTGTTTCTGCCAGTGTAATATTTACCTTTCGCAATTTAATTTCTAAAAACATCTCAAATTTATTTCTCTTAACTTAGCAGTGAGTTTAGGCATCTTTTCTTGCTTTCAAGCTATCAGACGTTATCCATTCGTAAAGTCAGAAACAGAACTCTTGGTAGCAAGTTCACAGGTTCCAATAAAATTCAGGGTTGTGGATTTCTGGGAATGGGCGCTATTCTGGCCCTCTGGGCAGTGCTTACCCCATGCTTCCTTACCTTGTAAGGAAGACTTGTGCTCCCTCCCTTGCTGGGGCTAGTACTCAGCTGCTGCTCTCGGTCCTCCTGTCCTATCCCTGGGAATACTGGGGTCACATGGTGTGCTCCCTGCAGGTTTAAATAGAGCTGGATTTGCATTTCAAATTAAACCTCAGTGGACAGCCAGGAATGACTTTGTGGGAGTCAGTGCATCTCCTTATCTAGGTCCTGATAGATAGGCTGACTTTATCCGCATTCTCACTGAGTGCACACTTGTTCCTTACCTGTATCAGCTGGTTTAGCATCTAGCCACTGTGTATGTCTGTGTCTGTGTATATCAGAGGGCACTTAGTGTCCCTGTGGAGGCCAAAGGTGACTTCAGGAATCATACTGGATTGCTTCTCCCTCCCTTTTGCTTCTCTCTGGAAGTCCCCAGGCTCCATCCACTAGGGCCGGAAGTACAGAATATAGCCATATCAGCATGGCTTTTTTTTTTTTTTTAATTTTTTTTTTTTTTATTCAACTGTGCACATGTGCGTATGTATGTGCGTGCGCGTGTGTGTCTGTGTGCATGTCTGCATATGTGTAGAACCACGGACGAATTCGCGAACCACCATGGACGCCTCCACCTCCTTCTGCCCTGGGATTCACAGGCTCCACTCTACCAGGACCAGAAACGCAGGCCGCCCCCGCTTCCGCCTGGCGTCTATATGTGGGATCTGGGACCCGAACTCAGGACCTTCTGCCTACAAGGCGGAGGCTTAACCCCTGAGCCACCTCTCCAGCCCAGCATGGCATTTTTTTTATGTGGGACCTGGGATCCAAATTAGGGATCTTCTGCTTTTGAAACACAGTCTTAGCCCCTGAGCCATCTCTCCAACCCCTTTATTTCCATTTTTAAGTTGAGAAAGTACAGACACAGGTGAGCTTGTCTGAGATCACATAGTTAATGAGTGACTAAGCAGAGATTCTGGCCTGGCGCCTGGCAACTGAGCTGTGCACTCCATTGTGCCACTTTCTCTTAAGTCCCGCACCTGTCTGTCTATTCAATACTTTATAGATTGTTTTTGCATCTTTTCTTGGTCACAGAAAAGTATGTCCATGGGATGCTTCTTTAGTTGTATGATGTGAGACTTTACCTGGGAAGACTCAAAGAGACATTATTCACCTCAGACAAGGCACCAGGGACAGACCAAAGAATTCCATCCCCATCTTCCTTGGTGAAGCTGTAGGCTCAGGAGACACCTATGTCACTTGAAAGTCCTTATCAGCTCAACTGTTCAGTCCACGCCTGTTTATCTAGCACCAGATGGGGCAGGAGGTTGAAAGTGGTGGGAGTCTCAGCTGGGGATCTAGGAACTCACCCTATAAGGGAGCTGGTCAACAGTTCTATCTCATTAAAGTAGGTAATCTCAACTGCTCTGTTAACAATGCAGTGGTGATTCTGGCTGGAGGATAGTGCTCCACAGCATCTGCAGCACAGCTGACAGGCATCTGACCAGGGAGCTACAGCAAACTGAGTGCTCACACAGTCCTTTTCTTGTCCTTCCTGAGGAGCCAAAAGGACAGATAGGCCAGGTACCTTACAGTAACACACCTGGTCTTCAGGGTGTATTTTCTTTCCTTTTATAGATTTCAACTTCTTGGTTTACGGGGACCAGGATTTGATGAAGCTTGCCTTCATTTAGTACAGTGCTTGCCGGTATCTACTGAGTGAAGACATTCGTTAGTATCTCATCTACTAGCCTTTCTAGCTAACCTGGGCATCTGGCTTCCTGGGTCATCTCTAGGCCTCAGCCATAAGGTCCCTGTGAGACTTACTGTCTTTGGAGCTTGTCAGTTCACACGGGGCAGCAGGGATGTTGCATGTCTCTAATCTGCTGACATACTTGGTCATAGCCATTCTAGCCAGAATGAGGTCAGAATGACTAATGTTATTTTCCAGATTACAGGTTCTGCATGAATAGGGCCAAACTCTGTGAACTAAACACTTAGCTATTTGCTTTCACTCTACCAGAGATTTCTTCCTGAGTTTAAACCAAAGCGACTCTGTTCAGCAGGGAAACTTGTGGTGTACAGTGTTGAGGAAACTCTGGGAAAGGTACTCTTCCTTCCAGTGGCCAGTCCATTCCAGGCTGCTTGGGTCTGTTCGGCAGGTCCCAAGTTAAAGGGTTGGCTGGAAGGCCTTGAGGCACTGTGTGGGCACTGCTGCTACCCTGGAATGTAGGGCTGGAATGTAGTCTCACTAGGTGAGACTGGGTAGGGTCAGCCTCAGATTCTGATGCTCATTGTTCTATGGTTGTTTCTGCAGGGGGGAAAGGAAGTGGTATCTTTGACGAATCAACTCCTGTGCAGACCCGACAACGTCTGAACCCGCCTGGTGGGAAGACCAGTGACATTTTTGGGTCTCCAGTTACTGCCACTGCACCCTTAGCACACCCAAACAAGCCCAAGGTATGGACTACATCCAGATGGCAGACAGAAAATCTAGTCTAACTAAGTTCTCTTTAAAAAAAAGAAAGAAAGAACGACAGAAAGAAAGCTGCAGGGCAGGTTGTTGGGAAGAGATGCAGATGGTATGGTTTTCCTGAACGAGGTCATTGGTCAGCCTCAGGCTGACTGCAGCCCTGAGGGCATCAGCCCTGTTGGGGCACAGCTGCAGTGCTGGAATTAAATGCAAGACTCTGCATGTAGACTGAGTGACATCGCAGCCCACCACTGTAGAGGTCAGAGAACAACTGTGCAGTCCTGATCTTCCCTCTCTGAGCCAGCTTTCTCATCCGAAATGACGGGACTGTCCCCGCCCAGAGGCTGAGGCCATCTTCCTCACATTTGGGGATTTGTGGTGCTCGGCTAAATCCGAAGTGACGCCTCCGATCCAGTGGAGACACACAGGACAAGCTGAACACGACTGCTCTCAAGCTGGGCACAACACTGAACCGCTCAAGCAGTTGCCTTGAAAGCAAAAGGATCCCACAGCTTGCCTCGGGAGGCAGACCCTGGGAATCCCAGAACAAGGTGGCCAGGCAGACTACCGTGTCGTAGAGCTTGGGGTCAATTAGAGACCCGGGCTCACATCAGTAAGGTGCAACAGCGATCAAGGATGATTCCTGCTATTAGTCTTGTACCTCTACACACATAGATTCACACATGTGTGTCCACAAATAGCAAACATGCATGCCTGTCTGCACACTGTGCACACATATGCTCCTTGTTCCCAATGAAGATGATTACTGATAAGTGCCACCATACTGGGTTTTCTTAGTGATGAGGCTAGAACCTAACGCTGTGGCAGGTTTTCTTAGCGATGAGGCTAGAACTCAGAACTCAAGGCTGCATGCTGAGTAGGTGCTCCACCACCTCAGCTGCGTCCTCAGCCCTGTTCTACCATTTTCATGGTCAGGAAGACAGGTCTTGACAGGCCTGATGACACACAGGGAAGGACTGGAATTGGCTGAATCCAGGGGAAGAAGGTTTGGACTACCGTGTTCCAAAAGGAGGGTTAAGTGAAGTAGTAGAACTGGGTGCAGAGTGAAAGGGGTCCAAACAAAGCTCCTAGATTGATTCAGCATAAGGGTCTTTTGACTCCTTAACAGTAGACATTCCTACCTCATTGGAGAAATGTCCCACCTCTAACTGAAGTCAGAGTACACAGAAGATCAAGCATCTTGTGATCCAGAAAGTGAGGAAGTCATTACAAAGGAAGGAGGAGTCAACGGCCATAGAGGAGCCTCCCTGTCAGAACAGTGATCGTGACCCTACCCAGTCTCACCTAGTGAGACTACATTAGTTTTAATTAATGAGTTCAAAAATTCGAGACCTCTAGAGAATCCAGAATGATCCCAAAGTCACCTTTGGTTCTCCACAGGGACACACAATGCCCTCTCATACACACACACACACACACACACACACACACACACACACACACACTAAATTTTAAAAATTTTTAAAGAATAAAAACAAATTGAGGCTTTTCACATAAATAGTCAAGTAAGACTCGCTGGTGGTGCAACAGGCTCGCAGGAAGTAAAAGAACTTCTCTGTCTCAAAGAAACGGACCTACAGGAAAGATACTGCAGAGGGCAGGCACGGCCCATTCCTGCATGGGTCAGATGCAACGGTGCCCTCGGGCAGGCCAATTACCTGCCGCTGTCTCTGCAGCACTACGAACACAGGGAGGGTACGCAGTGTTCAGGCTTCAGGACAAGGAGACCCACAGCAGGATGTGGGCTCCAGAAACAAGCTCACACCTACGGGACATAGCAACAGCAAGACTACACTGTCCTGTAGACACACAGGGCCTTGTGGGCCAAGCCCTGGGAGGAATGGGAAGGGGGAGCGCACTGTCTCCACGGTGGCCCCATCTCTCTAACCCTCAGTCGAGTCGTCTCTTGGAAGATACTGGGCCTCACTAGGCCCATCCTGGAACTCATCTCTAGCCTGCAAGCTTCTGTCACTAGACCAGCACCAAGCAAAGGATGTTGGCACAAAATCTGTCTGCTCGAGAGTGAGGACCGAGAACCAGCTCAGGCAACACAGCTGGCTGTGCTCAGCTTATTCCCAGGAAGGAAACAGAACTTGTCGCTGCTTAGAAAGGGGACTGAGCTGTGTCACTGTGGTCAAGCTATACTGTCCACTAATTCTCACAGTGCCCTCTGATATACACATACACTGGCACCTACACACAGTCAAAAAGAAAAAAGGGGAGGAAAAGTAAATTCAGTGCAGGAAAAAAACATGGACATGTTTAACCATAATCTTTGTCCAGTGCCCCTTTCGAAAGCCCTTCAGGAGCACAGTGGCAGCACCTGCTGTCAAAGCTACTTGGCAGATCTCATGTTTGAGCGTTTGTGTCTGTGGAGGCCCACGAGTGACATTGGGAATCATCCTGGATAGTTCTACCTCCTTACTGCTTTGCCCTGGGGTTTCCCAGGCTCTGCCTTCTGGGCTGTAAGTGCAAGCTGCCACCATGTTCACCCAACCTTTTTACGTGGAATTTGGGGATCTGAACTCAAGTCATTTTGCTTGTGAGACAGAAACATAACCTGAGCCATCTCCCCAGCCTCTACCATACCCAGTGGTTCTTGATTCTTGGGTGGCGCCTAAGACCCCAGGTACTAGGGAAGTCCTCTAACTTCACTGAGTTACACTGCAACCTTAAAACTAAGAAATTCTTACAAGAAAATATAGAAACAATTTTTTTTAAGTTAACTTTATTTATATGCGTGTAAGTGTCTGTGTGTATCAGAAGCACTAAGTATCCCTGTGCAGGACCAAGGCTCACTTCAGGAATCATCCTGAATTGCTTCTACCTCCTTGGGGGGGGGGCTTTACTCTGGAATTTCTCAGTGCTGGAGGTACAAGTAGCCACCATTTCCACAGGGTGTTTTTTACATGGGACCTGGATCCAAACTCAGGACCTTCTGAGTTTGAGGCAGTTTTTTAACCCCTGAACCATCTCTCCAGTCCTTTCTTTTCTTTACTCTTTTACAGTTTCATGGATGTAGTCAATGAATTTAAATTATTTTCATATTACTCTATCTCATCCCTCTTTTCCCACTGAAAACCCCTTTTTTAAATAAGTCTGTCTCCTACTGTTAGGTCTTTGCATGTGTGTGTGTGACCTACTAAATTTAATAAGGGCCTTATGCATCAGTATGCACCAGGCGTTTACTGACTGCACCTCTGGAGAAAGTGGCCACCCCTCCTTCCCGCCAGCATCAGTCATCAGTGGTCCTTTGGAGAACAGTAGGGCCTCCTGAGCTTTGGTCTATGATGAAATGTCAACAGGCGCTCAGGTCCTGTACAAGTCAACCTACTGTAGACTTTGTGGATGCAACAAGCCTCTTATGGCCACCAGACACTGTTTAGTGGCAAACACAGGCAATAAAATTAAAAGAAACAAAAAGACAGATGGATAAGTCAAATGTTAGTTAACACAACTAAATGTTATATTGCCAAAAAAAATGAAACTCTTATATATGCCACAATGTGGATGAACCTTGAAAACCTGCTAGCGTTGTAAAGTTTGACTTTGATTTTTTTTTTTTACTTTGATTTTTAAGAATTAATTACTGACATTTTGAGCCTGGTATGGTTGCTTATGTGTGTGTCAGAGGGCATTTTGTATTCCTGTGGAGGCCCAAGGATGACCTCAGGAATCATCCTGTTCTACCTTCTTTTTGCTTCACTTTGGGATTTCCCAGGCTCTGCCTTCTAGAGCTAGAAGTGCAGGTTTTCACCATTTCTCTCTGGCGTTTTTATGTGGGATCCAAGATCTGAACTCAGGTCTTTTTGCTTGTGAGGCAGAGTTTTAACCCCTGAGCCATCTCTCCAACCTGTGTGGTTGCTTTTTAAAACTCACATCTTGGGGGCTGGCGAGGTGGCTCAGGGGTTAAGCCTCCGCCTTGCAGGCGGAAGGTCCTGAGTTCGGATCCCAGATCCCACGTATAGATGCCAGGCGGAAGTGGGGGCGGCCTGTGCTTCTGGTCCTGGTAGGGCGGAGCCTGTGAATCCCAGGGCAGAAGGAGATGGAGGCGTCCATGGTGGTTCGCGAATTCGTCCATGGTTCTACACACACGTGCACACACATACACGCACATGCGCACAGTTGAATAAATAATAATAATGAAAAAAAATTAAAAACTCACATCTTGGGATATTTATGGAGAAATGCAAGAGCTGAGATTTACTTCAGGATAATCCTGTGGGACAGAGGATGTGGTTGGGACACGAATGGCAGAGAGCTAATATCATCGTAGCAGGACAGTAGGTCACTTGGGACAGGGTATCTAGTCTTCACTTTGATGCTAGGGATCAGTGGAGAGACTGTACATCTAGGTGAGCACTTAGCCACTGACCAGCAAACACCGTCTTTTATTATGAAAATGTAGTTTGAAATACGTTAAAAACACAGCTGTCCTATAATCCAGCTACCCAGGAGACTGAGGCAGGAGGATCATAAGTTCGCTGCCTGCTTGGGCTACAGAGAGTTCAAGGCCAGCTTTCGCCACTTGTTGAGACCCTGTCTCTAAATGCAAAGTGGAAAGGGCTGGAGCTCAGTAGTGGGATGCTTGTTTGGCATCCAGATGCAAGTGAAAATGTTTTGTTGTTTTTGCTCAATGCACAAGTCACTTACACTGGTTTTCATTGTCCCTGTGAGCACTGACCTGTGAGCTGGTTGACTTGTTACAGGATCACGTTTTGCTGCGTGAAGGAGAAGACTCCAAAGCTGGCCCTAAAGGTGAGCCCCTTTCCTGTGACTGTCCGGGAGAGGCCCTGGTGTATCTGGGAAACGGGCCGAGTTCTCCTGCGCCTTCCAAGTCAGCTGACCAAGCAAGCACGGAAGAATGCACCACTAAGAGGTGTAATATTTGAGGAAAGCAGGAGACCTAAGCATAGTTGCTTCTGGTAAAACCTTTAGATTTTCTTCCCTCCTAGTAGCTATATGTCCTGGGGATTTCCCAAGTGCTGGGGTTACAGATAGCGGCTACACATGCCCAAAATAGGTTCTAGTGATTCAAACAAGTTCTCATGCTGCAGGACAAGGGCACTGCCCATCAAGCCATCCCCCAGCCCCTTTTTTTTTTTTAGACATGATCATACTAGTGCTGGTATAGAGCTAGCAAGAGTCAGCAGACCAAAAGGAGGGGAAGTGCTGGCAGGCCCCAGTGTGGCAGGGAGCTAGTTCTGAGCATCTCCATTCACCATTGTGTGCACTGAGGAGACCTAAGAACTGACTCAGCCTTCACGCAGAAGCATGTTCTCATGCCTCTCGAAGCTGCCGAGGGAGCTTATTCCTCATACTTGGTCAGGAAGTGAGTGGAGTGTAGCAGGCAGTATTAGTGAGTGGCTCACTCAGGATGACACTGAGGAGTGCTGCAGCCATCAGCCCCAACTCCACTCACTTCCAGGACCACCCCGGGTTGTTTGAGTGCAGGAGAGAAAGCCTGGTCTTACTTCCTCCCTTTTCCCATCATCTCGAGTCACAGCTCTCCTGTGACGCTGACCTGTTTCACACCCTGCCAATGTGGTGGCCTCTAATGCACATTGTGACTTTGTCCACAGCCACAAGCTCTGGGCCCCGAGAAGAGCAGGGTGAGAAGGGCACGTCAAGCGAAGTGGGCCATGCCAAGGAGCCAGAACCCACACCCACGGTCGACAGCCACGAGCCCAGGCTGGGGCCAAGGCCTCGGTCCCACAACAAAGTCCTGAATCCCCCAGGAGGCAAGTCCAGCATCTCCTTCTACTGAGAGGCTCCTGCTCCTCCCGCAGCCAGACCAGACACTCAGAGATAGGGTATCGAATGTTAGCGTTTCCTTTAACCAAACGAGTGGGGGTGGGAGGGTTCGTCACACGTGGTGCCAACTGTGCATAGGCCTTGCTGCCCTGGGAGAGCTGCACAGAGGACCCTGCCTTCCAGCTGCCAGGATACAAATCTGTGGGGATAAAATGGGACCCCTGGTGTCCATTCAGTAGTCACTCCTTATGACTCAAAACTGTAAGGTGGAGAGAAGGGGGCAAGGGAGGTGGTGCCTGTTAGCAGAAGGATTGGCCAGGCCTACCTTGTCCTTGTTTCAGCAGTGTGGTGGCCAGTTGGGCATCTAGAAATGAGAAAAAGGGAAAAGAAAAAAAACCAAAACCGTCTACCTGACCGTTGCTGTGTGGTATGGAGCAAAGTATGAGCAGACGCTGTGAAGGGCAGAGCCTCCTTGCACATGTGCCTCCAGGAAGCACCCGCCAAAATGGCTACCACTGAGACCTCTGAACCCGTGTCTTCTTTTTGTTCCTCTCCATTGTGTTGTCCTATAAACTTGAAATAGGTTGATTACTTTTTTTGGTATTAATCAGCATAATCCTTTATCTTATGTGGAAGGTTTCATCCCTGGTCCTCTAAGTTGTTAATGTCTGCCCAGATCTATGTCTACTCTCGGGTAACCGCCTGTCTTCTAGCGCAGGTGCTGGCTTGGTTTTTGACACGCCATGCTTGCCTGTGAGCTGTTCTTTTTGTTTCTCTCATCAGCCTGAAGTGTAGCCCTTTGTTCCTAACCAATGATGGGGAGTTCTCTCCCAGTCCATTGATCCGCACTCACAAATGCATGTGGACTCCATTTCTAACACCTCCTAGAAAAATGTCTGTCACTCAGGCTCACCAAAGAGGAAAGAGCTGCTTAGACCACCCACAGCTTCACAAGCAGTGCTCCTCAGACTGTGCTGTGCCTGACAGCAAGGTGGTGGCTGTCAATGCCCAGCAGAGCTGCTCCAGCTCCCCAGAATGCTCCAGCCTCAGTCTGCTGCCCCTCTGCTGGGCATCTGTGAGTGACCTCAGAACTCACATCAGTGCCAGAAACATCCCACCCAGTTCAGCTTTGACAAGCAGCAGCTGATTGGCTATACCAACGCTGAGCTGGGTGCTGCGTGCCTTTGAGAGCCACCTGCAAGCTCCACCTCCTCGCCTGAGCCGCTGAGGGGATTCAGGTGACTTTGTCGACCAAAGAGATTTCCCCCTTCAGTTGCTCTGAAGACAGAAGTCAAGAAACATATGCTCTGTTTGATTCTGTAAGAAATCTAAGGGTTGCGATTCAAAGTCATTTATGGAAAGGTCATTTGGAATTTGGGGCTTCTTTTTTTTCCCACTTAAAAAAAGTCATCAGTGATGCTTTTTTTGCCAATTCACTAACTCATGTAATTTGCAAGGAAATAGTCTAATGGTAGAAATGAACCACCTTTGTAACTTTTCTCAAGGAAAAAATGACTTCTGAATTCCAAATCGCATTGTGATGAAGAAATTCAGCATTGCTCTGCTGGTCCTGGTGACAGGAGCACTCCCAGCTCCACCCACTGGCCTGGTGCAGTGCAGATATGGGGGCAGCAGCAGGACCCTGGCAGCAACCTTACTCATCTCTCCCAATTCCCATCCATTTTTTTTTGAGGCTGGGCCTTAGTTTAGTCAGGGTGTGTGGTTCTTACTGTATTAAGGAAATGGCTGTCTCCATCAAGGACACCTTGCTTTCATCTTTCAAGCTGCATTGAAAATTTACTAGACTCATTTTATTATGCCTTAACACTTTTATTTTAAGTGCATTTGGTGCCAACATTTTTCTAGAACTATTATCAAAATAAGATTCTCATATCACAATGCAATTTTGATAGGAACATTTTGTTATTTTTATGACGCAGAATTGGATATAATTGAATTAAACTTAGTAATCATATATTAGTCTTTGTGTTTATGTTCTTTAGCAACCCAGTCTCCAAAAAGAAGCCTGAAGTCTAGTGCTTCCTTTTTCATTGATGAAGGAATTCATTCCTTACCTGTGTCTCTTCCTCTTCCCCCCCATCGTTGTTTGCTTGTATGTTTCAAAGGCACCACTGCATGTGCCTGTGGAGGGCCAAGGGTGACATCTGGAGTTATACTGGATGATTTCTACCTCCTTTTTTCTCCACTCTGGGATTTCCCAGACTTTACCTTCCATAACTAAAGTGCAGGCAGCTGCCTTTTCCACCATGTGTTTTTATGTAGTCTAGGATCTGAACTCAAGAGTCTTAACCCGAGCCATCTCTCCAGCCCTGCTCCTCACCTTTGATGTTGAGCTGTCCAAACTAACCCTCTCAAAGCTTTAAGCAGAATGAGTTGAAACTGTATAAGTTACAGAAATTAACATGTTTCTGCGAGGTACGTGCATTTTCCTTTGGAACAGGTGGTGCATGAGAACTTAGCCTGCTCCACCTCTGGTGGATCTCAGCTTTGTCCCTGAGCCCCACAGCACACACAGGTGATGGCTTTCCTCCCTGTTCCACATGTTGCTCCACATCCTCGTGTGCATGTGGCCTTGAGGAGGGAGCACTGCCTGCCTTGAAGTCTAGGCTGCCCCGCATCATCCTGACTGCTAGACCAGAGCTTCGGACGCGAGCCAGGCTTCCCAGAGAAGACCAACGAGGATTACCACCAATATCTTCACTTGCTCACCCACACCGCCCTGACAGTACCCTGGGCTCTGCTGGCCCCACCTGTGTTAGGCAATGAGGAAAAAAATACTTGGCTCTCACTTATCTCTAGTTCAGAAGTGACACTGGCTCTTGAACTGGAAGCACATTTTATAATGTGTTCGCTCCCGAAAGGACAATCCTCAGTATTCTGGGAATTCTCGTCCTAGGCGGAAGCAGGAAATGAATGCTACTAGCTCCTGCTGAGATGAAAGGTGTCATTGCAGGATCGAGATTAAAGGAGGGGTTTTGAAGCGTGTGTGTCCGCAGCTTAGTTCAAGGTGTTGGTGGCGCAGCCTGTCCTCTTCGGCTTTCTAGCTGCTCAGGTAACGTGCACATTAGCCTACCATTTCGTTAAATGCCCTCTGCTCCAGCCATTTCCAGGACCAAGCCTGCCCTGGATGTGTCATTACAAAATGGATTTTTTTTCCTTTTGTTTTTAAGGTTGATGTCTCAGTTACTGTCCCTGTGGTAATGTGAGGTACCCCAACATACCATCCTGCTTCAGGAATTTACTGAGGTCACATGGCTGAAACACCCGAAGCAGAGAGCTAAATCCAGACATAAGCTTCCGGCTGGCAGGTGCGCCCTGTCCCTTAACACGGCTACGCCAGCGTCCGAGCCGGCGCCGGAGACCCCGAGAGCAAAATCCCAAGAGTGGGTGCAGGTCTGTTCGGCGAGCCGCGCTAAAAGCCCAGGGTGCTGCAGAGCTCTGGACGTGCGCTGGCGAGGGCTCCTCGGTGTGGCCGATGCGACCCGGGCCTTCCGGACGGACGGCGCAGGTTGGAAACGCAGAAGGCAGTCGGGACGCTGCCAGGCGCCGCACACAAGGTTCACGGTATTCGTGGAAAAGCGCCGATCGGGAGGCTCCCTCGGAGGCTTCGGAGCGCTACCAGCGGACCCGGCAGCGCGCTCGCCGCGGCCGGGGCGGGCCTGCGGCTGGGCGACCAGCAGAGGGGCGCGGACGAGCGGCGGCCCGCCCCACAGGAGCCCCCGGGCAGCACGGCGCACCGCACCGCGCTGGCCGCACAGCCGGAGCTCGTGCCCCGGCTGCGCGCCCGGAAGCGTCCTGCCCCGCTTCCGCTGTCGTCACGGGGCGGGGCGGGGCGCGACTCCGCTCCTGGGCGGCGGGACTTCCGGTAAGCGAGTGACGGGCGCGGCCTGGGCGCGGCGGCGGCGGCGGCGGCGGCGGCGGCGGCGGCAGCGGCCTGCGGACCCGGCAGCCCCTGCGGACCCGGCAGCCGAGCAGGCCGCGCTGCGGCGGCACAGCCGCGATGATGGAGATCCAGATGGACGAGGGCGGCGGCGTGGTCGTGTACCAGGACGACTACTGCTCGGGCTCGGTGATGTCCGAGCGCGTGTCGGGCCTGGCGGGCTCCATCTACCGCGAGTTCGAGCGCCTCATCCACTGCTACGACGAGGAGGTGGTGAAAGAGCTCATGCCGCTGGTGGTGAACGTGCTGGAGAACCTGGACTCGGTGCTCAGCGAGAACCAGGAGCACGAGGTGGAGCTGGAGCTGCTGCGCGAGGACAACGAGCAGCTGCTCACGCAGTACGAGCGCGAGAAGGCGCTGCGCAAGCAGGCCGAGGAGGTGCGTGGGCCACGCCGCCCGGGCGCGGGTGGGCGGCGAGGCCGCGGCTCGCGGGCGGGGCGTGTGGCCGAGCGGCCGAGCCCCGCGGCGGGGTCGCTCCTGCCGCCGGGAACCGGCCTCCCCTTCCTCCCGCCCCGACCCGCAGCCTGGCCTGGGCAGATTTGGGGATTCCCCCCAGGATCGGGAGCCCCCAGGCCCGGATCGCCATGACCTTGACCCCCTCCGGATTTTGAGTTTCCCTCGGTCCTTTGAGGGAGTTGTCCTGGAAGCCCAGAAATCCTGCTCTTCTGGGAGCAGGCTGTACTCTTCGGCGGAATGGTCGGAAGCGTCTTAAATGAGGTTAAAGTCAGTGGAGTTGGCGACACACACAGCCGCAGAGACTGCTGTGGAAATTTTAAATTCCCGTGACGTTTTGTCCGTTGGTGAACCAGGGTGAGCCACCCCTGGTTGGAGTAAGTGGAGGCATGTTTCTCCCGAGCCTCGCTTGTCTTTTGACTCTTTGCGGCTGAGTGTGTGGATCGGCTGTAAGAGCCGAGCCATGATGCTTAGGTGATGCAGACACAGCTGAGCAGGGCACGGGCTTAAGAGGAGGAGGAGGAGGGCCCAAGGTCACACACCTCCACAGCCCCAGGGCCGCGCAGAAGCGCCAGACTTCCAGCCCGGGTTCTTCCTTCTGGATCACATGGCTGCGGAAAGGTGTTACGGGCTGCGCCTCACAAGTCTGGAGTGTCACCCCGCACACTTCCTGAACTCTCCAGGGCCTTTTGATACTACTGACAGCATTCAAGTGGGCTTCCTGACTCTGTACCTACTGAGCAAGAGAATGAGGAGAAGAGGAAAAGGTGAGGGTGGAGAGCGTCAAGGCCAGGTCAGACTGACTTCTGAAAGTTGTCCTCTGACCTCCACCCCAGTCCCATGGAATGAATGTTCCCTCCCTCTTTTCCTTTTTTCCTCTTTCCCTCTCTTTTCTTTTTAAAGAGCTGTGTCTGGCTGGAATAGCACATGCCCCATGCAGTGCCAAGCAGCATCAAGTGAGGATGCCTCTGCCCTCCACTTACACACAAGCTGGACCAAGAACAGCAAGAGCGAGTGTGGTTTGCAGAATGCGGCACTGCCAAGGCCCACCGTTGCCCAGCTACTTAGAGAAGCTTCACAGAGAGCAAACACTCGGGCTGGGCCGGTGGAGGCTGTGGGTAAATGCTAGTCTGGTAGTACGTCCTTGGAGGGACCGCAGCTAAGGTTACCGCTGAGGCGGAGTCAATGCCGGAACATCACCACTCTGGCTCCTCTGTGGAGTTAGGTGGGTGTTTATTTTCAGTGTCATTAGTGGCCGGCTTCTTTTTCTAGGCAGGACTTGTGACCAGATGTGTGCAGTCGCCCAGCAGCGGCCATCACGGGCTGCAGGTGCAGCTCATGCTTGAGCTGGGAGCGTGGTCAGTGGGTACTGCCCGCCCCAGCCACTCGGCTCTGTTGGCCTTTGTCAGACGTGGGTAACCTGAGCTGTCTGCAGCTTCTGAGGAGACAGAAGCTGCAGGGATTTTTTTTAAAAAGCTTGAGCCAAACAGACATCTCCGTCCTTCTCACTCTGTAATAACCGCAGCAAGAGATTTTCTGGGGTGCCCTGATGCTGGGCATCCAGTTCTCTAAGACTGGGCCCAGAATCCGGGGCCAGCTTTGGCATCTGCAGATACCAGCCTGCCTTTGGAGGCCTCCCAGTCCCTCCCCCTCCCACCCAGCCCTGTGACAAATCTGTGAAGTAAGTATGTTGCCAGAAGTGACAGGTCAGTTCCCTCTCAAGAGCTGGCCATTGTTTGCCTACAGAATTGTGGCAAGACAGATTTAGCAGTCAGGGCAGAGCCCTGATGGAGTCTTCTTGGGGGGGCTTTGGAGTGGCGAGACTTAAGCTTCATGACCTGCCAGTTGGCTTGCAGTTGGGTGGGATCTAATAGAAGTTGTTTTTCATCTCTCAGTCCTTTCCTACTGGAGGAGAGGAGTGTTGGAAAGGTGCAGCTGATGGTATAGTTGAAGACCTGGCCGACTCTCGGAGGGAGGCCCATGCACGGAGGCTGTGTGTGTTCTGCTCCCAAGGCAGCCAGGCCTTCTCACGCTTAGATCATAAGAGGAGTATCAGTAGTATCAGTAGCCCTTATTGCCTTAGAATTCCTCAAGCTCTTGCTGGGAACATCCTGTTAGCTTGTCTCGAGCAAATCAGTCAGGCCTTGGCCACCGAAGCATGATGTGGCATTTGTTGCTATGTGAAGACAGCATCCAAATGGAGGAGAATTTGACCCAAGACTTACTTTTTCCTATGTAATCATTCATATAAAATCTGAATAAGATTAAGCGGGTTGCGGCGGGTAGCCACAGACACCACCCTCCTACTTGCTCAGCAAGACCTCTCACAGGTGAGCTCACACACAGGCAGTTGTTGGCTTTCTTATCACATTGCAGACAGGACCTTCACCACTGCTTGGGCTGAGCATGCAATTTCTTCTTCAGCCACATGAAGAGCTGCTCATTTCACCACCAAATAATCAAGCCCAGAGTCTCATGTACACTAGACAAGTGTATCCCTACCCCAAATAGGGAACTCTAAAAGATGGCACAGAAATCCTGAGCAGGAGACTGACCAAAGAGATCATGAGTGAGGCTAGTTGGGATCCCGAGGCCCTGGACCGTGCACCTGTGCTGTGTCTCTGGCATTAGACCCTGCAAGCCACTGTGGCAGCAAAGCAATAACAGGATGAGTACCAATAGATGTTGGTTCCTCTAAAATCCAGATTTCTTTTTTTTAAGCTTCCTTTATTTCTTGTGTGTGTGTGCGCATGTATCAGGAGAGCACTGTGTGTCCCTCTGGAGGCCCAAGGGTGACTTCGGGAAGCATCCTGGATTGCTTCTATCTCCTTTTTGCTTCCCTCTGGGAGTTCCCAGGCTCCACCCACCAGGGCCAGAAGCACAGAACATAGCCATGTCGGCCTAGCGTTTTTTATGTGGGACCTGGGATCCAAACTCAGACCTGCTTTTGAGGCAGAGTCTTAATCCCAAGTCATCTCTCCAGCCCTAAAATCCAGATTTTTAAAATAAATACTCATAAAGTACACAAATATAATGTTTCTCCTCTGGAGTCTCACATGCAAGCCCTTTCCCACGTTGTTTTTCTGTCTCACTTTGCTGACTCTCGAATCCTGCAATGCCTGCAGCCTCATGTATTTGGAATGATTATTTTCTGCTCCCAAGTCTGTCACTTTGCCCTGGTCTCATGTGACCCATGAACCACATCAGTCCTCTGCAGAGAGAGAGAGAGAGGCAGAGCTGCCGAAGCGGTGGCATCCTGGCCATATGAAAGATGGGCACCCGAAGGGGTGCAGTTCCCACCCGCTGCAGCAGGGAAGCGGTCTGTTCTCCTGTCTCCCAGCCCCAGTGCTGCTAAAAGGTTCACCAGAGCCTTTCCAACCGCTGTTGCCTCTGGTGTCCCGCAGCACACTGGGAGAGCCTGACTACCCCCAATGAGCTCCTGGCATCCCTGAAGGGTGTAATTCCCCTCATTGCTACACCCAAAGAGATGCCAGTCCCCACGGGGAGGAAAGCCAGCTTTCTCTGCGCGTCTCTTCACCCTGATGCTTGGCTTCCTGAACCCAAGGTCTGTTTCTCGGGAGCAGCTGTGTGAGTACGGGTCTGCTGTTCTGTGCCGTACACACCGTGGCCTCTGACCATGGGGCCCTGTGCACTTCGTGTGGCTCGTGGAGTGGAGAGACGGAGCTTGTCCTCTCTGTGCTGTATTCAGTGAACATATTCGGAAAAGGGATCTTCCCCCAAGCGATGATGTAAAAGACCAGGTGGAAGGAAATGCTGTCTAGGAAACAGCGAAGCGTGATAACTCCCTCTGGGAAGAGGACTTCTGGGGATCCCCTGGTGCCTGGTAGACACGGGATCGAGTCTCCGACCCTCACTTCATTGTTTGGGGAGGAATTAACTGTTTTGTTGGCACACTCGGAGCCAGCATGCGTAGGGTTCAGGCGCATGAGTCCTACAGCAGACCCATTGCTCTGGCCCCATGTGATCTTGCCTTTCTGACTGCTTGTCTGCTTTCTGCTACTATGGGTTTATTGTATCTTCTGGAACTTTGCATAAATGAGTTGTGCAGCATACACTCCTTTCGTCTGGCTTTTCTTACCCAGTGTCGTCATTTTGGGACTCACCCAGGTAGTTGTATGTGACCTTTTCATTGCTGGGCAGCATCCCTTTGTGTGAGCGTTCGATACCCCTAGGGGCTTCACCTTTAGGTGACTCAGTACACATATCTGCTGTCTGCTTCGGTCTCAACGCAGGTTCTGGGCAGGACAAGGCTGGCGCATACTGGCAGCTAGCTACACCATTAGCAGAACCTCCAGCAGTAGAACTATTGGAGAAAGCCAGAAAACCCCGGAGACCAGAGTCCTCTGGCCTCAGTGTGTCACAGCGCCTAAGAGGAAAATCAGTTGCTGTGGAGCTGTCTAGATCTCACGGAGCCGTCAGCGTGACGTCTCCATCTTGCAGAGTCGTCCACAGTGATGTCTGCATCTCACAGAGCCCTCGACAGTAACACCATCCGAACACCCATTAAAGAGATTTTGGGGCTGGCAGGTTCAGTATGTCAAGTCTCTTGTTTTAAGGATGTTACTCCAATTGGTGGTATTTGAGATAGGGATCAGAAGTGTAGGTTCTTGGTGTCAACAGTGACAGATTCTGAGTAGTACCTGTTAATAAAGTGTGGCAGTCTCCTGTCTCCAGGCCTCAGGTTTCTTGTGGGTTTGGACTGTTCTCCTGTTCTCTGCTTCATTTGGGGTTTCCTGACCTTGCCCCAGCTAGCCTCTCTGAGTCTCCTTCCCCATAGCAGATACCCAGAGAACCTTCGAGCATTCTCTCTGCTCAGCTCACCTTGGAATGCTGTTTCTTGAAGGCAAGGTCTCTGTAGCGTGTTCCTAATCAGTTACCAAGACCAGTGCAAGGCCGAAGCAAATTAGGAAGCTTAAGAAATCACCATGAAGGTTTGGAAAGGCAGCTCAATGGCAGGGCATTTGCCTACCACATGAGGGTCCCAGAACTGCCAAAAAAAAAAAGAGACCTGTGTAAACTGAGAAGAGACCTTCAGAAGGTAAAGTTTTAGGGCTAGTAATCACTGGTCCTGGTGCTATGCACTTGGAAAGTAGAGGCAATAGATCAGGGGTTCAAGACCAGCCTCAGTTACATAGCAACCTCAAGTCATCTCAGGATACAGAGTGTGTAAGATCTTTGGCTAACTGCCTGCATAAGGTGAAAGACCGGTGAAGCGCTCTTTTGGAAATTTACTCTCGCTCTCTCTCCCTTCCCCTGATCAGTAATGAAAAAAGAACAAGATTTTTGATTCTTAACATTCACTTCCATCAAACCAGCTGTATCAGATGAGGCCCTGTGATAATCACGGAAGAGAAGAGAAGGATTCAGTGTAACATGTCAGTCACCTCAGGAAAGCCGCAGCAGCACCAGGTCCATTGTAAGGGGATTGCTGGCCAGGCCGAGGCCTGGGAATCCTGAGTGCTGACTTCTCTTGTCTCTTCATTGTGCGTGATGTGAAAAGCTCGGTGGACTTTGTCCTCTATTTTTGAAATGGAAAAGAGTGATCTCATTCCATGCAATTCTAAGAAAAGCAGACTCAGGTTACTAGATTGTGGAAGAGCCTGCACTGTTATTTTAATAGTACATATCTTGAAATATGCCAGAAAGCAAGTTCTGAAGACAAAGGTTGAATTTAACATTAAAATATGTGTCCTGCTTGTGGACAGAGGCAGCCGTCTATTGGAAAGATGTTGGTGGCATATGGACTGTGGCTGACCTGCAAGGCGCTCATGTGTCCCCTCCCTTCAATGTATAGCCCCAGTCGTGGGACCTTCCACTAGAAACCTTACATCTTTTCAACTTCCACAAGTCATGTGATGTCTCAGTTAGACTTGGTTAAACAGGTGGAGATCACAAATAAATTCCAAATAGTGCTGCATGTTGCTAGTATGTGTGAAAAGGGGTCTCGAGGGCGGGTGTTACACCTGTCTTCCCGTGATTTTAGTTCACGTTTTTCAGCTGACTACAGTGTTGTGATGAGATGACACTCCAGAGCATTCTGCTCAGTGCCCTGCGGGGAGCAGCTCTGTCAGAAGCGTGAGCCAGGTACACCTGTGCACAAAGCCATTAGACAGGCTGGCATAGGAAGAGCACGCGGCCGAGGCCAGTCTGAGATACATGTCAGCCTTGTCAAATGACAACAATGATAACAAACTTGGAAGGCCTGCAAGTCTGACTCCCTGAATGTAGCATTGTTCTATGTTTAATATTCTTCTTTTTACTTGAAAACTTATCTTTCTACAAATGTGTTTATGTCGTTCTTTTCCTTTTTCTTTAGTAGTAAGAATTCAAAATACATTATTATGGAGGCATACCTCAGTGGCAGTGTATATGTGTGTGTGTGCACACGTGCACTTAATTTTTTAGTACATGAACAGTCTTCAGCATCTCCAGCCTATTACACACACTCATTAGCTTTTGTCTTTTCTGTGGTGAGCGTATCCAGTCCATTCTAAATCACCTGTTTTCACTGTTTGTACAGCTGCACAAAAATCTGCATTTTGCTGACTGTGCAGTATTTTCCTTCAGTTCATTTGTGTACTGTGTCCTTAATCTTATGCAGATTCTTCCTGCTGCAGCCTCTTCCCTGCCAACCCCTTCTGCCCTTTCTCAGGTTTTCTATGCCCCCCTCCCTCCCAACTTCACAGAGTGAGTCATCCTTCCGTCCTTCCCAGAACCCAGTGCTCCTACACAAAGACCATGAACAGGCTGCCACAGGAGGGACATTTGGCTGCTAGGGGGCAGGGCAGGGCAGCAGATGGGTCATTACAGGAAGTGTAGTCCTGGACAGACTCCCAGGGCTGATGTCCACTGTCAGTTTTATATTCTACACCTCTGAGAAGGTCTTTATGCCTTCAGAGACTAACTAATGTTTATGCTTCCTGTGGATGAAATTTTATGCTCATATTTGAGTTTCCTACTTCTACACACTTTGCTGCTGTAGGAATTACATCTAGTGGCTATTGTCACCTGTCCTGAGCCTACACGGAATCTGAGTGTATACCATGGCAGTATACCACCCCTCCTCCTCTAGTAGGCAAATGGGTCTTGAGTTTTGGCAGAGTGGTTTCTTTTCCCCTGGTTTGAACATTGTTTTGTCCTTTTCTAGGGCTGTGTGTTATACGTGGTGCGTGCTTAGTGTTGTGATAGCAGATCCTGAGCAGAGGGGCAGTTGAAATGCAAAGTAAGAGAGAGGGAGCTTCTCTTTCTAGAGGTTGAATACTACTACAGGGCCGAGGGAGCCCTGTGTTCAAAATGTCTGAAGACATCAAGATGGTGGCATATGACGTAGCACGGGCCTCCTGTACCTGTGCCAGCGTCTCTCTCACTCATGTGTGAAGCACAGCTCACCCATCAAGAGGGGCATTAGCTGGCACACATTTCCAGTTGTTCAGTCTCGACGTGTTCCCCTTGTCTTAGGGCTTGTCCATAAGGTGTGACTGTAGAGGGGGCAGGTTCCATGGACAGGTGGGGAGCCAGGGTCTAGAATGGGACAATTCCCTGCCTTGGCCACTGGTCGGCTGTGGCTTCTGAGGTGTCTCTGACCTCTTGGGTCCTCGGAGTTCCGCTTCACGTGAAGGAGTGCTGTCACTCTGGCCCTCACACTCACCATGCTTGCTTTTTGTCTTACATAGAAGTTCATCGAATTTGAAGATGCTTTGGAACAAGAGAAAAAAGAACTCCAAATCCAGGTGGAACACTATGAGTTTCAGACGCGCCAACTGGAGCTAAAAGCCAAAAACTATGCGGATCAGAGTAAGTGGCTCAGAGCTGCAAATGCGTGTGCTGTAGCACACCTAACTAGGGACATACACGAGCCTTTAATAAGAAGTGGCTGGAGCGATGGCTCAGGGGTTAAGGCTCCGTCTTGTAACCAGAAGGTCCTGAGTTTGGATCCCAGGTCCCTCATAAAAAAATACCAGGTGGAGATGGCTGGTGCTTGCATTTCCAACCCTGGTGAGTGAAGCCTGAGAAATCCCAGAGCAAAGCAAAAAGGAGGTAGAAGCAATTCTGGATTGTTCCCGAAGTCACCTTTGGTCCTCCACAGCGCCATAGAGTGCCCTCTGATACACACACACACACACACACACACACACACACACACACACACACAAATACAAATAAGTTATTGGAGAGGATCCAATTGTTACCTTACTTTCTTACCATCCTGACTCTTGACCCCTTGCTATATCCACTCACACAACTCTGTTTCTGTAATCAACCTCGGTTCCTTAATGGAAACAGCAAACGTAAGTAAGGCCCTGTTAGCACGTGGCACTTTTGCTTCACAGTGAGTCTGACCCTAAAATGGCAAGCCTCGTGTCCCTCAGCCTCGACGGTCTTGTATAGACGCAGTGACCTTGCCCTGACCCTCACTCGGCTGAGGACTGCCAGTCTCCATGGACATGCAGGTCACTGCACCAGTTGACTGTTTCCTAGGATGGTTTCCTAGGAGGTGTTCAGGCTCCTGACTAGAGTTATCTGCAGGAAAACCTGTCTCCACGGGACAAGGATGGTACTTGTGTTGATATCACTTTAAGAACATTTATTTTAACCTAGAAAACTACTTAAACTGTAGTGTCAGTGTTACAGTTAATCTGTTCAGTCCTAATTTTCTGTAATTCAATGCTTTAATAAGAAATCCATTTGCTGCTTTACCTCATTACTTTGGGTAGCAGCTGCCTTAATGTGTATGAGAAAAAATGAATTGGGGGAAAAATTGATTCAGTAGGTTGGGCCTCATCTTATCCCAGGCTTAGGGGCCACTGTGCCGGGCTAATGGCCCGATGGCAGTCGGGGTTCCAGGTGACTGTGTACTTACAAACTGGATGCGAGCCCGAGTGCTCTGTTAGGCTTACTGTGACGAGCCCTCTCTGTAGTAACACAAATGCTGGGATGCCTTCACCTTGGAATATCTCACACATGTGAGAACTTCACAGCCCTCTTCTTAGGAAAAAAAGATGCCAACTCTAGTTACAGGGGGGATTCTCGGGGTCAGGCCAGGCCTGAAGTCACAGGGATCTTCTCAGGTCTGATGCTTCCATCCCCTCCAGGGCCATGCACATAAACAGACAGTCACTCTGAAGGACAGCACAGGCCAGCTCAGAACAGGACTGGCATGGCCAGATCATCTGCCCTTCGTGCCACGTACACATGGGCTATGTATTGGTATATGTAAGTCATGGACACTTGGTGACAAAGCTTTGGATGCTGGTATCTTTTGGGTACCATTGTCCGTGGGTCCCATGTGCAGTGGGTGCTGGTGTCTGTACATCTCACATGTGTTGGGTGCTGCTGTCCGTAGGTCCCATGTGCAGTGGGCACCGACATCCGTGCTTTGGGCTCTTGCAGAGCATAATGGAGCTGCCTGTGCTTGAGCCGATGCTCGTACTGTGTCTCAGAAGGGGTCCCCACACCACCACACTCGGAGGCTCAGATTGGACAGCAGGAGCCTAACATTGTAACCCTTACAGCCCATACCCCAGTCACAGAACAGAGCATGGACTGAAAGAGGTGTGGAGCTGTGCAGTTGGTTCAGGTAGCTTAGAACAGACACAAGAAGGTCAGGGAAGGTGAAGAATATCTCACTGAAAGCAGGTGAAAAGCCGCGCTGCCAGAGGCCCAGGGCGTGCCACTCGCATGCATCCTGCCTTGTCTGGTTGGTCTTCATCCGGTGGGGTGCAGGGATATGGTTGGACACAGCCACCAAGGAAAGTGCTCAAGGGCAGTGGCCTGCTTTCTCCATTGATGGGACACAGGGACAGCTCTCTGACCACCATTGCCAGTTAGCCGTAGGTGGTTGTGCCAATTGGGCAGGCACATGCCAGGCTGGAGGGGAACCATTCTAAGTGTTACCAGGAACCATCAGTTTGAGGAGGCTTGTCTGGCAGCCTGGAGAGATGGAGTCCTGACTTGGCTTTCCCACCTCTTGATATATATGCAACACACTGCTCTTTATTTTAACGTGTCTTTCCGAGGCTCTGTCAGTCTTCAGCATGTCTCAGCTTATTCGCTTGAATTTTCTTCCCATGAGCATCTCATTTCCATTTTAAAAAAAAAAATTTACTTACTTGGTTTTGCAATGCTGGGGATAGAACCCAGGGCCTTCTACGTGCTAGGCAGTCTCTCTGTTATTGAGCCACACTCCAGTCCTCACTCGCTTAATATCTACCCTTGATATGTGCAGTGAATTTTGCCTGTATTTCAGAAGCTGCCAGCTGTCCTGAGCAGAGATTCTTCCATGAGTTCCACCCTTCCTGGTTTTCTTTACAGAAGAATTAAGCATTCTTACTTGTGGCACACATCAGATGCCACTCATACCAACCAGTCTGTATCCTCATGCTAGTGATAAGAGCAGCCCTGATTCACATCACATCCCAGAGTTTGGGGGACAGAGCCAAACCCCACAGGTCGGATGCGAGCTGACATAGATGTTGTGTTTTCTAGTCTCCCGGTTGGAGGAACGGGAATCGGAGATGAAGAAGGAATACAACGCCTTGCACCAGCGGCACACAGAGGTAGGTGCTAGTGGGCACCTGCCCTGGCTGCAGAAGGGCATGAACTGATGAGACTCTCTCCTCCATTTGCTGCCCACCTATGATCACCCCTTCTCTTGCCTTTGTTGTTGTTGCAGTCCGCCTGCATGGTTGCTGATAAATGACCATTAAACGGCTTAAGGGAACAAGGGGTTTGTTTTCTCTTACGATTACTGGTTACAGTTCTCAGTCCAGTCTGATGGGAGAGCTAAACACCAGGGCCAAGGGGACTGGCCACACCATCTTTATACAACAGCTGAGAGGAGGATGATCCTTACTTGGCAGAGCAGCATGTCTGGCCAAATGTACAAAAGGATGCCAACTTCCTCAACCAGCTCTCAGTACTTTATTCATCTATTCAGGGCCTAATCCCACCCACCATGGGCTGGGCCTTCCCTATCAGCTAAACAATCTCCTGTAGATTTGCTCTAGGCTTAACTCAGCTACTAATTCTCCACAAATGTGCCCAGAGCTCAAACCCTCATATGTCAAGTTGACACCTATGCCTAACTATGACATTTGTATAGTGGAAAGCTGTCCACTAAGCTGTCTACCCATCTTCTTTAGCCCCTGTCCCCTGGCCACAATTGTGTCCGTCTGAGAACACTGCATCTGAACCCTTTGGCATTTGTTGGGCAGCTCTAACAGGATGCTCCTCTCGGCAGATGATTCAGACCTACGTGGAGCACATCGAAAGGTCCAAGATGCAACAGGTCGGGGGGAGTGGCCAGACAGAAAGCAGCCTGCCAGGGAGGAGGTAGGAGGACTGGGGGTGGGCAAGGCTGGATGGGCCCAGAGGGAACAACAGGGGCACTGGGCAAATGTACAGGTAGCTGTGGCTCCTGCTCCCAGGGCTGCAAATTGTAGTCTGTGCCTTGCGCTCAGTGTGCATGGTCAGCCCTCGCATCATGCATTCCACGCTGCAGATCTGCCTTCCGCTCAGTGTGCATGGTCAGCCCTCGCGTCACGCATTCCACACTGCAGATCTGCCTTGCGCTCAGTGTGCATGGTCAGCCCTCGCGTCACGCATTCCACACTGCAGATCTGCCTTGCGCTCAGTGTGCATGGTCAGCCCTCGCGTCACTCATTCCGTGTCTGCAGATCTGCCTTGTGCTCAGTGTGCATGGTCAGCCCTCGCATCACTCATTCCGTGTCTGCAGATCTGCCTTGTGCTCAGTGTGCATGGTCAGCCCTCGCATCACTCATTCCGTGTCTGCAGATCTGCCTTCCGCTCAGTGTGCATGGTCAGCCCTCGCATCACTCATTCCGTGTCTGCAGATCTGCCTGCTCCCTAGCATGCATTTGATCCCTTACCACTGATGCTCAATCACTTTTGTGGCCATTTGTTCACCTGTCATGCTCTTGACCAAGGCAGCATTCAGTAGTTTTCTGCCCTGCATTTGACTACCTATTCAGATGCCCAGAGGGCTGGGAAGGATAGAACAGCGTGTTGCTAGATGTACATGGGGGCCTTGGCCTGAAAGGGTAGCTTTGAAGCAGTGGGGACTTGACCACAACTTGCATTCATTATATGTACAAATCTACGGTACACATTTATAACATATACCTATCTTCCATGGGATCATTGAGTTGTGGGATCTGAAACTTGGATCTAAATGAAAAATGTACACATTTGCCCTCAGGGTATTGATTTGATGTTAACAATCAGTGTGTGAGGACATTCTAGAACAGACATGTCCAGCCAGAGCTCATATGTGTTCCAGGATAATTAGGAATGTAGCCCCAATACATTTGTAGGTACAGTATCATATCACAACATTAAAAGGTCCAATACCCCTGCTCTAGAGCCTACAATCACTAACCAACTGATGGGAGAAAATTTGTTGAGTAGGATGCTGCCTGTTTGGCCCAAGTTCAGGATTTCAAGCAGCAGGAGGAAGCCTGACAACGCTGGCCTCCCTTTCCACTTTCTGTGCCGACTCAGGATAGTTGGCACCCAGATCCCAAGATTTCAGCCAAGTGTTGCCAGCTCGAGGGCATGATGATGAGTCAAAGAGATCATCAGGTCAGGGAAAGGGACAGAAACAGAATGCTCTGGGGCCACAGATTAAAACAGGTAGCACCCTGTTATGCACGGTTCCTGCAGCTGAGCCTTTGGGAGTCAGGGCTGGATCAGGGAAAGTACATGAAGGCTACTTGGCTGTGTTGAGCGCTTTACATCTACAAGTAGGAAGGTCTGGGGCCTAGAGTTCAGGGCTTCGTTGGCCACTTACTGGGTGGCTGATAAAGCCATCTCTGTAATCAGAGTCCTTGACCTGAAAGCATAAGTCTGCCCACATATGTGACGGATAACAGGACGAGGAAGGAGACAATATCTCCGCGTGTTGTTACCACTCTCTGCAGGAAGTAGAATCTACAGTGCTTATGGTCTTGGTGGGCAGGAATGTGAGGGCTGTGGGTGAAAGTTTGGCAAGAAGCTAAGCCCTCCTCACCTTCCACGTCACCTGACAAGCTGCACTCCAGCCTGTCCAGGAGAAGACAGCTGCGCGTCTCATTCACTCTGACTCTGAAGTTGTAGGTGCCTGATCTCATCTACTTGCAGGACCCCCCAAAGCCCAGCTGCACACAGCCATGTCCCCTTCACCTCCAACCCCATGAGCTCTGGCTCTACCCTCCCCACACTAGCCTTATAGCACAGGAAAATGGTGCTCGCTGCTAGGCTTGTGGCGATCAGAGGAAGGGTAGCGCCTGTCAGCTGGGCCCATCGTCCTGACCATCCATAGACTCAGTTTCTGCAGCCATTCCTGGCAGCACAGGATTTCCCCATCTCCCGTGGCCCAAACCCTATCTGGGAAGAGGATGGTGCAGGGCACCAGATATAGTCAGCCACCACTGTGATGAACATCTAGACAGAATGACTGGCTGAGGCTAAAGAATCCCCGTCCTCCATCCAGGGGTGTGCTCCTCACCTGTCCTCCATCCAGGGGTGTGCTTCCTCATCAGCAGTGCTCCTCACCCGTCCTCCATCCCAGGGGTGTGCTCCCTCATCAGCAGTGCTCCTCACCCATCCTCCATCCCAGGGGTGTGCTCCCTCATCAGCAGTGCTCCTCACCCGTCCTCCATCCCAGGGGTGTGCTCCCTCATCAGCAGTGCTCCTCACCCGTCCTCCATCCCAGGGGTGTGCTCCTCGCCCATCCTCCATCCCAGGGGTGTGCTCCCTCATCAGCAGTGCTCCTCGCCCATCCTCCATCCCAGGGGTGTGCTCCCTCATCAGCAGTGCTCCTCACCTGTCCTCCATCCCAGGGGTGTGCTCCCTCATCAGCAGTGCTCCTCACCCGTCCTCCATCCAGGGGTGTGCTCCCTCATCAGCAGTGCTCCTCGCCCGTCCTCCATCCCAGGGGTGTGCTCCCTCATCAGCAGTGCTTCTCGCCCGTCCTCCATCCCAGGGGTGTGCTCCCTCATCAGCAGTGCTCCTCGCCCGTCCTCCATCCCAGGGGTGTGCTCCCTCATCAGCAGTGCTTCTCGCCCATCCTCCATCCCAGGGGTGTGCTCCCTCATCAGCAGTGCTCCTCGCCCATCCTCCATCCCAGGGGTGTGCTCCCTCATCATCAGTGCTCCTCACCTGTCCTCCATCCCAGGGGTGTGCTCCCTCATCAGCAGTGCTCCTCGCCCGTCCTCCATCCAGGGGTGTGCTCCCTCATCAGCAGTGCTCCTCGCCCGTCCTCCATCCCAGGGGTGTGCTCCCTCATCAGCAGTGCTTCTCGCCCATCCTCCATCCAGGGGTGTGCTCCCTCATCAGCAGTGCTCCTCGCCCGTCCTCCATCCCAGGGGTGTGCTCCCTCATCATCAGTGCTCCTCACCCATCCTCCATCCCAGGGGTGTGCTCCCTCATCAGCAGTGCTCCTCGCCTGTCCTCCATCCAGGGGTGTGCTCCCTCATCAGCAGTGCTCCTCACCCGTCCTCCATCCCAGGGGTGTGCTCCCTCATCAGCAGTGCTCCTCGGCCGTCCTCCATCCAGGGGTGTGCTCCCTGGTTGGCAGTGCTGCTGGTCGCTGCTCAGCAGAGGTCCATGCAATTTTCTCTGGCATTGACGCTTCCACCATAGCCTTGTCTTAGGGGCATATGTTAAGTCTCCTCTGAGCTCACTCTTCCGGCTTTCCTTGAGAACTTTGTGGGGTTTTCACTCCTCTTGAGTGTGGACTGACACATGCCCTTTCCCATCACTCCTTCTGTGGTGTCTGGAATCTGCATGTCTTTGGAGCCAGCTCAGTCCAAACTCAAGCACCAGCTGGGCTTGGGCCATTGCTGCAGACATAGGAAGAAGCCCTTGTCTCTGTTGCTCCAAGTCTACAACTGTGCTAAGTGCTTGTGACAGGATCGGTGTCCCCCACACTTGCTACCCATTCCACAGGCTCCCAGAGAGTCTTATTAAAGGCAGAGGGCCTGTGCTCATGTCAGTCCTTGTGTGCGTTCTGTGTGACTGCTGCTGTTTGTGCAGTGGGAGCAGGTGTTCCCTGTCGGGTCCCCGTGTTTTCCCTGTGAGCACATGCACAGATGGGAGCCACCTGACCTTTGCTCTCTAATGTGGTCTTCTTGTCTCGCCCTCTGTGCTATCACTGCTGTGTGCTGACCATTGTGTTGTCGCTGCCTACAGTCCCCGCCAGTCATGGAGGAAAAGGTAAAGACTCGCCAGTCTTTGGTATTGGGGTCTTCGTGGGTCTTGAGGTTATCTGAGGGAAAGAGTTAGGACAGCGATAGCTTCAATCGCAAGCACACACTTCTCTGATAACCATCTCAAGCCTTTTGTGGCTGACGCTGGGGACCAGAAGTATGTGGCAGGTGCATTCACAAGACTGCCTAAGGAGATGATACATTGCTAGACAACCAGCCAAGCCACCAAGCAGGGTAGCAAGGCAAGTTCTACAAGCTTCCGAGCCCCACTTAAGTGCTGCTACGTGCCCAGGAAATGTCTGTCCTCATTAGCCAAAATCAACTTCTACCATCAAGTAGTAGCCAAAGTTACAACCTAGGTTGAGTACAGAGGATGTGTCTTGACCCTCCAGCTTCAGTCAGGTCCCCTGGTCCCTGTGGACAGCATGGCCCACAGGCTGTGGTCTCTGAAGAGGATGGACATTCACAGTACCCCTGGGCCTGAGAGGATGACGCAAGTGCATGTCAACATCTGCCCTCGTAGGCTGAGGCACACTCGTGTACCACGACATCGGGAGCAGCAAGCAGGGACAAAACATGTCTGCTCCTTACGAACTGAGTTCCATTGCACACAGCATTCTTGCCTAATGTGGCCACATTGCCACCTCAAGTTGTAGAGTGAGTGGTCCTTGGTGTGAACCCTCCATCCTGTGAGGCTCTTGTCCCGTAGCATCTGACAGCTAAGACAGTGTCACTGGCTCGGTCCTAGGGAACGCGAGCTTCTCACCCAGGGTTGTGAGCAGCACTTCCGGAGCCACGGTTGGCCCGGAGGCCCCCCAGGGAGGTCTGCTGTGCCTCCATCCCACCACACCCACGCTGCCTCCTGGTTGCCCAGGGACCTTGAGCGCTGTTGACACAGCAAGCTGACGTGACTGAGAAGGGAGGCTCTGGTGAAGAGCGGGCTTGGAGCTTTCCAGTTCTGCTGTGACGTGGGATGTGAGCTCCTTCTACCTCATGACGGCAGGCCCGGCAGGCCTTTTGTGAAAGAGCCGAGCCAGCCATTGGACAGTGTCTGCTGGACAGGCCTTGTCGCCAATCATGTGCACTGTCCCGGCCCACAGATCCCTCCTCAGACTCTGTTCTCATGCTTTTGCCCCAGCTGTGACCAGCCACCAAGACAGGGAAGCAAGTTCTGGCAAATACCAGGGGTCTCCCTGACTCACACTTCCAAGCCTCCCAGCCAGACAAACCTGAACGTGCTACTGCTTTCCACCCTTTACTTGGCTTCTCTGAAGAAGGGAGGAAAGCCACATCTTCTGCCTCTGCACTCAGCTCCCTGGACTCCTGAGCAAGGTCCCTATGCGTCTCTAGGGGCCGAGCAATAAGTGTCAAAGACTGTGATGTGAACAGACACTATTGTTCAACTTGAACAGCTCTAGACAGTGTAGATGTTCAGCCTTAGAAGGGCAGCACTGCCTGGTCCAGGGCAAGGCCTGTCTGAGCAGCAGTTGACAAAGGAGAGCTCAGAGCAGGCCCGCGGGCCTTGTCCTTGGTGCTGTGCTGTTATGGCTAACAGGGAGTCTTTTTGCCCTGTGACTCTTCACCTTCAGTCTACCGGATATTCTAGATGTATCAGTGGAGCTTCTGAGAGACTTGGCTTCTGTCAACAATTATAGCTGGAGAGGGCTGCTGGGGAAAGAGGAGATGCCTCTTCACAGCCATTAGCAGACATGAGTGTTCTGTTCACATCCTGTTAGAGTATGTTGCAGCGAAAAGCCCTGTGAAGGGGCTAAGGAGTGGTAAAGTGTTTGCTATGTAAGCTGTGCAAATTCATAAGGACCTGAGTTCAGATCCCCAGCACCCACGTAACAGCCGGGAACGGTGGCACAGGTCTGTAGCCCATCTCCAAGCTCACTAGCCAGCCAGCATAGCAAATTGATGAGCTTCAAGTTCAGTGAGAGACCCTGCTTCAAAAAATAAGGTGGAAGGGGCTGGAGAGATGACTTAGGAGTTTGCCTTTGCCACACAAACAAAAGGACCTGAGTTCAGATCCCAGATCCCATGTAAAACTGCTGGACAGATATGGTGATAGTCTGAACTTCCAACCCTGGAAGGTAGAGCCTGGGAAACCCCAGAGCAAAGCCAAAGGAGGTAGAGCAATCTAAAATGATTCCCCCAAGTCACCACCCTTGGGCCTCCACAGACACATATCCTTAAGTGACCTCTATTATACACACCCACCCACATGCACCTGCAAAAAAAAAGGTGAAGAGCAATAGAGAAAGGAAGGTAGACGATATTAGTCTCCAGTTTCCACTTACATCTTTAAGCACACAGGCATAAAGACACATACATGCACACTAGAGCACACACAGAAAAGAAAGCATGTGAAGTCCCAGAGGACTAGAGAGCAAGTGAGGAGTGGAATGGGGTTGCTTGAGCCCTTCGTTGGCCCAGGAAGTGGAGGCAGGGCTAGGCAGGCTCCATCTTCAAAGTCATGGCCTGAGACCACTGGTTGGTGCTGGTGCCAGAGAGTTCTGCCAGCACTGCCGTGGGATTGCTGTCACCAACACAGGTCATACCTGTTTAAAACTGAACTGAAGAATGGTACATTAGCATGATGGGAGGGGTTGTAATTAAGGAGTGATTTTTGAACACGTGGACATGGCCATATGAACAGAGCTGTCCATCAGTGTCTCTGGTGTTAGGAGGAGATGGACTCTCGTGTGCTATCTAACCACCTGCTTCCTGTCTCTCTCTCTCTCTCTCTCCCACTGCAGCAGGAAGGAGCGTCCCACCTCTCTGAATGTCTTTCCCCTGGCAGACGGCATGGTACGTGCACAGATGGGGGGCAAGCTCGTGCCTGCGGGGGACCACTGGCATCTGAGTGACCTCGGCCAGCTGCAGTCCAGCTCCAGCTACCAGGTTTTGTAGCCGTGCATGTAGTGAGAGTCCCAGACTGGTGTCCCGCATATGTTCAGGGGACCTCAGTCTTTCTCTGCTCTTTTTCCTGAGTTAGTCTAATCCCCCTGGCGTGGGATAGAGGTAGAGAAGCAGACATTTTGCTGCTCTGTATGGCCATTCCGTAGCTAAGGAGACTGTGTCTGTTGGGACTAAACTCAGCTAACACCAGAACACCATAAATTACATCCCTCCCTCCTCCCAGACTTCAACCGTGATGCGTAGTACTCCTAAGACTGCCTGCACCTTGTTCCCATTCAGTCTCCAGAATCTGAAGCTTCTGCCTGGAGCAGCCACAGAACCTCTCCTGGACCTTTCCCCACTTGTCCCGCTCATAGCTCCAGAGCCACGAGAAGAAAAAGCAGAGTCACTCCACGCACACAACGTGCACCCTAAGCACAGGGGCCACACTCACTCCACGCACACAACGTGCACCCTAAGCACAGGGGCCACACTCACTCCACACACACAACGTGCACCCTAAGCACAGGGGCCAGCGACGGCCAGGCACACATTCAGGCCCGGGTCACACTTCCAGCGCATGGGCCTTTGTGCCCAGGCTGCCTGTAAGGCAGCACGTTGCAGGTGAGGGCAATTATCCTCCTGGGGTGTAGGAGGTGGTGTGGTGGGTTCCTCTCAGAAGCCCTCAGGGGACATAAGCAGAAACCAAGTGTGTGGAATCTGGGCTTCCGGAGCTTCCTTCCTGCCATTGCTCTTCGCCAACTGTCTTTCCGACAGTGTCCAGCCTGTGTCCAGGGACTGTGTCTGCTGAGTCCTCCCGCTCTACCACTCTCATTCCAGGGAAGGGGTATTTCTCTGGGACACAGGTGCTGTGCCCCATCCCACTGTCCTGCCAAGGAGGCGCAAAACCATGGGGCTTGGCTGTCCCTGGTCATGCAGGCTCGACCCTGCCACTGTGCGTTCAGTCACTGTGCTCCTCGCCCACCCGCTCACTGCCCACACTGCAGAGGCCTCTGAGGCCACAGGCCTGTGCCTGGCCCACCCTGCTGCCAGATGTCCCTCAGGACCTTGCACAACCAGCTTGTCTTCTCACTGTGTCTTTTCTGTCTCTGCTGCATCATACGAAATTGTTTTTCTGTCCATAAACCATAGTGTTTCATGTTTAGTTTGTGTGTCTTTTGTTTAGTTTTTCTTATTTAAAAAAGTAATTACATTTAAGTTCTTTTTATTTCATGCTCCAGGTCTTAAAAGTTTTTCTAATTTCTTAATTTTTGTTTTGTTTTTTTTGTTTGTTTGTTTTTGTTTTTATGTACTGTAGTGTTTTAACCAAACAGTTGTGGCTACTCATGGTGAGGAATGACCGCTAAGAGTGTGGGTTCTTTGCAATACATTTGGAGGTCACTGCTCCCCGTTGATGTTTAGGAGGTTGAGAGGTTTGCCCTAGGTAAGTGGTGGCCTGGGGGCCTGTCCTCTGGGGAAGCGGTGGCCCCGGGACAACAGAGCTGGGCAGTGGGATCTGCATAGCCTGAGGCAGAATCTTCCCTTGTAAGCACAGGGGCGATGACAGTTAGGGGACACGACGGCTAAGGAAGGTGGTCTGCAGAGGTGACTGGCCCCTGCTTCAGGCTGGCCTGTCTGGAGCTGCCCTGAACCTTTGCTGGGAACAGCAGAGCTGCATCTGCCAGGCCCTCGGGAGCCTGAGGTGGGGCCGTACACAATCTAGGGAGCCACGTCCCAGGTCCTCCCCCCAAGCCTCGTCACTTTGTGCTCTGGAAGTGAGAAGAAGGAAGCTCTCGTCCCAATCTAGAGTGTTAGTCGGTCATCCCAGCTGAACTGGGTGCCGCTGTCAGCACCCTGGGCAGCCCCGTGCGCGCTACAGACTGCTGAGCAGCACCTGGTCTTCACTTGCACCCTCCCAGGATTACTCCTACCAGTGCTTTGCCACATTTACCACCACAGGATAGGAAGACAGGAGCCAGCATCCTGCCAGCAGGGTACCCAGGCTGCGGCGCAGCTCCGGCCTGGACATGCTGGCAGCCTTCCTCATTGGCCCAAGCCTTTTCTCCCAGACCACCATGGAGGGCAGGGGGAAGGCAAGGGGACAGAAAGGCGACTGCATCCTTGAACAGGGCACCCGCTCAGGGCTTTGTAGAGTATTTGTCAGTGTTAGTTAACAGAGGAATGTTTGGGGGATGTTTTTAGTGGGATTGCCCAGTGTGTTTACCAGAACCACAGAAAGGAATGTTCACTATTCTATACCTTCAGTAGCATGCCTGTCTCTCTCACATACTTAGTAAGGTTAACAGGTGGCTTCAGTAGTGGGCTGCAATTCCCTCGGAACACCTGGCTATGTCCGCAGCACAGTCAGCTCACCCCTTCCAGGTGACAGCTCTGTGGTACCCAATACTAGGCTGCCACCTACAGCAAAGATCCCTCCCCACGCCCTCCATCACGTCCTATGTGCAGCATCATGCCATCACTCATGACTGTGCTGGGCTGTCCTGTGGAAGGTTCCAGATGGAAGAAGCCCTGCTTCTAGGTGGCAGCTACTCTGGGAAGCCCAGGGGCAGTTGTGGGTAAGCGGCACTGCTAGGAGTGATGAGACCAAGAAGGGTCTCCAGCCCCACAGATGGGCACAGTGTTACTTGCAACTGTGTGACGGAGGCAGAGCCACGGGGCCTCAGCAGCAGCCCTGCAACCGCAGCACCACGGCCTGCGGTGACACACTTCCTCCTGCTGTGTTTGACTCTAGTGTCCAAACGATGAGATGTCTGAGTCGGGTCAGTCTTCAGCAGCTGCCACACCCAGTACCACAGGCACCAAGTCCAATACACCCACATCCTCTGTGCCCTCGGCTACAGTCACTCCACTCAATGAGAGCTTGCAGCCCCTGGGGGACTATGGTGGAGGCACAAAGAACAGCAAGCGGGCCCGGGAGAAGCGCAACAGCCGAAACATGGAGGTGCAGGTCACCCAGGAGATGCGGAACGTCAGCATAGGTACGCCGTGTGTCCCTGCCCAGCTGTGCAGGGAGGCCACCAGGCCGGGTCTCCCCCTTTGTGGATTTTAGTTGGACAGATGTTAGAGTCAGCCTGCTTCTGTAACAAGGATCACATGCAGTGGTTTAAACAGCTGTCTAGAGGACAGCCAGGCCATGTAAGCAAAACCGGTCCCCAGGGCCTCCTTCTGTGTCTGTTCCAGTGTCCTCTTCAGGACTCCAGTGGGGTGGGAGTGGGGTGGTCCATGACTTCATTTTACTTGCTCATCTCTTTAAAGGCCTTTCCATGGGGGGCTCACTATCCTAGCACTAGGCACTGGGAGCTGGAGGCTAGGCAAGAACACTTGAGACCTTATGTCAAAAAAAACCCAGTAGGCTTGTTGTGAGCTCCTAGGAAGGGGTGGAGTGTGCAGTTGCCAGCAAGCACTTAGAGTCAAACAGACACTGGGGCGGACATGTTCCTCATGATCTGGGCCCCAAGACTACCATCTTCACGTATGCCAAAGAGTCGAGCACAGCGTTCTACTGGCACATGCTGGAGGTCTCAAGTAGCTTGCTGATGAGCATGGGCAGAGACCATGTGGACACCAGCTTCATGATGACAGATCCTGGAGCCTCCAGGACTCAAGGCAGCACCTACGAACAGCGTGCAGCGCAGGTTCCAGGCCCACCTTGGAGGTCTACCCCCAATAAAAGATTTAGATGCCAAACATAAGCAAAACATTGTTAGACCCAGTCTCCAAATGCCATCACACAGGGAGCATACCTAGAAGAGGGAGATTCGGCCTGTTTCTGGGTGGTCCAGGTCATGGCTTACGAAGACATGGGATCTTACGAACAGCCCACCACTGAGTATCCCTGGACTTGTCTGTGATGGGCTTTCCTCCAAAGATTGCATTTGAGCCGAGCTCGCCATCCACCTGCCAGTATGGAAAGTCCCTTTCCTGACGGTCATGCCTGGCAGAAACTAGTGTGGGGTCTACAAGTGCAGGCCCAGGTGACCTCTGGGTTGGCAGGGAATGGTCACACTATCCGTGACCCCCTGTTCCCTGTGTTTTCCACTAGGCATGGGCAGCAGTGATGAGTGGTCTGATGTTCAGGACATTATCGACTCCACCCCAGAGCTAGACGTGTGTCCAGAGACCCGGCTGGATCGTGCCGGAAGCAGGTACTTACTAGCTAAGCCCTCAGCGAGGCTCAGTGTTCATCCTCCTTTTTGGATGGGGAGAGATGGGGAAGGCAGCACATCTAAACCACGTCTATCCTCAAACTGGCAGTCATGTCTCTCGGCTTTCTGAAATAACTTAAATTCAGGAATTTGTTTCAGCCACAGTTTCAGAGATTTCAGGCCGTGAACATTTAGTTTGAACCTATAACTTGGGGCCTGTGGCCACACGGTCCATCATGGAGTTAGGGGAGCATGTAGCATAGAAGGCTGAGCGCTTCATGGAGCAGGAAGCAGGAAGGGTCAGGATCCCACTGTCCACTTCAATGCACAACGCCTGCGCCTCGGAACGCTGCAGGTGCAAATCCCAGCACAGACTGGAGCCGGGAAGGGCGGGTGATGCGTGGTGGACACTGCTGACTGCCTGTTCGTCTCTCGCCACAGTCCCACCCAGGGGATTGTAAACAAAGCTTTTGGCATCAACACCGACTCTCTGTACCACGAACTATCGACAGCCGGGTCTGAGGTCATCGGAGACGTGGACGAGGGGGCCGACCTACTAGGTGAGCACACGCAGTGTCTCCTGGTGATTTGCTTGTCATGAAGAGAAGAATCCCTCCCTCCGTGTGCTAATAAGCACTTTCTTCATAACCTTATTAAGTCAATTCCTTATTCTAGAACCTTTCTTCCTAAAGTCTACAGGTCGTGGTCATTAAGTTGTTCACAAGGTCGTGCAGCACTAAGTTCAGAGTGTGTTATCACCCCAGAAATATCCTACGCCCCTAGCACTCCCCATCTTGAAGTCTACTCTCTGGAAACATTTTAGCCAAGTGATTGCATGCCAGGACTTTTGCTCTGAAAGGACAGTGCGCATAGCCTATGGCAGCAGGTGTTGGCACCTCCTCTACCAACTTACAGGTTCTTGGGAATGTGGGGACAGCTGAACCCTGCTACTTGCTCTGGGTCTTGGCTGCATCTCCCACCCTTGGTGATGCCAGGGCTACTCTGCTTGCTGGGGAGAAAACACAGTTTTTTCCATAGGCCACCACTTCCAGGCCTGTGCTCCATGGGGCAGCGTCTCCTATACAAGGTGAGATGTGGGTAGAGTCAGCTCCACCAGTTCTGTGGCAGGTGTTGCCAGCTGGCACTGAAGACTGGGTCCTTTGGTCTCATCTGCACCAGAGTCCCCCACAGCAACTCACTCTGGGCTTTTTGAATTTTTGAGAATTTGTGAGAAAGATGCAAGTCGTCTTAGAACTGGTGTGAAGATGAAGTGTTAACTTCTGCATCAAAACCCACGGGCCCAGCAGGCAAGCTGCTCTGACAGGGCGTGCTGGCTGAGCACAGGGAGGATGCGGGTGAGGTCAGGTGCTGCCATCTCACAAGATGGAAGATAGATACAGGCGAGGAGCAGGACAGAAGCCATCCCACACCCATGCATGCTGTGATACCGGGTGAACTGCTGGCATTTCTTGTCCAGCTGCTGTTTGTCCGCACTGCCTCCCCCACTCCCACCCCCGGTGGGCCGCATGCTTCTCCTGTCCCTAGTTTACAGGTAAAGAACAAACCTAGTGCTCAGGCCCAAGTTGACCTAGAGCAGCAAACTTGATGTTAACTTGTGCAGGTTTTAACAACTTTTTGAGAAAGTATACAAATAGTTCAGTAGCTCTTAGCATGTTTAGAATGTGACCATCACCATTTAACTCAACGTTGTCCCTCCAATAGGAAACTGTCCCCAGGAAACAGCCATTCCTTCTGTCTCCCGAGGCACAGCCACAGTTATCTCTTTTCCCATTTAGATGCTTCCTATCAGCAAAGGCCTTCCATCTGTCTTTCATTTAGTGGTTCTGTGGCTCCATCCCTGATTGGGTGGCCTGCCGGTGTGCAGATGGCTGGAGTTCTCCCATCGTCTCGTCTGCCTCTTGTGGGGGCTTCCTTCTCTGGCTGTGTGGTAAAGAGGGCTCTGATGTACTTGACTCCAGCCTTCTTGCCAGTGGTACTGTGTGGCCTATGGCTGCTGATAGATCCTCCAGCTGGGACTTCCTGCGCAGCACTGGCTGCCACCTGCTCTTGCAGTGCACTTGTTTCCTCCTGGTCCGTTAGGAGCCTCAGGCTGTCAGATAAAATCATGACAAAACTGCGTAAGGGAACAAGGGGTTTCTTCTCTTACAGTAATCCAGTTACAGTTCTTAGTCCAGCTTGGCAGAAGAGCCCTCTGCAATATCAAAGGCCGAGGGAACTGGCCACACACCATTTCCACATAGCTGCTGAGAGAAAGGCAGTCCTTACTTGCCAGACATGTCTGGCAAGGTGTAAGGAAGTATGTCAACTTCATCAACTAGTCCCACCTACCATAGACTGGGCCATCCCCATCCACTAGACAATCTCCTGCAGATTCGCTGTAGTCTTAACTACTAATTCTCTGCAAATGTGCCCAGAGCACAAACCTTCAACCATCAAGTTGACACCTGTATCTGACTATGACAGGGTAGTAAGTCTCTTCCAGGAAACTGCACATCAAAGATGTGACCCTCCCTGTATGTGGCTGTGGCCAGTGACTACCTTGGGCTCAGGGGCCAGCCGTGAGACCTGCTTTGGTGATGGTGATCTTTTGGGAGCCTTTCTTCGTTCTCACATGAAAGTCAGGCAGCCCCAGAACTCCAGCAGAACTTGCTGCTGTGTAATCTGCTGATTCAGTGCCCAAGTGAGCCTGGTCTGGTGACCAAGTTAGAGGAGAAACTGGTCCCAGCCCACAGGTCACCCCCTCTGTGGCCAGAGTCACTGGAGACACAGCAAGGCAAATGCAGCAGGGCATAGTGCATGGCCACTGGGCAGAGACAGGTCTGTTGTCTGGGTTTCTGCAGGGGAGAAATGCTGTAAGTCAGTAGGTGAATGCTGCTTTGACCATCAGCTCCGATGAGTCACGACTGAGGCCTGGCTCTCAGCTCCAGGCACCTCAACAGCAGAGCAAGTACAAGAACTTTGGTCTAGTCCACACCACATCTGCAAGCATAAGAACCTGCATGAGGAGGGAAATTCTGCCAGTTGAATGTATAGACCAGTGGTTTTTACGGCGCTGACCCCCACAGACAGGGACAAGGGCAGCAGCCGCTATGCACCCAACAGGCAGGGACCTGGCACTGTCCTGCCAGCTGATGGCTTGGGGCTCTGCCAGAAGCGTGTATGAAGCAGCGTTTGAGAGGCAGCAGGGTGGAGATGGACCAAAGGTTCTCAGGCCTTGTCCTGGCGGCCATGAGGAAAAGGGTGGTGGTCGTGGTGCAAAGGCCCACGGCTCTCGAGTGCTGTGGCAGACACAAGCCCCCTGCCCAGAAGGAAGGGTAGTGCCCTGCCCAGAAGGAAGGGTAGTGCCCTGCCCAGAAGGAAGGGCAGTGCCCTGCCCAGAAGGAAGGGCAGTGCCCTGCCCAGAAGGAAGGGCAGTGTGAGGTGTTTACTGAGAGAGGTATGAGAAGAGAGGTATGAGAAGGTTGCCAGACACCTGCCTCCAGAAGTGAGGATTGGCAAGCTGGGCACCTCTGTGCTGGTGCTCTGCTTAACTTCCGTTCCTGCCACCAGTGGCATTTGTCAGGCAAATCACCTGGGGTTTTATGCCGCCTTTCGTCCTTAGAAAGTTCACAAAATCTGTTAAGAAAAATGTGTTTCCCATCTAGGTCCCACGTTTTCCCTACAGTAGGGGTCTGAAGTCTGTACTCAACTGACCATCTACACTGCTGCAGTTTCCCAGTTTCCCTCTCCCCTTCCCTGCGTCTCTTCCTATCTCACCCCCCCAGGAGGATCAGTGATCTCTTATCTTCTGCTGGGCATCACTCAGGGTCGTGCCCCTTCTCATAAGTGGGTGACAGGAGACAGGTGCCGCAGCTTCAGGTGTGCATCTGCCACATGCCAGCCCCCTGTGAGTGCTAGTGAGCACTCTGCTTGGGAGGCAGCCCCTTGACAGCTGCTATTCCCCGGTACAGGTCCACCCCCTTTTCTTTACCTTTCTTCTACCTGCCCTGGGTAGGCTGCAGGTTCCCAGCAGAGCTGAGCAAGGTGGGAACTCTGGCCCCTGAGACAGAGAGGGATGTCCATTCTGGTCTCTCTTCCTCTTGAGGTTCTGGCCACATGGGGTGCGTTGCCCATGACCTGCCAGAGTGTTTGGGTTTATCATCATGGGAATGGCTGAATCATTGCTGCTTTTTCCTTAGTAAGAATCTCTTTGTCGATTCCAGTCACCAAATGACCTTTGTGCTTCCTTCCCATCTGTCTGCTTCGCTGGACTCGGCTCAGGAGAGTTCTCAGGTGTGTATCTGCTCTGCGTGGTATTTGTCCTACCGTGGAGAGCAGCTGGAACCGGGCAGCCGGGTCATATACATGGATTCTCCTGCTGCTCACCGTCCCCAAGAGCTGTGCACACTGATCCCTGACTCCACCAGCTGCGCCCCACCACCCAGCCCTGCAGCACTGTGCTTTGCTCCCAGCCTGATGCTGTCCAAAGCCCAGCTGTGTTCCTTCGATTTGCTGACAGGCTTCTACTCTCTAACCCCTCCTTAAGTTTGAGAGGATCCCTAAGAGCCATTTCCGGAGAGTCTGTAGGTCCACTAGGAATGTGAGACAGTTGATACATGAACTGCAGAAATCAACCACCCACTTCCCCCATCAAGTACAACTAAAGGACTTTGTCCCCATCTGGGTGGTCAGACTGACCTGCTGTCCTATGCACAAGAGGACCAAGGCCAAACCTGTCCTCCTAGCGTGGCCCTTCAGTGTGCCAGCAGCACGCTGGGGCTTCCTTGGTCCTGTCCCTTCCGGCCCAGCATTTGGGTCAAAGGTTGTTGGTTCCCCACTGGTAGCTGTGCAGCCCACAGATACTCTCAGACAAGACAAGCTGGCTCTATCTTGCTCCTGCCCTCCGTCCCCCGGTGCCCATCCTAACACAGTCATAAGTGTCTCGAAACATCCCCACCCTGCTATCCACAAAGCTTAACGCGCTTCTTTTCTCTCCCTCCTCCCGCCCTGGTGCCGGTCTCCTGTGGGGCTGGACGCTCTCGTAGTGCGCGATGATTTTTTTGGTAAGGCCAAGGCCCTGCTTCAGTGTGTGTTTTGCCTCCTTCTGACTTCCTGTCTTCACTCAACCTGCTCTCATGCTCCAGGAGCCTTTTGCTTTGTTCTGCATGGTGGGTGGGGCGGGGGCACTCAGGGCAGGTGCCTTCTCCTCCCTCCTCAACCAGGGGAAGGTAGACCTTCCCTCCTAGCTGCCAGTCCCTGTGACAAACATTTCTCAGCCTCTCAAAGCCCCTGCCTCCTCCTCCTAGGCCTGCAGAGGGAAGGAAACCTCAGTTTGAGGCGAGAGAAGTCAGAATGGACAGCAGGACAGCCTATGACCAGCACCCCTGGTCTTTGCTGTTTTGTAACTGAAGAGGGATGCCCTGAGGATCAAATATGGGACTTTGGGGCTTATGAGCCTCACCTGCAGGGAACCTCAATCTTGAGGTCCATTTGGGGGTCTGGTGCCCCAAAAGTCCAGGTCTGTCCTCTTCACATTAACCCTCCTCGGCTTCTGCAGCCCCCACTATTGAGGGCCAGGTGCGGCCCAGTGCTGATTGCCCTGCCGGCGCACTCACCTCCTGGACCAGGCTTTGCTCTGAGTCCTGTGTTGCCTCCACCTCGCACCACAGCACCAACATGTGTTCATCATGGGGTAGAGACCACAGAACTTGGGGTGAGAGCAGCATGGGGAGGGTAGAGTACATGTGGGCTGCTCCGGGCCCTGCCATGTGGCTGGTGCTCCCTCTGGACTCAGCCCTGGGTAGGATGCCCTGGAGAGAGCAGATGTTCTGCTCATTATAAAGTCAAGGACCCCCCCCAAGACTGATTGAACCTCCCTTTGCAGCCAGCTTCCCTGCAGGTAGGGACACTAGCCCCCCTTCTCTCCCAGCAGCCCTCAAAGGCTGGGCTTGGGAACGTCGTTACTCTGAGCAAGTACACTGGTCAGGTTCTGCCCAAAGGGACTGAGGGAAACCACCATATCTTTCATTTCAGGAATGGGCAAAGAAGTGGGGAACTTGCTGCTGGAAAATTCACAGCTTCTAGAGACCAAGTAAGAGTCCTCTACACTAGCCAGATCCAACCCAAGCAAGGGGTTGCTGGAAGGACCCTGTCCCATACCACAGGGCTCACCACTGTGCTGGGTGGCCACCAAAACAGGACTGTTGCCCTCACTTCTAATGGAAGGGACCCACACAGTGCATGAGTGACACCTTGTACTTACGCACCAAGGTGACCTCCACGTTCAGTGTTCAGACACTCGTTCCTGTTCTAGACCAGCGATGGGAGAGCGTAGGCAGCCCTCTTGAAAGTCCGTCACGGCAGGCATGCTGGCAGGGGCCTGTGTGCGTCACAGGGCTGTCTCAGATACACACACGTGCCTCTCATGTGTACACGGGCTCCTGTCTTTCTGCCCCCCCTTTTTTTCCACTCATACAAACTTAACAGGTACAGCGGTCTCCCCCTCCTTCCAACCCTTTATCTCCCTATGCCCCCCTCCCGTCCCCCTTCCTTCCCCATCCCCAGAGCATCCTTTAATGTGCATGCCAAACTCTCCTCTGGGTTCTCCTCTCCGATGAGGTGCAAGGTCCCAATGGCATTTCCCAGAACCCTTTCCTGTGTTCTCCTTAAGCATAGGAACACTACTGTGGCTGTCGATCCCTTGCCTCCCAGGATCCTAGTACCTTTAGCAAATGCTACTTTCCACCCTTTAAAGAAATGCTTTGAACGTGGTGAAGAATGACCTCATTGCCAAGGTCGACCAGCTGTCAGGGGAGCAGGAGGTGCTGAAGGGAGAGCTGGAAGCTGCCAAACAGGCCAAAGTCAAGTTGGAGAACCGAGTCCGAGAACTTGAAGAAGAGCTGAGAAGGTGAGTGTGGCGGGGCAGTGGGCACAAGAGACTAGACTGTGTTGGGTTTTCCAGCAGCCACCTCCCCCTTGTAGGTTTGTGCGCACATTGCTCCAGGGCCAGCCACTGGGTGAGACCCGTCGTCTGCCCCCAAGGTTCTCCAGGTGCCTGGGCTCTGGCCAGGAGCAGGTCCTGAGCGGTGTGCCTTTTGCAGATGTTGGTGCCGTCCTTCGTTCAGAGGGCCTCAGGCTGCAGGCCGCCCCGGCACCTGCCCCTCTCTGCTCCATAGTCCACTATGATCTTCAAGCTCACGTGGGCCTCGGGAGTTCTGCACCCTGATTTGAACAAGAGAGGGACAGTGTGGGGAGGACTCATGGACACTGGCCGTGCCCCGGGCTTACCGCCACGCCTAGACTGCTGCCCACCAGTGTTCTTCACGTCACCCCACTCTTGGTCTCTGACCGCCTCCTTGGTTTAAAACAGTCATGTGTCTGCGTTTGGACCCACATAGCAGGGTCCTCACGCCACCTGTGTTTTCCATATCACACAGAGTCAAGTCGGAGGCGGTCGCCACCCGCCGTGAGCCCAGAGAAGAGGTGGAGGATGTAAGCAGCTATCTCTATACAGAATTGGTATATCCACTCTTAACCTGTGGGCAAGGGCGGGCTGGGCACAGCGGGCTCTCATGCTCAGGTCTTCCTGCCCTCCCTGTGGCCTGTCCTTTCCCAGTGATGCCTGTAGTCCCTGGCTCTCAAGAGGGCTGCAGCAGCAATGCAGCCCACCTCCCCGGACAGGTTCTCAGGAAAGCCCTCTGCAGTCCGTGGTAGTCACCTGAGTCCTGAACCTTCTCTCACTTCCCAGGATTAGACCTGGGCGCACATGGCCCAGCCAGTTATAGTACCCTAGGGCAGGCGAGGCCTTGCCCCGCATCGCACAGCCCAGCCGACTGGCATGGTCAGGCGCCCCTCCATGCTGTGCAGCCCTCCCTCAGGAGGGCCAGGACACTGCAAAGGTGCATTGTGGCATTTGAGTAAGAAAGAGAAGCCGCCCAGGGCTCTGCCCCCCAATACTCCCCACTCCTGAAGCTTGTGCTGGTCATGATACGGCTCGGGGAGCACAATAGGAGGTCCTAGGAAAGTCCCCAAGTCTAAAGTGTCCCGCTGGCTGGATCTTCCCTGAGTTCACCTGGGAGCAGGTGTTCCCCGCCTCTCCTGAGGCTTCAGAGACTGCGGTTGTTGGGGAGTTGTAAGAAAGGTGTCTCTGTGCCACCCCTGCAGAGTGCCGGGTGATATTCTGCCTGGTGGGAAAGGTAGCTCCCTCTTGCCTCTGTCCCCTGCGCCCTCACTGCTCCTGCTGTTCCCACCCTACGGCCTGTCCCACCTAGGGCGCAGACACCTCAGAGGGAAGTGAGGTGTGCTGGCTGACTCGTGTGCCCCTCCCCTCTGCAGGACAAGATCCCCATGGCCCAGCGCCGCCGCTTCACCCGGGTGGAGATGGCACGCGTGCTCATGGAGCGCAACCAGTACAAGGAGCGGCTGATGGAGCTGCAGGAGGCTGTGCGGTGGACCGAGATGATCAGGTGGGCCTTACCACCTGCCCCTCAAGGCCCCAGTTGGACCTGTGCTTCCTAAGGCAGAGCCACAACGTGACTCCTCCTCCATACCCCTCCCCCATAGTGCTGGAAGGTTCTGCAGGGTCCAGTAAGAACAGCACCAGGGCCAACCAACTCTTCCTTTTCTTCCCGCAGAGCATCCCGGGAGCACCCATCTGTCCAGGAAAAGAAGAAGTCCACTATCTGGCAGTTGTGAGTGTGGGATCTGGGGGGGGCTCCGGTCAGCGCGATGCTCCCGCCCCGCTGACCTCCTTGTCTCCACGGCAGCTTCAGCCGCCTCTTCAGCTCTTCCTCCAGCCCGCCTCCAGCCAAGAGGTCCTACCCATCTGTCAACATCCACTACAAGTCTCCCACTGCCGCGGGCTTCAGCCAGCGCCGCAGCCACGCCATGTGCCAGATCTCAGGAGGCAGCCGACCCCTGGAATTCTTCCCCGATGAGTGGGTGTCCTCCGCCTCCTGCTCCTCTGGCCCACTAAGTGCAGGGCCCTTAGAGTCCTTGCAGCCCCGCCTACGAAGTAGGGTGGGCATTGGTCTGGGCGCACTGTGGCACAGTTGCTGTGCACATGTCCCTTGGCAGAGGCTCCACTTTCTGGGACCGTCCCCTTAACTCTAGGGACTGTCCCCTTCACCCTGGGGACCGCGTGCCTCAGACATTTTATTGAACATCTGGTACCTCGACAAGCCATTTGAGAGGACGGGAAGAGCCACCTCGCCTGTGCTGCCCTCGGCCGCTCGTCAGCCGTGGCTGGTGCCTGACTGCAGCACGGGATGGGGGGGGGGGTTGAAAATGACGTGTGCTCTGTCGCACGTGCCTGCACTCAAAAGGGGCACATGCAACAGGTTTGGAAGGCGTGGCTCTTCCTACCAGTGCTGCAACCTCACAGGCGGCTCTTTGCAAACACATGACCTCTCGTTCTCCCACCCAGCGATTGCCCTTCTTCTGCTCGGCGGGAGCAGAAACGTGAACAGTATCGCCAAGTGCGCGAACATGTGCGCAACGATGACGGGAGGCTGCAAGCTTGTGGATGGAGCCTTCCTGCCAAGTACAGACAGGTGCATGGTGCAGGGCGTGCCCAGGCCGAGGGGGCAGTGTCCAGCAGGGGAGGGGGCAGCTGTGTGGTAGCAAAGGCAGCGCCCAGAAGAAGGGGAGGGCAGCCATGTGGTAGCAGGGGCAGCACCTAGCACGGTGGAAGTACAAAAGGGATCTACATAGGCCCTCTCTAGCCCCTCTCTAGCCTGCATGAACAGATCCTCAGGTGGGAGGATTGCGGACCAGGCCCTTTGCATGTGCACTAGAAGCCAGAGGAGGCCATCCAGGTTCTGAAGGCCAGTGCCTGCCTCTAGCCTCATACTGCAGTGCCTTCCGCTCTGTTGCAGCTGAGCCCCAACGGGGGCCAGGAGGACACCAGGATGAAGAATGTGCCTGTCCCTGTGTACTGCCGCCCACTGGTAGAGAAGGACCCCACTATGAAGGTAATTTCTGAGGACCCACTGAGGTCCCGGGGAAGCCCTGGGCTATGTGCAGTCCTCTCCACCCCCCAGCGTAGCAGTTTGAAGACCAGCAGAGGAGCCGTCGAGCCTGACCTCCACAGCCCTGTCCTTACAGCTGTGGTGCGCTGCTGGTGTCAACCTGAGAGGGTGGAAACCAAATGAGGAGGACACTGGCCATGGAATCAAGCCAGCGCCAGGTCGTGACCCTCTGACCTGCGACCGCGATGTGGAAGGCGAACCTAAGAGCAACCATACGTCACCTGAGAAGAAGAAGGTCAGTGCTGCAAAGACGTGCTCCTCCCTCCCCCACACAGAGTGTCTGCGAGGTTCCCAGACTCACACCCCTAACCTTGACGCTCTGTGCCCCAAAACAGGTAAAGGAGGGCTCCGAGGCAGAGGCCACCTCTAGCCGAGTGTGGATTCTCACCAGCACCCTGACCACCAGCAAGGTGGTGATCATCGACGCCAACCAGCCAGGCACCGTTGTGGACCAGTTCACAGCGTGCAATGCCCACGTCCTGTGTATCTCCAGTATTCCTGGTGAGCTGGGGCTCGCACCACCAGCTGCTGCCAGCACAGCTGGTGTGCAGGCGGGTAGCACTTCCTGTCCCCCAGTTGCTCCTGGAGTGTTTACTTAGTAAATAGGACCGAGGGGCTTGCTGGGAATGTGAACTGGCAGGTAGACCGTAGATCTCATCAAAGAGAAAGCTCACTGGGGTGCATTGTTTGCCTTCACCCCTCAGCAACAGCCCTTCGACCTTCTGGACTCGGCCCTCACAGTGCTGAGAACTGTGTGTCTCTGGCTTGAAACCTTGGCCGTTTGTTGTAAAGCCTCCAGGGTTCTCCAGAGTCGGCACCTGACAAGCTCTGAGAACCGCACCTCACTGTCGGTTCCGCTCAGCTCCTGTGAATGTCCCCAAAGGGAGTCAGGCTGGCTGAGAGCAGAGCAGGCTGCGAGGGGCTCCGTCTCATCCTGCCTCCGCTGCCATGAAGCTGGGGGTAGCTTTGTGCGTTGGGCTGATTAACTGTGACTCTCCCCACAGCGGCTAGTGACAGCGACTACCCCCCTGGGGAGATGTTCCTAGACAGTGATGTGAACCCCGAGGACTCGGGCACCGATGGTGTGCTGGCCGGTATCACCCTGGTGGGGTGTGCCACCCGCTGCAACGTGCCACGTAGCAATTGTTCCTCCCGAGGAGACACGCCGGTGCTGGACAAAGGTCAGGGTAAGTCTTTGAAGGCCTTCTCGCCATCCGCTCATTCTTCCATATCCGCCCATCAAGCTGACCTGTCCTTCCACAGGGGAGGTGACTGCCACTGCCAACGGGAAAGTCAACCCCTCCCAGTCCACAGAAGAAGCCACTGAAGCCACAGAGGTGCCAGACACGGGGCCCAGCGAACCAGAAGCAGCTGTCGTCCGCCCTGGGCCCCTCACAGAGCACGTCTTCACTGACCCGGCACCCACCCCACCCTGCAGCACCCAGCCTGGCAGGTGGGCTGTCTAGGGTCAGGGCTCATGGGTAGAAGGGGGGACTGCAGAGAAGGGCAGTGTCTGGGAGCGGAGGGCAGGCACAGGCCGGTCTCAGCCACCATCCTTTCTGCAGTGAGACCGGGCCAGAGCCTAATGGTAGCAGTGCGCAGCCCCAGGCAGAGCCCAGCGGGGAGCCCTCGGCAGCCAGCAGCGCTGCACCCACCATGTGGCTGGGAGCCCAGAATGGCTGGTAGGCGCAGCTCGGGACCTGGGACAAAGGGCTTGGTGGGGGCGCAGGGTCTAGTGAACCCTGCGAGCCCTGCCCACCCACCTCCCCTGCAGGCTCTACGTGCATTCCGCAGTGGCCAACTGGAAGAAGTGTCTGCACTCCATCAAGCTGAAGGACTCTGTGCTGAGCCTGGTGTACGTGGCGCCCACGGAGGGCTGAGGTGGGGGCTGGAGGCCTGGCGGGCTCATCCTGTCTCATCGCTTTTCTATTCCAGGCATGTCAAAGGCCGAGTGCTGGTGGCTCTTGCAGATGGAACTCTGGCCATTTTCCATCGTGGCGAGGGTAAGGCCTGTTGACCCTCACAGACATCAGCCTGGAGGCCACTGTAGCAGAGGCGCACCCCAGCCAGGCCTGAGGCCACTGTAGCAGAGGCGCACCCCAGCCAGGCCTGAGCAGGTGTTCTGACTCTCTCCAGATGGCCAGTGGGACCTGAGTAACTACCACCTGATGGACCTGGGCCACCCCCACCACTCCATCCGCTGCATGGCTGTCGTGGACGACCGCGTCTGGTGTGGCTACAAGAACAAGGTGCACGTCATCCAGCCCAAAACCATGCAGATCGAGGCAAGTGCCACGAGACTCCGGGAGGGAGACGGGAGGGTTCAAGGAGGGAATGGGGGGAGCTTCTGCCAGACGAAGGCCGGGACAATCTGCTGCGTCACAGAAAGTTCATGTCCTCTCCCTGCCCATCCCCCATCCCTGTTGCCGGGCTGCCATGACCCCCACAGAAGTCATTTGATGCTCACCCAAGGCGGGAAAGCCAAGTGCGGCAGCTGGCCTGGATCGGTGATGGGGTGTGGGTATCGATCCGCTTGGACTCCACTCTGCGGCTCTACCATGCTCACACGCATCAGCACCTGCAAGATGTGGACATCGAGCCCTATGTCAGCAAGATGCTGGGTGAGCTGAACAGAGTGCCACGTGCTTAGAATCCCAGCCCTCGGGAGGAAGAACAGGGAGGATCATGCGTTCAAGTCATTCTCAGCTACGTAACAAGGCTGCCTAGGTCACGTGAGACCTTGCTTCAAAAAACAGATGTTAGGGCTGGAGGGATGGCTCGGGTTAAACGGGTGAAGCCTCTGCCTTGCAAGCAGCAGAAGGACTTGAGTTTGGATCCCAGATCCCGTGTAAAAACGCCAGGCAGAAATGGCAACAGTCTGAACTTCTGACTCTGGAAATCCCAGAGAAAGAAGAAAGGAGGTAGAAAGAGCAATCCAAGACAATTCCAGAATCACCCCTGGGCCTCCACAGAGACACACATGCCCTCTCGTAGGTAGATAGCTAGGTGGGTAGGTGGGTGGGCGTGTTGGTTGGTTGATTTCAAAGACACCCTGGTGAGAGGTTGCTCCGATTGGTTGGTGGGTGGGTGGGTGGGCGGGTTGATTGATTGATTGATTGATTGACTGACTGATTGATTGATTGATTGATTTAAACGACGCCCTGGTGAGGGCTGTGGCTCGGGAGCCCACGCAGCCTGAGCTGACCCTCCTGCTGTCCCCACATCAGGCACCGGCAAGCTGGGCTTCTCCTTTGTGCGCATCACGGCCCTGCTTATCGCAGGCAACCGCCTCTGGGTGGGCACTGGCAACGGGGTGGTCATCTCCATCCCCTTGACTGAAAGTAAGTAGCCCCCCTTCCCAGGAGTACCAAGGCAGTGGCGCTGTGGTAAAGTGATCCCAGCCACCCATGTGGCCACACTTAACCTCCTGTTTCTTTGCTCTGCAGCGGTGGTCCTGCACCGAGGTCAGCTTCTGGGGCTCCGAGGTAAGTCGGTGCACGTGCACCCTCACAGCCCACGGCATTGACTCTCCAGCCCTCGCCGCCTGCTGGAGCTAAGGTGCCCCCCATCCTGTCCTTGCTTCCCAGCCAATAAGACATCACCCACATCTGGTGAGGGGGCCCGCTCAGGGGGCGTCATCCACGTGTATGGGGACGACAGCAGCGACAGGGCGGCCAGCAGCTTCATCCCCTACTGCTCCATGGCCCAGGCTCAGCTCTGCTTCCACGGGCACCGCGATGCTGTCAAATTCTTCGTCTCAGTACCAGGTGTGCTCCCAGTCTGCCCTCCCTCGCCCTCCATCTTGCAGGGTATACCTGTGCCCTTCTCCGAAGGCTGCCGTCCTGAGTCCCTCTGCCCACGACAGGAAACGTGCTGGCTACCCTCAACGGCAGCGTGCTGGACAGTCCATCAGAGGGCCCTGGGCCTGCTGCACCTGCTGCTGATGCCGAGGGCCAGAAACTGAAGAATGCACTGGTGTTGAGTGGTGGCGAAGGCTATATCGACTTCCGCATTGGTGAGTGGGCACAGGCTGGGGGCGGGGTCTGACAGAGGCAGGTAAGAGCCCCCCTTCCTCCAGCCCCCCTCACCTGCACAAACTTCCAGGTGATGGAGAAGACGATGAGGCCGAGGAAGGCGCCGGAGACGTGACGCAGGTGAAACCAATGCTGTCGAAGGCCGAGCGCAGCCACATCATCGTGTGGCAGGTGTCCTACACTCCGGAGTGAGGCCCTTTCCCCCTCGTGCCACTGTACATAGGACCCTGCCTGTCTGTCCCCTGCCTGTGCCCTGGGCAGCCAGGTCCTCCCATCCCCTTCTAACCTCTCAACTTGCAGCTTTTGCCCGAGGTCCAGCCCCCCAAGCTGTTAGGGAGGAGTGAGACAGGTTGCTGGGAGGTAGGTGGGAGCAGGTGAGGCTCCCATCACGGAGGGGAGAGCCTCTGGGACACCCCCTCTTCCAAGCAGCTCCTAACCCTGACCAGTACCAGCCCATCAAGTCCCAGTGCGACCTCAGGGTGAGGCAGGACCAAGATGGCTGTGGGTGGCCCGCGGGTGACCCAGCTCCACCCAGGGCGCTCCAGTCCTGGAAGGAGCTGTGGCCTCATTCTGTGAGTCCCTTGCGAAGCCCCTTGCTTTGCATGCAACCGGGGGTGGGGCTCCCAGGACCCAAGCACAGCGTCCTCTGCCCAGGGAGGCCGAGGCTGCCGCAGTGCCTCTCGGGGCTTCCCTGTCCCCAAACTTGTTCCCACAGCTCCTGGCCTAGGTTTTACCTGGCATGAAAGCCGGGCATGCTCCCTGGGAGAGCTGCTTCAGATGAACCAACACCCTTATCACAGGGCCCAAGGTCACACAGCCCCTACTGACCAGTGTCTCCCAGGTTCCCCCTGGCATCCTGTCCATCCCAGAAGCCCATGGGGTAGAATGTCTCAGGCTGCCAGGGCAGGGCCCGGCCTCAGGAAGAAGGGTGGCCTTGTCTTCCCAAGGTCACTCCTAGGACGCAGGCTCAGCCTCAGGTTGCTGGGGGATGGGGTGCTCCTGGGGCTGCCTCCTACACAGGGCTCCAGGAGTCCAGCTCCCAGACACGTACTAAGTGCCTAGGGTTGCCGCGTGGCTGCTCCCTTGGAGAGCAACTGACTAGAGGCTGCCAGGCGGAGGCCCAGCACTGCTGAGGACAGGAAAGGCAAGGTTCTAAGAAAGTGTGTGGGCAGGCACTACCCTGGATCCTCCCCCGCTCCCAGGGTGGCCGGACCTTCTGGCCGCCCCATCTTCCTGCCCCTGGCCTTAGAGGGCACCAATGAGGGCCAGCCGGCCCCTGCTGCCCCTCCTCCACCGAAGCACAGATCCGGGGCCCTGTCCCTGAGCCTATCTGGCCACAAGCTGCAGTTGAGCAGCTGCAACTTCTTCCCACCGCTCTGCCACTGTCCACTGTGATGTATGTCCCTTGTCCCCGCAGGAGTGTGACGTGCCCAGGGTTAGCTGGGTGGGTGCAGCTGCAGGAAGGGGCCAGTGTGATCTTCTCAGGCTTTGGCCCTGCAAGTGAACCCACGTATCTGCTGTATGTAATAAACATCTTAATGCCAGACCTGTGTCTTGGGACCAAGCCAACACTTTTTTTTTTGTTTTTGTTTTTTCCTGCAGTTTATTATGAAATTTGGGAGGGAAAGTGGGGGCAGTTGTCGGCAGGCGTGCAGGACGGGGTGCACCTGCAGTTGCTGATGCCGAGTTCTGGGGACACCCAAAGCTAGTGCCACTCCGGGGCTGCCAACATTGCCTCCAGGAGCTTCTACTCATACAGCCAGTGCCCGGCACTGTCCTCCCAGCACAGGAGCTCCTCGGCCCGGAACCAGAGCGCGATCTCCCGGAGGGCGCTCTCCACAGAGTCACTGCCGTGAATCACGTTCCTGTGTGGGACAGGCTTAAGTGAGAGGGCGCAGAGGAGCAAAAGGTGGCTGGGAGGATGCGGACCGGGACTTACTTGCCAACCTCCACGCAGAAATCTCCGCGGATGGTGCCAGGAGTGGCATCCTTCGGGTCGGTGGCACCGATGAGGGCCCGTGAGGCACGAACCACGTCCAACCCTTGCCACACCTGCAGGGACTACCGTCAGCGCGGAGAGCTCCCGAGGTCACGCCTGCCCCGCGGCGGCCCTCGGAAACTCACCATGGCCACCACGGGGCCCGAGCTCATGTACTTGACCAGGCGGCTGTAGAACGGGCGCTCGCGCAGCTCGGCGTAGTGCTCCCGCAGCAGCTCCTCCGAGGCCTGGGAGCGGGACGGGGCTGCGGCAGGGCCCGGGCTCGCGCCCCGCCCGCCCCTCGCCCGCCGCGCGCTCCTGCTCCACCTGAGCCTCCCGCGCACCCTACCTGCACCAGCTTCAGGGCCACCAGCGTGAAGCCCTTCCTCTCGAAGCGCCGCACGATCTCGCCCACCAGCCGCCGCTGCACGCCGTCTGGCTTCACGGCTAGGAATGTGCGCTCGTGCACGCCGCTGCACACTGCGGGAGCCCAGCGTCAAGCCCGCCTCGCCCTCGCCCCCGCCCGGCCCGGCCCCCAGCTTACCTGCCGGGAAGAGGTTGGCGAAGATGGTTAGAACCAGGCAGATCATGGCGGCGGCGAAGGCTGATGGGCGGCGCGGGGGCGGGGCTTCCCTGCCCACGCTGCGCTGCGCGGGGCGCGCCCGGCGCTCAGGTCACAGCCCCGCGCGGGCGACCGCGTCGGCGCCGCCAGTCAGCCTGCCCCGCCGCTCGCCCTCCCAGCCGCGGCGCAGAGAGAACACCATGCAGGGCACTTCGGTGCGTTTATTTGCAGACACAGGAAAAGCAGGGGGCTGTCTGGAAGTTAGGGCCAGCGGCGCCCGCGGAAAGTGGGGGTGGCCCTTTCATATGCCGGTGTTCGGGCCGCACTGAGGACTGGCATGATCAGACACTTGTCCATCAGATGACCTCCCGGCGGTCTTGGTGGTTAGACTGGGGTGCCTTTCGCCCTCCCCTTGGTTTCCTGTTTGGCAGGATAATCCCAGGGAGGCAGGCGCGATCTCTCCAGGTTCAAGAGCGGCTCCTGGACGCTGGCATCCCCACTTTTCCGTCGTTCCGCGAGGATCATGGCCCGTAGCAGCGGAGGGTAGGGCACGGGGCTCAGTCTGTCCTCGGGTGTCGGGGTGAACCTGGTGAAGGCTTCCTCCTCGTGCTTCGGCACCAGGCGCCAGTCGTGGTACATGACATGCTCTATCTCCCGAGCCTCTTCCTCCGTTTCCCCTGAGGACGGAGAAACAGGTCAGCGCCGCTGCACGGCCTGCGGGCATCAACCGCTTCTGCGACTGGCTTACCTTTGAAGGTCAGGATGCCCCAGGCCTTCCCGTGGTCCAGATTCTGCGAAAGAAAAAGGGGGGCGGGTCAGCTCAGAACACCTCCCACCAGGGACGGTGGTGGCCACGAACTGCGTGGGAGCACTGGAGCCGCGCGGGTTCTGGTGGTTCAGGATGGGCGGCCGTAGTTCGGCGTGGGCAAGACGCAGCAAGAGCAGACCCGAGCGGGCAGGATGGGAGGTGGGCGAACCTGCGCGGTGTAGTCGGGCCGCACGCGCGTGAGACGCCAGTAGCACGGCTCATCGTGCTGCCACAGCCAGGACTTGCGGGTGACTAGGCGGCCCAGGCCGAAGAACGGGAGGCGGGCGAGCAGCTGCAGGAGGCGGCTCTCCCGGCGCGCGTCGGCCCAGGCGCGCACCGGCAGCCGGCGGCCCGACTGCAGCCGCGTCAGCGTCTCGTAGTCGAGCGCGTAGAGCTGCGAGTCGCGCGGCCGGTTCCGCTGCTCTCGCAGGGTGCGCACGCGGCGGGCCAGCTCTGCGATTAGCCGGGGTCTCACTTTCTTCCGCGCCATGCTGGCGTCCTGAACCCGCCGGAAGCTGGAGCGCCAGGACCTCCGCTGCCGGAAGTGGCTGGTGTGCCGGACAAAATCGTCCGAGTGCGACCGGAAGCTGTCAGAATGCTGAGCTATGGCACAGGCGGACCGGGAGGACGCTGAGGGCTCGCGTCGCAGTCGGGGACGGGGCCGGCGGCGACCCCCTACCTGGGAAATCTCGGACTCGGACGCGGAAGATCCCACCGCCACGAAGGTAGGAGCAGAAGCCCCGCGTGCGCCGCGGGAGCGCAGGGCGCCGACGAAGCCGTCGCGGTCCGATCAGGTCCCGAGGCGCCTGGCGGTGTGCGTGGACCCAGGTGCGGAGCCGGGCGGGGGACCTGGGGCCGGTCGCTCGCCCGTGCAACCCGGGCCCTCAAGGGGAAGGGAGAAATGACCACACTGCCATGCGCCCGGCACAGCCATCCTGGAAGATGCAGGCTCCGACATCCTGATGGAGGCCCTCGGCGCGATTGACTGTGAGTGTCGCATCGAGCCGCAGCCCCTGGCCCGCAGCCTGCAGTGGATACCAGACCTGGACGCCCAGTGTGTGAGTGTCTCCCTACTGTGCAGCGAGTGCGGGTCCTGGGCCCAAGCTTCCCTGTTGCCTCCGGCTGGAAAAGCAAGCTTGCCGCCTCAGCTCCCGTCCAGAGTGAAGCAGGGATTGGGGTTACCGCCGTCGGTGACTTGGGCAGGTTTGGCCTCTGGGACTCGAGGAGCAGTCCTGCGGGCTTGCCCTTGGGTTTGTCAGGAGCTGCAGCGCATCTGGTGCTGGCTGGGCAGCAGGGAAGAGCCCCGCACAGGTGGGCAGTAGTACGCTTGATGTCCCTCCAGATACCCTGGGAAACATGTGCTGAGGATAAGCGGGAACAGTTGCTGCTGCTGGAGCCCCAAGAGTTTCTGCAGGGTATTGCCCAGCTGACCCAGGTGCCCGGGGAAGCCCGTCCTTCTTTGTCCAGTGTTACAGATTTCCCAGTCAGGGGTGGCCTGGGACTCCTGTCTGGGGAGAGCCACAGAGAAGTTGAGAGTGCAGTGAGGGGCCTGTGGCGTGTACTTCACATGAACACGCATCGTGGTCCAGACCACAAACTGGCCAGAGGGACCTGAAGCTCTAGAGTGAGAAGTGTCCATGCAGGTACCCGTTGGGCAACCGCTGGGCTTAAGGGGATCACTGCCTGGCTATCCGCCCAGACATCAGTTGGGAGAAAGACAACACCGAAGCCTTTCTGGATGCCAGTGTTCCGGGCCTGCACTGCCTGGGCACTTGCTGTGGGCCAGGTTGGGTACAGATACCGCCAGAAGCTCCTGCGAACCGAGGCACTGGCAGGGCAGGGACGGAATCTGCAGGCTTCGTCACACAGGGGTGGATATTCTTGCTTTCAGATCGCAGCCACACCCTGCTGTCTGCCCTGGCTTTCTCCCAAGAACCCAGCTCGCCCCCACCTGGCTGTCATTGGGCTGGACGCATATCTATGGTACCACTCACCCTAACCCCTTCAGCAGGGCTGCACAGCATTCCAAGGGAAGGTGTGGATTCCCTGGAGGCTGCTTTATACAGCTGGCCCCCTTGTAGTGGGTAGACCTGCAGAAGGATGCTGGGGGGTAAAGGGTGTGGTTTTGAAGAGTCCAAGGGATACTCACTTCCACTCAGGTGTCGTCAACCCAGAACCCAGAAAAGCTGGCAGCCGGAGAAGTCAGAGACCCAGGCCAACATGGCCGTCAGCTGGCCTGAAGTAGAGGAGGTGAGGATTGACTGGGGGGTGGGGGGAAGCATCCCAGCTGCTGAGACCTGGCATGTCCCAGGGAGACATAGAGCCCACCTGCGTGCTCCTGACCTCCGGAGACATAGAGCCCACCTCTGTGCTCCTAACTTCCAGGGCCTGGTGCTGCTCCAGCTCTGTGCCAACCTGGATGTGCTGCTGGTGGCTTCATGGCAGGAGCTGAGTCAGCACGTGTGTGCCTTCACCAAAGCTCTGTCCCAGAGCCCTTCCAGGTGCGTGCCCAGGGGCGGGGCGGGCGGGCCAGGGGGAGTTCGCAAAGACTCCGTCTCTTTCTATTTCAGGCAGTTCCGGGACTCGCAGGCCTTTTCCTTCTGCACTGCAGGACGCTGGGCTTCAGGTTCACGAGTGGCCAGAGACGGCTCTGGGCTTCGTGGAGTGTGGTTGAGACAGATCCAGCAGTTTAACCGGGTCAGCCCAGCTGTGGCTGATGCTGTTGTGGCCACCTTTCCATCCCCCCGCCTTCTGCAGCAGGTAAGTCCCCCAATCGCACCCTCTTGTCCCAGAGACAGAACCAGGTCCTCAAGCATCTTTGTCCACTCTAGGCTCTCATGGCCTGCGGCACTGAGCAGGAGCGCCTGGGCCTCCTGGCTGACCTACCCGTGAAGGCCAGTGGAGACGGGAAACCCCGGAGGGTGGGACCTGACCTCTCCCGCCGCATCTGCCTCTTTTGGACCAGCACCAACCCTGACCTCCTGCTGGACCTGGGCTTGTGACTTCATGTGGCACCCCTGGACCTCCTTGACCATCAGCAAAATAAGACACAGCCCATCCTGGGCTCTGACCCTTAAGACTGAACCGATGCTCTCAAGGGCAGACAAGGGTTCAGGACCCGACTGCCCACTATGCACCCTCAGCTTAAGGTGACCCACTCGCTGAGCAAGTGAGTTCCAGGAGAGACTCAAGGTGAAGGAAGCTGGGGGGGGGGTGACAGGACTTCATGTGCCCTCGCCTGAGCAAAAGAGGGCCATGTGTCCAGCTGGGTGCTGGAGGGGGCCATAGGGCAGTGTCTAAGCCCACCCCACCCAGCAGCTGAGGATGCTCTCTCAAGGAGAAACAACTTGGGGGAAAAAAGAAGCAAGTCTGCCCTTCTGCACACTGACAGAGACACAGCCAGACCCAGCAAACCACAGACACGGGTGGCCCAGGCCTTGTGTAAACACTTTAATGTGACAGCACTCGGGAGAAACTCTCGTCAGGGACAGATGATATCTCTGCTGCTGGCAACATGCAAACCAAGTTGAGCAAAACCCAAGGCCCTGTGTGTTGAGAACCGCCCATCTGTGCTTCCCAGGCCGTGACCCAGGAGATCAGGGCAGGTGTGCGGTCTCCCTGCCAGCCCTGCAGCAGAGGCCGGGCACTTAGGTCTGAGGCCCTAGAGCCTGGAAGGAAAGATTGTCCTGCCCTTGGGAGGGGGGACAAGCCCAGACAGACCTTCCCTGTCCTGCTGCCCGAGGGAAGGAGGGAGAGAAAAGCAGTCCAGGCTGCAAAGCTAGCCCCCCAGAAGTCAGCCCCCCAGCAGTCAGGTCCGCCGGCAACGCTTCCTCTGGTGAGTCTTGCTCTCGGGGCTCTCGGAGCCTGTTTCAGCCGTGCAGCCTGGGGCTGCGGGGGGCTTGCGGCGGCTGCAGTTCATGCTCAAGACCCAGCCCAGCTTGTTGTGCAGCACCTGCTTGAGACCGGGGGGCAGGGGCAAGCCCTCCAGGGTGTCCCCCGAGTCTGGTCGCAGCTGGCGCAGGCGGTAGCAGCACAGGTACTGCAGGGACGTGGAGCTGGCGCAGGAGCGGATGACCTTCATGCTGCTCTTGGCGGCTGTGGAGCACACCATCGGGTAGAACCTCCTGTTCTGTAGACGCGTGGCGGCCACTCCTGGAAGGGAGGCCGAGCCTGAGTCCCCGGCTGGGAAGAACCAGGCGGGGCTGTCCTCGTGCTGAGGTACTAACCCCTGTGCCACTCGGGCAGGTGCCTCGGAACAGGCTGCAGCCGGCCTAACCCAGGGCCAGCCTGAGGGGTTGTGCCCTTACCAATGCACTTCCTGTTCTTAAAGAAGGTCAGCGTCCCGTGCCAGGTGTCCAGGTGCACGCCGATGATCGAGCCCTGGCCAAAGCGCGAGGAGAAGCTTGTCTTGTCCCCCTTATGGTGCAGGAGTCCTGGGGCAGGGAGGCAGGGTAAGTCTCGGGGGCCTGTGCCCAGGCCGCCCATCCCACCAGGGTCACACCCACCGGTGTAGGAGAGGCCCCAGCTATCCTCGTCCCGGCCCAGCAAGCTGCAGAAGGTATGGTGGTACTTGTCCAGGTCCACGTCTGACGTCCCAATGCCCACCATCTGGGAACAACGGAGCTGGGCAGCCAGGTGCTCCCACGACCCCACAGCTGCCCTCCTGTTGGTGGCCGCTTACCATGTCGGTGCCATAGACAGGAGAGGTCATCTTGATCTCCCAGAAGTGCTGACCTTCTCCCAGTTCCTTGGTGCCCCGGATGGCTGCGGTCCCACAGCTGTACTCCATGTGGAAGCTGACCTTGCGGTTCTCACAGCTCAGCAGGGTGGCTGCGGACTTGTTGACATCATCCCAGACCCAGTCAAAATCTGAAAGACAGTGAGAGACCCGGCTGGTCAGGGCCAAAGGCCCCCCCCCCCCCGCCTGCTTGTCAGAACCCGCCCCGAGGCGCCTGTAGCTGCTCACCCTCATCTTCCTCCCCACAGCGACAGTCCTTGCCACGGTGCGCCGTGTGGAGGCCGCTACAGAAGGTGGTCTCGCTCTGGCCCTCACAGTCGCAGAAGGACTCCCCAGTTACAGGCACAGCGCTGGGGATGGCCGGCGGCAGGGATGAGAACTCGGGGTCGGAGTCAGAGTCGCTGTTCTGGAAGGAAAGGAACGATCTGCCCACCGACGAAAAAAAGCGGGTCTCAAAGGCTCCCTGGGGACCCAAGTGCACAGTCCCTCTACCTTGCAGTGCTGGACCTGATCTCTATGCCCGCTGGGGTACAGATGAAGCCTTTGGGGTCAACTTCTCAGCGCGCTCCTGACATGTCTGAGACTCAATACTCAGCTCACAGCCCCCTTTCTGCACAGCCAGAAGCCCTAAGACCAGCCACCAGTGCCCACCCAAGATGGGGCTTGGCTCCCTCTCCTTTCACAGGCAGCTCAGAGAGCTAAACCAAAGGCCTGGCCCAGGACGCGGCTCTACAGTGTGAATCAGGCTGGTGACCCGACAGCACTGGAGGCAAGGGGGCGCTGCTGCGCACTCTGCTGTGGAACTCCAAGGAGCCCGACCCTGTGGCTTGAGCCCCCACTCGTGGCCAGACACATGCCGAACAGCCCCCAACTGCAGAGCTCCACAACCCTCGCTTTGCCTTTCTTCTGTCCCGAAGGCCCTGAATACCTGTCTTGGCACTAGGCTTCTAGTCAACCTCAAGCCCCACCCGCTGCTCAGGACGCGTCCCTTCAGCGGCCACTCCAGGCCTGTCGCGGGCGCCAGGCGTACCACTGTCCGCAGGAGGGGGGCAAGTCGCTTCTCTTCCCGTTCACGGGTTCTCTCCACTGCCCTGGCCTTTACTGCAGCACGTGGGAATGGTGTTACCCAGAACCTAGTGTGCTGGGTGCCCAGAAGCAAGCGCAAGCAAGGATGTGGCCAGAGCGGACACACACTGCCCTACGATGCAGACTGTGTGCTGCCTGGGGCCCCGGTGGGCTCTGTCCACCACGCTGAAGGGCGGGCCTCACGGCTTCTCTCAGGGACGAGGCCTGTGCTCCAGGCGGGCAGGCTGTTTCCTCCATGGGTATCCCCAAGTCCAAGGCAGATCCACTGAGTCAGGACACAATACGCCTGACCCTCTGGGAGAATGCCGCTCCGCCCAGCACACGGCCGTGGCCAACTCACCACCTGCCCACACTACTGCAGGCCCATTAGATGATGGAGGGCAGCAGCACCCAGTGATGAGCCACGAGGCGGGGTCGCCACAGGGGCTCCTCAGGCGCCATCAGTAGAGCGGGAGCTGCTTTCCCAAGCACTGAGGACGTCAGGGAGAGCCTGGACACAGCTGGCTTGGTCAGGAACTGCAGGGTGCCCTGTGGTCTTGTCCCATCCAGCAAGAACCACCTCAGCCGTGACAGCAGAGCCAGCCTCTCCTACAGACCAGGGGCACTTGGGGCCTCCCCAACTCTCAGCACCCACGAAAATGAGCGCAAGACAAACAAAAATACCTAGCTGGGTCTCTGTGCCCGGTGTTTCTAAGCATGCCAAAATTCCAACTTCAAGAACCACAGACATCCAGGACCAGCAGGTGGCTAGAATGGGCAAAGTCACCTAAGGGACTAGCCGACGCTCAAGTGGGCAGTTACTTAAGGGACCTCCTGTAAAGGTGGAAAAGAACCAGTTCCACGGAGCTGTCCTGATCTCACACATAGGCCACAGCAGGCATGTGCCCACACATGCACACGACCACGGTAAATAAACACAAAGCTGCAAACGTGGAGAAGGGTGCACACCAACTTAATGGCTCTTGGGGCTGGCAGGGCAGACAACTCCAGCCACCCGGAAGGCTGTCTGTTCTGAGGCCTGGCGGCCTTCAGAACAAGTGTCCTCTTCCAGCCTAAACAGCCTGGCCTGGTACAACCAGATCAGAATCTTTCTGAGACCCCGTGCTGACAAGACCCACCTGTCCATCCCAGTCATAGCCCCAGCTGGTGCCGGCCAGAGCCAAAGCCCGGGCATCTGCATCGCACCGGGCAGCACTCAGGACAAAATGCCAAGCCCTGCTGCTCCGTGGGCGTCGGGCCATGGTGGAGGGAACCTGGAAGACATGATCGGGGTCCTAGAGACCTGCAGTGTGTCAGAAACACGCCCACAACCTGGCACTTCTCAGCCACTCGGGACAGGGCACGGGCCCACCCGAGGATGGCCTGTGGACACGAAGCCAGGGCTCTGGAAATCCTCCTGACCTCCTCCTACCTGGCTCCAGTGTCTGAGCACCGCGATGAAACCCTGGGCGAAGATGTGAGCAGACACCCCGGCCCCCGATACCCCGGAGATGCCCCAGCCCATCTCTGCCTTCCACTGGGGAGCTGCGGCTGCCCTTCAGGCATATGGCTGAGTTGCTCCTCCTTCGAGGGCCACTTCACAAACAGCTCCCCGCGCCCAGTTCCTCATGCCGGAATCACGGCGGTCATCCGCCCCTCCCTGGGCTCCGATCGGCCTGCGCAGCTTCCGCGCGCCCAGCCCACTTCTCACGCCGCACGCACGAACTTGGAATCTAAAGGGGTTGCCGTTGTTCTTGGGACAGAAGGGCTGGTTCTCCCCTCCTGGGGGCTACTCGCATCCAGCAGCGGACTCCATCCGCCAGGCTTTCGCCCGAATGCCTCTCGTCCCCTCCAGATCCCCCTCCGCACCCTGGTTGCCCCCGACTGTCCTACCTCGCCGGGGCCACCCCCGGAGGGGTCGAGCGGCCGGCCGCGCCCCGCAGTGCGCAGGAGCCAGGCCAGGGCCGCGCGCCGCACCGGAGCAAACAGCAGGCGCTCAATGAACGGGGCGGCGGCGCTGGGGACGCAGCCGCGCTCGGCCACCGCCAGGCCGCGGGCGGCTTCCCACGCCCGAGCCCGGCGCGGCTCGCTGCGGCGCGGCCCTCGGCGCCCGACCCCGCGGCTCCCGCCCGGTCTTCCGCACGCCGTCTCCGGGGAACAAAAGGCGGCCGGCTTGACCGCCCGCAAGGTCAGCGCGTCGCCCGCCGGGGCCGGGCCGGGCCGGGCGACGCTCACCTGCCGCCGCGGCGCAGCACCGGCGCTGACCCACTTTCCGTCCCCGCCGCGACGTAAACAATCCCCGCCCCCCGCCCCGCATTGGGCCGCCGGCCGGAGGCGGGCGCTCTCGGACGGCTTCGCGAGGGGGCGTGTCTCGGCCAGCAGGGCTGCCGACGAGAGGTTTGCGGGAGCCGTCAATCATAATGACCCGTCTCCATTGGTCTGTGATGGTGACGTCAAAGAGGCTCTCGCGCGCGCATTGGCCTCGCGCGCGGAAGTAAAACTGATTTCAGTACGTCTCCTGCGTCCCCCCCCCTCCCCGTGGTCTGGCCGGAGAGCTCCTCGGACGACCTGATTGGCTGGAGGCTTCTGCTAAAGCGAGCCGCCCATTGGCTGCGAGGTTCGGAAGCGGAAGGAGCCAGGCAGCGCGTCCGGCGGCGGGATGGAGGCGGCAGCTGGTGAGCGGCCGGGAGGCGCGAGCGGGGGTCGCTCGACGTCCCCCGCGTGTGGCTCGCGTGGATGGCGGCCGCCGGCGAATTCTCGCGCTTCGCGACGCCCGCGGCGCAGCGGGCGGGATTCTCTGGATCTTTTTTCTGGCTCGGGAGAGCGGGGATCCCGCGGCGTGCAGGCGCCTTCGCGCAGGGCTCCACGGCCGGCCCCGGGAGGCTCTGTCCGCGCGCAAGCCCAGCGGGCTGGCTCGGGAGGAGCCGCCCTCCGCGGCCCGGCTGCCGACGGCAAAATGAGGAAGGGGCCCTTGTCTCCTGGGAGTGACGCGGGGACCGTCGCCTTCCTGGACCCCTGACCCCCTGTTCTCAACAGAGCCTGAGAACCTGGCCGGCGTGCGCCACATCATTCTTGTCCTTTCCGGAAAAGGGGGGGTCGGAAAAAGCACCATCTCTACAGAGCTGGCCCTCGCGCTGCGTCATGAGGGCAAGAAGGTCAGGCCAGCCCGCCCCCCCCAACGCCCCCAGCCCGCCCCCCCCAACGCCCCAGCCCGCTCCCCCCAACGCCCCCAGCCCGCCCCCCCCAACGCCCCAGCCCGCGCTTCCTGCAGGTGGGCATCCTCGACGTGGACCTGTGCGGCCCCAGCATCCCGCGCATGCTGCGGGCTCAGGGCAAGGCGGTGCACCAGTGCAGCCGCGGCTGGGTGCCCGTCTTCGTGGACCCGGAGCAGAGTATCGCCCTCATGTCGGTGGGCTTCCTCTTGGAAAAGCCCGACGACGCCGTGGTGTGGAGAGGTCCCAAGAAAAACGGTAACGACCTGGTGGGCAGGCGTGGGGAACAGGTGCTGTCGCCCGCCCCCCCTCCCGTCCTCCCTGGCTCCCCCTGGCTCCGTCCTGCACCCCCTCACACACACACACAAACCACATGGGCCCTGGGAGTGTGAGAGCTGAGATCAGAGGCTGTGACTGGCAGATCAGCGAAACCATCAACCTGGGCCCCCGCTCACGCATGCTGAGGCTCCGCCCACGGGACCGACGCTGCGGTCGCAGTTCCTCTGGAGCAACAGGTGGCCTTAAACTCCCCAGATCCCGCGAGGGTGTGGGGAGACTGGCTCCCCAAGGGCTGCGCTCTCTTGATCTGAGACACTGCACCTCAGGCTGGAGAGGTGGGGTGCAGATCCTGGAGGGGGTCACAGTTCACCTAGACCTTGGTGGAAAGCAGCCATACAGCCCATACAGCGGCGTGCTGAAGGGTGGGGCACAGGACGCCACCTGCTCTGCTTGCTTTGGACCCTTTGCTTCATGTGTCAGGCAGTGGGGTAGGGAGCCAGAAACTGCCCTGGTACAACTGCAGGGTCTTGAGCTGGGTGGTGTCCCCCACCACTGAGCCACTCAACCCTTTCTTGGGCCACTGGGGGGGTCTTTACAGCACTGATAAAGCAGTTTGTGTCTGATGTGGCCTGGGGGGAGCTGGACTTCCTGCTTGTGGACACGCCCCCAGGGACTTCTGATGAGCACATGGCTACTGTGGAGGCCCTGAGCCCTTATCGGCCCCTAAGGGCACTGGTGGTCACCACACCTCAGGTAAAGTGGCAAGTGGCGTCCCTGCCCGGTCCTCCCCCTGCAGGGCTGGGCTGGGCAGTCTTCCCTGCTGTTTGACCACTTGTGGCTAGTTAGCAGCTGACTGGCCAGTGGGATCTCTGATTGCAGGCAGTGTCTGTGGGCGACGTGAGGCGGGAACTGACGTTCTGTAGAAAGACCGGGTTGCAGGTGATAGGAATTGTGGAGAACATGAGCGGCTTTGCCTGCCCACACTGTGCTGTGAGTCATGGGAGGGGCCACAGCATGCAGAAGAGGGCCTGGAGGAAGAGGAGGGTGCTACCCCCCCTGCCTGGGCATGCTCTACCTCGTTCTGTCTGTCCCTTGCCTGCATGTGGGAAGCAGGTCTGAGAGCAAGACCCTTACAGCCCTGTCTCTTAGGAGTGCACCAACATCTTCTCGAGGGGCGGAGGGGAGGACCTGGCCCGGCTGGCTGGAGTCCCCTTCTTAGGTGAGTGTCAGAGCAGTGGGCTGGGGCCCAGCCTTCCGCTGACCAGGCCTATGCTCTTGGTCTGGTCAGTTGAATGGCCAATTTTAGATGTGTTTTCTACCCACTATCAGCCACCCTTGTGGGGCTCTCCCAGCCAGGGGCACCAGTGGAATGTCAGGGTGGGTAGTGTGTAGACATACCTCCTGCTGCCAGTCTTCTTCCTGCTGTCACTGCAGGCTCCGTCCCCCTGGACCCTGAGCTCACCAGGAGCCTGGAAGAGGGCCGTGACTTCATCCAGGAGTTCCCCAAGAGCCCTGCATTCCCCGCTCTTGCCTCCATAGCCCAGAAAGTTCTGCGTGGGATGCCCACCCTGCTTTCCTGACAGGCAGCCCCTCGGCGGACCCCTGGTGCTGAGCGCGCTGCTCCCAGCCAGTGAGAACTCGGAGCTCCTGGGACCGCAGGGCTGGTCCGGGTTCATGGGCAGAGGCCCAGCAGCACTGTGATGCCGTTCTGTGGCTAGAGGACCTGGGGTCAGCTCCGTGCCCTCCATGCAGGCTCCCTGCCACTCACACTGTCCATGAGTCTTGGTCTGGGACCCCACCCCACCCTTACCCCCGGTAGCCTGAGGGCCACACACTCTGCTGTTCTGTGTCCTTTGAGACCCTGCATGATGCCAGATCCATCTGGTACCATCAGGAACCAGCCATTAAACTTGTCACAAGTTCAAAATCTAGACCCTTCTGTCAGTGACAGCAAGATGGCTTGCTTCCCTGCATTTCCAGGGCTGAACGGGCCACCGATAGTCCCTTGTCCTGAGGACTTGGTGAGGATTCCTCTGTTGGGGGAGGGGCTCCTGGGTTCTCAAACCTCTGGCAGGCCTAGGTACCTGCCAAAGGCCACGGCGATCTGAGGCCAGAGGGGAGAGTTCAAATAAACCAGAGTACACAGGCTCTTTCCTCGTCTTCCCAAGAAGGAAAGCAGACGGTAGCCTGATGCTCATTCCCAGGCCAAAGTCTCCGGAAGAGCCCGCTCCAGTGGAAAGGCATTGTGTGTCTCCATCTCTGCCAGTCCCCATAACGAGGGCTGGGGGGTGTCCCTGCACTGGCTGTGCTAGAAGTGCCCAGTATTCCGGGTCTCTACACCTACTATCTGGATACCTGTGACCAGGACACCTGTGAGGACCCCGGTGGGAGAGGCACACGGTGCTGGGCTCTCAGGACACTTGAGTAAGTGCCTGTGTTCTTAGTTGGAGGAGAGCCTCCCTCGGACAGAGGCGTGAGCCGGGGGACACATGCTCCCAGGGGCCAGCAAGGTGGAGGTTCTGGGCTTGGAGAGAACAGACCGACCACGGGTCCCTTGTATCCTGGGGTCACAATCTCTACTTGTTACTTTTAATTGCTGCCAGCAGGGGGGCTGCTAAGTTCCCACCCTCTTGCTCAGGCACCTGGCCCACGCCCACCCGTTGAGTCCAGGCCACCATCAGGGCCCTTCCATCCCCAGGAAGTGAACCACTCTGGGCCTGTCCGTCCCTACCGCTGGGCTGCCGCCTCAGGCCGGGAGGGCTTCATTACTCTGGAGCGGACCTGTCCTGACGGTAGGCGAGGCTCTGGCCAGCAGAGCAGGCCGGTGGGCAGAGTCAGCAGTGCACAAAATGGGCCTCACTCACGTCCCGAAGATCGAGACCCGAGACATTGGCAGGGCTGACGCAGGTGATGTTGTTGTAGGTGAAGAGGGGCTGACAGTCGTCCCCCTCACAGAGCGTCTGCACTGAGCGGGGTACAGTGCTAGGGTTCTGCAGGGCAAAGCCCCACAGCGCCCTCAGGGGACAGCCACAGTCCCAGTGGTTCCCGTCGAGCCACAGGCGCTCCAGGCCAGCCGGCGGCCGGAAGGTCTGCAGGGAGTTGTTGCTCAGGCTGAGGTAGCGCAGCCGCCCCAGCGGGGAGAAGAGGTCCGCGGCCAGCACCGCCAGGCGGTTGTGGGAGATGTCCACCCAGAAGGCCCGCTGCAGCGGGCCCAGGACGTCTGGGGACAGTGCTGACAGCTGGTTGTGGGAGAGGAGCAGGTACTCCAGCTGGCCGAGGCCCTGGAAGAGCCGGTGGGGCAGGTGCGTGAGCTGGTTGTCAGTGAGGTCGAGCTCCAGAAGCTCCGGGAGCCCCTGGAGACTCTGCTCCTCCATGCTGGAGATGCCGTTGCCCCTGAGGAAGAGCCTGCGCAGCCCCGACAGGCCGGCGAAGGTGTGCGGGCGGAGGCGGCCCAGGCAGCTGCGCTCCAGGTGCAGGCTGTGCAGCTTGCCTAGGCCCCGGAACACCTGCTCCGGGAGGCTCTGCAGGCAGTTGCCGGACAGGTTCATGACCGCAACATTGAAGAGGCCAAGGAAGGCGCCCACCTTGATCTCCTGGATCTGGTTGTGGCTCAGCGACAGCACCTCCAGCCGCCCCAGTCCCTCGAACGTCTTGGCGGCCAGCAGCCGGATGCGGTTGTGGCCCAGCTGCAGCTCCTCCAGGAAGTGCAGGTCTTTGAAGGTGCGCGGCCGCAGGCTGGCGATGGCGTTGTGGGCCAGGCGCAGGACGTGCAAGCCCAGCAGGCCTGGGAAGGTGTCCTCCAGGAGGCCAGCCACGCGGTTGTGGGACAGGTCCAGCCAGCGCAGCGCTCTCATGCCCAGGAAGGCCCCAGGCGTCACGGCCGTGATGAGGTTGCGGTCCAGGTAGAGCTTCTGCAGCCGGGGCAGCTGCACAAAGACGTTGGCCTTGACGCTCCGCAGCGCGTTCCTGCTCAGGTCCAGCTCCCGAAGCTCGCCCAGGCCGCAGAAGAGTGCCGGCTGCAGGTAAGCCAGTTTGTTGCCGGCCAGAACCAGCTCGCGGAGGTTGCCCAGGCCCTGGAATGCGGCGTCGGGGAGGACCACCAGGCTGTTCCAGCCCAGGTTTAAGTCCCAGAGCCGGCCAAGTCCCTGGAACAGCCCGTCCTCCAGCCGGCCCAGGAGGTTGTTGCCCAGGCTGAGAGAAGCCAGGCTGGGGGTGTGTGCGAACGAGCCGGCCGCCAGGCTGCGGAGCTGGTTCCGCTCCAGGTGCAGGTGGTAGAGGTTCTGCAGACCCAGCAGCGCCTGGGGCTCCAGGCTGCTCAGCCAGCTGCCCTGCAGGTTAAGGACGTCCAGGCTAGAGAGGTTCCGGAAGGCAGCCGAGGGGATCACCGAGAGGTTGTTGCCGTCCAGCCACAGGGCCCTGGCGGTGGCCGGGATGTCGCCGGGCAGCCTCGTGAGGTTCCTCGAGCTGCAGAAGACGCTGAGCCCATCTGTGTAGTCATCAGAGCTGCAGGTGCAGACGGCCGGGCACGGGGGCTCCTCGGCCTCAGCTGCTGCTCCCGACTCTGCTCCCTGCAGGCTGCAGGGGCCCGGTGCCACCCAGAAGACCAGCACTGCCAGGACCAGGCATCCTGCAGGGAGAAGACTTGGCAAGATGGCAGCGGGGGCTAGGCCCAGGACTCCCCGGGCCTTGGCCGTAGCAAGAGGGTACCCTTGTGCCCTGAGATGCGTGGTGACTTCATTCCAAGCAGCGCTGGCAGGACAGCCAGGTCCTCTGCTGTGAAGCGACTGCTCACCTCACCCCCGACAGCAGGCGGTGGTCCCCGTTTCACTGTAGGTGCGCCCAGCGCTTGGCTCCCCTTTCACGCCAGCCCCACCGGCACAGGCCCTGCCGGGCCACTAGGCTGTGTGTGGTTTGCGTCCTTCAGGGCATGCGCACCAGCCGGGCGAGGACCAGAACCCAGCTGCTGGCAGCCTGACCGGCCTCAGAACATTCTGGAGCAGACCTGGACGGCATCCTCGTCCTCATTGGATGCCGTCAGCCTTCCAGGTCGCAAACCACAACCTACTTGTTCCGCGTGTATGCAAACAGAAGCTGGGGTCCAGGGCTCTGGGTGGTGGGAACCTAGACCCACCACTCACCCAGGCAGCAAAGTCCCAGGGACCCGGCCTGCTGCACCCCAAGTCTAGCTCCACCTCTGAGCACGAGTGCACCCACTCAACTTGAAACAGGACAGTGCCGCTCCAACTGACAGCCTCTACTCCAGAGCTGAGAGACCACCCTACACGTAGGATAGCATACCAGAGGCATCAAGGAGTGGGGCGGACTCTGCCCACCCAAGGCAGGCTCCTGAGGAACAGTGGCTAGTGGACCCTCAACAAAGCTGTGAGATAGTCGTGGGAAGCCCTAACCTCGCTTTCACACTGTGTACCTGCCACCTCACCCTCACTCGGCCCTTCTCCAGCCCTCAGCACCAAGGGGAAGATTAGACCCTTCAGTGCTAAGCTGGGCCGTGTCCCTGCCCCCGCCTGCTCAGAGTCAAGGCACTGCAGCTTCTCCCAGCAGGCACAAGGCTGCGGGCCGGGTGCCCCTAGCAAGTGGGGGGCATGGATTCCTCACCTGTCTTCAGAGCCATCCTGCCTCGTGCAGAGGCTGCAGCAGTGGACAAGGGCTGTCTACAGTGCAGGCCCTGCCCGCTGGATTTCCCCACGGGCCTGTCTGGGCGGGTCCTGCCTGTACCCTGGCTCCATTAACCCTCGCGTGCCAGGCAGCCAGTGCCCGCAAGTCTCCTGGGAGCAGACGCTGCAGGAAAGCAAGAGGGGGGCATGTCTGCCCCAGAAGCCTCCCTCGGTGTCGAAGGTGAGCTGTGTCCTCTGTGGTGGGTGGGTGCTGGGGTGTTGAAGGATGGGGTTCCCTTCTGCGTGGCTTTAGTTGGAGCAATATACAGTGTAGACTATGAGGCCCAACCCCAGCGGGTCTAGCTATGGGTGAGGGCGCCCTCGGACCATTTCTGGGTACTTGAAGGTCCCTGCGTTGGTCAGACTGAGCTGATGGCTGTGTCAGGGTTAAGCAGTGGCCCCCACTTCTCAAGGCTCCGCCTATCCGGCATTCTGCCCGCTGTGGGGTTTCCTAACAGCCTAAATTCTGTGTGCCCCCCCTTGGGCCCGGGGACAGTCTCCAAGGTCCTCTGACCTCAAGGCTGGCTGTGGTGGTGTCTGGCCGCTGCCCCTCCCCCAGGTCTCTTCTAGGAACACTTGGCAGCAGCCAGCCACCTCATGTTTGCTTTCCCGGGGCTGTCCTGAGGAACACTGACCAGAGGACGGGCAGCCAGCAGCTGCTTCCAGCAGCGAGGGGCCCAAGCCACCCAGGCCCCACCGTGTGCGGAGACCACAGGGTCGCAGCCACCCCTGGGTGAGGTGGCGCAACACTGCCCTGGCTGGACTCACCTGGCTGGAACCACATCTTGGGTTTGGCTCCCTCCTCCAGGGCCGGAGCGCTGGCTGCCGCCCTCAGCTCAGCCTCCCCTGCCTTAGGCTCTGTCCCTTTGCCCTGCAGTGAGAACAGGCAGGGAGGGGCCTGAGGAGGGGCAGCCCCCCAGGACTTGGAAAGGTCCTAGCAGACCTAGGAGTGGCGACTCCCAGGTTTGGGGGCACTGGGACCCACCTCTGGGGAAGGCAGACGGGTGGGGCGGGGGGCAGCGGTGGGGGTGGTCTCCAGGGCATTTTTCAGGTCATTCCTCAGCCTCTTCTGAGAAGTTATAGATCTGCCACAGAAAGCCCCGCCCAGAGCCACAGAGCAGTTTACACAGCAAAAGTGCGGCCTCAGCAGGGCCTCGGCCAGCCTCTGCCTTTACTGGACATGGGAGACAGGCAGGGGCGAGCACGCAGCCCCAGGTAGAGGAAGGGGTCAGCGTTCATCCCTTGTTCAGCTCTGCGTGCCGGGGAAGCCGGGTTACCTGTCGGCCTCCTGACCTGACACTGCTAGAGGACCCCACTACAACCCGGGCTCTGTACAGCTCTCCTGGGTATCTTAGGGCCCATGCTTGTCTTGTGCATGCCTGCCAATGCTGCACTGACCTCCAGTCAAGTGAGATGTGGCCCCTGCCTCAGGTGCCTCGTCCCCAGTACTGCCGTGAACCTCAGTCATGAAGCCCAGGAGGCACGTGTGTGTTTGTGGGGTCACAAGTCTAGAGGCCAGGGGTGGTATGTTGAATTCTCAAGCAGATGGCAGCTCTGGCCCTGTTTGGTTTTCTCCATTCCCAGCTGAGGTGGGCGCCTCGTGCAGGCCGCAGGAGCCAGCCCCTGGCAGCCCCGCGCAAGCCCCATTGGTGGTTCAGATGCAGATCCTGTCTGGTATGTTTCAAGTGTTCTGAGCTACCGACGACCTTCCATTCTCGGGGCTTGGCTGAGTTCTGTGCATGCGCACATGTTGCCAGGGTAGAGTTCAGAGTTCAGGAGTGTGTGTGTGTGTGCATGTTTGCATGGGAAGTGATAATCAGAAACCAATCTCAGCTGCTCTTGCACTTTCATGGTTTTTAATAAAAGGATTTTTAGAGAAGGTGCACACTTGTATGCCCTGGTGCATGCGTGGAGTTCAGAAGACAACTTCGGGAAGTCAGTTCTCTCCTACCATGTGGACTTCAGGGACCAAACTTAACCATTACGCCATCTCAACAGTCTTAGCAAAGAATTTTTAATTTCATCATTGAGCCATGTACGTTTTCTTTGAGTTCTTAGGCAGTTGTACTGTTTCGTGGCTGAGCGGCTAGAGCTAGAGCGTGCACACAGTAGTTTGGCCAGCCAGCCTGCTCTGGGGATTCCCAGACTCCGCCTTCCAGAGCCAGAGTTACGGGCAGGCTTTTAAGTCCACCCAACTCCACGGATCTGGACTCTGGTCCTCGTTTGTGTGGCAAGTGCTCTGAGCCCCGAGTCATCTCTAGCCCAAGCTGGCCTTGAGCTTGCAGTCACGTGACCTTGAGCACATCTCCTGTTCTACCTGTCTGTACCGTGGTGTCTGGCCTTATTTAAATACAATGTACATCCATATGTGACATGTGAGCAGGCATGTCTGTGAGTTGTCAGAAGTCAGTTCTACATGTGGCCCCGGGGATCTAACTTGGTGCCTTTACCCACTGAGCCATCTCACTAAGTCTTCACTTTAGATTTTTGACCTCACGAAGAATGTTAATAGGATCTGATAAGAAAAACAGATAACTGAACAAACTCCTAGTTATTCAGGGGAAAGGAACCAACCTGTCAAACCGAAATTCCTTGCCCCAGACTCAGCAGTTAAAGCTTGCACCTCGATGCACACTCCCAATCAGCAGCGACTTCGTGAGAGGAAACTGCTGCTCCCTTGCTGGAGTTTTGTGGGAGCTTCCTGAATAGACCTCAGTCTTTGTGGATGAAGCCTGGCTCATGTCCTGTCTCCCTTCCCACCCCTCTTCTTTCTAGCAGATGGCGCATGTAGTGGAGCCCCAGTGGGGACGTGGAGACTCGCAGCAAGAGCTGGGGCCCGGTGCCACCCGCCTATGCTTACTGGGATCTGGGAATCTCAGCACCATTCACTTGTGCGGCAAAACACTTCCAGACACCTCGCTTTTGTTTTTGAGACAGACAGGATCTGATGTAGCCCAAGCTGGCCTTGAACCCTGATCCTCCGGCCTTCGCCTCACACCTCCACCTGTGCTTTTGGGCAGGGCCTGACAGCAGTTCTTCTGCCTCTACCTCTCAGCACTTTGGATTTACACGAGCAGCCACTGCGCACGATCCATCTGGGCCAAAGCAGCGTGCAAGTGTGTGGACGGACAGGCCTGGAATGACTGGTGTCAAGACTGCCTTGCGAGCCGAAGGACCTGATCCCATGAAAAAAACGCCAGGCGGAAACAGCAGCGCCCTGTGCTTCGGGCCCTGGTGGGCAGAGCCTGGGAAATCCCAGAACAAACCAAGGAGTCACCCTTGTTCCTCCACAGGGACACATGGTGCCTCTGGCATATACACACAGTAATTTTAAGAATGAATGAATGAAAAGCGCGTGGAGAGAGCGGCCTGCTGCTTTGGTCCTGCACAACCATGTTGATGGAACCTCGACCTCCTGTCGTCCTGCCTAAAGGTAAAGGACGAGCCTGCCCAGTCACCGTGGACGTGTGAACTGGCACCACAGTGGCTTGGGGAGATTCCTGTCATTGCGCATCCAGTTCCTTGTCCCTCGCTGAGGCCCTGTCAGTGGGTGTCTGATCTTACGGCCAAGTAACACTCCATGGAAGGCACGTTGGAGGACCCTGCTCACCTCAGCCATGAACAAGCTTTGCTCTAGGATGTGCTTCAGAACCTGGGGTGAGGGATTTCTGCACCCCTCTTCCCCCCACTGACCACAGAGGTCCGGTTTAGACAGCTTTAGAACAGGGTCATGCTGAGGTCTTTGAAGTGGTCCGGCTGCTGGGATCATTCTGAAGGAACACGCCCTTCTACTCTGGAGAAACTGGTTCTAATCCCCCACAGAGATAAGACCACCGACTTCCCCCAGTCCTGTTCATGAAGGGATGGAGAGGAATGCTCCATTGCAGGTAAATTAGGATACAGCTTCACTGTGAGATCCGCCACAACACCAACTGGGCTGGGCCCTTATCTGAACAGACTAATGCGAGTAAGAGACGAAGTTCCAATCAGGTTTGCAGAAACTGGGGCTAACCAATAGGGAAAAGCCACTTTTCCTGGGCCTGCCTGACCCTATAAACGCCCCTGTCCCTGCCAGCCATCTTTGGCTCACTTGCCCCTGACAGACTCCTATCTGTGACTTCTTTTCCGGTTTCCTTGCCCCTTGTGGAGTCCATGAGTTCATTTCTGGCTCTCTTGCCCCTCACAGAATCCATGTCTGTGAGTTCCATTCTTTGTCTCTAATAAGCCTGAACACAAAAACCTTCCCCCTCAACACTATAACCTCGTTCTCAGAGTTGTTTTGGCTCTGAGTTTTCACAGAGATGTACAACCTGCTGCTAAGCAGCCTGCTGGGGTTCTGACGGCAGCTAGCTCTGGGTTAGCCAGGCGAGGCTAAATCAGTGAACGGTGCCTTCCCTTCCGCTGGCCTTGGTTGCTTCTCTCAGCAGCGTCTTCCCTTCTCCCCTCCTTTGTCAGCTCCCTGACACCAGCACGCGTGAAGTTCCTGTGAACGTACTTGTTTTCACTTTGCTTCTGGACAGTTCGTATGCAAATGGTGAGTTAACTGTGAGTCTACTTCCAGGCTGGCTGTGCCTTACACGACGCTTTCTCCTTTGCCATTTGCACACAGCCTGGCATTTGATTGTGGTAGTGCCCGGCACAGGGTGGACAGGGACTTCAAGTTGCACGTGTTTACCATTCGTCAGTTCTGCTTCTGTAGTCAGGCGTGGATCCCACCAAACTAAGATCCCTCATCAGTGACTGCATGCGTGGGCAGGACTGCAGTTCCGTCTCAGCAGACGGGGGGCCCACAGCAATGGTGGACCAGCTCCACAGACTCACAATGATCAGAGCTGAGGGTGGGAGCCAGCGAGATGGCTTGGCAGGTAAGGCACAAACTCACAACCTGACTCCCTCAAGTTGCCCTCTGACTTCCACACGCAGCTATGATGCACACAGGCCCAGAGGCTGTGGGCCTTCAACATTGTACCAGACACCCCCACTGCTGGGTGTGTTAGGCGGGAAGGCACACGCTCGGCCAGCCCCTCAACTCCATGCCATGCACCTGTGTGCAGTCAGAGGACAACTTCCAGAAGTTGGTTCTCCTTCCACCACATGGGCTTCCAGGGTCAAGTTCAGAGTGTGGATCGTGACCAGGTGCCTCTTGTGTGCAGCTATCCCACCTGCCCCTCCTACAACTTCAGTGGTTACTTGTAGTTTTTCACCTCGTGCATGTGAGCCCAAGGACAATGCCAAAGGTCGTCCTTGATTGAGCACCCATCTTATTCCTTGAGGCAGGGTCTCCAAACCAAACCCAGCGGCCAATGGTTAGTCTTATGGCCAGCTTGTTCTGGGGATCCCCATCTCCACCTTCCAAAGCTGGAACTTTGGGCTACTGCCCAGGACTCCAGGCTCTTTGGGATCGGTTCCCGTTCTCTAGCCCGCAGCAAGAGCTTTAATCCCCAAGCTGTCTCCCAGGCTTAAAGGTCTTGGATCAGTAGCAGAGTCACCAAAGTACGTTGTGGTTGTGGCTGGAGAGGTGCACACTGGGCCAACATGAAGGCCAGCCGGGCAGCCACAAGGAAAGTGGGAGACAAGGCTGAGCACAGATGCCATCGTGGGAAAACACTACCATCGAGTACTTTAGGGAGAAGGAAAGTGCAGCGTTGCAATGCTGGCCAGCACAGAGAAGCTGAGTGACCACGGGGCCCGAGGCTGTGTAACACCAGAGACAGACTCTAAGCAGGGGTTAGGGAATACTTTTAAACTTTTTCTCTTATAAATATGCATTAAAACATTTCATAGCACAAGCAAAGGACTCTAAAATTAAACCAGATTCAATTATTGTGCATGAGCAGCAAGACCATCATCCTCCTCACGCCGGGTGCTCAGTCCCGAGGCACCTTGAACTGGTCCTTCTCTCTACGGATGGCCCGCATGGTGGTCACAGGGTCTGTCTCGCCAGCATGCTGCTGCACCGTCTTCTCCCTGCCCGGGCAAGAGGTGGGCATAGGGTAGCACGCGGCAGCCCAACACGACTGCCGAAGGGCGACCTCCTGGGTCAGAAACTGCAACCTGCTTGTCCTCCGACAGTGGACAGGCGGTCTGCAGAGCACCCAGGCAGAGACCCCCTCGATGCCATGGGACCTAGAGTGGCGCGGGACACTCACCTCACTCTCATGAAGGGGTTGTAAGTGAATTCTTCCGCGAGGGTGGACGGCACCGTGGGCTCCCCGATGGCGTATTTCTCCTACAAGAGATGCCACTGTCACACGGGGGTCACACTGCAGATTAACCTTGGTGACTTTAGCTCCCTCGTAGCAGCCACCGAGGGGGTTTCTGGCTCATACTGGGCCCACCCCGCTCAGGGAGGGGCTAACTGGTTGCCAGCTGTATCCCAGACGATTAGTCCCCCCTGCTTGTGCCGACTCCAAACAACACAGCAAGTCTCACTCCATGACTAGATTTGGGTTTCACACGACAAATGAACAAAGTACCACGGCCCACCGAGATCACCAGCACAGGAGCCCAGGGAGGTGTGGGCTCCTGCCAAGGAAAAGGCCTGGCCGACTGCTTGAGGATGGCCTTGCTCCTGAGCACATCTGACCACAGCCAAGGCGGGAGAGCCTAGCTGCACAGATAGAACCGGCAGACACTGAGGCCTGCATGGTCAGAGTGCACGCTGCTGAGGGTCCAGCCCGCGCTGTGCTGCTGAGGGTCCGGCCTGCGCTGTGCTGCTGAGGGTCCGGCCTGCGCTGTGCTGCTGAGGGTCCGGCCTGCGCTGTGCTGCTGAGGGTCCGGCCTGCGCTGTGCTGCTGAGGGTCCGGCCTGCGCTGTGCTGCTGAGGGTCCGGCCTGCACTGTGCTATGAGGGTCCGGCCCGCGCTGTACTGCTGAGGGTCCGGCCTGCGCTGTGCTGCTGAGGGTCCGGCCCGCGCTGTGCTACTGAGGGTCCAGCCCGCACGGAGCACACGCTGTAACTGACTGGCACTCCTGAGGTGGCGTCCCGAATCTCCCTCCACCTCCTCAAGAGTCTTACAGGCACTGCCCCCCCCACTGGCTCGGCACTTCTGGACACAGGTCATAGCCCAGCCTAACGGGATCCCTGTGGCTGAGGCTTTTCTTGAACTCTGGCCTTATGTAGCCTCCCAAGTACCCGGATGTGCCACCACACCAGGCTGAATTTTTGTTTTGCTTTGAAAGCACAGTCTTGCTTATGTGTTCCTGGCTGGCCTCAAACTAAGCAATCCTCCTGCCTCAACTTCCCAAGTGGGGGATTGTGGGTGTGCCGATTTCTGAGTATTACTTTGTAACCCCCCAGTGGAAGATACTGGATTGGAAACCGACAAGATGCCCCACTCCCTGGGCTCCCAGGTGCCATCTGCAGTGAGCTGAGCCCGACCAGCCAGGCTGCACGCGCTGATGCTGTCGTGAGTCTGCCTATCCCAGGGCAGCAGAGTCCATCCTGGGTCCATCCGGCAAGGCTGAGAATGTGGACAGAGGGTTGGCACCTCAGCCTGACCCTCCTGAGGCACTTGCCAAAATGCAGAGATCAGATAGATCAGCCCTTCCTAACGGGCCCCCAACCACGCGGACCAGCCCCAGGACCATGGCTGTGCGTCCACTGCTTGCCGACAGCAGCCGCCTGGGGCGTCGGGTGCGCTCACCTTGGCCCAGGCCAACTTCTCCTGAACGGCGGTGTTGCCGGGCTCCACGTGGCGTGCGAACTTGAGATTGTTGATGGTGTACTCATGGCCACAGTAGACTTTCTGAGGAAAGAGCCCACACATCAGCCCTAGCGTTCTGAGCACCCCACTTTGGGACCCTGAAGGCTTGGGCCAGCCCGTGTCCTCAGCCTGACCTGGCACCTGTAGGGCATGGCACCTCGAAATTGCACACATGAAATGCCAATGAAAAGCACCACAGTGACACCTGTGCCTGCTTGGGCTCCTGGGCCCACCAGACCAGCCACGCAGGGCTGCCGTGTAGACCGGCCACTCGTGCCCGCCGTGTGGGCAGGTGCCTCTCCTCGGCCGTGGCAGGCCAGCACATGCGAGTTTTGGTGCTGGGGTGTTTGGGACCCAGGGACAGGGAGGTGCTGCTTACCGTGTCTGGAGGGAGCCGGCCCAAAACTTCGAGCAGTGCCTTGTACATCTCATCTGCAGTCCCTTCATAAAACTTCCCGCAGCCCGCCACAAACAACGTGTCACCTGGAAAACACAAGGGTTCCATCAGTGGCAGGCCACACACACACACACACACACACACACACACACACACACACACCCTGCTGGCTCAGCCCCACCCAGGGGCTCCCTCAGTAGCAGCCCTCCCCCCAAGGGCTGGCTCAGTAGCCCACCTCTTGCATCACGAAGTCTGACTCCATGACTCTGAGCTCATTCAAGGTCCACTGGGCATGGCTAGAAGCCATCTACAGACCTCTGTCCTATCCACCCAACTTCATGCCTCAGTCACTAGCAGCCCACTTGCCCTAGTTCCCACATGCCCAGTAATTCCTCCTAGGCCCATAGTACGCCCTTATACATCCCCTTCTGGCACCCCAGATCCTAACATCCCTCCCTTTGTTGCCAAGAGCAACGAGAGGGACCCTCCTCCTCCCCGCCCTTCACTGCCCCAGCCTCTGTGGGGCCCTGGCTTCCCCATGGCCAGCCAGCCTCGGGAACACCCACAATGCCACAGTCCTGGGTCAGCTCCAAACCTGAAGCCTGAAGCTGCCCTTCCCCCACACTGCCGCCTGCCCACCCTCATGCTTGGCCCACCTCAGCCTTATCCTGTGCGGCAGCTGCAGGGGTGCCTGTCCCTCCCACCACACCCTTCAAACGCCCCTCCTGTCCTCCACCTGTGTCCTCCAGATCAGCTGGGGAGACACAGCCCTGCCCTGTCCAAATGCTGCTGCCCAACAGACCAGTCGCCGTGGGTCAGCGAGTCACGAGAGAGCCACCCAGGCTGGGCTGGGCTCGATGGACAAAGCCCTCCCCCAGGTCTCCCCAGACTTAAAGAAAAACGGGGCCAGAGAGAGCTGTCAGTGAAAAGCACCAGGCTGGGGAGGTGGGAACTGGGGCAGACGGAGCCTATCTGGCCAAGCTCCAGGCTGAGGAGACCCTGTCTCAGAAAGCGGAAGCTGCCTACAGAACGCTGCCCATGGTTGTCCTTTCCCACGTGCGCGAGTGCCCTGATGTGCTCCTTCCCACCAGCCTGGTGACCGCCCCTGCCCTTCCACCATCAGACACTGGCATAAGCACAAAGCCAACTGGGGCCAGCTGACTATGGCGTTCCCACTCTCGCTTAGCAACCTGGACAGCCACATGCTGAGGACCGAACCACTCACCTGGACACAGCAGCACCCACAGTTCAATGGACACAGCAGCACCCACAGTTCAGGAACATCCGCCCAAAGCCACCAATCCAGCAAGAACACAAACGTGGCCAAGTTCTCCTGTTCTACCCTCCACTTTCCACCCCAATACTGCCACCAGCCCCAGGCCTGGCACGCACATGATGCCACGTGTTAGTATTGGGGGCTCAAGCGTGTGACCCCCACCCAGGACTGCGGCCGGCTTGCTGGGTTGTGATGCTGTTTCTACCCACCAACTTGGAGTTCGCTGCACTATGAATCCAGCTCAAGCTCAGAGAACTTTGAGGTTTACAGGACAGAGCCCACCCTCCCAGCTCTCTCTGCCCACCTGAACCAGCCCTGTACCAGGACTGGCGGCTCCTCTGTCTCTAAGCAGCTGTGGCTGCTTCACAGGACACAGACTCCAGACCCTCCCCCCGCCGCCTCGCCGCCAGGGCCCAGCTGCTTCTCAAAGGAGGGAAATTCTCCATTTCTGGATGGACCCACCTGCCCTGGTGCCAGCCGCACGCACATCCACACGCTATGCCCACGGCCCTGCAGGGTCCTTCCTTGTGCCAGTGCAGCACACAGCACAGGGCTCCCTGCAGGGTGCAGGAAGAGCACTTGGCACTCCCAGGTCTCCCTAGCACACTCAAGCCATGCCCCTTTGTTGCTGGAGGACGTGGGGGGCGATGCTGAACCCCCAGGTGGCAGCTGCTGTCATCGAGACTGTCCTCAGAAAGCCAGACACAGCACGAGCTGCCAGCTGGGGGCAGCTCATGGCACCTGAAGCTCCTGCGGGGGACCCCGCGGGGAGGCCTAGCGCTGAGCCCCCTCCCAGCAAGGGGTGCTCACACAACCAGGGTCTTCAGAGACAGCCTGGCCCCCCAGCTCACCTGTGAACACCGCAGATGACTCTGAACTGCCAGGCTTGCTCACGAAGTAGCAGATGTGTCCTGAGGTGTGGCAGGGCGTCGACAGGCATTTGACACTCAGCGACCCCACCTGAAAATGGGGAGGTGCTGTCAGGAGCCCCCACAGCCAGCGGGAGCCTTTTCTGGGGAACCCCGGGAGGCAGTTCAGCTGCTCCCGCTCGACCCTCCTGCTCACCCAGGACCCGCGCCACACACCAAAGAGCCCGGGATGGGGGAGGGGCCTCCGGGCAGGACAGAGTCCAGATGCGTCTGCTCAACACCGGCAGCGACGTCTGGGTTTCGTCTGTGGCCTGGACCGCGCGCTTCTCCCCGACCCACTCGTCAGCACCTTCAAATGCTCAGCGCTCCAGAAGGCTGACCGAGCACCCAAAGACCCCCGCTGTGCAGACGCCAGCATGCTCCCCTGCCACGTCTGAGGGGTCTCTTTGCTGAGCTACTCACATACTGACTCACCACCCAAATGCCGCAGCCGTGTGTCCTACGGAAGCGCGCCCCTTCCACAGCCCCACCCCCCAATCCCCAGGCTGATTCAAAGACCCACTTTTATGACCACTTCATGACTCCCCGCCGTCCAGCCACACTCGCAGTGAATCTTCTCTTGGCAGAGGCCTGTCTGGGTCTCGGCTAAGGCAGACCCTCCCCGGCGCCCTGGTATCCTGCCGTGGGCTGTGCCATACCTGCAGTGTGGACAGGTGTGTGACTCTGTGAGTCAGGGCCCCGATGCGGTCGTCGCCACCGTACACCTTCAGCCCGGGCTGCAGCTTCACCAGCTTCTCATTCCCGCCTGCGTGGTCCCTGGAGGTCAAGCAGGGGGCTGTGGTGACCAAGGAAGTGGAACCGCTCCCCGCCTTTCTGTGACGTCACCTAGTACAAGTCTCATTCTGCCGATACATCTCGACAGAAACCGCATCTTCCAACACAGGAAATGGGTCACATCTGCCATCGGGCAGCACCAAGTCACATGCTCCCTGCCAGTTCCCCAGAAGGTGCCTCCCCGTTGCTGCCCGCCTGCAGAGCCTGCCACAGTGGCCACCTCTGGTACCAAGGAATCACCTGGTGCACTCCCACCTGCATGGGGCCTCATGCCTACTCTGTGAGGAGCTGGAGGCTCCTCAGGTGATTCTGACATGAGGCCCCAGGATTACATGGAAACTCAGTGCTGCCCACCTGAGGGGGACCCACCTGAGGGGGACCCACCTGAGGGGGATCCATGTGAGGGGATCTGCTTGAGGGGGACCCACCTGAGGGGGATCCACCTGAGAGGGACCCACCTAAGGGGGACCCACTTGAGGGGGACCCACCTAAGGGGGACCTACCTGAGGAAGCCCCCCATGAGAGGCACGGGTTAGCCAGGGCAGATGTGCACCCTGACACCCACCTGAGTCTCCCTCATTTCCCCAGGTAACCCCTAACCTGCACTTGAGAAAGAGGGCAGCAGGGGGGAGAGCCCTGGTGACGGGGGGCTGGGTATCCCATACTGTCAGGTTCAGCTCAAGGATGAGGAGGGAGAGACCTCTTCCTCCTATGAGGCCTTTGGCCACCGTCACTCCATGTCCCTCTACACTCTTCCCCATAACTCAAAGACCCCGTAAGGGCTCCAGTAACCCCCCCCCCAGCAGGATGGTTGTGACTCCTCCCCCAGGCCTTGAGCGCCTGGCAACTCACTGTTGCCTCCACCAGTGAACGGCAACACCGGTGACCAGCAACACCACCACCCTGCAGGAACAGGCAGCCGGGAGCTCAGCCTGGGCTGTCACCAAGGGGCGAGAAAAAGCTGGAACCTCCAGTGTATCAGGGAGACTCCAGGGCTGCTTGGGTGGAGAGCACCTGCCACCGCATCCCCAGGGGCATGCTGGCCAGCAGGGACAGCGGGGTGAGGGGGTAGGTGGCCCGCCAACGGAGTACTGAGGTTTCTGGCTCCCCATCCTAATGCTAGGGTCTGGGTCAGGACCTCGGAGGTCTGGCGAGTGTCCGGCTCAGACAGTTGGCTGAACTGCAAAGCCATGTGGGCTACAGCAGTGAGGCGCTGGGTGCTGGGATGCCCGGGACAGGGTCAAAGAACAAGCTGCCGGCCGCGGAGAAGGAAAGTGCCAAACCACGTGGGTTTCTTACAACTTTGGAGAGGCTCACGTGGTAAGCCAAAGGTGGCTCCAGGCAACACCTACGGAGGAAGGAACCCTTCACATCTTTAATGTCAAAAAAGAAAGAAACAGACAAAGGAACCAAAGCACTGCAATCCATAGCTGTGCTGCCGAAATGCACCCGCCCCCAGGGGACACGGGCGGACACCCGCCCAAAATCCAGCTAACCTCCGAGCGAGACTCCCCCTCAAAACAAGACCAAGCCAAGAGAACCACCACCTCTGGAAGACCGCAGAACCTCCTGGCGCCAAGGCCCTCCCTGCCTCGGGAGCGGTGGATCGGGCCCACCCGTGAGGGACAGACCCCACCCGCGGCCTCCGGCCACAGCACTTACCAGTGGTGGTGGGTGGTGAGCACCGTGGTCAGCTTCACGCCGTGCTTTTTCACCGTTTCTATAACCTGCAGCCACACAGGCAGGACGAAGGCTGGTCATCCCTGGCCCTGGCTCCCTGCCCCTGGTGAGCGGCCAGACCCCCCCCCTGCTGAATGGCCCCAACCAGCAGGGGGCCTTTTCCTGTCGTACCCCACGACCTCTCCAGGGCTGTCCACCCGAGGAAGCACTAAGGCAGACCCTGGAGGGTAGACCAAGGCCAGGGGGTCACGCAAGCCCCACGATGTAGAGGCAAGTGCTGGTCAAGCCACAATACCTGCAGACTCCACCCCGCTCACCACCCCCCACCTTCTAAATGCTTAATGTGTGTGTGTACATGCACGCACGGGCTACGGTGAAGTGAACAAGTCAGAGAACAGCTTGCAGGAATCCATCTCTCCTTCTACACGTAGCTCCAGGGGTCCAACTCAAGTTAGTCAAGTTTAATGGCAAATACCAGTGGAGCCGTCTCACTGGCCCACAGTGGCCTTTACTGGCAGCTCGGGACACAGGTTTTTCAAATATGGACTAATTTCCACTTAGCTTCCGTAGAGACAAGACTTCGATGGTCATAACCCGTCAGGGAGGCAGCGCTAACATACCTTCTGGGGCTGCACCGGGTCCACGATGGCAGCCTCCCGGGTGTCCTGGTCGATGACCAGGTACATGTAGTTGTCAGTCAGAGCGGGCAACAGCTCGACCTTCATGGCGCCTTGGTCCACAGTCAGGCTCTTCCTTAAGTCCGAGTGATACAGGAAGATTCCTAGCAGGGCTGGGCCTGCAGATACACAAGGATGACCTCAGGGTTCAGCGACCCAGACTGCGGAGGACTCTGCTCCTAGGGCCAGAGGCTTCCTGGAGGTCCTCAAGCTCCTTGGGCAGACCCCAGCCTCGTCCCAACACATCTCACCCCGTAAATCAGCCAGGCTCAGAAGCAAGCACATGCTGGGGAAGGACTCTACCCCCTGCCTGGTCTAGACCTTGCCACGGAGTCTACACTGGGCTTGAACTTGTGACGAGTGTCCTGTCTCAGCCTCCTAAGCACCTGTCTCTGCAGAGTGAGCGCCAAGGAGCCCAGGCCGGCACACATGCTGGGCAAGCGATCTACTCCTGAGCCTGGACTAGATCTCTCCTGAGGGTTTCAAACCACAGCCCTGCCAGCTTATGGTGAGATTCCAAGGCTGCTAAGTACACCTTGGTCGGCCACAGCGCTGCCTCCTGGTGTGTCCCTTCTCAGGTCCCTAGCCGGAGGAGTGCACAGAGAGCAACGCACACCACTAGCTCCTGGAAAGGGGGAGCTGGTTGTTTGGGGCTCAAGCATGAAGGGCAATGGGTGGGCCCAGGGGTGATGAGAGATTGACAGAGGTATTTTCCACAGTAAAACTCCTATTCAATTCTGAAAATACGTGGGGGTCCCCAGCGGCGCTTTACAAACTAGCTTTAACACAGGGAAACTATAGGTGATGGAAGGGAAAATTCTGGGATGAGGACCCAGCTGTGTATCTCAAAGATTCAGAAAGCTCTTCACTGCTGGCGCATGACACCTCTAGGTCGTAACTACTACAACTGTCAGATCCAGAAAAACGGCCCACGTTGCAGGTGCTTGTTCCGTGCCGCGGGGGAGACCCCGGGCCCGTGCGCGCTACGGAAGTAAGTGCTTTAGCATTGGGCCGCCCGCTCTCCAGCACAGCAGCAGAGCATTTTCCAGACCTTTCTCCCCCGCAGCAAAAGGCATTTCTGTATGATGGTCTCTGTGAAAGTCAGCCTCTCCTAATCCCTGGAACTGGTGGAGCCCGCGGACCGCCGGAGGGTGGATCCAGGGCGGGCGAATAGGGGCACAGAGTTACAAATCCTGCTGGGTGAAGGGCACATGACTTATTGCCAGTGCTGGGCCGCAGAAGACCCGCGGGCGAGCTGGAGAGACGCGATTCCGCCCGCGGGAGGAATCGCCTGGTGAGGGCGCCACAGAAACCTTTTACGTAACGACAGCGAGCCCGACACGGCCCAGATGTTCGCGGCTCCCGGGTTTGCATCCGCGGGGCTCACAGACCTGCGGCCAAGTCCGCGGGTAAAACTAACACCCTCGCAGAGCGCGGCGTCGGAGTGCTGCCCCTTCTCGCACAGCGGCACCGAGCGCTGGGCGGGGGCGCCCTCGGGTCGGGCTGCCCACCGCGCCTGCCCCGCGCCCGCGTCCTGGGCTACCCGTGAGGATGCCCCTCTCTGCAGACACCTGTGCCGGGGACCGCAGCGAACGGGCGCGGCGCTCTGAGGGTCCGCGCACTGGGTCACGGCTGCTCCCAAGTTTGCGGCCGGCTCCGCGGCGCGAGGGACGCGCTGCCTGTCGCTTCCGCGGCCGGACGTCAAGAGGAAAAGCGGATTTGGGAATCGAGATCGCGGCCCCAGAAGACCCCGCCCGCCGCCCCGGACCCGGGCCGCGGACCCGAACCGGCGCCGCCCGCCGTGGCAGCCGCCGCGCCCGAGGCGTCGTGAGCGCGTCTAACCGACGTCCGGCCTGGGTGCCGGGGCCCCGCGGCAGCGGCCGGACCACCTACCCAGGCCGCGGCGCGCGCAGGCGGCTCCCAGCGCCGACAGGCTCCCACAGCTCAGCAGCCCGCGGCCGAGTACCATGACCCGCCCGCCGCTCCGCGGGGTCGCAACTCTGGTGTGGAGGGCACAACACCGGCGTGGGCGGCCGCAGCCAATCGGCGCCCGCCTCCCATCGCCCCCACCCAACCAGCTCCGGTCCCCCCACGGCCGCGCCACGCCCCCGATTAATCAGCGCCCGCCCCCTGCCGCACGCAGCCAACCAGCGCTCGTTTCGTGCCGCCCCGCCCCGCCCCCAGCCAATCGGCGCGCTCCTGCCCGACGCGTTCCTACCCCGCCCTGGCCGGCCGGCCGACTCCGCCTACGGGGAAGGCGGTGGAGGCTGCGCCCGCGCCCCGGCTCCCCGCAGAACCGCCGCCGCCGCCGCGTTCACGCCGACCGGAGGCCGCGACTCCAGCTGCTGCGCGGGGCGGGACGCGCCGTGGCCGACCGGACAGTGTCCCGGGGCGGTGCGTCCGCTCGAGGCCGCCGTAGTCGCCGGAGCTGGTGGTCACGTGATCTGGCTGCACCATGGCTGCCCCCAGGCCGCTGTCCCGTTTCTGGGAGTGGGGGAAGAACATCGTGTGCGTGGGGAGAAACTACGCGGACCACGTCAAGGAGATGCGCAGCGCCGCGGCGAGCGAGCCCGTGCTCTTCCTGAAGCCGTCCACCGCGTACGCCCCCGAGGGCTCGCCGGTGCTGCTGCCCGCGCACAGCCGCAACCTGCACCACGAGCTGGAGCTCGGCGTGGTGCTGGGCAGCCGCTGTCGCGCCGTCCCCGAGGCCGCCGCCATGGACTACGTGGCCGGCTACGCCCTGTGCCTGGACATGACTGCGCGGGACGTGCAGGAAGAATGCAAGAAGAAGGGGCTGCCCTGGACCCTGGCCAAGAGCTTCACGGGCTCCTGCCCGGTCAGCGCTTTCGTGCCCAAGGAGAAGATCCCCGACCCTCACGCCCTGAGAATGTGGCTCAAGGTCAACGGTGACCTCAGACAGGAGGGCGACACGTCGTCCATGATCTTCTCCGTCCCCTACATCATCAGCTACATTTCCAAGATAATAACCTTGGAAGAAGGCGACCTCATCCTGACCGGGACGCCCAAGGGAGTTGGGCCAGTTCAAGAGAACGATGAGATCGAGGCTGGCATAGACGGAGTTGTCACGATGAGGTTCAAGGTGAAAAGGTCAGAACCTTGAGGCCTCTTAGCGAGTGCAGCAGAGAAGGGAGACCGGGTCCTCACCTGTGGCAGGCTTTCACTGAAGCCCATTCTTCCAAAAAAGCTATCCCGTTGGCTCGTTAGGCCTCCGCAGACCTGAAGAGCTAGAAGTGGGGGCAGCCTGAAGGCAGGGCGTGTTGCCTGACCCTGCCCAAAGAGGCGCCCGAGGTTCCCCCTAAAACAACTGAATGTGACAGTTCAGTGTTTCCCAGAGACATTTGTAAACAAAAATTTTTAAATTATCGATCCGCCCCAGATTCCCCAAAACTCTTGGGCATAATTTAATTCTAGGGGAGCTGTGTGTACAGAGCACTCCAGTGATTCTCACCAGGGAAAAGGAAAAGCACTGCTCCCAAAAATCTGGTTCAAGCTTTGTTGGGCCGCTTCTAGTTGACATGGTCTATACTGCCTGTGGCTTCTGAGTTGGAAGATAGTTTTGAAATCTTTTTCCAAATAAACACACTGTCTCACGTGGCCTACAGTGTCCTTCCTTTCGGCATCAGGGTGAGGAAGGACACTTCCTCCTCCAGGGCTGCAGATCTTGTTTGTTCTCTTGAACACTGTACTTTAACTTACTGATGAAGTTACCCAGCACCTCCGCCTCCTGGTGAAAAGGCCTCAGGAGCCTGCTCGCCTGCCCAGCGTGGAGCTCTAGTCTAGCAGGACGTCTGCTCGACACTGCACATGCAGGTTCCTTGAGGAAAGCTGGGCCTTTCTGGTTGTTTCTCAAGCTGTCTGCTGCTCAGTATTGTACTGACCCCAGCTCATTTCACATTCCTGCTTTTGATACTTCTGATACTTCACCTAGATGTGGGGTCAGGATCATCACAATCCTCAACTCACAGATGAGTAGATTTAAAGTCAGGAAGTCTAGCTAGGTCACTTGGCAAAGCCCAGTTGCAAGTCAGCTCTCCCAAGCTCAGAACCTAAAGTCTTGATTACAGCATCAGAGTGATATAAATAGATAGATAAGAAAGCATTATATTTAGGTATTCTGTGATCTCCATGTTTAAGTCATAACATTATAAGGAATTCCATAATTGGATTCATTTTAATAAATATAATGCTATAAGTGTATTTTTAGAGGATTAAGGCAGAGTTTATTAGAGGAGAGAAAGAATGGAACTCATAGATGTGAATCCCTGAAGGGTGAGAGAGCCCTGGACTCATGGACTCCAGGTATGGAATCCATGAGGGTTCAGAGAAAAGTCAGCTAGGAACTCATGGACTCCAGACATGGAATCCCATGAGGGGCAAGAGGTCCCTAAGTGTCATTGTAGCCCAAGCTGACCTTGAGCCAACAATCCAATTGGCCTAAGCCATCCCATCTCTTATCATCCAATAGTATATTTTAATACATGTTTATTGTGGAAGAGTTAAGAATTATAGACAACTAAAAAGGCCAAAACACCTAAAATTCCATTTATCCAGAGACAGTTAAGTACTGGTACATACTCTCCCAGATCTGAGACTAGGGTTTTTTGCATGGGATTTGCTCCCACTATACTTTTTGTTTTTGAGACAGCATTTCACTAGTCCAGGCTGGCCTGAGACTCTGAGAGCTGCTACAATTACAGGTGTTTTGTAATGGGTGTCATCCTGCAACTGTGACATGCGCACGTCCATTGGCTCATGTCTTCAGTATGATTCCCCCTGACTGAGAGGCTCTCAGCAGTAGACACTGGGATTGGCTTATTTCTGCCTAGTGGAATCAGCACATCTGTTAATTCCTTTGGCTTGGTTCCCATGGTGGAAGCTTGGGATCAGGGGTCAGATTGCAAATGTGCTGTTAATGTACCAAGTACAAAGTTCAGGAGATACAGCCACAACTGACAGGCCATTTAAGCAAGCTGAAGGCTCGAGCCAGTACTCTGAGCGGATGGCGTCCATGGGGTCAACGTCCACCAAGTGGGGAAACAAGCTTTGTCACAAACATTGGCCATCAGTATCACAGGTGAAGCACACAAAGGCCTTGAATGTAAGAATCAAAAACAGGCCAAGTCTCAGAATTCCTGAGCTGCTAAAATAATGTTAATTCTAGAACACTCAATATATTCTTCCAACTTTAAATAAATATAACCTACAAAAAACTGAAAAAGGGCTGGAGAAATGGATCAGGGTTAAGACTCTGACTCACAAGCAGAAGATCCTGAGTTCAGATCCCAGTCCCACTTAAAAATGCCAGGTGGAAATTATGGTGGCTTGTACCTCCGGCTCTGGTGGGGCAGACCCCAGGAAATCCCAGAGTGAAGGAAAAAGTAGATAGAAGCAATCCAGGATGATTCCCAAAGTAACCCTTGGTCTTCCACAAGGGCACTGCAGTGTCTTATGATACATGCACAATAAATAAATAAATAAATAAATAAATAAATAAATAAATAAATAAAAGTTAATTACAATAAGCTAAATTATCCTTCAGTAAACTCAACAATTATTGTTGTTAATCACACTAAAGAGTAATTCCATAACATACTGGTCTCTATCTGCTGTGGTGGAGAATTTTTGAAAATGTTCACTGAGGTGAGGGAGAATGTGTGAGATTGAAAAGAATAAAACTCTTACCTTAAAATGTACATGAAACATGAACATAGGCCAGGACCAGTGCTTTGGGTCTCTGATTCCAGTTGCTTAGGAGACTGAGACAGAGGAGAGCAAGGCCAAGGCCTATCTGGGCTACAGAGTGAAATGTGGCCAGTCTGTTTGACTTAGTGAGACACTCAAACAGTAAGAAGGAACAGGCATGAAGTAGGACTCAGCTTAGTTGACAGAGTACTTACATAGCATGCACAAGGCCCTGGGTTCAATCCCCAAGCACCACAGACACCAACCATGGTGAACCATGCCTATAATCCTAGCACTCAGAAGATGGAGGAAAAAGATCATCCTTGGCTCCATAGAAAGTCTGAAGCTAGCTTGCACACCACGAGACACTCTTGAAAAGGCAGAGGAGGATAGGCTGGGATGTGTATCTGTGGTAGAGTCCTTGTCTACCATATATGAAGCCCCACGTCAATCCTCCATACTACAAGAGAGTGCTATTCAATTATTCACTCACTTCTTATTATGCACATCTTTTCAGGTCAGTGACCTGGGTGTACCTAGTCCTTTAATTGTGTTTAATTGCTGTATCTTAGATCAGGTGACCAGAAATAGCTGGGGACAGGGATCACTGTCCATCCGGGTGATTTACTGAAAGGTTGCTCTCAGCAGGCAGTGAAAGTAGTAGGAAGGGCAGAGAACCCTAGAAGGTGAAGTCAGAGCTGGAGTGGGGCTCAGGGGCACCAGATGGATGTCCACAGAGGTACCATCTGCCCTCGACTCCTCCATGGCCTGAACGGGCAACACGGCCCTGCAGAAGCTAGGAGATCCCTGCAAACTGGCAAGTAACAAGTCTAGTTGGAGCCCAGCGTTCCCCATCCATGCAGTTTCTGATGCTTTGCCTTTAGAGGCAAGGCAGGAACCAGCATCCAGACACAGCATTGGGCCTGTTCATGTCACATCTTAAAGACCTGAACATGAACAACAACAACAAAAAGACATGAACATGAAATCAATACATATAAAATCAATTACATATAAAACGTTAGCTACATTCTGTCAAGTTATGCAGAACCTAAGACACACTAATGTGTATTTAACAAAGTTTCAGAATGCTCCTAGAGACCCCATTTTCTAGTGTTTAGAGTAATCTTAATTTGCATCTTTTTAATAGTGAAACTGATGTCAGTACATTTATGCAAATGATGCTGTAGCATCTGTGTTGTGCTGGTTTATATTGCCTTTCAATCAAATATGCTAAAACCTTCATCTATTTGAAAGGCAGATAGGAGATCACTATCAGTGTAATGACACACTAGGAAAAGAGTCTCTGTCTTCATATCCATCTGGGAAATGGAAAAAATAATGGCACTCATGTATGAGATAATACCAGTTAAGTGCTACTTCTGTGTCACATAGAAAGGACTCAATAATGTTAGCCATTTGTATTAAAATAGCAATTTATGAACTGTGCATGGTGGCACTTGCCTGTAATACCAGTACTTGGGAGGTGTCATAGTTGGGCACAGGTGTCAACTTGACAGTTATGAGTTTGAGCTCTGGGCACATTTGTAGAGAATTAGTAGTTGAGTTAAACCCAGAGCAAACCTGAAGGACATTGTCTAGTGATAGGGAAGGCCCAGCCTATGGTGGGTGGGATTAGGCCCTGGAATAAATCACAGAGAGCTGGTTGAGAGAGTCGACATCCTTCTGTTCACTTGGTCAGACATGCTGGCCTGGCAAGTAAGGATTGCTCGTCTCTCAACCGTTATATGGTGATGATGTGGCCAGTTCCCTTCGCCCTAGCGTTGGTGTGTGCTCTCCCGTCAAGCTGGACTGAGAACTATAACTGGACTAAGGCACATAGTGAGGCCAACTTGGGCTACTAGACAAACAGACATATATACATAAGTATGTAACTGTAGCAACTTAATGTTAGAAATTTATTGCAGGCAGTTAACTAATAACTAGGATAAATGTTTGACTATTATTTATACTTTGCAGAAATGGAAAACATCTTGAGTGTTTACTGGATGGACTGCCTGTTCCACACTGTCCTACAGTCCCATAATGAAATGTGACCACTGAAAATGAAGAATATTAATAGTAAAAGAAAATATTTTAACTTAAGTTTTAAAGAAATAAATTAGGTATAAAGAAAATTATAATATTCTTTAACATGAATGGATGTTAGAAATTCAAGAAAAGTATACAGAAGTGTTGGTTGCCTGTATATTTACAGAAGCACCATTCTTAATAGCCTGAAAGGTGACGAAAATCCAAATGTCATCAGCAGTTGAACAAATGAATAAATTAACTTACCCAGCTGCCCAGTCCCATGCAGGAATGAGGCCAGGACTCCTGCTACAACACAGGGGAATTCAGAGACCCAGTTAAACAGTAGCAGCCACAACAGACAACGACTGTGTGACCACTCAGGCACAGAGCACCAACTCAAGGGATGAAGGTGTCTTAGAGGTTCCCTGAGCTATGGGGAGGACAGTGGTGAAGAGGCTAATGAGTCGCAGCACAGAATGAAGTCAAGGTTCGATATAAGAGACAGGCGATGGATACCAACACTTTCAATATAGCTAATGCCACCGAATCACATTCATAAAAATGGTTCAAATAGCAATTTTTTAATTTAATACTTATGTATTAGATAGAGATTGAGAGACTGAAGAGAGAGAGAGGAGAGAGGGAGGAAGGGAGAGAGAGAGAGAGGCAAGCATGTCTGCCTTGGTACACGGATGGCATTCAGAGGACACCTTTCCTCCCACCATGTGGGCTTCTAAGAATCAAACCCTGGTCATCAGGTTTGGGAGCAGGAGTCTTGCCCAGTGAGGTATCGCAGCAACCCTTATATTTATTATTATTTGTGACTGGTATGCTTGTGTAGGAAATACATGTGTTGACACATGTGCCATGACAAGCATGTGGAAGTCACAGGGCAACTTTGTGGCGTTGCTTCTCCTACCTTTATACGGGTTCCAGGGATTGGACTCAGGTAGGTGGACTTGTGCAGTGAGCTCTTTCACCTGCTGATGCAGCCATCCTGTGTGTGTGTGTGTGTGTGTGTGTGTGTGTGTGTGTGTGTGTTGCATTTTGTAACCTTCAGTTCAAAATGTGTAAATTAAACTTTCGCCACCTCTGACTTAACAAGGCTCAGCAATGAATCCTGCAAATTCCTACACTACCACTGAAGGTCTGTGCCCGGGTAACAGTTCAGCACTGGGCTTGAGAGAGGTCACTGACTGACCTGTGCTCACCACACAGTGTCTGGGCACAGTACTGTGCCTGCCTCCAGCATGAAAGCCAGTGGCAAGACAGCCTGGGCAGCGGAGACCTCTCACTGCAGGAGCCAAGTCTGGTGTTTGCAGGTCTGCTGCTGGAGACTTAGGCCCTGTCACTCCACCCCAACATGCCTGCATGGGATACAGTGGGGGTACAGAGCAAGTAATATTGTGGTTTGGTTCTAAGATGACCCCAAAAGCCATGTGCTGAAGCCGGGCTGCCCGTACTGGACTCTGGGAAGTGACCAGATCCAGAGGGCTCTGGAGGTCAGTCCATCAATACCTTATAATTTGATGGGTTGTTGAAAGGTTCAAGAAACAGGATGTGCAGGCACAGTGCATACTCTTGCAATCCTAGTATCTGGGAGATGGACACACAGAGGATCAGGAGTTCAAGGACACCGTCACCCGCACAGGAAGCCAAGGCCAGTCTTATCATTTCAGTGCTCTGGAGGCAGTAATGGGAGGGTTATAAGTAAGTTCAAGATCAGCCTGCTAGACAGCAAGACTCTGTCAGAAGACAAAAGAGAAGAGAGAAAGGAACTTAGGAATGCTTTGGAAAGGAAAGGGTCCTTCAGGGCATGCTATTGGAGTGTATCTTGTTCCAGCCCATGTCTCCAACCCCTGCTATCCAACTGCCATGAGGTAAGCAAGCAGTTTTGCTCTGCCACACCTTCCATCACGATGTTCAGTCTTGAGCCAAAGCAATGGGCCAAAAGTTGTGAACCAAAATAAATCTTGGCTCTCTTGAGTCTTCTTTCCTCTGGAACTTTAGCACAGAAAGCTAACAAGCCCATGCCACTCTCAACCCATCAACAGTGGCTGTGAGTCCTTCTGTGGCACCCCACCTCTCCCTACTCCAGTCAGACTCTTCCGCTGCCTGTGCTTCCATGTCAGCTCTTCCTGTTTAACAGAGAGGAAATCCTCCTCAGGCCTGTCCTTCAACCACATCACCTGGCATCCTCCTCCATGCTACAGATAATAAGGCTCGAGACAGAATTAGACCAGAAAGTGAACCTCCCCACGCCAGCTCTGAGGGGCTCATTACTCACTTCTTCTTGGCTGCAGCCCTGGGCAGGAGGGCAGGAGGAGGGCAGCGGGTCAGTTCTGAGGTGGCAGAGCTTCTGTGTCTTCAGGGCACTCTAGTGCGAATCTCCTCGTGGGTGGCGCTGAAGCAAGTGCTCACATCTGTGTGGCGCTGCAGGGAAACTGGATGAAAAGCAGCTGTTGCCTTGCTGTCTGGAGCAGGTGCCTCCTCGACCATCCTGCGGCTCAGGCCCACTCGGCAGTTTTTGAAGCCAGGCTCCTCCAAGCTGATTCACCCATAAACACCACCTGAGCCAGGCTTTGTCAGCACCCAGGGCCAGGAAAGGAGCTGCACGGGCTTGCCCAAGACTCCTGCAGTGCCCCTCAGCACTAAGAACCCCCCCATTTCCTCAGAGGGCACACTCCAGGAAAGACATTTGGAAAGATCACAACCTTCCTCCAGAGATATTAAAAAAAAAAAAAAAACTATGCATATCTGTGAGAAGATTAAGCTTATTTATTAACACACAAACATTTTCAACTTGTGAGAAAACATGGAACATGGTAAAGTAGAAATGGCCTTCCAAAAAGCCAAAGCAATTCCAGAAGGAAACAGTGACAGTCTATGGCACACTTTCACTACATCAGAAAATATACAGTTTTATACATAATTCTCACATCTCCAATTTAAGAGTTCAATTCCTGTATCTTTCCAGAGTTTAGAACAAAACTTGGGGGCTAGTGAGATGGCTCAGGGGTTAAAACCTTTGCAACAAAAGGCCCTGAGTTCAGATCTGAGGTCCCACATAAAAACACCAGGTGGAAATGGCAGTGGACTCCACTTCCAGCACGGGAAGGCAGAGTTTGGGAAACCCCAGAACAAAGCAATAAGGAGGTAGATTCCTTATTGGATGTTCAGGATGATTCCTGAAGTCACTCTTGTGCCTCCACAAAGACATACACTCAAATTCCCTCCTGTGAACACACACACACACACACACACACAGAGAGAGAGAGAGAACAAAACTTGGTTTCAGACATGTCCTTGTCCAGGCAAGTTCCTACTTGCCTCTGCAGGATCTGCACGTTTACAGGAGAGGATGCTAACACTCAGTCCATCCCTTGATCTGTGTGATAAAACCAACTAGGAGAGAGAAGGAAACAGAGGTCAGCTTTGAATACTGCCTTGATATAAGGCTGAAAACAAGGAAGGAACTTAAAGGATATTTATCTAATTTTTTAGGGGTAGGGAGTTTCAAGAAGGGTCTAGCTATGTGGCTCATGATCCTCCTGACTCAGTTTCACAAGTGCTGAGATTACAAGATGCACTGCTAGGTCCCCCTTAAAATTATTTTAAGTAGCAGTTATTTTAAAATAAATGACACTTATATAAAACACTCAATCTCAATAGGCATAATTTGTTCTTTTTTTGAGACAGACTTTCATATAACTCAGACTGACTTCAAACTCCCTATACAGTTGAGGATGGCCTTGAACTTCTGGTCTTCCTGTCTCTACAACTCAAGTGCCAGAGTTACAGAGGCACACCACATACACACAGCTAATAATTTCAGATTGTCAAGTAACATGAATTCTTATATTTTTAGTTTTCGCTTGTTGTTTGAGACAGGGTCTCAGGATCTGCTGTAATTGTTTGGGCATCAAGCAATCCTACCTCACCCTCCAAGTACACTGGAGGTTGGAGTCCCTATACCTGGCTCATGTGCTCTATGTGATGGCAGTTTCTTATGATCTTTATCATATATCATATGTACTATAATTGTGTTATTTCTACCCAAGATCTTTCTTGACTCCAACTTAAATGTCTTAGAGGAAACAGGATATGGCCTGTTGGTGGAATTCTCAACTAGTATGTACAAAGTCTGCAGTTAAAAAAAAAAGAAGCAAATAAACAAAAACCAGGCATAAAAGCTCATATCCACAATCCCCACCTGCAATCCTAGTACTCAGGATGCAGCAGGAAGATCACTTTTCTCTGTGGTCAGAGAGACCTCATGCTCTCGCTGTGCTGGCATGTGTTGATATGCTCAATATTATGCCAGCATGTATGTATGCATATGCTCAATACTACTCCAGCATGTATGCGTGCGTATGCTCAATACTACTCCAGCATGTATGCGTGCGTATGCTCAATACTACTCCAGCATGTATGCGTGCGTATGCTCAATACTACTCCGGCATGTATGCGTGCGTATGCTCAATACTACGTCAGCATGTATGAGGCATGATTCAGAGCTCAGCATGTGCAGGATGCAAGAGAAAACACACAAGAGCAAGGCCGGGCGGAGGGGACACTGGCTATTTCTTCTCACCAGAGAAGCCAGGAGCTTGTCAGCCATACTCTGCTCTCCACTATTCACACTAAGTCCCCCTGAATTGTGGCACTGCTAGTGTCTGAAGTTGGTACTGGCCCTTCATGGTTGCAGGACCCCAGAACTCTACAGGCTGAGTCCGAAGGAGGGAGAACAGGAATTACCACCAGTCTATCTTAGCTCAGCTGCCCGAATAAACTATTTTACAACACCTCACTCAGCAAAGGGCGATGCCACATCTGAGCACAGCTGCAGATGGCCACTTTTGCTGTCTGTGCCTCGACTGGAGGTTAGCATGACAACGTTTTCTCTGCAGACCTGCTTGTCGCGTGCAGCTCTCTTCACACTGCAATGCTTACACTGTCTCTAAGGCAGCCCCAGCCTTCTGCACCTCTAGGAACTGAGTAGGACCAGCAGATAGTAGGACACTTGCTTAGAATATGTAAGGCCCTTTTGGGGCAAATCCTTAACTATGAAAGGAAAAATCACCCTGTATAGTTTTTTTTAATTGTTTGATTTTATAATAGAAACTACTGTACTCACTTTTAAGTAAATTTTGCTTCTTTCCAAAAGAAACTGCCACTTCAGTGCTGTCTTCTGTTCACTTGTCATTTCCATAAACTCCTTTACCTGGTTTAAAAAAAAAACTCAGACAAATGTTTCTGAAGTATGTATAGACAGCTCACAGTGGCATACTTGCTCACTAGAAATGGAATTTTACAGTACTTATCCTTCCATTCTTCTGATAAAAGAGAAGACACAAATGTTTGTCATTAAAGTCTTTAAAGTCAGTTGTAGGCTCAGCAGAAAATTCTTCTCAATGACATGGAAGTCAAATGGGGAGCTAAAAGTTAATGGTTAAGTTTTCTGACCTGTTCTGTTTGGTTTATCTATTTATTTAGAATTGGTTTGTTCTTTGAGATAGGCTCTCACATGGTCCAGGCTGCTCTGAACCTTGCTTATGGTGCGCCCTGTCTCTAGCTCACAAGTGCTAGACTTACAGCTCCAACGGTCCAGGCCGTGACCTGGCTTTAGTAGTGTCCTTTAGTAGTTCTGTAGCTACAGACCAGGGAAAGAACACATGGTGATCACACAGCTGGCAGAAGAAATATCACCAATATTTCTAGCCAGAAGATTCGCACAGCCTGACTGACATCTACAACATGTTGTTTCACCCATTGTTATTGACTATGTAAAATTTCATATTTAGTTCTCCATTAGAATTAGGTTTGAGGAGTGGGGAGGGAGAAAGAAAAGTAAAACTAGATATATTTAAACCAAGATGGCTTTTCTTCAGATCCTTAAAGTTCTATCAAATGTTCAATGAAATAATGTACAGTTCCTAGGAAGAGCATTCATTTTGGAAACATTTCTGACATTTCTTTCTGCTGTTACCGTGCAGCCCAGGGTGTCCTCAGCAGCAATTCCTGTGAGACGGCAGGAACGCAGAGTTCCAGTGTGGTCAGTCAGATCAACTAGCAAATCAAAACTGAGAAAAACAGGTTGAACCCTGGAAGAATCTTTGTTGCAAATGGTACAAGTTTCAAAAGCTTCGTTTATAATGTAGCCACAGTTTGAACTGAAAAGAAACAAGAACTATGTAAAAATGTATCCAATACTAAGTGATAAGCAGAATCATCCTGTAAAAGTCCAAGTTTAAGAACTCAGTTTGTAACTCACTGATAGACCATAGAGCATTTGCCTGCGTGCACAAGGTTCTAGGTTCAGTCCTCAAACCTGAAAAAAAAATTTTGCCCACAAAAATCTGTTTATACACTGGACAGAAGTGGTAACCCATACTTCTGGCCTGGGAATTAGGAGCCTGGGAACTCCCAGAGCAAATAAGAAGGTAGAACAGGGAAAGAAGAAGGTAGAAGCAATTCAGGATGATTCCAGAAGTCACCCCTGAGCCTCCACAAGCACACACAGTGTTCTCTGATGTGCGCACGCACGCACACACACACACAAATGGTAAATAAAGTTAAAAAAAAATGAGGGGCTGGAGAGATGGCTCAGGGATTAAGACTGCCTCACAAGTAGTAGGTCCCAAATTTGCCACACAAGCAAAAGCACTGAATTTTAGATCCACAGATCTCATAGAAAATACTGGGCATGGGCAGGCATGAGGCTCACTTGTAATTCTAGGCCCAGAAGGAATCACTAGAGCAAGAGGGCTGACCAACTAGCTTTATAAATGAGCTCTTAATTAGAGACCCAGGCTCAAAGCAATGCACTGAAGAGTGAACAAGGATGATTCCCAGCATCATCTCAGGCTTCCACACATACATGTCATATACATATGCACTTGTACACGGAAAGAGGAGGTAGGACAATCCAAGATGATTCCTAAAGTCACCTCTGAGCCTCCAGAGGCCCAGAGGCACACATAGATAGACAGACAGACAGACAGACAGACAGACAGACAGACAGACAGACAAGACAGAACAACTTTTACCACTTGGGCTTTCTGGGATTGCCCTCAGGTACATGTTTTCAAGCCTGCCAACTGATCATTTCTCATTACTCTTAGAACTTCATGTAAATATTGAAGTATTTCCTGATTAAAATATATAATTACAGGGGCTGGAGAGGTGGCTCAGGGGTTAAGCCTCTGCCTTGCAGGCGAAAGGTCCTGAGTTCGGATCCTAGATCCCACGTATAGACGCTGGGCAGAAGCGGGGGCACCCTGTGTTTCTGGTCCTGGTAAGGCAGAGCCTGTGAATCCCGGGGCAGAGTAAACAAGGAGGAGGCGGTCCATGGTGGTTCCTGAATTCGTCCATGGTTCTACACACACATACACGCATACACGCACACACACACACATACATGCGCACAATTGAATAAATAATAATAAAAATATATTATATATATATAATTACAAAAATCCATAGGGAGGACGAGTGAGATGGCTAAGAAGGAAAAAGTAGCTGTGCACAAACCTGGAGGCCACATTTGATTCCCACAGCCCAAGTAGAAAGAGAGAAATGACTTCCAAAATTTGTCCTGTAATCTCCACATGTATGTCCTGACATGCATCCCCAATAAATTAGTAAATAAATAAATGTTTTATGTTTATAAAAAGACTTTGATACAAAATTTTAGATATTCCTTGTCAAATGTTAACTAAGATCATTAAGTCCACTGGTTTTGAAAAAAAGGGAACATAGTCATATTATTGTGGACAAGACGAACAAAACCATTTTCTACTGAATTATGACGTTTATCACCCAAATCACAAGTTTCAGTCAGTATTATCCTTTAAAAATTGCAGAAATATGTTAGTTGTTTTAATTTTAACATCGTCTCTTTTTTTCTTTCTCCCTTTTCTGTGGTGCTGGGAATCAAGCTCAGGGCCTCACTCCAGGCAAGCACTCCACCAGTGATCTGCACTCCCAGCCCTAAAGTCGGTTGGAGTCTTCCAAACTAAATGGCTTGCTATGAGGACATTTAACTATGGTTTATTTATTCATGCATTTCTCTCCTCTAACCGCTGTTATGGCAGCAAATGACTTTAGTCACTGACAGTGTAAAAGTGCTCATCAGAACAAGGTCTCTTACCATCTGTTTCTCACTACCCTGGTGGCCTCCTCGTCAATACTTAGCGCAGAAACATAAGCATAGAGAATGCTGTAGAAAGGACCAGGTCTCCCTTCCTTCTCCAAAGCTTTTACCTTTAACTGTTCCACCGTATAGACATCAACTATTGTACTCACTAAAAATAAAAACAAGAGTTATGGTGTATGAAGGCTTGTGTTCAAATACAAAAGCTATAAAGTTCAAATATGAACATTTAAGTGGACTAATTCATAGAAAAATATTCTTTTGATATATTAAAACTGATTATATAAATGGAAATAAAAGGCACAAATAAGAAAAAAAAAGAACAAGAAGGTATAGTAATCATTAACTGAATAATTTCTCACCAACGAACCCTGCCATTAAAATGGATACGACAAGCACAGGTGGATTAGCAGTGCTCTGGGGGACAAAGGGCTCATACAGACATCTGAAGATGTGTGCTGAACATTGAACCCAGGGTCATATGAATACATTTTCTGATAAATTCGATGGCTATAGCACTCACTTTGGAAAAGAATCATTAGCTCTCATCATAGATGGCTGATAGTTATATAAACCCCCCAAATTTTAAAATAGCTTTTTAAATGTAGAAATATAGTAGTTATTGCACAGAAGTATGACATTTTTATTATGTCAAATCAAAACTTCGCAGGACCAATGGACTTTCAAAAAATTAAAACAGAAGCTAGGAATATAACTCAGTGGCAGAGCACTTATGCAACCTGCATGAGGTCTGGGATAGATCTGCAATGCTAAAAAGCAGTCTCTTTCTCTCTCTCTCTCTCTCTCTCTCTCTCTCTCTCTCTCTCTCTCTCTCTCTCTTTAGAGTCAGTCTCTTATTTTCTTTCCCCTTTTCTGTTGTGCTGGGAATGGACCTCAGAGCCTCGCAACACACAGCACTCCACCAGTGAGCTGCCCCTCTGGTCATGAAGTAAGTTAGAGCCTTCGAAACTACAAGAAAGAGAGAAAGAGAGAGAGAAAATATTATTAAATTTAAAGAGCCACTTACAACTAATAGATTCTTTTAAGTAGCTGTTAGCTTCATCAGTTACAACATCTGTTTCTTTATTTTCTCTTACATAATTCAGTAGGATATTAGCTTCTGGAGTATCTTAAATCAAAAATATACAATAAAGAAATAGCAATCTAATTATCTTTTAAATCATCTTAGTATTATTTTTATCATAAGACATGAAGCAATAAAAAGTATAATCAAACAGAATGCAAGTCAGCATAAACAATGAGAGGCAGAACTCTATCCACACACAGAAATATTGCTAGGGTACACAGGATATTGCTAGGGAAGTGAGCAAACTTACAAAGCTATGTAATACAAACTCTTAATTGAAAACCTGAAATGATTATGTTTAGTGGCAAGATTGTAGATTTCTTTTGTTCCATTCACCTGTGTGTGTACTCGAAGGTGTGAGTGTGCAGGTGTGTTTAAGTATGTGTGGATGCAGAAGAGGGCACTATGTGTGCCTGTGGAGGCCCAAGAGTGACTTTAGTAGTCACCCTAGATTACTCCACTTTCTTATTGCTTCCCTCTAGGATTTCCCAAACTCCTCCCCCCTAGGGGCCAGAAGCGCAGGCTGCCGCCTAGCGTTTGTATATGGATCTGGGGATATGAATCCGGGTCTCCTTTTGCTTGTGAACCCCTCCTGTTCCTTTTATTCTTTTATAGATTACTGGACTGGGGAGTGAGAGAAGGTCTCCCAAGTACTTGGATTACTTAATTTTTTAAATTATTTATTCAATTGTACGTGTGTGCATGTGTGTGTATAACCATGGGCAAATTCGGGAACCACCATAGACCACCTCCGCCTCCTCCTTGTTTACTTTGCCCTGAGATTCACAGGCTCCGCCCTACCAGACCCAGAAAAGCAGGCCGCCCCCACTTCCACCCGGCGTCTATACGTGGGGTATAGGATCCGAACTCAGGACCTTCCGCTTGCAAGGCAGAGGCTTAACCCCTGAGCCACCTCTCCAGCCCCACTTAAAATATTTTTAAAAGGTTATTTTAAAGTGTTGTTCCTCAAAATTGGAATATGACTCTTCTCAGGAATCACTGGATGATGTGCCAGAAAGCAAGAATGTGACTTTGCAAGAGTTTCCACAGGATTCTAAAGCCCTTTAGCCCCCAACACAAAATTATCTCAAGTATGCATTAAGGTTTGAATATAAAATGGTCCAAGACTCATGTTGGTGGCTCAGTCCCCAGCTGATAATCTTATGAACAGGTGATTAGATCATGCAGCACTGACCTCATGAGTGGACTAATCTACTGATTAATTCATAATTGAATGAGCTATTAGGAAGTGGGGCCTTGTTGAAGAAAGTTGCTTTGAGGAACACATCTACTCTAGTCCTTCCCACCTATCTTTCTGCTTCTAAGCCCACAAAGTAAGAGGCTGTTAAAGATGCAAGCTGCATTTTATTCTTAAGTATACTGCACAGGTGCTGTCATATATTTGTGGTCATTTCCCAAAGGATAAAGACAGAAAAATCTTTACCTGGATTAGTTGTGACAATGGTTTTGGAGATTACTGTTGCTGCCATGCAGTTCCGAAATTTGTTAAAACTTATTTTTACATCTGAAGCAAATATTACTGTTTAGGGAAAAGCCATTTTAAAATTAATACAAGTGTGAATAGAAGGACAAATAGTGTAAGCATAATCATGGAACCCTAATACCTGTTTCTCGTGGCATCCAGCTCTGTGCAAGTAGAATGGATTCTTTACCCCAACTGCATTTGTTTGGAGATATAGAAAGAACACATTACAAAAACCTACCAGTGAAATCATGTATGTCCTGGAGTATCCTTCCAGAAACAAAAAGACCATCCCCACCTTCTCTTACTGGCAAAAAATAAAAAGCAGACAAAACAAAACAACAACCTTGCCTCAATAGCTGAGGTCATCTCATCTGTAGTCACAGACAAGTTAACACAGCAGACCTGATACCTACATAATAAATCACCATGTTCTCCCATGCATTCATCTCTAATAACATCTGCCATATCAATTCTTTATTTTTCCAGCACTTGGTAACTCCAGGATAGTTAGAACTGAATGACTAAAATGTCTAAAATCTTTAAAGTCACATTTCCGACCACTACAGTTGGGTCTCCTAAAAACATAAATAGCTCAGGGGACTTGATGGGTAGAAAGCACAGTTCAAAGTATTTCCTTGTACACAGTAATCAGGAGTCATAGTCTGTGGGGCTTTAGGGTTGCAGCCTTTTCTACGGGGTACTACCAAAAAAAGTCTTAAAATGTTTGGCTTATTCCTTAAAATTTTTTTGTTTTTTTTTTATATTTATTCAAGTGTGTGTGTGTGTGTGTGTGTGTGTGTGTGTGTGTGTGTGTGTGTATAGAACCATGGGCGAATTCGGGAACCACCATGGACCACCTCCACCTCCTCCTCGTTTACTCTGCCCCGGGATTCACAGGCTCCGCCCTACCAGGACCAGAACCGCAGGCCGCCCCTGCTTCCACCTGGCGTCTATGCGTAGAGTCTAGGATCCGAACTCAGGACCTTCCGCCTGCAGGGCAGAGGCTTAACCCCTGAGGCACCTCTCCAGCCCCTTGTTCCTTAAAATTGATTCCTAGTAAAACCTCACTTTTTTTTTTTCTCGCTGCGTCTGTCTACTCTTTATTGATAGGACTGTCTACTGAACTAAAACCTCGCTTTCTATGCAACAGAATAATAAAATGCCACTGAGGTCATCAGAACAATTCTGCCATCTAAGGTACTGTCACAGTCCAAAAAACAAGAGAAAGGTTTATTTTTTCAAATGTCACTTTTTCCCCATCAGATACCTCTCTTCATATGCAATCTTTGTTTGATAAAGAAAATGTTCTTTTTCAGTCATAAAAGCAGGATGTCATAGCTTTAACAGGTGTGGGAGTTTACCATGTCATTATGAAGGAAGACTCTATTTCATCAAAGAGTGTAACATCACACCTCTGGCCTTTTCTTCGGTCTGAAGTTGTAAAGTATTTCGGTTCTCCAACCTTAGAAAGGAAATGATTATTACTTTTTAGAATCAAAGATACTTAAACATTTGCTGATGTGAAAATCAAATGTTGGAAAAAAAAAAAAAAGAAAATCAAATGTTGGGCTGGAAAGATGGTTCAGGGGTTAAGACGCTGCTTCAAAAATAGAAGGTCCTGAGTTTCGGATCCCAGGTCCCATGTAAAAACACCAGGCAGAAATGGCGACAGCCTGCACTTCCAGCCCTGGTGGGAAGAGCCTGGGAAATCCCAGAGCAAAGCAAGAAAGAGGTAGAAACAATCCAAGATTATTCCCAAAGTCACCCTTGGTCCTCCACAGAGACACATGTGCACTCTGATGCGCGCACGCACACACACACACACACACACACACACACACAGAAATGAATGAATAAACGAATGAATGAAGTTTAAAAAAAAATCAAATGTTTACCTTTTAAACACAAAACTCAAAATATTAAAAGAGAAGAATATCTAATACACATTTGATAATTTTAAATACTTTCTGCCTAAATTAAGTGTGCTTAGTTGAACTTGTAAATAGCACACGGTTTGAAGGGAGAGGAAGACATATGCACTTCAAAGGAGACAAATAAGACTCACAGTCAAAACGCAGCTAGATGTGGGGCACCTGCCTATAACACTAGAAGGTAGGAGGATTCCTAAGAAGTCGATGCCAGCCCAGGATAAAGAGCAAGAATTCATCTCAGAAAGAATGCCAGGTTCCCTGGAACATAAGTGCGAACGAACGTCTTTAGAGTAGGAAATGTGTCTCCATGGCTCAGCGAGTCTGGAGGACAGGTGCTGTGAATTCACTACATCTTCCTAAGCCTCAGTCTCTTCAATATCGGTGCCTTCTTTGCCTGCTGCTTCACAACGTTAAGGGAGTGAGGACCACATGAGGAGCCCCCAGGAAAACACTTTGACAGTTTTCTAGTGTTCATGCTGCGGGAAAGACGATCAAAGAAGAAGAGGTGTGTTCAGAGACCCTGGCCTCTACCATGGGGCTCTCACTGGAAACCACAGCAGCCTGGTGGCCACAAGACAAAGTCCCAGGCACAGTGGTCGACCCTCTCCTATGCTCCTGCCACCACTGCACCTATGGGCTGAACTCACCCTGTGGTCATCAGGAGCATTGCATTTAGCATTCAAATTGATTTTGTTTTCTAGTCATTCACAAAGTACTAATTTTCTTTAAGGAGAAGTGTTATTATTTCTTAATTCAGCTTACTACCCAGGAGGAAAAATTGCCCCAACTTATGCTGAATTCCAAACGCACATTATATGACATCAAACATCCTACCAAATCACATGTGGCTTTGCTAGGCTTGAACTCACTGACTTACCGATCTCACAGCTGCAAGCACATTGATAATCCTTCCATCCAGACTTTGTCCATTTGCAACAATGTCAGCCAGTGAGTAATAATCCCGAGACTCTTTAACAGGTAAGTGTATCAAAGAAAGTAACTTGGTATCCACTTCATAACTGGAGCAAACTTTTACTATTGAGTGAGTCTCACTGAGCAACAGTTTATAGTTACTGAATTGCAAAATAAAAATAAAAAGATCAATAAATTACTTTTAGTAGAAAAATACTTTGAGATACACATTCAATTATTTGACTGATGTGGTTAGGCATACTTGTAACCCCACCAATCAGGAAGCAGGATGATTACCATAGTTCTTTTTTTTTTAATTTTTATTATTATTATTTATTCAAGTGTGCGTGTGTGTGTATGTGTATGTGTGTGTGTGTGTGTGTCCCAACGTCTATACATGGGGTCTAGGATTCGAACTCAGGACCTTCTGCCTGCAAGGCAGAGGCTTAACCACTGAGCCACCTCTCCAGCCCCCAATTACCATAGTTCTATGCTACCCTAGTCTGCATAGGGCATTCCAGGCAAGTTTAAGGAACAGAGTGAGATGCTATCTTTAAAAAGAAAGGCACATTCCATTATTTTTTTATTAATTTTTTCATTTTTATTTATTCAATTGCGTGTGTGTGTGTGTGTGTGTGTGTGTGTGTGTGTGTGTGTGTGTGTACAACCACGGGCGAATTCAGGAACCACCATGGACCGCCTCCTCCTTGTTTACTCTGCCCCGGGATTCACAGGCTCCGCCCTACCAGGACCAGAAGCGCAGGCCGCCCCCGCTTCCACCTGGCGTCTATACGTGGGATCTGGGATCCGAACTCAGGACCTTCCGCCTGCAAGGCAGAGGCTTAACCCCTGAGCCACCTCTCCAGCCCCACATTCCATTATTATTTTTTTTTTTATTTATTCAACTGTGTGCATATGTGCGTGTACGGACACCTCCACCTCCTGCCCCGAGATTCACAGGCTCCGCCCTACCAGGACCAGAAACGCAGGCTGCCCCCGCTTCCACCTGGCAGTCTATACGTGGGATCTGGGATCCGAACTCGGGACCTTCCGCCTGCAAGGCGGAGGCTTAACCCCTGAGCCACCTCTCCAGCCCCTCCATTATTTTTTATTGAAGGTTTTACTATACTAAGAAATTTACACATTTTGTTCTTAAAAATACTGAATAATATAAAATATTTTTGTCTAAACTGTAGGGTTTTGGGAGGGAACTGGTGTACCTAATAAGTTTGTATGAGCTGAAATAAAAAATAAAAAAATAAAAAAATAAACTGTAGGGTTTTTTAAATACTGATCTATGAAATAACATTCAATTAAAATGTGCTGAAGTGGCTGTTTCCATGCACTGTGGATAGCACTGAAGATTATTTAATATTAAAAAAAGAAAAAATACATGAAAGTCAGAGGGGGATGTGTTGGGGGCTAAAGGGAAGGAGAGGGAGGTGATGGACATGATCTGTCAAAGAATAAATTTACAATATTACTTTTAAAAAAGAAATGTGGGGCTGGAAAAGATGGTTCGGGGATTAAGACTGTCTCGAAAGCAGAAGATCCTGAGTTTGGGTCCCAGGTCCCATGTAAAAATTCCAGGCAGAAATGTGGCCATCTGCACTTCTGGCCCTTGTGAGCAGAGCCTGGGAAATCCCAGAGTGAAGCAAAAGAGGTAGAAGCAATTCAGGATGATTCCTGAAGAGTCATCCTTGGTCCTCCACAGGGACACAGAGTGAGTGCTCTCTCTCTCTCTCTTTCTCTCTCTCTCTCTCTCTCTCTCTCTCTCTCTCACACACACACACACACACACACACACACACACACTAAATAGATAGATAGATAGATAGATAGATAGATAGATAGATAGATAGATAGATAGATAGATAGATAGATAGATATTTTAAAAAACAAAATGTGGGGCTAGAGAGATGGCTTAGGGATAAAGACTCTGTCTCAAAAGCAGAAGGTCCTGAATTCAGATCCCAGGCCCCACATAAAAAAAAATGCCAGACAGAAACTGCAGTGGCCTGCACTACCAGCCCTGGTGGGAGGAACTGAGAAATCCCAGAGGAAAGCAAAAAGGAGGTAGAAGCAATCCAGGATGATTCCCTAAGTCACCCTTGGTCCTCCACAGGGACACACTCTGATACACACACACACACACACACACACACACACACACACACACACACACAAAAAAGTGTAAAAAAATTTAAAAGAAAAGAAAATGTGCTGAGAATTCATTTTTGCTTAAGTTCTGAGAATGCTGGTTGCAGGGCTTTATCCAAGATTCAAAACGTCAGGCTTGCTTTCTGTTAAGCATGTTTAAAAGGACTCTCACATTAGACTATGCAAGTCCAGGGTCTCATTGCTTCTTCCTTATGGACCTGACTGCTCTGCCTAAATGCTTAGGGCCAGATGTGGGGCACCTGCCTATGACACTAGAAGGTAGGAGGATTCCTAAGAAGTCGATGCCAGCCCAGGATAAAGAGCAAGAATTCATCTCAGAAAGAATGCCAGGTTTTGCTTACTTTTCCAGTGCTGTGTGGGCAGTAAATTCTCACAGTGTTGTAGAGAGCCACCTGATGGAATGTGGTGTGTAGACAGTCTGTCAGAAAAGGAAACTTCCCTGACAAAAAGTGTGTAAAAGCTGGAAACACTGCTAAGATCATGAGTTCTCCATAGAAAACAGAAGTACAACTCCTTTTCTGGAGTTGTTTAAGAATTCAAGAACTTATCTATTTACTTTTTTTAAGGTAGAGTTTATTAAAGGACAGAAAGAGAAAGGTTGGAACTCCTGGACTCCAGACGTGAGAGCCACGAGAGGCTAGGACACTCTGGAGAATCCGTGGAGCCTCGGCATGGAATCCATGAGGAGAGAGGACTAACCCGTGAGAAGCAGGCAGCAGGAAAAGGAACTCATGGCAACTTGAGTGCCATGAGGGGCTAGGGCGCCTATTTATTATTTTTTTGCATGTGTATGTCTATATGTGTATATCAGAGTGTGTCCCTGTGGAGGAGCAAGGGTGACTTCAGGAATCATCCTGGATTACTTCTACTTGCTTTTTGCTTTGCTCTGGGATTTCCCAAGCTCTGTCCACCAGGGGTGGAAGTGCAGGCTGCTGCCATTTCCACTTGGCGTTTTTACATGGGATCTGAACTCAGGACCTTCTGCTAGTGAGGCAGATTTAACCCCGAGCCATGTTTCCAGCCCTGGTCACTTAAGGATTAAGGCCACAGCCTGAGACCTGAGGTGGAGCTATCTCATGTGTAACTGTCTCTCTCTGACAGGTGCTAAGCTCAGGAATGTTCATTCTCCTGGTATCTCAAGCTGGTTGTCTGCGCATCCACTGGAAACCAGGAGAGCTCTCTCATTTCTCTGTGTCTCCTTCTAATAAGTCAGAGTCTCCTACCCAGACTTGCCAGCTGATTCCCAGTTGGTCGTCTCTGTGTAAGGACTGGGCAGGACTTTCACCATTCTCCCACCCAGAGGACTGTGAATCTTCCCCAACTTTCTGATCAGGCCCATTTTGTCCTGTTTCTGTACCATGTGATTCTTCTTTTCTGCCTTCTATCTCTCAGCCCCAGGAGAGCTCTGAGGATCACTGCACTTGGACATGGTACTCGGATTTATGAGAAGGTGGCAGTTCTGGACTTTTTCACAGCGCTCCCAAACTGAGGCTTCTTTCTTTGCATCTGATCTTCTCCCCATCCAGAGGGTGTCTTCTCCACAGGACTCTAACCTAGCCTCTCCTCCCTGCTTTGCCTAAGTTGTCCCCTTGTCACTTCTTTTCCCAGTTACTGTGCAGGTCTTCTGACTAGGCTCTCCCTGTGGCCCAGCAGTGCAGTCAAGATGCTTGTCTAAAGCACGATATGGGGAACTATTTCCCAGTCAAAGACCTTATGCCACTCAGTACCAAGGAACATCATCTGAGCAGCGTCCCTGCATCTACCTCGAGTCTCCTCCTGCTTGTGCCTTGCAATGCCTGTGTTCTAGTCATATCAGATCTTAGCCTATGAAACTGGCATTGGAGCAAGGAAAAAGCTGAACATCTATAGTTTCATGTGGTTCAACCTAAAAGAACTACCCTGTTGCCTGTGTTGAACATGTCTTTCCCCCATTTTTCTTTTCCTCCTGTGTGTTAGGCATGGGGGAAACAGTGTGAAGAAGACAGACAAGATCTCTAATCCCATGAAGGTCATGCATGTGAGCAGAAGTCACAGGAAATAATCATATCGCCTCAGAAAGTGGCCTAAATTACAAGGCGAAGAATGAGAGAAAAGCCCTGTTGAGTGACTGGAGGCTACTACAGAGAGGGAAGGTCAGACAAGGCCAGCACTCAGAAGGAAGCACATATTTAAATATGTGAAGAGTATTCTATGCAGAGAGATTAGAAAGCGGGACAGTTACTAGTGCAGTGTGAGTCCTGGTGTTCACACAAAGCAAACAAGGTCGCTGTGGCTGCAGAGACAGAAGCCTGAGAGACTGGTACGAGCAGAGGACAGAGGAGTAGGCTAGAGGATGGGGGTGGGTCTTTGCTGCTGCCATAGCTGCCTCTGGATAAAACCACCTGAGAGGGTAGCCCCCCTCCACTTGGGAGGATTAGTAAGAAGGTAGACTACAGCTAATAGTCAATTCAGAGAACAAAATCCAAATCCTCTCTTTCAAGCTCCTACTCCAAGGACCCAATCACAGTCTAGCACCCTCCTGAGCCCAGCTGCAGCTTCTCCCCAGCCCCATCCTTATAGGGGTCTCCGGAGATCTCTCACTGAGCAGTAAGCCCCTTGCAAAGGCTCATCCTCCCAAGTTCTGCTCCAGGACACCTGGCCTAACATGGTAAGGCATGTGAGTAGAATTCTTAGATACAAAATTCATTTATTCACCAGTTAATATCTTTCATGGTTTCTATGTTCTTATAATTGCCTAGTCTTAAATGTGACTGGAGCAAAAATTGTATAAATTTAAAAATAAGAATACAAATAAGAAAAAAAAAGAATACAGATAAGTTTGGTCTTCCATATTTGTAGGTTCTGTGCCCATAGATTCAGCTAACCATGGATCAAAAAATTTGGGGAAAAATAACAATACAACAATAAAAATAATGCAAGTTAAAATGCAATATAACTACTCACATAGAACTTACATGGTATAGCACAAGAAGAGATGATTTCAAACATAGGAAGGATACTGTATGCCATATGCAATTATTCCATTCTATATAAAGCACTTAAACATCTGTGATAATTGCAGCTTGAGAAGACTTTGGATAAAATACTCCACAGATACTACTAAAAAGACCAGATTTTCACACGATTCTGGGTCAAAGTAAATTATCTCATAAATTATCTCATTTATGTCAAAGATAAATATTACACAAGAGAATGCAATGCTGATTTTTCAAATTGAAAGGCATTAACTTCAGTAAGCTCTCTGTTAATTTGCTACAAATTACTATAATCATTCTAGCACAAATTTGTTGATCTGTCTACATGCTGACCTGGGAGTTGCGGGAATGAACTTTTCTTCTCTTTCTACTTCCTTTCTTTGGATCAGGGGGTTTTCAATGATCACTAAAACAGAGGACCATAGGATTAATCAAAGCCAAGTGCCTATAACAGTGAGCTCAGGCTATGGTTGGTTCTGTCCTCCAAAGGCATCTTCTCACATTACAGTGACACATGGTATCCATCCATCTGACCTCACGTGACGGCTTCAGGGCTGGTGTTAAAGCCCGGACAGGTGACCTGTACTAATATCACATTATTGACTGAGTTGCATTCAGTATTTGCTTTAGTTGCAACTGGTCCTTCAGTAAAACAAATATTTACTTAACCTTCACACCACACCTAACTTCAGAAGCAATTCCTCACCTCACTACTCTCACAACCACAACCTGTAACTTACTTTAACACTGAAACCTCTCTCGTTTGGATGTTCTGGCACTCCTCAGGATTATCTCTAATTATACTAGTTCCCATGAAGTTTGAGAAGCTTTCTGCCTTCGTAGTTCCCATTTGTGTGTGTGTGTGTGTGTGCCAGAGAAAACTTGAGTGTGTGTGCCCAAGATGACTTTGGGAATCATCTTGAATTGCTTTACCTCCTTATTTCTTTGCTTTGCTCTAGGGTTTCCCAGGCTTTGCCTTGCAGTGCTGGAAGTACAAACAACCACCACTTGCAATGGGCATTCTGTCTCTCAATCTCTAAAAAATTAATATCTTTTAAAAATAAAATAAATAAAAATATTTTAATTTTATTTTTGCATGTATGTCTGTATGTGCATGTGCATCAGAGGGCACTGCGTGTCCCTATGAAAGACCAAGGGTGACTTTGGGAATCATCCTAGATTGCTTCTACTTCCTTTTTGTACTCTCTCTCTTTTCTCTCTGTCTCTCCCCCAAAGTTCCCTTAGGTCTTCTTTCAAAAAAAAATTACAGAGCTAGCAAAACGGTGTAAAGGTGCTATCTCCAAGCCTGATGACCTGAATTCCATCCTTCGAACCCATATGGTAGAAAGAGAGAACCAGTTCTCACAAGTTGTCCCCTGACCTCCACATACTGTGACATGATATCCCAGATAAATGTAAAACCAATATTTTTCATAAAATCACTGCTAACTTACCACACTCACCAACCCTAAAGCTGTCAGCCATCGACCTGATGTAGTCTTCGCTGCCCCAGGAAGCTACATTCACAAAATGGTTTGGTGAATCACGAAGGGTGAAACCTAGAGTGTATCTTTCTGAGCCAACATCTGAGGAGAAACCAATGCTTTTATTTTTCAGATGAAGGTAAATTTGAACAAATAATTATTTACTTAACAAAATAATCCATTATTACCATCAAAACACTTAAATACACAGTAGAGAATATCACTCCTCACGTGCACTCTTCGTCTTTTTGTGAGCTGAGTCCTTACCTAGATCAGGTGGCTTATAACCCTCCTGATGGCTGGCATCCCAGGCCAGTGCCTGCCTGGCTACCCAGTGTGCATCTATAGCACATCTTTTCATGGATTTCCAGTGACCTACCTGGCAGCCAAGGATGCTCAAGCCCACTAATCCCCAGCTACTGCATGCTGGAGGGACACGGAGAGCCGAACGAGATGTTAAGACTGTTTGTTCTTGCTTTCACCTAAGTCATAATTCAAATCTAAGCAACTGTTTCAAAATGAATCTCATGCTGTTAAATGAACACCACTAGAGGTCAGCAAGCACGTTCTTCTTCCAAAGTGGGATCCCCCCTCCCCGCCTCTCCTCCCCATAGCAGGGGAGAGGTGGACAGGGGGAGTGGCAATTTAAAAATTAATTCAAACTAATTCTGGTGGGTCATGTCTGTAATCGCTGTGCTTGGGAGCCTGAAGTAGGACAACTGAATTGCAAGCCATCCTGAATACCCAGCAAAATAAATAAAACCTGGGTTTGAGGGCACACACCTGAGACTCCAGCATTTGGAAAGTAGAACAGAAGCATTAGGAGTTGAAGGTCATCCTTAGCTATAAGGAAAGTTAAAAGCCTGGCTAGGCCACATGAGACCTTGTCTCAGAAACACCAATAATGAATGATGATGATGATGTTGATAGCAATAATAGTATAATATTAATGTGAAATAAGGCAAAAATTAAGATGCAGTCATTATTCCAAAACCACAAACATTCACAAGAGTCTAGTACATTAATGTCCCTTCTGCCTGAGCTACTGGCTGGCTATCAGTTCACTTAAACTGTACAAGAATGCTATGCTATAATTTTAATAGAAAATACTAATACTGTAAAAGCTAATAGTAATGATTTAATTTGGATGTTCTATATTTTATCTTTTTTTATCAATGACAAAAGTTTAAAGGTAATTTAATTTTTAAAATGTAGTCTTGGATTATTTTTAATCTTGCAATAATTTTCTCCATTCTTTTTTTAATGTCACATACATGACTACACTAAATTCATAATATTTTCAATTTTTTACCCCTTAGTCCCAAGGCCCATCTCCTCCTTTTAAATCTTTTTTTTTAAATTTATTTTGTGTGTGTGTATGTGTGTATCCTTGTGGAGAACCAAGAGTGACTTTAGAAATCATCCATTTTTACATGGGACTAGGATCTGAACTCAGGATCTTCTGCTTTCAAAACAGAGTCTTAACCCCTGAGCCATCGCTCCAGTCCTTTTTCCCCCTTTTATTTATTTATTTATTTAAGTTATTCATTTAGTGTGTGTGTCTGTGTTTGTGTGTGTCAATGCATATCAGAGGACACTGTGTGTCCCTGTGGAAGACCAAGGGTGACTTCAGGAATCAATCTAGATTGCTTCTACCTCCTTTTTGCTTCATTCTGGGATTTCCAAGGCTCTGCTTGGCATTTTAAATGGGACCTGAGAACCGAACTCAGGACCTACTACTTGTAAGGCAGAGTCTTAACCCCTGAGCTATCTCTCCAACCCTCATCCCCCCTTTTTTTGAGACAGAATTTCACTGTGTAACCCAAGCTGGCTTAAACTTGAGATAATCTTCTGTCTCAGCTTCATTAGTGCTGGATTTAGTGTGTGTATGTGTGTATGTGCATGTCCACACAGGAGTGCATGAAAACCAGAGGGTGACACTGGGTGTCTTCTATCACTTGTCCCATGTTTTTTGAGACAGAACTTGGAGCTCACCTATTGGTTGGTTGGCTGACCAGTAGGGGCCTGGGTCCCAGCACTGGTATCTCACGCATGTGTCACCACACCACACTTTTCTACGTAGATGCTGGGAATCTAAATTCAGATCCTCATACATGTGTAATAAGCACTTTACCCCAGTCAGACGCTATTGTATCTGATGATACTAAACTACAAATCAATGACTGATGAATTTAAATATTTTAGCACTGTATATATAGTAAAGTTACTTGCAGAGTAACTCAAACTATCATCCACCCTCACACATACAGCTTTGAATTGTGTATTTCACATACAGTCAAAGACACAGCCACAGCTATTAGGGAGTTAAACAGACATGGGAAATGTCATCAGCTAAATACATTTTGCTGCAGCCATAAGCCACAGCTGATGAAAAATGAAGCAAAGAATTAAATAGAACTCAGCTTTTTCTGTCTGGAAAGCCTTTGACATCTGTTTTCCCGATCACTACACCAATTATTTTCTGAAAAACAAAAGAGCATAAAAGAAAAATATTAAACACAGATGTATATGGTAAATTTAATTTCATGGACTTGTTATATTTTACTAGCTCTAACAAACATTTTTTAATAGAAAATATTGAAATGCATTTATTCCAGACAAACTTCTACATGATCTCCATAAATATTCAGTTCCACAAGGAATAGTACAAAGGAGTAAGACTGTTAGCTGCTATTACAAATATAACATTTAATCTTGTATGTTCCTGCTGTTTCTCATCAGAACATGGGGCACAGTAACTTCTCTGTGCTCTCAATCCTTACTGAATTCATACAAAGCACGTGTATAAAGCAATTTAATTGTCACAATCTTGTATATTTTCCTTTACAAAGGACTTTCTAATGTAAAACTGCTTAGTTTCTTAATCCAAACATGTTGGAAAATAACATAGATTATAATAAAACTTATATAATGCCACTAATGATTTTAAATTCTAAAATCCTGAATCTTAAAGCTTAGAAATATTGGGCTGGAGAAATGGCTCAGAGGTGAAGATTCTGTCTCACAAAGCAGAAGGTCCTGAGTTTGGGTCCCAGGTCCCATATAAAGACACCAGGAGGAAATGGTGGAGGCCTACAATTCTGGAAATCCCAGAGCAAAACATGTGCTCTCTGATATACACACACACTGAATTAATTAATAAAGAAATGAAGTTTTAAAAAAAGCTTAGAAATGTTAACTGCTCCTTAAAGTTTTAATGTTCTCTCTTCTAAATGCCAAAGAAAAATTAAATATTAAAGGTATGCTTTAAATCCAGGGTGAGGGGCTGGAGAGGTGGCTCAGGGGTTAAGCCTCCGCCTTGCAGGCAGAAGGTCCTGAGTTCGGATCCCAGTTCCCACGTATAGATGCCAGGCGGAAGCGGGGGCGGCCTGCGCTTCTGGTCCTGTGAATCCCGGGGCAGAAGCAGGTGGAAGCGTCCATGGTGGTTCGCAAGTTCGTCTGTGGTTCTACACACAGACACACACACACACACAGACACAGACACACACGCGCACGCGCACAGCTGAATAAATAATAATAATAATAAAAAAATTTTTTAAAAATTAAAAATAAAAATAAATCCAGGGTGATTCCCAAAGTCACCCTTGGTCCTCCACAGGGACACACAGTACCCTCTGATACACATACACAATGAATAAATAAATATATAAATAAATAAAATTAAAGGTATGCTTTAAAAAATAAAGTTATCTGTGTTTGAAATGAAAAAACTAAGCTTTCATTAATTCTGTTTTCCACCTATCAATAATCTTCAACATTTCAAATACAGTCAAGCTTTTAAGATGACACATTCCAGCTAACAACTCATGTTAACTGCTTTTTACATTTATGTGTTAACTCTGTGTGCATGCCCTTTCTCTCTTCCTCTCTTCTTTCTCAAAGATAGAAACCTGTATAATTTGATTAGAGAACTGCTACTGCTAAATGAAAATGGGTTGAATTTACAAAGTTAAATTGGCCATTTATCAAATTTGTTACTTTGCTAAATATACTTGCCACCATGCTGCTTTTATGACTTCTGGGGAGGGCTGTGGAGTACCGAGACTTAATACAAAAAAATTTTAATCATTTTAAACAATATTTAGTCATATTTATAACCTTATGTTAACTACTCTATAGATAAGCAAGTATAAATAAGTACTTAAATATCAAGAAAATTAGGGACATTTAACTTTTAATAATTATACCAATACCATGAGAATTGACATATGTACAAGTATATGTCCAATAGAACAGTAATGGCATTTAATATAATGTTGCCACACAGAATACTCATACTACACACTGCTGAGACGTACCAGATTAGCCATGTTTGGGTGCACATCTGAAAGCGCAGTGAATGCCTTTGATGCAAAGGAGCTTGCCATGTTTAATATCTGTGCTTTAGAAAATATAATATTTAGTTTATATTAATTATATACATTAAATATTGAAAATAAAGTTAAAAAGAAAGTACTAGATACTTTACTTGTTTTTGGAAAATTTTTATTATAATGTCAAAATGTAAATTAACACAAATGTAGCTTACAGGAAACAAGTTTGAACTGGTAGGACGGCTCATGGCTAAAATTAAGCACTCGAATGGCTGAGACACAAGGATTGCTAACCATCACACTCCAGCCCTGTCAACTGGACACACAAATGCATCACTTTTACACCATAATTTTCTATTTCCATTTGTCCCCTAAAATCTTAAGTCATCTTATACTGTAAAATGCATCTAGTCCAAATGCGAAAGAAAGAAAAAGAGAAAATTTCAAAAAGAAGAAAAATACATTCAGTCCAAGACCAGCGAGACAGCCCAACAAGTAGCGCGCCTCTTGTAACCTTACTTATTTGAGGTGGAGAGAAGTGGGTTTGGAGATTTTTTCAGAAGTCTATTCCTTCCTTCCATCTCATGGGCTCCAGAATTAAAGTCAGGCTGCCAGGTCTACATGTAGTTGTTTTTACCCACTAAACCATCTTTTCAGTCTTCACTCTAATGTTTAAAGTTTCAAAGTTCAAAGGTAAAAATTCCCATAGTCCATATTTAAAGCTTACACAGTCATTAATAGTTTCAATACTTTAAAATTCAAATTTCTCTTGAGTGTCAGCTCTTGAAAATCAAGAATATGGATTCTATGGGATCCTCCCATCTCACCTGATGCCAGGTAGCCATTTGACTTTTACATGGGTGCTGGGAATTCGGACTCAGGGTTCCATGCTCATACAGCAAGCCCTTTACTCGCTGAGCCTTCTCTCTAGGCCAAAGGTTTTTACTGTAGGAAAAACTGTAAACCGAAACCAAACTAACAGACCAATTTGATTTTGTGCTATAAAACAAAGCCTTTTTCACCCAGGACGCCCTCCCACACAGTCTTCAGTTCCAGGAATTGTCCCCTGACAACTGAGTTTCAGGGAGCCTGTAGAGTTAGCCAAGTATGATTTGAATTACGGTATTACTGTTTTGTAGTCTTGCGTTCTGATGTTACTGAACATTAATTTCATCATCGTTAAATGTGACCCTACCTCGAAGTAAGAATTAAAAACTGTTGCATACAGTGCCTGCATGCCACAAGCACCCAAGAATGACATCACTGCTTTTCCACAATGCTCAGAACAGCAGTGTTTGCATCCCAAGCCTTCTAGTGCCAGAAGAAACAACTGGAAATTAAGTAGTGTTAAAAGTTCTCACTCATGTTTTAGCCTTTTCTGACCTGGCTTAATAAATGTACCAGCAAATCTACTCTCTGAAGTTCTTGCCAAACTATGACACATACATTCATTCACCCAACCATTCAACAAGTAGCTATTAAAAAGCCAATGAAAGGCATAGTAACACACCTGTAATTCCAGCACTTGGGCTAATGAAGAATGATCGACAGCTAGAGACCATAGTGGGCTACATTGTGAGATTTTGTCTCAAAATAAAGACCATCAAGTGTCAGACACTATAGTTGAAGATGATCATTCAGTAGGTTGACTTGTCTCTTCCCACACAGTCTACCTTCATAAGTGGGTTCTCTACCTAGATATTTTGAAAAAATACAAGATCACAAACTAAGAGCTCAATATGGAAACTCAGAGGTTATATAATTCATTATCGACCACTGTTCCTTCTACTTCATAAATTTATTTTAGTTTTTGAGACAAAGTCTTATGCAGCCCAGGCTGGCCTTTAACTCCTGATCCTTCTGCTTCTACCCTCAAATGCTGAAATCAAAAATGTGTGTGCCCTCGCCTTTTCTCCAATTCCAATGCCATCCAGTGTCCACCCAATGCCACAGCTCAAGGCTCAATCCATCCTCACCTAGCGTACTGCCATACCGTTTTTTATTTTTTTAATATTTTATTTTTCATGTGTGCGTGTGTATCAGAAGGCACTGTGTCCCTGTAGAGGATCAAGGGTGACTTCAAGAATCATCCTAGATCACTTCTACCTCCTTCTTGCTTCATTCTGAGATCTCCCAGGCTCCGCCCACCCTTTTTTTAAAAGTTCATATGCATGTAGATTGTGGTGTGTGTAAATCAGGAGAAAGGCTGGAGTTGAAGTTTGGTCTCGGAACCACTCCCTGTCCCCATTAGAGCCTTATGGAGGTACAGTGAAAGCACAGGCCAGATATGCTACCTCGAGAGCACTGATTCCCAGCCTCAGTGACAGTGGAGGGATCTCTGCCAACAGTGTGGGAATGCCATGAGCAACTGTTAAGAGATGGTGCCTACTCCACTGACCGCAGGAAGACCTCCTCAGCCTCCAGAGTGGCTAGGATTGCAGCCATGCACCACCATGCCCACCTTTGTTTCTACTCTTGCCCCTCCCACTGTACTAAAATAAATTCCAAACTCCTTGCTGCAGTGTGTAGTGTAGCCTATGGTCCCTGCTGCTTTACCCACCCACCCTCCAGTGCCATAGCTGTTCTATTTCTCTCAACCCACAAAAGACACGGGACTTAAAAAATGTATCTCCCTCCTCTGATTCTCTCCCCACCAAAACCATCATTCAGCTTACCCTGATTCCTCCTCTACACTAGGACTCAATGAGAAGCCTTCCGTACCTTTCCCCTGCCTCCCTCTCTCCATCATCAGGGTTTTTTTCATAGCGAATAGACAGGGAGGTGCCTTGTCTCTTCCCTCACTGTGTGCCACTACTAGGCAGTTCAGCATCTCACACATTGTAGCTAATGAATATTTGTTAACTCGGTCCTAAAGTAATCCAGTTTGTAGCTTCAGGATAATATTGCTACAATTACCTTTTTGGATAAATAATATTGATACCTAATATTTATTCCATTTATGTTTCTAGAATAAGTGTGATTTACATTTTACTATATTAGGCAAAGGAAGATTCCAAGGAACTCAGATGAGCCTCTTGTATTTTCTACAGACATGCTGGCTTAGCTACTGAAAGGAAGATGTCTGTGAGGTGGTAACTATGCAAAGTATCTCTGCAACCCCCCCAACACAAACCATGAATTTTGTAACAAACTTTTGATTTTTTTGTCCTCAAGCAGGGAAACAGTTTCCTTTATGTTAATTTTACTTCTGCTGTTTGGATGAGAATTTGGCAGGTTTTCCATTATTAAATTATCAACTAGAAAATTGGACTACAGGGGCTGGAGAGGTGGCTCAGGGGTTAAGCCTCTGCCTTGCAGGCAGAAGGTCCTGAGTTCGGATCCTAGACCCCACGTATAGACGCCAGGCGGAAGCGGGGGAGGCCTGCTCTTCTGATCCTGGTAGGGCGGAGCCTGTGAATACCAGGGCAAAGTAAACAAGGAGGAGGTGGAGGAGATGTTCCGTGGTAAAAGTGCTAGCTACACAAGAATGAGGATCAGAACGCTCACGAATTCAGGGTAAGTGTGGCAGCCTGTCTGAATTCCATTGGAAGTGGATCTAGGCTGGTGGTCAGTAATCCCCATCCATCTTCTCATCTCCACTTCCCAAGCACACAGTCAGCAACAGTCGCACCTAGCCCGTCACTCCGGTGCTGAACTAGGTAGGGGTCCGCTGAGTCACCTCCAGCTCTTTAGTCAGGATTTTATCACATATTGTGATGATCCCAACTCCATGTCATTCTAGAAAAGGCAAAACTCTGCATATAGTGAAAGGACCAGTGACTGTCAAAAAACAGTGGAACACAGGGGATTCCTAGGTCGTCCCTAGTATCTTATAATAGTGGCTTGGTGACATGCGTTTTCTCGAAATTTGAGAGGGAAACTAATGTAAACTGAAATTCAATATATATATATGTATACATACCTATGCACATAGGTGGTAAGAGTATATATGTACACATAGTATATTAACATAAGTCCTGTAGGCATATATATTTTACATTTTCTCTGGGATCTTTACATGACAACATTATTGTTCTGCGGGTTTCTGCATATATTGTCCCTTGGGAATCTGACACTCTTTCTTACACGTGCCTGTAATACCAGCACCTGAGAGGGGGAGGCAAGAGAAGCAAAGGCTCAAGGCCAGTCATACCTAGTGAGTACGAAGTCACCCAGGCTCAAAAGTGATAGAGGGGGGCTGGAGAGGTGGCTCAGGGGTTAAGCCTGTGCCTTGCAGGCAGAAGGTCCTGAATTCGGATATTAGACCCCACATACAGATGCCGGGCGGACGTGGGAGCGACCTGCGTTTCTGGTCCTGGTAGGGCGGAGCCTGTGAATCTCAGGGCAGAGTAAACGAGGAGGAGGTGGGGGCGTCCGTGGTGGTTCCAGAATTTGCCCGTGGTTCTACACACACACACACATACACACACACGCACAATTGAATAAATAATAAAAAAAATTTAAAAATGATAGAGGTAAGGAAAAGAGAGGGAAGGAGAGGGAGGGAAGGGGAATAAGGAAGGTGGCGCTGGCTTGTAATTCAGGACACAGGAGGCAAGGCAGGAAGGTCGCAAATTCAAGACGGCCTGGGATGCAGACGGTGCGGTGCAAAACTCTTGCTCCGCCGGTTTTGAGGGGGGAGGGGTCGGGAAGGGGGTGGGGAACGGAGGGGTGGGGAAGGGGTGGGGGAGGGGTCAGGAAGGGGGGTCGGAGGGGGGTGGGGAAAGGAGGGGTGGGGAAGGGAGGGCACCTGACAGGGTGAGGCACCTGCCCGTGGGGACCTGACCAAGGACCAGGTGGACAGGGATCTTCTGAGGGCGTGGGACCCCGAGGGGCGGGAGCAGGGACCCCCAAGGGGCGGGAGCAGGGACCCCGAGGGGCGGGAGCAGGGACCCGAGGGGCGGGAGGAGGGACCCCGAGGGGCGGGAGCAGGGACCCCGAGGGGCGGGAGCAGGGACCCCGAGGGGCGGGAGGAGGGACCCCGAGGGGCGGGAGGAGGGACCCCGAGGGGCGGGAGGAGGGACCCCGAGGGGCGGGAGGAGGGACCCCGAGGGGCGGGAGGAGGGACCCAAGGGGCGGGAGCAGGGACCCCGAGGGGCGGGAGCAGGGACCCCGAGGGGCGGGAGCAGGGACCCCAAGGGCGGAGGAGCCCCGACGGGCGTGACTGGACGAGCCCTGCCTGGAGGCAGCGGGACACGGACCTGGTGGGGAGGGACCTGAGGGTCACGGCCTGCGCGCGCACAGAGAACTTTCGAGGCCCGGGACTCAGGACCCGCGCGCGCTGTGTGCCTGCGGCGCGGCTCACCCGCTGCTCCTCCCTCCGCGGGCAGCGGCTTCCCGCCCAGCTGTCGGTGCCCGCGAGCTCTCCTCAGCTCGGCAGAGCTCTCTTCAGCTCGCCTCGCGACCGTTAGCGCGCGCTCTCCGCGCTGGCCCCGCCCCTCCGCTGGCCCCGCCCTCACGCGCTCACCCCACCCTCCGCTCTGGCCCCGCCCCTAAGACAGCGCCTCCTCTCCGCTCTGGCCCCGCCCCTAAGACAGCTCCTCCTCTCCGCTCTGGCCCCGCCCCTAAGACAGCTCCTCCTCTCCGCTCTGGCCCCGCCCCTAAGACAGCTCCTCCTCTCCGCTCTGGCCCCGCCCCTACGCGCTCACCCCACCCTCCGCTCTGGCCCCGCCCCTAAGACAGCTCCTCCTCTCCGCTCTGGCCCCGCCCCTAAGACAGCTCCTCCTCTCCGCTCTGGCCCCGCCCCTAAGACAGCTCCTCCTCTCCGCTCTGGCCCCGCCCCTACGCGGGGGCTCCTCCCCTGCCTGCTTGTCCCGCCCCTACGCGCCCATCCACAGTACCTTTTTGGTCCCTAAACAGCATTTCCCAGCGCGGAGCTGTCGTCTCAGTGCAGGTGAACCTCCCCTAGACTCCAGTGGAGGGCAGATCGGCCTCAGACGCTGGGCGGGACAGGCCAGGAGGTCGGTCCCTGGGAGTCAATAGATGGGACTAGACGTCCTCCACAGGAAACGTGGGCGGAAGTAGAAGCCATCTCTCTAACTGTCCTTAATCGACAACCCGGAGCAGAGACTAAATGATCTAAATAACTAAAAGATTTGTAAATTCTTTGTGTGTTTTGTATGTGGATAGGTGTACATGTGTGGGCAGGGCACTTGAGTGTGTGTGACTGTAGGTGACATCCGGAATCATCCTGAGTGGCTCTACTTTCTTTTTAAAATTTTTATTTTATTTATTCTTCTAGTTTTACAAGCATATTGAGTACTTATCCCTACTTCCCTCCCTATTGCTTTGCTCCGATGTTTCCTGGGCTTCACCTTCCAGGCACAGGATTGGAAAGCAAGGAACGCGTGAAGCACACACGAAGCACACGTATACACACGCACAACACCACAGTGCGGGCATGGCGACACCTGCCTGTCATGCTAGCACTCTGGAGCGGAGGCAAGGGAGCATGCGTTTTAGGCCTGCCTGAGTCATGAAGTGACTTGTTCCAGGTCACTCTGAGCTACACAGTGAGATTCAAAAGAAAAAGAAACAAATTTACTACCACACACATTACAGGAACTTTTTATAATTTTATTTATCGTGTGTGTGCATGCGCATGTGTGTTCGTGTTCACCACAGCATGAAAGTGTGTTTCAGAGGAAAACTTGCAGGAATCAGTTCTCTCCTTCCATTATGTGGGTTCTGGGGATTGAACTCAGGTCATCAGACTCAGTGGCAAGCACTTTTACCTACTGAATCATATTACTGGACCCCTGTGATAATTTACTAGAGTGTTGATACCAGATTATTGCCATGCCTTCAAATTATAAAACTTTTTAAAATATTTTCATACTCCCAGTCTCTGCCTTTATTTTGCATTTAGTTATGTCGTTCTTATTTTGCTGAGATAGGCTCTCATGGAGCTCAGGCTAGCTTTGGAATCATCTTCGTAACTGAGGAAGACCTCAAATTTCTGGTCTTACCTCCACCTACCAAAAGTGCTGAAATAAGTGCACATGAGCCTTTGTCTCTTAAAAAGAACATATCTTGAGCTGGAGAGATGGCTCAGGGGTTAAGCCTCTGACATGTAAGCAGAAGGTCCTGAGCTCAGATACCCAGATTCCACGTAAAAACACTAGGCAGGGGCCTGTACTTCTAGCTCAGAAGACAGAGTCAGAGCAAAGCAAATAGGAGATAGTGCAATCCAGGGTGATTCCCAAAGTCACCCTTGGACTTCCACAGGGACACACAGTGCCCTCTGAAACACACACACACACATGCACACACACACACACAGAGATGCATACAAAATAACAAAAATTTTAAAAGAAAAAAGAATTGTTAAAAAAAGAATATATCTTGACCTCTCCAAAAGAATAAACTTCCATTTTAAAGTAATTATGAAGGAGGGGGATAGGAAAATATGAGGGAAATGTTCATGCATGTTTAAATCCGAGTCTCAGTGGGGGGATACTATTTCAAACTTTTGTTTGTCTTTTTTCGAGACTGTGGCGAATTAATTGTTGTTGAAAGCTACTCAAGGTTAAGCTGGGAGTTGGTTTCACCAGGAAACAGCAGGCTTTTCAGAAGTGATGATACTTTAGAATATGAGCCCAAAAGCATGGAATTGCTTACATTGATAGTAAAGTTATGAAGCTCCTTGTTGCAGGAAAAAAAAAAAAAAAAGGTCTTCTGTCTGGTGCAGAAATCCAATGTAATTGGCTTGTTCTTAACAAAAGAATTGACCTATCAATATATTTTGGGTGTGTATGAGCGAAAATAGGAACAAGGAAAAGCTAACCTTTGCCACGTGGTGTAGGAAGTCAAAGGTCAGTCTGAAATAGCTTTCATGTCTGCCGAAAGAAATGGTAGGTGCTCCGTGGTCACCTCCCTAGAGTATGCCAACTGTCAAGCCATCAGAAAGCATGTCACAAAGGGAGACAGAGTGGGAGGAGATGGGGAGTGGAGGGGACAGATGGACTATGCACCCAGACACAGAGAGACACACATACACACAGAGTAAACTTTACACATGCCAATCAGTAGGGAAAAGCAAGCAATTGCTTCATGAACTACAAGACAACCTCATAGTCACAAAAATAACTTTTCTAAGGTTGATCCCACAGCTACAATATTGCTCCCGAGAGCTGCCACGCTGTAGTCTAATTACTGGCATAATTAGTCTTTCACTCCCTGTTTCTCGCTGCTGCTGGGCTCTGGTAAAATTTTAATTAGACTGGAGGTACATCGGCCAGATATTCTTTGCAAATACTTGTCTAGAGAAGAGGAATGAGTGACCATAAGGCGGCTCATGAGAATTAGATGTAGGGATCTGGTTTAGCAGCAAACTAAAGCCATTTGAGCTGAGAGATGGGGGGGACGTGTTTGGGGTCAGCCGGCTCCTAGAAGTTCGGAGAAGCACCGGAATGAAGGGAGTGCATGAAACAAAGCAGCAGCAATCTGAGCGAGTCCAGGAATGTTCTGGAATATTCCACAAAAGCTCCAGGCACAGAGGTGCACATCTGTAATCTCAGCCTTCTGGAGATGGTGGCAAGATCAGGAATTGAAGGCCGTACCGGACTCCACAAAGAGAAGACAGACGGGCAGGGAGATGGACAGACAGGAAGGGAGAAAGGCAGGAAAGGAGAGAAGGAATGGAGGAGGAAGGAAGGGAAGGAGGGAAGGAGAAAAAGAAAGAAAAAAAAGAAAAGAAAAACTTTTTCTGTGTGGAAAAGACAGGAAAAAACAAATAAGAGCTTTTCTCTGAGTGTTTTGGAAAGACTCCCATTGAAGCAGAAGTGTTTGGAAGCGCTGAGCTACCGGACTGTGAAGAGAACAGAAAAGTGAGTTTGGAAAAATGTAGTGATCGTCACCTGTGTTCCGGCACGGGCTCTGAGGGCCGTGAGCGGGCCTTGCCTGTGCGGGCATGACTCTGTCCCTGTAACTGGGAGGTGTGGAGAGGGTGACAGCAGAAAAAAGGAGATGGGGGGGTCCCTCACCTGAGAGGCAGAGACAGGGGGATCACAGTGAGTGTGAGACCATCCTGGCTCTGTAACAAGTCCCTGTGTCCAACAAACAGAATCCCTCGCACCTAAGACCTGTGGTAGAAACAGCAATAAGCAGAGGAAATTATTCCACAACTAACATTAACACCATGTAGGTATCGTGTCCATAGTTGTTTCATTTTTCTTGGTCGTGCCCCTCAACTTTTAGCCATATAAATGCTAAGTAACCCCAAAGGCTGAGGGTGAGAAACCATAGATTATCCACAGGCTCCTGACTCCCTGGAGCCCTGCTGTGGGTTCAGCCACCCTCTCTTACGCTCACATGTAATGAACTTGGCACCAGGTGCCTTTCTTCCTGCACCTTTAGGGCAACCAAAAACTGCTTTCTGACACATCAGTCTAAGGAGGGCCCTGCGCAGCGGGTCTGTACTCCAGAGCCCCCTTCACTGCCTCCTTGCCCAACAGGTACACTCTGCATTCCCTATCCTCACTCCAGTATTTCCCCTTTTGGCAAGATCTTCCTGCATAGCCCAGGCTGGCCCAGGACTGAGGCCCTCCTATCTCAGCCTCCCAGGCACTGCGGGGGCAGGTGCGTGCCACAATCCCATGTCAGATGTTTTGCTATGACAGCTAAAAAGCATAAGAGGCATTTTTGAATGTCACCAATGGTGGAACTGGTGATGGTGGCATCTAGTGGGTGAATCCAGGACTGCTCTAGATAAATCACAATGCTGGCAGGTGGGATGGCTGAATGCAAACCTGGCCACCCAAACTTGATGCCTGGAAACCCACATGGTGGAAGGAGAGCTGACTCCACCATGTACCATGGCATGCATCCCTCCCCCCCATCTCTAGTAAATAAAGCTTTTAAAAAGACTTTTGAAAAAAGACATCTCACAACGCGCTTTCTTGAAAGCGCTCACATTGCGTCACCCATGCTTGGCACGCCATAGACAGGAATTCGTTCATTCTGTAGATTGAAAAAAAAATGTCCAGGGCTGGAAAGATGGCTGGGGGGTTAAGTCTTTGCTTCACAAACAAAAGGACCAGAGTTCAGATCCCAGATCCCACTTAAAAGTACCAGTCAGAAAATGGCAACAGCTGGGTTGCAGAGGTGGCTCAGGGGTTAAGATTCTGCCTTGTAAGCAGAAAGACCTGAGTTCAGATCCCGGATTCCATGTAAAAACACAAGGCAGAAACATCAGTGGCCTGCATTTTCGACTCTGGAAGGCGGAGCCTGGAAAAATCCCAGAGTGAAGCAAAAAGGAGGTGGAAGCAATCCAGGATGATTCCTGAAGTCACCCTTGGGCTTCCATAGACATACACAGTGCCCTCTCTCTCTCCCTCTCTCTCTCTCTCTCACACACACACACACACACACACACACACACACATACACACACACACACAACACACCTCTAAACATGAAAAAAACAAAAAGAGATCTCTATTTGCAAGTCCTTCCTTAGAAAGGTTTTTCCAGATTCATCTGTTACTCAGAGGTAAGCTTTCCCTTCCTGTTACGCTGCATCCCCTGTTGCTTTCCTTTCTGATGCTGACCACATTCATAAGCATGTGGCCCTCTGTTTAGATTTTGGTCCGGGCGTTCCTTCAGCCTTCCACTCACGCAAGGAACCTGCAAGCCGGGTGTGGCAGCAGGAGCTGAACAGTTCCAGAACCTGTGAAAGACACAGCAGTACATAGTGTTACCATGTTGTCACCCTGAGCTTTTGAAATTACTCACTTCCTGTCCTCAATGCAGGGAGGCCAAGCTTCTTTCACTGGCCCTGGATTATGCTGGATCTTCTGGGATTTACTAGGCTCTGTGATAATCTTAAGATTTAATCATGTTCTAACTCTATTTTCTTCACCTTCAGAACTTTCCGACATGAACGCACAAGTGAAGGATACACCGTTCCTGACAGTCTACTGCTTTGGAAAGGCTGCATTTAGCTAAAAATAAACAGACCTGAACTTCTTCCCACTTTCTCTGCACAGGTTCTAAGCAAGAGCCTTTTGAGGGAGAAGGCGTTTCCTTGTGTCAAATCAAGGGCCTTGTGGCCTGGCAGGCAGGGTAAATGAGCTGAGCAGGGTTATCTGATGAAATCAGAGCTGCTCAGGCACGTTAGGAATCTGACATTCCCGGGGAAACCCACAGGCTACAAAGCCGGAGCCCATGCCCTCTGTGTGTAGTTCACATAAGATACACAGATGGCAATTAATTTTGGGGCCTTTTATAAAGAATGTGTACCATTTTCCTTTAAATCGTTCAATCCAGGGCTGGGGATGTAGCTCAGTGGTACAGCGTTTACCTAGTATGCACAAGGTCTAAGTTCAATTGCCAGCCACACACACATGCACACACAAGCTCGATTTTTTTACTCTGTTCCCTGTATGCAATTCTGCACAGGCTGCGCGTGGCCTCAGGAGGCGACAGAGTTTCTAGAGAGTGGAAGGCAGAGCCATGTCCAGCTTGTGTTCCTGAGTCTTGTGAGGCAGAGTCTTACCCCTGAGCCATCTCTCTGCTCCTGCTCCTTGCGGACAGTTGTGCTTCTCAGACATCGATCATCAGGAACCTATGAGAAAATAAATCTGGGGCAGGGGAGATGGCTCGAGGGTTAAGTCTTTGCCTCTCAAGTAAAGGGACCTGAGTTCAGATGCTCCACAGAAAAATGCCGGGAAGAAGTGGCGGCTGCCTAAACTTCTGGCCATGGGAGGCAGAGCCTGGGAAACCCCAGAGCGAAGCAATAAGGAGGTAGAGCGATCCAAGATGTACTTGAAGTCACCCTTGGGCCTCTATAGGCAGTACATACACTACCTCTTCACACACACACACACACACACACACACACACACACAGAGGTCCTGGAAGGATTCTGCGTACTTCTAATAAATTCCCAGGCAGGAAAGGACACTGATAGCAAGACGTTCCTGCTGCCTGTGAGGCTGTGCAACGGATTTGCCTAAAGCAGGTCCCAGACTTTCCTATTGCTGGGCAGGAACCCGGGGCCTGACGCCCCGTACTGCCCTTCCTCCTGGTCCCCCTGGCTGAAGCTCTGCTCCAGGCGCTCCCCAGACTCCCCTGAGTGGGCTGGGGAAGCAGGCCCCGGGAGCCAGCCCTTTGGGCCCGCCCAGAGCTTCAGACAGCCAGGGCACACCCCAAACCAATCTAACCAGAATTTCTGGGGTGAGATCCAGCGAAGACTCAAGAAGTAAGGCATGGGTATTACACTCAACTGCAAGGTTGTACCAGCCTCCGATGTCTCTCCAAGTCCATCCATGGAGTTCAAAGCAACAAGGGCTAGAAGCATAAGTTTCTATCCCTGGAACCAACACACACACACACACACCACAGAGAGAGAGACAGACACAGACACAGAGACACACCTACACACATTTCAACTCAGAGCTTTCCTAAACATGAGCCCTGAGATGAATGACATAGTCATGTGGCCCCTATCCCCCTCCTCTGGTGACACAGTCCTGTGGCCCCTGTCTTCCCCACACATATAGAGGATCAGATGCCCTTGACTATTGGGAGCAATTCAGGAAGTGGGCGGGGCCAGCCCAACCTTGGAATGGGCCACACTGGAAAGTTCTGGGGTGAGAAAGTGCGAACCTTCAGCTGATGGCAACCCAAGTTGGGCAGCTGAGATTCGGGACCATGTGCTGCGATGGGTGGACCAGGCCTCCTGGCTGAGGTCCGGCTGCCTGGGCACCCAGAGCTCAGCGGTGGGAGACGGGCATGTCGCCACTTTAAGCTCCAGAGAAGACTCAGGACAATGCAAGCATTAGCAGCAGGCGCGCCCCCCCATCTTTACTCAGCACTCGCTGTGTGGCAGAGCTGGGAGGGGTACACTCCTCTAAGGCCCAGACACTGACATTTCACCAGGTCCCCGAAGGTGTAGAAAATGGGCCACAGCTATCAAGTGATTGGCACCGATCGATGGGACGTGGCTCTCTAAGGTGTTTGCTGTAATTGGTCCCCGGCCAATGCCGCCTCCTTTGTTAATTGCACAGTTTCCTCTGGACGAGAGTGACACTCCATGGCAGCGCCTCGGGCTGGAGAAAAGGGGGGCTGTCATCTGAAGCTACATCTGCCTCGAGGCCTCGGTCAGGGAGCAGGGCCCAGCCGTCATTTCTCTTTTCCGATTATGTCAGAACCGAGAACCTCACTGGGCCACTATGACATGGCCACTTGGTTTCTCTGAGTCACCTAAATCAACGGTCCTGTTAGACTTTGCCTGAACTAGGCCTAGTGGTAACAGGCCTGAAATCCGGGCACTGGGGAGGTTGAGGCAAGAAGATCGAAGTTTGAAGGCCAGCCTGGGCCCAGAGTGAACTCAAGGGTGGCCCGGGGCAAAACCCAGACCCATCTAAAATAAAAAGTAAAAGGCTGGCTAGGAATGTAGCTCAGAGGCAGAATGCTCACCCCTCGTACAACTCTCTGTGTTCTAGGAACGAAGGAAGGAGGGAGGGAGAGAAGTTGGGAAGAAGGAAGGGAGAAAGGAAGGAAGAGAGGGAGGAAGGGGGAAGAGAAGGAGGAAGGTAAGGGAAGAAGGGATGGAGGGAAGACAAGGAGGGAGGGAGTGTGGTGAGCAGAAGGAAAATGGGACCCAGACACCACACGAGAATGCATTGAGTGCCCGGAATGTGAACAGTTGCTCTGATTACGAGAGCGCAGGGAAAGCATAGCACAGGGACAGAGAACTTAAAGTAAACAAGTAAACTCCTGTGTGTGCTGTGAAGCCTGCAGTGATGAACACATGGGTGTGTGAAGTGCCTTTGCATTGATCGTAACCATGGCAACCTGAGCTTGTGACCCCCAGAGCTTGTAACCTTATCAGTGGGAACATATGTATTCTCTGAGTGACATGATTGGTTGAATGTTGAATAAAGTGGCACACGCCTAGGCCAGAGGGGGATTAAAAACTGGGGACCCAAGAGAGCTCATGGGATCCGACTTCCCACTGCTACCTGGGACGCGCTGTGCATCTGGCCTGTGAGTGTATTCGACGAAGTGCCCAGTGTTCCAGACCGACAACCAGGCCCCAGGCCCCGAGGAGTAGAATGACGGCCACTCCCGGACTCTCCAGCTCCCACATGCTCAGCTCTCTCAGTGACCCAGGACTGTTCCCCCCATCTCACCCCACCCCCCACCCCCTCCCACCCCCTGCATCAAAAGGTGCTGCCTTGAAACTGCAATTGGCTCCCTCTCCTCATTTGGAGGTATGTGTGTATGGGCAGGGAGGGAGGGAAGGGGGAAGGGGAGCTGGGGAGATGGAGAGGTTAAAACCTTTGCCTCACAAGCTAAAGGATTTGAGTTTGGATCCCCAAAGTCCATGTAAATGAAAATGCTGGACAGATACAGAGGGGTCCTGCAATTCTAGCCCCTGAAGGCAGAGCCTAGGCAACCCGGAGCAAAGCAACAAGGAAATATCCCTAAGTCACCCTTGCGTCTCCACCAGCAACACTAGGGGCCGTAGAAACAATCCAGGATGATTCCAGAAGTCCCCCTTGGTCCTCCACAGGGACACACAGTGCCCTCCGATACATACACACACACACACACACACAGATAAATGAATGAATAAATAAATAAAAGTTAAAAAAATAATCAGGGCTGGTAGACGGCTCAGGGGTTAATCCTTTCCTTGCAAGGAAAAGGATCTGAGTTCAGATCCCAAGTCCCACGTAAAAACATCAGCCCTGAAAGGGTGAGCCTGGGAAACCCCAGCACAAAGCAATGAGGAGGTAGAGCAATCCAGGATGATTCTCAAGTCACCCTAGGGATCGCCACAGGCTGACACAGTGCCCTCTTCTGTACGCACCCACACACGTACACACCTATACCTACACAAGCAAAAAAAAAAAGTTCCAAATTCACAAAAATCGCACAGTCATATTTATCAGCAATACCCCACTTTTCTGATCCCAAAGTCTGTCACTTTCACAGTACATTTTACTTTCTGGTACTAGATTCTTAGTCTCACAGCAAAACCCCACTTCTTGGTATTAATTTCTATCATAGCAATCCTGCATGTTGCTGACAAATTCACAATCAAACAGCTTAAGGGGAAACAAGAGGTTTATTCTTGCTTACGATTGGCCACATCTCTTGTTCAGGAGAGCTCATATCAGCACTAAGGGCCGAGGGAACTGGCCACATATCATAACCATTGCTGAGAGAGGGACGATCCTTCTTGCCAGGCCAGCATGTCTGGCCAAATACACTGAGAAATGCCAACTGCCCAAGTCACCTCCCGCCATCTTATCCACAGGCCAATCATAAGCTGGGCCTCCCCCACCAATCAGACAATCTTATTCAGGCTTGTTCAGGGAGAGGGGAGTCAACTAAAACTACCAATGCTTCCCAGCTGGGCCCAGAGCTCAAGACTTCCTCGAGCTGACACCTGTATCTAATTATGACGGTCCCTTGGTGTCCAGGCCCAGCATCTGTTGTCCACCTCCTGGTCCCAGTCAGGAGTCAGGTGTTAGCTCTTCCCCATCAGCCCACCAGGAGGAGGCAGAAGCCAGGAAACCACTTAACACCCCGCAGAGAACAGGACAGCAACACACCAGAGAATCCCACAGTCCCCACAGTCAACAGCACAAGGTGACCTGCACGCTGCACTGTGGGGGTAACCCCGGCCCTGGCACCTTCTCCAAAGATCCCCACTGTTTATCAGCAGTATGAACCCTCAAGGTGGAGCTCACATCCTCCCTCCATGGAGGGCTCGTAGAGCATTAGATGATGGCCTCCACATTCACATCCCCTAATAGCAGGGCCCCCACTCCCACTGGAGGATTCAATGCTTCACAGATGTTTGTAGTAATGACTTTCAGGGTGAACGCACCCGAAGAATGGGCCTGAAATCCAGTGACAGGCATCTTTACTAAGAGAGGCCAAGGTAAGGTTGGGGGTTTTGCTTACCTGCCTGCCCTGGGTCTGAGCCCCAACACTACAAAAAAACAGGTGTGTGTGGTGGCATAGGCCTGTGACCTCGGCAAGGCCGGAGGATCAGAAAGTCAGTCATCCTTGGCTGTGTTTCGAGTTCAAAGCCAGCCGGGGTTACACAAGACTATCTCAAGGTGGGGAGAGGAGGAGGATGAGGAGGAGGAAGACGAGGACGTGCTCGTCCAGGGAGTAAAGGCACACGGGGACAGAGAGGGGGAAAGGGCCCAGCCTTGGGCCCCAGCAGTCAGCGCTGAGGAGGAGCACTCGGCCACAGGCTAGCACAGAAGCCCGGTGACCGGGAGGTGCCAGTGCCGGTGGTTCTTGTTGCTGGTCATTATTTAGTTGGTTTGTTCTTGTTTTCATGTATGCGTGCAGGAAGTACATGCGTGTATGTGTTATTCCTGTGGAGGGGGGGGTGAAGGGGTGTCTTACACAAGGCTCACACCCACCTGGCATTTTTATTTGGGATCTGGGAATCTGAACTCAGGTCCTTTTCCTTATGAAGCAAAGAATCCTTCCTTTTTTTTTTTTTTTTCTAAGCTAGGATCTTGCTTGGACGTCTAGCCTGACCTCTAACTCACTACATAGCTCAGCCTTTTTGCTTTTCCTTTTGTTGGTACTAGAGCTTGAACCGGAGACTTACACATGTTGGTCACGTGCTGTGTCACCGAATGGTAGCCCTGGCTTTGACCTTGAACTCTTGATCCTCTTTCCTGAGCCTCCACGTGTGGAACTACAGACGTGCGCACCATGCCCAACTGAGGTTCAGTACCTCTCAGCTCCCACATGCCTCCTGCTCACTACCCTGCCTCCTGGCCTCTGAGGGACCCCTCAGACACCTTCCTGGCCCACCAAGCTTCATCTTAAACTATTTGTGTTTACAACAGGACAAAGGCTTAGATGTTGGAATCTAACAGGAGCGAACCGATCCTTTGATATTTAATAAACATTCCAACCCCATGCCGAGAGTCTCTTGCCTGGAGCGGTGCTGGGCTTCCCGGATCTGCCTCGGAGGAGGGTTTGGGTAGCAGTCAGGAGAACTGCACAGCACATTACCTGAGGGCTGAAATCTTGGCATAGATTTACAACCCCAGAGTTTCTCCTCCACGCTTCATCTCCAAAGCTTTCCTCCCTCTTCCAGAACATTTTTTCTGGTTGGCTCGCTCTGCTGTGTCAGTTATCTGTGCTGTTTAACAAATGGCCACATAGTCATGGTTGAAGACAGCACCCATTTATTTTCCCAGGTTGCCAGTGGGAGAGCTGAGTGGCATCCTCGGCTCAGGTCCCACAGGGCTGCCATCCAGGCTGGCTCCGATGCGGACGCCTTTTGAGGTCTGCGATCCTCCCCAAGCTCCTAGTCAGGGAAAGAATTCGCTTCGCTGCACTGTAGGCCTGGGCCAACAGGGAGTTCCTGGCACTATTATAATTATCATTATTATTACTGAGACTTTCTAATTCTTTTTTGTGTATCATGCATGAATATAATGAACTTATAATGTTTTCACACCTTAATCCCCAATTACATTCTCCTTCCTCTTCCTGTTACGACTCTTCTCCCCCTCCCATTTTCAAATCTTTGCACATGTGTGGCCCGCTGACTTTCATCTGATTGCCCTTGAGGTCCCGTGTCTGAGTACTTGGTGGAACATGACTCTTCCACAGTGGGTACACCATTGAGGACCCCATCTTGCATGTCCTCCCATCAACATCAATCTTTACCAGTCTTTCAGGGGTGTCTCTTGAGGTCTTTCTCCTTTCATGATAACATGTTGCTAGGACAAGTCCCGCGCAGGTCTTGTGGAGATCTACGTAGCTGCAGTGAATTCATGAATGCTCCAGCCCTGTCAATGGCAGTGCCTGGCTGTACCCCTGCCCCACTTAGGCTCGTCCACACTGTTCCCTGAGCCTCGAGTTGGGAATGGAGGTTACTTAGATGTCCTGTTCAAAGCCAAGCAGCCCAAAGTCACTTATTTTCTCCATTTTGTCCAGTTGTGATTTTCTGTGATAAACACTTGCTTTGCAGCAGGAAGCTTCTATACTGAGTGCTGACTTGCTGGCCGCACTGAAGAGCCTCGGGTGGCTCTCAGCTCTTCAACAGTCTCCACACGAATGGTTCTTCCTACCAGGCTAATGGATCTCTCTACTACCTCTGCTCTTCTTACGTATTCATTCACACCTTATGTATTCATTCACACCTCTTACACTGTTTAGTAGCAAACATCCCCATAGCGCTCAGTGTGATCACAGTAGTGCACAGGCACTGCCCTACGTTTCCAGAATATCTTCCCTCCCGAGAGGAAGTCTCATCTAAACAGCGCCTCATCAGTCAGGCCAGCTCAGGAGCCCCTCACTAGGAACTCAAGTCCACTGATGGGCAACTGACTCGCATTCGTGACAGCCATCAACGTCACAGCCCTTCGCACTCGGGTACCCGGCATCTTCCGGGTGCCCGGTGCTGTGCATCCTGCACCTGCCCATGGAAGGTCTGCCCCAAGGAGCTCTCCCTCCCTCTGCTCCACAAGAGCCGCAAGTACAAGCCATGGGCAGATGAAACCAAGTGTGCCTGTTCCTAGTAATGTGACCCCCCCTTCTCGGCCTCAGTTTCTCATCTGCGATTGAGGACAATATCAGAGCTGCTGGCCAAATAAACTAAGCAACACTAATTGACACTAATCCGCCTATGCCAGAATGGTACCAAGCTTTTTAAACACATTCTGCACAGATTTTGTCAGCAAGATATGCAGCAAGTATCCCAGGGTGGGTGGGTGGTCATTCCACCCCCCCATCCTTATCATCATCATTATGATCATTGCATCGCTACTATCCTTACTACCACCATCACTGCCATCATCAACATCACTACTACCACCACTATCAACATCATCATAACCAGCACTACCACCATCACCACTGTCATCCCTTGCCATCATCATTACCAACACGTCCACCATCACTACCAATTGGATATACAGCAAGTATGCTAGGGAATTCCCGGTGCTCAGCCATTACCATCAACATCATTACCATAATCACCACCACCATTATCATCACCACCACCATCAACACCATTACAATCTTCATACCATCATCAGCATCATTACCACTGCCATCATCACCACTATCACCATCATTACCACCATCACCACCAACACCAACACCATTATCACCACCATCAACATGATTACCATCACAACACCACCATCAACACCATTGCCATCTCACCACCATCATTAGCATCATTACTATCATCACCATCCTCATCACCATCACCACCACCATCATCACCATCAGAGATGCTGGGCCTTTTCTCTCCTTTCTGACTTGCAGAGCTTCTTTCTGAGTATTCGGTGAGGAGTAAGTTAAGGATGGAGTATCTGACTTTGGGTTCTTTGTTCTTTACCCTAACACACTTCCAGCCTCTCTGTCACCACTGCTGCCCCCCTTAAGCCAGCCAGCAATGGAACACGAGAGCCTCACCATCACCCCTGCACCAGACTCCCCCCTTTTTCGACTCAAGTCCAGACAGTGAGACCAAAGGCCAGACAGTCTCCGGATGCTTCTCCCCCAGAACCCGTGTTGCTAACAGAGTTCTCCCTCCACCCCCCACCACCCCAGCCGCCTGCTCTGCGGCCCCCTGAGCTCCCCTGTGGGGGGGCCTTTCCCCGAGGTGGTCAAAGCATTTGTCTCAGGATCGGCTTCCCATCAGATATGCTGTCCTCTCTGGTGAAGACGGAAGAGATGATAGGATCTGACCATGGCCGGCTGGTGGGTCAGGCCGCCTCTCCCTCCCAAGAGGGGCCAGCAGGGAGCCCTGGGAGCAGAGAGACAGCGAGAACAAGATCTCCGATTGTTCTCCATTGCCCGGCTGGATCTCGATTTCCCTTAATCAGAAGGCTCGAGTACAAAATGCTTCTGGCAGGAATTTGCATGCGCCGTCGTGGTTGACTGACTGACTGACTGACTGACTGAACGGCGCTTCCAGCCAGAGGCGCACACAATGTGGCTCAGATTAGGTAGTATGAAAGGAATTCTCGGCCTCAAAGCCAGCAGCTTGGCGTTTAAGCTTTGCCTTATGTCCCAGGAGCCTGGGCAGAGCCTTTTGCGGGACATGGATTTAGACGGGTCCGATCGTTTCTAAAAGCCGGGGCTGAAGGCCACTGGAGGCTTGACGGCCCCTGAAAGTCTTCTTGACCCCACTGGACTGCCGTCCATCAAACTTCCCCAGTGACAGGCCTCTGCTGCATCCCGTCAGGGCTGTGCGTAGCCCATCTGCAGATGCAGCATGTGGGCACCGACAGGGGGAGGGGTGCCTCTGGACCCCCGCAGGCTGGCCAGCCTCCAGAGCCATGGAGCGCCCGCCTTGCCTGCCCAGCTTTAATTTACCCAAGGTTTTCAGCAAACTCCTTGGCTGGTAGACTGTGCCCAAGCTTGTCACACCTCCCGGGACCAGCCATCTGGGGAGGGAGCCAGCCGATCTCTAAGATGGAATGTGGCTGGGACTGGCTATCTCCTTGGAGGGGCATCAGTACCCACCAGCAGAACCTGACCCATGCCAACCTAGAGCCCAGCAGCTTGGGATCAAGGAAGAACCAGGACACATTTTGTAATCGAGACAAGTCCGCAGCCTAGCTAGAGAGTTAGTCTTAAGCCGTGGCTCAATCCTCAGATGCAAGGCCTGTGAACTGGTTCTTTCTCTTAAATTCTGCATTTTTTGTTCTGTTTGTTTTGAGACAGGGTCTCGTGTACAGTCCAGGATGGTCTCAAACTACTTAGGTAGCTAAGGGTGATCTTGGACTCTCGATTCCCCCCTCTATTCCCCTTCCCCTCCAGTGCCAGGGTTACAGGAAAGCATTGCCACACCCAGTCATGCCCGATCTTCTCTCGCAGCACAGTATGGCCACTTCTTTCTCTCAGCACACAGTATGGCCACTTCTTTCTCTCAGCACAGTATGGCCACTTCTTTCTCTCAGCACAGTATGGCCACTTCTTTCTCTCTCAGCACGGCATGGCCACTTCTTTCTCACTGACATGAGACTCTCCTCTCTTGTGTCTGTGTGATGTACATTCAAGTGCACGTGTATAGTGCTGTTTCAAGCTAGATATCAATGTCTGGCATCTTCCTGTATCACTCTCCACTTTATTGAGGTGGAGTTTCTCACTGAATCGAGAGCTCACTAAGTCACCTGGGCTGACTGGCCAGTGAGCTCAGGGATCTGCCTGCCTCTGCCCCTCCAGTGCTGGGGTCACAGAGGTGTGGTTCGGGTACTGGGTATCCAAACACAGGTCCTGCTTGCGAGGCAGACACTGGACACAGAGAGCCAAGATGGAGTAACAGGGACTAGACTGACCTTTTCACCTGAAACAAGCAAACACTGAGTAAAGTGTCTTGAACTGTGCGCGTGACCCCCCCCCCCAGAGAGACGGGAAGCGAACGAGGGACAGTCATGTCGACTGCGTGGGGAGCACTTCCAGGTGAGGAGTGCTCACTGTCAGCAGCCGGAGAACCCAAAGCAGCCAGCGTCTACAGGACGGTGCTAAAGAAGAGTCACACGGAGAGACCCCAAGATCTGCAGAGGGCCCCCCGATTCTTCAGTGGACGATGGATGGGAACAGAGTAAGAGACTGTCTGGAACCATCCTCGGAGACGGTACCAGTGGAAACAGTCCACGTCTATGTACCAGACACAGGCAGGCCCAGGAGCTGGGTGTGAGAACAAGAGAGAAGAATCAAGTGCAGGGGCTGGGGAGACGCCTGGGGAGTAAAGCCTTTGCCTCACGAACAAAAGCTGAGTTCAGACCCCTAGATCCCACGTGAACATGCAGGGCGGATATGGAGCTGGCCTGTAATTCTGGCCCTGGAAGGTGGAGCTGGGAAACTGCAGAGCAAAGGAGTAAGGAGGTAGAACAATCCAGGATGATTTCCAGTGTCATCCTTGGGCCTCCACAGGCACACACTCAAGCACCCTCTAGTACACATGCTTGCACACACAGTTACACACGCCCACATGTATACACACACACAAAGCAAGTGCAGAGCCCAAGAGCCTGAGGGCAGCACAAAAAGCCTCCAGGCTGCAAGAGTGGGGGACTTCCTGTAGGAAGGGTCCCTAACACTGTCCCTGCCCTGAGGACATACGGTTCCTCATTCCCCCACCTCACACCCCCCAGTCCCTATACTCTGGCCTCAGGAGTCAGCCAATTCATGAGGAGCATTCTAGAAAGGGAAAGGTCTACAAAAACAAACGACTAGCATCCCAATCCCTCCCCATATAACTTCAGGAAAACTGGGAGTCCCCAGAGTGAAAACAAGGAGGGTTGCTGCCCAGACTAAGCCTCAGGGACCTTCCCGGTGCCACATCCAGCAGTTTCCTAACAGGGAGCGGGAACCTGGGGCTGACGTCACTGGGATCCTTCTCTTGACCTTGGCCTGGTCCCCTTCCTATACTCCGAGGAGGACTCTAGACCTAGACCTGTCTGTCACAGTCTTCACAGAAACCAGTCATAAGAAAAAAAAAAAAGGGAGGCCTGTCCCAAAGCAGGCCTCGCCCTGAGAGCCACACAAGTACAACCCCGAGGGGCCGGGCACTGATCCTCCTCCTGATCCTGCACAGGTCCTTTGGGAGTCTTTGAAGGAAATGAGCTGAGGGTCTGTCCCTCAGATCATTGACCATCCACTGTGACCACAGAGGTCACTAGGCAGAGGGGTCACTGGGGTCTCAGGCCCGCATGCCTGGGAGGTCAAACGCAGCCCCTTGATATCAGGAGACTCCCAGCTCCTTCCGGGAGCCATCCCCAAAGGCAGCAGGTCAAAGAGTATGTCCCCAGCTAGCATGACCACAGCCTGCTCGGGGTAGTGGACAGTGAGAAGGGGGCTGGACAAAGTGCCAGCACTTTCTAGGTCTCCCAGAATGAGGCTTCATGTGAAGAAAGTACGTCTTGGACAGTGGGCTGGGGGTCTAGACGCAGCCCTTCCCCACCTCCCCTCGATTCTGGACACTCAGTCTGCTCAGAGATCTGGTGCTTCCATATACAAGCAAGAACACAGACCTCACTCAGAATCCCCTGTCTGGACCAGGTGTGACCAGGAGGCTGCAGCAGAGAGAAGCTCTACGGTCAAGCTGCCCTCTCCCCTGGCTTCCCCAAGCCCCTCCTAGGCCCAGGGCTGTGAGCTGGCTGTCCCCCCACGCACACCCGAGAGCTGAGAAGGAATCCAGGGTTACTTCTCCACTGCTCGGGACAGGAAGAAGGTAATTGAATCAGCACTTCTCTCTCCATCTGGAACATTCCAACATGGAAAACCCACAGAGCATCTGCGGAAGCAATTTAGAGACTTTAATTAAAGGCCGATGACTCCCCCAAGGACCCGCACCCCCACACAGCCAGCAGGACTCACCACATCTGCCCACAGTGTGTTCTGAGACACAGCTGGGCACCTCGTACCAGGCGGCCATTGGCTCTCAGGCCGCTTTCACCCTGTGGGGGTGAGGTAGTACAGCCCGGCTTCTCCTGGCTGTACGGAGCCTACCCTTACAGCTCTAGGCCAGCAAACCAGTGCCTCGCCAGGGCAGGGGCTTAGCTGCTCTGCGCTCAGCGCTGCCTCTGCACCTATCCTGTCTGCAGAGAAAGGCACCAGGGTCGAGTAACAGCATGCGCAGAGCCCAGGAGATTGGCAAGCGCACTGCAGGGAAAGGCAGTTGGCAGGGACAGAATATGGGGCTGAGGGGTGTAGGCAGGATGGAAGCAGTGAGCTTTCAGAGGCTGTAACAGCTAAGCCAGACATCTGGTCTTCTTCCTGGACGTAGCGGGGTGGAGGTGGGGATGGCAACAGTTCAAAATCATGGGGTCTGCTGCCCTCCGACGACACCAGGGAAACTAAGGAGGGCCTGAGGGATGTGTGCGCGGCGCCGATCGACAAGAATACCTGTGGACTAGCTGTAACTGACCCAGAGTCACAGTTGGTCCTGCCTTCCTTCCTGCCTCTGGCACAGGGGATGGAGACAGAACCATCAAGCCCAACAGCTACCACCCGGCAGCGCCCCCTAGGTCTCTCCTCTGCCTGTCCAGAATCTGAATCCAGAAGAGACTGTATGCTCGCTCCTCTTATGTGCATCTGGGCCAAAATGTGCCCAGCACATCGTGGCCATAGCCCCCTAGGAGAGAGAAGCCCAGAAGCAGCCCCTGCTGCTGGCCTAGCCTGGGGTGGAGGGAGATGGTGGGAATTCCACCAGACAGGAGCATCCCTGAGCCTAGAAAGAGAAGGTGGAATTCCTCAGGGCTGCTCCATGTGCGTCAGGAGCAGGCCCCACCCCGCCCCTTGCGCTAAACCTTTTCTTGGCCTAGGTACTTACTGACCCAGTGCCCACACCTCGGATGGTAGCTGGGCCCAGACAGAGGCCAGATCCCCTCCCAATAAACACTTCACACCCAGTAGGGAGTGTTCAGAGAGTCACCACCAGGGGGCACGGCTCAGCGGTAGAACTCCCCCCCCTCCTCACGTCCTTGGGGAGCAGTCCCAAGCATCTCAGAGGGAGAATGGCCACCTCAGGGCCAAGGACGGGCCAGGAGACCCAAAGAGGAGCCCGTGACGGGACGCAGAGCCACAGCCAGGCTGTGCCGCAGGCCTGGAATAGGCCTGTTTCCGTGACCTCAGAGGTGCTCAGGACTGCGGCGGGGCACCTGGCCCATGGTGGGGCGCAGGGAGAGTCATCACTGATGACCCCCACATTCCTGGGAGGAGCCTCTCCGGATCGGCCGCAGACATCTGGGCTGCACACAGACGCTGGTTCCCACCCTGCATTTGTTGGAGCACACGGGATAAAGACACAGATCTGGGGAATGGGTTACGGCACTGTGAGTCAGGGGGTGAGAGCCATCCACTAGAGCCACCCCATATGGGCCCAGTTCCTGCCACTCGCTGCCCAGATGTTCTATAAGGCCGCTCTGGGTACTGGAAGGAGGAAAGAACACAGATCAACTTTATTTCTTAAATACTCTCCCTGCCCAGCTGGCAGACAGACATAAATTAAGGTTGTTGTGCATCCAGGACAGGCCCGAGAGACTCCGCTCAGTCCCAGCCAAAGTCTTGGCCCGTCATCTGGTAGAACTTGCGGTTGAAGGGCCTGTAGAAGGCCTGCAGGCGCTGGACCACAGCCTCGGGCACTCGGGGGTGAGGCCGACCCTTGGATTTACCCAGGCACCGGGGGCGGCCACTGCCTTGGGCCTTTTTGAGGCAGGGGAAGCCCTTGGTGGCATTGAAGTAGAAGTGCTTGTCGGTGACAATGCGTTTGAGGCCCAGGAAGTCCTGCACACGGCCCACCTCGCCAGCGGGGTCACTGACCAGGCGCTCGCCACTGACAAACAGGAAGTGGGACAGTGGAAAGTAGCGCAACCAGTTGTCCAGGTGCTGGGCGTAGAGGCCGATGCGCACGGCACTCCAGGCCGTGTCCACGGGACCCAGGCCGTGGTGGAAGGCCAGGGCCCGGAAGCTGGGTAAGCCTGGGGTCTTAGACAGCGTCTGGGCATAGTCAGAGATGGCCCGGGTCACCGGGTTGCGTACCACCACAATCAGCTTGGTGTCCGGGGACATGGCGTGGATGCGGCGAGGGGCCTCCCGAGTCACGAAATAGCTAGGGGTCTTCTCCATGGTGATCTGCCCATCCAGGGTGCGAGGCATCAGGCTCCTGTAGGATGGCAGGAGGGCAGCTGAGTGGGTATGCCCTCATGTACTTTAAAGCCACGTCCTCTGCCAACTACACCACCCCCACCCCAGACCTGGGACCCAGCTCTTCTCTTCCTACAAGAAAGCCACGGACTAAGGTGGATCATCTTCCCTCCCCCTCCTATGATGCTGAGATGCCCAGTCAACATGGGCTTGAAGTTGGCACAGGCCAGACTGCCCCAGTCTGTGCTGGAAAAACAGAGGGGCAGTCGCCGAGGGCAGGACTGCTGAGGTTTTCTTCACCAACCTTCTATCAGGCTGCCCGAGTTGATTGGTCCTTCACCCCAAGTGCCTGGGAGTCCTGCCCCCCCCAGGCCCACCTCTTCTGAAGCTGCTGCACCCAACCTAGACCCTGAGCCCCTGAGCCTGGGCAGCCTGGACTCGTCACCCTGCAGCCCTCTGTCCTGTAATCACTGACCGTGAATTAGGTCATCAATTACTATTGACAAGTGCCTGCTGCCCAAGCTGCTCTCGCCCCTCCCTGTCACTTAATTTCACTTAATTACAACCTCCCCTGAACCTCAATTGCTGCTCTGCTAATCCCCGCCCACCTGGACCCCGCTCATAACACTATACCTCAATTGCTGCTCTGCTAATCCCCGCCCACCTGGACCCCGCTCATAACACTATCTGCAGAGATCAGCAAACCTTGAGAAAACTGGCCTGGGAAACTATCCAAGATCCCAGGGCTCTGCAGGGAACCCAAAAGCATTTCTGAGAGGTCCCCACATTCTGATATGAATAAGGAGAGCACCACCCCAAATCCAATATACAAGGGGGAGCCAGCCTGCCCCCAGCCTGGGAGAGCCCATCCCATTGCCCTGCCCAGGCAGGCCCAGGCGCCCCAGAGGTACCCGTAGGCTGCACCTGCCACCCAGAGTGCGCAGTGAGCAGGGCGGGGCAGAAGAGGGAGAGCTAGGAACTAGGTCAACAGAGAGGGGCTGTGGAGCCTGGAGTGGGGGCTCCGCTCACCAGTCTGCCTGCCATCTCTTCAGGGGTACTGCCCACCCCTACTGAGAATTCCTGACCCACCCTGGCAGGTGGACACACAGAGCTCAGCCTCACTGACCGATGGATTTTTGTCTCCTCTCTGCTCACATGCCCAAGCACATGCAGGTCAGACACACAGTATAGGTGCCCTGCTGGGTACTTGGCCTGGAGGTGCTGGCGGTGGACAGAGGGCCGTGTGCAGAGGCGAGCTGGCACATGCCCATATCCCCAGCACTCGGGAGGCCGAGGGAGGAGGATCAAGGTTTTTGAGGCCAGCTTGAACTGTAGAGCAAGATCTTGGAGAAAGATAGAGAAAGAAAGAGACAGAGACAACGCCAGGTTCTTGACAGCTCCTAAGCCCACGACAGACTTCGCGATAGGCGGGGACCTTCCCACTCTGCCGAACAAGACCCTGGACAGAGCATCTGCAGAAGTCACAGGGACACTCTCCCTCCACCTCCTTCTTCCGTCCTGCTGCAAGCCTGCACCATCCTCTTCCCATCACGGGACAGGCAGCGGCCCTGAAGCTGAGAAGGATTGGGAAGTACTAAGGAAGGTCACTGGCTCTCAGGTCCTTTCCTGGCCCACCTGGAAGCGGGGTCTCCCCTAAGACTCTACCGTGTATAGCCAGGATCTACCTGGGCCTGGCTGTCATCTGTGCAAGTCCTAAGAGACCTTGGTGGGACTCTGCCCAAGGGTGTCTCAACCAAGGGGAGACCACTTGGGACTCCTCTTTCCCCAGAGATAGGTCTCCCTCACTGGACCTGACATGAGAGCTGTAGGAGAAGCTGGAGCTGGCATGGGCAGACACCAGAAGTCACCAGCCTGGCTGTCCTCCCAGGGAAGGTCAGAGCTGGGGATTGGATCCTTCTTCCCCATCCAGTTTTCCATTGTGGAGACCCCCGGGTGTTATTGGGAATCACCCTGGATTGCTTCTGTCTTCTTATTGCTCTGCCGTGGGGATTCCCAGCTCTGCCTTCCCAGACTGGAATTACAGACCACTACCATATCTGTTTGATGATTTCACACGGGACCTGGGGATCCAAACTCAGGTCCTTTTGCTTGTGAGGCAGAGACTTAATCCCTGAGCCATCTTCCCACCACTTGCTTTTTCTCTTCTTCCAGCATCCTGGCCTCGTCCTCCCACTCGGCCCTGCAGCCCTTCTGTCCGGTAGATGGACGTGGACTTTCCCAGGGTGTGAGCTCTGAGGGTGATTCTTGGTCAACTGTCTCCTCGCCCTCTGTGGCTGCTGTTTGAACCGGGGGTTCACGTATCCCCTGCTGGCCTCACACTTGCTATGCAGCCAAGGACGACCTTGGACTTCTGATTTTCCTAATTCTGCTTCCTGAGTACTGGGACTATGGGCACCGCCAACTGGTTTAAGCCATGCTGAGGATCAAACCCAAGGCTTTATTCGTACTAGAGAGTACTCTGCCAACGTCTTCCCATCTGGACCCACGTGGTCCAATATCCATGGTTCTTCCCTCCCAGGTGGAATACTGAATGTCGCCTTAAGCCCCATTCTCTTACTAGAAGTTTCGACTGCTGGCCTTTTCTGCAGACTTTTCCCAGAGGATGTTAGAAGGGCAGAGAGCTCAGAAGAGAGTGGAACGAGGAAGGGGGGGTGAGGACTTCTAGGCTCGCTCTGCCAGCCCTCCGGTGATCTGACATCTTTGGGATTACTTACACTCTGCGGGCCCCAGAAGCCTGGCCCAGCAGCCGTGAGGAGCCCAGGCCAGTGTGTTTTGGGGATGGGAAAAGAGAAGCAGAACTCTGACCTTCCCTCCTGCTGCGCCCACCCCATCTGGTCTGCATTTCTCTGCGGCTTCCAGCCAGGCCTGGCCACGCCCCTACTTGTCCTACCCCTCCCCTAGTACTCTTCCTTCCCTCCCTCCCTACCACCATGTCCCACACCTCCCCTGGGCCTGATCCTGAGAAGCTGGGAGAAAGGGGTTATGATTCTTTTCCCCATGTTAGATGCTGGGAGACCACAACCCTAGCCACAGGAGGCCTGTGCCCTCCAGAAACCCAGACGCTCCCCTGAAAGTTCAGATCCCCTCTGTATGCACTGTTCTTGCACCCTAAGAAATACAGAGGCTCCCCATCTCTACCCCCTCTCACCTCCTCTTGCTCTTCCACCAAGTACAGCCCGGAAGCACCCCTCTCAAACCGAGACCCTAGAGTGTCCATGCAAGCCTAGCAGCTAGCAAACTGTGAGCATTCAGTGGGACAGTGGATGAGCAGATCCTGTCTGAGTTTGGGGAGCCAGAGTCCCCAAGAGAGAGAACCCTTCAAAGTTCAGGAAATGAGCTAACAGAAGTCCAGAGGGAGGAAAGGTTGGCCTGAGGTCCACCCGAGACCCACCTGCCTAGGCCAGGGGGTGGGAACTGTTGGGACATGAGTCCCAGTCACGGGCACAGTGTCCCTGGACCTCACTGGGGGGGAAGAGGAGGCTATTGCTCTTCCGCTTACTTCCCCTAGCCTATATATCGAGGGGTCTATAGGCACCGGGGTTCAGCCCACATCCTGCAGCTGGGGATAGCAAGGCATGTGTGGGCATTTTCAGATGCTTGGGACACCCAGTGTGGCCGGTTATAAGGGGGGGCAGGTGGTCACACGAGGAGCAGTACCGGGAGGCACAGCAGCCCGCCCGGGTGGCCACAGGGCACGCCAGGCCACACAGCCTGGAAGCCCAGCCAAGTGCTCAGCTCACTCCATGCCAGCCAGAGAATCAGAGGTGGCCAGCCACAGAGAACGGCCTACATTAGTGGGTCAGACGGGATCCTCTGCCCCCCCCAAGGTGGATTGTAAACTAGGGTTACACTGTCCTCAACACCCCCCTAACTCCTGCCCTGGGCATGTCAATGACTTACTCCAGAGGGCGCGAGCTCTTCAGAGCTGGCCGCCACCTCTCCCTCCTTCCCAAGCACTTCAGTTCTAATGCAAAAGACAGAGCTAATAAATGACCCAGGGAAGGGGGTGGGAACCAGAAGCTGGTGCTCTTGGCGGGGTCCTACAACCCCCACTGACTCTCCAAGTGACCTTAGCTCAGCCCAGACCTGGGAATATGTCAGAGCAGTCTGCAAACCCCCAAACTGTAAACCCAGCAAACTGGATAGCGTCAGCCCAACGGCCAGAGGCAACGGGCACAGCTCTCTCCAGCCTGCAGCACCCGGCTCAGCAGGGAGAGGCTGGTGTTTGACCAACTACCAGAACATGCTGCTTCGGCTGGGGTGGTGCTTCCCACATTCCACTGCCACACCCCAAGTCTATCCTAAGTGTGGGGAGGGGCAGCTGCAAGAAGCAGGATCCCAACCACCACCTGTGGCCCACACTGTGGGCTTCTCCAAAGTTCAGCCTTAACTTTCTGCAGATTCTAGTTGTCAAGAAGGTCTCCCGTGTGGGGTGGAGCTTTCTGGAAAATACTTTTTAGACAGCTTCCAAGAACCTGGAGACCCTTTCCTAAAACTCTGAACTGATCAGTGGTCAAATAATCTATCATATTGCCTCCAAAATGACGAGAGTGGGGGAGGGTAAAGTGACTGGAGTCCAAATGAGCCCACTGAAGCTGGGGATGTAGCTTAGTGGAAGGGCGCTTGCAGAGCGTGTGCGAGGCTCCAATTCAATCCATGGTACCCCAATCCCATTCCAAGATGGAGGGAAGAGGAAAGAAAAGAAGACAGAGAATGAATGTACCCACCAAATAATCGCACTGGCTTAGAGTGGTACTTTGCAACAGGGTTCACACCTGCCCTTCGGCACACAGAAATGGGAAACAGGGTTTCTCCTAGAGTTTTCAAGTTCCTGAGCCCTGTGTCCATGGAGTCAAGTTGTCCCCCTGGGGAATGTCCCCAGTCCCGGAGAAGACAAACTCTGGACACAGGCCTATCCCAGAAGGCACGGCCAGGGCGCGCAGGGACGCGGATCAGAACCCGCGGGGACGCTCACCGGTACCAGGCGAGACCGCGCTCATAACACCTGTCGAAGAAGTGAGGTTCAGAACCGAGCGCCCGGACATCGGGGTGCAGCCGCAGGAACTCGAGCAACGCGCGCGTGCCGCCCTTCTTCACGCCCACGATGAGCGCCTGCGGGAAGCGCCGGCGGCCCGGGCCACTGGCCACGGGCAGGCCGGGAGCTCCCAGGCGGGCGGCGCGGGGCGGCTCCGGGGTCGCAGGGGCCGGCGCCGGGGCGCGGGCAGCCGGGGGGCAGCGGCCGGGCAGAGCGCAGAGGTAGTAGGCGCCCAGCACCAGCGCCACGAGCACCAGCGGCGCGCGAAGAGCTCTCAGTGCGGCCCCGGGCCCGGGCCCCGCGCCCTGGCCATCCCCCGCCACGCCGCCCAGGCCTCCGCTACCTGCCATGGGGTCCCGTCGCTCCCAAACAGAGGAGCGGAAGCCGCAGACGGGCGCGCATCCCGGCCGCGGTGCGCTCTGCCCGGCCGCGGTGAGCTCTGCCCGGCCGCGGTGCGCTCTGCCCGGCCGCGGTGCGCTCTGCCCGGCCGCGGTGAGCTCTGCCCGGCCGCGGTGCGCTCTGTCCCAGGGCTCCGGACTTCACTCTGCGCCCCGCAGCCTGGGCCGCCAGGAAGAGAGGGCGGGGCGGGGGCGGGGCCGAAACGCCCCTCCCTTTGCCAGGTCCCTGGGGTACTTGGACACCCCCTAACACCCACGGCTCCGGAGAGCCACGCCGACCCTGCAGCGTTGGACTCCAGTTCCGCCGCCCCCCACCCCCACCCCGAATCTTCACTCTTGCACAGACGGGGCGGGCGGACGGAGGGACGCAAGGCAGCGAGCAGGAACGGCTCCGACTCATGCTTTGAAGGCCCCGGGGTAAGGGCGCCAGATGCCGATGCACCGGCCCAGCCCGGACTTGCGAGGATTGTGAGCGGGTCACAGAAGCGCACTCACCCGGACCAGACGCTGGCCGGCCAAGGAGGACGAGGCCTAGCTAGCCATCTAGTGCGGAGGGGATCCCCAGTCCTCCCGGAGCCCCGTGCCCCAAGCGGTCTAATCGCGTGGAAGCCCTCTCCTGGCAGAGAAAGCCAGAATCAAGCTGACGGCCTCAGAGAGCACAGTCCTTGGTGGGCCAGTGAGACGCAGATCCGGGTTTCCTGGCTCTCTCCATCTCCTCCCAGCTCTGGCCCACCGCCAGATGTCGGTGGCCCTTTGGGAAGCTGAGCAGTTCCTGCAGTAGGGAATGAAGAGGCCAGTACAGGCAGGGAGGAGGTGCGCAGGCCCTGTCCACAGTTTACCGGGAGGACGGGGCGGTTCCGGGACACAGCCCCTCCTGCCCTCTGTCCTGAGCTTTATAACCAGGTCTATCAGCGACCTGTTCCTGGGTCTAGTGGCATCTGGACAAGCCAATCACCCCAGGCCGCCGCCCAGAAAACAAGAGAGCACCACACAGGGACCCCCAACCCGGGACCTAGGCGCCTTGGATCGCACATCCTCGTTCCAACAAACCTTGGCCCAGCTGGCAGGTTATGGGCACAGGCACTGTCTGGGGACATGTTGGCACACGCAGGTACCAGGAAGTTCTTCTTCTGATCTAACTTTAAAAGGGATCTATGGCAATCGGGGTGGTTCTCCTTACAGCACTGCCAGGGAGGCTGCTTCCCCCAACCCCCCTTTGCCCACATTTGAGCAGTGGCTTCTTAAGACCCCCCCAAATCCTCACAATTATTCCTGAACTTATTTCCTGGCCACCCTTCATCCCTGCCCAACTGCCTAAGGTTCCTCTCTCTGCTCCCCCCTCCCTCTGCCCCCCCCAGGCTGAAGACTTTCCAGATGATACTGGCCATGGAACACTGAGGGGCAGAGCCTGGAGAATTCCAAAGCTGACCCACTCCCTCCATTGTGGGTGTGGATGAAAATTTTGGTCCACCTAAGGTGACACCAACTCCCAAGGCATTACCAGCATCCAACATGGAGCCTGGCATCCAGCAGGCACTCAGTAAGTGCTGGTTGGTGGGGAGAGGCCAAGGAATGCATCCAGCAAAGGGGCAAGCACAGCCCAGGCAGAGGAGGGAGAGGGGTTAGTGAAGGCGCTGAGATGGGAGGGGTAGCTCAAGGTGGGACTGGACAGAGGAGGGGCATAGAGTCCCTTCCTCTAGCCAGCGTCCAGAGGCCCGGCCACCTCCAAGTCTTTATTTCTGCTTTGTGGAAGGGAGCTCTAGCTGCAGTCTTTGGATTAATAGCTTCATTGAAGTGCAAATTATACCACTGAGTTCAACCCTTTAAAGCTAGAGGTCAGGGTTGCAGAGATGGCTCAAGGGTTAAGACTCTGCCTCTCAAGCATAAGGTATGGGGGTTGCTAGGCCCAGAAGCCTGAGCTCTGGATGATACATTAGCAACTGAACAGGCCATTGAGTGACTCCTCCCTTGGGTGGTTGAGTTTGCCTCTTGTCTACAAGACAATGATAGGTCGAGCTCCCTCCTTGGAAGTTGAGAAAACTCCCAGGTCTTTTGGAAAGCTTTTGTTTCTCTAAGAAACTGGCTGGGCTGTTCTCCCTCCCTATCAGTTCTTTCGTGCCTATCAAAAGAGATGTTAATACACGGATCATTGTCCATTCCCTTCTAGCAACAAGGTGGCATGCATGTTTAGCATACCTGGCAATATGTCTGCCCCAAGGCAATTGGGTGTCACTCCTGTCTTCTTTTTGTTAACCAAAATGTATGCATTTTACATAGTCCTGTAAAGAATTTGGCCCTGCTTCTTGATTATAAAAACTCTGTACTTTTACAATAAAGTTGGCTTGGATGATGGTGGACATCCAAGACCCCCTCTGACCCAAGCCTGAAACTTTTAATTCCTTCCACTCCCACTTCAGATTCCCACGTTTGTAGGTTCGGGTTCGTGCTGGTTCGTGGGCCCGGACAATAAGGTCCTGAGTTCAGATCTCAGGTCCCACGTAAAAAAGCTCCAGGTGGAAACGTTAGCGGCCTGCACTTCTGGCCCTGGTGGGCGGAGCCTAGCCCAGTGGAATCAGGGAAATGGGGAGTGAAGCAAAAAGGACAAAAAGGAGGTAGAAGCAATTCAGGATGATTCCTGAAGTCATCCTTGGTCTTCCAGAGGGACACACAGTGCTCTCTCTCTGTCTCTCTCTCTGTCTCTCTCTCTGTCTCTCTCTCTGTCTCTCTCTCACACACACACACAAAATAAATAAAAATAAAGCTAAAAATAAAATAAATAAATAAAGCAGATCATTGGCTCCACAATATTCATCACACTGTATACTCACACTGTCAGTTTTAGAACACTGTCAGTTTCATCACCTCCCCCCAAAAGGAATCCCAGACTCTTTAGTAGTCATTTCCCATTCTCCCCCACCGCTGCCTGCTTGGCTGCAGCCCAATGCTGTCCGCCTCTCGTGACTTGCCAGTCCTGGACATTTCCTAGAAATGAACGTGCTCAGTGCCTGTCATCGAACATCGTCCCCAGATTTCCTCATGGTGCTGCGTGACAGGGCTGCATTCCTTTCACATCTGAATACCGTTCCTTTGGATCACACTTCCTGACAGTTTCATTCCCCCAAGTACCTGTGGGCTTATTTTCAGTTGGGGGTTGCAACGACTACTGTTGCTAATGACATCCATATGCAACAGTTCATACGGACCTATGTTTCAGTAATCTCCAGTATCCGGCTCTTCCTTTAGGAAGACCATCTTGAAGGTAATGTTCAGACCCTCACTGTTTCTCCTGCAGGGTCACCTCCCTCTCAGGACATCTGAGCAGCACTCCACTTACCCGTGCCCTGTCTTGCCTGCTTTCCTTGCATCCTCTTGAGTGAGCCTGCCCGCATGACTTGGGAAGATGGATCAACATCTCTGAGCTACAGAGCCCTGCGAGGTCTCCTGCTTCCTGTGTCTGGTTGTACCACCTCTGTCCAGAAAAGGGCATGGAATTCTCTCCTGAGGGTCCTTATCTTTAAGGGTCCTATATGTTACCTCAGCATTCAAAAGGCTGAGGCAGGAGGATTACCTTGAGTGCTAAGCCCGTCTCAAAAAAAAAAAAAAATGTGGAAGGACAGCAAGAGGGCTCAGTGTGCAAAGGCACTTGTGCACAAAGCGGACAGACTGAGCTCCATCCCCAGTAGTGGGAGAGAGAGCTGACTTCCAAAAGTTGTCCTCTGCTCTTCAATAAATGCACCCTCTTTCTCTCTCTTGCTAATAAAATAAAAATTTTATTTAAAAAATGGGGAGGTCAAACCTGGCCCAGGCTGGACTGTCTGCCCCCTCAACCTTTCTCAGATGCAGGGGCCATATGAATACTTTTCCCGAGGAGATGACGCACCTGGTCTTTCCACCCCAGGTGGGAGGCCACAACAAACCAAAGAGACGGATTTTTCAGGCTTACTTACAGGAGAAAGGACAACTCGAAGGGTTCCTGAAACCCACCTCGAATGTGCCTCAGTTTATAGACTCCCAGACCTCCCATGCCAGGCACATACGGGGGGGGGTGCATTCCAGCCTCTCCCAGCCCCCCTGTCTCTGAGGAAGCATCAACGGTCAGCAGGTGAGATCCTAGTGGTCTCGGATAAAGATGGCGGCCATTTGTTCGGAGGAAGTGCCATACTACAGGACGGGCAGGCGGGAGTACTCGGCGAGGGGGAGGGCTGGAAGGAGAGAGGTGAGAAGGGCACATGTCCTGGGGAGAAGGCAGGAGGGCGGAGCAGGCAGGAACCAGGGAGGTACCAGGCACACAGACACTGACTACCTTCACCCATTGTAACTAGCTCTGGGTAGATGAGCGGTGGCCGAGCTTTTCGTTTTTGCAGCACTAGGCATTGCTCACAGTGGCCAAGCGCTCTGCCGCCAAGCGACTCACCCAGCTCCCTCCATGGTTACTCTGCATGTGGTCAGTAAATTCAGAGGCAGACAGCATAGAGGAAGGAGCGAGCTGTATTCTGTCTTATGATTCCGGGTTACAGTTCTTGGTCCAGGAGAGCTCACCCCAGCACCAGGAGCTGAGGGGACAGGTCACACCCTATCTACAGGAACTGCTGACAGAGGAGCAGACCTCATTTGCCAGACTGCCAGTCTGTCCGAGCGTGCCAAAGTACGCCAACTTACCGATGCAGCTCTCTCCATCTTACCTACCCGCTTAGGGAATGGTCCCACCCACATGGGCGGGGTCTTCTCTCATTAATCAGACATTCTCCTGCAGGCTTGCTGGAGGGCTTGCCTTAGCTACTAACTGCCTCAATCCTCAAGTTAACACCTACATATCTAATTGGCACCGTGGGTGACTTTGAGTCTCTTGTGTCTCAATGTTTTCATGAGCTCTATCAGGGCAGTAAGCACACAGTGTGCTGAGTGAGTCTGCGCACGAGGCTGGGCGCACATCTCTGCCTGCTTCCCAGTCTGTGCCCCCTCCAAGGTGGGCACCTCCAGCTTCAGTCACCACAGCAGCAGGGCAGAACTCCGAGTGGATGCCCTGCTCTGAAGGATGATTAATAACAGTGTGTTGTACCTCCCTCTGTGGGGGACAGCTGTGGGCATTAAATACATGCCAGAGTGCCAAGAACTCCCTGCCTTAAAACTCTTCACCCCCAGACTCTCCCCCAAAGCCTGCTGAGCCCAAGTCCGCGCACGGAAGGCTGTGGCTGTAGGGCACCCAGCTGTCCTTGATTTGTGTGGGGTTTTTCCACTTCGGATGCTGGATCAGCCATAACACATCAAGGATGTGGTTCTGTCCCAGCTAGCAGCCACTACTGCATCTGCCCAGCCGGGAAGAACACCATTCCGTTCACCCTGGTGAGGAAGGGGAAGGGATAGGATCCCCCACCAGAGGCCAGACAATGATTCCAGGACAAAGGGATTTGGGGGCCTTCTCTGTCCCTTCTCATCAGGTAACCTTGGAGGGAATCTGGTTCTCCAAACCTTTTTCCTATTTCATTAAGCAGATCCTGACCCCCACCTTGCCGAGTGCAGGGGTGCCCCAAATTGATTCCACTCTGGAGAACCTGAAGACCTTGCAGTCTATCTTCCCTACAGCAGAGGGAAAGGCTTTCCTGGTCCCACTTGCCAGCCCCTGAGGTATTGTTCCTAGTGACTGAGGCAGGGGGTGGGGGAGACACTGATAGACGGGTCCTGGGGCTGGCTGAATTTGTCAGGGCACCCCAGATTCACAGGGTCAGAAAGAAGGCAAGAGAAATACCCTTAGGCTTGCTAGAGGACTACAACCTATCCCACAGAAAGGGTGGCCCAGCCTAATTCCAGATACCCATTCCCCCACACCTGCAACATGCACACACTGCTTTTCCCTGCCGCTTCCTGAATAAACCAGCACAGATCATCTTCAGGGCTAAGCCAGGTTCCCCAGATATATTTGGGGCCAAGGGATCCCTGCCTGGGCCTGCAAATAATTGTTTCCTGTAACTGAGAACTGCTTCCGGCCCAGCAGTTCGGGAGAGCTATCCATCATCCAGGTGATCCCAGATCTGTCCCCGAGGACTGACAGTGACGATGAGAACATGCCCAGGAAGAGCAAGAGGATCGGAGCTCCAGCTTTGAGGAAGACAGGGCCTTTCAGCTTTTTTTATTATTATTATTTCTTATTTATTCAATTGTGTGTGTGTGTGTGTGTGTGTGTGTGTGTGTGTAGAACCACGGACGAATTCGGGAACCACCATGGACCGCCTCCGCCTCCTCCTTGTTCTCTCTACACCGGGATTCACAGGCTCCGCCCTACCAGGACCAGAAACGCAGGCCGCCCCTTGCTTGCGCCTGGCGTCGTGGGGTCTAGGATCCGAACTCAGGACCTTCTGCCTGCAAGGCAGAGGCTTAACCCCTGAGCCACCTCTCCAGCCCCAAGGCCTTTCAGCTTTATTGCACATATTGCAACAACGTATCTGACCTAAGCAACTTAAGAGAAGAAGGGGTCCATTTCCAGCTCACAACTCCAGATTACAGTCCATCATTGTGGGGAAGTCACAGCAAAATCAGCTGGTCACATCGTATCCACAGCAAGAGGGGGCACAATGCAAACATGCATGCTTGCTCAGCTCTGCTCAGCTAGTTCTGTCCATCTTTAACAGCCAGGACCACTACCTAAGGAACAGTTATCCCCCGTCCCTGCTATGATCTGGGTCTTCCCACATCATTTATATCATCAAGACAACCCCCGCTTGCCCTGAGTCCTGCCTTAATTTAGAGAATCCCTTAGGGTTCTGCCCAGAGTCCTGCCTCCTAGTTGACAGTCACTGCTACTCATCATAGGCAGTGATACCAACCTGCCTGCCCAGGTCCTTTTACTGCGCTTTACTGGAAACGCGCGTTGGATGGCAGGGAGCTGCGAAAGCGGGTGGCACCCTCTGGTGTTACTGTCCAAGTATTACAGCTCAGCCCTCAGGAAGCAGGGATCCCTTGGCCCCAAGCTTAGCACTGACTCTGCAACTTTGCGGTGAGCCTGAGTGTCAGGATTCTTCAGCCCCTGGGCCTGGGGTGTCTGAGATTCTCGGCTCTAAGGCTTGCCATCTTGCCCTGGCTAGCTATGGGCCTTCCCACCTGCTGGACCCGCCTCTCATCTCTGAGGCACTGCTTCCTGCCCCAGGGCAATCCTTCCATTTCCCTCCACATCCTTAACATAGATGTGCAAGAGTATGGGAGACCTGGGGTGCAGGCAATCCCCGCTGCCTCTGCACCATCCCCAGTACCCACCCACTGATGGACCTGCTGGTCAGCAGGTTCTGTGCCCATCCCACCTATGCGGGGTGAGGAGACAGCCCCACAGATCCAGTGTAGTCAGACTGGTTCAGTTTGCATGCTCTGAGGCCCGCGTTCATCCTCAGAGACACAATGGACCAAGATGTAGCGCTGGGGGGGGACAAGTGTAGTCCAAGGTCCCCTGGCAGCCCTGGGCCATTCCCCACCATGGGAGCACCCTCGGCACCCTACTACGGGAGCCACCTTCAGCATGTCTGCTGCCCCCACCCCCAGGCTGCACACAAAACGTAGAGAGCCTTCCTATAGCTTCTCTCCGGAGTGCAGAAACGAGCAAGAGACGGGGCCACAGGTCATTGTCTGTGCCATGGCCTGGCAGGGTCCAGGCACCCAGAGTGAGTGCAAAGAGCAGACAAGCATTCAAGGCTGCACTTCCCCCACTTGGGCTCCACCCTCCCTCCTGGGCTGTGCTTCTGCTGTCTCTACAACCGCACAGCACACTTGTGAGCCACAGATGCCTGCCGTGAAGTGGTCCTCACTCTCCACCTGTCGCAGCCTCCTAAGCCTCTTGCTTATGAGTGAGTACCTGGGCCTGGGAGTGTCCCAAAGTGCCTCGTGGAACAACTATTTCCTTTGACCTGCTCATGGAATCCTCACTCTGACAACAGGCTGGAGAGATGCCCAGGGTGAAAGCCTTTGAGCTGCTCGGATCCCTGATCCTGTGGCAGCCCTCCAGGCCCTTGAAGTCAGAGCCTGGGACAACGCAGAGCAGAGCAATAAGGAGGCACAGTAACGCAGGGTGATTCCCCATGCTACTCTTGGGTCTCCACAAGCTCACACACATTCACGTGCCTCCTGATACAAGCACAGGCACAACCACACCCACAGGCACAAAAGACATGGTCTACAGGACGGCTACAGGGAAAGATTAACAGATGCCTCAAGGAAGCTGACTCCCCTACCACGGCATCTGGGCCTGTAAACTGGTGCTAGCTGGGGACTGATTGAGAAATGTGACAATTATATTGTCATAGTTAAGCACAGGTGTCAACTTGACTGTTGAGGGTTTGAGCTCTGGGCACAGTTGTAGAGAGTTGATGGTTGAGTTAAGCCCAGAGCAAACCTGAAGGAGATTGTCTAGCTGCTGGGGAAGACCCAGCCCATGGTGGGTGGGATTAGGCCCTGGATAAATCACAGAGAGCTGGTTGAGAGAGTTGGCATCCTTCTGTATACTTGGCCAGACATGTTGGTCTGGCAAGTAAGGATTGTCCATCTCTCAGCCGTTATGCAGTGATGGTGTGGCCAGTTCCCTCGGCCCTGGTGTTGGTGCGTGCTCTCCCATCAAGCTGGACTAAGAACTGTAACCAGAAATCGTAAGAGAATAAACCCCTTGTTTCCTTAAGCCGTTTAATGGTCATTCATCAGCAACCATGCAGGCTGACTCCAACATATATAATTCATTTTTTAATTTTTTTAAAAGGTTTTATTTGGGCTGGAGAGATTGCTCAGGAGCTAAGATTCTGCCTTGCAAGCTGAAGGACCTGAGTTCAGATCCCGGATCCCACGTGAAAACACAAGGCAGAAATGGCAGTGGCCTGCACTTCTGACCCTGGTGGGCGGAGCCTGGGAAATCCCAGAGCCAAGCAGGATGGAGGCAGAAGCAATCCAGAATGATTCCCGAAGTCACCCTGGACCCTCCACAAGGAAACAGTACCCTCTAATACACACGTACATCGAATAAGTACTTTTTAAAAAATGTTTTGAGAGAGAGAATGCATTGCACGTGGGTGGAGGTCAGAGGACACACTGGGGAGTGTCCTTCCCCACGTGGGCTTCTTTCGCGCAGGCTGCCATGTTGGCAAGCCGATGCTTGCCCACTGAGCCAGCCTGCTAGCCCCTGCGCGATTCATTTTCCATTTATTTATTTATTTTTAAATGGATTTTTTAAATTTATTCAATTGTACATGTATGCGTGTGTGCGAGTGTGTATATGTATGTATGTGTGTGTGTAGAACCACGGACGAATTCAGGAACCACCATGGACGCCTCCACCTCCTTCTGCCCCGGGATTCACAGGCTCCGCCCTACCAGGACCAGAAGCGCAGGCCGCCCCCACTTCCGCCCGGCGTCTATACGTGGGATTTGGGATCCGAACTCAGGACCTTCCGCCTGCAAGGCGGAGGCCTAACCCCTGAGCCACCTCTCCAGCCCCAATTTATTTTTTTTTTATTACTGAAGATGGAACCTAAGGCCTCATGCATGCTGTGTCATACTACTCAGCTACATCCTGTATTTCTTTTACTTTTTACATTTTTCTTATTTTCGTGTATGTGCGTGTGCGTGCCAGAGGACAGCTTTGAGGAGTCAGTTCTTGCCTTCCGCCTTGCTGAGGCGGGGTCTCCCTTCTCTCTGCTGCTTTGAATTCTGGCCTCTTAGGCAGTGGCTGATCCTGTCTCTGCCTTCCATCTCACCTCAGGGATGCTGCAATTAGATGTCTGGCTTTTCGCATGGGTTCTGGGGATGAGCCTGGGTCATCAGCCTTGCAAGCGCTTCTCGTCTCCCCAGCCCTGCTTTGTATTTTGAGATAGGGTTCAAGTTGAACTCACTCTATAGCCAAGTGGGCCTTGAACTTTTCTTTCAGAGACAGGGTTTTGTGACCCTAAATTCCCTGTGCAGCAGAAAATGATCTGATCCTCCTGCCTATACCTCTTAAGTGTTGGGTCCATAGGCCTGGACTAACACACCCCGTTTATTCAGTGCTGGGGTTCAAACCCAGGGATCTGTGCTAGATCACATACAAGCACTTGACTGAGCCACATCCCAGACCGGGGCCTTGAACTTCTGATTTTCCTGACTCAGCTTCCTGTAAATGGCCACATGTCTGAGCCACCAGGCCGACTTGATGCGAGACCATTTTCCCTGGATCTAGACGAATGTTTGTTCAGTTCAATACAAGGTTGCAGGGAGTGTTCCTATTACACTTACACACACACACACACACCATTGGGCTTCCAGGTATTAAACTCTCAGGTCACCAGGCTTATGAGCAGGTAGGTACCTAGTCATGGTTCCACTATAACTTGTAACCCACAGAGCAGAGCAGCCACGGGGCTCGAGGTGTGTCCTCTGCCCTCCCAGAGGGGAACAGCACATCTTAGGTAACACATCGCATGGCCACTCCAGTCTGCCTTGACCCCTGACCCTAAGCCTCCAGGAAACCCACACAAGGTCTGACATCTCTCCTTCACTTCCACTAAGTTGCCTTTTGGCTTGTGTCTCAACCAACCAACCATACTGTGGGTTTCCCTCTAGACAGTTGGAGCCTAGGATAGGTTAAGGGTTCTAAGGTCTCAGGGCCTTTGCACATGCTGCGCCCACTACTTGGGAAACTTGAGGCTCTCTGCTGGTCACATAGGCTAGGCCAACACAGCCCTTCTTCTCCCAGAGCCACGGAAGCAGGTGGCCTCTCCTCTCCTCATGCTCACGGTTGTCGCTATTGTCTGACATTAACGTCAGTCTCTACCTTATGACATGAGGCCTTGTGGACGGGACCCTGTCTGTCTTGGATCCCATCTTGCTCAAGGCTATACCCTCAGCATTGAGCCCAGAATGAGATAGTCGAAATTTGTAGAACGAGTGAAAATACACAGCAAAGGTTTTCCTCTTATGCCCTCATGTAGAACACTTGCTTGGCACGTGTACAGCCGGGTTCAATCCCCAGAACTGGAAAACAAACGAACAAAGAAATGCAGCAGGCTCGGGCTGCGTGTTTATTCCTTCCATCTAATTGCCCCAGAAAGGAACCAAGACAGGGCATGGGTTTCAGCGCCACCCAGTCTCTCAGACGGCAAGACTTTCTGGGCACATACAGTAAGGCACACTGGCCAAGTCTCAGGAAGGGACACTCCGTGGGTATGAACCACAGGTGGCAATGGCAGGGCCCCAACTGTGCTGGGCACGACACTGGGCAGCAGCCGCTTTCTCAAGCCAAGTCTCGCAGGTCGTAACCACAGGTTGTATAATGGTTTGGTTGTTTCCCCAGCGCGGGCCGCGGGGCTGAGGCGTCAGCTGGCTTCTCATGCATGTCACAGAACATCACCACCCTGACTGGCCTACAGGGTTTAGCCAGAGCAGATCATACAGTGACCAGGATGGAAGCAGCCGGCCAAGACCGTCCACTTGCGTTCTGCCTCTCGCACAGCCTGGGAGAGACAGGCAGGAGCTTGGGTGAGACCACCTGCAGAATCGGGTCCCTTGGGGTGCATCTGGACAGCCAGGAATAGGCAGCTGGGTGGGGGAACATGAGGGAGGAAGATGCAACGTCACATGAGATGAGCTACATTCAGAGCGTGGGGGGGGGGCAACGCATAAGCCACAGACCAGCTGCTGGCTCAGCCCCTTGGGGCCATCCCGGCAGAGCCTCGGGCTCCTCCCCACCACCCTCGGGCCTCCCAGCCTCCATGCCTGGGGGACTCATGCAGCCTGCAGCAGAAGGCGTCCCTGGGGAGGGCAGCAGCTCACCTAGTGCCCCTCAGAGGCAGGCTTTTCTTTGTCTGAAACAAAGGTGGGAAGGAAAGAAACACATTAGTCGTAATTCGGCAAGGCGCAAAGATTCACACTTGTTCCAGGACACAAAAGACTGAGGCAGGAGGATTCTGTGAATCAGAGGCCAGTCTGAGCTACTAAGCGTACACATGCACGCATGCGCACACACACACACACACACACACACACGCGCACACACACACAATCATGCTTCAGGCTCCAGAGGAGCTGGAAGGTCCAACAGCCTGGACAGAGCTGGTGCATCTTGTCCGTTCCCTGCACTCTACAGAAGAACCGTCTCTTCTTTCTCCACAGACAACCACAGGACCAGCACGTCACTGCCGCTCACTGTGTGCCAGGCCCCCGAAGGCAGCTCAGTAACCTGCCGTGACTGCCTGTGACTGGTGCTATCCACACAGTAAGACGCCGCAGCCAGACAGGAGCTGGGAGGAAAAGACAGATGGGGGGGGACACGACACGTCCACAGACAGCTTGGGAAGAGACATGAAGCTACATGAGAGCAAGGGAACAGCTTGCGGGAAGACCCACGATAACAGGCGCCTCCAGACAGTAGTGACCCCGATAGGCTGAGGAGGCCACAAGGACGTGTCGCAGCCAGCTGGGACAGAGGATCTGCTGCCGCGGCCTTTGTGCAGAGGAGACCAAGAAGCAAGTGGGTCCCCCCCCCCCCGTGGCCTCGCCTGCATCCACCACCTCTCTAGACATGGGAAAAGGGCGGACTTTTTGCTATTCCCTCCCTGGGGTATCAGGAGTACACAGAACATCTGTCCTCTTGTCTTGGCCAGCTTTCGGGGTACCTCTGGCAGCCCCCAGTCAACATGACTTGGTGCCCCTACAGCCGAGACAGATGGACAAGCACGCAGCCCCCCACCATCAGGCACAGCAGGCCAAAGGAGCTCACCTTTGGGGACGAACTTCAACGAGCTGCTGAATATTCAGAATCGGGACTGTCCGCGCTTGGGACCGTCGTTCAGGAACTCGTGGCCCAGTCCATTGCCACACTTGCCACAGGACACCTGGAAGAGCCGCAGAGCATGTGCCTCACTCATAGGGTCCAGGGCTGAACCTGCCTGAGGCTGGTGGGCAGGATGCCCCCAGCCTGTCCATTTCCCAAGCTAACTGGGGTCTTGAGGGGTGAGGCCTGTGTAGAGAATTTGTCCTGAAGCCAGGACGCAAGCGCTGTCAGTGTCTTGGGGTGTCAGATCTACTGCTGAGACTGGAGACCTCAGAATAACCCCAAAGGTCGTAGAGTTGTCGGGGAGCACAGGAAGGAAGATGTGACTGATGCTGCAGCCTCCCCGCCCAGGCGGCCTCCCCGCCCACCTTCAAGGCTTCAGAATTCTTGGACTCGGGGCGCTTGGCCACACTGTCTGCATGGATGGTCTCGGTGAAGGCGGGCCACGGGGACGAGTGTGGATACTTGGAGCGACTAGAGAAGAGCTCATAGCCACACTTGGCACACACATAAACACCTGTGTTGTGGAGACAGAAAGCAGAGACGTCGGCTCTCTGAGACTACACCAAAGGACTGCCCCAACCAGAGGGGGTACACCCAACTGCTCCACAGACTGGCCCTGGGGAGACGCCGTGGCATATAGCTCACGCTTAGCTCAGGCTGGTCTTCTGCAGAGACCAGGGTCTTAGCTACTCTCTACAGCCCTGGAAGTGAGCTCTTCAACAAATCCACTTGTTTCTTCGAAACAGGGTCTCACACGGTAGCCCAGGATGACCTGGAACTGACTATGGAGTCCATGGTCTCAAACTCATAGCAATTTTCTTGCCTCTGTTTCCTGAGAGCTGGAATTGCAGGTGTGAATCGCTGGTACCTGGACAGCACTTTCTCTTCACAGCTGAGAAAGAGCTCAGTGTTCGGGTACTAAGTAAGGTGTGTGGAGGAACCTGGAGGCCTCCTGGTCAAACAGGAAGCCCAGAAAAACAAGACTTGGGAGGATATTTTTCAACTTGCTGTCAAAAGAAGTAGAAAGAAGGTTGCAAAACTGAGCTGTGTAAGGGAGGAGGGCTGAAAACAGGAACTCGCAGAGAACCGGAATCTCCGACCTCAACCACCACCGTTACCCTGAAGTGTGAACCACTCTGTGCCGGGAACCCAAGAGGAAGCTACAACTTGGATGTGTTCCCGGCTTCCCAGGACAGACACCTGGGGTCCTACAGCCAGACAGCCTCAGACTCTGTGGTCCCGGATGGCACTCCAGCTCCCGGAGGACTGACTGCCAACAGATCCCGCCCCAAGGACACTCATATCCTAGTTTTGACCAAATTAGTCCATTATCAGAGCAGAGCTACAAGGGGACCAGCAGTGTGTCTCACTGCCTGGGGCAACGGCTGAGGGCTGCCCAACCCCGGCAACCCAAGCTGGACCAATTCACCCAACACCCGCAAGAGCCGGGTGACATACAACCTCAGGCCCTGGGCCAGGAGGGCAGCACACCGGGTCTCAACAGGACACGTAGTACCTGCCCTGAGGAAAGTAAGGGAACCGGCCAAGGCAAACCCCACTTCCACAGCTGCTCTCTCACCCACCCCAAACCTTAATGCCCCACCCGGGGGTCCCAACCTCATGCAACTGGCCACATACCCCCCCAAAGAGGCCCACGTTCAGGTTCCAGGCCCGCCCTCCTCCAGGACGGCAATCCCTCCAACGTCCCCCTCCCGTTCAGGTCCCCCTCCTGCTCCCGGGACCCCCTCCTGCTTCCTCTTCCTGCCGACCTCCTTTCGCTCGCTCGCTCCTCCACGCTCGCCTGGCTCCGGGGTTCAAGGGCTCCACCGCCACCCCGAGGCGGCGCCCCGTCCAGCGCACGCCCCCCGCCGCGGCCTCCCACCACGACGCCCACGGGCTGCACCTGATTCAAAATGATTCTGGAAAACCTCGCCCCCGAAGAAGCTGCAGAACGACATGGCGCAGCCTGGACCGCCGCACGTCTGCAGACGGGACAAACCTCAAGCCTGGGCTTGAGGACTCGGACCCGCCCACTCCAATGACCAATCACTCCTCGCCCCGCCCTCAACCCCTCTCAGAGGCTCCACTCCCAGAGCCAGCACTCACTACCCTTCCAACCAATCGCTTCCAAGAACGATGCCAGCTTCCGCCTCCTCCGAGAGTCCCCGCCCAAGCTCTGCCCTGAAGCCCCGCCTCCCGCAGAAGCCCCGCCCCATGTCCTGAGCCTGCGGCGTCCAGGCCCGCGGGGCTGCGGTGGAATTGCGGGGTCTGGCCCCCGCGTGTGGTCAGTGGCTGCGCATCCGCGGAGCGACGCTCCCGCGTCCGTCTGTCCCTGGTGCTGAGACCCCCACCCTGGACCGGCCTTTCCGCGCCTCAAACCCTCTGAACCAGGTAAACGAGTTGCTTCAGGCCTTTATTGCACATGAGTGGCAGGTCGCAGATGCGAGCCCCAGAGTGCTCCACCCCAGGCCAGCTATGAGTCTCCGGAGGTCTCCGGCTTCTCCTTCTCCAGATGCTTCTTTTGGGGACCCTAGGGGGGAGTGTCAATCACGGAGGCTGTCGAGGAATATCAACCCCGCCCTGATGGACTCCCTCCACCCCTGACCCCCAGCCCCGCAAGCAGGATGAGGCTGGAGTCTGAGCCCAGAGAACAGGGGCGACTAGCTCACCATGAAAGCCCTCTTCTCCTGCGCTGTCTGGAAGCGGCCATGGCCGAACTTAGAGGTGGTGTCGATGAACTTGAGCTCGATGCTCTCCAGGGCTCGGCGGCTGTGGTGCACCAGGAGGGACTGGTTGCCGTGAGAGAGGGGCTGGTCAAGGACGCAGGACCCCATGCCTCCAGAGCCCTCCCTTTGGGCAGGCTGACCCCGACAGTGGATGAGGCCCACTAGCCATCCCCAGTGCACTGCTGACCTTTCTCAGGGTGACCACCCGCTTCTTGGTCCCCGCGATGCAGCCCTTGAGCATGATGAAGTCGTTGTTCACTTCCCCATAGTGGGGAAAGCCGCCCTGCCGAGACAGAACAAACACTAGGCCAGGCGCAGGTGGGCCTGGGAGTTAGGGGGCAGCCAGAGCTCCGGTGGGAAGGTGCCCCAGGCCCCTTGACACCATGGCATAGAATCAGCTGGCCGAACAGCATCTGGTCCATATGCTATGTCCCTTTCTTGTGTGATCTCATTTAACAGTTCATGTTTGCCATGCATGTCGTGACCCCAGGTGGGAGGGTGAGGCGGGAGGGTCACTGTGGTTTGAGGTCAGTCTGGACTGTTTAACCAATTCACGGCCAACCTGGTCTTAGTTAGTACAGTGCTTGCCTGCCATGCAAAAGGCCCTGAATTCAATCCCCAGCAGCATATTTTTTAAAAAGGGTGCAGTGGTACACCCTTGTGATCCCAGCACTGCACAGGCAGGAGGGTCAGAGGTCCAGGGTCATCCTTAGCCTACATACTGGCGTGGTGAGTGCGAAGCCAACCTGAGATAAAGCCCCTGTTCCAAAGCAAGCAAGCAAACAAACACTCTTGCATCCTGACCGCTGCCCTTAGCTCAGGGCTCATTCCCAGCCACCAGGGAGGTCTGTGCCTACGTGCCCGGAACGCAGCTGCTCAGGGCAGGCGGGAGGATGCAGGACCAGCTGTCGCGCCCACCTGCTGTGCTCTCATGCCCCCTCTGCCTGTGAAGCAGCATTCATCCCTAGAACACACATCTGCAGCTCTGGGGGAGAAGAGCTGCAAGCTAGGACTGAGGCCTGTCCCCAACATGTGTGCCAGGCCCCCTTTACCAGCCTGCCCAGCCCAGCCTCACCAGCGGTGTGATGGACTTGTCGGTCACATCGTAGCTGGTGGACGCGTTGTTCCTGACCACCTTCCCATCCTCTATGTGCAGCCCCCGGCCGATGCGGTAGATCTGCTGGGAGTGGGGAGCATGTTAACCAGCGACGTGGCCACCCTCCTCAGCATGGGGGGTGCTGGAGGCATTCATGAGCCCAGTTGGTTCTGAGTCATACGCACCTTCTTATTGAGTTCTGTGCGGTGGTGGTAACCCTTCTGCCCAGCCCGGGCGATGGAGCAGCCCACACGGGCAGGGTGCCAGGCGCCAATGCAGGCCACCTTGCGCAGCCCCTTGTGGGTCTTCCTCGGCAGCTTCTTAGTATGCCAGCGGCTGGTGACTCCTGCGAGCGAGAGAGAGGGCCGGTGGCTGAGAGGCCGCTGTGTCCCCCACTAGACAGCCTTCCCTGGAGCCGAGGGCCCCCAAGCCTTACCTTTGACGCCCCGGCCCTTGGTGACGGCGATGACATCAATGACTTCGCTCTGGCTGAACACGGTGTGCACAGCTACCTGCTTCTCCAGTCGGGCCTGGGCCCAGGCCACCTTCTCAGCCACAGTTCCGCCGTTCAGCTGGATCTCCATGATGTGGGCCTTCTTCTGCCTGAAGGGCAGCAACTTCATCTGCAGGACGTGGCCGGGAGGTCATTTCACACAAGGTCACAGCCCGCCACACCTACGGATGACTTTCCCCATGCTGGGTACTGTGGATGCAGGTGGACTGAGGGAGACAGGAACCCTCATCTCAGGGAGTCCCACCATCGCTTTGGGCATAGGTAGAAGTCAAGTAGACCCTTGGAGAGGCCCAGTGCTCTATGGGGGATATCAGTGACGGGGGACTCTCTCTCTGAGAAGCGACATCAGTAATAGCCACTTGGTAAGGATCTGAGTGTGTTTCGGACAGAGGGCACAGCAGGTGAAAAGGCCCCATGTTGCGGAGGGTCTTGGGAAGTGGGTGGGACAGCAGAGAGAGCCCCTTGTGGCCAGATGGTTGGAAGCCAGGAGGGACAGTGGGGTCAGGCCCCTGTGGGAACAAGCGGTGACTTTCCTCCAAGTACAGGTGCGACTAGAGCATCCAGCAGGGCTCTGGCCACTGGACGTGGCTCATGGAGGGGGGACAGACTGGTTAGATCGCAGCATCATGTTCAGGAAGCATTTTTGAAGCACCAACTGCATACAGGCTTGTGGTGCAACAGGAAACTAGGTGGGTGTGGCTGTGAACTGCAAGCTCATGTGGGGGGATCACTAGAGAGGGAAGAGGGCAGGGTGGCTGCTGTGAGCTAGAGAAGACTCCTGAAGGCAAGATGCCTAGGAATGTTCCAGAAGAAGGAATTGGTTGTGATAGTCCACATCAAGTTGGACCTCAGGTGAAGCCAGTTCTCCATTCTGGACATTCGGTGGGAGATTCAGGCCCTTCAGGACGCCTGGAAGCTTTAGTTGACCACGGGGCATAGTCAGTGCTCTGAAGCCCTTGGCAGACACCTTGGGGCATCTCAGCTCTGGGACAGCAGTGGCCAGAGGCAGCGGCTCCTCAGACCTTGGGCCTGTGCCCGAGGCTGGAGGTATTTTTAGGGTGACATTTGCCAGGGCTCTTTGCCTGGGGATGGGGGAAGGGAGGGGGCTTGTGGGTGACCTGGGTGTGGACGATGACCCGGATGACTTTGCAATACTTCTTCATGGCAGCAAAGTCTTTCTGGAGCTGCTTCTTGCCGTCTGCGTCCCGCCACCTCTTGCAGGCCTTGGTGAAAGCCTTCTTCTTGCTCTTGTGCCTGAACCACACAGGAGGTGTTGGTGGGACGGTGCTTCTGAGACCCTGGGCTGGGCTTCTCTCTCTGTGTGTCTCTCTGTCCCCCCCCCCACGGCTGACCTATTCAGGGTCCAGGGGCTAAAGGGTCCCAAATGAGGAGCAAATTCACAGAAACCCTGAAATCAGCACAGTTGGCGCTCATCCTGTCCTGTCCTGTAGGGGGCGCTGATGCCCAGTCCTCCCGCCGAAGCCTGGCCGGCGCTTGAACCCACTTTATACTAGACCAACTTGAGAGGTCAGGCGGCGGCCTGTCCTTGGTCACACAGCACGGCACCAATGCTGGGGTTCACCATATCTCTTATAAAGAGGGTCAGGGCCTGTGTCTCCATAAGATGTGGGGGGAGGTAAACCTTTGATTTTATGACCTAAGAATCCTCAGAAAGAAATCTCGCCATATAAAATAACGGTTGGCTTTTTTTCTTTTCCTTTTTTTATCTCCCACGTTTTATTTTTTTTTCCTAATCATACAAGCTCAATCGGTACCCCTGTCCACTCCTTCCCTCCTCCGCTCCCCAGTTGTCCCCCCCTTGCACTCTCCCCCTTTCCCTCCTTCCTTTCACCCCCTCCCCCTCTCCCAGTACTTTTTTTCTTTTTCATTTTGGCTGCTCAGATGCTCAGAGTCTCAGAGTCAACCCTGAAATTCCATCAAGGAAGTTTTGTGAATGACCCTGAGAATTTGAATATTCTCTGTCCGCTCAAATACATGCTCACATCTTGGAGTGGGAGGCAGCACATGCCCTTTCCCTCCCTCCACACCCCCCTCCACCTCCTCTAGCACAGAGCGGGGCTGTAAGCCTCACCAGTCCTTGTAGAAACGGCGGCGACACTCATCGCTGAGGTGCTCTGCGAAGATGGTCTTGAAGCTCCGCAGGCCTCGGGGTGTCGCCACGTAGCCCACCACACCCACCACTACCACAGGTGGTGTCTCCACGATTGTCACTGCCTCCACCTCTTCCCGCTTGGAAATTTCTGGATGAAACCCAGGGACAGAGTCATGAGGGGGACCCCCCAAGAGGCTTTTGGGAACAGGAACAAGAGGGCCAGCCACATACAAGGTGCTCAGGAGCTGGGGAAGCCACCCTGCTGAGTGGTACCCCCACTACTCTGCCTTTTTATTTCATTTTTAATAACTCCAGTGCAGTTTGTAAGTGGAAGGGAGACCTGCAAACCACAATCTCATGGACATTTATTACTGCTTGTGCTGCTTTAAAGTGAAATGTGTGGAGTTTGGGTTGGTCTGTTGGCTTTGCGGTTTGTTTTTAAGGCACAGCCTCATGAAACCCAAGCTGGCCTTGAACTTGCCATGTAGCTGATGATGAATCTGGACTCCAGTTCCTCCCCATCCCACCTCCAAAGAGCTGGGACTATAGGCCTGCACCACACCCAGCTAGATACTAAAATGACAGAAGGAAGGACGTTGGAAGGGAGGGAGGGGTGAGACCCAGCACAGCTGGGGAACAAGGAAGGAGAGGACAAGAGAGGGCGTAAGAGTGAGAGTTGGAGGCCTGTTGCCTGGATGCTTGGGAGAGCAGCCCAGCGAACCCCCAGGGGTGGGATGCTGAGATTTGGATGGAGCAAGCAATACACACAGAGTTCTTCAGGACACACACACACACACACACACACACACACACACACATGTGCACGCACACATGCACTCTATGCACACAGAACTGAGAAAAAAATAGCCAGATGTGTAGTCCATGTCTGAGACCCCAAGGTAAGATCCTTCTGTCTGACGTCGCCTGGATACAAGGCAAGCCACTACCTCAAAAACAAGCGGGTGAAAGCAGTGGAAGAGACGGGGCAGTATCCACAGACATTCTGGTTTCTTTTCACAGCAGCATGTGAGTCTACAGTGATCACATGACAAACGAAAACCTAAGCATCTACTGTGCAGCCAAAAGGCCCACACCATGGAACGAGGAGAGGGGTATCACCTTTCTTAATTTTTTTAAATTTTTTATTATTATTTATTATGTATTCAATTGTATGTGTGTATGTGTGTGTGTGTGTGTATGTGTGTGTGTGTGTAGAACCATGGACGAATTCAGGAACCACCATGGACCCCTCCACTTCCTCCTTGTTTACTCTGCCCTGGGATTCACAGGCTCTGCCCTACCAGGAACAGAAACGCAGACCGCCCCCGTTTCTGCCCAGCGTCTATACGTGGGGTCTAGGATCCGAACTCAGGACCTTCCGCCTGCAAGGCAGAGGCTTAACCCCTGAGCCACCTCTCCAGCCCCACCTTTCTTAATTTTTAAATTATTTCATCCTCAGCAATACTGAGGAATTTCCCAGAGCCTCCAGCTTGTTAAGCCAGCACATTGACACTGAGTCTTATCTCTGTCCCTCCATTCTTGTCACTTGAGACAGATCTCATCCAGTCACTGGGCCTGACCTGGAACCTTCCATCCTCCTGCTTCCACCTCCTGAGTAACAGGTGCAGGCCTGCTCCCCAGCAGGATGCCCTCCTTAGAATCTCAGTTCCCCCACATAACTGCCTTTGCCAGGATCCTAGCTGCTCCACATCTCGATTCCCTCAGTTGTAAGCTGAGGATGATGCATTCCGAGGAACTGCCCGTGGTCAGGGGTTGATAAGGGTCAGTGCTGGTCCTGCCTGTCCTGAGGGTGAGTCCTGCCTGCATCATTTTGTGACTGTGAAACCCCCTCCTTTCTTTACACAGAAGCAATTTCTGGAAGCTGGCTCCTGGCACCTGGAAGATTGCATCCCCCAGAAGTGACTCACTGAGCCCTGGTCGGTGCACCTCACGAAGGGTGTGGGTCATGCCAGCCTTGTAGCCCAAGAAGGCGGTGAGGTGCACAGGCTGGCTGGGATCATCCCGTGGCCAGGTCTTCACCTTGCCCCGGTGCCGTCGACTCCTCTTGTGGGGCAGGAAGCCCAGGTGTCCGTGCCGAGGAGCAGAAAACTTCCGGTGGGACTGGGGTGGAGCAGGAAAGAGGATAAGTTCAGAACTGGGGTCTCCCTGGGGGGCCAGGGAAGGTCTGAGTCTTGACCCTAAAGGAGGGCTAGAGACCTGGGGCCGAGGCTCAGGTGGTCCTTATGGCTGGCCCATCCGTCTCAGCAGGGTGGAGTTACACACCTGCGATGGAGGTCTCCACAACCACAGATTTCCTGCCCCATGGGCCCATCTGGAGGGTCGGCATGGAGGCAGGGGGCGCCAGGAGCAGGTGACTACTGTGCTCTACCCACATCGTTCCCCTTCTAGGCTCAGCAGCCCGGACCCTCTGCTGCCTCCTTAAGCGTCCCAGCCCTCCCAGCCCCCGGACTGTTCCTGACTGGATCAGTAGAGACTGCCCACCTGCCCCTTCCCCAGGAATGCCAGCTCGCTCAGGCCGTAGCCCCGGCCCACTGACCATAGTTGATCCCTGCAGGTCAGGAAGGGGCGTCCCACCAGACTCCAGAGGTCGAGTGACAGGGCCAGGACAACAGCCGCCGATCCCAGATTTAGCCAGTGGCAGGGCCCTCAGCCAGGCCCTGTGGCCAGCACAGCCTTCTGTGCCAGGAGTAAGCCTGGGCGGGGACTCTGACGGGCACCCTTCTGCAGAGTCATCTGGAGCCAGGGCTGCTGGTGACGACCTTTCAGACAGGACCACCCACCGTAACCTATCATCTCTTGCAGCCAAAAGGAAAGTCTAAGTCTCCTCTCCCATCCCGAGGACTGTGACATTGAGCTGCACTTCTGGGTGGGAGTGGTAAAAAGAAAAGGAAGGTTAACTGAACTCCATCAAGATCTTGATCCTAGGGCTGGAGACATAGCTCAGAGGTAAGTCTCTGTCTCACAAGCAGAAAGGTCCTGAGTTCAGATCCCATGTGAAAATGCCAGGTGGAAGTGGCAGCAGCCTGTTTCCAATTCTGGAAGGTGGAGCTTGGGAAATTCTAAAGGGAAGCACAAGGAGGTAGAAGCAATTCAGGATGATTCCCAAAGTCACGCTTGGTCCACCACAGGGATACACAGTGTCCTCTGATACACACACACACACAAATAAATAATTAATTTTTAAAAAGGTCATGAGCAGACTACTGGCTGGCTCTGATGCCCTGGGCCAGAGAACATTAAAATACTTTTGTTGGTTTGTTTTTTTCTATTTTTTTAAAATTTTTTTATTATTATTTATTCAACTGTGTGCATGTGCGTGTGCATGTGCGTGCACGTGTGTGTCTGTGTGTGTGTGTGTGTGTGTGTGTAGAACCACGGACAAATTCGCGAACCACCATGGATGCCTCCATCTCCTTCTGCCCCGGGATTCACAGGCTCTGCCCTACCAGGACCAGAAGTGCAGGCCGCCCCCGCTTCTGCCTGGCGTCTATACGTGGGATCTAGGATCCGAGCTCAGGACCTTCCACCTGCAAGGCGGAGGCTTAACCCCTGAGCCACCTCTCCAGCCCTTTTTCTATGTTTTCTATATAGTCAAGGACGGCCTTGAATCCCTGATCTTCCTGTTTCTACCTACTGATGAATTGCAAACATGCACCACTATGTGTGGTACTAGGGATTGCGTTGTGAATACTAAGCAAACCTTCTACACACTGAGCTACATCCCCAGCCCTGTTTGAGAAAAGGTCTTAACGTAGCTCAGGGTAACCCCGAACATACAGTTGTCCTCCAGCCTCAAATTCTGGGATTACAGGCACAACACATCTGGCCCCCAGAGGCTGGTCGTCTTAGAGTCCAGTGCTCAGGTGAGCATCCCAGCTCAGACCCCCACTCCCCCCACCCCACACACATCGTGAACCTGTGACTGAAGGCCAGCGCCACTGTGCCCCAGTCCCTTGGAGAGTGTGGGTGGTCAGAGGACAATTTTCAGCAGTCAGTTCTCATATTCCATTGAACTCAAGTCGCCAGGCAGCACTGGGCCGTCTCAACAGCCCTTATCTTGTTTTGCAATCTCAAGTTTCTATTGCTGAGCAGTTCAATAGCTGTACCATGTCTGAGTTTTCTAGACCTAAGCTGTCCTGAGAGAATGAGAACTTTGCGTTACTGGATGCTAAGACTCTATACCAAAATGTTACGATCCACTCGAATGTGGGGCCAGCGAGATGGCGGGGTGAGGAACCTGCTCCCCAGTCTGGCAACCTGACTTTGATTCCCAGATGCCCACACGGTGGAGGGAGAGAACTAGCTTCTGCAAGTTGTCCTCTGACTTTCACTGATGCAGCACGGCATGGCGTGCCATGCAGGTGTGCATTCTCTCTCTCGTGGATAAAATACATTTTTTAAGCCGAGAGCCATCAGATTGCCATCTGCGCCGTGCTGCGGGATGCTGAGGTTCTGTGCCTGGACTGCCGCGGGTGCTCCCCAGCGCTCGCTTCCCAAGCGCCTGCGGCAGGACCCGGTGCAGTAGCCACCCACCCCGGGAGGGGGCGAGCGCGGCCGTTGCGCTCCCATGATGCCTCGCGGCCCGCTCCGCGCAGGCGCAGCAGTGTCCTCGTCCTCGGCCCGCAGGGTCGGACGCCGCGCGAGGCCGAGGTCGGCGCCCGCCCGCCCGCCGCCGTCATGCCGGACTCCTGGGACAAGGACGTGTACCCCGAACCCCCGCGCCGCATGCCCGTGCCCTCGCAGCCGCCCTCGGTGTTCAACCCCATCCCCTACCTGATGAAGGCCTTCGACCTGGTGGTGGACCGGCCGGTGACTCTGGTGAGAGGTGCGAGACCCGGGCCCCGCCCGCGACCCCCGCGAGCTCCACGCCGACGCCCCGCCCCCACCGGCCCGAGGCCCTGACGCCCGGGACTCCCGAGCCTGCCCTCGGGACAGCGTCCCTCCGGGGTCCCCTGGCCCCCACCTCCCGTGACCACCTTACTGCTCCCTCGGACTGGCCTCCTCCGCTGCACCCCGGGACCCTCGCCATCGTTCCTTTGCGTGTTCAGCCGCGGGACCCCCGGCCTCTTGGGTGTTAGTGGCTGGGATTTCAGCTGCCCACAGCCTCCCTGCTAGGCGCGCACAAACCCGTGTCGACGGCTGCCCGTCTGCATGCTGTCCAAGCGGTGACGGGTGTTGAAATGCCGAAATTAAGAGAAAAAAAACACCCCCAGCCCCCATCCTTGTTGCCACATGCTCAACACAGCCCCTTGTGCCACTTGCCATGGGCCAGGGCAACAGCTCGTTACTCGGCATTTGGGGGTACCGAGCATGTGATCACATCAGGTAGTTTTGTGGCGCGTGGTGTCGGGGAGTCTGTTCTGCAGAGTGAGGGCTTGTCAGCCTTCCAGCCAAGTGCTGTGTGCATAAGCCCTGCACAGCCGCGTAATCCTGTCTGTCCAGAGTGCAGGTTCTGTTGATGCCTGCAGGGAACTCCTTTGCTTAACTGTGAATGAGGATGAGGGGCACCAGGTAGAGTTGGGCAGCAAGACCCCAGGGTCGTGAACATTACCACTGTTGTCAGCCCTCCCCAGAGCTGTGGACTCCAGTCCACCTGCCTGGCTTCTTTTTTTTAATGGTGTTTTGAGAATGGGATTTAATTACGCAGAACAAGCTAGCCTTGAATTTGCCTCTTCCCAAACACCTGGACTGCCTCAGGTAACCACCATTCCCACACCTGCCTTTCTGTGAGAGCCCAGGACATTTGCCCCTCGAAGCCAAGTAATCTGGCTGGGACAACAGGCCTGAGCCTAAGGTATCCTCTGCAGAGTTCATTGAGCAACAGCATGCCAAGAACCGACATTACTACTACCACCGGCAGTACCGTCGTGTACCAGATGTCACGGAGTGCAAAGAGGACGACGTCCTGTGTATCTTTGAAGCTGAGATGCAATGGAGAAGGGACTAGTAAGTGAGCAGTAGGAACCATTGGGAGACCCCCAAGGGACAGCCCCCAGTGCTGGCACATTGTGGTACTGTCACTTTTCTCTTGTAGCAAAGTTGACCAGCAAATTGTCAACATCATCCAGGACAGGCTTAAGGCGTGTCAGCAGAGGGAAGGGGTGAACGCCAGAGAAAACTGTTCTCGTGAGCTGGAGCAGTTCACCCAAGTGACCAAGGCCTACCAGGATCGCTGTGAGTTGCATTGACCCACCCAGCAGCACTGTAATTTACTGGTGTCACAATACACAAGTTCAAGCTAAACTAACTTGCCCCACTCTTCTGCAGATCATGACCTGGGAGCCCACTGCTCTGCTAGAAAATGCCTGGCAAAGCAGAAGCAGAGGATGCTGGCAGAGAGAAAGGCTGCCCAGGAAGCCGCTGCAGCCTGAGACAGGTGCCTGTACTGTTGCACTATGTGTGACTGAGTCATTGCTGAAATAAAGTGATACTACTGCTGCTGTTCTGGAATCCTTATGACGGGGAGAGGGAGGATGGGCAAAGAGGACGAGATTAGTAGGCTTAATTCACTTTATTTTTCTTGTACAAAAAAACCCCTATGTGGTAGCCACAGCCGGAGCCTGGGTTCTCTGCACAGAGACTCTAGTATGGGCTTTCACAAGATGGTCAGTGAATTCCTAAAAAGAAAGAAACAGCATTTAGGTGAGCGCCCCATCCATCCCACCCACCCCACAAGTTGACCAAAGAAGAGCAGCCTGCAGGTACCTGATATGGAGACTTGGTGAACACAGTCTCTTTCCAGAGGTCAGGGGTCAAGTAGCTGTAGGTCTTGGAAATTGCATCAAAGGTGGCCTTAGCTGGATAGGAAACAGAGCTAAGAGTTGGTGGTCTGACTTGTTAGAGGCGCCACCACCCAGGCCTCTCCCTTAAAATACACCAAGCACACACCAGGCCTGAGGCCATTGCCAATCTTGAGTCACCTACCGAAGTTGCCCAGGGTAGCAGTGCAGCCCCTGGCAGACGTGTAGCAGTCATCAATCCCCGCCATCATCAGTAGTTTCTTGGGCACAGGGGCAGAGACGATGCCAGTGCCCCTGGGGGCAGGGATGAGGCGTACCAGCACAGAGCCGCAGCGGCCCGTCACCTTGCACGGGACGGTGTGGGGCTTGCCGATCTTGTTCCCCCAGTAGCCTCGACGCACAGGGACAATGGAGAGCTTGGCCAAGATGATGGCCCCCCGGATGGCAGTGGCTACTTCCTTGGAGCACTTAACACCAAGACCGACATGACCGTTGTAGTCCCCGATGGCGACAAAAGCCTATAAAGAGACACAGACGTGAAGGGGCAGGTCCTTCCCCATGGGGTCCTACACATTCCAGCCAAGACCTGTTGTGCCCCTCTAGGCAAGAAAGGCCACATGAGGCCAGTCTCAGGCCTGAGGAGCCCTTTCCTCTCTCTCTCCGTACGATAGTCACACGTGTGAAACCTAGTGTAACTGTGCAGAATGAGAGAGTCGCCCAGTTCTAAGCACAAGCGCCCCTCTTACCTTAAACCTGGTGCGCTGCCCGGCCCGGGTCTGCTTCTGCACAGGCATAATCTTCAAAACCTCATCCTTGAGAGAGGCGCCCAGGAAGAAGTCAATGATCTCAGACTCCTGAAACACCAGATTCACGACACAAGACTTAGCCCATCGCACAAGACCGCTGCCGGGGGCGTCCTCGCGGCTCCAAGGCCGCCCCTCGGCCCGACCTGCCCGTCTCGAGGATGCCCCGGCGCCCCGGGGAGAGGCGTGCCCCTCCTCCCTCAACCAAGCGCCCGGCCGGCGGTACCTTGATGGGCAGGGAGAAGAGGTAGATCTCCTCCAGGGACTTGATCTTCATGTCCTTCACCAGGCGCCCCAGCTTCGTGACGGGCAGCCACTGCGGGGCGAGCGCGGTCAGCCGGGCGCCCCGCGCCGCCGCCCCGCCCGCCCCGCGCCGCCCCCGGACCTACCTCCTTGTCTTCGGCTTTGCCGCCGCGAGCCCCGCGGCCGCGGCCCCGGCCCCGACCACGGCCCCGACCACGGCCCCGGAGGCCGCTCCCGAAGCCTCCGCGGAAGCCGCCGCGGCCTCCCAGACCTGGGCCCCCGGGGCCCCCGGGCCCTCCCGCTGCACCGGCGTCATCCGCCATTTGCTGCAGAGAACGACAAAAGGCGGCGGGTCAGCGGGGTCGCAGCCCAGCAGCCGCCCGAGGCCCACCGACGGAGGTCTCCGCCCGAAGGCGCGCCCACCGAGGGCCGACCCCGGCGCGATGTCCCCGGATTCCCAGGACGCGGGGGGCACGCACGAACGCATACTCACGTGTTTTCCCGAGGAAGAAGAAAGACGCTTCCGGGGAGGGAGCCTTTATAGTGCACCAAGCACCGCGAGATCTGGACAGAATGCCGAGACCCCACGCTCAACCGTGATTGGCTGTCCGTCTTCTCGTCCCAGCTGTCTTCGCGCGCGCCTGCGTGCTGCCCTCGCCGAGGCTGCGCCCTGCGGCGCCCGCCGGGTCTCAGTCCACGCGTTCGCGGGACAGGTGCGTCTGGCTCGGAGGGCGGCGGGCGGCGGGCGGCGGGCGGCGGGCGGCGGGCGGCGGGCGGACCAGGCGCTCGGTGAAAATCACCCTCGGCCCGGGAGGTGGCCGTGGGTGAGATTCGGCGCCCAGAGCCTCCAGGGACCTCAGCTCACCGCCCGCTGCCCCGTGCGGGACGGTGAAACCCCGGTCCCGACAGCCCAGCTTGCGCGGCCGATCCCCGCTCGTCTGCAGAGCGTCCCTCACGCCCGTCTCTCCGCAGGCCCCACGCGCGCCGGAGGCTGCCGCCGTGAAGATCGCAGTGCCGGGTTTGTGTTCCCCGCTTGTGGAATAAAATTGCCTGAATCGACCCGTCTTTATGTGTGTGTTCCGCGGCTGCAGGACGCGCCTCGGTGGGGGGGTCTTCACTTTTCCAGCCAAGCGTCCGAGCTGGGAGTGGGGCGCTTAAAAACTGGGCTCACTTGTTGAAAGGCGGTGTCTTCTATCCCGGAAAAGGTCAAACTTTAGTACTGTCTAAGTCTATCCCCCTTCTAGTTACCCCTCAACTTCAGAGCCACGTTGAAACCCTTGCGTTCCATATTTAACATGCACATCGGCAGGTAAAGTGGCCTGGACCGAAGTGACTAAATTAGACTAGCAAATCGCTAACGAGGCTGAGATGGTAGAGTGTACAGCTCTGGTTTTGTGAGTAGTGAGCCCCACACGCCACGGACAAGAAATTAATTCCATGGTGACAGGGACTCGGGGAGAAGCAGGGATCTGAAGGGGGGCGCGGAGCTTTATAGTACCTGGGCTCATGCGGGGGTGAAGGGCACAGAAGTGAGTTACGCCCGGTCCCCAAGCGCAGGCTTTGCAAGTGCCTGCTGGCCGTTAGTGGGATAGCAGCGACCAGCAAGCAGAGCTTTTTCTCCGAATGTGGGGGTTGGAAGAAAGGGAATCTATCACCGGGGACCCACGGCGTGCCTGTGTTTAGCAATGGGTTTCTTGGTAGCGAAACTTGAGTCACCAAGCAATATACAATGGGGTTCATTAAAAATGGCTGCTCGCAGCGCCTGCGTGCACCCTAGTGAGCTGCCTTTGATCCCTGGAAGGACACCAGATGGAAGGATAGATTTGGCTCCACAGGCTTCTGTGGCACTTGAGTACATTCCTCCTTCGTAGTATTGCTTTTTAAAAGGTCCTCTTCGACCTCTGGGGTCTGGGACCTGAGGACGCAAGTGCACTGAGGAGCACGGTGGTCCCAGGATTGTAGGCCCAAGGCCCCAGGCTTTATTGCAAAGCATCTTTAGAGTTCTGGTCAAGCAAGTAGCAGGAAGATGGTCAACTTAAACGTCAAACAGAACAGCATAAGGATAATTTATTTCATGGGTGCAAAGCACCAGACAGCAAGGAGGACAGCTAAAGTATATTCTCAAGAATGTTTTTGAGGGCTGGAGAGATGGCTCAGGGCTTAAGACTCTGCCTCAAGAGCAGAAGGTCCCACATATAAATGCCAGGTGGAAAGGGCAGGGGCCTACACTTCTGGCCCTGGTGGGTGGAGCTGGGCAATCCCAGAGTGAAGTAAAAAGAAGGCAGAAGCTATCCAGGATGATTCCCCGAGTTAGGTGTCTTCCACAGGGACACTGCTGTCTGATACACACACACTCTCTCTAAAAGTTTTAAGAATGCTTTTGAACGGCAGATAATTGGATTCTGTCTTGAACATGCTTTCTATGCTTCTGTTAGGTGAGTCCTGGCTTATTGAGAATCTGGCTGGAATTCGTTTGCATTAGATGTTCTAGGAAGTATGTGACTGTACTTAACCCACAAGGTGCACAGAGAAGGTTAAGTCCAATGCTCCTTATTCATTACTTTTTTTTCCCAGTACATTTTATTTTTAGTTAACTTGTGGTTACAGAATGTTCAGAAACCTTATTACATTTTTTTGTAGCCCCCACATTTGGTTATGCGATCTCATACTGTCATGCAGGAGTCTCAAGCCACAGTTTGGATGGGGTCGAGACTGGGTAGGTGACCAGTTGGTTAAGTGCTTGCTGTGCAAGCATGAAGACCTAGTTTGGGTCCTCAGCATCTTGTGGATTACTTTTAACCCTGTTTTCTACAACATTCTGAGCAGATCACGTGTTACACCAAAACAGCTTCCAGTCACATATGAGAGGGTCCCTCCCAGTTTCCTCTACTCCCTCTGACCTCCACACTGCTAGCCCAATATCCTGCTAAAAGTAAGCGTGCATCCTTGTGTCAAGCGGCACAAGTCTGTGTTGTATTAACTTTTCCTGGGGAGATGGTGAACGTGTTAGGCTGTCACAACAAACCGAAGTCACCCCAAAACGGCAGTATCACTGCCAAGTCATCATGGGTGACAACCAGGCAAGAAGCTGCATCACTGAGTCCTTTTAGCTAAGTTTCCCCTTTTGACCTACTCCAATAATCTGTTATGACCACGCTGGGCTGGAGAGGGTAATGGCCTCTCTAGGGATCCTCCAAGAGAATGTCACAGCTCTACCACCATAGGCCTGCCTATCTGCTTTGTTGGTTGCTATGGTCACCTGGCTTAGTTACTCCTCCAAGATGATCACATTATGTACCCCTGGCTGGAGGCCTTTCTTACAAATAAGTCTGCCTGCATGCAGTCTGGACCCTTGGCTTCATGACTATCCTTTGAGTGGGGTAGCACTGAGGGATATTAATGAAGAGAACAGATGATGGGTGACTATCTAATCCAAGGTGTGGCTACCTGGTGAGGGAGGCACCAACCCCTGTGCTCCGGCTGTGCGTGGGGAGCTGGTCCCTAGAACCCTGGCTCCCTTGTCTGGTCATCAGCCTTCAGCCAAATACGGAGAGGGTCTGTGAGTGTTCTGAGTTGGGACTGCCTTATGCTCACTGTCAGAAGGCAGCAAAGCTTCGCCAGCCACAGGTCCTGATGAGCCCTGCATCAGAACTGTGATTGGCTAAGCTGAACAATGCCACTGTGATGTCGTCCCACGCCTGCTGTGAAATGTTAGACTCCTGAGGCCTGAGCCTCAGTGGAACTGCCGTCCAGACACAGATCATGGTGAGCCTTGCCTCTCTTTGGAATTGGCACCTAGTTCCACATACCTGCCCAGCTCTGGGAGAATTGGCCCTGCCTAACTCTTGGGAGGGTGGTAGATGACAGTTCCTTTATGGGATAAGGGAAACAACTCAGAAAGTTCTAGCTGGGTCTAATTTGGGGTCATCCCACTTCAACCAAAGGTAGGCGGTCTTAAGAGAATCAAACCCACAGTTTTTCCCTCCATCAAAGATCACTGAGGCTTCTTGCTGGGGATGGGGGATTGGAGGGGTGGTGAAAGCCTGGTCCCAGCCAAGCCCTAACACTGGCCTGGTCTTTGCAGAGTGGCGGATATGATCTCAACCTCTTTGCCAGCCCTCCAGACTGCAACTTCCTGTGCTCGGTCTGCCATGGGGTTCTCAAGAGGCCAATGAGGTTGCCATGCAGCCATATCTTCTGCAAAAAATGCATCCTCCAGTGGCTAAGCAGGTGCCACTGGGAAGCCAAGGGAGCTGGGAAGGCAGGGGTGAGAAGGGTGCACTCTTGTGGCCGAGAGCAAGATGTCAGATGCACACTTAATCGCAACAAAACTTTGCATCCAGGACTCTAAAGTGTGTGTGTGTGTGTGTGTGTGTGTGTGTGTGTACTCTCACTTCCTGGTGTCTGCAGTCCCAGCTCAGCCTCCCACCCAAGAATGTCCTGTAATAACCCCTTTGAACCTTCCTCCAACTAACTACTGGTGTCACCCTACAAAGGCTGTACTCTCCCCTTCACTTCCCACTTGTGCTTCCTTCCAGACAAAACACCTGTCCGTGCTGTAGAAAAGAGGTGAAAAGGAGAAAGATGGTCCAAGTGAATAAACTCCGGAAAACCATTGGCCGCCTCCAAGTCAAGGTAGTTCTGGGAATGTTCTCCAACCATCCTAGGGGAACTGGGGGGTAGGACAGCCAGAAGAGGGGAGGTGAAGAGAAGTCCATTGTCAAACTGCCCAAAGATCACAGACCCGGCGAGTTTTAAGTCGTGGTGCTACCACTTGCTCTGTGACTGGGGTGACTTAACCTTTCTGAACCCTGACTTTTAGTGTCTACTCTTCCTGAGACCAGGTTAAGCCCCTTAATTCAAGGAGATAGGAGGTTACTGGGTTCCCCGTTCTTGCTTGGCGACTGGGGACCCATGAAGCAACATCCAAGCTTGTTTGACACCCCGAGATCTTTCCCACCCACTCTCCAGTGCAAGAATGCTGAAGCTGGCTGCTTGGTGACCTGCCCCCTGGCTCATCGCAAGGGGCACCAGGACTCGTGCCCGTTTGAACTGATGACCTGCCCCAACGAGGGCTGCAATGCGCGGGTGTTGCGCGGGGTTCTGGCGGAGCACCGCCAGCACTGCCAACAAGATGGGGAGCAGCGCTGCCCCCTAGGCTGCGGAACCATAGTGGCTCCGGCGGAACGTGCACAGCACAACTGTTACCGCGAGCTGCGCAACGCTTGGACCCAGCGCCAGGAGCGCAGCCGGAGCCTGCTGCTGAGCGTGCTGGGCCGTGTGCGCAGAGTGCACCGCGCCACCAACCTCATCCGCCGGCAGCTGGCCCAGCTGGGCAATTTTCTAGAGGATGACGCCCTGCTCCTGGGAATCCATGAGCAGGAAGCCGAGACCACCCCTGAGGTTGAGGTGTGGGAGGCACAGGGCCAAGATGTCTTATAAATAGACGGGTTAAATAAACGCGGAGCCCAGGCTTGGCCCACATCACTACCTCTGGTCTCCTGTCTCTGCACCCTGTTGCTCCTGCTCACACCACCCCTGGTCTTTCTCCCCGGGGAACAGTTCTGTGGGTGGGACTCCTGAGTTCTTTAATGCCAGACTTTGCCACTGGGTAAGTCCTCGCCCTGAAACCTTCTCTCTCCCTGAACTCCCTGAAGACCCTCCTAGCCCTTAATCGACCATCTTCACAGCTGGTCATACAAACTCAAAACCTCGGCAGAGAAACCTTGTCCTTTTGCCTTCAAAGTCTCTTCTGTGCCCCTGCAGCCATGTTGTGTGTGTGTGAGGGGAGGGTTACCCTTAACCTGAAGCTCCATCCCCAGAAAACTCCAGGGTTTCCCAAATTCATTCTCTTGGGGGCTGCCTTTTCTATGAAGGAGTTCCCACTACCCCTTTTAAAACTGTCCCTCCCAGGGTGGTGAAATTGATCAGTGGGTAAGATGCTTGTTCCTAAACCTAGCGACTTAAGTTCCAGCCCCAGAAAAACCCACATGATGCATATGTGCCCCCATCAAATAAATAAAAAATAAAATTTCCCCACTTGCCCTTGGCTAATAATGTACATTGTCACATAACCTATCCTTTAGTGTGGTTTTGTCCCTGCCTATCTAGTTGCCCTCACCCTGGGTCCATTGAGAAACAAGCTATGCAAGAACAGGATTTAAAAAAAAAGAACAGCTTCTCTCCCACCCCCAAGGCACTGCCTCATGCACAGAAGATATTCACCAATACTTGAGTAACTGTGGAGTTACCTGATCTATCACAGGACACTGTAACCCTTACACGTGACATGTTCACAATTTGTCTGGCTTTACCCAAGCACTGACCACGCCTGCTGTGAAGGCCAGGGGCAACCAATTCCAAATGCCTTTTGAAACTCACAAGAAAAGGTAATGCAGAAGCAGGGTGTGTGATACACATGGGAGGAAGCTGAGAGAGGAAGATGGTTGTTGGTAGCCAACTTAGACTACACAGCCTGGGCTACACAGTGTTCCAGGGTGGATCTCTCCTTGCTGTTGCATCTGAGTCGCCAGATGATGCAAGAATACTCTTCCCTCTGTTGGGCAAATATCCCTTCTGGGTTACCAAATGTTGCAGGGTCCCTGTTCCCGGCCAAATGTGGGAACGATTGTCCCATGTTGCAGGGTTCTTGTGTTCGGAGTCTAAGATTGAAACCAGAACACGGTGTAGAGGATTAAGGTAGAGCTTATTAGAAGAAAGGCTGGAATTCATGGACTGCAGACGTGGAGTGCCAGGAGGGGCTGGGGTGCCCCGAGAACTCCTGGACTGCAGGCATGGAATCCACGAAGGGCAAGGAGCAAGGAACAAGAAACTCCTGGCACAGAAACCGAAGGTCGCTCATCTCATGGGCCAGCTCCCGTGAGTGCCCACCCCAGCTGATCCCAGGGAAGGCTGGAATCAAGTTGTTAGTTGAATTTGGAAGGCGCATCTCCATAATCCCTTCCTGGGGAAGCTGGCCGCCTTTGGGAGGATTGGACTCAGTTCCTCGCAGGGGAGTTCCTTCGGGGTGATCTCAGCAGTGGGGGATGACCTTCCGGAATTTCAAAGACCTTTCGAGGAGGCCCAGTACAGCTGCTCTTAATCCCGCCTTAATAGCAAGCCTCCCCCCCAACTCCCGCCTAAAACTAGTTAGAAAATATAAACACTTTTCCATAAACAATAAATAGCAAATTTTTTTTGAAAAAAGCCATAATAATAATAAACTGAGACACAGGTCCTGCCAGACTCCAATGAGGGAATCTCTGCCTAGGTCTATCCCTAGAAACTGCAGCCACTGCCCGAAGTAAAGATGGCGCCGGGCCTAGGTCTATCCCTAGAAGCAGCAGTCACTGCCCTCAGTAAAGATGGCCCTGGGCGCGCCTCTGAGAGCGGCAGGCGGGCGCGGCTTGACGTCATCACACCGCGCCGGGGACAGACCGCAGGCTCCGCTGGGTCTCACGCGGTGGCATCCGCGGCCCCCGGAGCGGCGGGACATGGCCGAGACCGCGGCGGGATTGGGCCGCTTCAAGGCTAAGTGAGTCCGGAACTGCGGGCGCCACTGGCGGAAGGGGCCGGTTGCGCTGCTGGAGGAAGTGGGGCGCGCGAGGACCGGGCCTCCGTGTGGGTCTGGGGAAGCCCCGGGCTGGAGCGTGGCCCGGCTGCGGGGTTAGAAGCCGCGCGGGTTGTTAGAGGCCTAGACGAAGCCCGGCCGGCAAGCGCCCGCGCCAGAGCAGAAAGTCAGTCGTAGGGGCGCAGGACGGAACGAGCACAGTCCCGGGTGGCGGCAACCCCGGGAGTTCTGCGTGCTGCTGCTGGTGGAGCAGTCGGGAGGTGGGGCCGGAGGTTGGTCCGCAGGGACCGAAGGAGCCCCAGGGCCTGTGCGCACTTAGCCCCTCGGGAGAGCGAGTGCTGGACTTAAGAGCAGAGAGCCCCCGGCGTCCTGTCGTCTGCAGAAAAGTCGTCCTCACCCGCCTCTGGGCGTGGGTTATAAGCACTGGCACAGTGGTGCCTCGGTGCCGACAGCATCTGTGTCGGAGGGTTGACTGGGTGCAGAACATGGGGGTCTGGCCTCATCTTGGCTGGCCACTTCCAAAGAATGGAGCACCCCAGCCAGTGGGAGCTGAGAGGAGAGATGCAGACTGCGTGCAGCGAGGGCAGGAGATCTGTCCCGGGGGATTGGGCCAGGAGCAATCGTGCTGCAGTAGTGTCATAAGAGGGGAGGAAGGTGGTTGGAGCCCTTCTGGACAAGTCTTAGAGGTGTGTAAGGAGAGGGGAAGCTTTGAGCGCTTGTTGACACCCAGAATGTACTGGACAGTAGAGATGAAAGGTGGGCAAAGCACCCAGTGAGGAGGCTGAGTGACCACCCGGGAAACTGCAGTTTCCTGTACCAAGGGAAGTGGAGATGCGTCAGAAGGACAGCATGAGCCAGGTCATAGAAATAGCAGCTGGTGGGTGAGCAGGATGAAAGGAACCAGGCGGAGGAAGGGAAGACCCTCACCAGGAGGATGGTTCCCAAGGCTCTAAGCCTGATCCCCAGCCAGCAGGGAACCCACAAAGCTCCTGATCTGGAGATTGGGCTGTTGCACTGCGTTTGCCTGATTTGGACCCACATCTTTATGATGCATGACCTCATGAGATTCCCCAAGATTTGCAGACCTGTGGCTCTCAGCGTCCATAATGTGGAGGCCACAGCACCTCTGCACAGAACGGTTAAGCATCCTCTGGGCCCCTAGTGCTGCCCGGGCACTATCCCAGATCAGCCAGGGCCTGGTTGAATTCACCTCTGGGCAAACACCGAGCACAGTACTGGGCAGTAGATGATGATCGCTTGGTGTCTGTTGTCTTTCCAGCTATGCTGTGGAGCGAAAGATCGAGCCTTTCTACAAGGGAGGGAAAGCGCAGGTACCATCCATCCCCAGGGACAATCAGGTGAGGAGATAGGGGTGCAAAATGTTACCTTGGCTGACAGCCTTTTGTTCCCAGCTGAACCAAAGTGGCCAGTACCTCTTTTGCGTATGTGGCACCAAAATCAACATCCTAGATGTGGCTTCAGGGGCTTTGCTAAGGAGTCTGGAGCAGGTGAGCACAGGGCAGGCTGGGTCAGGGCTATGGGGAGGGCAGCGTGTTCTCTTGGTGCTCTGTGCTGCCTCTCTGCCTGCAGGAGGACCAAGAAGACATCACCACCTTTGATCTCAGTCCTGATGATGAGGTATGGGGGCAGATGAGCTCTGGTACCTTCCTCGCACTCTGAGTTGGCACTGATGCCTCACCAGCTGACCCGCACCTCCCCCAGGTACTGGTGACAGCCAGCCGGGCACTGCTTCTGGCTCAGTGGTCCTGGCGAGAGGGCAGTGTCACCCGCCAGTGGAAGGCGATACACACAGCTCCCGTGGCCACCATGGCGTTTGACCCCACCTCTACATTGCTAGCCACAGGTAGGTCCCAGGCGGGTGGGCTAGAAGACGCAGGATCAGGGACTTCAAACTCCTCACCTCAACCACATTCCCCCAGGCGGCTGTGACGGGGCTGTGCGAGTCTGGGACATTGTGCGGCACTATGGGACACACCACTTCCGGGGCTCGCCTGGCGTCGTGCAGTGAGTAGTGCTGGCTGGGTGGGAGAGGCCGCACCCTTGGACACAGCTCACTGTCCGCCTGCCTGCAGCTTGGTGGCCTTCCATCCGGACGCCGCTCGCCTCCTGCTGTTCTCCTCAGCAGCGGATGCCGCCATCCGTGTGTGGTCACTGCAGGACCGCTCATGCCTGGCCGTGCTGACTGCGCACTACAGTGCCGTGACCTCCTTGTCCTTTAGTGCTGATGGCTGCAGCATGCTCAGGTCAGTAGCTGGCTACATGAGGCTTAGGAGGAAGGGGTGCGGAGCCCAAGTCTGCAGGACTGAGGGAGCCTTTTCTCTTCAGCTCTGGCCGTGACAAGATCTGCGTGGTCTGGGACCTTCAGAGCTGCCAGGCCACCAGGACTGTGCCAGTGTTTGAGGTGGGTGCGCCTGCTGGCTATGGCCAGGGAGTCAGGGTGGGGGGCACAGCCGTGTAGCCCTTGACTCTACTCATCCATAGAGCGTGGAAGCTGCCGTACTGCTGCCCGAGGAGCCCGCGCCTGCTTTGCGTGTGAAGGATTCAGGCCTCCATTTCTTAACGGCTGGTGACCAAGGTGTGTGGGGCTGGCCACAGGCTGGCCATGGGGCCAGGAAGAGCCCTGGACCTAAGCCCCAGCAGCTTTCGTGTGCACACAGGGATCCTCCGAGTGTGGGAGGCAACTTCAGGACAGTGTGTGTACGCCCAGCCACAACCGCCAGGCCCAGGGCAGGCGCTGACCCACTGTGCCCTGGCCTGCACTGCCAGGCTGCTCCTGAGCATCACTGCCGACCACAACCTGCTGCTCTACGAGACACATTCCCTACAGCTGCAGAAGCAGGTGAGCCCCTGCTTCTCGCCGGCTCAGGACTCGGTCCCCACCGCTCCACCCACAGGGTCCTAGCTTGTATTCTTCCTTCTCCCCACAGTTTGCTGGCTACAGTGAGGAGGTGCTGGACGTCCGGTTCCTCGGGCCAAAAGACTCTCATGTCGTCGTGGCCTCCAACAGTCCCTGTCTGAAGGTGTTTGACCTGCAGACATCCGCCTGCCAGATCCTGCATGGCCACACAGGCAGGTCGACGTCCCTGGGGCCTCAGGCTGGGTTGGCAGTACCCCCTTCCGAGGACCTGACCAATCTCCCTTCCCCTCCAGACATCGTCCTGGCCCTGGATGTATTCCGGAAGGGGTGGCTCTTTGCTAGCTGTGCCAAGGTAAGGTGAAGCCCCTGAGAGGCGTGGTAGTGCATCTCAGGCCTCAGGCCAGGGAAGTAAGGTGCTGGGACCATGGCCCACTGTCTCTTCAACCCTGCCTGTCCCCAGGATCAGAGCATCCGCGTCTGGAGGATGAACAAGGCCGGCCAGGTTGCCTGCGTGGCTCAAGGCTCCGGACACACACACAGTGTGGGCACGATCTGCTGCTCTAGGTAGTGGTCAGGACTGGACCTGGGGGAGCCCCCGAAGCAGAGGCAGTTGGGGGAGATGTAACTGCACTTTGAGGCTCCAGCGAGGATTGTGAAACAGACCAGGCCCAGGGAGCCCCAGGTGCCACGGGCGGGGTTCTTGCAGGAAGAGAAGGGCATCCTTATAGAGAGAAGGACACTAAAGAAGGTCCTGGTGGAGAAAGTGAGCCGTGTTGAGTCCATTTTCTGGGTGTTGGTGGCACTGAGAGTGGGGACAGAGGCAGAAGTGTGTGATGCAGGCCTGCCTGAGTTCTAGAACAGTCCTGCTAGTTCAGAGCTTGGTCCGCTGCAGACAGCCCCTGGCCTCAACAGTGCCTGCCTCGCCCCGTTGGCTGCAGGTTAAAGGAGTCCTTCCTGGTGACAGGCAGCCAGGACTGCACCGTGAAGCTGTGGCCTGTCCCAGAAGCCGTGCTGGCCAAGAGCACGGCCGTGGGTGGCGATCCTGTCCTCCTGCAGGCCCAGACCACCCAACGTTGCCACGACAAGGTGACCTCACGTGATCTCTGGGATGGGGTAGGGCTAAGCCTTAATGGACACAGGCTCTTAAATTTTGCCCCATCACCAGGACATCAACAGTGTGGCTGTGTCCCCCAATGACAAGTTGCTGGCCACAGGCTCACAGGACCGCACAGCCAAGCTCTGGGCCCTGCCACAGTGCCAGCTGCTGGGCGTTTTCTCAGGCCACCGACGTGGCCTCTGGAATGTTCAGTTCTCACCCATGGACCAGGTGCTGGCCACAGCCTCGGCTGATGGTACCATCAAGCTCTGGGCGCTGCAGGACTTCAGCTGTCTTAAGGTGAGCCGTGTGGCAACCTGCAGGGCTCCTCTCTGGCGCCACGCACACCCACACCCTTCCCCACCTCCCTGCAGACATTTGAAGGGCACGACGCTTCTGTGCTGAAGGTGGCCTTCGTGAGCCGCGGGTCACAGCTGCTGTCCAGGTGAGGCGGTGGGCTGGGGCTGGGCTGCAAGGTGGGGGACAGACCTTCCCACTGAGCCGCTCCCACCCACTCCACCCCAGTGGCTCTGACGGGCTCCTGAAGCTGTGGACCATCAAGAGCAACGAGTGTGTGCGGACCCTGGATGCCCATGAGGACAAGATCTGGGGGCTACACTGCAGCCGAACGGACGACTGTGCCCTCACTGGTGGCAGTGACTCCCGAGTCATCCTCTGGAAGGTTATGACCCATGGGGTAGGACGGGCACAGGAGGTATGGCAACCAGTGTGGCTATGGGGCTGACGGGGGTCTGATTCCAGGATGTGACGGAGGCTGAGCAGGCGGAAGAGCAGGCCAAGCGTGAAGAGCAGGTGGTCAAGTAAGCCTGGGCTCAGCAGTGCCCCCCGCAGGTCCTCGCCCCCAGGCCTGCATGCCTGATGTGTGGGAGGTAGGCCGGGGTGCTGGGGAGGGGCTCCCAATCCAGTCGGGCCTCCAAGTGTTCCCGTCCTTCCCGCTCTCCCCGACAGGCAGCAAGAGCTGGACAACCTGCTTCATGAGAAGCGGTACCTGCGGGCTCTGGGCCTGGCCATCTCCTTGGATCGCCCCCATACTGTGCTGACAGTTATCCAAGGTTAGCGCCTGCCTAGAGCAAGCTGGGGCTGGGGAAAGCGCTGGGGTTGGGGAAGGCCCTGTGGTGGTCGTTGAACCCTTCTCAGATCCAGACTTGTCCCCCACAGCCATCCAGAGAGACCCCGAGGCCTGTGGGAAGCTAGAAGCCACCATTCTCCAACTGCGGCGAGACCAGAAGGGTACCAGCGGGCAGGAGGGCCAGCAGGGAACAGACAGCCTGGCAGAGGAGGGCAGGGTGGGGTGGCCCAGTAGACAGCAGACCGTCCCTGTCGTTCACAGAGGCCCTGCTGCGCTTCTGTGTCACATGGAATACCAACTCCCGGCATTGCCACGAGGCCCAGGCCATACTGGGCGTGCTGCTGCGGTATGAGGCCCCTGAGGAGCTGCTGGCCTATGGCGGCGTGCGGGCTGCACTGGAAGCCCTGCTGCCCTATACTGGTGAGTGGGCGTGGTCCTGGCCAGGGAGCAACCTGGTAGGTACCCAGACCCCTGACAACTGTCTTCCTCTAGAGCGGCACTTTCATCGGCTTAGCCGGACACTGCAGGCAGCTGCCTTCTTGGACTTCCTGTGGCACAACATGAAGTTATCCCCTCTCCCCAGCGCTCCCTCAACCCTGCAAGACACATAAAGTTGCACTTTTCTACCTTGGCTCCTTGTGTGGTGTGCGCGCGAGCCCTCTCCCCATCCTACACTGCGGCTGAAACGCACACCTGCCCACCTGGCAGGGGTCTTTGAGGGTTTACCTTCCACACAGACTGGGTGAAGCCATTCAAGTTTTACTTAGAGGAAATGGGAAGTCGTCACCTGCCAGCCGACCCCGGATCCATACCCACGTTCACCCGCAGACCTGGGGGTGGTGCCATCACCACCTTGGTCTGAGCGTCTGCTCTCCTGTGGTGGGGTTAACAGTGCAACCTCCCCTCGGGGCTATATACCCCCTTAAGGAGGGCTGGGGGCCCCTTGGTACTGCCGCAGCGCCCTGCGGGTGATGGTACAGCAGCGGCTCTGGATGGCACTTGGGCAGGGCCGGGATGGCGTTGCTGGGAGAGTGACCCTGGCCTGGGCCATCCTGTTCTCCCCACGGCTGCCAAGGATCCCTGGTCCACTGAGGAGTGAGCCCAGCCCTTCGCGCTGCAGTAGCACTGCAGGAAGCAGGCCCACGCGGCCATTGTACCTGCAAAGAAGGCGCAGTAGTGAAGTGTTTGCCTGTGGATTCCATGCCACCCAGTAGTGAAGTGTTTGCCTGTGGATTCCGTGCCACCCAGCCGCAGTCCGGCCCATACCTGCACAGCCACCAGCCGCGGTCTGAAGTTTCCAGTACACGCACTCTCGCCCCCACTGGCACTGAGAGCTCGTCAGTGCGGCTCCCCTCATAGGCACAGGTAGCGCAAAACTGGGTCCCTGCAAGTGGTCATATATCACTAGAGTTGCAAAAAGCCTCTGAAACCCATGTAGACTCTTCCCAAGCTGTGGGCACCGGGCATGCACCCAGAGTCCCTGTCATTGCCTCCCTTGTGAGCTTGGACGCAGTCCTGCCATGGGTCCATCCACAGTGTGGGCTTGGGGCAGAGGAGCGGCTCATACCGATACCCGGCAGAGCCTCGCTGGACGCCTGGCCCTGGTCTGGCGCCTTCTCCAAGTAGGGAGCTGGAAACCAGGCTGTCTGCTGGTCTTGGTTTGCCACCAGCCACCAGCCTGGTTAAGAGGCAGGGAAGGGGCTCAGATGTAAAGCCTGCATCCCTTCTGAGCAGAAGGCACGTCTCTGGAGTCCTGTCCCATGTCCCTACCGGAGGGGTGTTGCAGAAGCACATCTAGGCTTTCCTGAGCCTGTACGTGGAAGGGCCTGTTTCGGGTGTCCTGGGTGTGAAAGGGCTGTAAGCAGCGCATGCTCCGAGTCTGCAGGCTGTGGGTGGCAGAGCTGCCCGAGGGTTGGGATAAGGGCTCCTTCCGGGCAGGCAGGATCACCACGCTGGGAAGGGAAGCCCACACAGGTGAAAGGGTGACAAGGACAGGAATGCTCCCCGCCCCACATGCGCACAGTCAGCCCAGCCATCCATCTGCCTTGGGGTTGGGAGTCGGGTGTGTGCCAGGCACCTCCCAGGAGGCAGCTCGGGCTCCAGGTCCAGGACTTGTGATGCGAAGAAGTCTGTTAGGGCAGCGCTCCTAGACACGCGCTCCGAGCTTGCCAGCAGCGCCTGTACGTAGGTGTCCAGGAGCCGCAAGCGTGCAAGGCCAAGACCAGTGCGCCCCCTGCGCCCCAGCAATGGGACATCTGCAAGGGCACACAGGACACATGCACTGTGGGACCCCATGCCCCCCACCACATTTTGCCCGTCCCCCACCCACTCCTTCAGGCCTGACCAGGAAGCTTGGGGAGCACCCTGTCGGATCTCTTCAGCAGGCCTGCCTCCACCGGGAAGGTCTCCTTCAGGATCTTCTAGGGGAGAAGTTAGCAGTCAGTCTCTGAGACCCCTGAGAATTCCCAAAGAGGGGGGAGAATGCCTGGAGGGGGTCTTACAGGCAGAAAAGGAGGTCCTGAGAGGTTCAGTCATGGACCAAGAAACCACTAGTTTGGATGAGCAGGGCACCTTGCCGGGTAAACCCCGTCACTTACCTGGAGCTGCCTGAACTCATCCCAGCTCCTGCGGACAAACGTGTCGCTGTCGTCTGACCACAGCACAGAAAAGGTGAACGTCTGCATGAGGGAAGGTTAGGGGTGACTTCCTGAGACCGTGGGGTGCCCTTCTGCCTTCTTGGGAACCATAGGGGGGCTCGCGTGGCTGGTGTACCTGGAGTCGCTCCATCTGCACCAAGGCCACGGCCCGAACAGACACGGGATGTCGGGCACCTGCCATGACTGTGGCCTTCCTTGTTCTGCCTTGCGGTGGGAAGTCCAGCAGCCTCCCCACCCTGGAGGGGAGCTCTGGGCAGCTGGAAGAAACGGGATGGAATTCCCCGAGGCTGCTTTGAGCTGTGTCCCTGCCTAGCAGTCACACCCCTGGGAACTTCTGTTTCCTGGTTTTCTTGAAAAATCTAAGGGGGCTGCTACAGGAGCTGTGCTGGGGGGTGCCCAAGTGCGGGCTAGCTGCCTTAAAGCATGTAGGGCTGCTCCACTCCCACTGTGGGAAGAAAGCAGGCTCATCCATCAAAGTGCCCCTCTAGGCCCCCTCACTCCGCCCTGCTGCACCTTCCAGGGTGTGTCTAGCACCTGCTCCTAATCTGTGGGTTTTCTCACTGACCACCTCTTCATTTCAGTCCTAATGTGGAGGAAGAGTCTTTCGATATCCCCAAGCGACAGGGCAAGGAAATCTGGTAGTAATTCCTGGGAGCTTTTCCTGGGAGATGGGGCTGAGAGAAGCACCTTCACTCTCCCTCTAGAGGTTTCCTGGGAAAGACAAAGGGCGGGAGAAACGGCCCATTTTTTTGGTCACTGGCACTTGAGGTTGGGGCTATAGTCACGAGATCTATTTTAAGATGCATTTTTGTAACCTCAGGTCAGTAGTGCTAGCCCCCTCCCCCCCAAAAAAAATTCAGCCTGGTGCCCCACCCTTTCTGACCTTCCTGATTATAGGAGAATTTCCAGAACCAACCTTGCTGCCCTGCAGTTCTTCCTGGTGCTGGAGCCACCTGTCTGAGGATTCTCCAACTCCAGGTCCCCTGGGGAGTTCAGCTTCTCAGGTGTCCCTTCAGGAAGCTAGCTTAGCCTCAACAAAAGGCCTTTGTATGACTGTCCCATCAGCGGGTTCTTTAAAGTTCTCCAAGTTTTTGTAGTCTTGGCCCAGGAAATTAATAACTGACGACACAGGAGACTAACAGCTCCTACCTCCCCCTCAACATCAACAGAAACCTCTAAATGTTCCCCTTTGTTGGGGTGCAGCTCAGCATGACTACCGTCTATCTTGTCTGCCATTAATCCTAGACACATGACGTGGGGAAACAGTCTTTTGGTTGTCCTGTCTGGGGTGCCAAATGATGCAGGGATACGAAACGACCGTCTCAACGTTGTAGGGTTCTTGTGTTCCGGAGTCAAAGATTGAAACCAGAACACATGTTGAGTATTAAGGTAGAGTTTATTAGAGGAGAGAAAGGTTGGAACTCATGGACTCCAGACGTGGAGTGCCATGAGGAGCTAGGACACTGGAGAACTCATGGAGCCTAGGCATGGAATCCACGAGGAGCAAGGAACTCATCATGAGAAACAGGCACAAAACAGAACCCATGGCACTAATGCCATGAGGAGCTAGGGTGCCAAACACCTGAGAAGCAGGCAGCTGGAAAAAAACCTATGGCACTAGAGGGCCATGAGGGGCTGGGGAGCCAAAGATGGCTGCCAGGGCCAGACATATTTATACACCTAGACAAGCCCGGGAAACTGGCTTTTTCTCATTGGTTAAATTAACTCCCATTGGGGCCCAACCCAGTTCTTGAGCCCATGTGGCCTAGAGGTCAAGTTGTTTGACATGAAGAGCTCATAATCCCTTCATAGGGAACTTGGCCATCTTATCTCTAGGAGGATTGGATTTGGTTCCTCAGCAGGGGTGCTCCTTCAGGGTGATTCAGCAGTGGGGAATGACCCAGGAATCCAAAGACCTTCAAAGACCTTGAGAGACCTATCCCGCATAGCTGCTCTAATCCTGCCTTATATCCCATCTTGTGTAAGGCAATCATAGAGTGTTGCCTGCCATGCACGATACTAGGTGAGTGTTTCGTATGTGTGTGTTCTCTTGGTACAATCCATCCTGGGGTCAAGGCTGGCCTTGAATGTGCTGCAATCCTTCTGCCTCAGCGTCCCAGGTCTTTTTGTACCTTCCACCTGCTGACCCATCTCCAGGTAATTGGCTGCGGGGATCCCCTTTGTCTATCTTCTTGTTACCTAAAAATGAATACACCTCCATCTGAAATTTGTCCACCTGTTTTTTTTTTTAATTATCTTTTAAAAATATTTTTGTTGGGCTGGAGAGATGGCTCAGGAGTTAAGATTCTGCCTCACAAGCAGAAGTTCCTGAGTTCAGATTCCAGATCCCATGTAAAACACCAGGTGGAAATGACAGCGGGCTGCACTTCCAGCCCTGGTGGGCAGAGTCTGGGAAATCCCAGAGCAATGCAAAAAAGAAGGTAGAAGTAATCTAGGATGACTCCCAAAGTCATTCTGTGCCCTCTGACATACACATACACACGTAAAGAAATAAAAATTAAAAAAATATTTTTGTTTATGAGAAGAAGGAGAGCATGGTGAAGTCAGAGGGAAAGTAAATTAGTTCTCTTCTTGTACCAAATAGGCTTCCAGGGATTGAACTCAAGTTCCCAGGTTTGCAAGCATGCGCCTCACCTGGTGAGCTATCTGGTCAACCCTGTCCACCTCCTCTTACCTTGTCCTATTATTTAAAAATGGTTTCAGCAGTCCAGGTTAGCTTTAAACTCCATATGTAGCCGATGGTGACCTTGAACTTCTTTTGCAGAAAATATTTTTAATTTTTTTAATACTACTAATAACATTTTATTAAAGAGACAGAGCACAGCAGGGGCCATGTGGAGGCCAAAGGATGACTCCGAAGTCTTTTTTCTCCATCAGGCGGGTTCTGGGGAATCAAAGTCAGGTCTCCAGGGTTTTGAGCAGGTATTTGACCCAGTGAGCAGGCCCAACCTTGAATTCTGACCTCTATCTCCCTAGTGCTAGGATTGTAGGCTAGCCACCTGCCTCTTTAGTCAAATCTTGGCACCTTCCATCTTCTGCCTTTAGTGATTGGTTCTTACTGGCTTTTCTCAGAAGTACTGGAAGCCAGAGCAGCTGGAGAGGAGCTAGATGCCAACTGCCATGAACCCAGAGGGCTGGAGAGCTCCTTTATGAGCCCAGGGTCCTGATCTCCGCCACCTGTGGCTCTGGACCACACCTCCACCTGTCGCCCTACAATCCTCCTCTTAATGGACCTTCTGTTTCTGCAAGATGCTAAGACCCTCTCACCTTGAACCTGACCTTGAAGGCTTTTGGACCCTTTCCTCAATCCACAGGCCTGTGGCCAAGGGTCTCCCTTGAGTATCCCCACACCAGTGCATGGCTCTCATCAGTCTGTCGATAAACATTAGTGTGACTCTGGGTTTTTCCTGACTTGACCACTTTGGACTCCAGGCTAAGCAAGTCAGAGATGAGAGTCTTGTTCTTTGTTTTGCCCAGTGGCTGAAACCGCGTTGGATCAGAGCGCCTCTGCACAAACCTTTTCTGATTGAACGAATGGACTTATGGACGGCAAGGGAAGGAATACATGTCCCCAGGGACCGCCCAGGCCCTTAAGCTCCCCACTGGGCAGGAGGTTCAGAAATCCACCGGCATCCTCACCTATCCAGTGGGCTAGCCTGGGCTACATGAGAACCTGGCACACAAAAAAACCAAACTAAGAAAAAGCACTTCCAGAAGGGGGCTTAATAAACCTTTTGATTGGGCCTGTCCCGCCCTGCGCTGCCAGGGCCCCGTTGCCAGGGCTCGGCCCCGGCTCGGTCACCCCGGGGCCCTGCGTGTTCGGGTCTTTGTGAGGCCTCGCCGCGCGCCCGCGTTGCCAAGGAACCCGCTTGCGTGCAGCACACGTGTGCTCCCGTTTAAGTGCGCCGAACCTGAGCGGCTGGAACGCGGTCGGAGCAAAGTTATGGGGGCGACGAGAGAAGCATCTCAGACCTCGCCTCAGACTCAGTCCCAGTCCGAGTCCTCCAAGCGGCCGGGGCGCACCTTCCACAACACGCTGCTGTTCTACTGGAGGAAGCCCGAGCCCCGCCATGGACCGTGCACGGCGGGCCCGCGGCGGACAACGAGGCGCGAGGCGACCCGTGCGGCCCGATCCTCGGCCCCCCTTGCCGCCGCGGCCCGAGCCACCCGCGCCGCCTCCGCTCAGGCCGCGGCCTCCGACCCCGCCTCCTCCCGGGCCTCCGCCGCGGCCCCCGGCCCCGCCCCGCCGCCAGGACCCGCCCCCGGGCCCGCCCCCGGCCCCGGCGTGAGTCCGGCCCGCGCGCGCGGCCTGGGCTCCTGCAGCCGCGCGCTGGCGGCGGCGTGCGCGCTCGCCTGGCCCGCCTGCTGGAGGCCGTGGTGGCCCAGCAGGCTGCGCGCCCGCAGGATGGCGACGCCGGGCGAGCCCGCGCGCTTCTCCCGCGGCGGCTTCTTCTCCTTCCTGCCGGGCGGTGGGCGCTCCGAGGCGACGGACGATCAGGCGACGGACGCGCGGGGCCGCGGCGCGGGGCGCAGGGACGCTGCGGTCTCGGCGTCGCCGGGCATGGAGTCCGGGAAGCGGTCCTGCCGGGCCTGCGTAGACTTCAAGTCGTGGATGCGGACGCAGCAGAAGGTGCGGATCCGACGCAACCCTCGCCTGACTCCCGTCCCCGGACCTCCGCCCCACACCTTGTTCGCCGTTACCGGGACAGCCCTGCTCTAGGCCAGGCCCCGGGCTTGGCCGTGCCTAAACCTGCCCAACCCGTTCCCCGCAGTTCCGTTAAGCCCGAACTTTGATCTTTCAGCCGACAGGCCGGTCGCATTGACTTAGTGGAGTGCCATCTAGGGCCGAAAAGGGGAGCGCTTGTTCTTGCGTGGTGCCGGGGTTCAGACCCCAAACTTCTCTCGTGCAACGCAAGCGCTCTGCCACTGGGCTGCCAGGCTTCTGGTTGGTGGAGAGTTGAACTGATTCTTGTCGGCCTGCTTTTACAGAAGGACAAGTTTAGGGAGGATTGCCCACAGGATCGCGAGGAGCTGGGTCGACACACCTGGACGTTCCTTCACACCCTGGCTGCCTACTACCCCGAACTGCCCACCCCGGAACAGCAGCAAGACATGGCCCAGTTCATACGTATATTTTCCAAGTTTTATCCGTGTGATGAGTGTGCGGAAGACATAAGGAGGAGGTAAGCTGCCCCTACACCCCCACGGGCACGATCCCGGAAGAGGGCCCGGCTGATGTCACAGTGTCCTAGACAGAGAAATTCGGAAGCTTGAAAAGTTGCTAGGGGAGGTGCCACGGAAAGGAACAAGGAACATCGTGGCTCTCGGGCGCCGCCTTTCACCCCTCCCCCGTCAAAGGCCATGCTGTGGAGATGAGTCTCTTAGGAAAGCTCTCTCCTTGTGAGCCCGCCAATTGGCTATGACTCCACATTGGTGCTGGGTTACTGCCTTTAAGCACATGGAAACCATCTGGTTTCGCTCCCCATCTTTTTACCGAGCCATCCAAGTCTAGAGATGTAGTACAGTCTCGCTAACCTTGAAAGCTTGTCTCACTGACTAGAAAGCTCTCTGGCCAGACAGGGCCTAAGCAGTTATGAGTTTGTGCCCAGGCCCCCCCCCTCCCCGCTGCCTGGGGTTCCGAGATCTGGGTGAGGCTTCTCGATTGTTTATGCGTTGTAGAGCGGCCTGCTTTGTCTTGCCCTGGGCTCTTGTCAGGACAAGTGGATGTGTCTCCCAAGCCCGGTGTAAAACCCAGAGTCAACCGCTGGTCTAGCGGTCCATCGCTTGTGGCGCGAGGACATGCTCCTGGGTAGAGAAGAGGGTTGCCCCAGCTCGCCGCCTCCCTCCTCCTGTGCTCTCCTCACACAGGATAGCCAAGAACCAGCCGGACACGAGCACTCGAGCATCCTTCACCCTCTGGCTGTGCCACCTGCACAACGAGGTGAACCGCAAGCTGGGCAAGCCCGTCTTTGACTGTTCAAAAGTGGACGAGCGTTGGCGGGACGGCTGGAAAGATGGCTCCTGTGACTAGTGGGTGGCCAGCCAGAGTACGTGGGCGGCCAGCTGGCGTCCATGGGCATCTGCAGAAGAGACAGGTTGCTGATTAAAGTGCGTTGGACCCATAGCTTGTCTCAGTTGGGTAGTTCCCGTGGGGATCTTCTCCTCAGGTTTAGAGTTACAAGTCGAGACGCCCACCGAAGATGCACCCTCCTGGCCTCCCTCAGCTTGAGGCCCCAACAGGACTGAAGGTGAGGGTGGCTGGTGTAGCCACTACCATTCACGATGCAGCCATCTCACCCTCTGGATGCCCCACTGGAAGGTGGGCAGGGGTGGGGCCCTTAGCTGCCTAGTGGGGTCATTGACACAGCTGTGGGCCAGCAGCAGAGTCGGGGGACCGGCAGATGTATGCTGTTTCCACTTCAGGATTGAGGCCTGGGGCTCAGCTCAGGGAAAGTTCTAGCAGGGTGTTTCAGTGAGGGTGTACACACCATGCTGCTACCCACTGCACGCCTGAAACACGGCCTTCTATAACTATGCCAGCCTGTCAGCAGAGAATACTGGGAAGGGCTTCCCAGCGTCCAAGACCAAAATAAAATGAAGTGACCGAGGGCCTGATTTCCATGTGCTTTGTGCTGGGATTGCAGTGATTGCTGGGCCTCCGCGGCTCTGCCCAGCCGGATCCTCTCTGAGGTCCTGCCAAGACACAGGACTAGGCAGTAGAGGCGGAAGCTCCCCAGGGAGGATGAGGATGCCAGGTGCATTGAAGGTGTGGTCAGAGAACTCCCAGGGTGAGACGTAAAGACTGGAGGACTGAGAGTGGAGACTGGCCGACGGAGTTGGCAACTGGAAGTCGCTACATATCCGTAAGATGCAAGAACGCTGAGTGAAGCGACGTGGACCCGGGTGTTGGGCTTCCCTGAATCACCTCAAGACTTGTCTCTCAGCAAGTATTCCAACCGAGAGGCAGCCCAGGTGTGGCAGGTGCTCCTGACTGTGATACAGCCCCTGTTCGTCCATCTGCAGTGTCTCAGCCTCTTCCTAGGCAAGGGCCAGCTTTGGGATGGCCTCCTTGTGCCGCAGTTGGAAGCAGCTGCTTTCTCACCTCAGAAGGTCCCTGCAGTGGTTTACCAAGAAACCAGGTGACACTGGTGCCAATCAGAGAAGCCGTTCCTGTCCTTGCCACTGGATGCTGGGTCAGTGCTCAAGCTGTGGCCAGCCAAGCACAAACTGAATTTGAGTTTGTGTTTCCTCTTTCCTAGCCTCATTTCCCCCTTTTCTGTAACCGACTGTTGCAGTCCGCCTGCATGGTTGCTGATAAATGACCATTAAACGGCTTAAGGGAACAAGGGATTTATTTTCTTACTGATAGTCCGGTTATAGTTCATAGTCCAGCTTGAGAAGAACAATCCTTACTTGCCAAACCAGCATGTCTGGCCAAGTGTACACAAGGATGCCAACTTCCTCAACCGGCTCTCAGTATTTTATTTATCTGTCCTACCCACCATAGGCTGGGGCTTCTCCATCAGCTAGACAATCTCCTACAGGTTTGCTCTGGGCCTAACTCAATCACTAATTCTCCACAAATGTGCCCAGAGCTCAAACTCTCAATTGTCAGGTTGACCCCTGTGCCTGACTAGGACACTGATGTCCTTGGAAATCCTTCTCACCCCCTAAGACCAAAACGAAAAAATCTTCGCCTCTGAAACTATATAGTGCAAAAGAAAGTTCTGGTTTGACCAGTACTTACAGAGCTATCAGCACATACATTGAGTCAAGACAAAAGAATCTCAGCACCCTCAAGGTCGTAGCTCACAGTTCTGGCAAGTGGAGGGACAGGAAGGGGCTGCTAAGAAGGGGCCCATGACGCCTGGGGATGTAACTAGAAGCCAAGTGCTTGTGTGCGCAAGATGCTGGGATCCATCCCGCCACACTGGGAAAAGTTCCTCAGGGACGTGGGCTCCGCAGCTAGGGAGAGGGGCCAGGAGAGGCTTGCTTGCTGTTGCAGTGGGGTTCACTGGCCAGCTTGGGACCCGATGCAGGAGAAGGGGCACCATTGGGATTCCCAGAGAAAAGCAGGAAAGGTATTGGAAGTGGAGTTTAAGAGCCACATTTTTTCCCCCAAAGGATGTGCTGTGTTTGGCTGCTAATGAAAATGACTGAGGAAAAGGGGAAATACGCGCTAATAGATCTACGCCCCCATAGCTGAACAGGGTGGTGCTGGGGTACTTGATTGGACCAAACCAATGAGCCAAACCTCGGGCTGCACCTGCTAGCCTTCACAAAACTGCCAGGCTTCTCTATCCACACTTCCTACAATTAAAGTGCTTGGCATGGTTCAAACTCCATCCAGGTAAACATTGTTTATTCCTGGCTCTGGTTCAGGGAAAACCAAAGACAGGTAACTGGGGCCTTTTCTCTATGATCTGCTCCATGCTATCCTCTGCTGAAGTCAGTAACATAAATACAGGCTCCTGCCAGCCTGGCTCAGAAGGAGCATAGGATGTTAATGTCACTCAGGCTGTGGGGTCTGTGTGGACCAACGGCCAAGCAGATCAAGTTGTGGCTGGTCTTTCTCTCCACCCAGAACTCAACTGAATGGCTACAGATTCATCCAGGACATCAGGAATGGGGAGGGTTTCTGGAAGATATCACCTGGTCAGGGGAAGAGCTCAGAAATGCCGGGCGTTTACTTCTGCTGGCCACAGTGGACGGAAGTCCCAATAAGACAGAATCACTCCTCTTCCTACCTGACCCTGTCGGAAAGATGCCTTTCGGAGCAGCAGCTGAGTTATCTTGGGGCTGTGGGCAAGAGACAGGCAAGCGCCATGATGCTAGACTGACTTTTTTTAAGTTAGCCAACGGTGAGTGTGGATCCTATTCCTTAATTTCTCTCCTGCCTTTAAGGGGTCTTGGAAAAGATCCCCAGTGATTGGTCTTTGAGGGTCAAGGTCTGGAGCCAGTTCCCTCTCCTCGGCACAGGGACCTCAGTCTCCTGAGCTCACCACGGGCCCTGCTCAGAGCACCACTGTGAAGTACTTTTCTGTCCGCGCGCTTGTCTGGGACAAGGTCTGAGCCTTTCCTCGGCCCTAACCCCAAGGAATCCTGTCCTTGTCCCCAGATGATGCCCCTATCTTTAACTCGGCCGCGCAGGGGAGGGTGGGAAGAGCGGACGGAGGGCAGGGCTCAGGCCCCGCGCGTGGACCCAGTTGGGGGCGCTGGCTCGGCCCCGCCCCGCGCGCCCCCGCCTCGGCCGGCGCGCGCTCCCGGGAGGCGGCAGCGGCGGCAGCATCAGTAGCATCAGCAGCCTCAGCAGCAGCCCCGGGTGGCCTCGGGCGGGGCCGGCAGGCCGGACAGACGGACAGAGGGCTCCAGGCCCGCCATGGAGGGCGCCTCGTTCGGCGCAGGCCGTGCGGGGGCCGCCTTGGACCCCGTGAGCTTCGCGCGGCGGCCCCAGACCCTGTTGCGGGTCGTATCCTGGGTGAGTGGCCCCTAATCAGACTCCTGTCCCACCCCCGTCTCCCCTCGCCTGGCATCTCGTCCGCCCCCCACCAAGCTGCACCCAACCCCTCGCCCCTCGCCCTGCTTCTCCCCGCCGGCCCCTCCCCCTCTGGCTGCAGGTTGGGGTGACGTCACCTGGCTGGGCGCGCCCACCTGCGGGCGGGGGAAGGGCTGGTGACGACGACCCGGGGACCTTGACAGGTCACCGCTGGTCGCCCCTGCCCCAAATTCCTTCTTAGGTTTAATCCAGTTGATTTCTCCATTTTTCTGGTCCCCACCACCTGGGAGTCAGCTGAGAAGTAGTCTCCTAGGGCCTAAGGCGCTCCTCAGCTGGAGGAAGAAGGGGGCTATGGGAGCTGAAAAGGATGAGACTGCACCTCCCCCTTCGTTCTCATACGCGTCCGCCAGGCCCATTAGAAAGGAGCTGTACCTTCTTAGACATCAGGTCCAATTGTGAGTTTAGGGAAGTGGGGGTGGAAGGTAAGGACTCCAGGCTTCCTGGAGGTGGTGCGGAAGTCGCAGGTGAACGTAGTCTAGCCCAGGGGTGTATGTCTCCCACCTAACTCTTCTAGGCAGGAGGGGGTGCAGAGTCCTGAATTTTTATCCAAGTGTGGCTTATAGCCTTGCCATGCCTGTCTCGAGGGAGGAAGGTCCCCCAAAGCCTTTTCCGTGGATCGAGGCAGGACTCCTGCCTGTCCATGCTGTGGTGTTCCCCAGGACTGGGGTCTCACCAAGCTGGGGCAAGAAACGGAGCAGAACGATGTGCTTAAGGTCATTTTTCAGAAGCAGAACTGCTCGGGGTTAGCAGTGTCTGTTTGAAAATGGATGTGGTCCACTTCCTGTCTTCCTCTTGATGGGCAGAAGATACTGAGGTCCAGCTGAACCTCAGAAGTCAATGGTTGTGGCCTTTTGAGCTTAAACGCTGTTATGTGGAGGGGGGGGGGCGGGGAGGCTCCCCTCAAAAGTGACCGTAATTCTGGGACCCGGCATTCTTGGTTTTAGCATTCTGAGCCTGGCTTGCACTTAGCAGGGCGGTCCTGAGCAGACACTCAGCTCTGATGTGCAAAGGTCAGGTCCAAGATTGAGGAGGACACATTCCCCCCAAAGCAGGAAGGGACCCCCTTGACTCCAACCCCAAGATGCCCTGGTCTACTCCATGAAGTAGAGGGCTCTTGTTCCACAATTTGGAGTAAGCCCCACAGAGGAGTTCTGGTTCTGATCTTGTTAACTCTGGATAAGTGTTTTCACTACCGGTACCCCAATATTCCTCATAATAATGGGCACAGAAGTGGCAACGCTGTGGATTTTTCTGTTTGCTTTGAAACAGGGTGTCATGTAACTGAGGTTGTCCAAGTGCTGGGATTAGAGGTAGCATGCTGCACGCCAGGCAAGTAAAGTAGTGGCTCTAGTACAGTACTCACTACCTGCTCACTAAACGCTTCGTATTGTCGATAATCACTAAACACACGGGTATGATGGGATCGGGTCGGTCTGCGGGGGTCTCAGGCACAGAGTATGGGCGTCCGCCGGCAGGCCCTAGATCCTGAAGGACGTGGCAGCCTGAGAACCCTGAGCCGCCCCTCCCCCCCCCCCGCTCGCAGGTGTTCTCTATCGCGGTGTTCGGGCCCATTGTCAACGAGGGCTACGTGAACACAGACAGCGGCCCGGAGCTGCGCTGCGTCTTCAACGGGAACGCGGGCGCCTGCCGCTTCGGTGTCGTGCTGGGCCTCGGGGCTTTCATCGCCTGCGCCGCTTTCCTGATACTCGACGTGCGCTTCCAGCAGATCAGCAGCGTCCGCGACCGCCGCCGCGCTGTGCTGCTGGATCTAGGCTTCTCAGGTGGGCGGGGCCTAGTAGGGAGGGCGGGGCCAACGCGAGGGGTGGGGCCTGGCGCGGGGAGGGCCTCTGGGCCCTCGAGTGGGCGTGGTCGGCCTGAGAAGGCAGGGCCTAGTTCAGAGAGCCCCGCCCAGGCTTGGGAGGGGAGGGGGGAGAAGGGGGGGAGGGGGGAGAAGGGGGCAAGGGGGCTGGAACTCAGCGCCGTAGATTACTGGGCTTCTTGAGAGCTGGGCCTAAATATAAGGAGCAGGAATTAAGCGGGGAACGATGTGGGGCACCCACGGGGGTGTGGCCGGCCGCAGGAAGGTGAAGTCTGGTGGGGGCCTTTAAGGGAGCTGAACCCTCACGGGTCCCTGGAGTTTGAATGCGTTGCGCGGTTTTGAGGGGCTGGGGGTCTGGTCGCAAGGGGGAGGGGCCTAGGGGAATAGGGCGGGGACATACGTGGAGGCTCTCTAAGTGGCTCTGAGGGGGCGGGACCATTGGTGGGTGTGGCGGTTCGCGGGTGAACCGGCGGTAGATCCGCAGGGACTTGATTTGTGCGTCAGGGGCCTGCAGCCCAGCTGCAGCAGGCATCCTGGTGGCACCGCCTGACCATCAGCTGCCACCCACAGGAGTGTGGTCCTTTCTGTGGTTCGTGGGCTTCTGCTTCCTCACCAATCAGTGGCAGCGCACGACTCCCGGCCCAGGCACCATGCAGGCGGGGGACGCGGCACGGGCCGCCATTGCCTTCAGCTTCTTCTCCATCCTCAGCTGGGTAAGTGCACACTGTGAATGGAGGTGGGGGGAGAGCGGGTGCTAGGCCCTGTCTGACTACTGCTCCCTCCCAACACCCCCCCACCCCTGTCCAGGTGGCGCTCACCGTGAAAGCCCTGCAGCGGTTCCGCCTGGGCACCGACATGTCTCTCTTCGCCACGGACCAGTTGGGCACCGGAACTACCCAGGCCTACCCTGGCTACCCAGTAGGAAGTGGCGTAGAGGGCACCGAAACCTACCAGAGCCCACCTTTCACCGAGACCTTGGACACCAGTCCCAAAGGGTACCAGGTGCCCGCCTACTAGTGGCTGTTAAGATTGAGCCGGGGCTGGAAGGCCTCAAGGCCTCCTGGGACCTTCCTCAGGTCCTATGTCCCAGTGCCAGGGACAAAGTGGCCACTGTGGGCCTCTGAGTCCAAGGGGGGTAGTCTCCCTGGGATGCCTGGACCGCTCCCACCAAGTTCCTCCAGCCCCAAGGTCCTAGGCCTGAGGCCCTGAGAGCATGGCTGTTGTGGACTGGCCTGGGAGAGGTATTTCCTATGGTCCAGCCAACCTGAGGCTCCCCTGTCCACTCTGGGGTCACAAGTGCAGCTGCCTCGGAGAGCGAGCGGGTGCAGGGACTTCCTAGGACCAGGGACAGGGACACTTGCTGAGCTTTTAGGTGGGGATTGTGGCCCTTGTTCCCCATCCCATGTCCCTATGGGCAGTGAGTTCCCTGGCTCTTATCATGGTCCACCCTGTCCAGAACTCCACTCCACTTCCTCTTTCGGGCTCTTTAGAGGAGCCTGGCCCTGTAGGTGTTGTGACTGTGGTGAAATCTTCAGGTCTCATCTTGTAGTGTTCCACAAGCTGCCTCTCTCATGTGGCCCTGTCCAGGTGTGGGCAGTTCTGTCTGGCTAGGAAGGCACAGACGGCTGTGGGCCTGGGAACCAGCCCTTCAGTAAAACCTTCCCAGGAGAGAAGTACAGCTAGGTACCTAGGTGCCAGGCAAGATGAACCTCTTAGGAGGCCCTTAAAGGTCCTGCTTGCCCATAGCGTCTCTGGAAACAGTCATTCCAGCAAATGGCTTATCCTTGGCTTCCTGAACTGGTCCCTCCCTCCCTACCCTGCACCCCACTTTAAGGCCCAACCCCAGGTGGGGAGGGCGTCTCTGTACGTAGCTGACTACTCATGCATTGCTTGAACTGGCTTTCCACATCAAGTCGAAACCAGACACATGGCCATATCTCATTCTTGCAGTAAGATGCCTCCCTGTGGAGTTGCAGTTTGAATGAACCCTGTCTGTGTAGCATAGATCAATTACATGTGGATATTTAAGTGAACATGTTTACAATTTTTGTATATATGGGTCTCTCCCTCACTCTTCTGGAAGAACAATCCGTGACTATGTATTTTCAGTGTCCCCTGTTCGGCTGCAACTTCTTTACAATAAAGACCATAAATGCATTGACCATGGTTGAGGTGCTCTAGAATCGTTTATACCCCTGCTCCTGAAGTGCCGGGGGCAGGGTCTCAGGGCACCAGAACCTAGAATTCAGGAGTGGGGAAGGGGATGGAGGCCAAGTGGACTCCCAGGTCCGGGAGGGTCCATGACCATACCCCTCCCCCAGTGGATTACACTGGTCTGGTGAAATTGCTATTTAGAGCAGGCGTTTCCCAGAGCATTCTCGTGACTGCTGGAATTACAGCACAGATCATGTCCCACTTCCTTTTCCTTTTCCTTTTTTTGGACAGGGTTTCTTTCATGTAGCATGAACTCTATTATATAATTCAAGATGACCTTGACCTTCTGCTCTGAGTGCCAGGACTATAGGCAGGCACCCCCATGCCATGTGTGTAGTGCTGGGGATGGAACTCACAGCTTGGTGGATGCCAAGCATGAACTGAACCAGTATCTGCATGCGTTTTCAGTCCTTTGGCAAATGCTCATGTAATTGACCTGTTTGTTTGCAGGTTTGTTCTGTAGAGTGACCGTTGGTTCTGTTTTCAAGTTGTGCTATTCAAACCTGATCCATGTGGTGCCCCAGTGAGTGTGAGAGCAGGTCGGTGGTGAAGACTGCAATGTGTCAATCTGTAGAAGGGCTTCCAGGGAGGTGAAGCTGACTTTACCAGGCTACCTTCCCAAGCTCCTGACCCTCTTTGATCCCAATTCTGAGACTCCATTCTCAGTCCTCTGGTCAGAAAGGCCCTGGATTTGGCAAATGTATGCCATTAGCAAGTGCTTTTGCCTCCATCTTGTTCTGAGGCAGGATCTTGCTGCTGCCTGGTATTTGTAAACTTCAGCTCATTCTTCTGTCTCATAGTAGGAGTGCTGGGATTACAAAGACGTGTCCACTGATTCCAGCTTTTTTTGTTGTTGTTATTTTATTGTGGGTTCTGGGGATTAAATTGAGGTCATTAGGTTTGTGCAGCAAGTACTTTTGTCTACTAAACAATCTCCCTCCCTGGTCTGCTTTGTGAGTGCCTGTGAGAATCTGGGTGGGCAGATTCTGGGTGTGAGTGCCTGTGGAGGACCAAGGGTGAGTTTGTGAATCACCCTGGATTGTTCTACCTTCTCCTTTCTTTGCTCTGGAATTTCCCCGGCTCCACCTTCCAGGGCTGCCATTGCCACCTGGTGTTTACGTGTGTTCTAGGATTTGAATTCAGAACCTGCTTATGAGGCAGGCTTAACACCTGAGGTATCTCTCCAGCCCCCTGCCTTGTTTTTAAGACCAGGATAGGTCTCTCTCTGCCTCCCCAGTGCAGTGACACAAGTGACCCCCCTCAGTGCTGATTGCAGTGACAGTGACCCCCAGTGGTGACTGCAGTGACAACAACCCCCAGTGCTGATTGCAGTGACAGCGACCCCTGCAGTGCTGGTGCAGTTGCATGGTGACATACCTTCACACCCACCTTTGAGCACTGGGGATCAGGTCCTTATTGCTCCAAAGTCTTGAAGGCTGGTTTGATGGAACTTGTAACATATCCATGTTATCTTCAGAACCCTGAAGATAGGTCAGTATTGTGCCCTGGGATCCTATGCTTGGGTCTTCACTGAGCAACTCAGCTGATCTGAATTTTTGTGGGTTGTCCATCTTTTTGGTAACCACAGAGGTACGTGCCACCAGGCCTACCTGGCTGTGGACGTTGGTGTGTGTATCCTGCCTTGTGCCTTACCAGTTGGTTTTCTTGGGTTCTTAGCTGGAGTTGTGGAGACCCACTTCATGGCCCCTCTCCCGTTTCTCAGTTCCATCTTGCCATTAGCTTCTTTTTTACTCTTAAGTCCTTCTGTTCAGATTTTTTCTTTTTTTTTTTTAAGACACCCAAATTTCCTTTATTGGGGTGAGGGAAGGGATGGGCCTTCAGGGGATGGACCTGGGGCCCTCACTGCACAGCTCGTTCGTTGGCGCTGCCTCCAGAGTCCTGCGGCTTCATCACATCTGGAAGCTCTGGCGGACTAGAAAAAGGTTCGATGCGCAGGGCCTCAAAGGCATCATCTGCCCGGAAGGCCAGGCCACCTGTGGCTGGGGCCTGTGGCCGCGCTGTCTGGCTGGTGAAACCACACTCACCCAGCGTTTTTCCATCATCTAGGAGCTGGTCATCCTTGTAGAGCCGCTGCTCATTGGGTGGCCGCTTGAGGATGCCCTCAACGATGCGCTTGAGTTCGAACACGGTGCTCGACTCCTTGGCGTCCGTGAAGATGGTGGTCTTGTGGCGCCGGATCATGAGAAACACGTCCATCCCGGAGGCTGTCTCTGGCTCGACTCAGATTTTTTTTTAAATGTTACTTTTTCCTTAAGATTTTTAAACAAATTATTTATTTAGAGTGAGTGAGAGAGCACATGCGTGCCACAGTGCACAGATGGAGTCAGAGGACAGTCAGAAGTCAGTTCTCTTCTTCCACTACGTGGGCTTCCAAGGATTGAACTCAGGTCACCAGGTTTGGGAGCAGACACCTCACCCACTGAGACATGTCCTTGGTTCTCCCACCGAGACTGAGCGAGGCATGGTTGAGACCTATCCTGAACCAGAATGCTGACCTTGCCACCTGGCACCAGTCTCATCCTGTCTGTGGCCAAAGCCCCCTAGAGAAAAGGATGTAGCTGCAGCCAGGCCGGTGGCTCCCAGCTGTATCCCAGCCTCTGAGATGCTGAGGCGGGAAGATCATAGTAAGCGCCAAGACAGTCTTGGTTACAGACACTCTGCCTCAAAAAAAAGTGTTATTTCCTGAAAAAGGACAGAAATTATTGTGGAGGTCATAAACACACATCAGGATCTGGGAGCAGCATGTGCCTAATATTATCATTCTTGTGCTTTCTCTCGTGCAAATATTTAAAGAGAGAGAGCGAATATGCACAAGGGTGGACTGAGAACTATCAGAAATCAGTTTTCTTTTACCATGTGGGCTTCTGGGGATTAAATTCAGTCCACCATGTTTGTATGCACCTTACCTCCTGAGCTCTCTCTTCGGTCCTATTTTTATTTATTTTTGTGAGACGGGTCTGGTTCTGTGGTCCAGGTTGACCTTTAGTTTAGCATGTGGCCCAGACGTGCCTCAAACTTTCTGCAATCTTCCTGCCTTGGCTTCCTGAGTGCTGAGGTCACAGGTGTGTGCCACCAACGCACCCAGCTACTGATAGGGTCTCATGTAGTCCAGGCTGCCCTTGAACTTCTGATCTTATCTTCCTGTGTATGCTGTACCCTCCAATTTTGAAAGGCAGTTTCACAAATATTCAAGTGTCAGGTTAGGCCTGGTCCTTTCTGCTCTTGGAAAACTGGGCAGCGCCAGACACCACACATGGGGCTCAGAGTTGGGAACCTCCCACACTCATCTCCAGCCAGGCGCTCCCTGGTTGCCTCAAACTATGGCATCTGACGCATTGGGTGCCCCAGCTTTCCGGTCTACTCAAAGGCAGAGACGATCAGAACACCAGCTATGTGCAGTACTGCAAAATAAATTTATTTCAAGATAAACTGTCTTATAAAAGGTCAGAGGCAATTTGAGATTTCAGACTCAGCTTGTCTTGTAAAAAGATTGAACTTCAAGTAGCACAATTTTGTGTCTGTTTTTAATCTGGAACATTCTCAAATTATCAAACAGCCAATTGTTTACACTACACACCTGACATCTCACAGCTGTCAGCTCGGGAGGGCCTGCTTCCAGGCCTCCTGCCTCCAGCTTCGACCAGGGCTCTGGCCTCGGGAGGGCCTGCTTCCAGGGCTCCTGCCTCCAGCTGTGACCAGAGGAGGGCTCTGGCCTCGGGAGGGCCTGCTTCCAGGCCTCCTTCCTCCAGCTGTGACCAGGGAGGGCTCTGGCCTCGGGAGGGCCTGCTTCCAGGCCTCCTCCCTCCAGCTGTGACCGAGGCTTCACACCCCAGCATCCCAGCCTTTCCCCCCGGACCGTTCTAAAAGCACAAGAATACAACCCGAGATGAGCCCTCTGCCATGCAGGGGCGAAACCACGCGTGATGGTTCGTTGACAGCACAGGTGACCTTCCTGGTGGCCTGGCCAACCAGGAGACTTGAATGTGGCCTCCCCAGGGCCCTACCCAGCTGCTGGGCAGAGGAAGGAGAAAGGAGGTGTGTACCAGCTCTGGCCCTCACCAACAGGAGCTACGTGATGATCCTGGCAATGGCTTGAAGGGAGGGAAAGTCATCATCCCGGGCAGCGTGCAGTGCCTGGTGGCTGCTGATGTCATCGTGTGCTAGTACCTGCTGGCAGGCAGGGCACACACAGCAGTCCAGGCCCACCTGCCGGGTGCTGGTTTGCCACACATTCTTCTTGTTCTTCTTGGACTTGGCGCCGGGGGGCTTTTCTGCACTTCGGAAGTCAGTGTGTGCGGACAGCAACTCCTGCTGCTTGGCCGTGTCTGGCAGGAGCACCAGCAGCTCCCTGAAGACCTTTTCCAGGTTCTCCCCGAGCAGGTCCTGGCAGCTCTTGTAATACTGGGCTGCAGATATCACCCCCTGCCAGCCAGAGAGCCACAGTAGGTCACACACTGCACCCCAGGCTGGCTCTCCCCAACCCCCCTGCACCAGCCTGTGCATCCCTCACCTGTCTGAACTCCCCCGAGTGACTCTTGAACTTGCTGAAGCGGGTCTCGTCACTCTGCAGGAAGTTCTTGATAGACTGGATGAGCTGGAGGTTCCTCTCCCGGAAGTTCTCAGGGACTAAGTAGGCTTGTGTGGGGGGTCCCAGCTGGGGTCTGGGTCACATGAGGAGGTGGCTTCAGCCTTTGGGATGGTGTAAGCGGAACCCTTCCTCCAGCCCCATGAAAGGTCTGCCACTCCACCCCACTTACGCTTTCATGGCAGCAGTGGGGCCGGGGACACAAGCTGGGTGGGGGCTGGGCAGGAGGCTGGAAAAGCCAGGGGGTGGCTTGCTGACAGGAGGCACCAGGCCCGGTGGGGGCGGGGGCGGGGGCGGGGTGCCCTTCAGGAGCACCGCGGTGTTGAAGCCTGCAGGGGGACACAAGGCCCTTAAGGTGGCCCTCAGAGGCCCAGCTCTCTCGAGGTGAGCCAATCTGCTGGGCCAGGCTCTATCCACATCCTGTCCCCCAGCAAACCCAGAGCCAGAAGCCCATGTGGTGGGCTCAGCAGACACCCCAATGTGATGGCTCACAGTTCACGTGCCCCTGGATTTATCAGGCGTTGAGGGTAACTGCCAATTGAGGTGAGCGTGGCTCAGTAGGACCTACACTGTTGAAGCCGCAGTGTACTAGTGTCCCCTCCCATTAGACACCTAGGGGGTCTGCCTTGCATCTCCCACCTTGGGCTGTTTTCCTGCCTGGCCCTCTGCTCCAATACTAATAGCAGTACCGCAGCATTTCTCTTACCTGGGGGAGGAGGCATCCTAGGTGGACAGGGGCCTCCAAGTGCTGGAAAGTCTTCCTGGGGTGCAGGACAAGGAAGGGTCCCCAGGGGCCGTGGGAGCCCTGGGGGCTCCTTGGGGGTGCTCCGCGCCAGAGCTGGCCCTTCCGAGTGTCCGTTGACGACGACGGCTGCTGGCACTTCTGCTTTACTTGAGGGGGTTTCAGGGACTTGCTCAGCCCCAGGAACTTTTGAGGTACGGTCAAGGGGTGGCAAAGGGGATGGCAATGCCCCAGGCTTCTCAGAGCCCACCTTTTTCTTCTTGCCCACCTTGGTGGCATTTTGGGTGGGAGCTGGTGTCAGCAGGGAGGAGACAGCCACAGTGGTGGGAGCACTGCGCAGCTCCTGCACAGTGAGGCCGCCGCCCTCCTCCTGGTCCACTGCAGGCAGGCCCCCCTTGCGGCCACCCCTACTTCCCTTCCCTGCCTTCCGGGGGGGCTGGGTGCCCCCACCTGCAGCTGAGACCCCTGGGGTGGGAAGACTCCCCTTCTTGCTGCCGGTGCTGTTCCAGGCTGACATGAGGCAAGGAGCAGTGCTAGGCTTGGGCAGCGAGGAGACTAGGGCAGGAAAGTCCTCTTCTTGGAAGGTGTTTCTGCCCCTGCTGGGACCAGGATAGGCCAGCGCCAGCCCCAGAGAGCCTGCAGCAGCTGAAGTGCAGCAGGAGGAAGAGGAGGCGCATAGACTGGGGAAATCTTCATCCTTGAGCTTCGGGGTGGGTGGCGGGAGGGTGCTGAGTCCAGGGAGGGGAGAGCTGGTTAGTGTCTTGCCCCAGCCACAGGGTGCCACACTCCCTCCTCCCCTGGGTTTCCACACACCTTGGGAGGGGAGCACCTGGGCCCGAGGCTGGGAAGGCTTCTTGGCTTACAGGACCATTTGTTGAGGCTTCCTTGGGGCCTACAGAACACAACAGGGGCCCAGGTCAGGCTGCGGGCGGGACTCGGGGAGCACGCAGCGTGCTGGCAGAAGGGCGGGCTCACCTGGGCCTTCTCCCTGAGCCCGGGGCAGGCGCCGGGAGCTGCGGGGCTCCTCTCCTCCCCGGGATGCTGCCTCCTCTTTCCTGGATTTGCTGCCTTCTTCCTGCTCCTCACTCCTCCTCGGCTCCTCCTGCTGCTGAGCAGCCACAGAGGCCCGGACGGCAGCTGCCAATTCTCGGTCCTCATCTTCCCTGCGATGCAGAGGAACCTCAGGGCTGCAGCCTCGGCCCATGCCTGTGCTGCGGGCATTTTCTGGCACAACTCTTCCATCTCCTGAGTGACGCCCCCCACACCACCCTGTCTCTGGCTAGCCCTAGAGGAAGGAACAGAACGTTCCTGCTGAGGATACAAACAAGAACCCTAGCTGGAGCCCCTGACCCTGCCTAGCCCCAGCTCGACTGCTGACTGCCGCCGCCGCCTTGGGGAAGTGTCAGGAAAAGGTCAGCAGCGTACAAATCCTCCCACCTCTTGTACCTCCAGCTTCCCCGGCGGCTCTGCTGGGCTCCGCGCCCGCTGGCCCGGCCAGCTCGGCCCTGGCGGTTGTACCTGTCCACCTCCTCGTAGTCCTCACCACTGACGACCCCTGTGGTCAGCACACAGCCTGTCACGGTCCCAGGCCCTGGCAAGGCAGCAGGACCAAGAGGCCTGCTGTCCAGGCCCATATTCAGGCCGGGGGTCCTGACTGGATGGCAGAGGCTTCCCCAGACCTTAAGCCCCTGGACAGACCAGATTCTGCAGAGTCCAAACAAGCTGTGATCTCTATGACCTGGTGTCCAGTCGGGGCAAGCAACGCAAGGACGGGCCCCAGGCCTTACCTCACAGAACGGGACTCAGGGACAGTCCCCCAAGACATAGAGGAGCCCCAGGGTTCCCAAAGACGCAAATGCAAAACACCGGGGATGGGAGGCCCCTGGCTCTCATGGACAGAGGTGCTCGGGGTATGGTGGACAAAGAGGCTGAGAGGGTGTTTCCTGCATTCCCCGTTGGGCCAGAGGAGTCCAATTGGAATCTGGGTCTGAGGTCTAGGGAGCAGATGGCCACAGCATGGACCCTGCACACGACCCCAGGACCCAGCCAGGTTGAACCCATGGGCTCACCCTCACTCCGGCGTGAGTGCCGGGGTGCAAAGCTAAACTGAAGGTCAATTTGCCGGTTCTGACGCGCCTCAGCCCGGCTGCGGCTGTGGCAGGCTGTCTTGTGAGCCTTGAGGTCGATCTCGGTGCGGAAGGCGTGTGTGAACTGCTCGGTGCTGCAGCGGCCCTCCTCGCACAGGAAGTGCTTCTCTCGGAAGTGTTCTCGCAGGTATGCATAATCACTGGCAGACAGGGGTCAGGAAAGTCAGGAGTCAGGGTACACTCTACCAGCTACCTCCCTGGAGATGGCCACCTCTACACCCGCTTCAGTACCCAGGTCCCGCCTACTTTCCGTGTCTCAGACCCCACCGCGCCCGCACCTGTAGTAGTCCTGGGCCCCATCAGAGTCACAGAAGTGGCAGAAGTAGTGGTCACGGCGCAGGTGCTTGAGCAGCTCATCATTATCCAAGTAGCGCTCGTCACAGAACTTACAGAGTGGGTGTCCGCGGTGGGACGTGTCGTCGGGGTCACCCTGCATGCGGTGCCGGGCCAGGTCCTTGCGCGAATACCACTTGCGCTCGTAGGTAAAGATCTGGAGAAAACACGGGGCTGGGCACAGAGTGGGGACTCCCAAGCCTCCCCACTTCTGGATGAAGCAAGCACAAGGAGGGACCTAATGGTGCCAACCCCACCTGAGCCCACCAGAGTCTGGCAAATCTTCCAACTCATTGGGACCCCTTCCTGCCAAACAGCCTAGTGTGAGTCCTAGAGCTCTCTGGAGGTGTCTTCAAGGCAGGTCCCCCTCCCCAAGGCAGGTCCCCCCTCCCCAGGCAGATCCCCTTTCCCCAGGCAGGTCCCCCCTCCCCAGGCAGGTCCCCTTCCCCAGGCAGGCGCACCTTGAGGTGTTTGAGGCACAATTTGCAGCAGAAGAGCTCGTGCTGCCTCCGCATATGCTGCTCTAGGTCCCCGAAGAGGCCGAAGGGTGGCAGTTGGGGACACCGGGGGCACTCGTGCTGCAGCAGCTGCCTGGAGAGACACCAGAGCTGCCCATCCTGCTAGGTTCCCAGGCTGCTGCCAAGAGCAGAGTCGCATGCAGGCTGCTCCCAGGCCTGACCCCAGGTTCTGCCTGTTAGGGAGACTATGACGTGAGCGCACAGGGTTAGGGTCCACAGCCTGCTTCCAGCCCTGGGCTCCAAAGGGACCACAACGTAACAGCTGGACCCTTAGTGGATTGCACAACCATGGGCTGAGAATCTGCTTACACACTCTTGTGTCCCTCAAAATGTTCAGACAGCTAAAGCTACCCCCATTTCCATTGCTATCCTGGGGAGGTGACAGAGATAGATCCCTGTCTCAGACAGAGAGAGGCAATCCACTGGCACCAGGAGCCCCACTCCCAGTTGTGTAGCCACAGTGCAGCTGCAGCCCCTCCAGCCGAGGAGTCCCCACCTGTACAATGCGAACACCTTTCCATCTGCAAAGTAGATGTCGTATTTCTTCTCATGCTGGAGTTGGTGGATGGGGATTGTGGCAAAGGCAGGAAGCTTCTTCCCAAAGACCACCTGCAGAGACACAGGCGAGCACAGCCTGGTTGAGACAGCCAAGCGCCGAGCCCTCCGATTCCACATTCTTAGGGCTCTTCTCTGCCTGTGGTGTGCAGATGTGACATTCTGACTCTCCACCAGGGGGCAGTCACTCTTCCCACAGGCTCCAGTGGTCACCCACCGCTGTTCGCAAGGAGGCAGGAGGCGAGACCCTCCATCCAAGGAGAGGCAGGGGCGAGACCCTCCATCCAAGGAGAGGCAGGGGCGAGACCCTCCATCCAAGGAGAGGCAGGGGGCGAGACCCTCCATCCAAGGAGAGGCAGGGGCGAGACCCTCCATCCAAGGAGAGGCAGGGGCGAGACCCTCCATCCAAGGAGAGGCAGGGGCGAGACCCTCCATCCAAGGAGAGGCAGGGGGCGAGACCCTCCATCCTACAGACACTTCAGTGAGGTTAAGTAGGGATGGAGGAACATGAGGGCTGGGGGAAGACGCTCTACCCAGGCTGCAAAAGGAAGAAAACAAAGAGCCGAGGGACAGGAACCCAACATCAGGAACAGGATCTGAAAACAAAGCTCAGGCCTAGGCCTGGATGTGAGGGTGGGCTATTCTGCGAAACCCCTGCATGAGCCGTGGCACAGGTAGCACAGTTAAAGAGAAAACTAAGGAAGAAGTCTGATTAGGAACAGGAGGTCCCATGGACTCCCCAGGGACAAGTGTGGATGTTTGCCTAGGGGTCTTGCTACTCTCCGATCCCAGCATGCAATGCGTGTTTAATAAAGAATAAGAGAGGAACAAGATCCTTAGGACAGGAAGCAGAAAGAGTGGACAGTGAGGCCAGGGTTCCGGAAGCAGAGGAGGACAATGGAACAGCTAGGGTCACTCACAGGGACTACCTGTGAAGTACAGACTCCCAGGGGCCCAGGGATAGGAGCAGGAATACTTTAAGGAAGAAGCAAGACAGCAGGTGACTCGGAGGGCACTCAACACAGAAAAACAGCACCTGAGTCATCAGGTGCCGCCCACTGACCTGGGACCTTGAAGTAATCCTGAGCTGGCCTTCAGTGCTCCCTTCCCACTTCCTGCCTATGGGTGGGGGTGTGGCTGTACTGGGTGGCCTGTCCCGGACAGGGAGCCAGCAAGACAGGAACTGAAGAAAACAGCACTTGAGAACTGTGTCCAAAGACGAGAACCTGCCGGGGCGACTGGGGGAGCCAGCACTGTGTGTGACTGTCTCTATAGTGCTGGGAATGGAACACGGGGCCGTCTGCCACAGAGCTACAGCCCACCCAAGGTCTTCATCACAACTGTCCACCTGGACTGATGCTTCCAGGGCTTCCCAATCTGATCGGAGCCTACCTCAGCTTCTTTTTTTCTTTTTAATTTTTTTATTATTTATTCAGTTGTGTGTGTATATGTGTGGGCGCGTGTGTGTATGTATGTGTGTGTATGTATGTGTAGAACCACGGACAAATTCGGGAACCACCGTCAACCGCCTCCACCTCCTCCTTGTTTCCTCTGCCTGGGGATTCACAGGCTCTGCCCTACCAGGACCAGAAACACAGGCCGCCCCCGCTTCCACCCAGTGTCTATACATGGGGTCTAGGATCCGAACTCAGGACCTTCTGCCTGCAAGGCAGAGGCTTAACCCCTGAGCCACCTCTCCAGCCCTACCTCAGCTTCTTTACCAAGCACCTGCCAGAGTCCAGGCTGCCCTGGCTCCTTCCCCGACCAGTAGCTACAGAATTATGCAGTTTCTCCCTGCCATTCTCAGCCCCTACCCAGGACCTGCAGAAGGATCATGACGTGTACAATCACGCAGCAAAAGAAACGGCCTGTTCCACCCAACGTCTCCACACACTTCACTCCTAATGTTCACTTAATCCCAATGAAGGAAAGACTGAGGCAGGGTTCAGGGACCGAGAGCCACCGAGCAGCTTGCAGGCACCGGCGCTGGGCACATCCAGAGCCAAAGGCAAGACTAAGTGTGAGGGTGCTGCAAGGGCACGAGTGGGAAGCGCCCAGGACTCCCTGTTGCCCAGCACAGCAGGGCAGGCCCAAGATCCCAGGCTTGGCAGGGGTGCCCAGTGCCAAACCACACCCCAGGCCAAGCCTGTTGACAGCTCATGTCTACAGCCCCTGCCACTGAGCTCTGAAGGGTGTGGGGCCCACAAGGAATGAGAGATGCTACAACTGACATTCGCGGGAGATGGCTGCAGCCAACACTCGGGGGCTGGCTCACTTCTTGAGAGAGACCTGAGCCCAAGCTGAGGCTTCCCGCGTGATGACTGCCTCACTGGGCTGCTCCTGGGAGATACAGGTGTTCTGAGGAAGCTTGGGTGTTGGGGAGTTCCGTCAGTGTGTGCCGGATTCGCCAGCAAGGCAAGTTTCAGCAAGGCTGGGAAGGGCCCTCTGATCAAGTCACCAGCCAAAGGCTTCCCAGAATATTCCCACACCCCAGATCTCACCCAGGAGGGTCTGGATTCTTCCATTATATTACAGACAAATTATCTCCAGCTGCCTTTTCCCAGTAGGACATAGACAAATGCCCAGGGAATACTCACAGATTCCAGCGTCTCTCTGGTTCTTTTCACACAAATATCAGGAAAGCAAAGGAAGAGAGACCCTACTCCTCAGCCCTGCCTTCTCTGTATCACTTCTTAGAACAGGAAAGTCAGATTTCCTGAAAGATGACACTAGCCACAGCTTTCCATGAACCAACCGTGAGGATTTCATAACTCTGGAAGCAAACATCTCCACGGGAGGCAAACCAGAGGAAGTCCTGTGGGATGCTGCCAGCCAGCGGCTGGCATTACTGGAGCATGAGTGAAAGCACCACGCGCCCTCTGACCCCTCCGGGGTTTCCAAGTCTAGACTGAATCAGAAACCTCCCCCACCAATCTGGAAGGAAGTCCCAAGCCTGGCACTAGAAAGGAAGAAATTTCTTAACACTGAGATCAATACCTGCCAACAACCCAGAAGTCAGGCCCTGGTGTCATCTCCAGTCTACGAACGAAGACGTGTCTCAGGAACCCACTCAAGTGTCACCAACGGGAACCAGACGCCCAACCGGGCTAGAAACGTCCAGTTTAAACTTCTGTTTCCAAAGTTGCCAGCTTCCAGAGCAGACGGCCGCTGGAGGTCTTCTCTGGCCTCTCCTCCACCACGGTGGAGTCCCAGAGTCAAGAAGACCCACAGAGAGAGGTCTCTCGACCTGGCCCTGCTCCTCCTGCGACCCCAGCACCGGGGAGAGTCCCCCGGCGCGGTTCCCACTGGCATCCCAGCTCGCCAAGCTCGACCGCCACTTGATGCCCGGCCCCAGTTGGCCTGGATGTCGGGCCGCGCCCCGGAGGCCCCTGGGCCTCTAGGGGCGGAGAGCGAGGCCAGGCCGCAGCTGGACACGCGCGAGGCAAACCCCTCCGTGCCCGCGCCGCCCGCTCCCCGCCGCACGGCCCGCGGACGCACCTGGCGCAGCTCCTCGCGGCACACGGCGCAGTAGCGCTGCTCGCACAGCACCCGCATCTTGGTGGAGCAGCGGTAGCACACCGGGTGGTCGCAGCGGCCCAGCGCCGTGGCCTCCAGGTCCCCGCAACACAGCACGCAGCTCCCGCCGCCCCGCTCCGGCGCCGCCGCCGCCTCCTGGGCCGCGCGCCGCCCCTCGGCGCCCGCCGCCGCCGCCGCCGCCGCCATGGCCCGGCTCCGGCCCCCTCCCGGCCGGCGCGGCGCGGCGCGGCCTGGCTCCCGGAGGGCCCGCCCCTTCCGGCGACGTCACCGCCCCGCCCGGCAACCGCCCGGCAACCGCCCGGTCTGGCGGAAGTGAGCGTCGCGACTTCCGCCCCAGCTTGGTGCAGCCTAGAGAGGTGACCTGCGCTGGGCGCTCTATCCCTCGCCGGCCACTCGGCTGACCCAGGCCCACAGAGGCGAGCCATAGCGGAGGGAGTGGTCGCTCCTGGTCCGGTCTAGGGCGCCGGAGGACGCACGGCGCGCCCGGGGTTTCCTTAAACCACGGGCGGCGTAAGTATCGGTCTCCGCCGATGGGCCATACTTGTGTACGCGCGTGTTCCTTAACTGAAACCCAGGTTTAACCAGACGTCCCGAGGGATAAGGGTTAGGGGCACCGCGCTAACATTCATGAGGCCCTGGGCTCTGTTCCCAAGGCTGCAAAATACATGCAAAAGTAATTAAGCAAATAAGTGAATCCTAACCTCTCCGGGAGCCTCTCCAACCTGGCCCCTCCATTATGTTTGTAGCACAAGACATATCTATATCTACACACGTGTTTGGAATATTCCCTCCCCCACCCCCCGCCCCATCTGCGTGCGCGCGCGTGCGCGCACATTCACACACACACACACACACACACACACACACACACACACACACACTATCCCTGAGTGGTAACATTTGTGCTGCAAATCCCTATCAGGAGACTCCATCCGGGTATTCTTATCCAGTCCCGCTGGGGTGGGGGAAAAGGGAAGGGACCTCATGTTCCCTTCATAGCAGGACACACCCAACCTCATAGGAGATTTGGATCAGGGAAACATTGTTTGAAGGGTGGTATATTTTGCGGCTTCAAGTCTCTGTAGCTCTTGGGATCCTCCTCCCAGATGAAGGGAGGTGGGTCTAGATCTGACCCTTTCTAGAAAAAGAGGCAGTACATTGTGGGACAACCCCTACTTGTGTGCCTGTGAACTTGCTTGGCTCCCTGAAGTTTAATTTTTTGCTTTGCAAAACTGGGTTCATCATCCCAAGTAAATCAGGCAGACTAGATAATTGTGGAAAATTCACCCCCCAGGAAGCTGGACAGCTGTTAAGCACTTCTAAAAATCCGTTAGAAAAAATGGGGCTGGAGAGGTGGCTCAGGGGTTAAGCCTGTGCCTTGCAGCCGGAAGGTCCTGAGTTCGGATCCTAGACCCCACATATAGACGCCAGGCAGAAGCAGGGGGCGGCCTGCGCTTCTGGTCCTGGTAGGGCGGAGCCCGTGAATCCCAGGGCAGAGTAAACAAGGAGGAGGAGGCATCCATGGTGGTTTCCAAATTCGCCTGTGGTTCTACACGCACACACACACCACACACACGCACACACGCACAATTGAATAAATAAAAAAATTTAAAAAAAACAACACTGTTAGTGTTAAAGTTAATCTGTTTTCCATGTTTCATAGTTTGTTTATTAGAGAGAAGGCGTGCGTGCACATGAACGCCACAATGGTTCCTGGAATCAAATTCAGGTCTCTAGGTCGGTGAGCAGACAACTCACCCACTGAGCTGTATATTTCGTGTGTATGAAACTGGGTCTCATGTATCCTAGAATGACCTCAAACTCGATACAGTAGTCAAGGGTGATGAATCCTCATCTTCCCGCCTCCTTCTCCCAAATGCTGGGATTACAGTGGTGCACTGCCATGCCTGGCATGTTCTTTAAGTTCTTCTGGTAAGTGCTCCTGGTATTCACACTCCTGTAGCTGAGTGAAGGCATGGGCATGGGACAGTGTGACCCCCTGATTGGCAGTTGGGCTGTCCCTTGCTCGTGGCTGACTTGAGCAGCAGGACAGTCAAGCAGACTGCCAGCCAGACTGTCCTGATGCCACCCAGCTATCTTTAACACTCCATGGACACTCTGAGAAAATTATGCAGTGGTCACAACTGATTGGCCCTGCTCCAAATGCAGTCTCAGAGCTGTTTGAAACAGTTTGCACCAGACCCTCCCCCCCCCCCAGCCTCCATGAACTCTAGCTGACTCTACAGCCATTCCCACTAGGCCAGAGGGAGAGTGCTTGTAGGGGCCACGGGCTGGGGGCTGCTGCCGTGACTAGTGTCAGGAGACCAGTCTAACTGGCACACGCCTCCTCTGGCTGTTCTGGCTCCCATGGTAAATCACCTAGAGACAGTCTCTCGCAGGCTGCATCCCCTGCTGTGCCACTTTAGACCCCATGACAGGCTTCTCTCTCCAGCCATCTACTTTTAGTAGAACTGGCTGAGCTGGTAATATGAAGAAACAGCACAGCAGTCAGCTGCGTAGCTGTAGAAATGGACCTGCAGGTCACTGTGTGACAGACAGCTCAAGGACAGGTTAGAGGAAGTGAATGTTCCACCCGACCAACTCACGGGGAAAGCCTGCAGAATGAAAGACCATAAGAGATACATAAAAGGAGTACAGAGCTCTGGGGTCCATGGGGTGTAGTGGTACTTGTCTGCAATCTCAGTGCTCAAAAGGTGGAGGGCTAGAAACAGGCCATCGACAGTGGCTCAGTGCTAGACCGCTTGCTTACACTACGAAGCGATTCCATCTGCAGCACCCAGAAGAAAGTTAAAAAAAATGCAAACAGAGCAGCTCGCTCACGCATCAGCCACAGTCATGTGTAAGAGGAGATGTGGGGGAGATGAGAGGTGAGAGCCCCTGGGGGCTGCTAAGCTGGTGAACTCTACTCCAAAAGAACTTTGCTTGACTTCTGATGAGAGGCAGAATCCTTTGTCATCCGTCCTGGGCAGTAAGGTGGACAGGGCAAAAAGACCTCTGTGCCCGCATCTCCAGGGCAGTCCTGTGCTGTGCCCCCCTAAGCCAGCCCCGGCTGCTTCCATCTGTCTTGTACACTCAGCTGATGTGTTCACTTCCCCGGGCCCTGGTCAGGCTCTCAGAGGATATGATTCCTGGTGTTTACACTGCAGGGGGCAAGAGCACACTGAGGGGCCGTGCGCAGTGGGCTTCTTGGTGCAGCTTGGCCCTCCAGGTGATAATGCACGCTGTTTCCTTTCATGGCGGTGCTGCGAGCGCTCCACCGCGAGCTCTGTTCTTGGCCCTCTGTCTGGTCAACGTTTCCATTCAGAGTCGAGTTCTTCCTCAACTGCTCAGGGGGAACTTGAACTTTCCATCCTCTGCTCTCATCCTCCGGAGTTCCTGGAGTTCCAGCCAATCCAGCATGAACCACAGTTGAAATGTTTAAGACTGATCAGCGTTCCCCAGCCAACTCCAGGAGCACCCCACATCCTGCTTTCCTCCACCCACTGCAATTCCCAAGGTCCTGGAGCTGAAGCCAGTGACAGTATCTGAGGATCCTGGTGGCCCAGCTGTGGCCTCATCGTGCGGTGCCACCCACTCACCACACACTCCAGGCAGCTCTTCAGGACGAGGGGCCCTCGGAGAGCACGGCGGGGGCTGGAGGGGAGGCTCTCTGCAAAGTCCCCCTGGTCCCCAAGGTCCTCCAGATAAACATCGGGCTCCAGTGCCTCTGCTCCCTGCCTCATAGATGTGTTCTCCCTGATAGGTGGGCGTTGTGCCACAACAAGTGGCAGCTACAATGGGTCCTCTCCACTAGCACTTACTGAGTACCTACTGGATTTTTTAAATAAAGTCCCCACTGTGTATACAGCCCAAGTTAGCAAGAAATTCACCAGCTGCAGGTCCAAGGGCTGGAATGGCAGCCATGTGCCATCCTGCCTGGCCCATCTGGATTGTTTTGTGACCATTGTTAATCACCACCACCCAGGTTTCAAAGGAGGAAACAGGAAAAAGAGGTAGAGGCATTTATTGCATCCCCTGCTACCCAGCAACATGGAGCAGATCCAGAGCTACGTTCTCCATGGAGGAAAGAAGGAAGACCCAGATGATTGCTAGAACACCTAGGGCCCTCCCGCCTCTGGAGCAGGTAACCCCTCTTACTGCCAAGGAAGGTCCGCCAGGGCCGGGGAGATGGCTCAGTGGTTAAAGTACTTGCCACATAAGCAAAAGGAACAGATTTCAGGTCTCCACATCCCACCTAAGAAGTTGAGTGAGTATGGCAGCCCACTGTATGTAATTCTAGCCTGCAAAGGTGGAGATTAGGAATCCCCAGAAAGCTCACTGGCCACATGGGCCCTCATGGATGAGCTCGGTTTGATTAGAGATCAGACCTCAAAAGAATGTGGGTTGTTCTGCCTACCAAGCAGAAGGACCTGAGTTTGGATCCCGAATCCCACATAAAAATGCCAGGCAGAAATGGCGGCAGCCTACACTTCTGGCTCTGGAAAGCAGAACCTAGGAAACTCTAAAGTGAAACAAAAAGGAGGTAGAAGCAATCCACGATGATTCCTGAAGCCACTTTTGGTTCTCCACAAGGACGGACACACACACACACACACACACACACACACACACACACACACACAAGTTTAAAAAAAAAAAAAGAATTGAAGGTCATCCTCAACTACATAGTGAGTCAGAAGCCAGCTTGGGCTATGTGAGACCCTCTTGAGAAACTTAAACCAAACAACAAAGGCTTTTTCAAGATGATCCCAAACAAAATCCCTTGTAACCTGCAGGATGCCCCACAAATGGCCTGTTTGCTGGCGGGGGATGGTCTTGATTAAGTGCTAGACTCAGCAAGGGCTGGGCACTAGGAAAGACTTCATTAGGCCCTCTCTGGGGAGCTAGAGGAGCGTGCCCATGGGTTGCTCCACCATTTCAGAGGAGTCCTGAAGAACATATGGGCATGTGCTGGTAGGAAGAGAGGGAAGAATGTTCTGGAACACAAGTTGGCAAGTTAAGGACTGTGGGTTATGATCTCCCCACTCCAAGTGGAGATCTGCTGGAGAAAGTGGTCAGGGAGGCATGGATCAAAGAGTGATCATATGGAGACTGGCATGGCTGGGCCTGAGGTGCCATGATTCTACCCTCTAGGCCTTGGGGACCACTAGCCATCTCAGACCCTGTGGACAAGTGGCCTTCCTTCCCTTTGTCCCACTTCCTTCTTCCCTCCCCCCTTTCCTTCCTCCCACTTCCTTCTTCCCTCCCTTTTCTTCCTTCCTTCCTTGCTTTTTCTTGAGTAGGATTTCATAGCACGGGCTCACTGTGTGACCCAGGATGACCATTAACTTAAGATCCCTGCTGGAATTACAGCCATATATTGGAGCCCAGGCTCCAAATTCTGTGTCTGCAAGCATTCACCCTTGGCGGTGGGCGCACGTGAGAGTGTGTGGTAGGCAAGCGAGACGGTCCTTAGGGCCTCCTCTTCAATTTGCAAGTCTTCCATGCGCCTCTGGATGGCCTTTGTCGAAGGGCGCCAGGTCTTCTTGGACAGTCAGTCCCCTTGCCGGGCAGGCGGCGGGAGGGAAGGGGATGGGGAGAGAGTGTGGGTATGGAGGTGGGGGGGAAGAGGCAGAGAGGTCCAGTGCGTGAAGCAGGAGCGCTCCCTTAGAAGCTCAAGAGCAGTTCCAGCCTCAGGCATACTCAGTGTGATTCCCCTCTTCTGGTACCATCCATCCTCCTCCTCCCTCTTAGGGGAGCACAGCAGGTACTGCGGGGGCGAGGTGGGGCGGAGCCACGAAGCAGCTATACCCGCACCCGCGGGTGGACCCACCACTGTCCCCCAGAGTCCTGCGTTCCGACGCCCTAACTCCACAGATTTGCGGCGCATAGACGCAGCAGACCCTGTTCCTAGCCCGGCCCCCCTCGGGGCCATCGACGGGAGCACGCTGGCGGGGAGTCGGGGACTACGGGGCCAGAGGCCGGGGGCTCCTGGGAGCCGGCCCCTGCTCGTCTTGCTGGTGCTTCTGCTTGTGCTGCCCACCGACGCCTGGTACAAACACGTGGCGAGTCCCCGCTATCACACAGTGGGCCGCGCCGCGGGTCTGCTCCTGGGGCTGCGCCGCTCGCCCTCCCTGCGGCGTGCCCTGCGGCCCGACGCGGGACCCCTCTCCTGGGACGCCCTGGCCCCCGGGCCGCGCAGCGCTCTCCTCTTGCTTCCTTCACCTGCGCCGGAGCGGTGGGAAGCGCGGCGCAAGAGTCCACGGGTGGAGCTCCCCGTCCGTGCGCCCCGGACTCCCAGGGCCCTGGCGACCACCCGCGAACACAAACTGTGGCTGAGCCCCGGCTTTTGGACTGCAGAAATGGCCAGGTAGGTGAGCGGAAAGGGGAGTTGAGATGGAAGCGGGCAAGGGGAGGGAGTCTCCGTCTCCGGGTGTCTGTGATCACGTGTTCCCGGGTCATTTTGTTTGTGTGTTTGTTTTGAGACAGGGTCTCACTCTGTGTCTTGGTCTGCCTTGGAGCGGCAGTGTAGCCCAGGTTAGCCTAGATCCTCCTTTCAGCACCTCAAGTGCTGAGATGACTGGTGTGACCTCGGCCACGCCCGGCTCTGCTGGCCTGTCCATCTTCCACTGGGTTTGGACAGAAGATTCCCCGGATGAGGCGGGGAACAGAGTGGAGCATGCTTGCCTCTCCCTTACCCCTCCCCACTTGCCGTGTTCTTTCCAGAGCCTTCAGAGGGACACTTGGTGTCCAGCCATGGTTCCTGCAGCAAATTGCCCTCGCCAACCTCGGCAGGCTTCAGGAATGCCCTGATAGTGACCCGCGGAGACCCAGCGCCTGACCAGCAGCAGGAACGTTGCGGCTCCTTGCACGATGGACAGCCCGAAGCTCCAGCCAGGCCCTGCCGCTGACTGGTCAATAAAACCAGCCTGATTCCTGCGCCCCCGCGTGTGACCCTTTTCTCTTCTGTGTACTTTGCGTCAGCTTCAAGGCGCGCGTTGCTGCTCCCACGCCCTGGCAAATGTCAAGAGCCCTGTCCAGACAGGGGAAAGGGAGGAGGCCCACCAGCTGCAGCAATCGGTGTCCTTGGGGAAGTAGATGGAGCTCAGCCCTGCTAGGAAGTCCCTTGAGAGCCTTCCCAGAGAGGAGCAAGGTGGACCCCTGGGTCCTGACCAGCTACCCAGGCATGAAGAATGGAGAACCTACTGAGCCAGCCTCTCGGTGCCCTCCCTGTCTACACGGGCGGTGCCCCTTGCAGGGTGGGCTGTGCCTCCCGGTCCAGGCAGCCCACCAGGACTTACTCCCATTGCCCTGCATTAATCTTCAGCTTTGCATTCTCTCCCTCAGCCAAAGGCTTCCAGAAAGTAAGCAGAAAGGGCCAGCCTTGGGCTGGTAAGACAGCTGGGGGTAAAGACTGCCTCTCAGGCAGAAGGACCTGAGTTTGGATCCCAGATCCCATATAAAAAAATGCCGAGAGGGCTGGAGAGGTGGCTCAGAGGTTAAGCCTCTGCCTTGCAGGCGGAAGGTCCTGAGTTCGGATCCCAGATCCCATGTATAGACGCCAGGCGGAAGCGGGGGCGGCCTGTGCTTCTGGTCCTGGTAGGGCGGAGCCTGTGAATCCCAGGGCAGAAGGAGGTGGGGGCGTCCATGGTGGTTCCCGAATTCGTCCGTGGTTCTACACATACACACACACACACACACACACACACATACACACGCACATGTGCACAGTTGAATAAATAATAATAAAAAAAAATTTTAAAAATGCCGAGAGAAAATGACTCCTGCCTACACTTCCAACTCTGGAAGGCAGAGCCTGGGGAATCCCAGAGCAAAGCAAAAGGGAAGGTGGCACGATCCAGGATATTCTCACACAGTGCCCTCTGATGCACACACACACACACACACACACGCACACACACACACACGCAGACAGAGGGTCAGCTCCTTCCAAGGCTGGAATTATACTGCACCCATCTGGCATTTTACGCACAATCTGAACTCCAGTCCTTTTGCTTATGTGACAAGTGCTATAACCACTGAGCCATCCCCATATAACTTTCTCACACAAAATTTCCATTGGCCTGACCTTTTAGATTTGATCTGTGGATCCAAACTCTGTTCCTTTTGCTTGCACGACAAGTATTTAATCCTGAGACAGCTCCCCAGCCCTTTCTTAGGTTCTGTACTAGGGAACCGGAAGTCATAGACCCTTCAGGTAGACCCAGCCCATTCCTGCTCCTGCTCCTGGTGGTCAAGGAACTTGACTTTTCAAAATGTGGGTGCCCTAACCTTACCATCTCCACTTGCACAACACCCCCAAGGCTCCCCACTGCCCATGAGACAAAAAGCCCCACGCCCTCAAGACACTTTCTCCCCTCACCAGGAACCCTGGACAGATTCCATAGTAGTTGAGTGCCCCCTCTAAAGGGCTCCACAGGGCCCCAGGCTGAAAGAGATCCAGTTCTAAGCCTCCGTTGCTTAGGGCAAGATACACAAGCTGTTTTCTTGGGTCTCAGTAACATTTATCCAGTGCTTACCAGTGCCAGTGCCTTGGTCACAAGAACTGACACAATGTGAAGTGGGTAGAGGTACCCTCAGAGCCACGTGTACCAGGTCCAAGATGAAGGTCACTAGAAGGCAGTCTTCTCCACCTATGTGTCCCTATGCTTCTGTGACACAACGGGTTAGCCCCAGGGACACTGCCTGATCCTAATCCCAGCCCTGAAGAAGGAACTCTGGTTTAAAACTGGGAAGGTCAAATCTGGGGCCGCTCCCTGATATGCAACTCCACAAACTCCCACCAGGTGGCGCTGTATATCTGCTATTGCTGGAGGCAGCACAGTCGGATGACCCGACTTTGCTAGGGTTGGAATGAGGCTGCAGCATCTAGGAGTTTCCTGTCCCTCCTTTGGGTCCTTCCTCCCTCTTTGGTCCCTGAAACGCCCCCTCTTCTTTTCTTTTGGAACTCTGTTATTCTCTCTCCTGTTAATACTAATCCAGCCTGCTCTGATTTGTGGCCCTGGAGGAAGTGTGGTCAGTCTGAGGGAAGGGACGCTAAGCACGACCTGGTAATGCTGTCCGGGAATTAGTGTCCATTAGAGAGGCAGTGCCTGCCCAGGCCACTCATGGCCATTACCTGGCATCAGACTAATGGTCCTTTCCTGAGACAGGCCTCCCAGCATCCAGCCTTCACTCTGGGCTTACAGAAGGATGCAGGCCAGAGAGCGCTTGGAAAGCCTTCCAGTCCATCAGGGGTGTGGGGAAGCCCTACCCCAGCAGGCCTGGTGACAGCCCAGGGGAAGAAGTCTGACAGATGGGACATACCAGCTCTCTGTCACCCGGGCAGCGTGTTGGCAGGGGTGAGGTGAAGTGGCCCTGTTTTGACCTTACCCCATGCAGCTGCCCTGAGGACCGACCAGTGGCTGCAGGTCATTCCACTCCTCAAAAAACCAGCAACATAAAGTGCACCGGACTCAAAAGCCTCGATCAGCTCTCTCCCCACATCTTCCCTTTCCAGCTCTCCCCTTCCACCTGCCGCTCTGCCTCTCCCCTCTTCGGGTTGCCATACCTGCCTGAAGTCCTGGGATGGCTGGGGGAGCCACCGTGGGAGAGACAGCCTTTGAGAGCCTTAGCCCACTGTTGGGCGGCTGCCTCTGCTGCACAGATCTCCACACGTCCCCTATGCCAGTCACTAGCCCTGCTGCTTCGGAGATGGTCACTTTGAGAGAGGAGAGAGAACAGACATGTATGTCATGGTACACGTGTGGACCTCAGAGGCGTCCACCATGCAGGCTTGTGGACTGAACTTAGATTACTGGGTTTGTGTGCAAGTACCTTGCCATACACTCGCGCACACGCGTGCACACACACACACTTTTTCTTGTCCAGCTTGATTTGTGTATTTGTTGTTGTTTTGATTTTTGATGGGCTTATCACTATGTAGTTGAGGATGATTTTGAACTTCTGATTCTCTTGCTTTCCATGTCCTTGGACTAAAGGCATGCATTACTGTACCTCATTGATATGGTGCTGGGGGTAGTGCTTCATGCATGCCAGACAAGCACTCTGTCAAACTGAAGTATGTCCCTTGCTTCATGTATTCCTGTGTTTGTGTGGTGGTCCAAGGTTGGTATCAATAATCATCCTTGATCCCTCTCTAATCAAATACAGAACTCAAGAACAGGGCTAGTCTGGCTAGCCATCTCCTATCCTAGCCAGAAAGGACTCCCAGTCTCTGTCTTCTGAAGCTGGAATTATGGGTCACCCATCGTAAGTAGGATTTGGAGATTTGAACTCTGGTCCTTTTGCTTGCATGGTAAGAATTTGTCCTAGTCATATCTTTAGCTCCTATGTTTGGTTTTTGAGACCAGGTCTCACTCAAGTTGACCTGGAATTCACTGTGTAGCCCAGACTGACCTGGAACCCAGAGAAATTCTTCTGCCTCAACCTCCTGATTACTGGGATTACAAAGATGAGCATCAGCATCCAGCTCAGTAAGATTTTAAAGTCCCATTTTACTTTATATGAGGGGTTGCAAAATATTCTGTTTGTTTTTGTTTTTGAGACAGGGTCTCTCCACAGAGCCCAGGCTGGCCTCAGTCTCATGATGCCCCTGAGTGTTGGCATTGCAGACACGTAATTGCCATGTCCGACTTTTGGCTGCCTTGCTTAGTTCTGCTACCGCTGGTGGCACAGGTTTCTTCCTCTGCTGCTCAAACATTTTGATGCACTAAGATGTTGCCTCTTTAGCCACATTTGCTCTGGGAACTCCTTTTCGATCACTCCGTGACTGCATCTGTGAGTCACAGCTGTGAGAACATTCTAGGTTCCTGGTCCCCGGCGGTGTTCACATGTCCCTGGGCTGGTTTTGCCCCATCTCCTCTTCAGCCTCAAGCTGAAGGATTCAGTTGAGTCCTGAGCTGCAGAAGATCAGTCAGGACCTGAAGCCGAGGTAGAAAGAGGGTCTTCAAGCCTTCTGACTGAGGAGGTCCTCTGCACACTGACTGGAGGTCCCCCACCTTGCTACCTCCCTTCACTCTAGTGAGACCCCAGACCTGCAGTTAGTAGGTTGCTACATGACCCACATGGATTGAGTGTATGGTAGACACTCTGTCTACACCCATCTCATAACAGCACTATGCTGGGTCTAGAAAAATCTAAGCCAGGCAAGTGAACTGTGGGCAGCCAGACAGAACTGCAGAGAGACTGGGGGAGGGAGCAACCACACATCCTGGATCTAAGTGGCTTAGCTGCTGGGGTGTAGGCACCCAAGGGGCCGCAGCTCAAGACGCTGCCCACAGGCAGACCCAATACTTGGGTCGAGGGTGGGGAGTTCAGTTAAAGGTGCTGGAGAGAGGAGAGTTGAAGCCTGAGCCAAGCCTGCTTCTGTCCTCATGGGGAACTGCCTGGGCTGGCTGTACTTGACACCCCGGGACCAGGTAGGTATGTGAGGGGCTGTGAGCTGGGGAAGAGCTATAGGCTGTGTGTGCAGATGGTCCTCTAGATACGCTGTCGGCCCTGAGCCCGAGAGGAGTTACAGAATCTTCTTTCTCCTGGGCATCAGTTTCCTGTTCTGTGAAATGGCCTGTTCCCTCTAGGTCTGTCGGGAATGCAAAAGTGACTGTGCATGGACTGTCGCTGCCTAACTGTTAGGGGTGTAGGGACTCACACTATTAGACAAACAGTGGTTGTAGGATGGGGAGCTGGGGCAGAGAAGGGGAGACCTGCAGGGCCCTAATAGGAGGCAGCTGACCACCACTTTGAGCTCAGAGGCCAAAATCCTTAGCACAGTTCAGGCTCAGCTGGAAGGGTCAGGAGGAAGGCAGCAAAGACTCTCCAGTGTAAGCCAAGCTCATATCCCCAAAAGCCGGGAACCTGGGGGTCAGGATGTTTGATGGTCAAACATTTCTTGGAAGGGGATAGAGAAAGGTTCGCTAGTCTCCAAAGATCCAAGTTACTGCCACGTCTCTCTTGCCCCTTTTATTTTGCCCCCAAACACTGAGCTGGGTCAGAACAGCTGGCGGGGATCTAGACCCGTTAAGTGGCTTTTTTTGGGGGGTGGGAACAGTTAGAGCTGCCCAAGTGGAGGAGGACCGCGAGGGCAGTGGACGTGGTTCTTACCCTCTAGTCCCTGTGTGGGGTCTCAGCCTGCAGACCCTTTCTCTGAGCGCTTCCCCAGCTCAGGAGGCCGCCTCAGTGCGGCACACGCAGGTGTCCAAACGACGTGCTGGAATGGAAGCCAAAGGTTGGCACCACCGAAGATGACCGAAACGGGGTGACGCAGAAGGGGTCCTGGGGGCGGTAGGGTGCCCATCCAGCGGCTCCCCCAGGCTGCAGGGCGCCCAGGCAGGGGCCTAGTTGGCGGGGCTTGGACCGGGGCGGGGGCAGCTGGGCGGCAGGGGCGGGAAAGGGGCGGGCGGCGGGGGCGGGGAAGGGGCGGGCGCGGGGGCGGCGCCGCAGCCCGAGCTGGACCGGGCCGGAGCCGGAGCCGGAGCCGGAGCCCGAGGCGACACGAGCCAAGCCGGAGCCCCCAAGGCCGCCGTCCGCCTGCCGCCCCCCGCCGCCCCCGCGCCCTCGCGCCCCCGCCTGCGGGCCCTGAGCGCCGTGGTCCAGTCGCGGCCGGCCGGGGGCAGCGGGCGCCATGGCCGCGCCGGAGCCGCTGCGGCCGCGCCTGTGTCGCCTGGTGCGCGGCGAGCAGGGCTACGGCTTCCACCTGCACGGCGAGAAGGGCCGCCGCGGGCAGTTCATCCGGCGCGTGGAGCCCGGCTCCCCTGCCGAGGCGGCCGCGCTGCGCGCTGGAGACCGCCTGGTCGAGGTCAACGGCGTCAACGTGGAGGGCGAGACGCACCACCAGGTGGGTGCCCGCACCGCGCCCCGCCCCCGGCCCCCTTTAGGAGGCGCGTCTCCGCGGAGCCTGCTGGGGCGCCAAAGACCACCCGGCTGCACGCCGTCCTCGGAGACCCAGCGTGGGGTGCATAGGGGTCTGCGTGGGCTCGGTGGGGAGGGACGCGGCCAGCCGGCAGGCCTTCTGGCAATGAAGCTCAGTCCTGCACGCGGAGGGGGGCATCATGGCAGGGAGGGGCCGCAGTGCGGCTGCTCTGGCCAAGGCTGTCTCTCCTTCCGCTGATTTTGGCCTCCGTGTGCCGTGGGGTGGGAGGGTGGGTCAATCACCCTGGGGCCTCGAGGTGCCAATGCTTCTCCATGAACCTGCGGGTATGTGTGTATGCAGGTCTCTGCCGTCAACCATATGTGCACATTCTACCAAGTGTACCGCGAGGGGTCACGATAAGGGCAGACTCGGGGGTTTTGGAATGTGTGCCCAAGACAGTGTGGACACATCTGAACTCCCGATGTGTGTCTGTCGACGTGCCTGGCTGTGCTAGAGCGCTGCCCTCTGCCCGGTGTGTTTGGCTTCAGTGAAGTCAGCCACCTTCTTTAGGGAGACTCCTGGCCCTGCAGGGGTCACTACCCAGCCCCCCTCCCTCTGCCTCCTGCAGCAGGAGGAAGGAGAGGGGGCAGCCTGTCCTCTCTTCAAGTTCTACCCCTGGGGTGTCTGTCTCCCACTGTGCCTTAGACACATCTCAGCCCCTGCCTGGAATCCAGCCTCCTTTGCACATAGTCTGCTGGTGGGTCCCTTGAGACTCAACCAACAAGTCTATGACCTGCTCTATGTGACAGCCCTGGAGCCCAGGCGCAGAGTGCTTCTTGGCTGGCCCAGGACCCCAACTCCTGTCTCAGCCCTAGGGACTCCCAACTGCCTGCTGATCTGCCAACCTGTCCTCTCCTTGGAATGTCCACTGGATATTGCTATGTGTTGAAGAGGATGGGGGTGGGGCCCAAGAGGTGTCCTGACAAGCAGGGGAAGGGTTGGCAAACTGGCACCCCACCTGTGGCAATCAGCTGGACGAGCCTCCCAGGTCTCTGGATTGCCAGTCTCTGAAGATTTTTTCACACACATCAGACCCTCCCCACCACCAAGGAAGGCAAGCAACTATAAGCGCCATTTTACAGATGCGGGGACTGATGATTAGAGATTAGAGGTGACTGGTTCGGTCCCATGCCAGGAAGCCACAGGGTCCTGCATTCCTTCTGTTCCGTGGTCATGTGGAGAGACATCAAGGAACTAGGAGAAGTTAGCTCTGCCTCCAGCCCTTCCGATCTGAGTCACATCTACTGAGTGGAGTGATAACGGAGACCCTGTCTCTTCACTGTGGGGAGGGGGTAGATTTGTTACCCTCCCCACCCCGTGCCAGTGGACACGTCCCCTTTGCCCTCCGGAGACACACTAACACCCTGAATGCCCCATGATGGCCTGTGCACTCGCCATACTTCATAGGCATCCATCCAGACACACAGATGGCTGGGAGCTGTGCCTGTTCCACACATGCACCCCCACCCCGTTCCTCTGACTCACTGAATCCTGTATGTGGGTCTTTGTCTCTTCACAGGTCAAGCAGAAATGGGCTTTCTATCCTAGTGTGGAGGTCCCTAGAGACAGGTGGTTAGAGTTGTACTGCACCTCAAAAAAAGAAAGAAAGTCATGGAGCCAAGGGAGACACCGATTTCCCACACTCAGATGAAAAGCAGACTGAGGTAGACATGTTCACAAGAGCATGTGTTTGCATACTTAGGCACACGGGTGTCTACACACAGGCACACAGACTGAAAACCCACGGCTCATGGGGCACGGCTGCACATGCGGCCAGTTGGCTGCACCTGCAGCTGCTTTCTGGTGCCACTTGGTGAGGCGAAGCTCTGAGAGGACATCTCACAGCCTGGACTCTCGCTCCTGGGAGGAATGGGAGGGAGCTGCTGGAACCCGGGGGTGGGGGGCGGAGCCCGCGGGCCTCTCAGTCCAGCCGCCCACCCCTGGCACAACAGCCCCTGCCTGCAGTCTGTGAGCCCAGGACCAGCCGGGAGTGGTGTCCTGTCCACGTGTCGGCCACGGTGTTGGCCTCTGACCCATTCCTGCCGTCCGCCTGCTCCAGGTGGTTCAGCGGATCAAGGCCGTGGAAGGACAGACTCGCCTGCTGGTGGTGGATAAAGAGACGGATGAGGAGCTCATTCGGCGGCAGCTGACTTGTACTGAAGAGATGGCCCATCGGGGGCTTCCGCCAGCCCATGACCCCTGGGAACCTAAATCCGACTGGGCACGATCAGGCAGCCTTGGCTCCGACACTGACCAGAAGGTACCGTGGGGTCCTGCCCACAGGGCCAGGTACCCTTCCCCAGAACCACCATCTCTGCTCTTGTGAGCGTCTTCACCTCTGGTCACTTCCACGGGTCACCTTCACAGGTCTTGATTTCTTCTCTCCCTCCTGTGCTGACCACTGTCTGCATCCCTGGTGACCACCCTCTAGGCCATTTGAGGCCATTCTTTGCCATCGGTCCCACGGGGCCTAGTGGCTGAGAAGCCTGGGAGCTGCCAGCACGTTTGAGGATCGAGGGCTTGTGTGGGCGTCTGTCACAGCAGGCCTGTCCATGACTGTGTCTGAGGCATACTGTGCTGTGAAGATTTGGGGGGTGTGTGTGTGTGTGTGTGTGTGTGTGTGTGTGTGTGTGTTGGCCTCTTTTGTGAAGTTTAATGCTGTGATTGGGGGAGCTGAAATACTGGAGTGGTCCAGCACATGTGGGCACAGGAGCAGGGCTGGTACCAGGTTAGCTGCAGTGCCCCTGCTGGCTCAGTCCCGAGAAGCTGTTATTCCTCGAGACTGGGGGGACCTCAACAGAAAACATCTAAGGTGAGCCCTTCTTCCCTCCCTCCCCGGGGAGCCCCATCTGGATTGCCGTTCTTTCCTGTCCTCCTTGCACTGCCAGGAGAGGAGACCTGAAAGGAACAGGGTGGGGTCTGCACCGCTCCTTCTAGGAAGCCTCCCGGGCAGGTGCCTGGGTCCAGAGGAAGGGCCTGAGGCTGTTCTGATTCTAGTTATTGTTGTGCTGTCTACTCCCGCCCCAGACCAGGGGTTCCTAAGATGTTACTTTGAGAACCACTGACCAAGGTTTGGCGCAGTTGGTGTGTGTTGGCACTTGACATTGCTTTTTAATTCACCCAAATGCTACCCCCTGGGGCTGGTTGGGTCTGTGCCCATCCCTGTAGGATCTGCCTTGGCAGTGGGCATTCCCTCGACTGCCTTTTTCTCTTAGAGCTTGGAGGGAAGTTTAGGGCAGGGCCGAGTCTAGACTCTGTCCTGGGACTGTGGAAGGTCAGGAATGTTTAAGTGGGGGCCCTGTGGGAGGGAGATGAGCACAGGTGCCCTCCTCTGGCTAAGGGTTGGAGTCTCCTTCTTTCCCAGGCACCCCTTCTCCCCCACCCCACCCCAAGCATTTGTTCATTCATTTAGACACAAACAGCCCAGTTCACCTTCCTGTGGAAAAATCCGCCCTGGGGCCTTATCTGGAGGTAGGGTGGCCCAGGCCCCTTGGCCTTGGGTGGGACCTTCCCCCTTGCTGCTATTTCAGGCTTGGAGGGGTTGCAGGAAGCCCTAGGAGGGGGCTTCCTCTTGGCATATTTTTAGAGAAACAAAAGGGTGTACTGGGCATGTCCCTCTGTGGATGGCGCTACCAGGGGGTGGGGGAGAGAGGAGAGACGGGACTTTAGGAGGTCAAGAGAGCCCAAGGAAAAGGGGAGGGTACCTCATCTGACAAACACAAACCAGACTGAGACCTGAGGCCCCCTGCTTGGGCTGCGTGGGGAGCCTGGCAGAATGCACTTGCTCTGCAGTCCGTGCTGACTGGGAATGGGAGGAGGGGATGCTGGTGGTGGAACAGACCTGTCTGCACCTCAGCACTGGTACGAGGTGGGTGGGGTGCAGATGGTGCCCCATGGGAGGGAAGAGCCTCTTGTCTTCTCTGAACTGTCTGTCTGATGTGTGCTTCTTCCTTGGGGGCTAGGAATGCCTAGTCAGTGATGATTCAGTCCCGGCCATGCGGGGGTGGGGGGGGGCTGCAGCTGCAGGGGGCTGATTCTGGCGATGATGACATGGACGGCCCCCTAACAGAGACCAGGCAACCAGTGGGGCCGGGGAGGTGGCGACAGACCCTTGCTCCCACCATGCCCCTAACTGGAGGGGCTCAGGTAGCTCTGCAAGTGGCAGCTTCTTGATATAGGATGAGCAGGGCACAGTGACCAGGAGAGGTTCTGGGCATCCCCCCTCCTCCCTTGCCCCTCACGAACTGTCTCCTTGGGAGCTGGAATCCCTTCCTGTCTCCACACCGAGGCTCCAGGCTCCGCCGGGCAGGGCCTCCCAGCAGCTTCCTTCCTTCCTTTCTTGGGACGGAAACCCAGCAGGGTGGGGGTGCCGGGCGGGAGCCTCAACATGGGAGGGGGCTCAGTCACCACCCTATTCCCCAAAGTGACTCAGCCCCTATGTCCCCACCCATCCCCAGGGAGCATGGGTCACAGTGGGAGGTAAATAAGTGGGGTGGCAGCTTGGGACCGCCGGAGAGCCGGGCCACTCCAGGCCAGCTGCCCGCTGCTTCTGTCCTGCCTGTCATGGCCCGCTCAGGGAGAGCCGCGCTGCCTGCCTCTGCCCCAGGAGCTCCTCTGTGGGGGCTTGCTCAGGTCAGGTAGGGTGGGGACAGAGCTAGGCTGTGAGGACCTTAGTTGGAGCTGTTTCTCTGGGGAGGGGCAAGGCACTTCGCGACCTTTGTGCAAGCAGAATGGACCCCAACCAACAATGGGGGCCTTTCTCTGCTGTGGCTGGTGAGTCACCATCTGGGGGGGCGAACGGCTCCCAGGGCACCCCTATGTCAGCTCTTTGTCTGGTCGCAGGCCTGGCTGGGGAGCTAGGGGCTGCCAGTGCTGGGTCCTTCAGACTGGGACGCGGAGGCTGTGGGAGCCAGGGGCCTGCGAGAGCCCACAGGAAGTGTGCTGGGAGCCTGGACGCAGGAATTCCAACAATGTGCCTGCCCCTCCTCGGTGCTCGATGCAGCACCCCCTGCCTGTTCTCTAGCCACCCCCTCCACACCACAGGCTGGGGGTGTTACAGTCCCTCTCCTTGAGGGGATTGCACCGCCAAGGGAGACTGGGCTTAGCTTATAGGAAGAATCTCAACCTCAGCCTGGGCGATGTGAGGCAGCTGTTTTGTACTGAGGCTGGGGGTCGGCTGAATGCCTCCCCAACACACACAGGACAGCGTGGATGTGGCCTGCACCAAATCATGTGTCCAGTTCAGCAGTCCTGAGAACCCTGTAGGTCGTCACGGAAGCTGTGGGAAGAGGTCACAGAGGTCAGGACTGTGGACATGAGTTTGTGTGTGTGTGTGACTGTGTCCACATCCCACATTTATGCGTGTGAGCCTGACGTCTCTGCAGCCCATGGCAAGGCCTTGGCATGTCCCCATGCTGGGCTTGGTCATGTTCTTCCCAGCTCTGGCTCCGGCTTCTGTTTCTGATGCTTTGATGAGATGTGGTCTGACCGCCTCAGTCATTCTACGGCGTTTGTGAGAGGCATTTATGTGGGGGGCTGTTGGGGATTTGTCTCAAGCCCCCTATACCTGTACCTCCAGCAGTGTCTAGGGAAAATGTTGTCTATGTAATGGAGGTCTTGCACCCTGATTTCAGCCCACATTGGCCAGCTAATCCTCGGGGGGGGGGGGAAGTAGCAGTCCCTGAAATTCCTGAGGTAATGGGAATTACCAGCCAGGTGGTGGTTGAACAGCGAGGGCCAGCAGAGACTGTAGATGGCTTTGGGGTCAGAAAAGGGGTCCTGACTGCAAACTGGACAAAGGAGGTGTTCCGTGTTGAGGAGAAGGGCTAGAATCCTGGGGCAGTACAGTAACCCTTCATGAAGATTCATATTTGCTTCCCATCTGGTCACCTCCATAGACACAAATGATGCCAGTCACATTTGGGGTTCGGAATTGGGTATGGTAGTCGATAGTTTGTAATCAATCCCAGCACTTGGAGGTTGAGGTAGGAAGAATACTACCTCGAGTTGTGAGTTCGAAGCCAACCTAAACTACCAAGTGGAACCTTTGTCTCCATAACAGGAGAAGAAAATTGGGGGATTTGGAATGAGCTTGAAGGTTGAGAAGCTGGAGGGGTCAGAGGTATTCTGGGTTGCAGGAGAACAGGTGCCTGAGAGTTAAGAGACCTACTCTGAGATCTGCTGGATTCTACCTCCTTCAGCCACATCACATGCTGTGTGCGTGTATGTGTGTGTGTGTGTGTGTGTGTGTGTGTGTGTGTGAAGGGTTGTTGCTAGTACCCTTGGACAGTGCGCTGTCACTTGCACACACCCTCAGAAATCTGAGCTGCCACCTGCCCGCTCATTCTGTGTAACTGGGCACCAGTAGCCGCTGGCCATTCAGCAGTGAAGTCACTGCCCCGGCCCCTGGCTGGGCGGGGGCATCAGGTCTGCCCCTGCCGGTACAGCCCTCTCTCCCAGATTCCTACCGCAGGATGCCGGAGGTAAAGTGAGGCAGAGTCCCGGGGCAGCGGTAGGGGGTCCCTGCGGGTACCATGAGGCCTAAGCACACTGGCTCTCCCCTCCTGCCTCTAGCTCTTTCTTTCTGGGCCTGTAGAGAGGTTAGGTGGGGGCGGCTCCAGTCAGTGCTGGAATGCAAAAGCAAACACAGCCCCCACCGCAGCCCAGCGCGTCTCATGAGGAGGCGTTGGAGGGGAATCAAAGCTGTTCAGGCCTCCAAGGCGATGGAGGCAGGTGAGGAGGTGGGAGGCAAGGGCATGAAAGCAGGCTCCTGACGGAAGGGGTGGCCATCCCTCCCGACTCCTATGCACCCCTGAGCTGTGCGCAGCGCACACGGATAAGTCCTCCCAGGGCTCCTGCCAAACAGCTGGTCTAGAGACTTCGGAACGGGCTTCACTCCAAATCCCATGGCTAAAACTCTCCTCACAGGCAGTGTTCCCCAAACTCCTCAGCTGTGGGGCACAGAGTGTTGCTGAGACCGGGGGTCGGCAAGTCGCTGGGAGCATGAAAGCTGAGAGGTGGGGGGCCCTAGCAGGATCTCAACTCCTGGTACCTGCAGGATGTCAACGGGCCCCAGAAGGAGCTGCGCCCTCGGCTCTGCCACTTGCGGAAAGGACCCCAGGGCTACGGCTTTAACCTCCATAGCGACAAGTCCCGGCCCGGCCAGTACATCCGCTCCGTGGACCCAGGCTCACCGGCCTCCTTCTCTGGCCTTCACGCCCAGGACCGGCTCATCGAGGTACCCTGTCTGTCAAAGCTGCCCGGGGCCGGGTGCCCCTTGTGCGCGGCTGTCTGTCCATGCCTGGTCCCTGGGTTCCTGCGGGAGGAAGGGAGATGCTGGGAACTTGAGCTGGCACTCCACTTGCTGCCTTGCTGGTGGTGCTTTGATGAATATTTGATGGCACACCTGGCTGGGTGGCATGGGGCCGAGCGGGCCCCTTGGGTCTCACTGACCCCGTGCGTGTGGTGGCAGGTGAACGGACAGAATGTGGAGGGCCTGCGCCACGCTGAGGTCGTCGCCAGGATCAAGGCTCGGGAGGATGAAGCGCGGCTGCTGGTGGTAGACCCTGAGACTGACGAACACTTCAAGCGACTGCGGATCACGCCTACGGAGGAGCATGTGGAAGGTGGGCTGCGGCCTTGGGGGCAGAGGGTGGTGTCAGTGCAGGGCCAGGAAAGCCACTGACATGCTGTCCCCACAGGTCCACTGCCATCGAGGATCACCAACGGGACCGGTCTTGCCCAGGTGAGCAGACCCTGACGGTCACAGATGTACTTCTGGGTCTTGGGTCTGACCGGACACCTCTGCCCGTGAGCATGTACGGCTATGAGACTCAAGCCGGCTGCCCCAAAAATAGCCTCCGTGGATCCCATCCTGGGTTAGCAGCTTGGGGTTCAAACACATAAGGTGGGTGAGGCCTGGGGTCCTGGGCCAGTGCCATTTCCTTGCTTGGTCCCCGTGTGGCTCTGAGTCACCCTTCAGTCCTCAGCTCCTTGGAAGGTGGCTGTGGTCCCTCCCCTCCCGTTCCCCCCTGGGCGACACTCACACCCCTTCCCCTTTGTGACCTGCCCACGCACGGGCTTGTCCTGGCAGCTCTGACCTGGAAGGCGGCATATGTTCTCACACTGCCAAGTCAGCAGCTGTGCTGTCCGTGGGCTCAAAAGCTACCTGTGTGTATGTGTGAGGGTGCACGAGCTGACTCCCAAACCATAATTCTCTGACTTCCTAGCTCAACGGTGGCTCAGTGTGCTCATCCCGAAGTGACCTGCCAGGCTCAGACAAGGACACTGAGGTAACTGTGTGGTGTGCACACTCGCGGTTCCCCAGGTTAAGAGGAGAGTAGGTCTCTGTGGAGATGTCCATCTAGATGGCGGGACCAACCCTTCCAAGAAGCCCTCCTGGACCAGCTATCCCAGGCCTTGCAGGTGGCCTCTGGTGTAAGCTCCCTAGGAAGGGGACCATCGGGGCACAGCTCACTGTCTGTACCCCTCCTGCCCCCAGGACGCCAGTGCCTGGAAACGAGACCCCTTCCAGGAGAGTGGCCTCCACCTGAGTCCCACAGCAGCTGAGGCCAAGGAGAAGGCTCGAGCCACGCGGGTCAACAAACGGGCACCTCAGATGGACTGGAACCGGAAGCGAGAGATCTTCAGCAACTTCTGAGCCCTTCCCTGCCCGTCCCTGCTTGTTTGGGAGGACGGGCCCAGGGCCGCCTCCTGCATGGATCTCAGCCCATCCAGAACCCCCCAAGCCTCAGTGGACTGGAGGTGGTGTCACGGCTACCCAGAAACCAACCCGTGCCCCCATGATCCTCCTCTTGTCCCCAGCCCTGGGGGCTGGGACTGTGGTTGGGGCAGGATGGGGGGGGGGAAGAGACCCAGAGATGTGAGAGACAGAGAGACATGCCACCGGCATCTCCACCGAGGCCTTCCTGCTCTGCCCTAGGCCTGCTGACAGAAAAGAATTCGTGTTTTCCATTTTTTTCCAAAAGATCTTTTGGATCTTTTTTCCAAAAAGATCTCCAGCTCTACACATGTTTCCAGTTAATACCAGAGTCCCCCTCCCCCAACCCCTTGGGACAAGCTCTCTAAATAATTGCAATAAAACAAACCTTCCTTTGCAAACTGTTTCCTCCCCATCCCCTCCAGTGGCAGCACCATCCCAAGCAGAGCCCGGGGGCTGCTGGGTAAGGCTGAAGCCCACTGTGCCTGCCCCTCTGCCCCATCTTGGTGTGGGGAGGTCCCTTGGCCAGGCCAGCACCCCTGAGCTGCTTCCACCTCTCCAGAGTCTGGAATGCAGGGCCTGGCGTCTGTTGGAGGGAGGAGGGGCTCGAGGATGGAGGCCCCTTCACCTCAAGAGGGTAGCCTCTGGAGAGGCCCCTTGTCCTGGACCATAGTCCCAAGACCTGAGGAAGGCCTGGGCTTTTGGACTTGGCCCCCACCTTGTGCCTACCTGGTACCCATTCTCATGGACATCCTGTCAATTCTGCCCTCTCTCAGTGCCCTGGACTCTTAAAACTGACCGACCAGCACTGCTGTCTGCCTTGTAAGCCATAGCGCATGCGCGCCCTTGGAATAAACAGGCCTTGCCTTGGGCTCTTGTGCCTGTGTCTTTTCTGAGTCTTTGCAGGGGTAAGGTCTCATTTTAGGGACCCTTGGGTGGGGCCTCCCACTCTCATCTTCCACACAAAAGCCATCTTGTCTTGCCCTCTGTGGCGCATTCTGGGGCTACTGCTCGTCCATGCTGGTGAGGCCCATCCTCCCATGGGCTGCCCTGTGCTTGGTGCAGTCCCCTCCGTCCGCCCGGCAGGTACACACAAGTCCTGGGTCCTGTGGCTCCGAGCTGGGCCTCAAAATCCCTCTGTAAACACGGGCTGGGGCTGGTGGGGCTTGGTCTGGGAGGGCAAAAGTTTGGCACCAGGAGAGTTCAGGGAAGTGCTGAGCCTGGGGCCTGAAGGGAGTGGGAGGGGTCACGGAGGGGTCACACGGCTCCCTAGCAGGCTTCCCAGCAGCTGGCTGCAGCTGGTTCTCACCATTTCCTTTCTCCTGGGTTCAAGCACCCTGTTCTCCCCTCAGTCCCTGGGGACGCAGGGTGGATTGTCACGTCCCTGCCAGGCTTTGCAGGCAACCTACTCCAGAACATTCCGCGCACTCACGCACACAACCCTGCAGAGTGCGCTGCACACACATCACGGTCTCGTGCACTTCTTCAGCATTCATTCAGACTCCAACCTTATTACACAGCCTGAAACACCCCCCAGCTTTATTACCCTTTTTTGGCAAAGGCATTTCACAGACAGCAGCCAAAGCAGTGCCCAGAATGACGCCCCATGACCCTCACAGGCCCTGGGCAGCAGGACACAGGGCCTGGTTGTGGCAGATCTGGCAGCGAGGGTGAACAGGTAAGCAGATCTGCTGGCCAAAGCCCACCAGCAGCCCGTTGATCTCGCTCCACAGTTCCCTGGAAGGTGAGGGGCAGGTCAGGGTGGCAGGAGGAAGGCCATCTTGCCCAGGTTCCCCTGACCATGTATACCTGGGTAGCCACTCCTCCAGAGCTGCTCGGGTCTCCTCGGGGGACTTGGTTGTTTTCTTGGTCCACCTCAGTCGGTTGGCGATTCTGTGCACGTGTGTGTCCACTGCTGCTCAGAGACAGAGGGGATCTGTTAGCCCACAGGTGTCCCTCTTGCTGACAGGCCAGAGTATGTGCGGCTGGGGGGCTAAGCACGCTCACCCAGGCCTCCAAGTGGATGAGAACTATGGAGCCAGAGAGAAGCTGATGTACCTGCACTGCTGGCTGGGCTAAGCTGTCTATCTGAGCTGTCTGTAGCTTGCTTCAGGCCTCCTTCGGGGGCCTGCGTTGGGGATATCTGTTTGGGACTGACCCATTCCCGCTGACCCTGGGGCCAGCTGGGTGGATAAGTGTTTACTTGGTGGGGGAGGGCACGTGAAGTGGTATGTCTGCTCTGGGCTCTGCTTCCTCCAGCAACAGCTCACTGGGTTGAGTTTGCTAGAGTCAGACTCTGTGCTGAGATTTCCTGGCCTCAGCTCACAAAGTCTTTATGAGACATCCATAGGTAGAGAAATCAAGAACAAGAGACACTGGATCCAATCTCCAGTACTAAAATTAAAGATGAAAAAACAAACATGTGGGTCAGGTATGGTGCCTTCTGCCCATGATCCTAGTTCTTGGGAATCCAAAGCAGGAGAATTTGAAGCCAGTCTGGGTTACAGAGTAAGATGCTACCTTAAAATAATAATAATAATAAATAATAAAGGACAGATTAGCAGATACGTGCTTGCTTGCGAACTTCCTGGCCTGACTAACCCCACCTCATGGGAGCTCTCAGCTCAGACATGAACCTGAGTTCAATCCCCAGAAGCCACATGGTGGAAGGAGAGAAGTGATATCTGAAAGCTGTCCTTGGGTGTCACTGCATGCATGAATGTCCTTTCCTCCCTCACTAATAAATATAAAAAATGGGGCCAGGAAGATAGTTCCGTGGGTGAGGCACCTGTTCACAAACCTGGTGACCTGAGTTTAGTTGTTCTCTGACCTCCATCCACGTGCCATGGCATGGATGGACTCCTCCCTCCCTCCCTCCCTCCCTCTCTCTCTCTCTCTCTAAATAAATAAATAAATAGAATATTAGCAAAACAAAACCACCCCAAAGTGCACAGGACAACTCACAGTTTCTCCCAGAATGAGCCTAGGCCAGAAGGGGCTTGCCCCGTTTCCTCTGCCCATAAGTCCCTAGACTCCTCCGGCTCAACTGCTGGGCCTTCTGGCAGCAGTCTGGCCCAATGGGCAGAGCTGAGGTCACTGTCATGAGCCAGCACGTGCGGGCAGCGGGTCGGGCCAGCTGCAGCCGGGTTCCACCTGGGCTTCAGCGCCCATCAGCTGGCCACTGCAGAGCTCAGAATGGCATCCTCTGCCAAGTCTGGCCAGCTGCGCCACCCGTTCTGCCATCCTTGGGTCTCTATGTCAGCTCCTTGGCTTTACTGATAACTGCCTGGGGTGTGCGGCACACGAAAGCTAAGGGGTCACATCTCGGAAACCTTAAGTCTGCTTCTTTCTCCGTAACAGAGGTGTCACGCTTCTGGGGATCCCCAGGGGCTTAGCTCGTCACGCGTGTGTCTCCTGTGCTGGCCAGCAGGGCTTCCCACACATCTGTATGGTTAAAGAGGCAGCTGTCTCGTCAGCTGTGAGCCAAAGCTCGGAGGCCACGGGCGTGAACTGAGGTCACCCGGCTGCCAGAGAAGAATTGGAAGCAGCGTCTGCACACGCTCCGGCTTTTAGTAGGGAGGACCTCTCTTCCTAGGAGATAGTCCTGGGGTTTCACTGAAAATGGCTGGGTGCTCACACCCCAGAGAAGGCAAGTGGCGTCCGACACTCCTGTCTGGGGCATGTAAGCATAGTGCCGCACACAGCCACGGGCCGCAGGCCTTCCCCCACAGAGCTGCCCAAGCACGAGGCCACACTCCCGGGACACGAGCAGCCGAGGACAGTATCCAGATAAGCTCAAGTGTCTGCTAAAGAGCCTGCGGCGGCCTGGCCCAGGAGCAGAGCTGAGGAGGGGAGGTGCTGCCCCTGCTCCTTCCGGTCAGGCTCTTCCAGGGCTTGCTGCTCTCCAGCCTCCAAGGGTGGTCTGTCGCTGGCTCCCAAAAGGCCCGGGCGCTAGCTGCCCCGGCCTCTGCCCTCTGGGGAGCACGGTAAGGCACCGCTAGCTCAGGGGACTGCTGAGGGACTCCCGTCGCTAGCACCTGCAGGGGTGAGGGGGCAGCACTCAAGAGGTCAGGACCGAGTCCTGGCTTCGCTGCGGCTACGGGAACTTGACCTACTCTGGGCAAAGCTCCCAGGGGGAAGCAGTACTGTCCCTGCCCCTGGGAGTCTGTCCTCAACCCAGCTGCACAGCAGAGCATCAGACGTCAGCAGGTAACACCCAGTAAAAGGATTCCAGGAATTGTCGTCCTCGCCCATCCCAGGAGACAGCCCTTCCTCCTCCTCTTCTTCAATGCCCTGTCTTCCTCGGGTCATCCCACCCACTCCACGGCTTCCTGCTCTTTGCAGGAACGCACCTCTACCTCTTGGCCTGGCTAACTGGGCCTCGCGAGGGCGCTCAGCTGGACATGACACCCTTGTGACATTTCTGTGCCGAGGCCAGGTGAGGAACTGGGGTCACAAGGACAGAGGAAACCCCCATAGCAACCAGCACAGCTACAGCTGACTCTCCCTCCTCGTGGCACGAGTCACTCACCTATGCCTGATACGATGCCCCACGCCACAGCCATTGCCAAGTGTGCCATCTTGGGCCCGACACCTGGCAGGGCCACCAGTTCTGCCACGGAGGCAGGGATGTCTCCGTCATAGCGCTGCTGCAGGATGGTGGTGGCCTGCTTGATGAACTTCACTTTACTCTGAAAGATGGCAGAGGTCAGCCTCGGCTAGTGTGAGGCACACATTGACCCGACAGGAAAAGTCCCCGCGGAACTTACAGGCACCCAGAGCTGCCCAGTACGTGCCCGGGGGTCCTGCTGGCGCTCTGCTCACTCCGTCCTTCCAGGTGGTGGGAAGGAGCAAAAGGCAGCAAGTATGCGCCAAGAAGTCCCTTGGCAGAACCGCAAGGCAGGCCTGGACCCGCCTGCCCACTTGCCTAGGCCAGCGAGTACAAGGGACCCGGCTTTGGTCCGTGCATTCTCCAGCCGGGCAGGTGGGCCGTCCCTGGGAGCTGAGCTTAGCAACACCTGGGCCTTAGGAAGGAAGGCTGGAGCTTGGGGCTCCCCCGTCAGCTGCCAGACCAGCTGGGCGTTTCCCATCTCGCGCCTGAGCGAAGAGGGCTATTTAAAACCTGTCTGACAGACTGTGGCCCACGCAATGCCAAGGGGAAGCAGCCCCACCCACAGAGCCACTTTCAACAGATCTGCCTGCCCACTACCTTGGGGTGACGCACTCTAAGGAGGCTTGGAGTAAACAAAGGGGAAAGACAAGGAAGGGAAGGGTGGGTGGCTGGGTGGGGAGGTGGAGGAAGGAAGAGGGGGGGCAATCGGGAAAGGCACAGGAGCTCCAGGGATAGGATGCCAGCCCTGTGGTACAGCCTCTTGCTGTTTAGAGGCTGATCAGAGATGCCAAACCCCCACCTCCCGGGTGTCGTCTCTCCCAGCACCCCCCACCCCCCAGGCTTACCCTCCAGAAGCCTACGGGGTAGATAAGCTTGCCCAGCGTCTCATCGTCTATCTGCAGGATGCTGTCCACAGTCAGGCCCCGGGCCCGCAGTCGCTGCATGGCCCCTGCCGTCACTTGGTCCTTGGTCTGGCTGGAGAGCATCAGTGACAAAAGCACCTGGTACCTCTGCACCTGCTTGTACAATGACAGAGGCCAGGGTGGTGGTGGAGCCTGGCAGCTCATCCTGGGCAAGGTCTCAGCTGAGCCCTTTTATCTACCCTGTTACCTTGGACCTCCCACCTACCTGGGCTAGGCAGAGTGTGAGTTTTGTTTCATCACATTTAATACGGGGACAGTATCTGCCCCTCATGATCAGCTTGCAGGACCCACGAACTACTTGGAACCTAGTACCGAGTCAGTTCTACATAGTCACTGGCTACTACTATTACTGTCATCGCTTTTGACAATGGTAACGCTTCTCGTTATGGACAAGATTCACAGAACTAACGGAGTCACCCAGTATCAGGGGAGCATTAGAATGAAGGTCAGATTTACAACTCAGTATGATTTGAGGAATTCTTTTTGTTACTGAAAGGTTAAATATAAATGCCAGCACTGTGTTTAGCAGAACACATAGGAGGCCTCAGCCACAGGCACTCCTGACATGCAAAGTAGCCACATGAAGCAGGTAGTGTTGTCTAGTGCTCTGGGGTCCTAAGGAGTGCTTAGGAGTACTCTCTCAAGTATGACTTGAAGTAGGAGTCAGCCAAGAGCTGCCAGGCCTTAGCCTTTCCCTGCTGGACTCCTGAGAGGAGGCAAACACCTTACAAGGGTCAGAGGGTGCCCGGGACAGGTGCCTACCTTTGGTGGGGCGCTAAGATCATAGCAGTGCTCAGCTCCTAGCTGGTCCACAGGTGCATCCTTTCTTTTCCTCATGGTGCGGATGTTGGCCAACTGCTGCTCCCAGTCCTGGGGCTCCCAAACTGGCACTTTGAGAGATTCAGCGCCCTCATCTTTCTCACCACTTGAAGCCTCGTAGGCCACATGCAGCCTCTGTGTCTTCCTCTGACGCTTCACGGGCCTGTGGCTTTTTCTTCCTTCTGCAAGAAGTGCCACTTAGTCCCTGGAGCATGGGCTACAGGTGAGGGTAGTATAAAGGTGCTGCCTACCTGTGACTCACCCCTCCCTCCCTCATTTGTGAAACTGCCCAACTATTATGGTGTGTGTGTGGGGTGTTTGCTCTTGGCACAGTAAGTTATGGCAATCTGACCATGCCTGTTAGGCATGCCAGGACTGTAGGAATAGCCCCTATCTCCATGCCCACCCCACGTCCTGAAGGCTGCATCCAAGAGAACTTGTAATACCCATATTGGTGTGTTACTACTCTTTCAAAACTCTCTTTGCACTCAGAGTGAACTCCAGACTTTCCTGGCATCGAAGCACCCGTTTCATCAGCACATGTCTTCTCTCCTGGGCATTGGTTCCCCTACCATGTCTCAGCTTGGTCTACAGCAGCTGTGAGATTCAGGGTGCCCATGACACCGGGCTGAAGTGTGGGCCCCCTGGTAAGTCATGAATAGCACTGCTCGGTGCACAGTAGGTTCTTCACGGATAAATACAATGCGTGCCGAGCCATTTCCTGTTTTCCCACGGAGTCACTTTCCAGCTGGGGGGGGGGCTTCTGATAGGGTGTGTTCTTGGCATTCGGCCAGGCCGAGACGAGCGCTGGCTGCTATCACAGGCAGCCTGGAGCAATTAAAATTAACGTTGGGGATAAGGCTGCGTATGCGGACATACCCAGAATGCAACCGTGGGGACCCCGTCAGACCCTGCGCGTCCCAGTCCGTGGACAAGGGTCAGAGTCCCGGAGCAGAGCCGCACGTGGGGACAGCCCTGTTCGCGGCTCCTACACTCCGCAGCGCTCTACGTCCGGGTCAGGCCGACTGAGCCTGCGGCTGAGGTTCCCGTCCCGCCTCTCCTCCCGCAGCCCAGTCAGCCGTGGCTACCTGCAGCTGTCGCTTCTCGGCCTCCGGGCGGCGCGAGCCCTTCCCCACCCCCTTGCGACGCGGCCGCGGGAGCGCGGCTCCGACTGCGAGTCACCAGGCGCATCGCCGCGTTCATGCCTGGCGCTGAGGACTACACTTCCCGGCGGTCCCCGCCGCCCCGCCACGTGCCCAGCGCGCACGCAGAACTACAATTCCCGGCAAGCTGCGCGAGGCCGTCGGCGTTGCCTTTTCCCCGGAAGTGCAGGTTGCGTTTCCGGCAGCGGCCGAGGGGCCGGGGGCGTGCTCCCTTCTCCGCGACGGGACGCCCTCCCTGCGCGCGGTGGGCGCACGGGGTGAGTGGCCCACGACTTTGCAGACCGCTGGTGCTGATGGGCGCGGCTCTGGGGCGCGCCGCGTCAGGGCGACGGGAGGCGGCCCCCGATCTCCGGGGGCTGAAGTCCTGGCGGCCGGGATCGGGCCGCGCTTGAGGCCGCCTCGCCGTGCGCCCCTCCGGCGGGAAGACGGCGGCACACGGGGCTTGCGCGCCGCGGCGGCTGCGCTGCGCTCACCCGATGCTACGAGGGGCGTGCGCGCAGGCGGCTGGTTAGATGAGGCCGGGACGGCGGGCGGCTTGTTCCCCGGTCATTCCGGGTGGGGTCGTCCCAGGGGTCAGGGACGCACAGGTTAAGCCCACCCCAGACTTCGGGTCTAGGCGACTGGGGGGCCTCAGCAAGGGCGGGGGCGGGAGCCCCGCTCCAGGTGTCTGCAGTGCCTCTTTCCTCCACGCAGAACAGTTATCTAGTAACCGGCCCTGCCCACCATGGCCAAAACAGCAAGTAAAGATTCGGGCTTGAAGGAGAAGTTCAAGATACTGTTGGGACTGGGAACCTCAAGGCCAAGTCCCAAGTCTGCGGAAGGCAAGCAGACGGAGTTCATCATCACCGCGGAAATCTTGAGAGTGAGTGGCACCTCGTGTCTCTGCTGACCCAGCAGGAGGTAACAAGTGAGGCCGCATTTGCCTGTCACCCTATTCTGTGGGAGACGTGGGGTTGCTGCTACATGTCCTCGGGACACACAGTAAGGGTCTTGGTGACTTCTCCAGTACACTTACATTAGAATTCAGATGTTAATGCAAGAAGAAAATATGTGTATTTTTCTGATGTGTTATATGCTGTGCAATATCAGAACTTGGAAGAATAAAGCAGTAAGATTGTAAGGTTCATGGATAGACTGAGCACAAAAATACTTCCATCTTTCACAAGTGGTTAGGAATATGGCCAGGTGTTGGTAATTAGTTTGGCTTAATTCTTATTTTTTGGTGCTGGGGATTTAACCTGGGGTCTCACATGTGCTAAATGCTGGCACTACCAGAGCTGCATCCCAAGTCTTGTCCATTTATCTTATATATATATATATATATATATATATATATATATATATATATATATATATATATATATAAATCTTAAAAAACTCTATGTAGTTCAGGGTGACCTCAAACTCAAGAACCTAAGCTAAGCGTGCTTGTGTATGCTTATAATCCCAGCATGTGGAAGGTTGAGACAGGATCAGGAGTTCAAAGCCAGCTTTGGCGGCCTAGTTTGAGGTCAGCCTAGGCACAGGAGACCTTGTCTCAAACAAAAACTCCAGATCCTCTTGCTTTGGCCTTTTTGGGTGATGGAATTCCAGGCCTGCAGCATTGTACCACGTCGTACCTGATTGTCCTTAACTTGTCTGTCCATGAATCATCTACTGCATGCCAGGCACTGTAAGTTTGCTCATAAGTAAGGACTGAAATTTTGCCCTTTTCTCAGAAATCACCCAATACTCCTATATTGGTGAGGTGTATAACTAAAACAGCGTATCTGTACAGCGGGGGTGTGACTCAGCAATAAAAACCATCAGGTGTTAACACGATGGGCATTGGTAACATGCTAAGTGGAGGAAGCGGTCACAGCTGTCCTCATAGTGCAAGAGTGCATCTGAGGAAATGTTCAGGTCAGGTGAACCCATGGAGATGGTTGTCGGAGCTAGAAGGGAAGGGAGGAAGCATTTGGTATGTTGGTATGGTATGATGATGGAAATGTTGAATTAGCGAAGGTGGTTGACACGGCTCAGCTGGTAAAGGCACCTGAGTTCGAGCCTCATCCACATGGTAGCAAGGAGAGAATCAACCTCTGAAAGTCATCATCTTGCCTTCAAACGTGTCTGCCTCCCCCTCCCTCTCTTTTCTTCCCTCTCTCCTTTCCCTTAGTAAGTTTTTTTGTTTGTTTGTTTTTTAATCTGTTAACAAGCTCCAGTCTGGAAAATACAAAACAACTGTGGGTGGTTTGTGACTGCTGGTTATGGAGACCCATCTGAGAATTGCTCCTTTCCTTTCTTTTCTAGGAACTGAGTGTTGAATGTGGCCTCAACAATCGCATCCGAGTAATTGGACAGATCTGTGAAGTGGCAAAAACTAAGAAATTTGAGGAGGTTTGTTTTAGTCGTGCACGCCCGTTGCCAGATACTTAAAGACACTCTGGATTTTTTTTTTTTTTTTCTTTTATAGAGATGGGGGCTCTTTTAGAGAACAGTGGGCTGGCTTGGTATTCTCTATGTATCCAGGCTGACCTTGAAACTCACAGTGATTCTCCTGCCTCAGCCTTGTGAGTGCAGGAATGCTCAACAACACTTGGTTAAGTATGCTTTTTCTAGGAGCATGGTTGACAGCTCTAGAGTAATTGAATTTTTACCACTTTGTGGGTATTTAAATTTCATCTTAGTGAGGTGGAAGCTTCTGGAAGCAGCCTGAGTACAGCCCTTGTGAGAGCTTTTCCTACAGTTTCAGAAAGGATTCTGAATATTCATACCTGCTTGTCTTCCTTTATAACACACTCAGCAGGGACGTCAGGAAGGGCTGGGATTTCACAGAGGATAGATGAAAGCACTCCAGCCTCGGATCCCTGCTCGAGAGAGGCAGCCTCATCGAGCACAGATAGCTAGGTTTACTTCCAGGTTTTCCTATAGCTGGCAGTTGTCCTTCTGGGGGTTAGGGTTGCATGGGGCATCCGAGAGCACCACCATCCTTGTCAAAATTTGTGTGTGAGACTTGGGAGAAGGTGCAGGTTCACCAAGGGAAATGATTGCTCTACCTTCTGCAGCTCATCTGAGATGTGTGTGGTGCATGGTCTCACTGAGATCTTCCACCCTCCGTCTCTCAGGATGGACTCTTAACTTCCGTAGTGTGGCATGGCACTAGCTCACACAGGCTCATGCTGCCCCAGAACCCTCCTGTACTGCCCACCTGGACTGTTTGTTTGAGCATCGTCATTCCTCTGAGTCTCAGCAGGTCTACAGGGAATCCCCCGGCAGTCTTGAGGAACCCAAAATTGCTTCTGTGGCTTGCCCACTGTCCTTCCTTAAGCCTGTGGTCTGGGGTTCGTTGGAGACTTGTTTGGGTTTGAAATGTCCCTGGGGTCTGTGGTCATCATGGAGTTCAGGAGGTGCTGAGGTGCAGCCTGTTGCTTGGCTGGTTTTAAGTGAGAAGACCGTTTTACCCTTTATTCTGTACTTGCATTGAGGGGCCAGCATTTGTTGAGATCGCACCCTTTCCACTGTCTCCTCTTTGCTGTGGCAGCATGCAGTGGAAGCGCTTTGGAAGGCTGTCTCGGACTTGCTACAACCTGAACGGCCACCAGAGGCCCGACATGCGGTTCTGGCTCTGCTGAAGGCCATTGTGCAGGGGCAGGTGAGAGCTGGGCGGCCTGTGGGGTGAATGCAGACCACCACTGTGTTTCATTCTTTGGTTGGCTGCCAGGTGCAGGATTTCATTAACAGGAACTTTGGAGCCTAACTCTGGGAGGGCACACAGTTATGTGGTGACCTGGCCAGTTGCTGGACCCTCGTGATCCTCCATTGCTTACCTAAGAAGTGGGAATGGTGACTGTATGTTTCTCCCCTGCGTGTTCTGGGAGTGCTATGAGACAGTTCGCGTAGAATGTCAGGAGTACAGTCCTTGTTCACCTGCTCCTGATGCTCAGTGCTGCAGCGGGGGCAGCTCTCCTTACTGCACTCCAGCCTTGCAAGCCTCCGGCAACCCTTCGGTACCCATCCAGCCTGTCCTGCCTTCCTGAAAGGCGTGTCCAGTGAACATTCTCCTCTTTACAGTCCAGCCTGTTGAAGAGACCATCCTTTTTGCACCTGTACTGTCCAGTAGCTGCTCTCCTGGGGCTGAGTCTTTGTCCTCATGATCTGAGTACATATATGTCTGTGCTGGGCCTTGAACTGGGCCGGGGCAGGAGGTGTCCCTGCTGTGTCTCCACTGTGCCCAGGACTGATGCAGTTGGATGTGCACTTAAGCATGTCAGCTGCTTGGTCCCTTGTCCAGCCACGTGATAGTGCTGGCCCATCCCTCAAAGGCATTATTAGGGGAGATGGGGCCAGAACCTGCTGTGCTTCTTGGCTCCTCGGTAACTTGCGTAGGAGACATTGCAGGGCTCTGTTGACCCCATGGTTTTGTCCTTAGGGTGACCGTTTGGGGATCCTGAGAGCCCTCTTCTTCAAAGTCATTAAAGATTACCCATTAAATGAAGACCTCCATGAAAGGCTGGAAGTTTTCAAGGCCCTCACAGACAATGGGAGGCACATCACGTACTTGGAAGAAGAATTGGGTGGGTGCCACACAGAATGTGAGGTTTCTCTGCTATCAGGAGAATGGAGTTTGGGCAGGGATGAGAAAGGCTCTGGGGCGGGAGGGGTGTTGCAGTTCAAAAGAGGGCCTGTGCCCTGTCCCTGGGCTGGTTGTTGCTGGACTTTACTCCAGACCTGCCACTTGGAGTTTTGTAGAGTAGGACCCAGAAGACGCTCTTGCAGTAGGTGGATGCTTGTGTCTTACTTTCCGTGTTTCACGCCAAGCACTCGGGTCTGCCTTCATTCTCTGTTCAGTCTGTGTTCCCGTGACTGCATTGGTGCTGCTTGATACTGCACCCCCTTTGCTCCCTTCCTCTTTTCGCATGGCAGCAAGATGTTTGTTTTAAAAGTTCATTTCTCTGTGGTGGAGAGAAGAGGAAGGAAGGGTAAATGGGACTCGAGCTCTGCCATTCTTGGAAATGGGCTTTGGCGGCTCGTCTGTCTCTAGGACAGGTTCTGTCTCCAACATACCATCATGTGTTCTGAGGTTTCGTAGCTGCGGCCTTGTCTGTGTCTTTCCAGAGATCTGGAAGGCCAGGTGCCCCTGAACAAGCTGGGCGATGTCTGTGCCCCTTGCAGTTGGGTCAACTCCCATAGAAGTGAGAGCGACCAGCTCAGCCCCAGGGCAGCCCAGCGCCTGCGCAGAGCTTGCCTAGGCTCCTCCTGAGTCTCCTCAGCCCTGGCTTGTGGCCTCATCATCTCTGTGAGGGGATTCATGGCGTGTTTCCCAGCATCTGAGGGATGCAAGCTAATTTTCCTGAGGGAGAAGGGAGTGCAGCCTTGTTCTCCTCCCACAGCGGAGTTTGTCCTGCAGTGGATGGATGTCGGCTTGTCCTCAGAATTCCTTTTGGTGCTCGTGAACTTGGTCAAATTCAACAGCTGTTACCTAGATGAGTACATTGCATCAATGGTTCAGTAAGTAACTCAAAGGGTTTGCAGATGAGCGATAGGGCTCTTGCTAAGGTGCTTGGACAAAAAAAATAAGTATTACTTTGATGATAGCTTTGTGTCTTAAGTTTAGCTGTGCAGAGTGAATAAAATGGACGAAACACCAGGTAAATGAGGTTGGCAGTGGGCGTGACCAGCTCCTTAGGACCCGATGTTTTAGTTGCTGTCTTAAGCCATTGTATTTTCAACATGTCCAGGAGTGTCCGTGAGAGCACAGGCTCTGGGTCACTTACACCACACACTCAACACTGGTGTGTGGTGAGCCCAGAGCAGGCGTACAATTACTGATACCACAAAGGGAGCAAGAAAAGAAGTGCAGCTACACAGCATCCTGGGGATACTCTTTGAACTGCCTTTGATGTTTTCTGTCCAGCATGATCTGTCTGCTGTGCATTCGGACTGTGTCCTCTGTGGATATTGAGGTTAGTGACTCTTAGCCTCACTTTGGGGAACTGGACTCGGGTCAAACTTATGTGCCACTCTCTGACAATGCAAATTCTAGAGCTCAGCCCCTCCAAATTGTGCAGACAGTTGGGTGGTGTGTATTGTGGACACGGCTCAGGACGTGAGGTAGCGCCTGTGACCCGCTGGGATGGGGTTTCAGTGCCTCCCGGGGGCCTGCTCACGTTCTCGCTTGCTGTGAGCTGTGCTTCCTCAGGAGGCTGCATGGCAGTGGGCGTGCGTGAGAACTGGGGTCAGCAGCATGATGTTCCGCCCTGTGGGGGTCCCTGCAGGTGCTGGACGCTGTGGTTCACTATGTTCCGCCCTGTGGGGGTCCCTGCAAGTGCTGGACGCTGTGGTTCACGGTGTCCTCCCTGTAGGTGTCCCTGCAAGTGCTGGACGCTGTGGTTCACGGTGTCCTCCCTGTAGGTGTCCTTGCAAGTGCTGGATGCTGTGGTCTGCTACAACTGCCTTCCAGCTGAGAGCCTCCCTGTGTTCATCATCACCCTCTGCCGTACCGTCAATGTCAAGGAGCTGTGTGAGCCCTGCTGGAAGGTGAGCGTTTCCCAGGCTGCTCCAGGATGGGGCCAGATTCCAAACCCAACTGGACAGAACCATGCTGCCATTTAGTGAGTGCCATCTGACTCTTCAGACGGCCAGGCAGTGACTTTATTGAGGGCAGCCTTGTAGCCTTTTCTCTAGCGGTCGAATGGGGTCTAGGTTAGGGAGGTGTATTGATAGCTCTGTGATCTCTGCATTTGGAAGGAGGCTGCACTGAGCTGGCTACGTGGTGGAGCTGCAGCATAGTGGCCCTGTGAGGTAGGCAGAGGCCAAGGCTCTCTGTTGTGTCTTGGGATATTGTCTCCAGTTGTTGTGATGTGTTCTGTCCCCAGCTGATGCGGAATCTTCTGGGTACCCATCTGGGCCATAGTGCCATCTACAACATGTGCCGCATCATGGAGGACAGGCAAGTGTGGGCAGGCAGGACGGGGTGGCTGGGATCAGGAGAAGGCTTTACGTACTTGGTCAGAAAAGGAGAGGTTGGGACTTTCTCTCTCCCCTTGAGTCTGACTCCAAAACTGAGTACTTTGTGCATATGACCACCTGACCTCTGCTTCTGTCAGGCCAATCAGTTGTCTGCAGTTGGACTCAGAACCTCTTTCTCTACCTGGTTGACCCTGGGTGTGGCTCCCTCACTTGTCCCCTTGTTACAAGGAAAGACTTAGGTTGACGACCCGATGTCACTCTCACCCTCATCCCTATAGCCAAACCATTATGATTCCTGGTGCTTTTACCTCTAAGGAGTGGCCCAGGTTTGCTCATGGTCTGGTGGACACCCACACCAGAGTCACCTTCTTGTTGCTCTTCAACCTCCCTCATTGTTTCTAAGCACTTTGTCCTCATAGCAACCTACGCAATTCTGACTGTCACCCTTTGCCTGAGATGGGTTCTGCAAACAGGCTGGTGGGGCTCTCAATCCTTTCAGCACCACACACCTCTTGCTCACCCCTCATTCCACTCACGCCTGTTGTGGGTCTTTACATTTACCATTTTCTCTTTCTAGAACATTGTTTCCACCTTCGTTAAATCATCTGAATGTGCCGTCGAGGTCCTGCATAGTGGGCGGCTGCCTGGCCACCTTGAGTAGCTTTCATTGTGTGTCCACAGCTCCTCACTGTCGTTTCAGGTGCATGCTTTGCACCTGTGAGATTCTTGGACCTGTGTTGTGAGCTCCGTGAGGTTGTCTCACGTTCATACAGTATTCATGTACTGACCATGGTGGTCAGTAGCAGTAATGGGTTGAATGAGTCGTGGAGGAATCATAGCTGCTGCCACCTCCATGTTCCCCGTGTCCCTAGCTGAGCTGCTGTGCTGCATGTGCAGGCTCTCTGGGGACGCTCAGAGCCCGGCCCCACGCTGAGCTGGAGTTGTGCTCATGCCTGTTTTCTGGGGAACATTTTTCAGAGCCTACATGGAAGATGCCCCACTGCTGAGAGGAGCTGTGTTCTTTGTGGGCATGGCTCTCTGGGGAGCTCATCGACTCTATTCTCTCAAGAACTCCCCCACATCCGTGTTGCCGTCTTTTTATGAGGTAATAGAGTTTCCATGCCATGGTGAGCTGGCAGAAGTGTGAGAGCTCATCTGAGGCCCACCTTCCTGTCTGGGACGGGGGGGGGCATTTCCAGTCAGTTGCTTTTCAGCAAAGGATGAGATTTACGGTTGTTGGAAGATTTTATTCTCCAGCAAATATTGTATCTTGAGAATTTAATCTTCTGCCACAGAATTGCCTGGTGCTATTCCTGGGGCAGCAGCCATCTTCTGGTGCTGGCTCTGTTGTAGCCTTCTCTCTGGATGACGCCCATGGCATAGCTTGTGGTGTCCGGAGCGCTCCTTCTGTGCTTGCTTTAGTTCTCACTCCCTGGTGAACCAAGTGATCACAGGGTCTTCACAGCACAGAGCAGCTCAGGCAGCTTGTGTCTTACATGGTTGCCCAGTCTTCAGGTTTGCCGGGATCCTTCCCACCCCTCCTCATCAGGGTACAGTCTTTACACATTGTACTGCTTACCCCATAACTTGGGTGGTAGCTCTCAGCTTGTGCTGTGCCATCTGTCTGACCTGGAATTTGAAGTTATAACTCACCCAGGTCAGATTCTTTGGAGTTAGGGCCTTTGGGCCCTGCATGGGTCTCAATCCTACCAGAACAGTATAGCAAACTCTCTTCTAAGACTCCTTATATTCTTCGTGGCATATATGGTGAGCGTTGTCCACCTATGCATTTTATAGTTAGCTCCAAGATTGGGCATCATCCCAGAGAGGAGCTACTTCTGAAGTGGCTAATCCTGTGTGTGTTCTCTGGTGCCGTCTTCAGGCTATGACCTGTCCTAACGAGGTGGTATCCTATGAGATTGTTCTGTCCATAACAAGACTCATCAAGAAGTACAGGAAGGAGCTCCAGGCCGTGACATGGGATATTCTGTTGAACATTATTGAACGACTGCTCCAGCAGCTCCAGGTAAGAATGAGTTAAGGCTGTGGTTCAGGGAGGACTGTGGTGCCGAATGGACAGGCTCGTTTCTCTAAGAGACGTGTGTATCCCTCTGCATGTGTCATAGTTGGACACAGGTGTCAACTTGACTGTTGAGGGTTTGAGCTCAAGGCACATTTGTAGAAAATCAGTGGTTGAGTTAGGCCCAGAGCCCAGGTCTAGCTGATGTGGAAGGTCCAGCCCATGATGGGTGGGACTAGGCCCTGGAATAAAATACTGAGAAAGTTGGCATCCTTCTGTACACTTGGCCAGACATGCTGGTCTGGCAAGTAAGGATTGTCCCTCTCTCAGCTGTTGTGTAGAGATGGTGTGGCCAGTTCGGCCTTGGTGATGGCGCGTGCTCTCCTATCAAGCTGGACTAAGAACTGTAACCAGTAAGGAAATAAACCCCTTGTTCCCTTAAGCCATTTGATGGTCATTTATCAGCAACCATGCAGGCAAACCGCAACAGCATGTCTGATCCTGTCTCTGCGTGGCTCTGTTTGCTGATAGTCCTAAGTAGTGTCACCCTGTCTTCCACTGAAGACAGGTCTTGTTTTTGCAGACATGCTCCATGTTCTGTCCTCGGACAGGAATGTGGAGTAGTGCTGCCCAAGGCAGACTGAATGACGGGAAGGTTACCTCCATGGCCTGCGTAGTCCTTAGAGTCAGTTGCTGGAGTATCTGTGCCAGCTGTGGCTTTGGGTCACTTTGGAAGACAGTGTTAGAGACCACAGTGCTAGAGAAGACACCAGGGACACATACATACCATGAATTCAGAGCTGTGGGAGATGAGTTTATCGTCCAGACATGAGCTCAGCCTAGAGTAGGTGATATATGGGACAAGACCAGTGGAAGGAAGGGATGGCACAGGGCAGGGCCTAACTGGGTGAGTAACTGGCCAAGTGGGCTGACCAAAAGGTACTTCAGCCTCGATGGCGGAGTAGGCAGTCATGCCCCAGGGAGTGTGAACTGGAGATAGTGCTGGAGCTGGAGGCATGCAGGGATTTTCAGTGTTCTCACTCCTGCCTGTTTTCCTTCTGGACCAGGCTGTGCCTGCCCAGCTATCATTATGGGGTAGGGAATGGGCAAGAACAGTGACTGCCAGCCTTTCCCAGCGTGGCCCAGCTGAAGATGTGGTGGTGTGTGTGTGTATCCACGTGCAATTCCTCTTAAACTGTGTTCAGAGTATAGTGGAAACCATTCAGTGTGGTGTACCTTGATCCTGCAGAACCTGGACAGCCCGGAGCTCAGGGCCATCGTCCATGACCTGCTGACCACTGTGGAAGAGCTGTGTGACCAGAACGAGTTCCATGGCTCACAGGAGAGATACTATGAGCTGGTGGAGAGTTATGCGGACCAGAGGCCTGTAAGGACCCCGGCCTAGTGGGGCTATAGGGAGAGGTCCCCATGGGAGTCCTGGTCAGAGGTGGGAAGTCATGTTTTCTGACTTTTAAGTAAAGGGTGGGCAGGAGCCCGCATTCTTGGATTTGTGCTCCAGCAGGAAGCCTGCCAGGTGTCAGCTATGGCGGGTGTACGTGGGTCTGTTAAAAGAGCCTGGCACTAGCCTAACCATCAATTTCCTCCCACCTGTGTGGAAGAAGCTTCTGGATGGCTCCACAGAGGCTGGTTCTCTCAGGCAGTGGCAGTCATTTCACCAGCATTGCTCTGCTTGCTATCAGGCTGTTCTGTAGGTTTGACATGACTTTTGCGCTTTCAGGAGACCTTTGTTCTTGCCACTTCCCCAACCAGGATGTGGGATGGTTGGTCTCTGAGCAACTGGGTCCTCCTGGGTCAGCAGTCTGTCAAACAGGTTGGCAACACCTGCTGAATGGCGTGCAGCTCACTGACCCAGCTCTATCTTTTTTGACAGGAGTCCTCTCTCTTAAACTTGATCTCGTACAGAGCCCAGTCTATCCACCCAGCCAAGGATGGCTGGATCCAGAACCTGCAGTTGTTGATGGAGAGATTCTTCAGGTAGTAGAGCCTCTAAGACCTCTTGTCACTGGGAGCTCTCTAGGGCCTACCCGAGGCCTGGGGCTCAGATGGAAAAGTTGGTCTTTGAGCAGGACTGTGCCCCCTTTCTGTGTTGGTCTGGATGTTGATAATCAGATTCGGACCTGCCTGCTCATCATGCAGCTGAGCCTGGTGCATCAGTGTCAGTGCCTCTGGGCGGCTGTAGCAGATCTGTTCCTGTTCCTTCCGCAGGAACGAGTCCCGTAGTGCCGTGCGCATCAAGGTGCTGGACGTGCTGTCCTTCGTGCTACTCATCAACAGGCAGTTCTATGAGGTGTGTGTTTAGGTTGTGAGACTGGGGCCTCTGGGCTCAGCGCTACTGTCCTGGTTCCACAGAATCCAGGAGTCTGTGAAGAACTCTGGTCTGGCCAGTCTTTGTTGTTGTTCTGTGGGATCCTGCAGATGAACTCAGTCCTCGTACCTCATGGCAAGGGCTCTGCCCCGGAGCCCAGCTTCCTTCACGATCTTGCATGGGTTTCTTTTTGTCTTTACAGCTGTCGCCACCTCTGTCCCTGGCTGCAGTGAGGCTGCTGACTGCCCTAGTCCCTGCTAGATCTCTTCTCCCTCCTTCCTGGGGTGCATGGCATCCTTTTGGGGGGAGCAATGTCAGGACTTGACGCATGTTGTGTTCTTCCTATAAAACATGCACCCGATCGGAGACTGATCTCTGTCTCTTCACCTGCCTTCCCTCCCCTCTCAGATCATCCTTACCCTGATCTGACCCTCTCCGTCTCTGCCACGGTGCCACCGTCCTTGGGATGCACTGTCTTTTGGGAAACTCTTGGGTTCTTTAGTCCCTTTTACCAGGATTGGTCTCTTCCTGCTCTTTTATTGTCTAGTCATGTGTCCCCGTCACAGAAGATTCTGTGATTTTAGGGTTGCCCAGTGCCCACACCACACACAGACCTCCATCAAAGACCTGGGATCCAAACCCAGGACCTTCTGCTTGTGAGACAGAGTCTTAACCCTTGAGTCATCTTTCCAGCCCCATTAAAGACTTTTTTAAAAATTATTTATTATATATATGTGTGTGTGTTCATGTGTATGTCTGTATGTTTAGAGGGCACCCAAGGGTGACTTCAGGAATCATCCTGGATTGCTCTTCTTCCTTTTTGCTTCGCTTTGGGAGTTCCCAGATTCTGCCTTCTAGAGTCAGAAGTACAGGCTGCCATCATTTTTACCTGGTGTTTTAACTTGGGATCTGGGATCCAAACTCAGGTCCTTTTGGTTGCAAGGCAGTATTAGCCCCTGAGCTATCTCTCCAACCTAACCAAAGACTTTTTAAGATTATTTTGTATGTGTGTATGTGTACGTATGAGCATGGGCGTGTGTGTGTGTTGTGGTGCACATAGTAGAGATCAGAGACAGTCTTTGGAAGACAGCTCTTCCTCTCACCCTGTGGGTTCCGTGAATCTGTCTTACTGCTTTCCCTCTCACTCTGTGGGTTCCATGAATCTATTTTACTGCTTTCCCCCCATTCTTTTTTTCCCCTGATGCTAGGGATGGAACCCAGGACTTTACATAGGCTAAGGGCAACATCCTTCATGGCGATAAGGAATAAAAGAACAGGCCAGACCATCGCCTTGGCTGTGTCACACAGGAGCCCATGACCTGATTTCTTGCCTTACTAAGCCTTATACAGTGTCGGTGTTCAGAACTGGGAAGCTGGGCCAGTGTTCTGGAAGAAGCACCAGACATTCAGAGTTGGGATGCAGACCCTGAGGGTGTCCTGTCCACGGGTCTGTGCTGTGAGAGAATCACAGCATCACTGAAGTGCGCCCCTCCCTGTGTGGCGCTGCAAGGTTACTTTCTCTCACTTGTGCCTGGTCCAGGAGGAGCTGATCAACTCAGTGGTCATCTCACAGCTTTCTCACATCCCTGAGGATAAAGACCATCAGGTGCGAAAGTTGGCCACCCAGCTGCTAGTGGACCTGGCAGAAGGCTGCCACACTCACCATTTCAACAGTCTGCTGGACATCATCGAAAAAGTGAGAGCTGTTTGGAGGCCAGGATGGGTGGGGACATAACCTGTGGGCAGAGCACACTCTGGACTCGGCCCCCTTCTCAGCACCGGGATTGGGGCTGTCTCTGGCATGTCGCTCCTTCCAGCAGAGATGGGTCCTGTGGAGAGGCTATGTCAGGCCACCTGTTGTGTCCCACCTGTGGGGTTTTGAAAGTGTCACGTGATTTCTAGGGGTCAGGGTCGGGCCTCTGGAGAACAGCACCGAGCCCAGGACCTGGAAGACAGACGTACTGTCCCTGTCTTCCCCACATAGCAACTTCTCGTCTTAGAACGTGATTGCGAATAGTTGCTCGGTGTGTGTGTGAGGTGTGTCTTGAGATGGGAGCAACACGAGGGAAGCCCCGTGGCGGAAGCGGTTGAGCTAATGGGCTGCCTGCTGGTGTCTTGAAAGGTGATGGCGCGCTCGCTCTCCTCCCCCCTGGAGCTGGAGGAGAGGGATGTAGCTGCTTACTCGGCCTCCCTGGAGGATGTGAAGACTGCGGTGCTGGGGCTCCTGGTCATCCTTCAGGTGGGAGCTCTGGAAGGGGAGGTGACTTGCCCACTCTTGCTGAGGCTACCCTAAAGGGACAACTGTCCTGGGAGACCCAAGCTCTCGGAGTCTACAGGGATGAGTAGTTAGGATGGGCAGCAGGGTGAAGGCAGACTGTGTGAGAGGCCAGCAGGATGCAGCGCAGCAGCTGCTTCAGCCCCTGGAGTCCAGCCAGGGCCTCTCCACTGCCCTGCCTTGGGGACACTGGCCTCACTCCCGCTGCAGCTGCCGGTGTGGGAGAGCCCACCCTACCTGCAGCTGCTGGTCCCACCCTACACTGTAGCGGCCGGTGTGAGAGAGCCCATCCTACACTACAGCTGTTTGAACTACCCGCAACAACTCCCTGGTAACATTGAAAAGCTCAGCGATTGTCAGAATGTTGCCATAATCATTTTGCTTGTTTTTGTTTCTTTGAGACAATGTCTTACTATGTAGTCAGAATAATCTTAAATATGAGGCAGGTTCCCTATTTTGGGGACTCCAGCTGAGATTATAGGACTGAATTAAGCAGCTGGCCACAGTCAGTCACCCCAAAGGAACCTAAATACCCATCAGTTGATGCTCTTTTTCCCTCCTCAGCCTTAGGCAGCCCCCAACTCGCTTCTTGTTCCCATGGAGACATTTTTCTTGTTCTGGACATTTCACATATATGGAATCATGCAACATGGGGCCTTTGTGCCTGACTTTGCTATATATCATATTTTCATATTCATGCATGTCATGACATGTTTCAGTGCTTCATTACGTTTTATGGCCTCTCATTGTATAAGCAACATTTTGTTCATCCTTTTGTATTCTGTTGATGGACCCTCGGACTGATGGACGCTTGGACTGTTTCCATCTTTTGGCCTTTGTCCCATTATACAGTGTTGTGTGGACATTTCATTTTTCTACTGTGCACACTGTGGAGGGGAATTGCCAGATCATGTATTGAGTCTGTATTAACATCTGGGTAGCTGCCAGGCTTTTGTGTTATGTGTGTGCTTGTTTGCGCGTGGGCGTGCTGCTAGTGTTTGTTGGGGGACAGCCTTGGGCGTTCTCTCAGGTACTTGTCTTCACTTGCGATTCGTTTGACTTGGGGTCTCTTCTGCTCCCATCTCATTGTAGGAGCGGGGGTTTCAGTTGCTACAGTGTGCAGTGTCTCGTGGGTTCTGCTTGTCTGCTCAGGCCCTCACACTTGGTGGCAAGGGCTCAAGGGCTGTATCTACTTAATCTCCCAGTTCTCCACATGTTCTGTTTTTGAGACAGGATCTTAGGTAGCGTAGATGGGCTTTGAACCCTTGATCTTTTTTGTTTCTGTTGCCAAGTGCTGCGATAACACAAGTTACTTCCCACTTGACACCGTTAAACACACAACAGGCTTCTCACCCTGCAGTGTCATGTGTGATTTTTATTTTTTTGAGACAGGATGTCATGTTGGCAAGGCTCATTTTGAATTCATGATCCTCCTGCCTCAACTCCCCTAGTTGTTGGAACATACAGGTGCACACCATCATATCTGATTCCTGTCATGCAAGTTTTCTTCCCCTCCCCTCCTTCTCTTTTTTCCCTCCCCTCCCCTCCTTCTCTTTTTTCCCTCCCCTCCCCTCCTCTTTTTTCCCTCCCCTCCCCTCCTCTTTTTTCCCTCCCCTCCCCTCCTTCTCTTTTTTCCCTCCCCTCCCCTCCTTCTCTTTTTTCCCTCCCCTCCCCTCGCCTCCCCTCCCCTCCCTTCTTTTCTCTTCTCTTTTCTGCTACATTGCTCAGGCTGGCCGCCTCCTGGAGATTCAGGTCCTACTTCCATCCTCCCAAGTGTTTAGAAATACCACACCCAGCTGGCATGCAAGTTGTCTGTGGCATCTGTTGACAGCTGGACAGTTCTTGGGGCCTCATTCATGGGGGTCCCGTGTTTTCTGCTTCTATTTTCTGACCACTGGGAATGATTGACTTCTGTGTGCCTCACAGTTTGAATGGAGCTGGAGACTCCTGTTCTGTAGATTTCTTTGCTCTCCTGGAAATCCAGTTGTGAAGCCAGTTCCTGACCGTAAGCTGAGCTATGTCCCACTTGAGACAAAAACCTAATCTGGCCATTTTTATTTCTCCTTTTTTTAAAGTAATGGGAAAAAATCATGATTCTACCTAACTGAATAGGTAGAACCTGCTGAAGGGGTAGATTTCCTCTGCCTGCATCAGCGGTCTGAAGCTTCATCTGTCCCTCCCAAAATTGCTCATCATGGGTGTGCTTTGTGTCAGGCTCCTCTCTACTTCCTGTCCTTGGTGCCTTGCGTGCTGTTATCTTTAGAAGAGCAGCAGTAGTGAGTTGTGAGCACTCACAGTTCATCTCCAAGAGCAGAGATGGAAGGTTCCTCTGGTTCTCCAGGGTTGCTGGCAGCACCAAGGCTGCTTTCTTGAGCTTACTTGTCACCTGTCAGAGAAGGTGGGGCTAGGCTGGCGTGTGGCTGGGCGGAGCTTCCAGTGGGATAATGACCTTTGCAGAATACCTGCCCCACCCAGTGACCTTACTTACCCTGGAGCACTGGGAAACCCTTCTCTAGCACGTGGGAACTGGGGTCAGGTCACTGTTCAGTGTTTATTGGATGGGTTTCCTTATTTACTGTCTGATGTCTCGCTGATGTAGAGAGATGATTCCCTACATGTCTAAAGGATGTACAGGAAAACATGGTAGTTGCTGCTGGGTAGCTTTCAGAGAAGAGGTACTGCCATCTCCCTGGCACTGTGGGGTCTTGCCTTCATAGGATTGGTACCTTTTTTTTCACAGACCAAGTTGTACACCCTGCCTGCTAGCCATGCCACTCGGGTATATGAGACCCTCGTCAACCACATCCAGCTCCACTATAAGCATGGCTACTCCTTGCCCATTGCTAGTAGCATCCGGCTACAGGTAAAACTGCTGGGGTGGGTAGCTGCTGGGGTGGGTAGCTGCTGGGGTGGGTAACTGCTGGGGTGGGTAACTGCTGGGGTGGGTAACTGCTGGGGTGGGTAGATGTGGCGCTATAAGCTGCAGAGGCAGCAGGTGGCCAGCGAGGGCCCCATACAGGCTCTTGATTCTTGGAACCTGGTAGGACTTGTTTTCTTTTCCTTGTGCTGGACTTCTTGTACCTGTGTGGCTTGTCACGCATGAGTTACACAGTAGCCCAGGATAGAGAGAGAAAAGCACATTGGTTTCTAGGGTGGTGTGTAGCCTCAGTGCTCCTGGTGCTAGAGTGCCAAGTGGTTAGGAATCTTTACCTGCCTTGCCAAACTCCTTGGTTGGTTGAATGGCACCATTTTGCTCCCTGGCAGGCCTTTGACTTCCTCTTGCTGCTACGAGCGGACTCTCTACACCGCCTGGGCTTGCCTAACAAAGATGGGGTTGTGCGGTTTAGCCCCTACTGCCTCTGTGACTGCATGTAAGTGTGAGGGTGCCTCTCCCATGTGCCTCTCCCAGGGTGTCCTGGTCATCTGAGCTAGTGGAGTTTAGTGCTGTCTCCTCCACTCCAGGGTCACTTTGTGTCTGAAGAAGTGATCAGAAGGGAGGTGTTGGCAGACTGGGTCCAGGAAGGATATGTCTGTTTTAAACTGCGGATTAGGGTAGTGCCTCGGTTACTTGTCCCAACCTGCTTCCACAGAGATCCAGAGAGGGGCTCTGAGAAGAAGGCCAGTGGTCCCCTGTCACCTCCCCCTGGGCCACCCAGCCCTGCGCCTGCGGGCCCTGCCGTGCGACTCGGCTACCTGCCCTACTCACTGCTCTTCCGGGTCCTGCTGCAGTGTCTGAAGCAGGTGAGAGGTTTTCTTCGGGCTCCATTAGGGCAGAGTGAGCTTGTGCAGAGGTACTGAGTTACCCCTGTGTTGAGATAATCAGATTCCTGGAGCAAATCTAGTTTTTTACTTCTTATGAGTGAGGTTATGCCAAAAAAATTCAGATGTGTAGCCAGATAATAGTATCTATAGATTAGCATCCATTTTATAGCAAGGGCATGGGTGGGTGTTGAACCAGAGGGAATTCAGTCACATCTGAGCATCTACCAGGTAAGTTAGAATCAAGCCTAAAAGGTGGGAAAGTTCCAGAAGCAGAGGCCAGTAAAGCCTGGTATGGTTCTTTCTGGTCAGTGGGATATGCTAAAGATGCCAGGTAGAGAATGAGGCAATGAGAGAGGTGGATGGCAGAGTTGGTGATGTGGCTCTGGGCAGCAGGACCCTGGACTGACGTGGCTCCATGCGGTGACCTTCTATGCCATGATCTTGACCTGCACATTGCTGACTGACTTTCTGCTTTTCTCCGTTAGCCAGTCATAGTCATTCTTCTGCAGCAGCAGCACTGCAGGACTCACGTGCAGCTAGCATAGGGGGTGGGGACTATTGGGAACCTATTTCAGTTTCATTCCATGTGTCAACAAGATACTGACTTAGGGGCTGGAGAGATGGGTCAGTAAAGCCTTTGCCTCCCAAGCAAAAGGACCTGAATTCAGATCTCAGATGCCATGTAAAGATGCCAGGCAGAAATGGTGGAGGCCTGTACTTCCAGTCCTAAAAGGTGGAACCTGGGAAACCCCAGAGCAAAGCAAATAGGGAGGTAGAACAATCTGGGATGATTCCTGAAGTCTCCCTTTGCATGTCCTAGTCTCACTCTCAAGTATCTTTCCTATGCACACATACACACTCAAGTAAAAATACAGAGGGGATAAATAACACTTTAGGGGCAAAGAGATTTTATTCAATTCACAGCTCCAGGTCACAGCCCTCCAGCCCACCGTGACCGAGAAGTCTTGCAGCATCGGTGCTGAAGAAACTGGTCACATCACCTCCACAGCAAGAGTAGAGAGCAAGAACCAATGATTACTGACCGCCACAGCTCACTCTGTGTGTGTCCTGTCCAGTCCACCTGTCCAGGGAATGATCCCACCCACAGTAGGCTGGGTTTTCCCACATCCATTATACATTCAAGACAATGCAGAGAAAACCTCTAGGAAATACCTTAGTCTAGAGAATACCTCTTAGGTGGGCCTAGAATCCCGTCTCCTAGGTGTCATTTGACTTCCTACAATCATACTCCTCGAGTTAGTGCCAAGGCAGCAGTCCCTGGGTGAAGTCAGGACAGAGCCCAGATCTGCTGAAGATGGGAGTTGGGCCTAGAAGACTGAGAGGGCGTCTGTCGTTGGCAGGGGAGCCTGGCCTGACCACTAGAGGGCAGCCACCACCTTCCAATGCTCTGCCCATTGTCCATCCTTCTATTTTAGCTGCTAGTACGGTTACAGAAACAGACACCAAGGGTTGGCATGTCCTCTGTGGGCCAGGAGTGGAAATCCAGAAGCCTCATAGCTGTGTCCCTGTATTCAGCCTCAAGCACTGACAGAGTTCCTGGGGTCCAGAGAGCCCTGCCTCCCCTGACTGCCCTCGTCCCTTAGGAAACCGACTGGAAGGTACTGAAGCTGGTACTCAGCAAGCTGCCCGAGTCACTGCGCTACAAGGTCCTTATTTTCACCTCGCCCTGCAGTGTTGACCAGCTGTCTTCTGCCCTCTGCTTCATGGTAACGCCGGCACAGGCCCTGTGCGAGCCTCTCTTGTATCATTCACGGTGGTCCTGTGGGGTAGGGATGGAGGCCATGGACTAGACTCTCCTGCAAAGTACAGCAGTCGCTGCCTAGCTAGACCCTGTGCTCTTCGGAGCTGGCCCTGAGCTGTCTTCACAGACCATACCTTTGGGCAGACAGAGGCTGCAAAGGGGCCAGAAATGCCCTAGGAAGCCCATTGCACTCCAGCTATGAAGCTTTGGAGGGAGGACCCTGGACAAGGGCACATTACTGGGCCTTTCTGTCGCACGTCTCTTCCTGGCTTTGATACCTGTCGTGGTCATGTCACACCTCTCTCTCCCTCGTTGTTCCAAGACAAGTGCTCGGCCACCTCCGAGAAGGCAGAAAGACTTGTCGAAAGAGGCAGGGACTCTTCAGGCTCCTGCATTTGATCTCTTCTGGGCTTCCCACCTCATGCTTTGACTCTCGGGGTCTCTGACCTTGGAACAGAAGCTTCACAACTGGGTCTTGGTTTTTAGCTTTCAGGTCCAAAGACCCTCGAGAGGCTCAAAGGTACCCCAGAAGGCTTCTCTAGGACTGACCTGCACCTGGCCGTGGTTCCTGTGCTGACGGCATTAATCTCTTACCACAACTACCTGGACAAAAGCAAACAGGTGAGGAACACGAGGGTCAAAGTGAGCTGGCTGCTGGCCAGGAAGGGCAGGCGACTTTGTTCTATGCTGTGGGCCACTGCGTGCCAGCCAGCCTGAGAACTCCAGCACAGCACTTCAGTTCTTTCCAGGTGCTGGGCTTCAATGTGGCCCACTGTTCTCACTCCCCTGACACCTGCCCTTTGAGGGGTATCTTTGAACTGTTCTGCTGGAATCTGGGAGAAGGCAACCTGTCTAGCTTTGAGAAGTGGGGTGGGTGGTTCAGAGCCTCCAGCTGTCATCTACCCTCCGTCAGGATAATGCTAGTGCTCAGTTCTGTTGTCGCTCACTGCTGCTGTCACGTGCCTTCTGTCACCTGGATGCCCAGTACGTCTCTGTGCAGAGTGAGCTCCTAGATGGTGCCCGGTACGTCTCTGTGCAGAGTGAGCTCCTAGCCCATGTTCCTGACTGTGCAACACTGTTGCAGCTGTTGTGGCTCCATCCCCAGGATGAATAGAACTTCCTGTTAGGATGCTGTCCAGACTCTCATTGGCGCATCCTGAAGGGCCAGAGATTCATGGAGGCTTGCTGAGTCCCAAGTGATTGTTCCTGGGGGTGGGTGGCTTCAGGAAGGCAGAACCGTTCTGGAGACATTGAGACCCAGCGTGGGCTCAGCTCTTTTCTGTTGTCTTCATGAAGGATGCTACCTAGGATGGGCATAGAACCTGGGAGCCTCACTACATTAGGCAGCATCTGTCCTCATGGACAGTCTTGTTGATTATTGGCACCACCTCTAAGAGCAGGTTCACTAGGCACTGAGAGCTGAAGACCTGCGTGTATTTCTGCCATGAAGCACTCAGCAGGAACAAGGAGGAAGGAGGTCTGGGGGCACTCGGTGTACCAGGACAGCTTGGCCATCCCCGTGGCAGGGGTACCTTGACCGGCTTGCAGTAACTCAGTACGTCTTGCTTTCCCCAGCGTGAGATGGTTTATTGCCTGGAACAAGGTCTCATCTATCGCTGTGCCAGCCAGTGCGTGGTGGCCTTGGCCATCTGCAGCGTGGAGATGCCTGACATCATTATCAAGGCGCTACCTGTCCTGGTGGTAAAGCTGACGCACATTTCTGCCACGGCCAGCATGGCCGTCCCCCTCTTGGAGTTCCTGTCCAGTGAGTGTGTGTGGCTCTGCTGCTTAGGCTGTGCACATGTGCACCTGCAAACAAGTGTGAGGGGCGGGCCCTAGGGGTAGGGGCTGTACCTGCCAGCGTCATCCATGCCCCCTTCTCCCACTTTCCTGGCTGGCCTCCCTTGCAATGTGAGTCTCAGTATCTCTGCTGCCTCAGGGCCTTTGTACTCTCTGCTTTCTCCAAGTGCTTACTGCCTGGCCTGGTGCAGGCTGTTCTTTTCTCCCCCAGCCTGAGTAGAAATGTATCCCCACCTAAAATAGCCACTTCCTAGCCTCAGCCCCTACCCTTAGCTCTCTCTGCCACCTTTCTGCCTTCAGGGCACATGCCACCACTTGGGTGTTGACAGCTTATGCCCCTTGTCCCTTACCTGGTGGAACTTCCCTAAGGATGCCTGTATGTCTTGTCAGTAGCAGCTTTATATCTTGAGATACCAGACCTGCTGAATCAGCCCTTGGTACAGAAGGCCAGTTGGTGTTTTGTGGGCTGCATGATACTTACGCCACACACTACCATGTAGAATGTTAAAGATGGTCATAGCTTATGGTCATGTAGGTTGAGATTACGGACCAGATTTACCCCAGAACCATGGGTGTCTGGTTCCTGTTGTGAAGGGAGAGTTGAGGTCGTGTCTGAAGGGTCATGGTGAGGTGACTGGCCAGCTGCCCTGGCTTTTGGAAATGCAGCACAGGATGCTGGTGACGGTGCCCGCGGCCATGGCCCTCACTGGCCGGCCTGGGCTCCGCTCACAGCTGTCTTGTGTCTCAGCTCTCGCCAGGCTGCCCCACCTCTACAGTAACTTCGCTGCAGAGCAGTACGCAAGTGTGTTTGCCATCTCCCTGCCATACACCAACCCCTCCAAGTAAGTCGGACAACCCTGGGCCCCCTTCCCAATGTGGCCCAGCCTGGCCTTTTTGAGTGAAAACCAGGTCAACCTCTGAGCTCAAGAGTTTGGTGAGGCCCTGGGACGGTTTCCCCGTGGGACAGCACCAACACCGCTGCTGTTTTCTTTCCACCTCAGGTTCAACCAATACATCGTGTGCTTAGCCCATCACGTCATAGCCATGTGGTTCATTAAGTGTCGACTGCCCTTCCGGAAGGATTTTGTTCCTTATATAACCAAGGTTAGTCTAGGGACTGCGGCTGGGGTTGGGGATAGGCAGTGAAGAGGGAGGTGCAGACCGACAGGGCTCAACTTGTGGGGCCCAGGAATCGGCTCTGCTGAGCTGCGTCCTGCATTCAGCCTGAGGTGGCGCAGATGGGAACTTCCATGATCCTGCTACAGCTTGGGTCTGCCCCATTCCAGGGCCTGCGCTCCAATGTCCTCCTGTCTTTCGATGACACCCCTGAGAAGGACAGCTTCAGAGCACGGAGCACCAGTCTCAATGAGAGGCCCAAAAGGTTTGGAGCCTCCTGGGGCCATGTTTGATGTCGAGTGGGATGGGACCTTGTGCTGTAACTTGTGGCCTGTGGTTTCTGGACCAGCAAGAGAACATGGAATCAGTGCTGCCGTGCATGGTGTGCTAGGGACAAGAGCCCTGGGATTTGCGAGGCGGGGCAAGGCCTGCCAACATCGATGGTGCCCACTTTGCAAAGCTGGCTCACTAGCCTGTGGCCTTGTGGAGCACTGTCCAGCATCCTGACCTCTCTGGGCCATGAGCCCAGCGTGGGGGTCAGAGCACCATGTGATCTCTCCAACGCACTGGAGGAGGAGCACAGTCAGGCAGCTGTGGCCATTTGCAGGGAGAGCCCAGGGCACCCACTTCTTGGCCCCATAGCCTCTGCTTACCCAGCTTCCAGCCAGGGCTGCTTCTCCCTCCAGAGCTGCTCATAGGCACGTGCTCTCCTTACCATCACAGCTGCTTGTGCCGAGCCTGGAGACATAGCTGTGCCAGTCCTCCGTGTTCTTGTTTGCACCTTGTTGCCCGGCTGTCCACCTGCCCCGCTTCCTGCGGGCTGTCTCGGCTACCCCTGATGGGGTACGGCACTTTCCAGTGCAGCCACACTTAGGCTCTTCGCTGGGGCTGCCTGCTCAGCGGTCACTGGCCACAGCTTACTCTTCAGGACTCTTGTCCACAGTGAGCCCCAGGGCCTGACCTCACAGCCTCTCTTCAGCGTGGGCAGAGAACATCACAGCCTGGAATCTGCCGTGCAGGGCAATCCACACATTTAATTTGCACGAGTGTCCTTTGTTTTGGTATCATGCGTAAAACCGTACATTTCTCAGACGCATTTACGAGCTGTATTTTTATGCTTTTTTGTTTTCTGTCTCTCCCCGCTCACTGTCTTTGGCATGGTTCTTTTGTCCATCTCACCCGCGGGATCTCTCCATCTTGACCCTGTGGCCTGGGACTTTCTTCTTCACCCCTCCAATGGCTTATTCTCCCATTCCTGGGAGCTGGGCTCTCTGGGGCTTGGGGCTTCCTTCCTCGCCCAGTAGTTTGAGGATAGCCAGAGCCCCCAAACAAGGCCTGAATAACTCTCCACCTGTGAAAGAATTCAAGGAGAGCTGTGCAGCCGAGGCCTTCCGGTGCCGCAGCATCAGTGTGTCTGAACATGTGGTCCGCAGGTAGTGGGGCTGTGTTGGGTGGGGGGCACAGATCCTGGAGCTTGGCCCCGTGAGCACCCGGGTGGCGGTGCATGGGGCTGCCTGCATGACTTCCTTGCCTGCTGGCGCCCCCCCCATCCTCGACGAGCCAGAGGAGAGCCCAGCCTCGGCTCAGGGGAGTCCAGTGGCGAGGAGTGGGAAGGTTGCATTCTGTCCGAGCCCTGTATGAGCATGACTGGCTGCGTGGCCTGAGACTCTCAAAAGCCCTGACCAGGCAGGGCCAGGGTGGCTGCTTTCAGAAAGCGAGGGGCCGTAGCAGCCTCACTGACTTGTCCCTAGGAGACAAGACTTCGCAAATCAAGGAGCTCCTATGGTCACGTAGAGATGCGGTCTATTGAGTGGCCTTCTTGTATTTTATAGCAGATAGTCTTCTTGGGCTTCCTTCTAAAGGGAACTAGAGACATTTGTACAGGGCTCTGGGGTGGGGCCAGCCTGGGAGGGTGACAGCAACTCCCTGTGGGTCATGTCTATCAGCCCAAGCTGCACTAGCAGGTGGGATATCTGTCTCATGCGGGCAAACCCTTCAAGACTCTCCTGAGACCAAGGTGCTCCTCCTCCCCATCCACCTTGGTTCTAGCCTCAGGGTAGCTTTTGTAACAGTGAGGCTCCCTCTCAAGTCTCTTGGCAGATCTCTATGAACAAATGTGGTTCAGAGGCTGTGAAATTCACATTATAAACCTACATTAAGTTCCTCTTGTCTGTGTTTCCCACCGACCCCATCACTGGGATATGAGCGGAACTTGGGCAGTGGCCCCAGCTCACCAGCCCAACACGACATGCAAAAGCTATCCGTGATGCCCAACCATTCCACATCCTTGACTGGAGGTGGCCCTGTGGGCAGAATGCAATCTCGCTCTGCCCCCCCCCCCCCCCCCGCGGTCTCCTAGTGTGCATGACTAAGCTGTGTGCTGTAGCCATGGCTAATTCCTGAGTGCTTTGGGAAAGGGACTTCTGTCTTGACAGTCTTAACTCTGTTCCAGTCAGAGGGGCTTTCCTGTGAGGTGCTTCCCCTCTGGGAGATAGGTTCATATGGTGTGCCAAGCTGCGGCTCCGTTGGGAGGAGTGTCCTCGGGCTGCTGGGGCTCTCGTCAAGGCCCTCAGTTGTGCATGCATAGAGCTTTGGTCCCTGGTGGTAGGTGGCTCGGCCTGGTCCTGCCTAGAGTCCTGAGCCCTGATCCTGGCATGACTCATCCCCCCAGCAGGATACAGACCTCCCTTACCAGTGCCAGCCTGGGGTCTGCGGATGAGAATTCCATGGCTCAGGCTGATGACAATTTGAAGAATCTCCACCTGGAACTGACAGAAACATGTCTGGACATGATGGCCCGCTACGTGTTCTCGAACTTCACTGCCGTCCCCAAGAGGTGTGGGCTGCACTGCGGGGTTGGGGTTGAAGGATGGAGAAGCTGCTGTCAGGCTGCTTCTCTGTGACCACATTGATCTGCTCTGGGTTCTTGAGGTCACACTGACTTTCCACAGCTGCGATGCCCTGCCTGGGTCCCCCTTTCCCTGACTTTGCAGGCTGGAGGCCAGCACCCCTATGTTTTCAGGTCTCCTGTGGGCGAGTTCCTCCTGGCAGGTGGCAGAACTAAAACCTGGCTGGTTGGAAACAAGCTCGTCACCGTGACGACAAGTGTGGGGACGGGCACCCGGTCACTGCTGGGCCTGGACTCCGGGGAGCTGCAGGTTGGCCAGGAGCCCAGGTGAGCCCCTCTCTTCTCTGTGCACTGTGGGCCCGGAAGCCCTGGAGCCCTGTTGACACAGCCTTTGGGCGCTCTGTCCTCAGTGCCAGTTCTGCAGTGCACGAGAAGCAGACGAAGGAAGCCCCAGCCAAGTTGGAGTCCCAGGCTGGGCAGCAGGTGTCCCGTGGAGCCCGCGACCGGGTTCGTTCCATGTCAGGTGAGCTTACCACAGCCGTCTCCCTGGTGTGCAGCTTTATGCCTCAGTTGCCTTTTGGGCTGGGCCCATTGTGTAAAAACTTTCTTCAGAGCTGAAAGACTGCTGGGCAGCTCCAGGACTGGGCAGCTTTGTGGTGCCCGTGGGTGTGGTCCATGCAGCGTTCGTGTTCTAGTCTGCGTGTGGAAGCCTTAGCCCCTGTGTGTGGCGAAGGGCTGAGGCCCCAGGAGCTTATCCAGAGCGTCTTTGCTATGTGGAAAAGCTGTGGCCCAGTGGGCAGGACTGGAGCCTTTTTCTGCTCTTGGCCCCAGGAGGCAACTGCCCAGCCTAGTTCCCCAGGGCAAGAGCCTGGTGTTTCCCGGCTGGCTAGACCTTGGGCAGAGAGACCAGCTCCACACTTAGAACTGGGTGCCAGACATGTGGTCACCAGTCTGCCCCTTTGTCTTCAGGAGGACATGGCCTTCGAGTCGGTGCCATGGACACTCCAGGCAGCCCTGCTTCTCTGGGAACACAGACTGCACCAGCTTCAAAGTCTGAGAAAGGCTCCGTGGGCACCCAGCTTCCAGGGGCAGAGAAGACAAACCTGGCAGCCTACGTGCCCCTGCTGACCCAGGGTTGGGCTGAGATCCTGGTCCGCAGACCCACAGGTACTGAAAGGGCAGGAGAGCCGGCTTCCTCTGGAGGCGTCTGGTTCTCACATGTTGAATACACACTGGCTCCCCATGGGCATTAAGGAGGTCGCCTGAGGCTGGGTCTTGAGTGGCAGGTGGTCGCTGAGAGAAGGCTCTGTCTAAAGTACCAAACAAGGCGGCCTGGCTTGCACGTAGTCTCCCATTGCCCAGGAAGCTGAGGCAGGTGGGCGGGCTGGTTCCTTTTGAGATGACCTCTCTCCTGTGTCCCCATAGTCACCCTCAGCGATGCCATTCCATCAGAACTCTGATTAGGTCCTGCCAGTTCATCCTCATTTTACCTTGACCACTTTTTTTTCAATATTTTAATTTTACAAGCATATTGAGTACTAATCTCTGCTTCCCTCCATCCTCCCTCCCACCCTCATGCTTGGCTGCTGCTATGGACCCCAGGATTCCCTCTGGCTTGTCTATTCTTTTGGGGGTTCAGGCCTCTGTGGGATACCAAGTTGCTCCTCCTCAGGCCACTCCACTAATAGGGACATTTCTCTTCCCCCCAACTCTAGTCCCTAAGGTTTCCACTGTGTGTTCTTTTCTTTCTTGAATTCTTGCAGTCTATGGGGGCATGTTGGTATGTCAATCCACTTTAAAAAAAAATTGTGTGTGTGTGTATGTGTGCATTAGAGACATTGTGTGAACCTATAGAGGCACAAGAGTAACTTTTGGGGGCTGGAGAGGTGGCTCAGGGGTTAAGCCTCCGCCTTGCAGGTGGAAGGTCCTGAGTTCGGATCCCAGATCCCACGTATAGACACCAGGCAGAAGCGGGGGCGGCCTGCGCTTCTGGTCCTGGTAAGGCGGAGCCTGTGAATCCTGGGGCAGAGTAAACAAGGAGGAGGTGGTTCATGGTGGTTCCTGAATTCGCCCGTGGTTACACACACACACACACACACACACACACACACACACACACACACACACACACACACACACACACACACACACACACACACACACACACACACACACACACACACACACACACACACGCGTATGTTTAACAAAAAGGGAGAGAGAAAAGAGGGCCTGGTTGCAGATGCAGTCCTGGCCATGGTGGAGCTGTGCTGGGAGCAGCTCTGCCCCGAGGTGCCCTGAGCCTGACCGCAGTGTGCTGCTGACTTGGGGCAATGCAGAGGATGTGAGCTGTGAAGTGCCTGGCCGAGGGGCGTGCCGTGGCTGCAGGAGGGGGGCGTGCCGTGGCTGCAGGAGGGGGGCGTGCCGTGGCTGCAGGAGGGGGCGTGCCGTGGCTGCAGGAGGGGGCGTGCCGTGGCTGCAGGAGGGGGCGTGCCGTGGCTGCAGGAGGGGGCCTGATGTGCCACTTGCCCACAGGGAACACCAGCTGGCTGATGAGCCTGGAGAACCCGCTGAGCCCCTTCTCCTCGGACATCAACAACATGCCCCTGCAGGAGCTCTCCAATGCGCTCATGGCCGCCGAGCGTTTTAAAGAACACCGGGACACGGCTCTGTACAAGTCACTGTCGGTGCCGGCAGCGGGCACAGCCAAGCCCTCCCCTCTCCCACGCTCTAACACAGGTGAGCATGCGACAGGCTTGGGCACGAAAGCACGAGCAGTGCTGGACCTTGGACTCCTTGTCTGGTGCTGTGTGGCTCCCTCCTCTAAGGGTCTTTGAGAGACGCTGGTGTTGTGGGCCCTAGTGTGTGGAAGCAGTGCATGTTTCACGCCTGCTGAAGGAGACTGCTGCCAGCTGACCACCACTAGGACACTGCTTAGGGTGGCAGTGCCAGGCAAGGGCAGAGCTCTCAGGAATCTTTGCCAGCCCCTTCATGGGGCATGGCCTGGGTGAGGAGGCCCTGCAAGTGACCGCATGTCCCCCACCCCAGGCGTGGACTGGGGTACCTAAGCCTGCCTGTGTGCTCAAGAGCCCTCAGCCATCCAAGGCCACAGATGGCATTTGGAGATTGGACATGTCTGCATGTGGTCAGCCAGCCAACACTGACCTCCCAGAGGCCATGCATGCCATTTGGAGAGCCGGGAGCCCCGTGCGCTGGCCTGGCCGCCGCTGGCCCTCCCCTCTCTCCTCTCCAGGCCCAGGGCTTGTGCCCATCCTCTCTGCCCGGCCTTGTGCAGTCTCTGCCGCTGATGCGGCTGCTCGTGTGGTTGCCTTGCAGTGGCCTCTTTCTCCTCCCTGTACCAGTCCAGCTGCCATGGACAGCTGCACAGGAGCGTTTCCTGGGCAGGTATTGGCGCGTCCCTGTGAGGAAGTCGTGTGGTCTGCAGAGCCACTCTGCCTCATAGACGCTGTCTCCTCGTCCCCCTCACCCGCCGCGACCAGCAGGCCTCTCATCGCCTTGGGGAGCAGGGTCGCATGAGGGCGCCTGTGCTTTGCCTGTGGGAGCCTTGTAAGCCAAGCTCAGCTCCCAAGGTGTATGTGGCCTCTGGCTGAGGGGGTGGTGGAGTCCCATCCCCTTGATGTTAGTGGTGACAGCTATAGGGATCGAGCCTGGTCCTAGGGCTCAGCTGAGCTGCCCCTTGTGATCCCACAAACTCACCACAGTTGATGAAAGTTCTGCTGACAGGCCCCTGGCTGGTTGTCTGGCTCTTTCAGGCTGCCCCGCAGGTTCCCTGTATATGTGGGACTCAGTGGGGAAGGCCGTGTGCACGCAGGGCTGGAGGGAGGGAGTCTGCCTGGCTGAGCCTTGACTGCTTCTCTTCCACACCTGCCCCACGACGGTCTGGGACATGCTGTTTAGGGATCTCTTGGCAGCTGCGCATTAGGTCTGAAGCCCTCGTGCGCAGAGCAGGGTCAGGTGTGCAGAGGGTTCAGGTGTGCAGAGCGGGGTCAGGTGTGCAGAGGGGAGGTCCCAGAGAAACGGTCTGTCTCCTTGGATGTGGTGCCCCTCCTAAGCTGGACCGTTCTGGAGCGAGGCTCTTTGCTCTTGCCCACCTTCCTGCCCTTGCCCGCCTGCCTTGCTAGAGGTGCAGGGGTGACTTCTGGTGGGCGTGGGGGAAGGCAGAGCTGCTGCCCACTGACTGCAGGAAACATGAGCCAGGGCTTCCCCAGGCCCTTATTGTACATCTTCCCAGCCTGGTCCAGTGGCAGTACCAAGCCCAGAGGGCAGGAGGAGGTGCAGGAGCACCCCTGGGCAGTGGCAGCTGCTGTTCTGGGCCGTGTGACCATTGGGGCTCACCCAGCAGCCCTGTCTGTGTCCTCCCAGACTCTGCGGTGGTTCTCGAAGAAGGAAGTCCAGGAGGAACTCATGTACCAGGGGAACCCCCTGAACTAGAGGACTTCGAGGCAGCATTAGCTACCGATAGGCACTGCCAGCGCCCTGGCGCTTACAGTAGGGTGAGTTCCATGGGGAACCCTTGGTGACAAGGGGGTGCAGATGCCAGCTCCACTTCAGGCCTCCTGAATGCATTACTTAACCCCACGAACTTGGCAACCCTTATCTCCTCATTGATTAAAAAATGCCAAGCTCTTTTTCTGTGTCGTGTTCAGAGCACCCGGGAGTCTTGCCCACCACTCGGATGTCCTTTGTGTGGGTCCTTCAGTGGCTTTGGATTCCTCTGTTCAGCCTGGGCCACGTGGGGCCCATAGCCAGGGAACTGAACTTGAGGGGTGCCGAGGAGCCTGGTGTTTGGTGCCTTCTGATGGTGCTCCCTTCGCCTGCTCTCTGCAGTCATCCTCGGTGTCCAGCCAGGAGGAGAGGTCGTCTCACGTTGAGGAGCTGGCTGCCGGCGGCATTCCCATTGAGCGGGCCGTGTCATCTGAAGGGGCTCGGCCCGGGGTAGACCTCTCCTTTCAGCCCTCGCAGCCCCTGAGCAAGTCTAGCTCTTCTCCCGAGCTGCAAACCTTACAGGACATCCTTGGGGGCCCGGGGGACAAGGCTGACGTCGGCCGGCTGAGTCCTGAAGCCAAGGTCCGGTCCCAGTCAGGAATCCTGGATGGGGAAGGGACTGCTTGGGCGGCTCCAGGTGAAGAGAGCCAGGTCACGGTTGCACCCGAAGGGCCGCTGCCGTCCAGCTCCCCACGCTCTCCTAATGGCCTCCGACCCCGAGGTTACACCATCTCTGACTCGGCCCCATCGCGCAGGGGCAAGAGGGTGGAGAGGGACTCCTTCAAGAGCAGAGCTGCCGCCTCCAGCGCTGAGAAAGTGCCGGGCATCAACCCGAGGTAGGCGGCACTCTAGGAAAGTAAGACCCCGTGTCCTCCCTGTACCCCAACTCTGGCTGGTAGGCGCCAAGGAAGGGGGGGTCTTTGGTTTCAGGCTCTACTGATTATTTTTCCGGGGTGGGGCCTGCCCTGTGGCCCTGCCCTCACCACGGTGCACGCCGTAGCTTTGTGTTCCTACAGCTCTACCACTCACCCTTTTTCGGCGATGAGTCCAACAAGCCCATCCTGCTGCCCAGCGAGGTAAGCTGCCCCTCCATCCTGTGGCTGGGGCAGAGGGTGCCGAGCCCAGACCTGCAGGGAAGGTCCCGCCTCTCGTGGTCCATGTGGGAGAGACCGTGCTTCTGACAGCTGGGCTGGTGTCTGTCTGGGTTGGTGGCTGGTGGCAGGGCAGCCTTTGCCCTGGACCTCACATAGTCTCTATGACTTCAGTCCTTTGAGCGGTCAGTGCAGCTCCTGGACCAGATTCCGTCATATGACACCCACAAGATTGCTGTCCTGTATGTGGGAGAAGGCCAGGTGAGACTTCAGCCCCCCCCCCCCCGGAGGTGTCAGTGTGGGGCTGCAGGCATCTGAGGCAGTGGGTCAGGGTCTTCTGCCTTAGCATTTGGTCTTTGGTGCTCTAGACCATCATGAGGCCCAGCCATGAGATGACGTGTGAGAACTTGGGGTTCATGCACTGAAGAGCAGAGTGTGCAGAGACTGTAGGCCAAGCCACCGAGTAAATGTAGGGATGTGGGCATTGTGGGCAACTCTTCTTCTGAGTGAGATGGGGGCTCTAGAGAATTCTGAGCCCAGGGGTAGTTATGACCCACCTACATTTTGGAAGTATCCCTGACTCCTATGGAGAGCCTTGGTGTGTAGGGAGGGTGACGATAGTCGCAAGAAGATGGGCTTGGATTGCTGGGCAGTGCCAGGAAGATCGTGCTGGCTGAATGTGGGAGCAGGGGTGGGCAGCAGGATCAGGTGGCTCAAGCATGACGTATTGAGTAGAGCTGGTGAGACGCCCTAGCTGTCCACCAGTGACAGCTCTGCTCTCCACCCGGCTCCTCTGCTTCCTCCGCAGAGCAACAGCGAGCTGGCCATCCTGTCCAATGAGCATGGCTCCTACAGGTACACAGAGTTCCTGACGGGGCTCGGCCGGCTCATCGAGCTGAAGGATTGCCAGCCAGACAAAGTGTACCTGGGCGGCCTGGATGTGTGTGGCGAGGACGGCCAGTTCACCTACTGCTGGCATGACGACATCATGCAAGGTGAGTGGCCGTGCTTATGCAGCATAACTGTTCCCTGTCGGCTAGCATCTGCTCTGGAGACTTGCCTTGTGGCAGAGGAGCCAGAGGGCGCACCCTGGGCCCCTGAACCTAGCCTAGTTGCCCTCCCCCCACAGCTGTCTTCCATATTGCTACTCTGATGCCCACGAAGGACATGGACAAACAGCGCTGTGACAAGAAGCGGCATCTGGGTAACGACTTCGTTTCTATCATCTACAACGACTCCGGTGAGGACTTCGAGCTGGGCACCATCAAGGTGAGTGTCCGTGGGCTGGGCACCAGGTAGTGGCTGAATTCCGTGACCGGCATCCACCGTGTTGGAACCTCTGCCTGGTCCTCCGGGCGGATGAGCAGCCCAGGCTATCTGAAAACACGGTGTGTCCAGAGGTGCCCTGAGTACACTGGGAAGTTGCTCCTTGGAAGACTCAGCTGAGACAGGCCGTCAGTGTTAATATCCCACAGCCTAGTCTGTAGGACAAGCTGTGGCCCTCATCAGGAGCCCCAGTGAACATGCGTCGAGGGGGTGCTGAGGAGTGGCTCTAGGTCTGTGGCCCTTACACAGGGTGCTGTCCGACAGCACTAGTATGGAGTGCTGGAGCTGAGTGGACCATCTACCAGACTAGGTTGTACCTGGCTCTCTCTGCCAAAGGGCTCAGCATGCACCAGAAGCCACCAAGGACACAACAGGCTGTAGGACAGAGATCTGGACAGCTGAGAACCCCACAGGTCTACCCAGGGCGGTGGTATTCTGAGGACAGGATCTGAGGATGATTAGTGCGGGAGCCAGGCTGCTGATTATGCCCCCCACACACACACTATGCTGCAGGGGGACCCCAGCGGGCACCTGCGCAAGTGTGCACTGAGCCTAAACATGATGGTTATGTTCGTGATGTTGGGTCCCAGCTGCAAAATAAGGTAGGTGTAGCTGGGGATGAGAGTAGGTTGTGCCCCTGGACTGAGTAAGGAGGAAATTCAGGCACCACAAGCAATTGCCTAGATGGTGTGTATGATTGAGAGCAGGGAGCAGTAGTACTTGCACATGCTGGCACGAGGATGACCTTCCTCTGTCTGGGCAGGGCCAGTTCAACTTTGTCCACGTGATTATCACACCACTGGACTACGCGTGCAACCTGCTGACTCTGCAGTGCAGGAAAGGTGAGGACCGGGCCAGGCAGGGTGGTACTCGGGCCTGAGCCTTGTGTGAGTCCCGTCTCTCTGCAGATATGGAAGGCCTCGTTGACACCAGCGTGGCCAAGATCGTGTCTGATCGTAACCTGCCTTTTGTGGCCCGCCAGATGGCCCTGCACGCAAATGTAAGTGAAGATTGTGTTCAGGGCCAGCCAGCTGCTAGTCTATTGCTACCTCTGGACAGGGCTCACCGTCTTCCTTTGGGGTCCCCTAGATGGCCTCCCAGGTGCACCATAGCCGCTCCAATCCCACCGACATCTATCCGTCCAAGTGGATTGCCCGGCTTCGCCACATCAAGCGTCTCCGCCACAGGGTAGGGATGGGGCTTCCTTAAAGCTATGATGACTGACCAGGGTGGGGCAGAGCACGTGTTGCCCCTGCTGGGCTCACTGCCAAAGCCTTCCCCTCTGCAGATCCGGGAAGAGGTGCACTACTCCAACCCCAGCCTGCCTCTGACACACCCTCCACCCCACACTAAGGCCCCAGCTGCAGCCCCTGCTGAGCCCATGCCCAGCTACGAGACTGGCCAGCGGAAGCGTCTTATCTCCTCCGTGGATGACTTCACAGAGTTTGTGTGAGACTGTCGGCTCTGTGGCTGGCCACCCAGCTGAGCCCTCATAACTGCTTGGATATGTAAGTGAAATAAACTGTGGCCATGTCCACCTGGCCTCCGCGCTAGAGAAAAGCACAGACGGCAGTCAGACAGCTTCTTTATTTGACTTTGTCTGCTTGTAGTTAGTTGGGATGGGATTGAGGCTGTAGAGCTGCGGCCAGGCCCAGGACAGACAGGCACCCTCCTTGTGCACTCCCCCGCTCCTCTCTGGGAGCCAGCCCCCAGCAGGGGTCTTAGCCCGAATTTCTTGTCCTCCTCCTCGCTATGCTACTCTGTTTGTGCCCAGATGTGACCCCAGCAGATCTGGGTGCTGCCTTCCTGACCCCAGGCAAGGGAGGAAAACAAGGCCAGACTCGGATCCAATAAGTGACTGCAGCCTCTCTGACAGCCCCCAACCTTGGGTAACAATGGGCACAGGGCCCAGCTTCAACTACCAGGCCTTTTGGCCCTACTGAAAAGTAGCGACATATAAAAATATATACATTTTAACCCCGTATAAATTACTGACGGTGGACACACAAGGGGATGGCAGCTGGAGGCAAGCTGCAGGGACAAGGAGAGGTAATAACTTAGGGGACAGATGGCGGGAGGTGCAGCTTGGCCCTCCCTCCCTGGAGCTTGGATCCTTAGCAAGGGTAGATGGCCGCCCAGGGGTGGGACCGGGCACAGCCCGCTGTACCTGAGGAATGGGAAAATAAATAAGCATCTTGGAGGCTGGGTACTCGCTCGGTCCAATACTGCTGTGTCCTCCCGCAGGGAGGGGGACCCTGGTCCTAGGTGGCCACACAGCCTGTTAAAGTGCAGAAGCCCATGGGCAGACAGGTGCTACATGCTTTGGGGAACTTGCGTGCAGCTGCTCTGCCTGGCCCCCAATTTTGAGGGCAGCAGAATGTAATACTGAACGGTGCCTAGCAGAGGACAGGGCCAGGTCCTCTGGAGCTAAGTGCTGCGGGGGTGAACCTTATTCTTGGGTTTTAAGGATGCCCTGCTGGAACTTGGAGGCTGGTCCATTCCCTGCCTGACTCTGGAAACGTGGTGGGGCAGGGGTGGCCAAAGGCCTGTGGAGCAGCCAGGGGGCAGTAAGGATGGAGTCCCACTGTGCCCGTGGCCCCTTAGGCTCTGGAGCTGCTGCTCCAGCTGGTACACGTCTTCTGTGGCCTGGTTGAGTCTGTCAAACTGGGCAAGCAGGGCCTCGAAGACGGCATGAAGGCGGGAAGGCTCGGGCTCTGTCCTGGGTACTGGACGGCCCGAGACCGTACTCAGCCCATCCAGCTGGCTGGAGGACGTGGAGACGTGTGATGCATCCGAGCCAGCACTGGGTGGAGGTGCAACTGCGGGTGACTTGGAGCTCCTGGATGAGCGGGAGGGCAGCGGGTCCATCCCTTCAAAACGGACCTTGTGGCGGAACTGGGGGCGGCACAGGGGCTCGGTCAGTCCGGCTGCACCCTGGGCTCTCGAGGCCCAGGGTGTGTCCCTCTCCCCCCCACTGGGCCGTACCCACCTCCTTGACTTTGCTGAAGCCCATCCAAAGGCGCAGCCTTCGCAAGAAGAGCTCCACCATCTCGTAGTCCTGGGGCTCCCAGGCAGGGCGATAGAGCTCCCCATGCAGGGTATGGTATCGCCACTGCAGAAGGACAGTGCCTAGCCTCAGGACACCCCATGCCCGCAGAGCCCAGAGCCCCACACATAGCAGAGGGGACAGGTACCAGGACTCAGTGGGGCACAGAGTAGGAATCCTGGCCCCTGGACACAGCACCAAGAAGGCGCGGGCCATGTTGTGGAGGGAGTCGGCACTAGAGGAAATAAGCTATGAGGAAGGAAGACAAGTAAGTGCATGCCCAGACTGAGGCCCTCCCTGGCAGATCCCAAGACAGCCACCTACCAGAACAGCAATTTGGGCATAGGCCGCCCCGAGTATCACCAGGCCTAGAGTGGCTCCCATGAGTTCTGGAAGGGCCCGGCACAGTGTCTTGCCAAAAATGGACCACTGGCGCACAAACCGCAGCTGCTGAGCAGCCTGCAGATGAGAGGTGTCATCAATCAGCCCGTGCCAGCCTGGGGTCTGGTCCCCACCCTCTCTCTGCCTGTAGGCTCACCTTGACCAAGAGCAGGAAGAGCAGTGAGGCTGCCAGGCCACGGGCCACACAGCTCAGCTGGGCCACCTGGTCAAAGCTGGTGAAGTGGCGTGGGTGGCCATGCATGAAATGGGTCCACTGGCGGTCAGCAGTGCCCAGTTGAGCCAGACGCACCAACCCTGTGGCTGCCGTCAACACGACCAGCAACCACCGTGCCCAAGGGCTGGGCTGGGCTGCGCGCGCACACCCTTTCTTGCACCAGGCCCGCACCTCTGCCATGGAGAAGTACACAGCAAACAACAACAGGCACACCTGCAGGGTGAGGGTCATGGGGGGCCGTCAAGAGTGTATAGGGGTGAAGTCACGGGGGGCAAGAGTAGGAAGGTCTCTTCAAGACGGCAGGTGTCCAGTGGACAGGGACGTACCGAGGTGAGCAGAGGCAGTGACAGGCCTGCGCTGAGTCGCCGCAATGCAAACGGGCGGATGCTGAGGGCAGCCAGTGCATGGCCAGCTGCAGGAAACTCAAGGCGCAGCGTGATGGCAGCATGAAGCCCCACAGCAGGGCTGTAGCGGGTGAGCTCCACGAACACTGCGCGGCTCCTGTGCAGAGGGCACCGTCACTAGGTGGGTTCCATGTGCACAGGATGCAGTGGGAGAGTCTACTTGGCCAGTGCAAAGATAGCTTGAGCAGGGCGGACCATGGGGGATGACCATGGGGGAATTCAGGAGGGGCATGGGGGGACAGCTGGCTGGGAGTGAGGCCCAGAGGTCTTTCAAGGGGCAGCACCTACCTGCTATCCAGCCAGTTGTGCAGCTGTAAGAAACCCAGGCGTGCACGGCTCTCCTCCAGACTCAGGCCCAACTCCTGCACGTAGCCGCCACTGTCGTACACTGCACAGTAGCCCCAGTACCAGGCACTGTGGAAACAGGCCAGTTTTGGAGTTTCCCCAGCCCTGCGGGCAACCAGGAGGCACACCCATAAGGGAGTAGGAGTTCCAGAGAACATCTCCCACCCAGGTGGGGCTGTAGGCTCTTTTTCTGCTTACCCCAGCAGGTCAGGTGCCGAGTAGGCCCATGTCTCAGAGGTATTGCGAGCTGCACTTTGCCAACCAATGCCATAGTCGCTAGTGCTGAAACCTCCTGCAGCTGCGCAGGTGGGCACCACGGAGCTGGGAGGGTCTGGGCAGAGTGCTAGGAAGAGAGGGCCAGGCTGAACTCTGTTCTGGCCTTTCTGAATCCTCCCAGTCACCCATAAGGCACGTCACGTTACAGAAAGAAGTGGATGCAGGGAGAGGCCAAGGCTGCAGGCTAGCAGATCTGACAACTCGGAAGCAGGCCGCTGTGGGGGAGCATAAGCACAAGGACTACCCCAGCTCACCTTCCTGCAGTCGCACCTGCCGGAGCCGTGGAGGCCCCAGCTCAGGGCTGGACTGGTTTCCGTGGACATACGGCAAGAGCACGTGGGACATCCAGGGCCAGAACTCATCAGACCTGCCAGCGCCAATCACAAGGGTGAGGAGCTCAAAAGCGGGTCGTGGTCAGCTGTCCCCAAATGCCCCTGGACCACTAGAATTGGGGGACAGATTCTGTCTAGTTCACCATGCTCCAAAGAATACTAAGGAGTGGGAGTGTCCCACTGCAAGCCTCGACCTGTGTTTCGGTCTGATAATCAGAAAGGTATCTGCACCAAGGGTGTTCAAACTTTGGTTTCTCAGGGCAACACAAAGGAATTGAAGAGCCACACACAGGGTGAGAACACACAGGTTTACTCTGCATGACACTGAGAGACGATGTTCTTACCTGCAAAGTTCATGTTCAAGAACCATACAAAAAAAAATCTTAAATTTTAAGTTTACAGTATTTATTTATTGTGTGTATGTGTGTGTATACATCAGAGGGCACTATGGAGGCAAGGGTGACTTTGGAAATCATCCTGGATTGCTTCTACCTCCTTTTTGCTTCACTCTGGGATTTCCTGGGCTCTGCCAGGTGAAAGCACAGGCTGCTGCCATTTCCGCCTGGTATATGTGGGACCCAGGATCTGAACTCAGGACCTTGTGCTTGGGAGGCAGAGTCTTAACTCCTGAGTCATCTCTCCAGCCCAAATTCACAGCTCTCCTGGGCTAGAGGCAGCTTGGGGACTGCATCTTGGCTCCCCAATCCCAGGTATTTCCTAATGTCCCCTAGAGGGACTGGACTAAGAGCAACATCAAACTTTGGTGGGTGTCAGTGCTGCCCTCGAGGGCCCAATGCACAGATGCATGCGTTTTGAAGAGTCCCTACCGGGTGATGGCCAGAAAAGCCTGGCTGTCTAGCTCCTGCTTGATGGCGTTCTGCAGGCGATAGGCGTGGCCATGGCATGAGGAGTCTCCATAGTTGGCCAGCAGCGTCACCAGCAAGAAAAGCATGTACACCAGGAAGCTCTGGGGGACAGGAGGGACGGGTCTGTGTCAGCTCATTCCAGCCCACAGAACCATAGCAGCGCTTTGGGACTGCTGGCCAGGGTTTCAGAACTGGAAGATGGCCGGAGAGACCCCCGTTAGTGCTTTCCCTGGAGACAGACACAGGGCAAGAGCCAAGACCCATGTGCCCAGGGCCCACCCAGGCCAGGCAGAAGCAGACCTTGAGCTGTCTAGAGACAGGAGGCAGGGGCTGCAGGGCCCCAAATGCCCCTGCAAGGTCTTCTGGTCAAGAGAGGATGCAGGACATGGAGGGCGGGGACTGTCCCTGGCCAGAACTCACCCTCAGCATGCTGTGCAACCTCTTGACCTTTCGGGCTTCCTCCTTTGCCAAGAAGAGTGCGAAGCCGTGGGGGGGCCGGACGCGAGGCACACGCTCGCTCACGGGCGTCACGGCTGGGCTCTCCACCAGCGAGTCGTCTTCGTCAGGATGCAGCCGCTTGGCCACCAGTGAGAAGTACAGGGCCTCCAGCAGGACCTGGGGCAGGAGTGCTGTCAGCCGACACACACGACCGGCAGCCCCTCTCCTCCCAAGAGCCCACTCACCTTAAGGGGCTCCCAGCCAAGGAATGAGGCCAAGAAACTGGAGCAGCACGAGAGGAGCCACAGGACACTCACGCTGGGAGGGAAGCTGGCACCAACCCACCCTGAGACCCCCACAGCCACAGCCACCAGGAACAGGCTGAGAGCATGGGCCAGGAGGGCGCACCAGGCAGGCAACAGTCGCTTACGAAGACCTTCCGCCGGTCCTGGGGACACACAGACGGCTGCATGGCTGGCAGCCCAGGAGGGCCTGAGAGGGGCAAGGGGCTCCGCGACCACACCTGTCCTGGAGAGTCTTGTTGCTGAGGGCGAGTCCCAGGGCAGCACAGGGGCAAGTGGCGCCTGCCCTTCCAGTCTCGACAGCGTCAGCGTTTCTGTCCTCTCCCCAGGAGCACTGGACCTGGACAGGGCAAGGCCTTGAGTTCGGCTCATCCTCAGAAGAACCTGCGCTCACCTGTGGGCAGTTGCTTCAACACCTTGGAGCTGACGCAGGCAAGGGTGCTGGGCCCTCGTGGCTCTGGGTACCCCCTCCCTTTGCTTCCTGCACACCCACTGCCCAGAGCTCAACGAGCAGCCTCCCACCACGCATGTCCTACTTCTCCACACATGACCTGCCTACAACTCTTCACACTAGCCCTGCCCTGGACACTATGAGTGGCCACTAGGGAACCACATGTCCCCATGTAGTTGTGCCCTTGTGACCTGAAGTAGCTTTGGACAAGGAGAGACAAAAACATTTTTCAAATCCCAACAGAACTCAGGGCCAACAGAAAGGACCAACACCTACTTGTTCCTGTGGGTCGTCTTGCCAGCAGATCATGCCACGGAGACCATAAACACCCTGACTTGCCCAATTCTCCTGCCATGCTGGCTGGCCGAGGAGAAAGTTCCCACAATTATGCTCTGTATTCGGGGGGGCCCTGACTACACATCCCCATCAAGTGTGTGCTGCCAAGCTGATAAACGACACATCTTTTACAGAGAAGTAAATGACTATAGAGATTATGGTTTTTCTTGAAACTGACTTTGCTGGATTAAAAAGTCGGAAGTGGGCCAGTGAGATGGCTCAGCGGGCGTGGTGTCTACTCGAAGACCTGGCCATCTGAATTCAACCGCCAGAAACCTACACAGCGGGAGAAGAGAACTGACTTCCTCAAGTTGCTCTGAATTGCACTCGCGCACTATGGCATGCTCCCCCCCAAATCACAGTGTTTTTAAAAATGATATGGGGCTCGAGAGATGCTCAGGGTTGAGATGGCTCAGAAACAGAATGTTGTAAGTTCAGATCCCAGGTCCCATGTAAAAAAAAAAATTGCAGGTGGAAATGGCCTGCACTTCCAGCTCTGGTGGGCGGAGTCTCAGAGCAAAGAAAAAGGAAGTGGAAGAAACCCAGGATGATTCCCAAAGTCACCCTTGGTTCTCCACAGGGACACACAGTGTCCTCTGACACATGTACACATACACACACACACACTAAATAAATGAATTTTAAAAGATGATAATGGCATCTCCTTAAAAACAGAAGGACTGGGCCAAGAGGATAAAGCCAGGAAGGCTGTACCAGCCTTCTGTCCACTGGAACGGGACACCAGGGATCTGCCTGTATTTCCCCACCACAGAGCTCCTGACCCACTACCCTAGCTTCATGCTCCAGCAGTTCAGTAAAATTTCCCTTTCTGGATTCTGATACAGCTCACATCTCAGCTACTTCTGGTTGCTTCAAAGTTAAGAGGTAAAAGAAATGCAAATGTGGACAATTGAAACATACAGATTAAGAAGGTAAATACAATAATGCCATGTGAATCTGTGTTACTGAATTGGGGGAAAACTGATTAATTCATAAGTATTCAAATCAAAATGATTTCAAAACGAAAATGAGATATTTAAAAATTCTCATGATTTCTCACAATTCTGAAATCAAAACGAAGATTCCTTCCCAGCAGCCTTGTCAAGCATATCCTGGCGGCCTCTACCTCTATCAAATGTCCGTGCCGTGACAGTCCTCTAGGGAGCTGTCCCAGAGCCATGGGCCCTCCGTAAACCCATCCAGAGATGGGACCAGAGGTTCAGCACAGGCCCCATTGGGCACCACTCCGGCCAGGAATCCTCGGTGTGCTCCACCCACACGCCTGCCCTCTGCCAGTCAGGCACTCACAGGCTGGTGATCAGGTCTGTTTCCACACGGGCATCCTGGGTGGGGGCCAGGACCTGCTGGATCAGCTCTTCATCTAGAGAGAGCACCGTGTGTTGGGAGGGAGCCTGGCAGCGCGCATTCTTCCAGAGCTGGGCGCCACCCCCGCTCCTGCCTCACCTGATGCTGATAAGTACTTGGCGGGCGAGGAAGGGCTGGTGGAAGACAGGCTGTCTTCTTCTGGGCCCAGCCGTGCCAGCCGCTGTAGGGTATTGCCCATGATGGACGGATCACTAAGCAGGTCTGGCCAACTGAGTGTGGCTTCAGTGGATGGCCAGCACGCCAGGCTGTGGGCAACACAGGCATGCTCGCATGAACCCGAATCCAGCCTGGCACACACAAAGCACCATGCCCAGGAATATGCCCGCTTGTGGGCAGCTCCTTTCCTAGGGCAGTGTGCGGTGACACCCTGAGCCCGGCAAAAAGGATGAGGACACGTGTAACCCGACACCAGCGCTGAGCACCTAGGTCTAAGCTCAGTTTCATGAGGCAGCCGCACCTTTTAGCATCTTCCAGAAACAAGTCACTCTTCACCTGTCCAGCGAAAGTCTGCTGAAAGGGCAGAGAGAATCAGGGTGGGTGGTCTCAGCAGCTGCAGTGGCTGCCCATCCTGCCCAGCTGGCGACAGCTCCCAGGAACCTCTTACCTCTGTGCGGAGGCCAGAGAGTGTGAAGAAAGAGCTCTCTAGCACAGCCGGATCCAGGTAGCTGTCAAAGGCCAGGGTCTGCTGCCCCGTGGGCACAGTGCTCTGGCCCCCAGTCACCTGTGAGGACAGATAGGTAGTCAGCGGCAGGTGACTCTGACCTATGCCCAAGGAAAAATGAGAGGCTACCTCCTAGATCAGAAGGCTGATTAGCATGTACAAGGCCACGAGGTCAATCCTAGTCCAGTACCTCCTGCGCCGAGTGAAGGTCTTAGATAGACAGGAAGAATGTTACAGAATGGAGAGATGGCGCAGGGGTTAAGGCTCTGCCTCGCCTCCAGATCCCACATAAAAACACCACGCAGAAATGATGGTGCCTGTGCTTCCAGCCCTGGAAGGCAGAATCTAGGAAACTCTAGACCCAAAAGGAGAGGAGGTAGCATAGGCCGGAATGATTGCCTAAATCACCCTTGGCCCTCCACAGCCACATACAGTGCTCTCTGATACAAAAGCAACAATAATAATGTTAAAAAAATTATAAAAGGAAAGGTGTGTTCTAGCACTGCTATTTATCATGGCAGATTCTCACCAAATGTCAGTCTTGAGCAGTACTTGAAAAATGGCTGAAAGAAATGAATCTTTAGAGACCAGGAATGTGGCTCAGTGGTAGAACAGTTACCTTGTGTGTATAATACATGTTTGGGCTTGATCCCCAGCATGGAAGAAAGGAGAAAGAAAGAGCAAAGTAGAGAGGGAGGAGGGAAAGAGAAGGAAAGAAACATGGTTGTGCTCAATTACACACATGTAGGAATTGTCCTGTGGCTCCTGGCTGTGGCACAGGACCCCTAGGGTACCCCCCTGCTCACAGGACCCCTAAGGAGCCGCCCCCAACAGGTGTACTCAAGCGCTACAGACTCTGCTTGCTGTCACGGAGGGACACTGGGGACACTGTCGTTTTCTGTGGTGTCTAGTGGTGGTCCTGGAAGAGTTAGGAATGCTCCCCTTCTTCCAGTTTTGGGAAGAACTAGGGGGGCCTGGCGTTAAGAACTCAAAGGCAGGGGCTGGAGAGGTGGCTCAGAGGTAAAGCCTCTGCCTTGCAGGCAGAAGGTCTTGAGTTCGGATCCTAGACCCCACGTATAGACGCCGGGTGGAAGCAGGGGCGGCCTGCGTTTCTGGTCCTGGTAGGGCGGAGCCTGTGAATTCCGGGGCAGAGTAAACGAGGAGGTGGAGGCGTCCATGGTGGTTACCGAATTCGTCCATGGTTCTACACACACATACATACATACACGCACACACACGCATACACGCACAATTGAATAAAAAAAAAAAAGAACTCAAGGCAGCGCCAGTGAGACAGCTCAGCTGTAAGGCACCTGCTCACAAACCTGAAGGCCCGAGTCTAGGCTTCCGAGTCCAGTCTTCAGAAGCCTTATGAACTGACTGAACTGTCCTCTGGCCTTCCCCATGCGTCACGGCATGCGTGTGTCGTCTCTCTTTTTCTATTCCTCCCATTTCTTGCTAGTAAGTAAGAACGTTTAAAAATTCGGCAGGGAAGCCATGGGCCTGCTTTCACTGGTCAAGATTCTCTTCGCTTGCCCCAGGGCCACGAACAACTCGGAACAAGCTGGCCTGGCAGTCTGGGCTGTCAGCAACTCCGCCAACATGGCAGTGCTTGCGGTTCTCCACCGCATCCGCTCAGCGCTGCGGTTGGCTGTGATGCCTGCTTCATCGTGGTGTGTGCTCTGAGTCTGTCTTGTGGTCAATGCGCTGACACCTGTCAGTTTTGTTCACCTTTTCAAAGAATTGCTCTTGGCGTGTGGCTTTTCCCTTGGCCCGGTGACAAGACTACATTCCAGCACATGGCTCAAAGACCTTTCGCCAACCCACCTTGCTGCGAGACATCCGGAAGAGGAACAGGACGGCCAGGTAGACAGGATAGACCACCACACTGGACACCAGGCCAATGGCAACTGTGCCAACACTTGGTGGCATCAGCCTGGACACGGGTCCCACACTGGAGGAGAGAAAAGCAGGCTAGAGCAGGTAGAGCAGCACAAGGAATTGCCTAGAATGCTACCACACTCACAGGCACCCACCTGTAGGTGGGGTCTCCTACGACTCCATACCACACGGCATTGGCGACCAGGAAGAGGCAGAGGAGGAGGACACAGCACGTGGCTCTCTGGACTCGAGTGAAGCGGCTGCGAGGTGGCCGATCCCACATGGAGAGCCAGATGTGCTTGTCGAAGAAGCCTCGCTGCAGCTCTGCAACTAGGAGGCGCCGGAACTTCCACAAGGCTGCATCGTCTGCAAGGGACAGAAGGCAGGCGCAGGGAATTAACCCCCTCCCCCCACGCCATGGGAGTAATGAAAGGACAGGGATCCCCATACGTGATACACGGGAGGGACACAGAGACAGGGACGCCCCCACAGGAGGTGGCCTTACTTGCAGCTAGCACCTCCTTCTCTACCAGGCCCCCATTAGCCTCAGTCTCCACAGACAGCCAGTCGTTCACCAGAAAGAAGGTGCTGCGCGCACTCTGCAGGTCTCTGACGATGACATGCTGCAGGAACCAGGCGGGGCTGAGCCCTGTGGAAGGAGGGAGCAGGTGAGGGCTGTGGCGGGCTGGTGGGCTGGTGGGCCGGCAGGCCGGCGGTGGCGGCCGCTCCCTCCATACCTTTGTTGTCGTGCCACACTCGGATTTTCCACACGCTGCCCAGGCTGTGCGGGGTGGCAATCTGGAAGATGTCCAGGCTGTTGCGGTGGAAGGCTCGGTTCCCATCCAGGTGCCGGTGGCCACTACGACTGTCCTCCCCATACAGCATGATGCCCACATGGGCGGTGGTGCCTAGAGGGGGTGGAGAGCTCTGTTGCTCTGTTTGATGCTCAGGTGTATGTGACCCGGAGTACCTGTCTGCCAACCACCACCACTCGACAAGACATGTGTCATGCCAGGAACAACGTACACCAACTAGGTATCACACAGATACCAATTAGGCAGCTGGGTGAGTCTATCTAACAAAACACATGTGGGCTTTTGAAACTGGGGAGTTCAGAAGAGAGAACTGGTCAACAATAATTAACGGGCTGGAGAGATGGCTCAGGAGTTAAACCTCTGCTCAAAAGCAGAAGGTCCTGAGTTCAGATCCCAGATTCCATGTAAAAACACCAGCAGAAATGTACTTACTGTCCTGGAAGGCAGAGCCTGGGACACTCCAGAGCAAAGCAAATAGAAGGTAAAAGCAATCTAGGGTGATTCCCGAAGTCACCCTTGGGCCTATGTGCAAGAGAGCATGCACACAATACACACACGCGTGTACGCACATGCATGTACACACACACACACACACACACACACACACGCACATTAAAAAATGATTAACAATGGAAGGGAAATTAGACTCAAAGGTAAAGTTGTTGAAGCAAGAACCGCTGCCTCTGTGGATGGCCAGGATTTGCCAGTGGAGGACTCCATGTAACAAGGGAAGTTGGCACAACAAAGGTGTGGGTTGTCTCAACACAATGCCTCTTCCTGAAGAACTCTCAAGGAAATTTCACAACATTCAAAACAAAAAGGAAAATGTTGGAAATCGATACAAACTTTGAGCATGGTGCTTGCCAGAGCACACAGGGGTTCACTGTGCCCCAGAAGTCAGACCACCACCAGCAGCAAAGTGTCGTCATTTGTTATGGGACATGTCTCACAATGCAGTCAACCTTGTGCACTTCAAGTACAGCGTCTTCTTTAAATGGCGAGTTTAATATTTAGGAATAAACGTCAAAGGCTACAGCATGTTCTCAATTGTGCAGCTTGTATTTATACACACATTCCCCACAGCAGCACCGAGAGTGGAGGGCACCCACCTGGGTGCAGAACCTGTTCTCTTTCCCTTTTGATGATTCACCAGCTAATCCTTCAGGTTTTGTTTTTTCTTCCCTTAGTTACAGGGAAGGACCCAAGGCCTTAGGTAGGTGCTCTGTCATACCTTTGACTGTATTTGCTTTTTGGTTGCTATTTTCTTTTTTTTTTTTTTAATTTTTTTAATTTATTATTTATTCAATTGTGTGTGCGTATGCATGTGTGCGCGTGTGTGTATGTATGTGTGTGTGTGTGTGTAGAACCACGGATGAATTCTGGAACCACCATGGACGCCTCCACTTCCTTGTTTACTCTGCCCCGGGATTCACAGGCTCCGCCCTACCAGGACCAGAAACGCAGGCCGCCCCTGCTTCCGCCCGGCATCTATACGTGGGGTCTAGGATCCAAACTCAGGACCTTCTGCCTGCAAGGCAGAGGCTTAACCCCTGAGCCACCTCTCCAGCCCCCGGTTGCTATTTTCTTATCTTTACAAGCTAGGCTTTTATTCCCACGCTTGGAGAGAGAGTGCTAAGACATCTGTCACCATAACCACCACTAGGAAAGCAGTCAGGGCCCAGGATTACAGTCAAGGGGCAGGCCACAGTGCATCCTGTGCCCCCCTCTTCCACCCTCTCCCCTCACCTGACCCTCGGCCCCAGCCAGTCTTGACCAGGATCTCATACTTGTAGCGGCCCCCTTTCCCACAGAATGGGATGGCACGGACCCGGCTGGCATCAAGCTGGTCAAGCTTGCGCAGGATCACAGCCATGACCACGTAAGTGGCCAGGCACACAGCACACGTCAGCAGGACGATGTAGTTCACATCTGCAGATGGTTTCTAGAAGACAGGGTCGCCAGGCCAGGTCAAAGGATGGAGTGGGCGCCTCTGGGCCCACCTGACCAGCAAGGAGATCCAGGAGCAGGAGTGCCACTCACAGGAAAGACAAAGTGGACATGGGTGGGAGGCACAAAGAGGCTGGCACCGAAGGCAGTGAGGTGGCGGGTGAGGCAGACAGCCTGATTGGGGGAGGTCTCCTCTAGAGGCACGAGCCCCTCCGTCTTCCACATCCTGTCTTCCTCACTGAAATACTGGCACAGAGACGTATACAGGCCCACAGACACCTCTAGCACCGACCAATGGAAATGGCTGGTCAGATTCAGGTAATAGCTCTTGCCCAGGGACCCAGTCCTGCAAGAGACAAGACAGTATTACAGCCAGACCCCAGCAGCCACTGCACCAGCTCCTTCTGCCTCCTTGCCACTGCAGACACGAGGCCGCACGCCTGTGGTCAGTGCACACAAAACTACTTCCCCTGTTCTCTAAGCCCTGCGGGAGACGCTCACCCTGGAGCAATGAAGAAGGTATAGGGCTTGTGATCAACACCCTCGAGTGCCTCCAGGCTAATCTTCCTGCTGGCCGAGCAGTTGTACTCGTTGGGCTGGGGTGCAGAGTGCAGATAGACGGACAGGTAGGGCTCAGGCTCCTCAGATAAGTAGCGCTCTAGGGGTGGCATGTATGGCGTCAGACATCTACTGCCAGTCAGAAGCTCACCACCCCTGAAAGCCCTCACCATGAGCCTGCGACCCATCTCACCAGAGGACTGGAACCTCTATGTGGGAAGGAGGGGTACATGACTCCGTGTCCCACAAATACCCAGCTAGGTCCTCAGGACCAATAATTGCAAACGTGGAATCTGTGCAAATACGGCTTCCCTAGGGACGAGGCTGAGAGAAGAGCAGAGGGGTCACGTGCCCCCCTGGCACCCACCACTTAGGACTGTGTAGGTGAGCTGCAGATGCAGCCCAGCTTCAGGATTGCTGTTGTCTGGGGTGACCATGGCGCTGACTGAGGACCGGGGCTGGATCACGGCGGAGCCCGCGGGGATGCGAGAGACCTGGGCGGCCCGGTCGGAGTTGTTGGGCACCTTCACTGTAATGGCACGCTCTGTGGCCAGCCGCTCAATGGGAATCTGGGTACCGGCCTGTGTCTGGAACGCCATAGATGCTACTTTGGTGGAGACCGTGTAGTTGCTGATGTAGCCAAAGGGAAAGGGGTTGGAGTCGACCAGGAAGATGAGCTGCACCACGTCAGTGAGGTTGGACAGGGCCCCGCTGAAGGCCTCGGGGATGGAGAAGTGGCAGCCGGGCCCCAAGGCTTTGCCATAACACAGTAGGCTGAGGGGGTCTGAGCGCTTGCCTAGGACCACAATCTCCTCCCCTGCGAGGGTCAGAGGCTCCTCATTGAGCACGCGGGAACGCATGAGGATACACATGAGGGAGGATGAGAGGTTGTAGGCCTTGGATGCCACCATCAGTGAGGGCAACTCGGCCTCCACCTCTGAAGGCTGTGGGCCTTGCACATCCGAGCTGGCCAGGTGGATGAGGTCACCTGGGAGAAGCACAGGAAGTAGGGAATATTAAGGAGGCAGCTGCGGCAGCTAGAAGAACCTCTAAGTATGGGAAGCAATTTCCCTACCTGTGATGTTGAGGATGCTGTCGGCAATGGTAGTGGGCGTCACAGTACCCTCAGTGGTCTCGGCCTGCAGGATGCGCATCATGCCCTCCAGCTTCTGCAGCATCTTTTTCAGGCACGGACGACATACGAGCTCCCTGCTGGACGCCTGCAGGGAACAACGGAGTGACCTCCAGACCCACCTCACTTGCACAGCCCCTCCCACTACTCAGTGACTCTACCTCCTCACACTGGCCAGGATACCAGGCAGCCTCCTGCCTCCAACCCAGCCTTCCCTGCCAAGAGCCCTCCTGTGACTCCTACCAGTCCAAGGCAAGAGCCAACCGGCTCCTTTGGCCTGCACACCGTGGCCCTACTGAGCAGCCCAGCTGTCTGTCCCCACAGCTAAGAGCAAGGCCAACGCTGAGACCCTGGTTAGAGTTCAAACCAAATATGCCCAAAGGCGCAGAAGTCAGGGTGACAATTCTCCCTGGAGCTCTGGCTCCCTCTAACTTCTATATGGATCCCCTCTCCACTGCAGCACAATGCCCCCCACCACACAGGGCTTGCTGAGTTCAAGAATGCTTTGGGCAATGAGTATCTCATAGGTGACTTGGGCAAGTGGGACATGGCCACAGGCCCAAATGGAGGGTACACACGGCTACCTTATACTGTGTGATTCACCTGTCTGGATTGTTCTCTCGGCCCTGGCTCACCCTACAGATAACACGCGAGCTCACGCTGGAAGGAAGCAGAGAGGCCAGCAGGCCTGCTCAGAGCCTACCCCTGCTACCCAGGGCCTGACGCAGCAGCAGGCTGCGCACAGTCATCCTACCATGCACTGGGCCAGTGCAGCAGTGACCTGCTGGACGTCATCCACGGTGTTGACCCGCAATGAAACCAAGGTCTCCGTGATGTTTCTGCGCATTTGGGCTCGCAGCTGCTGCTCATAGTCAGGCTCAGCCACCGTGTCCGAGGTCTGTTCATACTGGGGTGGGCAGTGAACAAAGGGGAGCCATGAGAGAGACCCCAGAGAGCAGTTACTGGGTATGTGTAGAGATTTAAGACCTCAGCTGTTTCCTGAAGGACAAACAGGACATGCTGAGGACACGGAGAGGTGTAGTGGGAAAGGTGGTGTGGGAAGAACCTAAAAGACTGGCATTGGCATTCGAGAACGTTAGGGATCTCTGTCTGTTGAGGTGGAGAGCCGGGGGCTTTGGGACGCCATCGCTGGTGCTGGTCCAGCAGTTCATGCAGGAGTGAGAAGCCCTGCGTTCACCTGCACTGACCTCGTTGAGCACAGTGATGAGAGCCAGCGAGTACTCGATGACATGCTGCGGGTCGGCCTGCCGCAGCAGCCCAGGCAGCACGCTGGCCGTCAGGCTGTGCAGCCAGGATATGAGGCCCGCGGAGCTACCATTGGGCTCTGGAAGACCAATGGCTAGAGACCTGCAGGGAGGAAGTGGACATCAGCAGGCGGTGGTCGGTCCAGGTTCCCTCCCTGGGGAGCAGCTCACCTCTTGAGTGCAACCACGGAAGCCCCCAGCTGGTCCTGCACGAACACAGTCAGCTCCACCTCAGAGTGGGGCTGGAAGCCGGGCGGCAGAACAGCGCCGTAGGAGGACAGGCTGCCCTTGTAGATGCAGAAGTCCTCACAGTGGCTCTGGCGGCAGCGCTGCAGCAGTAAGATGTACACCAGTGGGGCGCTGCCGTCCTCTGCGTCACGCCAGCCTGCGGACACACAGCGTCAGCATCGTGGCACTTGAGCCCCCGCCCACTTCCAGCAGCGCACACTCACCTGCACATTCGAAGTGCACCTTGGTGGTGAGGGCATGCACGCCATCCAGTGGGAAGAGGCGGCAGGAACCACCAAGTGGAGGGCGGTTGGGCGAAAGGTGGATGGAGGCGCAGCCCTCCTCCTCGCCGGAGTGACCCAGCACGGTGAGCGTGAAGATGTAGCCTTCACCGTCGCGCAGCGCACCCTGCCGCACCACCAGCCGCATGCCAGAGCTGCCGGTGGACGTGGTTGTCTTGTCCAGCACCAGAGTCTTGTTGCTGAAGGTGCGTGCCGCCCAGCGCTACAGGACAGAAGCGTAGACCACAGTGAGGCTGAGCCTGCAGCCTGGGTAGTGGCCTCCCCACCAGCCTGCTGCTTACCCCTCGCTTGGAGCCACTGCTGCAGTTGTCACAGCGGCCCTCCAGGTACACGTAAGAACTGCTGCTCACTTCGTACACCGCCTGTGCCTTGCAGGACACACACTCCAGGGAGACAATGGGCACCTGACCTCTTCGGATCAGCACCTGGAAGGACGAGGAGTCAGAGAGACGCTGCGCCTGTGCCACACACGTTTTGGGCCAGGCCATTTCTGTTTAGCCCAAACTTCAGGATTTCTATCTCCAAGACGGTATGGGTAGGCTGAGCGGGCTAAAATGAAGCAGCCAGGAGGGCTTGTGATCGGCACTTGGTCTGGAGCCCTGCTGGGCCTGACAGTGAGGGACAGAGAAAGTCACTGATGCATGCACTGGAACAAGGCATACAGCAGAGGACAGCAGCCCCTGAGAGAGCCCTGTTTCAGAGGTGCCAGCCTCCCAGGGTATGGTCGGTCAGCTCACCTGGCAGGCCACCTGAGAAAGACCAGGTGTGTTAGCGAGACAGCCCTATCTAGGGCACCATAGTCTAGCTCCCCTCCCCCCGCTGGTCCACTCCACCCAAAAGGGACTTAGTTTATCATATTTGTTCTTTGCATTGATAGTGTAAAATCATCGTTTTTATTTTCACACATAGCTATTACTATTTCCAAGCTCGCCTGGAGCTCACTCCACTCTCCAGCCTTCCAGGTTATAGGCCGTGGTGTGCACCACACACCCGCATCCCCACTGGGACATGGTGAGCTGGTCTGGTTCTCTCACACTGAAACAATACTGAGCATGACAGTTGACCAGACTCACCAAAGGGTTAGAAAAGAACTCACAGCCCAAGGACAATACAGCTATGATTTTGACGGAAACCAGAGTGGACAGGGTGCTGTCCTGGCCTGGGGTCCTACTGGGCGAGGGCAGCACCCACCGTCTGGTTGGTGGCCTCTTCCTTCCTGCCTGCTTTCCACACAGTGAGGTTGAAGGTGTATTCCACGCCAGCCTCCAGGCGCTCTCGTGGGATGGTAACCACGCTGCTCCCACGGGGTCCAAAGTTCAGTGTACACCCACCTGCTTCAATCTATAGCAGCAAATGAAGAAGACGGGGATGAGACCTTGACCATCCTCAAAGCGGAGCCCAGCCTAGAAGACCCTTTCCCATGCTGAAGCCAAGGCTAAGCACTACATGCCGCGTGGTACACACTCACTAGACAAGCTGCGGCAGGTGGAGGAGCAGGAAGGACCCATCCCCCCTGGCTCGTGCTGACCTTGGTGGAGGCCACACAGGCCCAGTGGAAGCTGAGGGGGGTCTGGTCGCCATCTTCCAGATTAGGGTCATAGGACTTGCTCCCGTCCAAAACCAGGTCCTGGGCGTCTGACCACACTCGATAGGAGCCGCCCTCAACGATGGGTACCAGGCGTTCCGCAGTCACCGTCACATTGGCCTGGATGCTCCGTGCCAGTGGCGTGTCTCCAAATGACACCACAAAGACAAAGCAGTAATGACCCACGGGTAGTGCCAGCCGTGGCACTACCAGCTGAGGCCGGCTTACATCCACGCCAGGCAGGATCACCTGAGCCATGTGCCCTGGACGCTGGCAGCTGGCAGTGCGGTACACTTCCCAGCGGTACTCTGTCTGGTAGGTGACACAGTCGCGCAGGTCAACATGGGCCTCCAGGTAGTTGCGCTGGGAGCGCCGCATCAGCACCTGAAGGGGCAGGGCCACCTCCACCTCAGGCTCACTGCAGGCCAGTACCTGCACTGTCACCGTGGCCTGTGCCACAAAGAAGCTCACCAGGTTGGTGGCATTCACCTCAACTCGGTAGTCTCCAGGCTGCAGGTATGAGTGGTCAGCCCAAGGTTCTTCTGTATCCTGCACTGGGGTTCCATCCCCAAAGTCCCAGCGGTAGGCCACACGCCGGGGACTGGGATTTGTGGCAGCTGCAAACCGAGCTGAGCGGTTGGTGAAGCAGCGGCCGCTTTGGAGAGCCACGTACTGGATGACATCCTGGACCTCCACCACGAGGGTGAGATTCACACCACCCAGCTCGTTGAAGGCACGCACCTGGATCTCCAGCAGCCCCGCAGCCACAGGTGTGTAGGTGACGTCTCGGCCTGACAGAATGACTAGTGAGTCGCCCTGGACTTTTTGCAAGGAGAAGTACCAGGCATAGGCAACTCGGGAACCCCACTGCACCCGGGCCGTGAAGTTCTTCTCGGTGCCTGTGGCCATCCCTGGCTCACAGCAGTTGAGCACGTGCAGGCCACCAACAGCTTCCAGTACCAAGACTCGAACCTGAGCTTGGGCGCGACTCACGTGGTTCTCGGCCTGCACACTTACCACGTGGTCCCCAACCCAGGAGAAGCTGTGGGAGAAGCTGGGGCTGAGGAGCACCTCGGGGGGAGCCCCACTGACCTGCAGGCGGAAGGTGACGGCGGAGCCAGTGGCCAGTAAGATCTGAAAGTGCACTAGCTGCCCAGGAGCCGCCACTGTGCTGCTGGCCCACAGCATCAGGCCCGCAATGGGCTCCTCCACGGTGAGGTTGTATGTGGCCGACACCCAGCTGACGGCATTGGAGGCGTTGAGCTGCACAGAGAAGGTCCCGGCAGCAGGAAAGCCCACGGTAACATGCTGGTTGTACTTGCTGCCCCCCGGCACAGCCCAGCACCAACTCACGTTGGTGCCCTCAGCCAGCTGACCCCAGAAGGGCACAGTGGAGCCAACTGCCACGAAGCTGCTGTCCGGCTCTCCAGTTCTGATGCTCAGACCACCCACAGGCACCTGCACGGCCACAGCCACAGTGGCGTTGGTTAAGCCTAGCTGGTTCCCAGCAGCGACCCTGACCAAGTGCAGGCCAGGTGTGACAAAGACATGGGTGGTGGTCGGCCTGGAGGTCTCCCAGCTCGGTCCTTTCTCTAGGGACCAAGTGTAAACAACACCACTGCCACCAGTCAGCTCAGCACCAAAGGTGACGTTTGTGCTAATGGCAGCTGGATTGGGAGAGGCGGCCACAGTCAACCACCCCACGGGGTCTACAAAGTCTACAGTGCGATTGGCCGAGGCACTGCCCAGCATGTTGGTAGCCCTCAGCTGGACGTGGTAGGTGCTGGCCTTGAGTGCAGTAAGTGAAAAGCTCTTGCCACTGCCAGTGAGGGTGGGGTCATCCGCCCGCTGGGCAGACCAGCTGTAGGATACGTTGGTGCCATCCCTGACGGCAGCCTGGAGCTGCAGTGTGTGGTTGACAGGGAAACAGCAGCCGCCACCGCCCCCCACCACCTGCAGTCCCTCGATGGCCTGCAAGACGTAGATGAAGATGCTGTCCTGGGCAGTGCCCACCTCATTCTCAGCGGTGACAATGATGTTGAAGGTGCCCACTGAGCGGAAGGTGTAGGAGATGGTGGGGCCACCGGGGATGGGCGTGCAGCGATCACAGAGCACCCAGGAATAGTGTACGTCACTGCCTGCCTCCAGTGAGGTGCTGAAGCTCACGCTGCCATTCAGGGGCAGCACAGTGCGGCTGGCATTGAGGCTAAGACCCCGCACACGCCGCTTCACTGTGACGTTGAGCTGGACCTCGCTGCGACTCACCTCGTTCCAGCCGGTCGCCCTGACAGTGAAGTCGCCCACGCTGTTGTAGATGTGGCTGACCTCAGAGCCTTCACACCGCTCGCCATCCCCCATATCCCACAGGTAGGTGGCAGGGTGCCCACGGCCCATGGCAGAGAATAAGTAGGGCTGCTGCAGCTCCAGCACATGGGAACCATTGATGCCAATACCAGTGAGCACAACGGGCTCCTGCACCTGCACGAAGGCCGAGTCGTTGGCAGTGGAGACATTGTTGGAGGCGGAGACTGTCACCAGGTAGGAGCCTGGATCTCGGTAAACAAACGCTGCTTCAGGGCCCCCAATATGGGCAGGGGCATTGCCTTCGATGCCGAAGTCCCAGCTGTAGCGGTAGGGAAATGGGGGCCAGGCATAGGCGGACAGGTGAACTTCGTCCCCGAGCTGCACGAACTGCCTCTCGGGTTGCAGGGTGACGTTGCCCACCTCAGGCTCCACACACACGCTGGTGAAGTAATGTGCCTTGTTCACTGGGCTGGACAGGACCAATGCCAGCGGGAATATTCCACTCCGGGTGAAGTTGTGTCTCACCGTCGGAAGGCCCTGGACGCTTATGTTGGAGGAGCCATCCGCAAAGGTCCAGTCAAAGAGGTAGTGGACTGGGTCACCAGTGACATAAGCCGTGAACTGGGCGCTGGGTTGTGTGGGAATGCAGGCGGCAGGCTCTATGCGCAGCACTTCCAGGACAAAGACCCTCACAGGTAAGCTCTGCGTCAGGTGGCCTGCAGGGCTGGTTGCATTCACCATCACTGTGTAGTTCTGTGCCTGCAGGTACACATGCTGCACTGCAGCCTCAGGGCCTGTGAACACTGCGCCATCCCCCATGTCAAACGTCCATGTTACATTGTCGCCTGACTCCACGGCAGCACTGACCACCGTGGGAGCCCCCTGCTCCACGGCTGCCTCCAAGCACACAGTCAGGCCACGCAGCTCCTGGAAGACGTGGATGTCTACGTGCGCTGCCACACTGCTCACTGTGTTGTTGGCCTCCAGGACGACATGATAGGTGCCCATCTTGGTGTATGTGTGAGTGCGCGATGGCTGGCTCTGCGTCACAACAGGGGAGCCATCCCCGAAGTCCCACGTGTACAGGACGCCACCTGCTGAGGGCAGCGGCTGTGGGAGCAATGTGACGGGCTGGCCGGCTACCGGGCTGCTGCTTGTGCTCACCGTCAGGCTGGGTAGCATGGTGCGCACACTCACACGCACCTGCTGCGTCAGGTTCTCGTAGATGTTGGACACCAGGACGGTCAAAGTGAACTCACCTGTGGGGAAAGTCTGAGTGCGACAGCTGCCTGCAGAACCCACCCAGCCACTGGTGCCGGGTGGGGACGTGTTCCCCAAAGCTTGAGCTCGTGCATCTGGACAAAGTCCAGATGGCGCCACAGGCTACATGCCGGGGAGAGACCCAGACGCAGCCAGTAGCAAGCAGCTGGACAGGCCCTCTTCGAGCATGACTGAACACAGGCACACAAGGAAGCAAGTGTGGCACAGCAGAAGGTCTGTGCCATGTGCCAGGATAGGCACTGTGTGTGGGGGGCTTCAGGAATTTTAAAAATGTAATTAAATAGTGACCCCCTCACATGGTCCCCGCCCAAGGCTGAGAATTGCACACAAGGCGGCCCAGTTTCTAGAAAACTCAAATTTTCATCAGAGATCCTGTCAATCCCCATTCCCCAATGTCCAGGTGTCCTCCTTCACTCAAGTAAGGGTCCCAGGCCACCAACCCGGGATGGGGGGGTGATGAGGGCTATCATCCCCAAGGGGGGCTGCCCAAGCTCGGGGCCTATAAAGCAGGGGCCCCTCCCTTACCTGGGGTGCTGTACGTGTGCGTGGTATTGTGCTCTACCAGCACCTGGGCTACTGCAGGGTCTGGGACCTGGAAGGACCCCTCGTATGGAGGCTTGAACTGGCCCAGCTCCTGCTCTCCATCCCCAAAGGTCCACCTGTCAGGGCAGCAGACAGTGACTGGACAGGTCGGGGGCCCACTGGCCCTAAATAGAACTTCCTAGCCACTCTTTCTTAGTCCCAAGATACGATCAAATTGTCGTACCACCAGGAACCCCTGTCCCTCCCACCAGCACCCCAACAAAGAAAGCACTTCTCTGTACTAGGGCCTCGGGTCCAAAGCCAGAGGCCAGGACAAGCCCTGGTGCCAATCCCATGCCAGTCCCCATCCAGCTGGTCATTCCCTCCACCTTGCCCAGAGGCACTCACAGAAAGGCCACCTCTACAGCTGGGTCCACCAGCACGCCAGCCATCAGTACCAGTGTGGCATTGAGGGGCAGCACAGTTGGCACCGCAGACACACACAGACCCTGCATCCTGTTCATCTTCTCCACGGTGACATTATAGTCCACGGTGACGTTGCTCACGTGGTTGGAGGCTGTCAGCTGAGGAGATGGGTGTCAGTGGGGACGCAGGATCCGAGAGCACAACTGACAGGTAAGAGACCCAGAGCCCCAACAGCAGCTTCCCAGCACTCACCCACTATCGAGGAGTCCTCAGGGGCAAAGCAAAGCAGAGCAGAAGGCAAAGGTGAGCACCCAGGTATCTGAGGACCCTGAGTTCCCCTCCACCGGCCCCGCCTACCGAGAGCTTGAAGACGGCAGCACTCTGGTAGATGACGTTGAAAGCAGCATTGTGAAAGGTCAGGGACTGCTTGTCGTCAATGGTCCACCGGAAGACGACGTCAGAGCCAGCCTCCACCACGGAGCTGTACCGCTGTGGCAAGAATATGGCACCAACCAAAGCTATGATTCTGCTCCTGGTGCCCATTCACCCACCCGGACATACCCACTGCTGAAGAATTAGTTCTAGGCATGGGCAGAGGGGAAAGGTGGGGCCCAGTTAAACCACGACTATGAGATACCCTATGTAGAAAAGGGCAAGGAGGCGCCCAGGACCATCTTAGCTTTAGGAGCCACTTGACTACACTTGGGTATGGAAGGCCAGGGACAAAATCTCCTCGTTGACCTCTCATGCTGACCTTAGCATCACAAGAGTCACCCTATCCAGTCCTCACAAACTACCATGTGAAGTGGACAGCCTTTTGGGGAGGCACGTGAGTCTCGTTGGACTTTACAGCTCTTGGATGCTGACCTTAGGTGAACTGAGGGAACAGTTATGTCCAGAGAAAACCAGGACACAGGTGCACAAATCATGGGGAGGGAAAGAGTCAGCTACGGTCCTTCCAATGACACTTAATGCCAGATGGGCAGAGGAGGTTTCAGACCCCACTTCAGTAGGCACATGCTGCAGAGAGTGACGTATACTAAGACTCAAGAGGCCCAGAGGAGGCTGGGGAACCTGAGTGGAAAGAGAAGTCTTGAAGATCAAGCTATATTCTTTTTTTATTACTTGTGTGTGTGTGTGTGTGTGTATGTGTCTCTGGGTGTGTGCCTGTGGAAGCCCAAAGGTGACTTTGGGAAGCACTCTGGATGGTGCCACATCCTCTTTGCTTTGCACTGCAATTCCCCAGGTTCTGACTTCCAGGGCTGGAAATACAAACTGCTGCCATTTCTGCCTGGCGTTTTTATGTGGGATCTAGGCCCTGAACTCAGGACCTTCTGCTTGCAAGGCAGAAGGTTAACCTGAGCCATCTTTCCAGGCCCTTCAGTATGTTCTTCAGTAATTCTGAAATTGTTATGTAACACTAGGGGAGCAGCTCACAGTGGCAGAATTTGCCTTCCCTGTGTGAAGTCCCGCACTCCGTGTCCAGCACCACCAAGGAGAGAACTGCCAAGCAGTAAAGGAGCCCACTGCAGAGTACATGCCAGACGGTCCCCTGGCGGAAGCTAACAGCCTCCGCCCCGGGGAGGGGCTCTGTGCGCACCACCTGAGGACAGGACCGGACAGGCAGGCCATACTCACCACCAGGACGCCCTGAAGTACGCGGGCCTCGGGGCTGGGCACGGCATGGAGGCCACGGATGGGCTCCTCGGCCATCACCTTCAGGCTGAGGTTAGCCTGGCTGACACCATTCTGTGCCACAACGTCCACCACATGCTCCCCCTCCCTCAGCCGGGGCAGTACCAGCAGAGAGAACAGGGTGCCATTGGCCTCTCTGGAGCAGTCTGGCTTGAGGGCAGCCACTACAGGGGGGCAGACAGCCTCAAAGGGGGCACTAATGTTGCCCCCAGGCCAATGAGCAGTGGCTGTGGCATTAACACCAGAGTTTGCCTGAAGCACTAAGATGGAGCCATTGGTAGACACGTAGAGGTGGCCATCGAGGGGTACAGGGTAGATGACCTGCAGCCCAGCTACTGGGGAGACCACGTCAAAGCTGCAGGACAGGTTGTAACTGGACACACTGTTACCCACTGTGGCGTGGACCTCATAGTGCCCAGGGGGCTCAAGTCCAGGGTTGGGCCTCAGGCCCAGCAAGGGGGTAAGTTGCTCTGTGGCCAAAAGCAGCTGTACCATACAGGCAGGGCCAGCCAAAGCCCCCCTAAGCTGGGCGGGCAGGTGGGCCAGCCAGTCCAAGGCATTGGTGGAGAGGTACAGGGCAGGGTCAGAGCAGCTGCAAGCAGGAGGACAATGCAGAAGGGCACCTGGGCCAGCATCATGCTGTAAACCAATGAGGTCGCCAGGGAGCAAAAGGACATCCTGGTCGTGGAAGTTAACCTACGGGAGAAGGACACAGGGCTGAGCATGTATCCTTGGTGTTACGTATCCTACAGGAATGACGGAGGGAGGGAGCACAGTCAACCATGCTTCACGGGCGCCTGGCGCTGGGACAGACAGGTCAGGGACAGTGGGGCAGGGTGGCTGTTCAGGTGGAGGTCTTTTCTAGAGATAGAAAGGTTGGGAAGAAAGCACCTTCTCCAAGGGAATGCAAGGGCCTCGCCCAGTAGACACACTGGAGGCCTTGGGAAGGACACAAGCCAGGGCACTGGGACGGGGGCAGGACTGCTGGGCTGGAAGAGAGTTGCTGCTGGTGGGAGGCCAGAAGCCTGTTCATAGAAGGGAAAGTCCCTGGACTTGCGGAATAGGTTGGCAGCCACAGGCCCAACCCAGGACACATACCGAGTACTGTGTAGGGGGTCCTGCAGGCACAGAGAGGAGGAACTCCCTCCACACTGTGTAGGAGACCCCAGGGAGCCCAGGCCCTGAGGCGGATCCATTGGCACAGGCCCGAGCATGGCAGGAGGCATCACATGGCACACAGGCATTGGTTCCAGGACACCAGTGTTCCTCTGGCATACACTTGGGGGCCAGCTCAGTCCTGTGGTCTGGCTTCTTGCTAGCTTCTGGGGTTACTGCTGGAGAGGAAGGCCATTGTTAGGGTGTCTCACCCCTACAAAATGATGCCTGGCTGGGCAGCAACTCAGTCTCTCTCATCACTCCTCTGCCCTAAACCAGCTCCACCCAACAGGCCCCACTCAGGGGAACTGGTCAACTCTTGAGGCTAAGGACCAGGACCAGGAGGTGTGAGGGAGTTTAGAGACCCTACCTAAACCCCCCAATTGCCACCACCGTCTCAGACCCCACCTGCTCCTCCTGAGGGTCGGTACACCTGCAGCCGCAGCTGGACGGGTCTCTGCAGCTCCTGGGTCTCAAACTCAGCTGCAGTGAGGAAGACTTCACGGCTGGGGCTCAGCCCAGGAAATACCATAACCTAGAGGGAAGGGGCTGCCTCAGCTCCAAAGAACCCACCTTAGAGTAAAAACACAGCCCTTTCAGGCCCCATGAACTTTGTTTCATGTAACTTGGGAAGAAAAATCAGATCAAAACCGTCTGTCAACAATAGGAGGCCAAGGCAGGAAGACAAGGCCTGGACTAAGCTCAGAGAAATCAGCACAGCTGCCGGTTCAGCAGACCAGCGCTCTGCCTGGGGACCAAGGCTTTCATCTCTGCATCCTGAAGAATTTCAAGAAGTTCTACCAAAACCAACTTATCTTGTTTTCCCTTTTTCCCAAAGGAGCGAGGTACTGGGGACTGAGCCTGGGATTTGAGCTGCGCTCAGTAACATCTGATTGCTGAGCCCCATGCAGCACACCGTGAGTTCAGAGACACAGCAGTTGGAGTGATCCAAGGTTGCAGAGGGGCAACAGATTCCAGACTGTGAAGAGGCTGGTGTACCTCGACAGGCTGCTGGGGGCCCAGGAGGGCTTCCTGCGGTGCCAGCGGATACAGGGGTCCCTGCAGACCCCCTCCAGGAACTCCCACGAGGAAGTTCTCAGCATCCCACACAGGGCCTGTGGGTGGTGAATGTCCAATGAGGTGCCAGGACCAGGCAGAGGGAACGGTGGAGAAACATCCAGATTGGGGCTGGAGCTGAGCTGAGCCACCTGGCAACACCCCCGCCCCCAGCTCCCTCCATCTTTGTTTCTTCTGGGACAGCCCCAGCCCGGTCCAGACACAACGGCAACATCCAGCAAACACACAGCCACACAGTGCTGGGAGAACAAGCACCAGAGGGACAGCCGCTACCCAACAGCCCACACCTCCAGGCCGCAGTTCGCAGACGTAGCTGTGCGGCGCCGAGCACAGGTCTGTGTTGCACTGGCCAGCAGGCCCCAGGCGCACACAGTGCTCCGCTGTGGCCGGGTGAGGCTCCCCGGGTAGCCAGTTCTGGCAGCTCTCCAAGCTGAAGGCCTCGCCCTGGGGTGCCGGGCCTGCCTCTGTCCCCTCCACAGATGAAAAGCCAATCCACACGTCCAGGCTCCTGTGGGCAGATGAAGGCACGGGGCACTCAGGGAGCAGCACTGCCCTCCCTCTGGGCGCACGCTCCTCAGAGCTCCCCGGATTCTCATTTCTCAGGTGGCAAAAATGAAGGTCACAGACATGACCCAGAGGCAACGCCTGCAAACCCAAGCCCACAGCAGTTACAGAAAGGTACCCCTGTGGGGCCCACGGGCACAGCATGGCTCCTCCTCAGATCTGCCCATGAGCCCTGGATCCCATGCCCTGCCCTCAGTGAAGGACCAGAGTATCACAGCTGGAGACCTCATGTCTGCCATGGGTGCCACCTGGCAGCTCTGTCAAGATAGAAGGTTCTCCTGGAAACAGGGCTTGTGCATCCTCGTCCCAGCTCGGGCATATGCCAGGCCTGGGCACGAGACATATATCTAGCTTCATGTGACACTGTAACCCACGGATGGTCCTGGAGAAAGGCCTTAACACTCCGGGCGTTGATTATCCCTCTCATCCCAGCGAATGTGAACAACAGAGGAAAGCCCCCTGCAAGTTACACGGTCCCACCTGGGATATGGACCCTCAGGAAGACACCACTGCCTCACACAGAGGGCCCAAGGGCTTCAGAATAAGGGCCTGGCCCATGACACACTCCTCACAATCTGGGGAAAGGATGGAGTTACGGATGGACAGTGTACAGCACTTCTGCCCCATTGGGAGGGTAATGAAAACGGGGTGTGAGAAGCAAGAAGCACAAGTTCCACAGTCACCAAGAACCAGTGGACAAGTACTCAGGGTCGTCCCCTGAAGAGCCTGGACAGACTGGGATCTGGCCCGGCTCCCTCCGTGATGTAGCCCAGAAAGGTTTGGAGAAGCCACCCCAACCACATCCCCCTCTGTGCATTCATCGTAACCAGGAATGGCCACTTACAGGGCAGGCCACAGCTACCCGACTGCTCCAAGCTCTCCTGAGCCTCTCCAAAACTTAAGCTCTGCCCGCTCCCAATGTCCTGAGCCACCCCCCTTCCATCACTGACTTCGGTTTTCCCAGGGAACGGGGAGCAGGTACCTGGTCACCTGTGAAACCAAGAAGTGCTGGACAGCAGGACTGTCCACCATGGCCAGTGCAGCCCCGGCCCACGTCTGACACTGCTCCTGTGCCTGCAGCCACGGTGCCTTTTCTGCCACCAGACGATAACAGTGCCCGTTGCCGGGGAAGATCTCTGTGTCCAAGGGACAGAGTGGGTGCACGACTGGGGGATGGTGGACAGAGGACAGAGCATCAGGCTGAGGCTGGAACCAGGCTGTGCCCACCCCAGCTTGAAGGAAACAGAGGCACAAGGGTTGAGCCAGAGCTCAGTGGTCCAAGTACCAACCTTGGACAGGCTTCTTGTCCAGGGCCAGGATATTGTAGGAGACCTGGAGGGATGAGCCTCCACGATGCCGGATGCTGAGTTCAAGGCTCTCACCACTGTGCGTGGAGGACGGGCATAGAAGCTGCAGAGCAGCGGGGGCTGCCTCCACTTGTACCTGTGTCTCCAGCATTGCTGAGCCGGCCCTGAAGGCCAGCGCAGCTGTCACGTGGTAGTGCCCGGGCAGTGTGTAACGGTGGGCAGCGGCAGAGCCAGCCACATCCACCTCAGGGGAGCCATCTCCAAAGTCCCAGCGTGCAGAACTGACCGGCAGGGGGGCGGTGACATGGAAGTCTGCTGGCTGGCCAGAGGCCAGAGGTCTAGGAGGTCCCACCAGGACAGCCCCTGGGGAGGCAGGGAAGACATGCTGAAGGAGGGTAGGGACCCCACAGGTGGAGGTAGGAGGTGGTGTGGCACCGGAACACCACGACAGGCAGGCTGAGGAGGCATTGGGAGGCTGGCCTGCCCCGCACAGGCACTGGTTCCCATCTGAGAGGGCCGCAAGGCCCTCGCCAATTGAGAAGCAGAAGGCAGCACAGGCCTCAGGCCCCAGCGGCCCCTCATGGGCAGAGAAGAAGGCTGCCACCACCACCGCGCTCGAGCTGTCGTCAGGGAGGCAGGCGATATACTCCTCACCTGGAACAGGTAGATACACGGGTCCTACCTGGCTCCACCCCATGGCCTCCCCAAGTCTCAGACTTTAGATCAGAAATAACCCCGGGTTCCAGAGAGACCTTCCAAACCCTATCTGGCCACCATCGCCCAAGTGTGTCTTTCACAGTCCCTATCTGCCACCCCACCAGGCTGAGCCCTTCTTTCCCTGGGTCGTGTCCCCTAACTACCTCCCCCCAACCTTGCACTCACCGCAGGCACTGTTCGACAAGGCACCGAGGAGGGGTTGGCCTGCCAGCAGGCTGGGTCCTGCACATGTGGCTGCCTCGGGCTGTACCACGAGCACTTGCTGCTCCTCCACCCAATGTGACAGCCACGCCAGACTACAGTCACACTCGAACGGGTTTCCACTCAGGTTTCTGCAAGGGAGAGGCAGGTGTGGGGCACTAAGCAGCAGGAGCCACCCTGAAATACCAACCAGTGTACCAGTGTACCAGTGGCTACACAACCAGTCCTTACGGCCTACTCTTGAATGGGAGGGGCCAGAGACCAGGTCAGGAAACTACAGGAGATGCTAGGAACACAGGTCCAATTAATACCCACAAAAATAAAGGAACTTACATTTCACTTAAATTAAATAAATTAGCAAATACTCCTTCTTCTAACGTAGAAATTCTGTTGCTGCTTATGTCTCTGGAAGAAAGCAGAATTGAAAGGGTATGACCCTTCCGTCGCAGCCGCTCTTCCTACCCGCCAAAGCAATCCCAGCATGAGGAGGAGCAGACAGAGGGGAGAGTCACTCACAGTTCCACCAGTGCTGAGAGGTTTGCCAGAAGCCCAGCATCCAGAGTCTGGAGCAGGTTGTGGGAGAGATCTCTGAGGATCAAGGGGCCATGATCAGGATAGGAGTCCTGGGTTGGCTGTAAGACCAAGCCAGTTTCCCACCAGGAGCTTACCAGCACCCAAACTATAGCCTCCCACCCACCGAGTTCTCGTGACGAGTACAAATGAGTGCTCCTTTGGGGAGAATGAAGCAGAAGAGCTGGTGTCCTCAGGACTGTGCAACCATCTCCGCCCTGCAGCTGGGATTTCCTTCAGCGGTAGAACACTTGCCTAGTCAGCCCTGTACCGTGTCAAGCACTACCACAAGCAGCAGACAATGAACAGATGCTATGTCAAGAGGTCAGCGCCCCCAGAGGTCAAAGGAAGAGAGGACTGACGCGCACACGGGAGGTGGTGAGAGCCTCGGGTGAGGGAGACACAGCTGCACCTTCCGTCCACCAGGCTGCGAACGAGTCAGAGGTGCAGAGCTTCTTCCTCAGGAACACCTCCTCGGCACCTGTTGGGCCGCTGGATATGAGCAGCGACGGCCTCTCGCTCTACAGCCCCCCTCCGCCAGCTCAGGAGTCACTTTTTGCTGCCCACCTCCTGGGCACTCTATTTTGCTCATATATGCCAACGTCCAACAAGGCTGGGACAAGAGGATTCAGTGGGCACATCTTGGCCCTGCCAGGTCTGCACACCATCTCATGTTCCCCAACTGTGCTTGGCACAATAACCACCAGTTATCAACCCAGAGGCCCGCTCTGTGTCTACCCTCCCCCAGTACCACACTTGTCCCGCTGGTCCCCCCATCTGCACTCCCATCCAAGCTCCCACAGAAGAGGCGATGGTTGTGCGGGAACATGATCAGACCTAAGCAGGGACTTCCCAGGGGCTGCGCTGACTACAGCAGAGAGACCTGCATTCTGCGGAGAAATCAGTCTGCAGGTCACGCAGCAGCAGCCTGGGGCCGCTGGCAGCGTCAGAGACAAGGACAGGAAGCCTACTCCCTGGCCTTGCTGAGACCCAGAAAATCAACAGGGCTGTGGAGACTGTGTTCGGCCAAGTCCCCCAAGGCCAGGCAGGGAACAAGACAGCACTGACAACAGCTATGTGCTTACACCCCAGGGCTGGAGATGAGCAAGGACTTGGTAATTCAGAGTACTGTAGGAGATGTAGGCGACGCAGGTAAACACACAAGGGCCCAGGTCCACAGCCAAGAGGCCCAGCAGAGCTTTTCCATGTCTCCATCTGTTACTGCCATCAATGTCCTGGGGGACTGCCAAGACCTGGTCAGCACTGCACAACACCCCCCAGGCCTCTGACTTCCTCTGCACCCTCCAGATGATGTCACCATAATCTGGTGCCCAAGCACCACACTCAGCAGGCGCCAGACACCCTGCCAGAAGAAAACGGAAGGGATGGCCCCATGAGCCCATACCCCCAACAAGAAAGCCAGCCAGCAGCCTTGCCAGAACACTCTAGAAGGGCCTGGACTCTCTGGACCCTCCAAAGCTTAAGCCAACAACTTACTGGAACCCAATGGCCAGCCTAGAGGGGTCAGGCCAGCTCAGGGAAAGGGGCTGAACTGGGATTCATTAGCAGGATGGTGGGCACAGGCCCGTCACTTCCTGCAGAACTGAGGCATAAGTCCATAGTCTGCAAGAGTGGGGAGCTTCTGCCTGGCTCTGACTGCACCCTCTCCTGCTGCACAATGGATTTGTAAACATGCCATGAATGACACCTGTCATGCTAACACCTAGATCCTTCCTCTCGCCTTCCAGACAAGATTCTGAGACAGGGGCAGTTCTCATAGTACCATGTCTGCGGGGGTCCACTGGGATCTCGGTCTCCCTCACACCCTCTGCAGGAGACCTCCAAACTCTCCTGCTACGAGGAGGAGCACTGCAGGCTACACAGAGGGCAGAATGATGCCATGAGGACTTGGGGGCAGGCAGTCTCAGGGAGGTTCTGGAGATGGGACAAGCGAGTGTGCACAGGTGGAAGGTAAGGAGCGTCACCACAAACACCTCAAGCTTTCCTGGGCATGGACGGGCCAGCTGTGGGCCATCTCCATTCTGCAGCTGCAACAAGAGGCCCCTAGACAAGGTGGCACCCAGACCAGCAATGGAGTAGCCTCGGTTTCCTCCTCTGCCATGCGAGCCTGCTCCCCAATGCAGACTCAGGGCAGGATGTAGGGGCCAGCTGGAGCCCCCAAGGAGACATCTGCACATTCCAGACACATGTGGTCAGTGGGCTGGCGGGTGCCCGGCCCATCCCTCCCCCCTTGCTGGCCGCCGTGCTGGAAACAGGCAGGACGCAGGGGGAACAGCTCCGAGGGGCTGCCTGCGGACGTTATGTAACCCATTCCGAGGAAGCCAACCACCTCCTCCTTCTGGCAGGCAGGGCCAGCAGAGCGGGGAGGAGGCCCCAGTCCCCTCGTGAGGCCCCATCAGCCAGCCCCATCCTTTCCCTGAAAGGGACATGGTCCTCATCCAGCAAGGGGGAACATCAAAAAACATCCCGCCCAGAGCCCGAACTCAGAGCAGGAGAGATTGCTGTGCAGGCCCTGCCTGGAGGGCGCCGAGCCCTGGCCGGCCTCGCTGCGCACCTTCAGCACTAACGGGCTTTCCTTCCCGGCCGAGCAGCATGAGGCCAATACCCTCGCTCTGTTTTTGTTCCCTTCTATTTATGGCAAGCGAGGCTGGCTTCCAGGGCCGGAAATGATGTTTAAATTAATGAATTCAAGTTCAGGAGAGAAAGAGTTGGAAGAAAAACACCCCGAGAGCTGGTGGGGGCGGCCTCCTGGGTGCTCCCACCCTGCCTGCTAGGGAGAGTCAGGGAGGCTGGTCAGATCCGACATCGCTCTGTACCCCAAAGCCCACCTACCACCAGGCTGCAAACCAGGGACAGGGGCAAGGGGAAGGGGGTGGCTCAGCTTCAGACATTAGAGAGAAGTCTGTTAGGGTTCTCAGGCGACAGAAACAGCCTGAGGGACTCGTGGCCCCAGGGCATGGGGAATAAAGGGGGAGCCCACATGTTACAGGTCATTCTAGAATTCTCTATCCTGACAGAACACCCACGTCACAGAGGCTAATAAGTCTTCTCACAACTGAACTGTCACTAGGATGAGATGCTAGGGTGACATACCTACCTGGAGTCCTTCTGGGACCCACATTCAAGGACAGGGACTGGAGACTGACTTGGGCAGTGGATCCTTCCCACGCTGAGGGAAACAGCTCAGGGAGGGCTGTCTTAGAGACCCTCCATCCCTTCTTTAGCAAGGCAGGTGAGTGAGGAAGTCCCACCTGTCCCACCTACTGCTGGGATTCTGGGCCGGCCGTTCCTTCAAAGTAATGAGAGGGAAAGACAGCGCTGGACCCTCTTGGCCCCGGCAGAGCACTCCAGGTGCCTGTGCACTGTGACCCAGCACCAGGACCTGCAGGTTCACTCAATCCCAACATATCCAGTGTAGTCAGGAACTGCTCCATTCCCACTCCCCAGGGGGGAACCCAGGGGCTGAGGGAGCCTGTCTCAGTATCATCTCAGTACCACCTGGGATGTCCACAAGCAGCCAGCTAGTCTGCGCTCCTGAAGGAGGGGGGAATGGGTGGGGCTACAGCCCTGGGTCCTGAAGAGACAGGGCCCTCAGTCCAGTCAGCAGCCACCACTTGGGGGTCAGGCATGGCCAATGGCACGAACCAGCCTGATACCAGAGGTATAGATATGCAACAGCATAGAGGCTCAGGACCCTCAAGACCCTTGAATTCTCACTGCTAGGCTCTGAAGGCTGCACCAGGACAGGATGGCTTCTAGCGCTGCATGGAGAGACAAAGCTCTAACCATAGTGGCCTCAAAGGAATCACCTGGTTGCTAGAGTCGGGAGACCAGATACCACACTCTGCAGGACTGGGCCCAAGAGCATGTCGAGTAGAGAAAGTCCTGCCCGCCTCGGCCCCAAATGCAAGTGCAACCCAGTTCTTGGCTCTGGCGGTGGGCATCACGGGGCCTCTTGGTGAAGAGGACAGCTGCCAAGCCAGAAAGAACGAGGTGTTCCGAGAAGGGACATGAGCTGCATTTTCCAGCTGCATCTCATCCTGCAGGAGACGCACTCACACCCTGCGGCACCCGCTCAGGGCCAGCTGGAGCCACACGGGCGGCCGAGGCCGGCCAGGCTGGAGCCTAGACAGCCACCACCCCAGACGGCAGTAGAAGCACAATGTTCTCATCCAGAGCACAGGCGGTTGTCTGGGCTCCTGCTGCTGGTGTTGGCACCACAGTGTTCCGGAAAGGAAAAACTGTCTCCATCCAAAATGGCTTCCTCAGTGGAAACCCATCTCTGGCCAGGCTTTTTTTTCTTAGGAGCCAGGGCCACCATGCTTCCCTCGCCCTGGCAGAGACACCCTGGCATGGGGAAGCCAAGGTAGTGGCAGAAAGGCCCTTCATGCCCGGGAAGCCCAGGACTACAGGTGGGGGCCTAGTGAGAGTCACAAGATGGCAGCTGGACTGGCCCATTCAGTGCAGTGAGCAGACAAGAAAGGCAGGAGCAAGTTCCACAGGAAGCCCATGTGGAATCACTGCCCTGCTTGCCCACCTTGGATGGAAAAACCAAAGTGGCTGCAGAGAACCCAGAAAGAGGTTCATGCCTCTAATCCCACATTGAGTGGCCAAGCAAGAGGAAGTCTGAAGCCAGTCAAGGCTACCTAGTGAAAACCTGCCAAAAAAAAAAAGAAAAAAAAAAAGCCATTATTTTGCACAGTCTTCCCCCAAAACTCCCAATACTATTACACCAGGCAGAATGCAGTGTGACCCAGGTCATAGAACAAGGGGTCCAGGGGGGAGACAGTGCGGTGTGCCACTTCAACACACGGCCACAAACAAGGCCTTCAGTCATTAAGACAAGAGGGAAGCTGGGCCTGGCAGCACCTGGCTAATCCCACCATAACACGAGAGGGCACATGGCTAATCCCACCATAACATGATAGGGCACCTGCTGATTCCACCATGGCAAGGAGAACTGACACAAGCTGGAGCCAGCCTGATCCATACAGCAAGTTCTAGGCAGCCAGGGCTACAGAGACAGTGTGATGTGGGGACAGGGTCAGTCAAGAGTCCCTCAGATAGTGAGTTCACGCCTGGGATCTCAGCACTCGGGGGGCTGAGGAAGCTAAACAGCACATTCCAGGTCACTCAGGGTTACATGCTCGGACCCTGTTTCAAAATCCCAAGCCAAAAAAGTAGATATCAGCACCTTGGTGCAGGTGGTAGACTGAGGACAGAAGGATCACAGGAGCCCATTCAAGAGCAGACTGAGCAACATAGCAATACCCGTATCTCATGCTACATGTGTGTCTGGCACACACACAGATTATGCCAGGGCCAGGACTTATGAATCCTCACAGACTCTGTGTTGAAGACAAGATTTTAGGTCTTCCAGGGACCGATATGTGCACAGTAATCTGCCTGCTTACAAGGGTCTGTTGTTTTTGCCACCCACGCAGCTTCTGGCCCAAGCACACATCCCGCTCGGGTTCTTGTGGTCCGTCTATAACCTGTCGAGGCAGCTCCTGGGTGTACCTCTTGGTCGCTGGCACTAGAAGGCAAGGAAGAAGCCCTTGCGGACAGCAAAGGCTTGGATCCTACCTGACGGTGACATGGTCCGGGTGGCTGCCAGTGCCGGAGCCTCGCCTTGTGCCCTTACCTCCAAGGCCCTGAAACCCCCAAGATGCATCACTTTCCAGTGCCCCCTTTACAGGCTGACACTGAGTCCCAGAGATGCTGAGTACTGAATGGAAGCCCCCTGAAGTGGAGGGACTGGGAGATGGTACCAGGCGATACTCGGGTCCAGCAGCAGGCCCTCATCCAGCCCCTCACGCTCCCTACAGAAACCGAGGAGCCGCGAGGACAGAGGTATGCAGAGCAGGCACGGGAGCACCAGGGGCCCACAGGGAAGGAAGTATCTCAGCAGCCTGACCAGCGCTCTAGGGGAATCCTTCCCTCCAAGGCCCTGTCACCATTTCTCACTTTGTATAAGCCAGGCCTGAATGAAGTTTTAGAAGCTGCCCTCAAGTCTATATGCCATCTGCAAGCATGTGACCCTAGGAAGGACCTCGACGTTCTGTTCCTGTTTCTTGATCTATACAATGTTACTAAGAATGTTTCTAACCCCACAGCACCACAGGCAGGAAGAATGAGAGAAAAGACACAAAGGCCCCACAGTCGGGAAGCAGGAGACAGGGAGGCACAGCTGCTTGTCTCTGGGAGGTCTCTCTTGAGACAGTCTCTCTGTGCAGACCAGGCTGGCCTAAACTTAACAGCAGTGCTCTTGCCTCTGCTTCCCAAGTGCTGGGAAGACAAGGACGTGCCGTCAAGCCCAGTCTTCCTCAAAAAATTTTTAAAATCCAGATACAACCTGCATATTGTGAAGCGTACCTTTATGAAGAATGTGACCTGGTGACTTTCAGTGTCTTCACAAGGCTAGGCAACCATCTTAAATACTCCGTAATGTTTTCTTCACCTCAGAAGAATGCACACGCTCCTTGGCCACTCTTCTCAACACCCCACTTATGTCAGCTATAGGCAGCCAGTAATTTTTTCCTGTCTCTATAGATGTGCCTGGGCTGCAGAGATGGCCCAAGGGCTTTAAGCCTCCGCCTCTGTAGAGGTGTCTACTCTGGATACCTCACAACAGTGTGAGGCAACATTTCCATTTATGGCCCAAACTGGCCTCCATCCTCCGGTCTCAGCCTCCCCAGTGCTGGTGAGCCGCCACATCCCCAAGTCATGTCCCTGCCTTTCTCATGACAACTATAATAACGCAGCGCATCTCACTGGCTTTGCTGCTCTGTTCCCCCCACCCCCAGATAAGGTCTATCTATAGAACTAAGGCTGTCCTTGAACTTGAGACCATCATCCTGGCCAAAATCAGCAGCAGGTGTCGCCCAGAAAGTGGTCTCCAAAGCAACCACATCTGAAGCCCCGACCCGTCCACATCTAGCGGTGTGCTGGAGGCCCGAGGAAGCTTCCTTTAGCGACAGAATGTCCCCCTAGGAGCCTGAAGCCCCTCAAACAGAGCTGGAGCCACATCCACACCCACAGCTCAGTGTGCCAGGAACCAGGGCCAGAGCTGGTGCATCCGTAACTCAGGAGAGGGACATGCTATCATGAGGGCCATCTAGTCACGACCTAGCTGCAAGCTGACCAGCTACACTGTGCAGACCTCACTGACACCAGCCCATACAAAAAACACAACAGAAAGTGTCAAATCTGGTGCCACACATCTCTAATCACAACACTAGAGGGGTAGGAAACTGAAGCAGGAGGATCAGGAGTTCAAGGTCAGTCTTGGCAACACAAGAAGCCATAGGAAAGCTTGGGCTACATGCCTCGAAAACAAAACAAATCAAAACAAACAAACAAACAAAAAAACTATAAGGACACAAAGAGCTCTCAAGGTGAAGGTGCCCGCACTCAGCTGGAATCCAATCTTCCCCCTAGAGCCCAAAGTGAAAGAACCAACTCTGAAAGTCGTCCTCGAACTTGTGCACACCTGCACGCTCTTTCTCCAATAAATAATTTTTTTTTTTAAAAAAAACAAAAACAGGGGCTGGAGAGGTGGCTCAGGGGTTAAGCCTCTGCCTTGCAGGCAGAAGGTCCTGAGTTCGGATCCTAGACCCCACATATAGACGCCAGGTGGAAGCGGGGGCGGCCTGCGCTTCTGGTCCTGGTAGGGTGGAGCCTGTGAATCCTGGGGCAGAGTAAACGAGGAGGTGGAGGTGGTCCATGATGGTTCCTGAATTCGTCCGTGGTTCTACACACACACACACACACACACACACACACACACACACACACATACCCACAATTGAATAAATAATAATAAAAAATTTAAAAAAAAATAAAAAAATAAAAAACAAATAATGCAGACAAGCAAAACTTTGAACATGATGGACACCCAATAGGCCCCCAAGTGTGTTTGAGGTGATACAATATACCTCAAAACTCTCCTGGCTAAAAGACCAGGATGCTGGACTTCGGCTCCTAACAGGTAGGGATGAACAGAAGACGGTGAGATCCATCATTCTGCTTTGCCTGCTTTTCAAAACAGCAAGGCTTCAAATCTTCTATAGCCCAAACTCAAAACTCACAGCAGCAGCACCTTGTCAACAATGCCACCTTGTTCAAACAGCAGCATGATTATAAACCAGGAAATGCTGGAAGGCCATTATCCCAGCACATAGGCTGTTCCGTCACATAACACAGCTGTCCCTCCTCACCTCATCCTGGCTAGGGAAGCTGCACATCGAGAGGCCCTGCAGAAGCCAGGAAGCAGGCTATGCTCTTGGGCACCTGAACACCCACCAGGGAGCTGCCCACTGTGGCCTAGTCCCTCTCCCTCAGATCTGACCCCTGAGTCTGCAAGGATGAAAGCCTGCAGATCAACCAGTAGATGGACCATAACATCTGTGCCTAAGACCCCAATTTTTTATCAGTTGCTGCCATACAGCTCTCCAAGTCTTCCAGAAGCAGCACTGGAAGAAAGAAGGTAGGCGTCTTCCCCACTCCTCATTCACCTTCCCGAATAAGGCCAACTAACACCTGGAGAATTGTACCACCTCAGGTTAGGTCAAGCTATCAGTCCTTAGAACCCCTACACGCTGCACCAAAACCCAGGGCAACAGCCCAAGATACACTGCTGTGCTGAGAGCCCCAGAGTGGCAGGCTCTTGACCTTCGCTTCCTGGACAGCCTCTGGGAGGCCAGCAGAGGCTGGGAAGCCGGCACCAAGGAGCATGGCCTGACCCCCAGAGCTGCCAGCCAGCAGAGGTGCCTTCATCCACAGTATCCAGAAACCAAGGGTGGGGTTGGTCTGATGCAATTCTGTGGGTCCTGCTGGCAGGCAGGAGATGGCTCTCCAGAGACAGCTGCGCCACAGAGCCATGGTGGTCAGGGGGTACAACAACAGGCTCAGCACCGGGCCCCAACTGCAACTCCCCAGGACACATTATAAAACCCAACGCCAGGACCCAGCCCAGCTTTAACAGGACGGAGAGTGTACCTGAGCAGCCACTAGATTCCAGAAAGGCTTGGGAGCCGGGGACATCCCGAGGGCTGGGATCAGCAGATCCCAGAGTCTGCAACTGTGTTCTCTGCTCCCTTCTGGATCCAGCCCTAGTGCCTGGCACCACCAAACACGTGCTGTCGTATCTAGGATGTGGCCTACGCCACATCTCCAAGCTTGTTTCTGAACCCATAAAGGGGCTGGGTCTTGACTGTACCTACCACCCACGCAGCTGTGGTCAAGTGTGTGAACCCCTACAAGCGCGGTCAAGCCCAGCCACGGGCTAACCATGCCTCAGCCACTGTGACTTGGGAATGCAAAACTGACAAGGTCTCTTCAGCGACCTGCCCCCTCCTGGCAATTCCCATCGACGTTCCCAGTTTGACCCTCCACCTGGGGCCTGCTGCCATCCTTACGCCTTGACCCCTCGCACTTCTCCAGCAGTCTACACACAGTCAATTTCAGCCCGCAGGCCGCAGGACCTCCATGCCCCCCAAGCATGGACAGTTCTTACTGCCTATCAAATCCTCGTCCGGAGCCCTGACAGATAGATACCCCCAGTCCCAGGAGCATCTCGATGACATCTCGATGAGCCGCTAACGAACGCGTCTCTTTTCTCGGCGCTCCGAGACCTCCTCCCTCGTCCCGCAAGCTGTCAGCTCGCGTCTGCGGAGCCCCGCGGCGAGGGCCGTCTGTTTTCATAGAAACCGCGACTTTTGGCTACCCTGGGCCCCCGGCTGCGGTCCAAGGTTTTCCTTATTTAGACGCAGCGACGGCCCCAACTGGAGCCTCGCCCTGGGAGCGGCCGGTCCCGCCGCTCCGCGCCCCGGAACTCCGGCCCGCGCCCTCGCCCCGCCGCCCACAGCCTCGCGCCCCGCGACCCGCGGCCGCGGGGCTCCGACCAGGCCGCCCGCCGCCATGGCAACCGCCCGCCCGCCCGGCCTCGGCGCAGCTACTCACAGCGCGGTGGCGTCGGCGGGGATGCGCAGCGCGGGCCCGAGCGTCCGCAGCTCGCGGCCCGAGCAGTTGACGCGGCAGGCGGCGTCCGGCGCCGAACCGCAGAGGCAGGGGGGCGCGCAAGGCCCGCAGCCGCGCCCGGGGCCCCCCGCCAGCGTCCCGAGCCACAGGCCCAGGCCCAGGGCCAGCGCCAGGCGGGCGGGCGCGCCGGGCGGCATCGTCAGCGCAGCGCGCGCATGGCCCCGGCTCCCCGAGGCCCCGCGCGCCGGCGCCCGCAGCTCAGGAGGGGCCCGCGGACGCCATGGTGCGGCGCGGGACGGGAGCCGGCGGCGGCCGTGGCCCGTGCAAGGCGCGATAGCGGCTCAGCGTTCCGATCAGGCCGCACTCCGGAGCCTCCGCAGCTCGCTCGTGCACTCGCGCAGCACTGCGGCCCGGCCCGGGCTCCTCCTCCTCGCGGCGCAGCGCGGGGCGGGACCTTCCCATCCTCCGCCCCTGCGCCTCTGAATCAACCGTGGGTGGGATCAGAGGGAGGGTGGGATCCGGAGGCTCCGCCCCCCGCCCTGCAGGGTCGGTCGTGGGCGGGGCCGGAGGGAGGGCAGGACCCGAAGGCTCCTCCCTCTGTTCTGCAGTGTCTGGTGTGAGCGGGGCCGAAGGATCCGGACCCGAAGGCTCCTCCTCCTGCTCTGCAGTAGCACTTGTGGGCGGGGCTTGAAGGAGGGCGGATCCACCCTCTTTTCTGCAGCGCCACCAGTAGGCGGGACTGAAGAGAGGTGCAGGCTTTGCCTTCTGCTTCTCCTGCAAGGCGGGGCGGGAGGAGGGATTAGTTCCAGCCCTCCTGTTTCAGAGTTGGAAGCCCCCACCCATTGCTCTGCCCTGATCTCCGTGGCACGCGTGGGCGAAGTACCTCAGGCTCTGCCCCCTGCAAGCTACTGCGCGTGGGTGGAAAAAGCCAGCAGGCATCTGGGGGAGGCTCGGCCTAGCCTCCTGGGATCCATCCTTGGCGCAAGTCCGCGGGCTCCTGTCTTCTCTTGTGATGTCAGCGAGTTTCTGGGTTCCCAGGCTTCAACCACAGCACTAAACTCTCCAACAGGCATAACTCGAGGCCCCTGGGGATCACCACAGGATCCGAACCTTGGCACGCAATAGGCACTTAATACTGCGTCATGTCGTGGGGCTTCGCCAGAGCTGGCACGAAGGAGGATGCGGAGGCACAGGTGACGCACAGGGTGACATTCACCGGGCGTGGATGGAGTGCAGCCCCCGCGCCCCCTGCCTGGCTGATGCAGCTGCACCCGGAGGCTGCAGTCATGCCCCGCATCTCCTGGTTCTTGTCTCGTGCTGCTGCTTGCTGGTGCGTCTCTGCCATAGGGCTCTCCTCGGCATGCACAGCAATTAAGACAAAACTAACGCATGTGGGACTGAGGAGAACCCAAACCCAACAACATGGATAAACCTTGAAAGCACGCTTAGATGTTAAACACCAAAACCACATGTTCTCTGCTTACATTTATAGGAAACACCCGAAAGGAAAATAAAATCCACAATGATAGGAAGTCAGTCAGCGCCCTAAGGGCTGGAGGAAGGAGGGGGAGGTAACTGACAAGGGGGTGAGGGGTTTTTTGGCTCCGAGCTCTGGGTACAGTTGTTAGAAATTAGTAAAGCCCAGAGCGAGCCTGCAGGAGCCTGATAGATGGGCGGGTCCAGTTCATGGTGGGCAGAACTAGTCCCTGGACAGGTGAGTAAGGTGGAGGGAACTGGTGGAGGAAGTTGGCCAGACTTGCTGGTCTGGAAAGTAGGGATTCTCCCTTCTCAGCAATCCTGCGGATATATGGATATAGTATGGCCAGCTCCCTCAGTCCCTGATATTAGCTCTCCTGCCCAGCTGGACAAGGAACAATCACAAGACAGAATCCCCCTTCTTCCTCTAGAAGCCATCTATCTGATCAAGAATCTGTCAGCAACAATGCAGAGTAAGTGCTACAATGTCCTTTCAATGGATGCATTTTATGTCAAGTGTCATGTCTTTTTTTTTTTTAGACAGGCTGTCCCTGTGTCCCCAGTCTACCTTTGAATTTATCATCCTCCTGTTTCAGCATCTCAGATGCTGGAAGTAGAGGTATGAGCCACTACCGGCCTTCGATTTTGTAAATAAGTCTGTTCAATGGTCGGCCATGCTGCTGGGTCAGATAGATGCTAGCCGACATATGTGTCCCTCTATCCAGACACAAAGGCTCTCCTGCAAGAAGCTCAGGGTGAAGAAGGAAAGGGTCCGTTCTGACACTCAACTTCTCACCAGGCATGGGGAGGAAATAAGTGAGGACTGGGGAAAAACTTTTTTTTTTAATTTTTTTTATTATTTATTCAATTGTGTGTGTATGTGTAGAACCAAGGGTGAATTTGGGAATCATCATGGACTGCTTCTACCTCCTCTCCACTTTCCCCTGGGATTCACAGGCTCCGCCCACCAGGACTAGAAGCGCAGGCCACCCCCACTTCTGTCGTGTTTGTATGTGGGATCTAGGATCCGAACCCAGGACCCTCTGCCTGCAAGGCAGAGGCTTAACCCCTGAGCCATCTCTCCAGACCCAGGAAAAACTTTTTAAATTTTTTTATTTATTTATTTATTTAGTGTGTGTGTGTGTGTGTGTGTGTGTGTATCAGAGGATACTGTGTGTCCCCATGGAGGACCAAGGGTGACTTCAGGAATCATCCTGGATTGCTTCTACCTCCTTGCTTCGCTCTGGGATTTCTCAGGCTCTGCTCACCAGGACCAGAACTGCAGGCTGTGGCCATTTCCATTTCTGCCTGGCACTTTTATGTGGGACCTGGGATCCAAACTCAGGATCTTCTGCTTGTGAAACAGACTCTTAACTCCTGAGCCATCACTCCAGCTCAGAGAACTGGGAAAAAACTTCTATCTGAACAGTAACTGAGGGGGCTGGGGAGATGGTTCAGGGATTAAGCCTTAGCCTATCAAGCAGAAAGACCTGAGTTTGGATGCCAGATCCCACATAAGAACAGCAGGCAGAAATGACAGTGGCCTAGGCTTCTGGTTCTGGAAGGCAAAGCCTGGGAAATTCCAGAGCAAATAAAACAATTCAGGTGATTCCTGAAGCCCCCTTTAGGCTTCCCACAGGCACACACAGTGCCCCCTGATGCAGACAGACAGACAAGACAAACAGACACACACAGACACAGACACAGACACACACACACACACACACACACACACACACACACAAGAACAGCAATCTACATTTGAGAATCTACAAAATAATACAGGATTATAGATGAAGGGTCTTCTAGAAGCAGGTTGGCAGCACGGGCATGAGGACCTAAATCAAGGCTGAGGGGAGGGAGAGAACCAGGAGGAGGACCTGGGTTTACTAGGCCTCCGCTGCAGGCAGAACATTTGTCCATCAATGCCCTCAGTGGGGAGGTTCCTCCCCAGGATCATCCTTTCTGACCATTGTCCCTACCACATCACCTGCAAGTTGCTAAAGAAAAGTGTTCCGCAATGTCCTGTGCTGAAGGCACATCTAGTGGAGGAGTTGGCAGAAATCCAGATGTCAGCAGGTTCCTGGCAAAGGAGGAATGCCGACAGGGCACGTGGCCCACTGTCTCTGAAAGCCTCAAGTGACCTAGCATAGAGAAAAGGAGAGGTGGGCGAGGGAGGGCAGAGCAGAGCAGAGGCAACTGTAGAAACAATTTTACAGGCTTAGGGAAGCACGCCAGCGCAGAGGAGGGGAGAACAGGGAAGTGGTGGGCGCTCCTTGAGAGAGGGAAGCAAAGGACTCCGCACCCTCACTTTCTCACCCCGTCTTCCCTACCTAGTTTTCTGTTGAGTTCCAACAGCTCCAGCATCCTGGACCATTGTTACCCTTCATGAAGAAACAGAGACATGAAGTAATGTACCAGCTGCACAGCTGATTAGGATTTTAGCCCAAAGCCCAGATTTTTGCTATAGTCAAATGATATACTCTTTTAAAATTAAAATAAAATTTTTTAAAAATATTTTTATTGGGGGGAGGGAGGGAACTGTTCTAAGAGGGGGTAACATACAATGCCCACCAGGATGGAGTGAAGGGCGTTGCAGGAGCAGCAAAACTGCAAAAGAAAATCAACAAACCACAATCCAGAACTTCAGAGACTCTATATCAACCACCTAGAACTAGGCCAGCTTAGTCTCTCCCCATCTTGAAGCTCAGGGAAATTTGCGGAAGAGGGGGCGGTAAGAGTGTAAAAGCATAAGGATGGGAGGAGCAATGATATGTAAGATACTCTATACTAGTTAGGGCTGAAGCAATCATAATTGGACTTTGCATGCCCTGCGCATTGTCCAACACACTGTTGACCTCACAAAGTCTAGCATCTGCTAAAGGCACCAAGATCCTTGGAGGCAAAGGATTGGCAGCCACAGCAGTGTTCCTATACCTAAGGGGAACACGGGAAAGGGTTCGGGAAAGGCCACTGGGTCCTTGTACGTCATCGGAGAGGAGGGCCCAGAGGAAAATCAGACATGCACAAGAAAGGACTCTCTGGGAATTGGGGTGGGAGGCACTGGGGAATGGGGAGGGAGAGGGATGGGGAAGGGGAGCAGGGGGTACGGGGGGAGGAGGAGGGAGGGAGGGAACCGGTGTACCTAATAAGTTTGTATGAGCTGAAATAAAAAAAAAAGCAAAAAAAAATTTTTTAAATGTATAATTACATTTTTAATAAAAAAATAAAAAAAGGAAAAAAATATTTTTATTTAGTGTGTGTGTGTGTGTGTGTATGTGTGTGTGTGTCGAAGGGCACATGTGTCTCTGTGGAGGACCAAGGGTGACTTCAGGAATCATCCTGGATTGCTTCTACCACCCTCTTGGTTCATTCTGGGATTTCCCAGGCTCTGCCCATGGGGGTCAGAAGTGCAGGTTGCCACCCTTTTCACATGGGTCCAGTGATCCGAACTCAGGACCTTTTGAGACAGAGTCTTAACCCTTGAGCCATTTCTCCAGATACACTTTTAAGATTCAAGAATTCAAAATGAGGAAAGATACACCCACAAGAAAACAATGAAGCAAAATAAGCAAAGTGACTATTCTGGGGGAAGGGGAGTGTTGGGGTAATGGGGGGGGGGAACAAAATGCTGTTGTTTGGAAAGAACTTCTGAAACAGAAAAGACATGTTTAAAAAAGAAATAGTATCTGGAAATTAGATTTCTCTTCAGAGAAAATAAATTGTATCAGAGTCCACTGGTAGAAGAAGAAAACCAGCTTCTGAAAGTTGTCCTCTGCCTTCACACATGTGCTATGACATGTGCGATTCTCCCCTTCACTCCCTTTCTGTCTCCCTCTCTGTCAAAGTAATAAATAAAATATTTTAAAAATTACCAAATACTTTGTTTGATTTAGAGAGGAAGACACTGAAGAATTGCTAATTTTATCTTCCTTATTGTTTATTTGTTTTGTTTTGTTTTGAGACAATCTCACTCTATTGACTACCTCAAACTTGCAGAATCCTCCTACCTCAGCCTCCTGAGTACTAGGATTGCAAGCATTAATCACTTTACTCAATATATAAATGATTTTAGCAAGCAGGAAGTGATAAGTATTAACATCAAAGAAAAAGTAGGGAAACCAGAAGAGGAAAAGGAAAACAAGAAAATCTAACCTGTTCAGGGGAGGTTTAAAAATAATAACAACAGGGGATATAGCTCGGCTGATGGAGTGCTTGCCTAGTGCCGGGTTTGTTTCCCCAGCACCCCATGAATCAGGTATGGGGGCAACATGCCTGAAATCCAGCACTTGGGAGATACAGGCAGAGTTCTGAAGTTCAAGGTCAACCTCAGCTACATTTAAGTTCTAGTCCAGCCTGTAGTGAGAACCTGAGAGGGGCAAAGTCTGGAGAGAGGGGGCTCATCTGCGATGAGGAAGGCAGTGTGGGCAAGCTTCAGGTTTAGAGGAGGCGGTTACCGACCCGGTTACCGACCAGGCAGCAGAGCGGCAGGAATGGTTGAAGAATTCGCGACAATAGAGGAATCTTAGTGCTGATTGGGACAGAAGGAAAGACCGCTGAAGGTTTAAAAAAAGAAAAGGGCGCATTGACTAAGCGTGGACAAGGAGTGGAAAAAGTATATTGATTCCATAGTTACATCCACCATGGCCGAACCAACTCCGAGAGAAGAGGGGTGTGAAGGTGGAGCAGAATTTTTATCCCTGGAAATGTGAGCGGGGAGAAGGAGAGAGGGGAGTCATCTATGCACCCCAGGCTTTGCAGGTGCCTGCTGGCTATGGGAGCGAGGACAACTTTTGCTCTGACTGTGGGGTTTGGGGGAAGGGGAATCCTATCAAACCCCATCCCTCGAAGTCTCCATTTTGCGAAGATCCGAATTCATGTGGAGGAAGAAAGCCTAGGAGGATGCAGGTCCCCCTCACGCACTGTGGCTGGCACGTGAGAATCGACGCAGTGGTGGTCTGGGTGGGCTGCACCTCAGGCTTGCCCAGAACTTGGCAGCGTGGTACAGGAAGCGCTGGGTCTGCAGGCTGAGAAGAGACAAGATAGAGTGGGTCACGGAGAGCAACCGAAGCCCAGAACCTCGTAAGACCTGGGGCCTTCCGCAGCAACAGAGTCCTTGCAAAGGAAGGAGGGGCCTAGAGATGCAGCGGAGACCCCAGGGTGTTGGTGGTGCCAGGACCGTGGACGCTGCACTGAGGAAGACTACAGTCACCGATTAGAGCTGCCCCCATTTGATGCTGTGCTTGCTCCGGGTGCTGCGGGTTACACAGCTGGAGGCGCACCCGGAGGTGCCGCAGAACTGCTGCACCTTTCAGACATTACGAGCCCTAGAGATGGACATAAAGCTGTAGGATCTGGTATCTGCCTTGTTGGATTGGGTCATAATTTTGCTATGACCTGAGTTTCTTACTGTGCCCTGACTCTTCCATTCGAAAATAGGCCGTTGAGACAGTTCAGTGGGAAGTTGCGTTCCTTAAAGCCCACATGGTGGGAGTAGAGAACTGACTTCCAAAGAGGTGCCTCTGACTTCCACCTGTGCAATTGTCGCATGCATGTGCTCTCTCGCTCTCTCCCTCCTCCTCTCTCTCAAATAAATTGATCAAAAAATAGAAAAATGGGGAGAAAAAAAATAATAACAACAGGGGCTGGAGAGGTGGCTCAGGGGTTAAGCCTCTGCCTTGCAGGTGGAAGGTCCTGAGTTCGGATCCTAGACCCCACGTATAGGCACCGGGTGGAAGCAGGGGTGGCCTGTGTTTCTGGTCCTGGTAGGGCCGAGCCTGTGAATCCTGGGTCAGAGTAAACAAGGAGGAGGTGGAGGCGACCATGGTGGTGCACGAATTCACCGGTGGTTCTGCACACACACACATACACATACATACATACACACACACACATACACACACATACATACACACATACGTACATGCGCACACGCATACACACACAATTGAATAAATAATAAAAAAGTTTAAAAAATAAATAATAACAACAGTCCAATGTACAAGGTCAGGAGGAAGGAAGAAAGGAAGGAGGGAGGGAGGAAGGAAGGGAAAGAAAAGAAAAAGGGGAAGAAAAACAGTATGTTCATCAGAACACACAAAATCACATAATATGGTTAGAATAAAACCAAACACACAGGCAGTCATACTAAGTGTAAATGAGTCAAATTCACACAGAAACGCTAAACCCTGGCAGATTCTGTTTGCAGGAACGCAGTAAAATAACCCAGAAAAGTCGAGAAAAGGAAGACAGGAAAATGCAGGCAGAAATTGAGTGTTGATTCACAGTACACGAGAAAAACAGAATTTAAGGAAAAGGATTTCAATGGAAAAAGAGCTTTAAAAACCAATAACAGGTTAGACCTATGCAGGATACACAATGAACCATTGTGTTCTGAAAATCATCGACTTAACTGGATTGTGGCAGTGCAAATATCTGGGGAAGACAAAAGAAATATCTGGGCAGGAGCCAAGTAGGTGGTTGGCAACACTGCCCCCTACAGGTTAAGGCCGGGCCTGGGGCAACACCGCCCCCTAAAGGTTCTTCAGGCTCTGACCGCAGAGGGAGGGTTCCCAAGGGGACCCTGAACCTGAGACTCCCACCTGAGACAGGCGGTCCTGCAGGACTGGGGCAACATCTTGAGTTGTCAGCCAGTTTCTGGACCCCCAGTCTTCACCAAGGGACTGAAAGTTAAGTGACACGTTGGATCTGTGCTTGATGATGTTTCTCTGCGCAGACAGGAACTTTAGTAAGAACAGGTTATGATGACCGTGCCTGGGTCTCACGTGGGGTGGGAGCAACTCTGCTTCCAGAGTACTTTCTCAATGAGTTTTAGCAGAACATGAGATTTACTAATATAATATATCACACCTTTAGATGTTAACAAGTATCTTTCTCATGGAATTTCTAGGGGAGTCTAGTTCTAAAGTGACAGCTTTATGGCTTTTCTTTTGGGTTTCCCAGGCTCTTCAACTTGCATGGGATCTGGAATTCAAGCTCAGATCCTTCTGCCTGTGAAACAGAGCTTTAATCCCCAAGTCTGATGAAGCAGTGAGCTTACCTGGGGTGACTTACTTATAGGCGTATGGGCAACTTACTGGGGGCAACATCACTGAGAATGAAGGGGAAGGGTTAGCAAGATGGCGTAACAGGTGTGCAAACAATCCTAGAGAACTCAGTTCAGTCCCCAGTAAAAGCGAGAACTGACTTCTGAAAGTTGTCCTCTGACTTGTATGTGTATATTATGGCGCACAGATTCCTATCTCCTTTGTCTCTTAAATATTTTTTTTAAATCATAGATTATTTGGTTGGACATATAGTATGGCACTTGCCTAGCATGTAAAAGGCCAGAGTTTGATCCCAACCCTGAAAAACAAGTATTTTTATGACAGAGAGAGAGGGGGCGGCGATGTAACTCCACTGGTAGACTGTCTAACATGCGCACCAGAAACCAGGGGCACCTGCATTACTCGGGCAGAGGCAGGAGAATCAGGCATCCAAAGATATTCTCAACCATATAACAAATTCAAGCCCAGCCCAGCCTGCATGAGACACACACACACACACACACACACACACACACACACAATGCACATGCCTACAAATAAGACACAATGTAAGTTCAACCCTTCGTCCAGTCTAGAGACGTTAGTCACTGGAGATTTTAGTTTCACAAGGGTCTGTTTTATTGTTTCAGGATAACACTGGACCTTCCACGATGCTTCAGTGTGAATCCATGAGCTTCCACTCGATCCCCCAGGTGGTGAGAGGGCCCATCTCAGGAGCCAGAAGCCAACATTGCTGAGAACTGGACCCTGTGCGCCCCCTCAGAGTACAGACGTGGGACCACAGCCCCACGAGAACATTGCTTTGCGATGCTGGGGATGGAACCCCGGGCAGGGAAGTACTTTACCACATTCTGCCTTAGGTGCAGCTCACCCAGTGAAAGTGACATGCGCACGAGCTGCCCTCCCTTTGTGGCAGCGCGCCAGCCAGCACGGCACCTGAACTGCTGTGGTCGCCCTGGCGAGCCAGCTGCCCTCTGCTTGGGCCCCTAACAGGGGGGAACTTCTTCAGGCGGAGACTGTAGGACATCAGGACTGCAGCTCACCTGCTACCTTCCATCTGCAGGACATAGGACTGCAGGGCGTGTGCCTGACTGGTGGCATCTCTCCACGACAAGAATATGTGTAGTCTATGCACCCTGGGGTGCCAGGACTAGCATACCTCTGACGTCACCTGCTTTCTGGGGTGACTCAGTTCTCTCTCTCTCTCTCAAGTCGCATTCAAAGCTGCTGCAGTGCTGACGTTTCCATGGCAACATTCACGCGGATTTCATAGAACATAAGGTGTTTGAGCTGGAAGGGCCCTTGGAGACCAACTCCTCCCCCACGTTTCCCAGAACAGGGAGCAGGCCCAGAGAAAGGATCCATATACCCTGGTCACACAGCAACCCAAGAGACCCAGGCTCTTGGCCTGGAACCTGTCCACCTGGAGAGCAGACACTCACCTTGGCAGGTCAGACTCATCGGGAAGTGCTTTGGGGATACAAGCTCTCAGGACTTTGCCCCCACTTGCTTAAGGACCCCGGAAGCCAGCCTGGCTCTCTACTGCAGAATTTTTCTTTGGTGCCAGGTAGGGACAGAAGCAGGCAACCTTCAGGTCTGTGTCTGCAAGCTCCCTCCCAGGCAGGTGTGAAAACTGCAGAGCCCCCGGGAGCCCCTGGAGGGCATCTGGGGAGCAGTGATGAGGGAGGGAACCTGGGCTCCCAGCGCACCCTGCAAGAGCTCAGAACCAGCTTCAGCCCAAGCTCTGAGGGAGGGGTGAAGCTCTGAGGGAGGGGTGAAGCTCTGAGGGAGGGGTGAAGCTGAACAGCTTGGGAGATGGGGACCCGGAGAAAGAGAGAGAAACAGGCTGGATTCAGGTTTGTAGCATGTGTCACTCTAGGACAAAGGGGTTTAGACTCCCTGAAGGGCCAGTTTCTGACGCAGAGCAAGACCTGGTGGCTACAGACATGAGGGGGCAGGGCCCCAGGTCTGGGCCATCACAGGGACCACAAGCAAGGCTTTGAGGCAATCGGGGGGGGGGGATCAATCCATCTGCAGACAGGGACATGTACAGACCCTCTTCAGCAAGAAGGCACTCAAAGGATGAGACCTAGACCACCCCTTGAGGGCTGGCCCTCTTCCACTCTCCAGGTTGTGGATGGCGTCTATTTCTCTTGTGCTGGCTTGTTGGCCCGCACTAGTGACTCGATGCTGTGAAACAAACATCCCCCAAATACTTAGGAACTCACAGTTCAAGAAGCTTCATCTCAAGCAGAGCAGGGCGGTATGATGTACATCTGGCATGCACAGAGGCCGAGGCAGAAGGCTTTGGAACTTAACATTAGACCTGTGCCCTGTGGTGCTCCCTGGGCTGGGGCTCCACCTCTGTGGTTTCATCATTGGCTTTTTGGGGTTCTCCCATCCGGACAGACAGATGCCACAACCACTGTCTCAGAATACAAGAAGCTTGGGGTCATCTCTCCTGTCACATCACATTTCCTGCCAAGATTCAAGGGCAGAAAATATAGAGCCTCTTTTTCACTGGAAAAATACCAAGGAATTTGAATTTACTGTCTTTGTGTGTATATGAGAGAGAGAGAAACAGAAGTCGCTATATAACCTGGCCCTCAGGCCCTTAGCCTCCTGAATACTGGAATTTTAGGTGTCACCAGAAGACCTGGAAAGTTTGCCATATATATCATCTACTTCTATTATCTACATATCTCCATATCTATCATTTATCTCTATCATTTGCCTATGTCTATGCCTATCATCTATCTCTATACCTCTGTCATCTCCCTCTCTATCTGCCATCGTATGTAATCGTCTATCTACCCATCTGTTATCTGTCACTCTCTATCTATCATCTACTCGTCTAGCTATCATACATCTACTATCTATCTGTACATCTTTTAAAAGATATTTAGTTTGTTCTGGAAAGATGGCTCAAGGGTTAAGACTCTGCCTTGCAAGCAGAAGGTCCTGAGTTTGGATCCCAGATCCCATCTTTCAGTGTCGGAAGTATAGGCTACCACTATTTTGGCTCAACATTTTTATGTGGGATCCGCAGCAGCCTGTACTTCCAGCCGTGGAAGGCAGAGCCGGGGAAACTCCAGGGCAAAGCAAAGAGGAGATAGCGCAATCCAGGATGATTCCTGAAATAGTCCAACAATGGCTGCCAGTAGCCACTCAGTCCAAGAGACCAGTGAATGATGGCTGGGCTGAAGGCTGGAGGATTCCTGGGGAGTCTTTAGTCACGTTGAAGACTTGGAGGGTTGGAGGGCCGGAGGTCAAAGGAGGGAAGAGAGTTTTCTAGCACAGCTTTGGAGAGTCTCTTTTCAAAGTCTTCAGTTGTATGGTGCCTTTTATCTAGTCTGCTACTGGAAGGTTTCAATCAAATCTAGGGCTGGTTTTTGTACTGTAAATGTATTGATCTGAATAATTTCTTCAAGAAGTCTGACAGCTGATCTTGGTTAATGCCAGATGTGGTTAAGTTGACACCCAGGATTAACTATCACACCTTCCAACTTCTTTTATACTTTGGATTCTCCTGCTATACTAAATGAATTATTTCCCCTAATGCCCACCTGCCCACACGCCAGCATGCAACCTAGTATGTTCACTTTCTCTACCTGGGTGGCAGGGGCTTCTCCACAAAAGCCTCGCTCTCACTGTGAGACCACATCAGTCCTTCTCTCATTGCATTTTTGTGGGGAGGGGGTGGCGGTAGGCATGTATATGTAGTGTGTATGGGTGTGTGCAGGTGCAGGTAGGTGTAGAACAGGACACTATGTTTATCTGTGGAAGTCCCAGTGGTGACTTCCAGAATCATCTTGGATTTCTCTACCTCCTTATTGCTTTGCTCTGGGGTTTCCCAGGTTCCACCCTTCCGTATCAGAAGTGCAGGCCTCCATCATTTCCACCCAGCACTTTTATGTGATATCCAAAGATTAGAACTAAGGTCTCTTTGCTTGCAAGACAAAGGCTGAACTTTGAGCCATCTCTCCAGTCCCCTCTCATTGCATTTTGTTTGTGTTCTTTGTAGATGGATTTCACAGAGCCCACTCTGGCCCTGAACTCAACATGTAGCTAAGGATGACGTGAACCTTACAGAGTGCTGTGATTATAGGCATGTGTCACCACGCTTGGTTCCTCTGCCTTAGATCCTTGTTAACAACCACTCTTTTTTTTTTTTTTCCAATTTAATAACGGCTTATTGAAGCTGGAGCCGGCTGCCAGGGATATGGCAGTGACCAAGACAGGCTGCTTCCTGTGCCCAGAAAGCCTACATTCCAGAGGGGGAAACAGACGGCAACAGAGGAGCCATGAGACATAGCAATCGAAGATGGGCAGAAGCGTGAGGAGGCAAGAGAGCTGGGACTCAACGCACACATCCAGAGCCCCCACTCCCTAGGGGACACCAGAGACTTGGTTTTATGTAAACCCTCCTTATTTTAAAGACGTCTGTCTCCTCTGCTGCTTGAAGCTCTGCTGCCCTCCCACTTGAGCTTGCTTGCCGCGCTACCCACACCCACCATGCCCTTGCAGCTCTCAGCCCAGAGCATCCAGGCTCTTTTCTCCTCTTATGTGCTGGGCACGCTCTGGGCAGCAGCTGGCAAGAGGCTGTTTAGTCTACTCACTGCCCAGGGCCCCAGGGCCAGCGGGCATAGGCAGTCGAGGCTCCCAACTGACACCCCGCATCAACTGTCCTGAAGCTGGCCTCCGAGGGTGGATGCTTGGAGTTCAAGGCCGCGACAGTAGGAGCCCAGTACCTTTACTCTGGGCCAGTACACAGTCTGCAGACGGACCGGTGGGCCGGCTGTGAAGGGAGCAAGGTGAGACCCATACAGCTCTCCCTGAAGGCTGCCCCAGAGCCAGCCCTGCCAGGGGACATGGACTCTAACAGGTTCTAGTCTGGTGACTACAGGCAGCTCCCCCTTTCCTTTCTGGATCTCAGTTTACCCATCTGCCCACTTCATAGGCCAGTGTGCCCGGCACAGGACAGTAGTCAGTACAGGTGGCTTGGCAAAGCCTCTTCTGTCCATGCCCAGCAAGGCCCTCTCCAGGAAAGGCCTATGTGGGTCCTCAGGGGCTCTGAGCACCACAAGTTGCAAAATACTCCTGCTGTGGGCTCCGCCCTCAGGGAGGCCTCAGATCTCCGAGGGACCCATGAGTTTTGGTGACACGAACGCAAGGAATGGCTGCCATCCCCCCAGCTCCATGGTGGGCAGCACCCATCCACTGTACCCCTGCCCTCAGCTCTAGTCGTCAAAGTCTTAATTCTCTAGACCCCGGGCATGTTGGGGAGAAGGCTGCAGACAGAGCTTCAGGCAGCCTAGGTGTGGGCGGGCGCCAAGCTCGCGTGATGGGTGCTGCAGACAGGCGCGACTTCGGGGTCTTCTGCAGAACCAGCGCTGGCTTCCTGGCGACCTGAACCTTGGGTGGGAAGACTAAGGGGCCAGCCGCACCGTATCCCAGGCCGCGGTCACAGTTCCTCAGATGGTGGTGATCTCTACTTCCCTTTCTTTTCCTCGCAATCCCTACGCTGTAGCCTAAGTCAGAGGCTGCTAAGGGGAGCCCCGTGCCTGGAATGGGGTCAGCGGAACCCACAGTGCGCGGTCCTCCCCCAGCACGTTCATCTCAAAACACCTCCTTGTTTATCCCTGGAGTAGGGATGAGGATCAGTCTGAAGAGCAGGGGTCATTAGGCTAGGCAATGAGGACTGGGGTACATCGAGGGACACCAAGGGATGCTGCCGATGCTTCCTCACAGCTCGGTGCAGAATTCACGCGCTTAGTCGTCGGGTCTGAGCGCCCAGCGCGCTCCTGGCGATGCCCACCTAGGGCCGTGCGGGAGCTCCCTGGCCCCGCCCCCAAACCAGCGGTCTTATTTGCATAGACCCGCCCCCAGGCGCCCATTGGCGCGGGCGGAGGAAGGCCGGGCCTGAGAGGCTGCGCAGCCTGTGGGGCGGCGGGGGCGGGGCGGGCTCCGAGTGCCCGGGATGCCGCCGCCGCCGCCGCCGCGGGACAGGTTCGGGTCCGAGTCGGGCTCGGCGGGCACGGGGACGGCCGGGGGAGCGGTGGCAGCTGCGGGAGCACAGTGAGAACCATGTCCAGGAAGAAGACCCCCAAGAGCAAGGGGGGCAGCGTCCCTGCTGCCTCCGCGCTGCCCGCTGCCAACGGGCCCCGACCGGCGCGCCCCGGGACTGCGCGCCCTGGCCGCGAGGCGCTGCCCAACGGGCCGTCGCAGGCTGGCGGACCCTCGGTCGGCGGCGGCGGCGACTTCTACGACGTCGCTTTCAAGGTGAGTCCAGCTCCCTCCCCCCACTTCCAGGCAAGTGCAGCAGGTGGCGTCGGAGGGAGAGAAGGATGAGGGCGCTTGAGGGGTAGCTCAGGGCCCCACCGACCCTTGCTGCGGAGGAACTGGCCGGAGCGGCACCCCGCAGCTGGCCAGGCGGCCCTGGGCATCGCGACCGGGGCGCGCACGCGCGCTCGCGTGTACACACACACACACACACACACACTCACACACACACACACACACACACACACACAGCTGTCAGGCTCAGGTCTAGGGTACCCAACTGGTAGGGCCTGGGCCATCCCACCAAGTGGAAGGTCCAACAAAGAGTCCTGACACTGCTGAACCCCGCAGGTATCCCTCCCCGACCTTCATCCCCACCCGGCTCCAGTCCCATCATTTCCTATCCATATGTTGCCTTCCGTCACTCCCAGGAGCTGTGGGTCTTCTTTTTCTGGAAAGAAGAATGAAGTCTCTCCGCAAACCACTGTGGAAACTTGGGTGAATTTGTCCAGAGAAGGCTCAGGAGCACCTTTGGGTTCTGGGGTTTTGGTAGCAGGCTGGGTGAGCATCTGCTTACCACCCTCGGGGCTACAGATCACTCGGCCCCCTTCACATCAAAAGTTGATTCCCTTGGCTCAAACCTCCAGAACCTTGCTACTGGGATTTGTGTTTCTGCAGGGATTTGAAGAAGCCCCTCCCCATGGAGTCCCCACAGGTCTATTAGGAGGTCTCAGCTGCCCCTCCCATGGCTCTGCTCCCCACTAGGCCCTGAATGTTGTCCTTCCAGTTAAGCACAGTGTCCACGGGGAGGTGTGGGCAGGGTCCTAGAAGGGGGAAGCGGCCCTCATCTCCCGTTGGCTGATGTGGTCATTGTTGGGGGAGGAGGCGTACAGACTACCAGGGACAGAAGCCAGGAGTTGAAGCCATCCGGGATCCCGGCTGCTGTGTCTTTCCAAGCTGTGCAGACTCTGCAGGACTGGGGGGGGGTCTCTCTTCTCACCCACAGGTCAGGGCGGACCAGACGCTCTTCTGGGTGCAGCCTCAGGCCTGACACCTCTAACCCTCTTGGTTTGCCCAGGTCATGCTGGTGGGAGACTCAGGAGTGGGAAAGACCTGCCTGCTGGTGCGATTCAAGGACGGGGCTTTCCTGGCTGGCACCTTCATCTCCACTGTGGGCATCGACTTTCGGGTGAGAGTAGAGATTGGTATCCTGAGCGTTGAGTAGGTCCACTCCAGAGTCCTCTCGGTACCCCAGGCATTCCCCATCTCCTAGTGTGTCCATAAAGGGGGTGAAGCTTAGCCACCAAGCCAGCTGCCTCCTGACACTTGAGGGTCCTGGAAAGCCCTCCAATGCTCAAGATGGCAGCTGTATCCATCTGCAGCACAGTTTTCCTCTGTGCCTGGGCTGGTATATGCTCCAGTCCTGAGTCCCATACACTAGGGTGGTGGCAGCTAGAGAGAATTCAAGTCCCATCTCTCAGGACATCATGTTGCTGACCCACCAATGGCCCAGGTCCCACACAATCTAGGAGGCTTCCCAGGGATTGCTGGGGTATGGACCCCCCCAGGATCCCAGTAGAGCCCGGGGGCTCAAGTATCAGAGCCCTCCCCCACTGCCCACCAGTCTGAAAACCACATGCTGAGGTGCTGGTGTGTTCTTGGCAAATCCTGAATTTGCATTTTTTCTCACCCTTTAATTAGACCCAGTTAACAGAAGACTGGGAGGAAGGCCCATTCCGGGGACAGTAAAGGGGGGCTCCCTTCAATATGGGGAGCCTTTCTCTATCCTGAGAGAGGGTCACAGGGTTCCCTCAACCCCTGTATAATATAGGGAAGGTTGAGGTACCAGAGTGCAGAACGTGAGAACAGGTGTTCCTGGCCTGTTCTGGTCTCCCCTCCCCCTCCCCCGGGCTCTGGGGCAGGCAGTGAGGGGGGATGGAGTTGTTTTCACCCCTTTTTGGGGTGCCAGGAAAGGCAAAGTATGCTTTCTAGCCTGGCAGATGGGCTGGTTCCCGGGAGACCTAGAAGCACCCTGACAGCAGGATCTTGGAGGAAGGTGGAGCCAGGCCCGGGGCCTCAGCTCGTGGTCCGCTCTCTCTGCCTGAGAGTCCAGGCAAGACCAGACAGCAGGGACATGAACACTACCTCCCAGGCTCAGCTCCCAGGAGAGTGGGGTTCCAGAGCGAAGAGGGTTTCTTTTGTTATTTAGAGAATGCACATAAATGGATTTATTCAAATAAGGTTCAAATTAAACAATAATTCAAATGTATGAACAGACAGAACACAGACTGTACAATTTCCAATGAGAGAGTTACAATTAGCAAATAAACACAAGTACATGACAGGATTTCTTTTAATGAGAACAAATGAAATTAGCTTCTCCAGGGGGGAAGTGGTTCTCAGTGCACATCGTAGTCCATTAAGTTAGGGGTGCCCAGCTACCCACATCTGCAGATAGGGACTCTCCAGCAGTGTTAGCAGGTCCGTTGTCATCCCGTGGATGACTTCAGCTATGCCAGTACTAGTGGTTGCAAGCAGGATGCCTACATCAAGAGTCACAGAGGCTTGGCTCTTGGCATGTGAGTGCAGGGAAGCCCCGGCGGACCCCAGGGAGAAGGAACAGCAGAGGCTTTGGATGGCAACTCAACATCGGGGCTGCCTGTGGATCCCTTGGGGGTGGGAGGTGTATAGTGGAGCACTGGATGGGAAGACCAGGCAACTTCTGGGAGCGCCAAGGCAGGAAGGTGAGTGTTAAGAGCAAGAAGAGAGCCAGCGGATGGTGTGGGTGCAGGACGGGGTTCCTCTCTCACCCCCCTATCAGTGGCTTGGGCTCAGTCCTTGAATTGCTACACCAGGTGCCCGAGGGTGGCATCCATCCTCACTGGTGCTGGCTGGTTTTGTTTCAGAACAAAGTTCTGGATGTGGACGGAATGAAGGTGAAATTACAGGTGAGGTGGCTGGGGAGGACAGTGGGGACCTGGAGACACCAGGGAGGGGCTGGGAGGTATGGTTGGCATGGCTGGCGTGTGTCGTCACAGATCTGGGACACAGCTGGTCAGGAGCGGTTCCGCAGTGTTACCCACGCCTACTACCGGGATGCTCATGGTGAGTCTGGATGTGGGGACCATCAGTCCTTGCCTATGGGGAATCAGAGATTGTCTGTGGGTGATCTGCTCAGAGGGGACCTGGGTGTCTGTGGGGCAGCTGTGACAGTGATGCTGTCACACCCCGAGACTTGGGAGTACCTGAGCAGGAGGGTGGGGGTGGATGGGAAGCCGTTGAGCCCAGGGGATGTCTCACTGGCCTCTGCCCCCAGCCCTGTTGCTGCTCTACGACGTCACCAACAAGGCCTCCTTCGACAACATCCAGGTCAGAGGCCTTCCTGCTGGGAGGATGGGGTGTGCCAGTGACGGTTCAGATGGACGTAGGGGTCTCAGTTCTGAGATGAGCCTCTCCAGGTTCAAGGTGGTCAGGTTGGGTATATACTAAAGGGGATGACATCTGGCTCCATTAGCAGGACTTCTTGGATATATATGGAACTTCTGCTCTACATATGGGTGTGTGGGAGGGAAGTGCTTCTAGAAAAAGGTGTTACCCCAAGAGGGCAGGAAGCACCAGCCTGGAGCCTGGTCCCCGTTCTCCCCATAGGCCTGGCTGACAGAGATCCAGGAATATGCCCAGCACAACGTGGTGCTCATGCTACTGGGGAACAAGGTGGGTTATCTAAGCCTGTCTTCTGCAGTCTGGCTCCACAAGGCAAGGCAGGTAGGCCAGGAATCAATAATTCTTTCCCTGGAGTCAGGTCGACTCTACCCAAGAGCGTGTGGTGAAAAGGGAAGACGGGGAGAAGCTAGCCAAGGTGAGTGGGGCAGGGTGGGCGGCCAGGAGGATGTTCTAGAGGCTCTGGGGCCTGGGCTGTCCACACCCGACCAGTACCCAGCTGGCAGCAGCTGTTCACAGGAGTTCGGGCTGCCTTTCATGGAGACCAGTGCCAAGACGGGGCTCAACGTGGACTTGGCTTTCATGGCCATAGCAAAGTAAGTCCAAGATCCCTAAGATCAGGGGCATCACTGTTACAGGGCTTAACAGGAGCAGCATTGCTCCCCTGGTCTCACTTACCCCCTACTCTGCAGGGAGCTCAAACAGCGCTCTATGAAGGCTCCCAGCGAGCCCCGCTTCCGGCTGCACGACTATGTGCAGAGGGAGGGTCAAGGGGCCTCCTGCTGCCGCTGAACAAGGCTGAGCTCACAGCCCCACTGTGAAGGAAGCAGTCAAACTGGGTTCTGACTTTACCCAGCAAATGCCCCCTGGGGTGTCACCTCCAGGACTCTGGAACCAAGCCTTGCTCCTTGGTGTCCCGGCGGCTCTCAAAGTCCTTGATCCCAATAAGCTACCACACAGGACTCTGCTGCCTCCCCTGGCCTATCCAACTGAGACCGCAGGCCAGCACCGCTGCCCAGTGCCTAACCCCTCAGAAAAGCCATGTGCCGGGCTGCCTGCTTCTCAGCAGGAGCCTCACCGGACAAGGCCTCTCTGCTAAGCACACTGCGCACTGGTGAGCTCAAAGGACCACAGCTCTACTCCTAGCACACACCAGGAGACCAGGAAGCCCCCAAAATGTCAGAAAGCTAGGCTCTTAACTGTAGACGCCATGTTCTCTTGTACACCAAGCCTGTTTTGTCCCGGTGAATAAAGGTGTTTTCTGCAACTTGTTTCTTCTTTTGAAAACTCAATTCTGGGAATCAGGCAACTGTACCCCAGACTTCAGCCCGAGGTGAAGTCATCCACAATCCTTAGATTTGGGGAGTACAGGGGCTGGAGAGGTGGCTCAGGGGTTAAGCCTCCGCCTTGCAGGCGGAAGGTCCTGAGTTCGATCCCAGATCCCACGTATAGACGCCAGGCGGAAGCGGGGGTGGCCTGCGTTTCTGGTCCTGGTAGGGCAGAGCCTGTGAATCCCGGGGCAGAAGGAGGTGGAGGCGTCCATGGTGGTTCGTGAATTCGTCCGTGGTTCCACACACACACATGCGCACAGTTGAATAAATAATAATAATAAAAATTAAAAAAAAAATAAGATTTGGGGAGTACAAGGAAAAGCTTAAGCAGTTTTTGCTTACTGGCAAAAATGGAATTCACACTCATGATCCGTCCCCTTTATAGACTGCATGTGACGAGCAGGCCCTCTTAGACTGTGCAAATGAGTTAGCTTGTAAGTAAAGAGACTTGGGAAGGTTGTTCGCTGATCTCGCCACGTTACATGCCTTTCTCTCAAAACACTAAGAACAAAGAACGACACTTTAAACAGAATGAGGCCTCCATTTTTTACTTTATTTTTACGAGGTTTACAGATTGGTCCCTCACCTTACCAAGTTCTTGTAATCGTTGGACTTCTGGACAGTGGCAGACTTACCTTCAAGTCTTCAGCTGGCTCAGGACGCCCTGAAAGTCAAACAGGATGCCAAGTTTAACAGAAACTAATTTCGAAGAACCCTCTTTTTACTCCCATCCGCCCCCCTCGAGGACACACAAGCCTCAGTCTTGCAACATAATCAGACTGCACGTGCAGTTTTCATACGAGGTGTCAGAAATTAAAGCAATTCATCACAGGCTTGGGGCCGCGTCGGGGAAGCCAGGCCAGACGCAAGTCCTACCTGCAGGGTTACGGGAATCAGTTCACCTTTCAGGGCCAAGGTGGAACCAAGTCCTCGACCCAGGGAAGACCAAGGCAGCACCACAGTTTGGTTCATCTGCGCAGACGACGCCCGCAAACTCCACAATTCTCGTCCAGAGGCCAGCGTGTCCACGTAGACCGCCCACAGCCCCACGTTTCGGCACTCAATCCCGAAAGGACGGTGGCGGGAGGGGCTCAAGCCTTTATAGGCCTGTCCCCTCTGTGATTGGGTGACGGCAGAGGAAGTGCCCACCTTCTCCCTCTGCTATCACTCGCCTATCTCCAGCCTGCCGTTTCCACCAATCGTGCCACGACGTTTCTTTGAGAGGCGTTATCTCGGGCCAAATAGGAGCGCTTCCCTTTTGCAGAGACCCCCCCCCTCCCATCCTGAAGCTTCCAATCCGCAGCGCCGAGCCCGCCGGAAGTCGGAAACGCCGTGCCCGAGGCGGCTGCCGAGCGTCTCGGAGAACTACAAGTCCCAGCGGGCGCAGCGCCCAGACGCTTCCGGTTCTCGCGGCAGGTCCCCTTCGCGGCTGTCAGCCGAGGGGGCACGATGATGCGGGAGGGCGGTGCCGCGGTTCCCGGGCAGCCGCGGGCGGGTGAGTGTCCGCGCGGCGTGCCGGGTCTGGGGATGGTTCTTCGGGCCGCGCGGCGGGCGCGGGAGCCCCCGGGCGGGGGACGAGTCCGGCCTGGGGGGGCGGGGCCGGGATAGGCCCCGGGTCTTGGCGTCGGTGCCTCCAGGATCGCGGCTGTCGTTGGCTCCTTTACTCTTTCTCTTACTCTAAACTCCCTCCTGCGTTTATCGAGCGCCGCCTGTGTGCCAGCACTCTGCGGAAAACACGATTCCAATCTCATAAGCTCGTCCCGTGCCGTGTCCCAGCCTGAGCACCACCGACTCGTCGGGTCGAGTTGTTCTTTACTGCGAGGGTCCTGTTGATTGTAGGGGTGTTGAACAGCATTGCTGATCTCTACCCGGTAACATTCACCACCCTGCGTGTGACCACAAAAAATATATATCCAGACGCTGGCAAATGTCTCCTCGGAGCAACTTTCTTTTCAGGACCTCTTAGATTAGAGAAAGCATTGGCAATAATGTGTTAAAATCGTGAGCTGTGATAGGCATGGCGGGGTGGGGGAGTGGGGGTGGGCGGGTGCTGAGTGTTAGGAGCTCTTGCATGGTGTAATACAGAGTCGGTCAGTTCGGCAAAGGCTTGCTGGGGAAACAGCTGGTTCTGGGACATTGAGGGAGGAGCTTTACCGGCAGAAGCTTCAGAGGGACAAAGGCCCTGAGTGAGAAAGGGCTTGGCACACTACAACAAGACCGGCAAGTGGTGGAAAGGTGAGGCAGGCACAGGTTCACAAGGGGCAGGGTGTGGATTTTATTGTGCCTACGTGCAGGTTGTTGGAAGACTGGAGACTGGTCAATCCCACTTTCTGATGTGTTCATGATGGATTTCAGAGTTCCAACAAGTTGCAGAAAAGAGTGAAGAGCCCAGGTCTCCTAGTCCTCTCTGGGGTCCAGCTGCCCCAGCCTGGCTGCCTTGAGCCCAGCCAAGATAGTCAGCTGAGGCTGGAGCTGGGGCCTGGGGGTGTCTGACACCTCCATCTCATCACCCCACAGATCTCTCTTCCCATGCATACACAAACTCGGTCCTGCCCTTGATTCAACAGCTGCACCGTGCAGTTTCCTCCTTCCTTCCCATTGGTCTCTTCCTTCTCAGAACCCTTCTTGTGATCTGTGTGGCAAGCATAAAGATGCTGTTGTGTTCATATTTCTCCGTGGAAATCCCAGTCCCTGTATTCTGAGGTTCCTACATCTCCTTGCAGCCGTCCTTTCGGGGAGCTAGAATCACCTTCTGAGAGGCAACAGGAATATATGTAACCTGGCTGAGATGACAACAGCCAGGAAGAAGTGGCCAAGAGAATTGCTCAAATCTGAGAAGTTCCTTGAAGCAACTTCCTGTGGCTGTATGTCAGAGTCTTTCTGGAAAAGGTCTTCCGTCCCTATGAGAGGTGCCTGTGGCCCACTGAACGGAGACCAGTGGGACTCCTGTTTCTTTTCCCCTAGCTTCTAGCTCCTTGAGGCTCCTATGCAACAGCTGGCCAAGTGCCCTCACTCCCCAGTACCAGTGGCTGTCTGTATACTTGGCTGGTTGGATGAAAAACTGTCTGATGTGGGCACTGGGAAGAAGATGTAGCTCAAGGAGGATGTGAGCTGGCCGGAAGGTATATGTGGCTTAGACTATGATTTGAAGTTACCTGGTTTAGCTCAGTGAGGGGCTGGCCGGCGAATGTGGTAGGGCTCAGATCTGCTGGCATCAGTGGAGGGAACGAAGGATTAATGCTGGAATTGTCTTTGATGGCTCCATATTCTGGTCAGTGTCTGTGGACTGGCCTTTCAGCCTTTCTCAGCTTCCACTGTGAGCTCTCAGAGGAGCTGTTGGTGTCGCACAAATCCAGGCTCTACCAAGGTCAAGTGATTCACCCACTCACTTATATGTTAAGTAAAATTTGAACTCACATCTGTCTGATGTCTTGGGCCCATGGTCTTGACTTCTGTTACAAGTGCTAACCTGAGACCAATTATAAGATCTGTCAGCTGGAAGAGGCTTGATTTGAACCAAGGTCCTCATAGAGCTGGTCTTATCAGTAGTTCTTTAATATATTTTTTAATGTTTTATTTATTTATTTTATGTGTGTCTCAGAGAGCACCTTATGTTCCTGTGGAGATCCAAGGGTGACTTTGGGAATTATCCTGAATTGCGTCTACCTTCTTCCTTGGTTTGGGATTTCCCAGGCTCCACCCACCAGGGCTGGAAGTGCAGGCCTCCGCCATTTCCACCTGGCGTTTTTTACATGAGATCTGGGATCCGAACTCAGGACCTTATGTTTAGCCCCCGAGCCATCTCTCCAGCCCCCTCCTCACTTTTCAACAGATGTGTACAGTGTTCTTAGCATGCTACTTTTGGGACAGTGGTGCGGCTGCTCTGTGGGACCATGAAGGGCACGTGAAAGAAAATGGACCCCCGGGGCTGTGCTGAGATGTGGAAGCCCCAGACAAGAGGAGGCATGGAGTAGATGCTGAGAACTAGGCTGGTCCAGTCCCACCTGGTGCAGGGGGCAACTGGTGCAGAAATCCAGGGCTGAGGGGTGGGGCTTGCTCTGGGTGCCAGAGGAGTGTTGGGGCATAGAATGGAGTAGGATAGTGCAGATCTTTCCTCTGTTTTCTCAGACTGACCTGGGGTATTTGTCAGTGCACCCCGGCTTCTGTAGGCAGGAAAAGGAGATGCCAGGGGGTGAAAACCACACAAGAAGTAGTAAGGAAATGGCCCTAAGGCCCTGGAAGTGAAGGTGGGGCCTGGGCCACTCCACACCTTGGCTTTCTGCTATGGGCCCAGACCTGTAATTTGAGACCAGATGGATTTATTTCGGACAGCTGGACATCAGAATGATGAAGGCCATCATTTCCAGTGCCCCAGAGTGTTGTCTACCTGCTCTGGATCTGGCCAGAACTGGTCGGTTTCCCCTGGGGTTCTGTGCTGGGCCTGGTTTGCATACCACAGACAGTCTGGGTGGGCAAAGGCAGTGCCAGGGGCAGCGGGACATTAGCGCATGCCTACTCTCTCCATCCAGCAGAGGGCGCCGTGAGCCTGAGAGGTTGGGCCTGGGCAGAGGTTCGGTGAGAAGGGTGGAGCTCAGGAAGGAAGCAGAGCCCTGGGGAGCACTGGCCAGTTAGGGGTCCTGCAGAGTTGGGGCTGTGGTGCAGGGAGGAGGGAAGGGCAAGCTGTGGGTACTGGGAGAAGAGGAAGGCTGAACAGACCTCTTCCAGGGCCTGCAAAGGTTGTGGGGGAGATCCCCAGGGCGCAGACAGTCAGAGGCCAGGGACACTGATGTCGCAGGGTCTATCTTGGATAGAAAAGATGCGCTAAGGAGACATACAGGGAGCAGCTAGGAGAAGCGCGTTTGGCTTCGCTGTGGGGATCAGGCTGGGGGAGCCGAGGCTGGGCTCACCCTGGAGCTGGGTATTGAGCAAATCCCAGGTCCAGCTGTGCCTGAAGCTCCAGCTGTGGTCCAGGTTGTACCTGCCCTGCTCAGGGAACACTCCGTCCCCACCTGCCCAGGGCCGTGAGGAGGGCTGTCTGGAGACCGGGCGTAGCTGTAGCAGGGTCTGCACCTTAGTTCCCGCTGCCCCTGTGCAAGCAGGGCCCACCAGGGCTGGCCACTCCACCAGTACAAACCACAGGATACAAGCGGACAGAACTCAAACTGACCCAGACCCTCTTAGGGTGCATCCCAAGGAGAAAGGATTAGAGATCTGTACACCCCCCCCCCGTAATTGTGCTTTGAGGCTTTTATCCTTCTTGAATCCCAGGTTCCTTCTGAGGGGACCTCACCCTGCTGAGCAGGGTTCTCAGAAGACAGACCTACTTGGGTTTCCAGAGGGACGCTTATCATGTAGCGCAGTGTGTGTGTGTGTGTGTGTGTGTGTGTGTGTGTGTGTGTGTGTGCGCGCGCACGCGTGTGTGCGCTGGGGCGCTTTCATTCTCCATTGGATGGTGAACAAGAGCCTCCAGGCTCTGGGGACTGCCTGGATGTGGATGTGGGTAGACAGACCCCTGCCTGGGCTTTGACTCCAAACTCAGGTGAGCCCGAATTGATCCTGGTGGACAGGATGGTGGAACACAAATTAGGAAAAGGGAGACTGCCCTGCCCTGGTTGGATGCTGCAGACCCCACGGCATCTCACCCCAGCAGACTCCTCGAGCACCCTCTGGTCACATGTGCCTACTGGTGACAACCAAGGTACATAGCCCCGTTTCTTCATTTCTTTCACAGCTCTCTCTCTCTCTCTCCCCCCCCTTCTTTTTATTTCTTCATTCTTAGTTCAAAGTGGTTTCAAACATGTAGCAATCCTCCTGCCTCAGGCTCTCAAAATTTTTTCTCTGTTAAAGATAGAATCTTGAACTGGGGTATGGTTCAGTGGTAGAGCATTTACCTGCATGTGTGAGACCTGGCTGTATGCCGAGTCTTCTCCCTGCAAAATTAAATCCGTGAATAACTAGAGATGAAAAGAGAGGAGGGTGTGGTGCCAGCTGCCCGGTTACACTGCCGTCAACCCAGCACCCGGGAGCTGAAGCGCAGAGAGGTTGTTCATTCAAAGTGAGCCGGGACCACAGAGCTACAAAAGGAGCTCCACTGCTCACCCTTCTCGAAATAATAATAATTGTTCTTGATGCTAGGAATGTGGCTCAGTGGTAGAGGATTGAATAGATGTTAGGTTCTGAGTTCAGCCTACAATACCACTCCCCCCAAAAAGCGAGAGAGAATTCCCTGTGTTTTGGGGCTTGTTGTGGGACTCTACAGGCAGGCAGGTGGTCTTTGGTAAGAGAACTGATAGAGCAAACCTGGTCAAGCCACCTGCATCCTGGAAACTGGGTGGTGGGAGAGGCCCAACCTACAGGGCACAGAACCAACCCCCAGCCCACCTCTGGGAGCCTTAGCAGAGCGTGTGTTCTGGCTCCTGCTTTGGGGGCCAGGGAATGCCCTGGCCTTGCTGTGCCCCGCTTCCCTGTGTGCCATAGTATGGGCTGCTGGCGGATGTGCTGTTTCCCACGGTTTGCCTGCAGGCACTACTGTTCCCTGCTGTCTAGAGCCTGCCGGCAGGGGGGTAGGGGGATGTTACTGCAGAACTCAGCCCCCAGGGAACTGCACTGAGGAGGTCTGCTTGTTGCTCAGTCCTGCAGTGCTGGAGGATGGCTGCCTTCTGGGCGAGCACAGATGGGGCTTTGGATTGCAGCCTGGGACCTGCCCACCCTTGGGTCACTAGCCGGGGCTGAACCTATGTGAACTGGGAAGCAGCTCCTGAGGCCCAGCAGAACCCATGTGAACTGGGAAGCAGCTCCTGAGGCCCAGCAGAACCCATGTGAACTGGGAAGCAGCTCCTGAGGCCCAGCAGGCCGCCTCCCTCCTTCTAGCTCAGCTTGGCTCTCTGCTCTCTCAGTTTGTCTCCCCACACTGACACTGTGGGGCTGGCTGCTATTGGCGGCCTGAACTGATTTGCATGTTGCCCTGCATGCCTCTCTGTTTACCTCACTTCAGAGTCAGGGAGAAGCAGGCCGCTGCACTCCCGGTTCAGAGCAGCCATACAGAGCAGGCCCAGTGCTGGCCTGGTCTGGAGCACTGGCCTGTAGTCTGTCATCCTAGGGGATACCTGTTGGCCTTAGGAATCACTAACTGGAGCATGCTGTTGGCCTTGGGGCCCTGGAGCAGATGGGTTTGTGGAATCCAGGTCAGTGTCTCTAACACCTCCTTGAGCCTGTTGCATGAGTTTTTCAAGAGGTCAAACACTTTGGGCAAACTGGTGGGTCCCCCACGGCAGGGTTATTTGCACCTGAACCAGGGTGGCAAGGTGAGGTCTTGGCCAGCTGTCACAAACCTGCTCAACAGGGGTGCACAGTGGGGGATGCAAAGTGGGGGGGATTACAGGAGCCAAGCTGGGCTTCCTGTGGGCCACATTCATATCGCTATGTAAGGGTCACTTCTGAGCTTGCCTGGCCTGGGTGGGAAGCCTCCACAGGGCGTCGAGGCTGGCACAGGGAGGAGTGTGTGTCGGGGACAGTCACAGCCAACCTGACAGGCAGGGTGCTAACAGACAGGAGGGAGGCCCGGACCACTTCTTGGAAGGTCTTACCTACCTGCATGGAAGATGCTTAGGGTGGCAGGGGCAGGACCTGGCAGAGGCCAAGAGCCACCTTATCTGTGAGATGGAAGCTGTGAGCCCCCCGCAGACTGAGCGGGTCTGTGGCAGATACATGGCAGTGCAGAACAGCTGTGAAAGGATGGCGGGCAGATCAGAAGCCAGCCCGTCCTCGAGGCCCCGGGGTTGTGTGTCTCATCATGCAGTGTTGGTGGGGATGGTACTGGGAGACCTGGTAGACAGGGTGGCAGAAGCCCTACATGCTGTATTCTCAAAGGTTGGGGCAGAAGCGTCCTCTCCCACCTTGGTGTGGGGGGCCAGGCTTGGCACACATCCATCCAGACCCTTTAGGAACTTGCTTCTCCTGTCCCTTCACTGTCCATTAGGCACAAGCTGAGCTTCCCTATGTTTCGGTCCGTGGGGTGGCCAGGCCACTGCCATGCCCTTCTAGGAGGCTGGGGGTAAAAGCCCCAACCTGGGCATGACGTGGGAAGAAAGGACCACTGCTCCAACTCTGACCTCTCAAGCTCTTGGCTCACAGACTGCAGTGTCCCGAGAGTGGTGAGACCTTCGAGAAGCGGCACCTGCTGCCATGCCACCTCCCTGCAGGCTATGCGACTGCTTTGCCCAGGCGGGTGTTATCCCCAGGGAAGGCCTGCTGGCTACCTTTCATTTTCCTTCTGCTTTTCCTTTCCCTAGAGCTGCCCGCGTCCTAGTCTGCTCCAGCCCCTCTGCCTGGGCAGCAGGAGACATTGGCCTTGTGTGCGTCCTCTGTGTCTTCTTCCTGCCCCCCCCCCCGTCCTTGAGTGGCACAGTTGGCCTCAGTGGCCTGAGCCAGCTGAGATTTGCAGCTCATTTTCCTGTGACTTTCCCGTGTGACAGCGTTTGGAGAGGTCAGGGAGAGGTCGGGTTCCAGTGACTTTGTCCACAGGTTGGCTCTGGGGTTGGCCAGGTCCTGGCGGCACCTGCTGTTTGTCAGGAGGCAGATCTGTCTACCCTGACCTGTGCCCATGCAGCCAGGGCTTGGTGTGTGCACTACATCTCAGGCTCAGTCCAGCAGTGGTGGAGATCAAGCCCAGCCGTGGCCATAGACATTCGTTCTGCAAAGGGGTGGCTTGGACTGGCCCCCATGACTCCGAGGCAGGGCTGAGTGACTCCTTAGGAGGGCTGGACTCGAACGAGTGGTGCCACTGAGGGTCAGCCACCCTTGAGTTCACTTGCCTGCACCAGGGTCTGTACAACTGAAGAGGAAGGCAGAAGGGCTCGTGGCCATTGTGGACTTGCTGAGTTGGTGTTAGAGGTGGGGGGAAGGGTGGCCTATCCTGTGCAGAACCAGCCAGAGTGGGCCTCCTAGGCGGGGCAGCCAGGCTCACGAGCAGGGACCTAGGAAAGCACGCCTACTACCTCTTCTTTACAGGAAACACTGCCCGAGGACCCTGGATGCCTCGCTAGAGCATGAGCTCGGGCAAGAACGCCCGCTACAACCGTTTTTCTGGGGGGGCCACCAACCTTCCGTCTCCAGATCTCAGCAACGGGGTAAGGGGACACCTGAAGACAAGGGTCTATTTTCTTTGGGCATCTGCACTCCGGGGTCCACCATCCTGAATTAAATGCCACTGATAGCAGAACCTTAAGCATCCCCTTCTGGCCTGGAGGGTCCTTCAGGGAGTCAGTGCTGTATGCAGGATGCTAGTGTGTCCCTGCGCACCTACACGTGCGCACCTGCAGGTGAGCTCGTCGGTGGGTGTGCACCTGTGCATGTCTGCGTTTGGTCTCCTCTGCTCTCTCATAGGCCAGAATGGAAACGACCTTTGGGCCTACGTTTGCAGCTGTTACCACCATTACCAAAGGTGAGGCTGTGACCAGAATCAGCACCCTAGTGGGCATTGGGTACTCGCGCTGGCCAGTGAATAGTCTCCTGGCCTCTGTCCCTTCCCAAATCTCAGCCCTAGGCCAGCCCCTAGCTGGGCTAGAGTCAGGCTGTCCTGCTCCTACGCCTCACCTTCCTCTGCCGGCTATTCCCCACCCAGCTCCTTCTCTTGAAGGAGCTCAGAAATGTGCTCAGAGGAGCTTCTCGTGTGCTCAGAAATGCCTAAGACGTGGCGCACACCAAGCCCCTGTGCATCACGCTCCAGGCTTACCTGCCACAGCGCCTGGCTTGTCTCGGCCCGTCTCCCAGTTGAGAGGACACAAGCGTTGTGGCTTCCTTTCTGGATTGGAGTCCAGGAGGTCACAGGGTTCAGTGAGCTTGCTCGAAGGCTGGGGCAGGAGACCAGGGTTCCGGAGCAGAGGGTGTCCTGCTTCTCTGGTGCTGTCCCCTAGAGGGGCGCAACAGTGGCTAATTGATTTTTAATTTTCTTCCTGTGGCCAAGGGTGCAGGGCCGCCTGGGGCGGGTGCGAAAGGGCTTCGTCTCACAGACTTGTTTCCCATTCACCTCTGGAGACTACGTGGTGTTGTCTTTTGTCATTGGAATGGTCTCCAGGGCCTGAAATGATACGGGCCTCTTGCACCCTGGTTCCTGGGTGTGGGGGAAGGTCAGCCAGGCCTCTAGGCACCAGTGTTTGCCTTCCCTGGCTGCTCTCATTACATGTGGGGAGACTAAGGCCCTGTCATAGGGGAGGCAGTTGCATGCCTGCTCTTGACCCAACGTTTTTGAAGCTCTGGTTTATAAGGGCACCTGGCCTGTCTAGGCTCAGTAGCCAGACCAGGGCATCTGGCCGGAGTAAGTCTCCTGTCCCTGAGGTTGCAGCCTATAGGGCTGACGAGATGGTTCTCTGGTCCCTGTGGGAACTCTTGACTGTTACTCTGCCCCCAGCCGAGGACAAACATGGTGTTTTGTGGGCAGGAGAAGGAGGCCACAAAGACTGGATACTTTCTTGTCAGACACAAGCAGGAGGACGTAGGCAGTCCTGGCCCAGCCGTGTACGAGCTCAGGGCCCTCAGCCTCCTGCACCTCTGTTTCCTGGCTTATCTTGTAGGTCAAGCAGAAGTCCCAAGTGACCCTAGGGTAATGCTAAGGTTGGTTATGCACCCAACTGATCATGTAGCACCCCCCCCTATCGGCACCCTCTGGGCCTTGGAGAGACTCCCACAGGCTTCGGCAGCCAAGCACCTGCTCCCTGCCACAGCCCACACTCATGTCACCTGGTCCCTCCCCTCTCTTCTCAGCAGCCGATGGGACCAACACATACAAACAGCACCGCAGGACACCTTCCTCCTCCAGCACCCTTGCCTACTCCCCACGGGATGAGGAGGACAGCATGGTAGGTCCCCAAAGTGAGATGGGAGCTGCAGAAGGTTCATCAGAAGGGTAGCCTTGAGTATAGCCGTGGCAGGACTAGGGTCCCTGAAGTAGCAGGCCGCCAAGAGGCAGGGCACCAAGAGGCAGGGCACCAAGAGGCCTTTTTTCCTTTTCAGTGGCAAGGAAAATAGCCTTTACTTAACTGAATGATCGGTCACTTTTAGAGCAGACACTACACTGAGTCCAAGGACAGGTCAGATAATGGGTGATGAACCTGAAACCTCCTGTGCCCAGAGCCGAGGGCATGGATTTGCTGCGCCTCTGGTTGTGGGTAACCCTGGGGCATCTGTGCTTGCCGTGGGCCAGCAGGCGGCCCCAGCCCCTGCACCATGCTGCCAGTCAGCCTCAGCCCTGTGCTCAGGACGCAGAGGCAGGTGTCGCCGCAGCCTTCACGGCGCCGGCTGGGGGTGCTCCACTCAACGTTCTCTGGGGCTCCTGTGGTGTTTCCATGGCCAGCGGGGTCACCTAGGGAGATCATGGCCCTAGGACTGGCTGTGCCTCGGAATCATGGGGCTCACACCTGAGCTGGCAGGGGCAGGACCATGCCCGTGACTGGGAGCCGAGCACAGGCCCAGGAGGTACTGGACACAGGCAGTGGGTACAGGCGGTGGGTACAGGCAGTGGGTACAGGCGGTGGGTACAGGCGGTGGGTACAGGCAGTGGGTACAAGCCAAGTCTTGGCTCACGACTTAAGGAGTAGGCTCCTGTCAGCCCAAAGGGAGGATCTGTGGGGGGCAGTTGTTCTTGTGGGCTCTGGAGGTCCAGGGCCACCTGTCTTTCTTTGTCCCCCTCCCTGTCCCCATTCCTCATTACAGATGAGGGCCAGGGTCTGCTGCGGGGACATTCCTGCTTCTCCTGTGAACTTCCCTAACTGGGCCTAGTGTCTCTAGCCAAGCGGGCATCTGAGCCCAGGGGCACCTCTCCTGAGTCAGCCCCTTATTCCCTTCCGTCCAGTGGTCCCAGGGCCTTGGCTGCCCCAGGATTGGCTGGTGGAGGTGGCCTCTCTGCAGCCCTCATTCCCCCACGGGAAGCAGGAAGCAGTCTGAGCGTGTCCTGGTAGATCTGAATAGCAGGAAGTCTCTCCATTTACACAAAGAAAGTTGGCAGACGAGAGCGGGCAGCCTGACACCAAGGGCCAGGGCCAGCCGGGCAGGGAGGGGGGTGGTCATCGGGGGGCCACGCCAGCTTCCCACACATATTCCATACCCTGTGAGCCTGCTGGGCGCCGAGTGGTCCAGGGACATCCCTGCCCTTGGCCTCCACAGACTTCTGCCCAGCCCTCCCCATTGCTCAGACCCCAAGTGGAACTCCCCTGATGGGCTCCCTCCACCCTTCCAGCCCCCTGTTAGCACTCCTCGCCGCTCCGACTCGGCCATCTCTGTCCGCTCTCTGCATTCTGAGTCCAGCATGTCCCTGCGTTCCACGTTCTCTCTGCCTGAGGAGGAAGAAGAGCCGGTAGGTGTGGGCTCAGCAGGAATGTTCTGGGGCGGCTGCCGCGGCGGCAGGGGGCACCTTCCCTTCAAGCGCGGCAGCCCAGTTCACAGTGAGAGGGGAGTCAGGCCTGGTGAGGGCCTCTTTGATCTGTATCGGGGCTCCAAGGAGCCTATCCCCCACTCCTGTCAAGCTGTGTACGTGGTCGGAGGGTCGGGCCAGGTGAGGCACTGTCTGTACCTGCTGGTCTTTATTGGCCACAACCAGGTGTTCAGTTGGTGCGCCTGCAGCCCCCTTCAGAGCCCTGCTTTGCTCCTGTCTCTCGTCTCCCCCAGACCCCATCCCAGCTCCGGAGGATAGCCCTGGGCCGGACAGGGTGGTGGGCGGGTACCCTCGGGCGGCCTTCCAGGCCCACCTCCTGTCACTCCCGCTTCTCCTGACCCAGGAGCCTCTGGTGTTCGCCGAGCAGCCGTCGGTGAAGCTGTGCTGCCAGCTGTGCTGCAGTGTGTTCAAGGACCCTGTGATCACCACATGTGGGGTGAGACCACGCTGCTGCTCTGCAGTGGGCATAGGGTTGGGGTGAGCCTAGGCTATCACTGGTCTTGACTGGGATGAAGATGACCATGGCTGTCTCCCCAAGTCCACCTTTTGTCCCCACAGCACACGTTCTGTAGAAGATGCGCCTTGAAGTCAGGTAGGTCTGTGCCTCTCGTCCAGACATCCATCCCCCTGCTGTTTTCCAGCCCTGCTGTTTTCCAGCCCTGCTGTTCCCCTGGCTGCCGGCAGAGGCCGCTGGCTTCTCTCTAGTCCATGCATAGTGAGTGTCCAGACCTGTGGCCTTTGCTGGGGCTGGGGGTGCATGTGCTCAGGCCCCGGCCCAGGGCAGACACCCGCCACAGCAGAGCAGGGAGCCCCAGATTCCTGGTGTCTCCAGGCTCAGTGCCTTCGCCGTGGCAGTGATGGGAGAGAGTCATGCCGGGACTATGATGATGCTGGTGCCCTGGTAGCTCCTGTTCTTGCCCCACGCCAGCTTGGCTACTTTCCCCCCACCTGTCCCATGCCCCTTGGCCTTACCAAAGATGTCATTATCTGCTCGTCCTCTGGGATCCGGTGGCCTCTTGCCTACCATGTACTTGTCCCTGTGCTGGGTGTCTTGATGAGGCCGATGGACAAGTGGGTAAAGTTCCCAGTGGGCTCAGCTGCCCTCCTCCCCCAGAGAAGTGTCCTGTGGACAGCGCCAAACTGACGGTGGTGGTGAACAACATCGCAGTGGCCGAGCAGATCGGGGAGCTGTTCATCCACTGCCGGCACGGCTGCCGCGCGGCGGGCACAGGAAAGCCCACTGTCTTCGAGGTGGACCCTCGGGGCTGCCCCTTCACCATCAAGCTCAGTGCCCGCAAGTAGGTTCCGCCTAGCCTCCAGCTCTCGGGGTCCTGGGCACCTTCCCCTCGGGCTCCGTCGTGAGCCGTGGCTCAGCCCTGTGTTCCGCACGCAGGGAGCATGAGGGCGGCTGTGACTACAGGCCTGTCCGCTGCCCCAACAACCCCAGCTGCCCACCGCTGCTCAGGATGAATCTAGAGGCCCACCTGAAGGAGTGTGAGCACATCAAGTGCCCCCACTCCAAGTACGGGTGAGTGGTGGGCGGGCGCGGGCAAGGGACTAGAGGGGTCGTCTCTCCTTGGCACACTTGGGAAAGGTCTTAGTGAGCTGACGCCTAGGAGACAAGCCAGGAGCCACAGCAGTGATGACGCCGTCCCAGCCAACATCCAGGTGCTGGGAGAACTGGAAAGGGGGCGGGTGGGTTGGGAGCTGAGCTGGAGCCGTAGCAAAAGGGATATGGCGGCAGGACAGGAGGACCAGCTCCCCAGGGAAGTAGGGCCGTGAGTGGAAAGAGGTTTTATCTTGGGGTGGGAGGAGCCTTTGCTCTGGGAGTTCATGATACAGAATTTCACAGGTGGAACAGCCTGACTTGGGTGGTGGAGGTTGGCTGGGTAGTTGGATCTGTGGGTAGTGGGCTTAGCCATGGATAATTCTCAGGGGGCTTGGGGGCTGAGCGTTCATACTAGGCAGGCAGGTGGGCAGCCACTCTGTCCCCCTAGGTGCACATTCATTGGGAACCAGGATACATATGAGACACACCTGGAGACTTGCCGCTTCGAGGGCCTGAAGGAGTTCCTGCAGCAGACAGACGACCGCTTCCACGAGATGCACGTGGCCCTGGCCCAGAAGGACCAGGAGATCGCCTTCCTGCGCTCCATGCTGGGCAAGCTCTCGGAGAAGATCGACCAGCTGGAGAAGAGCCTTGAGCTCAAGTTTGGTGAGGTCTGGTCCGGAGGGTGCGGGGTACGGTGCTGTTCCAGACCTGGTGACTCCCTCCTGTGCCCCCTCAGATGTCCTGGATGAGAACCAGAGCAAGCTGAGTGAGGACCTCATGGAGTTCCGGAGGGACGCGTCCATGCTGAACGTACGTAGGCGGCGGCGCAGGCCAGGCCAGAACCGTCCTTCAGGGGCTCGGCAGGCAGGCCTCTGCACAGCCTCTGTGCCCACTAGTCAGGGTTGAGGGTCTGCGTTCCAGCAAAGACGGTCCTGGGCCAGGGACTGTGGTTTTACCAGAGGTCGTGGCAGCCCTGCTTACTCTTCTCCGCCCTTGACCTTTCAGGATGAATTGTCCCACATCAATGCACGACTGAACATGGGCATCCTAGGATGTGAGTGTGCCCCGTTGCTGCCCGCACCTGCTTTCCCCAGGACACCATCGGGTCCCTTACTGTCATCTCCTCTTTGCAGCCTATGACCCTCAGCAGATCTTCAAGTGCAAAGGGACCTTCGTGGGTCACCAAGGCCCTGTCTGGTGTCTCTGTGTTTATTCCATGGGTGACCTGCTCTTCAGCGGTTCCTCTGACAAGACCATCAAGGTGGGTGAAGTCCTGCCCCAAAGGCTCTGCAGCTTGACTGGACTCTGGTGGGTGCTGCATGCCAGTGTCTGCCACCATGGTTGGTCTTCTTCCTCAATGGCTGCCTCCTGTCCTTTGGCACTGGGCTGACTCTGGCCTGTTCCCTGCAGGTCTGGGACACGTGTACCACCTACAAGTGCCAGAAGACGCTGGAGGGCCATGATGGCATTGTGCTGGCACTCTGCATCCAGGGGTGAGTCCAGGTACAGATGTCCCCGCTGGCCACTGTCCTGTGGGCCTGAGCTGAGTCTGTTCTTTTGACTGCCCCACTTTGCCCCTTGCAGTGTTGGGCTCCTGGTCAGCAGCAGCCTTCTCCCAGCAGGCCTAGTGTGGCTGGCCTCCCGCAGGGCTCCCTCCCTGGTGTGTGTCAGGGGTGCCATTCAAGGCTGAGGCAGCTCAGCTGTCCCTAGCGGGGCTAACTGCCCAGGCCCGGCTGTGGCACAGTGCGTGTAGTGCTACCGTCCCCTCTTCCCCTAGACCTGTTCTCCTGTCTCCTCGTATAGGCTGTTTGAGGCCATGTTGTGTGAAACTCTCCTTGCAATGCCACACAAATGTTTGTTGCCTGAGATAGAGATTTAACAACAGACCAAGGGCTGGAGAGGTGGCTCAGGGGTTAAGCCTCCACCTTGCAGGCGGAAGGTCCTGAGCTCGGATCCCAGATCCCACGTATAGACGCCAGGCGGAAGCGGGGGCGGCCTGCGCTTCTGGTCCTGATAGGGCAGAGCCTGTGAATCCCAGGGCAGAAGGAGGTGGAGGCGTCCATGGTGGTTCGCGAATTCGTCCGTGGTTCTACACACACACACATACACACACACACACACACACACACACACACACACACAGACGCGCGCGCGCGCACATACACACAGTTGAAGAAATAATAATAATAATAATAAAAAAAAGAAAGTGAGGAATAAATCATTTAAAAGAAAAAAAAAAAAAAACAGACCAAGTAACAATTGCATCAGAGTCTAACTTGGCAAACCGTTGAGTTACTGGGGTGACTTACAGGAGCATGGGTGACTCTAAAGCAGCAATACTGGGAAGTCTCATCCTCAGGATGGAAAATGGCTTCCCTACAGCTTCATAGACACATCTGTCCAGCGAGTTCTCCTGTATACGCTAGCTCCTCCCCAGGCAGGGAGGCCCCCAGGGCACAGGAGCAGTGCATTTAGGGCAGTGTCGTACAGATGGCTGGGAGCTGCTGCAGAGAGACAGCAGCCAGAATCCCAGGGGAGGGCTCAGTGGCCCTACGCACCCCCGCCCCCAGCCTCGGAGAGACAGTAGACAGGCCTGATCTTGATGGTCGGTGCAAGCAGTGAAGTTGACCAGACAGGTGGCAGGTAGCTGCTGTTTTGTTCAAGGACAACAGAGCATGCATATGGACGCATCCCTTCCCCAGTCTCACGGGCAGCAGTTCCTCTCTGGAACTCGGTGCTTAGGGTGCGTGATCCCCCCTCAGCCATGTGGTACTCTTGGCCGCACAGCCACGTTCAAGTTTCTCTCACAACCAACATGGGGCTCAGAGAGCAAGGGGCTTCCAGCACCAGGTCCAGCTGGCTTGCGGGGCTGGCGAGTCACTGTCCCCCAGATGGCGCCCTCCCTCGATGCTACATGTCCTGTTGCTTTTGCCTCCACAGGTGCAAACTGTACAGCGGGTCTGCAGACTGCACCATCATCGTGAGTGAGGCGAGGCGGGGCAGAGGACGCCCAGGGCTCCGCGCATCCTCTGGCCTCGGCCTCGAGCGTAGTGTTGCCTCCTACAGGTGTGGGACATCCAGAACCTGCAGAAGGTGAACACCATCCGGGCCCACGACAACCCAGTGTGCACACTGGTGTCCTCCCACAACATGCTCTTCAGCGGCTCCCTGAAGGCTATTAAGGTACGGTCGATCAGAGGGCATGCATGGGGTGGGGGCGTTTCGGGGAGACAGAGCCCAGGCCCATATCTGTCCCTGCAGGTTTGGGACATCGTGGGCACCGAGCTGAAACTGAAGAAGGAGCTCACAGGCCTCAACCACTGGGTGCGGGCCCTGGTGGCAGCCCAAAGCTACCTGTACAGCGGCTCCTACCAGACAATCAAGGTGTGCCAAACTGCCTGGCTGGCAGGAATGTCCCCTTGGCTGCACTTCTCAGATTGGCCTTAGAGCCACCTTGGCCCTGTTCCTCCCCTCTCACACACCCTGGGCAGGTGGTGTGCTGAGCCTCAGTGGCCCAGTGCTGAGGTGTCTGGTAGGACCAAGTGGTATACTTGCCTCTAGATCTGGGACATCCGGACCCTTGACTGCATTCATGTGCTACAGACGTCTGGCGGCAGTGTCTACTCCATCGCTGTGACGAATCACCACATTGTCTGCGGCACCTATGAGAACCTCATCCACGTAAGGCGCAGGCACACCGAGGCAGGCTGGTGCTGACGAGGCCCCTCCGTTCCTTTACGCCTGGGTCTGAGCTGCCTGTGTTCCTTTCAGGTGTGGGACATCGAGTCCAAGGAGCAGGTGCGGACACTGACGGGCCACGTGGGCACAGTATATGCCCTGGCAGTCATTTCGACACCAGACCAGACCAAAGTCTTCAGCGCATCCTACGACCGGTCTCTCAGGGTATGTGCTGCCCCACAGCTATGGGAGGCCCAGTGGGAAGGTGGTCGGACTGGATGAAGTGTGGTGGCCCTGACATCCCATGCGCCCCCAGGTCTGGAGCATGGACAACATGATCTGCACGCAGACCCTGTTGCGCCACCAGGGCAGCGTGACCGCGCTGGCTGTGTCCCGGGGCCGGCTCTTCTCAGGGGCTGTGGACAGCACCGTGAAGGTTGGTGCCTTTGGCTTGAGCTCTTCCTAGAGGCTGCGTGGGGCGGAGCAGGGAGATCAGAGAGTGGGGGTCCAGGGAGTTAGCTGGGGGTAGAAATCCTTTGTCCACAGGGATCTGAGTCAGAGTGTCTCCTTGCAGGTTTGGACGTGCTAACCTAACCCGGCCAGGCCTTGGCTCTTTGGGTCTGAGCCAGGCTGGCCACACGTGAGCTATGGCGCTCCTCCGCCCCGTGGGGACAGGTCAACAGGCTCAGGCAGAAGGCAGCCCTCTGCCCTGCGTTCACGCGCACTCCATTTTGCCTGCCCTCACTCCTGCCAAGGAAGTGCCCAGGCCCCTCTCTGGGTGCCAGGTACGACGTTCGCCCGGCCTCTTCGTCACTCCAGATGGACCATGGGCCTTTTTACTCACCTTTTCTACTGGTTTTAGATTGTATATAGATTTTGTTACTTCCCTATTGAAATAAAAGCTGCACAGACTGTGGTTGTGAGTGAAGCTTCTGGAACCATGGTGTAGGAGATGCCAAAGACATTGGTGTGCACAGGCACCAGAAGTGGGGGTGGGGGGTTGAGGACCCTATCTTCCCTCAGGAGGTCTACAATTCCTTGGCTCCCAGCTCCCCCCGAGCCTCACTCTCCATCACGCGCACACAGCCAAAGAGTGACCGGGCAGCTCTGTTTTCTGCTGTTTATTGACAGCTGATTGCAGCTCCTGCCCAGAGCCCCCTCCCACCTGCGAGAGCCCCAGCTCAGGCCCTCCTCAGAGGAGAGGCCGGTGGATGGCCAGCGTGTCCACTGGTGGTGGACACCACCTCGGACCCTTCTATCAGCTGGGACAATCACTGGTTTTCGGTATTTTTTTTAATTCTTTTTTTTTTAGAAATGTCAAAGTTGTGCCCAACACTGTGATCAGCAAACACAATTAGCGAAGACCAGTCAGTATTTCTTGAAGTGGGACGAGGAAGAGAGGGTGAGAAGGCTACACAACAGCCTCAGACCATGACAGTGCCACGGGAACTCAAGGACAGGCGGCTGCCTGGGGCTGGAGAGGTGGGCACAGCTTCACACGTACATCTGCCTGGCACGAATGTCCATGTACCCGCTGCTGCCGTTCAGCTGCGTGCCCTCACTCACCACACTGCACGGACGGGCACACCAGACACCAGGACCCCAAGGTGTGGCCCACCCAGGAGGAGGCCTCCCCAAAGGTCTTCGGGGCGTGGCGGGGCACAGCCAGCCGACGAGCCAGCACATCCTTGGAGTTCTTCAGAGGGTGGAGGAGGGCTGTCCCTCCAGGCTGCCGCCTCGCTGTGTGCTCATGACCAGGGCAAGACCCCTCCCGGGTGGAGGGAGCAGGACAGACAAAGTGGCCTGGACCTCTGCTTTAATCTCAAGCTGGGCTCGTGTCCTTTCTGTTGGTAAATGTTTCTATAGAGTCAATAATATTTCTTCTTTCTTTAAATATATATTTGTTAAAGTTATACCTTTTTGTTTCTCTGGGGAAATCTGCCTGAGCTCATTCCCAATAAATTAATACTCTTGATAGCTTATATTCTGGGGGTGCAGTGGAGCGGCCCGACCTCGGCCCCCTGTCCCTTGTGCTGCGCCAGAGCTACTGGCAGAGGTTCCCCAATGGGCAGTTCTGTGCTGGGCATAGGCCTGTGCTCTGCCACGGATTGGGGAGAGAGCCACGGCAGCCGCCCTCTTCCTCTTCCCCTGGTGCCTAGGGGAGGACCCGCCCTCAACCCGCAGGACAGAGCCCTGAGGCTGGGGCCCAGCAGTTATTGCACGGGGAGCAGCAAACAGGACCGGGCACCGGCGGGGCGTTACATCTGCCCAGAGCCCTTGGAGCCTCTGGCCCGGTGGTCCTCCAGGCTGACGGACAGCCTGGGCCACGGGCTGGAGTTGTGCTTGTGAGGAGCTGGGCAGCAGACGTGCCCGGCTGCCCGGCTCCCAATCCCCCTGCCTGGAGGTGCCCATCCTGAGGTAAAGGTCAAAGTGCGGGCCGGGGGTGTGGCGGGCCCCACATGGGCAGCCACCTCACTCCAACATGGCGTCCAGCTGGTCAGCCAAGTCGTCAAACATGCTGCCAATGTCATCCAGGATGCTTCCTGTGCTCTTCTCCTCAGCCGCCGAGGGGCTAGGGGCAGACACGAATCAGTGGCAGGACGGCAGAGGCCTCACCCGCACAGGGGCAACCCCACCTAGACCACACACCTGCTATCCAGGCGAGCTCCTCCTGCACCCCTAGGACAGCGCCCAGGCCACCTAGCCCTGGCCACCTACCGCAGGCCTTGGCCATCTTCCTGCCGGATCTTCTCTTCCACTGCCTGCAACGCCGCGGCCAAGCACGCACTTGTCTCCTCCAGCTTCTGCCGGGCACTTTCCCCTGGGGAAGCGCCATCGGGGGCAGCGGGGGGCCCGGAGGCCGTGGTGATGGTGGCAGCGGCGGCTGCGCGCGGGGGCTTGGCAGGCACGTGCAGCGCGCTGGCGCCAGGGGATGGGGGCTTGGCGGGGCTTGTGCTCTGCGGGGGCGGTGTGCTGGCCGGCTTGACCACAGCAGAAGGTGGCTGGCGGGCTGGCGAGGGTGCAGGTGAGGGGCTGGCGCTGCCTGACTGTAACCCCGCCACGGCCTTGGTAGGCTTGGGTGCCGTGGGTGGTGGCGGCGGTTTGGGTGACACGGGTGGCGGTGTGCCGTGGGCGCGCTTGACCTCTGTAGGGAGGACCATGGTGGCATCCAGGGGACCTGACACTCCTAACATTGCGGGGAAGAGGCATGTGGTCCTCTGCCTCGTTCTTCCCACGACCGCTAGGGTTCCTGTTGCCCACTGGAACCTGCAGCCCTACCCCAGCCGCCCTCCAGTTGAATGCTGGTGCTTCTTGGCACCTCTGCCTGCCTGGAAGCCATCCCTCTCCTGCATCCAGGACCCCTCCAGCCAGGCCAGGTCTCTGCCTACATAGGCTTTTGGACTGTGTCCAGGGCAGGACTGGCAGGGCGCTGCCCCACATGATAAGTGGGGGAGCCAGTGAACATTACCAGTCCTCACCAACTGGGCTTCAAGTCCAGAAAGGAAAAGTAGACTATGGGATAGGGTGGCAGGAGGGGATCCCGGGACCCCTTCTTGCCTTGTTCTAGCTTCCTGCACCTACCTGGACTGCCAGGGCCTGGCAGTGGCACCTTCTTGGAGGCAGGAGTGGGTGAGCCCTGTATCTTGGACACAGGCTGAGCGAGCACGGGCTTGGGAGACACGGGCGGCTTTGCAGGCCTTCGGGCCTCGGCATCCGGCAGGGGCAGCGGGGGCAGGTGCACCACATCGGCGGGAGGAGGCTCGGCAGGCGGAGGTGGAGGGGGCAGCTCTGGGGGCCCAGCCTGCTCGGAGGTGGGTCTGCGGCGAACAGTGGCGGTGCCGTTCTGGTACACGGAGAGCAGAGGGGGGGGCTCCGGCCCCACGTCCCGCTCCTTGGCTTTGGGCCTGCGCTTGACCGTGTCAGACTCTGTCAGGATGAACTTAACGTTCTCCTGCTGGCTCTGCTTGGCTCGGATGCGCCTCTTGAGCGTGGCACTAGCCTCTACTCGGGCCAGGGGAGGCCCCTCAGCACTTGCCTCAGCCTTCGCTGGCCCTCGAGGCCGCTGCCGGGCCGCACTGTCCTCCACACAGTGAGCCTGCTCTTCTGCCTCCCCAGGGCCCCGGCGGGCAGTGGCCAGAAGCCCCGTGACCGGGCCACTGAGCGTGCGGCGCCGGTTCACCACCTCGCCGTCGGGCCCGATGGCCTCCTTATGCTTCGCGGAGGCCAGCGCTGTAGCCACCCGCCCTGGCTCTGGACTGGCAGGACGAGGCGTGGGGTGGCCTTCAGGGGGCCTGCGGGCAGCCCGGCCCCCACCCCCAATGGAAGACAGCTCCAGCATGGCTGCGATGCTCTTCACGCTACCAGCACTGCCCGTGTCCACACTGCCAGCCAGGTCACTAGCCCGCCGGCGCTGCGCTCGAACCCCCAACCGGCCATCCTCATTCTCCGTCTCTGGAGCCGGCTCATCAGCCAGGTTGGCACTGGCCATGGCTGAGCTGGAGCGCTTGGGCGGAGGCGGCGGGGGCCCCTTCTTACGAGGCCGCACGGCGAAAGACTGACTGCGGTTGACGTTCTTGTCCGTTCCGGCAGGTGCCCTCACGGAGTGACTGCGGCCCACACGCCGCTGGACGGTGGCGTAGGGTCCCGCAGCAGCAGGCACCAGCAGCTCGTCCCTTTCCGGCTCGCTATCAGATGCTGCATAGCGATTCAGACTGTGGGCGCGTTTCTTGGGCCTGCCAGGCTCCACATCGGTCTCTGGGGGCAGGCACAGCGTGGGCACAGCCGCTGGCCCAGGTGGAGGGGGCCCCACAGCCGCCGGCCCCGCCTCACTCTCTACTGGCTGGGGCAGAACGTAGGCAAAACCCCGGTGTGTGGGTGACTGAGGCAGGGAGCGGGGGGACATGGGTCGCTCCGTAGGTGGCAACAGCTGTGGGGTGGGCTTCACCTTGGCTGTAGCTGGGGCTTGACCATGGGGTCCCCCAAGGGCTTGGGGGGAGCCTGGCTGGACTTTGGTGGGTGTCTGTGGGGGTGTGAAGTGACCGGCACCTGGTGGGAGGACCTGCCGTGGTTTGCCAGGCACAGGGGGCACACTGGCCCTCTTGACGCTGTGGCCGTGGCGGCCAGGCCGGACCTCTTTGGGTGGGGCGCCAGGAGCAGACCCCTCGTCCAGCAGGTACTCCTGGCTTCGTGACATGGGGCTTCCGGGCCCTGGCGGCCCATCGCCCAGGAGCTCCTGAGAGCTGCTCATGTGCCTTGCCCGTCCGCCGAGGCTGGGCTCCTGCCGCACGGTGCCCCTGGGGGTGGGCGGCAGATGGTTGGAGGGCTTCTCTGCAGTAGCTGCGCCTCCTTCCGCCGGGCTGGAAAGGGCAGCCTGCAGCTCACCACTGAGCTCGCTGTCCTGGAAGGTCGTCATCTTAGGAGACTGGCAGTCAGCCGGGACAGGCTCTGGCGGGGGTGGCGACTCAATGGCCACCATTTCTAGTGACTGGGGTGCTTTTCGGCGCAGGGGTCCGCTCTCGTACTTGGCGTACTCTGCCTTCTGCAGCTCTGCCAGCTTCCTCACTGCCAGCATCAGTTTCTTCTGGTGTCCTGAGTGGGCAGTGGGGGGCAGGTCAGGAGGATGTGGAGCTGAGGGCAAAGGAGGGGGCTGGGCTGGGGCCTCACCCAGCTTGGTGATGCCGATCTCCTGCAGGTCCTCCCAGGTGATGTCGGTGATGAAGTCGATGTTCTCGTAACCATTGTCTACCAGCACCTTGTAGTACTGGGCTAGACCGATCATGGACAGCCACACGGCCAGGCTAGCCTACGAGAGGGGAACAGAGGGGCAGCCCGAGCCAGCTGCTCGCGCCCTGACCACTTGCTCGGAACTATGACGGGTGGGCCTGTGGGTCCCAGACAGACAGAAGGACAAACAGACAGTCCTCAGGAGTCAGTATTGCAGACAGAATAGGCACGGTCTTGGCCACTCCTCGACACAACCATTGGGCACTGGGGTGTGTACAAATCAACATGCGCGGACGCACACATACACACACACACACATACACACACGCATGCACGCAAACACAAACATACATACCTACCATCAGGACAGTTTCATAAGAAAGCGCCTCCTTGCCTGGCTAAGTGACCACAGGCAGTCAGTCCCCTGAGAAAATGCACCCACGCATTATAGACACAGACACTACACCACACGCATATATACACACACACATCCTGCACGCTGCTTCCGGCCAGGCATGGACACCTCCTCCTGATCTTGCTCATGCTGACCCCACCTGCATCAGCTGCACAGTCACATACCTCCCGCATGCCACACAATCGCAGCACACATATGCAAGTATCCAGTGTCTTCACCGAGAGCTGCCCAGTCGTCCCCTGATCTCCCAGCCGAGGCCACTCATCACCCACACTCGGCACCTTCAGTCATGCAGGTGACAGAGTGAGGCGAGGCCCATGGGGCCCAGATGTGCTCCCTGGAGGCCCCCTGAGCTGCTGACCGAGTGGCAGGGTGGAGCAAATGAGTGCGGATTTGTGTGCCAACAGGGTCGGGGCTGGGAGTGGGGCACTTTGGACATCACCTCTCCCGTGGACAGACGGGAGCATCAAGGGTGCATGGGGCCCAGAGGGACGGCCTCAACCTCAGCAGCCATCCCTACATATAAAGCACATCCCATCAGCAGGGGCACAGCCACCATCCGTGCGGGCACTGCCAGAGAAGGAGTGTGTTGCGCAAAGGCCAGCGCACGGCAGGACCTGTGTGCGCATGTGGGCAACACGTCGCATGTCGGCCTTCTTGTAATCCACGTGTGAATGAAAGACAGTGCCGTGGGGGTGCTGCCTGTGAGCCGAGGGCACAGACACCCTTCTGGCTTCCGGCTCCCCTCACCCTGAAAGACCCTACATAGTGTTACCCATGCCCCTGCCTAGCTGGCCCCAGTGCCCGGCATGGGCAAACGGGCTGTCCAGGCAGCAAGCTCCCTGCTGTGGGCCGCCTGCCATGATCCTGATGGGCCTTGACTGTGATCCTCCTGCCTCGGCATCCCCGAGTGCTGGGATTTCAGACTTGCACCACCAGGCCTGGCTCCGTCCTCCACTCTCCACTTCCTAGGACCCCTGAGGCAGGTGAGGACTGTGGCCAGGGAGCAGCCGTCTGTCTGTCCATCGCCTGCCAGTCCCGGCTCGGCTGCCGAGGCGCAAGGAGCCTTACGGGTTTGTGTTCAGGCAGCCAGTCAGGGATGCTTAAGCCGCTGATCTCTGCTGTGATCTTCTTCCTGTGGCCTGGCTTGGTGACACCAATGGCCGTGAGGTCCTAGGCAAGAGGGTGCCTGCCGGTTAGCAGGAGAACGGGGTCTGCCTTGGGGGTAGGACGTAGCTGGCACCCCACCCACAGCAGCTCACCTCAGGGGTCATGCGACTGATGGTGGGCAGGTCGTAGCCTGCACTGGTGAAGTTGGGGGCGTAGAGCTGCAGCTGGAACGTGGCAAGCCACTGACTGACCGCCTCGGCACTCTGCAAGACACAAGGCACCGACTGCAGCCTGCCTGCTGCCAGGCGGCGCCCTGGCCTCCACAGGGCCTCCTTCTCTGCTTGGCGTGAGGCCTGCGCGCTGGATCCGCCGCGTGGTCCACTGCACTTGGTGCGCCGAGTCTGCCGTCCAGGACGAGCAGCGCAGCCCTCCAGCCTTCTTCTGTGAGCTCCACCAGGAGGGTCTGGCTGCAGTCTTTGTCTTGGCCTCCCCTCCCCTTCCCTGCGCCTGTCTCTCAGGGAGGCACGTAATATGGCCCCGTGTGAGGGTGGCTCGGGGCAAAGGGGCTTCAGGCTGGGCTGCTTCCTGAAAGGTGAGCTCTGAACCCCATTCAGTGCCTCGCCTCCTCTGCTGCGTGGAACTCAGCCGGCACCGCACACCGCACACCGCACCCGCACTTACACTCTGCCTCACACCCATTCCCTTCCATCTGTGCCACCACGAGTGCACACACCCAGCTCACAGTCAACCGCCTTCCACAGCCACAATCACCGTGTGTCTACACAGTGTGCACACACTAGCTCACAGCCCACACGACAGACAACATCTGTACACCTGTGTGTGCACACGGAACGCACAGACAGACAGGACAGAGTCTGGTCTGTCAAGACCCCTGGCTGCTGTGTGGCCAGTGTGCCCGTCAGACAAAGTCGTCAGCCCCACCCTTCTCCAGACCGGGCCCGGAGCTGACCAGGCCCTGTACCTTGCCCTCTGAGGCTGGCTCCAACTTCCTGGGTGGTTGCTCCCCATATACTTGCCCGGCATGGGCTGCTGGTGGCTGGGACCGGGCAGCACCTGGCAAGGAGAGGGTATAGGAGGGCAGAGGCTCTTCAGGGGACACCTTCTTCCGCATCAGTGCAGCTGGATCTTGTCTTACCTGCAGAGCCCTCCGGAGGCTTGATGGGGCTGTCTCCCGGGCTCCCCTCAGAGGCTGACTTCTGGGAGAGCACTGTTGCCAGGAGCTGCAACCCAGAAAGGACTTTTCCGTGCCAGTGCTGCCCCGGGTGCAGCCACCCCAGCCCTGCCCGTCGGCCCTCCTCACCTTGACTCCTTCAGAGCCTGCGTGCAGGGCGTGGCTCCCACTGCTCCTGCCGCCAGCCACGCCGCTCAAGCTGCCACTGCGGTCTCCACCTGCCAGCAAGGGACCCAAAGGTGTGCTGGCCCCCCGATGGCACCCGGGCGGAAAGGCTGCTACGCATGCTTCTCTGGAGGCCCCTGGATTACCTGTGAAAGGTTTCCTCAGCACCCAGATCTCCTCTGGGGGTGCAGAAGGTCCTGACGAGCCACCTCCTTGGGGTGGGCTTGGCTCGCCACCTGCTCGGGAACCTGTATGTCAAAAAGCATAGCCGCCCTGAGGTCTGGGGGCTGGACGTGGAGGGGGCACAGCACAGGGGCCACAGCCTCCTGCCTTTCTGTCCCCAGCAAGCTGAGACCCTGAATGTGTGACACTAGGGCAGGGGGAGAGGGGTCCGGCGCTGGGTTTGCTGCCATTTGCCTGCAGTGCCAGCCAGTCGCTTGCTAGAGGGCAAGGAAAAAGCCACCCAGGGTTCTGAGGGCTTCCACCCCAGAACTAGATGGCCACGGGGGACTGGCCACGCCTCTTGCCTGCCAACCTCCACATCCACCGTAAAAGGTAAAGCGCCCCTACCCTGCCCCCAGCTGTCTGCATCATTCTATGGGTTTCCCCAACTTGGTCCCGTACCCCTTCCTGGTCCCACTCGCCCCGGCTGTGCGGGCCACCTGTCCATGAGGTGCTGAGAACCTCTCTCCTAAGTGCTTCTGCTCCTTTGTGTTCTTTCTGCCAGAATGTTCTGCCCAGGACCTCCCTTCCTGCCCTCGGGGCCTTCTCTGCCGGTCCTGTCTGTTACTCTCAGTGACTTCCTTTGTTCTTCTCATCTCCCGCTAGGTTCCCTCCCTCTCTAGACCAGAGCAGGGGCAGCATCTGTCTGGGTCCCTGAGAGAGCTGGACCTTGGCAAATATGAGGGAAGAAGTGAAGGAATGCTCCGCTGAAACACAATCGGCAGGAGGCACTGCTGGGCGCTGGCCCTGGCCACCATGGCTGGAACTCAGCCTGGTCCAGCCACCAACAGACCAGGGCAAACTTCCTGCCGCTGCCACTACCACTTGGCATGAGTGAGCCCCCCCCCCCGCATCTTTTCAGGGATGGGCAAACTCGCCTGCTCTCTTGACGATGGCCTCTCCCAGGGAGGATGGGAAGTAGCCCACCCTGTCGTTGCCTGTGCGGTTGTCATGGATACAGCCCTTCCAACGACCATCTGGATGCTGTTCCAGGACCTGGTAAGTTGGGGACTGGGTTCAGAGAGACACCTCTGCAGGTAAGGCTGCCCGGCAACGCCTGCCCCCCCAGCCTCAGCCGCTTCAGGAAGGTGCTCTGAGCATGCCTGTGTCCCTCTCATCCCTTGCCACAGGCCCACGGGCTGTCCTCACTGTGATAATGTCCCCGGCTTTCACGTTGAGGCTGGTTAGATCGTAATTGTTGCAATAATCCTTGGTCGCCCGGACTTGCAGGGCCGCCGAGGCCTCTGGGGATACAGAGAGTGGATCCCCCAGTCCTGAGAGCTGCCAACCCCAGCCCTGCCCCAGCCCCGGGCCCTGCCTGCCGAGCCCACCTCGAAGCAGCTGCTTGATCTCCTTGCTGGCCTGGGACGCGGTGAACTGATGCACGATGTCCAGCGCCGTCTGGCTGTAGGTGTTCCTCACCTGGGCATTGATCCCGCTCTGCACGCCCAAACGCGAGGCCTCGTGAGGGTCTCCCCACCCTCAGTGGCTCCAGCCCCACCCCGGACCCCCAGACTCACATCCAACAGCAGCCGCACCACTTCTGTCTTCCCACAGAGCGCAGCCTCGTGGAGGGCAGTGCCAGACTTGGTCTGGCGGTTGATATCGATGCCAGCCTGGAGGAGGAGCCTGGCGGGAGGGCAGGCAGGAGCTTTCAGCTGGAGCCCCATCCAGCACCCTCAAGCCAGGCCTTGATTCTCGTGTACCCCAACTGTGTGCTGGGGTTGGAGGGCGTAGGAGCCGACCCTGAGGTTTCTCAGGCTTGCCAAGGGCTAACCCTGGCTCAGCCCTCTCAGCCATTACCAAGTCTGTTCCTGGGGGAGGGCAGGAAAAGGTATGAGCCCCACTTTATATACGGGGGAACTGAGGCTCAGAGAGTTAAATGCTTCCATGAGCTCATCCATCAGGTGGAAGGCTAAGATATAGCAGGGACTGACAAGCTGCAGAAACCTCTTCCGTAGCTCCTCTAATCCCTCCTTCATCTGAATATACCTGCGGGTCAGGCCACATCCTCGTGGTTTCTGGGAGCACTTTTTTTAAGTTTGTTTTTTAAATTTTTTTATTTTATTGTATTGTGTGTGTATGTGTATTTGTGTGTGTGTGTGTGTGTGTGTGTGTGTGTGTGTGTGTGTGTATCAGAGGGCACTATGTGTCCCTGTGGAGGACCCACGGTGATTCTGGGAATCACCCTGGATTCTTCTACCTCCTTCTTGCTTCGCTCTGGGATTTCCCAGGCTCTGCCCACTAGGGCCAGAAGTGCAGGTTGCTGCCATTTCTGGCTGGTATTTTTTTCATGGACCTGGGATCCAAACTCAGGACCTTCTGCTTGCAGGACAGAGTCTTAACTCCTGAGCCATCTCTCCAGCCATCTGGGAGCACTTCACCACAGGAGAGCACTCCACCTGGGCTACTTAGCATTCAGTATGTGTTTGTTGTGCATGTGTGTGGATGTATCTGCACGCTTGTGTGTGCGTGTATGTGGATGTGTCTGCATGCTTGTGTACATGTGTGTGGACGTGTCTGCACTGTTGTGTGTGCGTGTGTGTGGATGTGTCTGCATGGTTGTGTGCGTGTGTGGATGTGTCTGCACACTTGTGTGCGTGTGTGGATGTGTCTGCACACTTGTGTGCTTATGTGTAGATGTGTCTGCACACTTGTATGTGCATGTGTGTGGTCATGTCTGCACGCTTGTGTGTGCATATGTGTGGACATGTTTGCATGCTTGTGTGTGCATGTGTGTGGATGTGTCTGCATGCTTGTGTGCATGTGGAGATGAAAGGTTATTTTCTACCTTATTTTATTTTTAATTATTTATTTTACTTGCGTGCCCGTGTGTGTCAGAGAGCACTGTGTGTCCCTGTGGAGGACCAAGGGTGGCTTTGGGAATCATCCTGAATTGCTTCTACCTCCCTTTTGCTTCGCTCTGCGATTTCCCAGGCTCCACCCACCAGGACCATTTTTATGTGGGACCTTGGATTCAAATTCAGCATCTTGTGCTTGAGAGGCAGCGTCTTGGCCCCTGAGCCATCTCTCCAGCCCCTCAACCTTGTTTGTTTAGAGGCAGAGTCTCTTGCTGGGCCTAGAGCTCACGGGCTAGACTGGCTGTCTAATGAGCACCAAGGATCCTCCCGTCTGCTTCCCCAGCACCCTGTTTTCACATGGGTGCTACAGACCCGAACTGAAGTCCTCATGCTTGCAGAGCAAGCACTTTGCCAGCTGAGGGCCCTTCTTCTCTCCTCCTCCTATTCCTCCATCCCTCTCTTCCTTCTCCTCCCTCTTTGGCAGGGTTTCAGACTCACTATGTAGCTGAGCTTGGCCTTGAACTTATGGTTTTCCTGCCTTCACCAAACGCTTGTGCTGTAGGCAGGAACAACAGCATCTGACCATAGTCCTGTATTTTACATTTTGAGAGAGGGTCTTGTGAACTGCCCAGACTGACCTTGAACTCTATCCTCCTGCCTCAGCTTCTCAAGTAGCTGGGATGAGAGACCTGTACCCCAATCAGAGCCTGGATACCATGGAACCTCAGAAGCCTGAGGCTGGTCCCCTCTGCATCTCTGGCTGTACCTGATGATGTCGATGTGTCCGTTCTTGGCTGCTAGGTGCAAGGGGCTGGTGCCGTTGGGGTCAGTGGTGTCTCCTGGCCGAGGCTCCAGCAAGGCTGCACACATGTTGCTGCTTAGCAACAGCTGGACCACCTTGAAGGAAGGGCCCAGATGTGGCAGCCCTGGCTTGGGACTGCTCCCCACCTCACCCCAGGTAAGGATGATGGGCAAGCCCAGCACCAAGTGGAGACTTACCCCCACGCGACCAAACTCACAGGCCAGGTCCAGAGGTGTTTTCCCCGAGTTGTCCACCATGCACGGGTTCGACTGATGCTGCAGCAGCATCTCTGACTGTGGGACAAGGACTCGGTCGGCCTTGGAACACGCCTGCCCTGTTGCCCAGCTGCCGGCCCTGCCACCCCACGAGGCCTCACCACATCGTAGTGACCGTGCTGGGCAGCCAGGTGCAGGGGAATGTGGCCCTCGTCGGACGGGACGTTCACTGCTGAGCCCGCCTTCAGTACCAGCTTCATGGGCTCCTTCCGGCCCTGCCAGGCTGCATAGTGCAATGGCCGCATGCCTGGGGACAGGTGGGGAGGGGAGAGGGGGGTATACTGGGAACTAACCCCTGACCCTGACCCTGATCCAAAGACAATTCCCATTCCATAAGATCCTGCTCTGTGGGGCTTGAGAGATGGTTCAGCAGTTAAGCCTCTGCGGCACAAGCACAAGGACCTGGGTTCAGATCCCAAGTAAAAAAATGCTAGGCAGAAATGGCGATGGTCTGCATCTCTGGTCCTAGAAAAGGGAGCCTGGGAAACCCCGGAGCAAAGCAAAATGGAGGTAGAACAATCTAGGATGATTGCTGAAGTCACCTGTAGGCCTTCATAGACTCACATACAGTGTCCTCTCTCTCTCTCTCTCTCTCTCTCTCTCTCTCTCTCACACACACACACACACATACACACACTCACAGAGATCCTGTCCTGGGACCGGTGAGATAGCTCAGCAGGTAAGATGCCTGCTCCTAACTGGAGACTAGAGTTCGGTCCTTGGAAGCCCATATGGTACATGTGTGCTCCCCACTCCCATCTCAAATAAATTAAAAAAAAAATTAAAGTTTGTTTTTAAAGATTCTGCCCTAGCCCAGGCAGAAAGCTCAGGAGAGGGGCCTCCAGGCTGCAGAAGCTCACCTTTGACCTTGAACCCCACCCTCAGCTTCCAGGCCCAGTCTTGCCTTTGTTATCCTTGATATCCACTGCGGCCTGGGCCTCCAGCAACAGGGTGATCAATTCTGTGTTGCCATTCAGGGCGGCATGGTGCAGGGCGGAGAATCTGCATGGGCAAAGGGCAGGTCTCAGAGGGGATGCAGACAGCCCAGCTTCCCCTTGGGGAACCGCCTTTCCCATCCAGGCTACCACTGCCCAGTGGGGAACTCACCCATCTGGGTCCTGGAAGTTGACATTGATCTTCTTGGTGGAGCCCAGGAGCTCTGCGGGGGTGGGGGAGACCCAGTGAGGGGAGATTTCCCAGCCCCTTCTGGCTGCCTGAGAGCAGGGGAGGATGGTGGCGAGCTGCCCGGCGCCAGAGCCAGGATCTCGTCTGCAGTCACGCATCCAGTTGAGACAGCCCTCAGCCTCAGATGCCAGTAACATGGGCCTTGGTTTCCCCTCGTACTGAGGTGGGGATACAGCTCACTCTGCCAAGACCTCTGCCCTGTCCTCACCTGGGAACGGGAGATCAGGCCAGGCACCCACATGGGCGCACACATGTGCATATGCACCCCTCTCAGGATGCTGGCTCAGCACCTGCAGCTGTGGGAGGGAGAGAGCCAGCCCCATCTGTCTCTCAGAGGACCCAGATGGGGCCGGGGGTGGCCAAGGAGGCTGGAGCACCTGGAGCTGGGGTGTCTCTGGGCAAAAGGGCTACATCGCCACAGTGCAGCCCTCTGCCTGCCACAGCAATGGCTGGCACGTGGATAAGTCCTAACCATGCAGGGCGGAAAGGGGAGACCAGCGTCTGTGCCAGGGCCTCAGGGTGGCCCATGGTCACCTTGTCCTTAGGGGTCGTGCCCAGACCCCATGCTCAGATCACCTGGAGCCCCATCCCCTCCCTTCTGGCATCTCCCCCATCTTGAGGTGTCCCCCGCTTTGGCCTTCCTCAGAGCCTCTGGATGAGGGAGCCCATCGAAGCCATCCCAGCGGGCTCATGTCCACCGGACTCTTGCCAACCCCCTGCCTGTCTGGGCCTTGATTACATAACCCATTTGTGGGTCAATCTCTCCATGAGGAGGGGCTGTAAGGACAGAAGCCCCTTTGTCCAGACCCAGGACAGGGGTGGGGGCGGGGGCCCAAGGGCAGGGGAGCCAAGAAAGTAGAGTCACAGAGGCTGCTCGGCGAAGCAAGCCCGAGCCTTGGCTGCCCGTGCAGTCTGTGGGGCTCCTCAGGATCCCGAGGTCCAGCAAGTGCACCTGACCTTGAATCTTCTCTCCCACCTCCTCGCTCAGAAGCCTCATTCCATGTCTCTTGTACACAGTGAAGGTGTGCCCACCCCGTTCTTCCTCTCTTTTCAAACACTGTTGGTACCAGCTCATCAACTGTCCATCCTGTCTTGTGACAGAGCATCTTTCTCAGCGGAAAATCCAACTGGAGTCAGGAATTAGTCCTGGGGTCGTCCTTGCACATCTAAGTGGTGTCCTTAGGGGAAGCCTTCTGGCTCTGCCTGATGATACGCTCAAAGCACACATCTGGGTCTGATGTGTTTTACAATGTCGTGGTCACGGCTCTGAGCCTGGTGAGTCCTAGGGCCGGATCCCAGCCATTGCCCCTCCACTGGCATCCCCACTGCTTCCCTGCACCCCTTGACTGGCACTCTGTACCCACCCATCGGAGCACTGGTAGAACACAAAGCACAGCTGTGCGTGGTGGCAGAACCTGTCCTAGTCCTCGAGAAGCAGAGGCGGGAGCATCAAGAGTTCAAGGCCAACTTTGGCTGCAAGCGTGAGGACAGCGGGCCGCGTGAGACCCGGCCACACACACACATCAAGCCAGTGCTCCTCATGCAGCAAGCTGCAATCAGGTGGCACCAGAGCTCATCAACCCATCATCCTGGGAACGAGGAGAAAGAGGAGCTTTAGCCCCGCATGGAGAACCTGCCTCAAAATCACCACCGCCGCCGCCGCCACCACCACCACCAACAACAACAACAATAACTATAACAACAACTACAAAACAAAGCGGCACAAACATGTCACACCCTCCATTGCCCATGTCACCTGAGTGGAGGTTGGCACCAGCCTTCGCCCTGCTTCCATCCTTTCTGTTCCAACTCACAGATTCCTCGTGTACCTCCGATGTGCGGGCCACCCCTGCCATGCACATGTGTGTTTGTGTGTGTGTGTGTGTGTGTGCGCGCGCGTGGGTGTGCGCTGTTACACATGCTGTGTGTGTGTGTGTGAGTGTGAGTGTTAGTCTTCTCCCCTCCACCACAGAGCTCTCTATCCAGATGGGATGTATGCTGCAAGGTCTTCCAGGCACAATGTCGCGCTTCCTCCCAGCTGTCCTGTCTTTCTCACCACTTGGAGCATCATGTCAACTTACCGATGCACTTCCCTTCCCTTCACTCCACCTCTGCTCCCGGAGGCACGGGCCTCATGTCTCTGCTCCCAGTCTTGGAAGCTAAAAGAGTGCTGCTGTCTACGCTATGAGGAGCCAGGTTGGTCTCTGAGCTGATACCCCCCATCTTCAGGGCCAAGTTCAGCAGCACATAACTCGTGAAAGGTCCTCTGCCTGCAATGCTTGCTTTCTTGGTGGACAGTGGGTTCATCTCACAGGAGGCCCTGAAACACTCGGGTGGGCCTGTCCCAGCCCCTGCTGTGAGCCAAGGGAGTGCAGCTAGGAGCATGTCCAGGGCTCTTCCCAACCCCAGTGCAACCAGTCCCCGGGGGGCTCTGGGACCTCCCAGGCTCCTCCTCTATGGGACCTCCAGGCAGCTGCAGAGTCAGGTGCTGGGAGTAGAAAACTCCCAACCAAGCTGTCTGAGGTCACACCTGCTGGGCTTGGAGGTCAAGGCTCAGGAAGTGACACAGGAAGCCAGTGGAGGAGAAACCTCCACTAGGAAGGGGAGCCCCCCCATGAGGAGGGTCACCTTCCCAAGGGCATAAGCCAAGTCCCACAGAGACAGAAATAGTAGAAATGCCTGAAGGGTGTGAAGAAATGACCAGGATGTCTCTGCAGGGACATTGGAGAAAGTGTGGAGCGGGGACAGCTATCCCATGGCAAGATGGAATCTCAGGATGAATGCGCAGGAGCGGAACACTGAGGAAGGGGCCAGGGAGCTGAGGAGATGGCAAGTAGGGGCAAGCATAAGGCCCCAGCGGCCTCTTTCCTTTCCCAGGAGATCACAAAGTTTTACAGTCTGCACCAGTAATCTGCACTGGACGAGGGCTGCAGGTCAATGTCAGCAGTGCACACGAGGCCCTGGGCTCTATCGGCAGCAATAGGTGCACATGCACACACACGTGTACACACACATGCATGCACGCACATATGCAAACACACACTGGCACACACATGCTCACATGAATATACAAACACATGCACGCACAATCGCACACACACGCACTAATGCGTGCACATATACAAACACACATGGCGTGCGCGCACGCTCACACACACAAAAACACGCAAACGCACGCACATACACACGAACTCGTATACATGCATGCACACATGAATGCACACACATGCACATACATAACACACACATGCACACATACACACACATGCACACACACATGCATTACACACGCACGCACACAAAGACCTTACGCACCATCCACCCTATTCCTTGTGAACTCAGTCCTCAAATTGCTCTCTAGAGGCCACCCCCACCCTTGAGGTCAGATCTAAACTCTAGGCTGCAAGGGAATTCTTAGTGGGCCAAGGTGAGGGAGTCGGGCAGGGAATTCCTCCAGGGTGTCCTCAGACTTGCCTGGGGGAGGGGGACTGGGCCACAGAGAAGGCAGGGACCCCTTCCCAGTGGCAGAAGGGCAGCCTCCACCCAAGTCTTCTCTCAGAGTTGTCTCTTCTTCCCTCAAGGACAACTATGCCAAATGTGTGTCGTGTGCGGAGGGAGACCTCCCCTGGGTAAAGAAAGAGGCTGGGCACCAGAATAGTTTGAGAGCGGAGAGATCTTGGGCAGGGGAACCCCTCTGGGCTAGGGGTGCTCTCCAGGATACTGCTGGACACCCCCTACCCTGTGGCCCAAACTCCAGCTCTACTTTGCTGAATCAAAATACATCTTACTCCAAAGCAGGCCAGCGTTGCCATGACGACTGTGCTAATTCATGGAGGGATTTCTCCAGTCTGATTTATTACACCTGCCCCTGTGACTCAGAGAGTTACAGACACAGGGGCCAGAGCAGGTGTCTCTGCTGCCCCTAAGTCTACCAGGTGAGGGTAGAGGCAGAAGTGACTGCCCTCTCACCCCTCAGGATGGCTCAAAAGATGGGAGGAGACCCTCACAGCTGTGGCCCCTGCTTGACTGGCAGTGGAGAGCATATGGTTAGCATTGGCCAAGGCTAAGTAAGTGCCTGCTCTTCTCCCTGTTCCCACGAGGCTGTGGGGAGGCACCATGCATGCCCTGGGCTACAGATAAGGCCACTGAGGCCCAGAGTCAATAGCGTGTGCCCAAGGACGCAAGGCCACTAGGTAGAAGGAAGCCTGTACTTCACCCCCTCCACCTGCCTCTCCCTAGAAGTCCTCCTTAGCCTTCCATCCTGATGCCAACACCAGTGAGCGGAGCTTACCAGTCAGCCCATGCGCCTGCACGGCATCAGTGCCGTCCTGCTGCTGCTGCCAGGCAGAGCTGGTGGGGAGGCGTCTCCAGAACCTACTCCCCTAAGGCAGTACCAGGTCTCAAGCCCCTCCCTGGAGGAAGGAGTCCCTCCCCAACCCTTACACACAAGTCTGTGGTCAGTAGGGAGCCCAGGAGCCCAGGCTCCACGTGCTGACCCGCAGAGACCGGCTGGAGTCTGCACAGGTGCCCTGACACACTGACACGGTCATACGTGCGCAGCCGCACACGCGGTGATCCACACGCCCATCCATCCATCTCCGGAGGCCCCCAGGGAGGTTCTGGGATGAGCAGGGATGAGCGCTGGACCAGGGCTTCAAGCTCAACCCCTTCCCGGGGACCCCCACAGCACGAACTAAGGATGGCAAAGAGCCCCCTGACACCCCTCCAATAACCTCTTTTTCTCAGCAGGGAGGCCAGGGAGGACGAGGGTCTACTGAAGCCCGCCGGAGGCAGCAGTGTGCCCGCGGCCCTCGTCTGCAAGGCAGCCCCTGTCTCAAGCCCAGCTTGCCCGGGAGTGAGCGACCTTGGTTGGGCCTCGGCTCCACTCCTCATCAGCAAATGACCCCCGCTAGCCACGCCTGGGCAGCCACACCCCCAGCGTGGTCCTGCACCCCCATCCCTGCAGAGCATAATATTAAACATAAGGAGTCGGGAAGGGGGATCTGACGGAGACCACTAGTCCCTGGATCGCCCCTCACTGCAAAGGCCCCTCCCTCTCCCTACACCGAGGGTGTAAGGGATTCGCCTCGCCCTTAACGGCCCCAGCTGAGACCTCCAGCCATCAGCCCGCAGCCTGAGGAGGGAGGCGGTCGGAGGGAGGATGCACTCGCCAGCGCAGGCCGCCGGGACGTGGGTGCCGCAGGTGCCCGCAGGGGGCTGAGAGGACCGTGCCGCCCCTCCTCCAGCGTTGGGGCGTGAAGGGGGGCGCGCAGACCCAGGGTCTGGGCGCTGCTGGCCCCGCCCCACCCCTGGGGACCCGCAGCATCCCTTCCCGGCTTTGCGCCTGGGCAGTGGGGGCCCCGCCCGCGTCCCGCAAGCCCCCCGCACTCACTGGCCTTCCCGGGCCGCGGCCTCTGCAGCAGCCTCTGCGCGGTCCCCACGTCCTCCGCCTTCACCGCCTGCACCAGCTCCTGCTCCTTCCCCATGGCGCGGCTGGGCCGCAGCGACGCGGCGCTCCGTGCCTCAGACGCGGCGGCGGCTCCGCGGCTGCGGCCGCATCCTCTCCCGCCTGCGCCGCCCTGCGCCCTCCGCGGGCTTCGGCTCGGGCTCCGGCGCCGAGGGGCGGGCAGCGCGTCACGGGCGGGGGGCGGCTCGGGGGCGGGGGCCGGCGGCGGCGGGCGGCGGGCGCGCTGCGTCTGAGCCGCCTCCCGGACGCCTGTGTCCGATCCCGCGGCCGCTGACCTCCGTCAGCCCGCGCCCGCCGCGCTCCCGGCTCCGAGGCTCCGCCTCCGCATCGGCCCTCCCGCCCCGACGCCCCCTCCCCACGTGCGGGCGAGCGGGTCAGGCCTGGTCTCTGCTCACCGCGAGTGACCAGCAGCGACGGCCGGGGACCGGGCCGGTGCGCAGGGGGGCTGGCCACGGAGCCCCGACGCGGCGGCGACGCGCGGCTGTGCCAGGGAGAGGTTTCCAGAGGCTGCAGGACCCGAGGGGGAGGGACTCGGAGCCAGTGGGCGGGCGGGGACCCGGGCACCCGTGGCACCGGAGCCGGCCCGCCAGAGGCTGTCAGACATTTCTGCCCTGTGGTTCCCGTGGGAGGTGTCGAGGGATTGCGAAGAGGAATCTCCCAATAATGAATTCGGTGTCAGGGAACCCGCACCCCCTCCCCCAACTACACCTTCTTCCCAGGCAGCCTCTGGCTGTGTTCCATAAACAATGTGGGGTGACGACGGTTCATCCTTCAAGCCAACCCCAAAGGGAGCGCCACTCCCCCACCCTCAATTGGGTTGTAACTCCTCAAGTCCATTAGGAAAAAGGGCTCAGCCAGCCTCCTGTTCCAGCGCTACCGGGACCCCGGCCCTGCCCAGCACCAGTCTGAGCCGCGCCTTAGCAATCTCCAGCCACGGATTCCCACGGCCCAAACCAGGACAGATGTTTGACAGATGCTGGAAGCTGAGGTGCCACCCTTCCTCCGCTCACATGAACGACTAGGTCTACTCTAGGGCTCCCCTTGTCTAGCCAGCAGCAAGTGGACACATCGTCTGAGCTCTGTCCTCCGTAACGCTCCTCCTCCTCCTCCTTTCTAGTTTCCAGGGAAGAGCCAGGCAGTGTCCCAGTGCAGGCTGTTGGGAGAGGTGGGTGAGGGGCTCCTGTGGCCCTGGACCTCAGAGCGGGTCCAGGAAGGAGCTGAAGAAGAAGGTGGTCCGGGAAGGAACAGCAAGCAGCAGGCAGTGCTTTCTAGGGTTACCTACCTCCCTCCATGGTGGGGTCTCCCATGAGGCTCCAGGAGCAAGCCTAGAGCTCCTAGCACATGCTGGGGGCTTATCAGTGGTCTCTTCGAGCAGGGGCACTTCCCCCAGCCCTTCATAGAGACTGATTCCGGCTTCCCACAGGCTTAGGTGCTGTGCTGTCACTTTGAGATGAGAGCAGATTTCCTAGAGCTGTGCTGCTCTTGGGATGTGCTGCCAGGGGTCTCGAGGTATGAGTCTGGACTTTGAACCCACACTGATTTTCCCGGCTCATCTTTGTTCTTCCTCTTACTGGTTTCTTCATCCTGAGCTGGCCACTTTGTCTTTCTGAGTCTGCTTTCCTTCCATCAAGCGGGTAAGCGTGCCGTATCCCCAGGGTCAACTGTGACTATCCACAAAGGATGCGGTAAGTGCTTAGAAAATGGCTGCCGTGAGTATCGTGATATTCTCAGGTCTCCCTGCAGGGACTGCAACTGCATTAGATACATGTGTACATCATACAGTGCCAGGCACGCAAGCAGCACCACGAAATAAGTAAATATATAACAGAAAACAGCTACTATCATTATCATGACCGTTTTGCTGTGTTTGGGACTCGTTAAGGTAAACCATCTTTGCCTACCACTCGCGGGACCTGGGGCAGAACTACAAACAGAAGTCCACTCACCAAATGTTTGGCTATTTTGTTATAACGCTCATGTTAATAACCTGTTAAATAAAATGTGTTCTAGTCTCCTACCTTGACAAGTATACCTTCATCAAAACCCGAAAGGCCATGTTTAAATTTAGAATTTCTGGATTCCTTTTAGGTAACGAATTGGCCCTTGCCTGCAACTGCCCTCCTTATTATTCTCTGTCCAACTCCAGCATCTGCACTTCACAAACAGGCACCCCTGAGTCACTCCTCACACCAGGATAGGCGTTCCATTGTGCGACCCACTCAGGAGGAAAGTGGTACAGATGACAGAAGTCCCAGGGTCCCCGACATGTGTGCATATTGTGGTCGGAAGGGACATCTGCGTTCTAGGTGGGCTCCGGATGTTGGTCAGAGATTCCTCACCCACAGGGTAAGTGGTAGGACTTCCAGAGCTTTCCTCTGCTAGGTCTAGAGCCCTGGTGGGATCCAGGGACAAGTCCTCACGCACAGCTGCCTTGCCTGGAATGGGCCGGCAGCTCTTCCTGCAGAACCTGTGGGAAGGTCCACGTGGAGAGCAAGATGCGCACTTGCCTGGAGGTTCCAACTGCCTGGGGATGAGGGTATCACAGCAGGCAGTCACGCCCACTGGGTGCTAAGACACAGAGGTGTAGGCCAACCCTCTAGGAAGTGGGGCTCGGATGACGCTGGGGGGAGGGGCCGCTGAACCAGCAGGATTGCGAGGCTCAGCCTGGAGCCCAGCTGCAGCCTCACTGCAGCGTCTGCTGGCCTTCTTCCCAGATGCATGGCTGCCGCAGCCACCCCACAACTCTTGCCTGTGCCCCACCACCCAAGCATCAATGCAGATCCCCACCACCACCCGAGTGTTTAAAATGGGGATGCTGATGTGCTTCCTCATGGGCTCTGGAAGCTTGCAGGATACGTCAGCCACCTAGTCCCCGCCATTCCTGTGAATGCCACTTCTGTAAAGCGCTGCGCTGGTGAGTGGTACAGCCTCTTCCCACCCACCAGAGATGCCAGAGCTGCTCTCGGGCCACACCCAGTTTAACAGCTACTTCTGGGTTGGAACACTGCAGTGTCCCCACCCACAACCCCTGGCTCCACTCAGAGCCCTGGAGAAAGGGCAATAGCCCAGCATATACAGACGAGTGGGACCCCCCCTCGCATCTGACCACCTTCACTGTTCTTGGGCCTCACTGTGATGGATGCTGCTCCAGGCACCCTTCCAAGGCTGGCTCTCTTCACTCACCCCCGATGAACAGCACTCGCTAACCCCTAACTAACGCTGCCTCGGAGCCTTGGTTGGACTGTCTTTGGGGAGCTCCTGTCTCCATCAGAAGGAAGAGGTGCAGAGTTCCTGGGGAGCAGGGCCTTAGCTGGCCAGTAAGGGCAAAGTCAGGGCAGACTTGGGCCTGGATTGTACCTGGACCAAGCTGGGCTCCACCACCTTCCAGCTATGAGCCTTTGACTGTCATTCGACAGCTTCGAATCTGGCTCCTTGTCTGCTGATGGAGGTGGGTCCTGTAAGGACACAATGTGTAACGGGTCAACGCTCATTATGAACCAATGATTACTTCAAAAGTTGAACCTAGAGCTACTGTGACCCAGAGATTCCACCACTAGGATATTTCTGAGAGAAACAAAACTGAACATGCAAACAGGTGCCTGCAGGAGCATTCACGACAACCCTAAAGGAGGATGAACCAGGAGTCATCGATGGATAGACAGGATGCTTCATGCTTGCAATGCAATACTATTCACCTATAGAAATAAATGATGGTGACAGCCTGCACTTCTTCTCCTGGAAGGCAGAGACTGGGAAGCCCCAGAGGAAAGCAGTAAGGAGGTGGAGCAATCCAAGATGATTCCCAGTGTCATCCTTGACTGCCACAGGGACACACACTCAAGGCACTCATGTACGGAGGTGGGGGGGGGAGGGAGAGAGAAAGAGAGAGAGAGAGACTAACACACTAGCCCATACCTTTGACATACCTTGAAAACGAGATTCTAAGTGAGAGAAGCTAGGTGCAAACTGCCATAAAATCATATGATACCCAGTACTAGAATGACAGATGTGTCACTGTGCCAGGCTAAATTGTTCACTTTATTTTTATTTGTCTCTGAAGTTTGAACTAACTCTCTACCATGGAGCTATATTCCTGGCCTGAGCAGTTCAGTCTAAACAGTTAACCGTGTGAGTTTCAGTCAAGTAAGTACAAAGCCCCACATGGAAGTAAAGGTGCTCAAAGTCAGAGTTGGGCAGGTAAAGAAGGGAAGAAATTTTCCGGCAAGGCAAGAAACTGAAGTGAGAACATATTCAGTTGGGGGTTGGCATCTCTTCAGCATTAGTGACTTGTGAGGAGAGCCTTTGCAGAGGCGGGGGCAGGTGCCTGGGAAGTACCAGGGGTCTCTGAAAGACTTCAGTGGGCATCAGTCAGATTTCAGTTTGTACAAGCCCTCAGGGCATTTTGTGCTTGCAACCCCCCCCCCAGGAAAGGCTATCCTTGGCTAGGTTTTGGGTTTGAGGTCCGCTCTGGCTGTGTGAGCTCAACGAACAAACAAACAACAACAACAAAAAAAACAACCACAACAAAAACAAAACTGGAAACCCAGAGTTCAGACAGACAGAGACGCCTGACCCAAGTTCAATCCCCGGAAGCCTATATAGTGAAAGAAGAGAACTGACTTCTGTAAGTTGCCCTATGATATCCACCCGTGAGCCACGATATGCATGCAAGCACCGTCCTGTCCCTTCTGTCTCTTTTCTCAAATAAAATAAAATAATGAACAAAACAACACTCTACGTAAAGGTATGTATGGGAAGTGGGGGACACAGCTGGGTGAGCTCAAGGTAAAGTTGGCGACTGGAGGGAAGGGTGAGGGCAGGGTGTATTCAGATTAATACAGAAGTGGGCACTGCTCACAGAAAGGCAAGCTGTCAGAAAGATTTGTCTGGAAGCTAGGGACCTCTGTTGGGTATTTCTGCAGCCATGTTTAGCAGTGAGTTTCAAGGGCAGAGACGCTGGAAGGAGCAGGAGGCAGGGTGGAAAGAAACCACAGCAAGGATGGCATTGTAAGCCCCCAGAGACTGTGTGAAATGCAGACAACTCTCCAGAGGGCCGCTGGGGAAGGCGGAGAAAGGAGGATCCAGTACTAGGGCAGAAGGGAGGAGGCAGATTATCTATCGGTCATCCACAGTACAGAAGGGTCAAAAGGTGGAAGGAAAAGTATCCTTTGGATTTGGCGGCGAGGTGGACAGTGCAAAGTACCCTTTGGATTTGGCGGCGAGGTGGGCAGTGCCCTTGAAGAATTTTCACTGGCCAGTGGGGTGAAGCTGAGGAATGAGGGGGAGTGGTGAGAACAGCTCTGAGAAGAGCGGCAGCTGTAGGGAGAGAGGTGAGATAGTTAAAATGTGAAAGGGGTGGGGAGCTGGAGCTAGGGGAGGTCCCCCTAGGACTGCGTAAAACCTTATAGGTGGCTGGGTACCCTATAATCCCAGCACTCAGGAGGTGGAGTCAGGAGAATCAGAAGGTCAAGGTCAGTTTTGACTACACAGCTAGTTTGAAACCACAAATCCCGTGCTCTCAAAACACAACAAAATGCAAAAACGGGGGAGAGAGAGATCAGTGGGAAAAGTACCTGCTTGCAAACCAGGTGACCTGAGTTCAATCCTGGATGCCCACATTGTAGAAGGAGAGAACTGATTTCCTGACCTCCACCTAATGTGCCAAGGTCCTCTCTGCCCCTCACACCCCCCCTTAACAAAATATTAAAGAATAAAACAACAAAAATATGCTAAGGGACAGAATGAAGAGGGGTTGGGGAAGTATGGGAAGGATGGACAATGGAAGTAACCTTGGTCAAGGAGCCAGATACACCCCCTCTATGGAAACAGGGGGTCACAGTCCCAAGCATAGGTGCTGTGGAAATAAGCCACAGGAGACCTAGGCCTTAGTTCAGAGGGCTGGAATCTAACCAAAAACATGTGGATTTTCAGTTTTAAAGAGGTCCCTGTGGGCTGGAGAGATGGCTCAGGAGTTAAGATTCTGCTTTATAAGCAGAAGGACCTGAATTTAGATCCTGGATCCCACCTAAAAACTCCAGGTGGAAAGGGTGGCAGCCTGCCCTTCTGGTTCTGGATGCTGAAGCAAAAAGGAAGTAGAAGCAATCCACCCTAGGGCCTGCACTGGAATACACAGTACTCTGGTATACACGCATGCTCGTGCAAACATAAATAAATAAGTAATGAAAAATAAAGAGGTCCCTATCCTGACCTGCTGCCTTAAGGTTCAGGCTGGACTTAGATCTGAAAGGGTCCAGACAGGTTGCCAGACGAAGCAAATAAAACTACGGGATGTTAAAATGCATTTGAATTTCTTATATATCCCGCGCAATATTTGAAACATGTTTCATTCAAGTTCTGTTTTTGCCTGGAATCCTAGCTTGGAGTTGGGAGGGCAGGGGGTGGGTGGGAGGTGTCTGGGATAGTACGACCCCGCCCGGGGACCAAGCCAATGCTGCTCTGCGTCCACTTAGCACTGCGAGCTCCCGCTCCAGAACTTTGGTCTCGTCCCAACCGCCCACCCCCGCCCATGGTCTCGTCCTAAAGGACCATCGATAACTCTACGCTCGATTCTAGCTTCAAACGATTCGCTCCGGCTCCTCTCGTCGTCCTGGATCCGGGGACTGCACAGCGCGTGTAAGGTGCGGAGGCCGCGGGGCGCGGGTGGGGAGTCGGCTGCGAGGTGGCGGGAGGGCGCGGCCGGGACCCTCGGGCCGCCGACGAAGCCTGGGTGGCCGGCAGCGTGGGGGGCAACGCAAGGCAGCGCCGGGGGGCTCAGCCTGGCCGCGCCCGTCGGCGCCGGTGCCGTCCAGCTGCGCGTGCGCAGCCGCAGCGCTCCCCGTGTTGACTCGGTCCCCTTGCGCACGCGCGGCGGCCTGCAGCCCGTGCGCGTGTGCGGCCGCCGCCTGCTGGCGGAAGGAGGGGGACCCCGTGCCGGGAGGAGGGGGATTCCCCGGTGTACGGGTGGCAGGGAGGCATGAGCCAGCAGCCTGCCAAGGCGAGCCTCACTTTCACGGGGATGCGGATAGCCAGTGCGGTACAGAGCGTCTGCCATATCACCTGTCTCTCCTCGCCAGATGTCCTGACCTTTGACCCTTGCCTGTCATTCTCCACAACAGTCACACCATGAACACCTCCCCAGGCACAGTGGGCAGTGACCCGGTCATCTTGGCAACCGCTGGCTATGACCACACTGTGCGCTTCTGGCAGGCGCACAGCGGCATATGTACGCGCACCGTGCAGCACCAGGACTCTGTATCCTCCATGTGGGAGGCGGGGCTGTGCCAGACCTTGAGGGTGGGTGATGGGTGCCTGTGGGGAGCTGGGGCCAGGTGGTGGAGGTCCGGAGAGCCCTCGGACCCCAAGGCCTCTGTGGAGGCTCCCTTCCCCATGGTCCTTAACGCACGCACCCAGCAGGTAAATGCACTGGAAATCACACCAGACCGAAGCATGATCGCGGCTGCAGGTACCTACGGTTCTTGACCTCTGACTTAGCTGCTAGAGGTCAGCCTGATCCCCACGCTTCAGTCCAGCCTGTGTCCCTAGGTTACCAGCATATCCGCATGTATGATCTCAACTCCAACAACCCCAACCCCATCATCAGCTACGACGGAGTCAATAAGAACATTGTGTCCGTGGGTTTTCACGAGGATGGCCGCTGGATGTACACAGGCGGGGAAGACTGCACAGCCCGCATCTGGGACCTCAGGTGTTGGGTGTGAGCAGGAAGGGATGGCTGCCTAGGGGCTGAGGCAGGAGGGGACACTCTTTGGGTAGGTGTTCTCCAAGCTGACTCAGGGAGACGGTGAGGGAGGGAGGAAGAGCGGAAGCAGAACAGGATTGCGGGGAAATGCCAGGCCTACCTTGAGGCAGGGCCAGCTTTACATCTCTTTCACCATCCTTACACTACCACCAGGAGGAGGATTTTCCCAGAGGCAGAGACAACTCCCATCATTATGGGGAGGAGAATGGGCCAAGGCTGGGGGTTCTAGTGGGGTCCCAACAGCATGCACAGAGGTTGTGCGTAAGCTTAGCCGTACCCCACCCCAGGTCTAGGAACCTGCAGTGTCAGCGAATCTTCCAGGTGAATGCGCCCATCAACTGTGTGTGTCTGCACCCTAACCAGGTGAGGACACTTACACAGCCTGGGACCCAGGGACTCGGGAGCACAGGGCTGCGGCTGCATCTCACTCCTCTGCTCCCCAGGCAGAGCTCATTGTGGGCGACCAGAGTGGTGCTATCCACATCTGGGACCTGAAGACTGACCACAACGAGCAGCTGATCCCTGAGCCTGAGGTTTCCATCACCTCTGCCCACATCGACCCTGATGCCAGCTACATGGCGGCAGTCAACAGCACCGTGAGTGCTGGGTGCGGAGGGAGAGAAAGGGGCAGCTCAGAACCAGCCCCTTATCCCCAGATAGGCTGATTCCTAGGTGTCCTTCAGGTGGCTCCCCTCCACATCCACCCAGCTCCCAAAGCCTGAGATCCACCCTACTATCTGTTGTTCACAGGCAGGTACCTCAGCCAGCCACTTCCTCCTTTTCCGTTACTTTTATTCCATCCTGCTGCGGCCTCCCTCAGCAGTAGGGAAGCACTTCTCAGCCTTCCTGAGGAGGTGGTCCCCAAGGAGACTCCAAGATGTTCTGCTTCCTGCTGGGACATTTCAGTCTGAATCCCGTTCTCTCCAGCCCCATTTTCTTTCTTCACTTAAATCCTAGCACACCACTTGTCCTACATACTGGCTCTCCCTCCCCCTGTCTTGGGCTTCCACGTATTCTATCTGGGCGTCCTCCTCCTTCCTCCCCTCCTGCATATTCCTGTTGGCCAGCAGCAGCCTCTGAGGAGGTGTGTGTAAGTCACCACTCTGACCTGCTCGTGACTGGCCAGACATGGCTCCTTGCTAGACATGAGCCAAGGTTGCGGCGTGCCCACCCTGATGGAGGTGCCCCTGGATCCAGATCCAACTCTCTCTGAGACTCTGGGTTTTGAGTGACTACCCTTCTACCCTACAGGGAAACTGTTATGTCTGGAATCTCACAGGGGGCATTGGTGACGAGGTGACTCAGCTCATCCCCAAAACCAAGATCCCAGCCCACACACGCTATGCCCTGCAGTGCCGCTTCAGCCCCGACTCCACGTGCGTGCAGGACCTGGTGGCTTGGGAGAGGAATGTCAGGGACTGGACACCGTGTGGTGCATTGTAAAGGGGTACATGGTGGCAATGGTTGTTGAGACACCCCTTTCTGACCTCTAGACTCCTTGCCACCTGCTCAGCTGACCAGACATGCAAGATTTGGAGAACATCGAACTTCTCCCTGATGACGGAACTCAGCATCAAGAGCAGCAACCCTGGAGAGTCATCGAGAGGCTGGATGTGGGGCTGTGCCTTCTCGGGAGACTCCCAGTACATCGTCACAGGTAAGCCCTGCCCTTCTCCCTGCCCGGCCTCTGGAGGGGCCGCGGGTGGGGCATGCCTGAGTTACTGCCTGCGACTCCTTGCAGCCTCCTCTGACAATCTGGCCCGGCTCTGGTGCGTGGAGACTGGAGAGATCAAGAGAGAGTATGGCGGCCACCAGAAAGCTGTTGTCTGCCTGGCCTTCAACGACAGTGTGCTGGGCTAGCCTCTGCCCTTTGGATTGGAGGCAGCCATTGGGCAGTGGGGACCGGTACAGAGGTGCTAAGTGGATGGTCCAAGTGAGACCCTCTAATGACCTCTGCCTGCCAAGTCAGCTGGACCTGACCAGGCTTCGCCAGCCCCTCTCAGAGGCTCCAGACCTGCCAGCTCTCCCCGGGCTCTGTGCCTGACTGCTTGTTAGGAGTTTCCTGAGCCAGGCTCCGTGCGCTCCTTCTCTCTTCCCTCGCCGCCCCATTGTGTCCGAAGGCCCAGAGACTGCCACCATGGCCAGATGGGAAGGTTTATTAGTTCCTATCAGCAGCTGCCTTCCAGATGCTGGTGACTCGGCCCCTGCTGGCCGTGGGGGCAGGACTGGCTTGTGGGACCAAGAACCAAGCTGGAACAGGCAGGGGGACTTAGTCTGGGAGGTAATAAAAGCAGACAGACACACAGATGTTGCTCGGGAAGCAGATGTCGATGCAGAGGTAGATCAGCCGCTGCCTCTGGGGACCTGGGTTGGAAGGGACCTTATTCAGGGGGGCTTCCACTCAGCTCCTAAGACCACCCTGTGGGAGCCACAGGCCTTTCCATTCAGCCTGCCCCACCTCACCTTCTGCTCGTCGGGCCCAGTAGATGGGAGTCTTCGCACAGAGATGCTGCACCGGAGCTCCCACTTGAGCAGGATCCACAGCATGGCCCCCTAGTATTGCCAGCAGCTCCTGGTCATGGTGGGTGTCTTGGTCAGGCACATAGGATTCTTGGGGCTGCAGAAAGGCTCTGGTGAGCCGCCACATGGCGCACTTTCCTGTTCCCGCCTGGGCAAGGACACTAACACCCACCCCGTCTCACGGCCCTTCCACCTGCTCTTGTCAGCAGCTCAGTTGTGGGAAGACAGAGCTTTCTGTTCCTCTGAAACCAGAGCCCCGGTTGGCCCAGCCGGGCTGTACACAGGACCTTTTGTCTGGCCTCTGGCCTGGAGGCCAAGCAGGCAGCTCACCCAGCTGGTGTTCACTAGCAGCCGCAGGGTCTCCCAGTCTCGGGTCTCCATGAGGCGGAGGAAGCAGGCCTGGTGTTCTGCGGGGCGGTAACAGATGCAGCCCTGGGGAAGCAGGTAGGTGAGTCTGGTGCCCCCCCCACCTCAACTTTTACCCCTTCCCAGTCCACTCACGCTCTGCCCGTCGAACAGCACGACCCAGCTGTGGTTGCTCAGAAGTGGAGTGACCACAATTGTCGCCGTGTTCTGGGCCACATCCACCAAGGTGGTTTGGTTGGGCCAGGGCACCCGGGGGCTTGGAAAGGTCAGTCGGAGCATCTGCAGCAACGACTGAAGGGGAGTTGTGGCTCAGCCCGGGCAGCGGCCCCTCTGCTTCACCTGAGGAGGCTTCTGCCCCCTCTGGTTCCCTGGCATGTGTTGGGCCTGGTTCAGCCTGGACCCACAGGAGGCTGGAGGGTGCTGGTCTGTCTGTTCCCTTCCCTTCCCATTGTCCACCCTCACCCGAGAAGAGGCTCACCTTGGGAGGGCCGTGGGCCAAGCCCAGAAGCCCTCCCACCACGGCCCCTGCGGAGACCAGCGCCAGCAGCAGCAGCAGCCGCCTTGTTGCTCCCCAGTCCCCGCGGCAGGGTTGGAGCTTGACCTGGGGGCACATTGCTGTCAGGGGGGCCACTGGCTCAAGAAGGAGAACTGAGGTGGGCCAGGATGGAAGAGGTACTCACCTGGGCAGGCCCAGGCCTAGGGCCCTCCGCGTGGCTGTGCACTTGCTCCATGCCACTGCCACTGACAATGCGAGATTGTCTGCATCCCCTTGAGTCAGCCAAGGGAACCTCAGGACGCCTTTGATGAACCAGCGAATGTACCCTCCCCTTCCGACTCCACCGTTTCCTCCCCAGCTAGCATCTGATATCCTGGGGCAGAGCCAGGACAGCCCTCTCACCCACCGGTGTTGCTGGTCACCAGGCAGGGTTGGGATCTTGGCTTGTGCAGACAAGAGGGCATGGCACTGTGGTGTGAGAATGGCCAATACAGCCAGAGCCAGGCCTGGCCGGGTGATTTCATTTCCTCGAGTTTTACTCTGGACTCCTTGAGTTGGGCATAGAGGCCCATCAATAAATGTCTGTGAACCAATGGTATGAGATTGCCTGCTTCCCACCCCCGTGCTTGGGACCCACCTGACTATTCCTCAAGAGTGGCTAGGTCAGCCCCTCCCTGATGTTTTTTCCTTCTAACCCAGCTCTGCTCTTAGCTCGGTCCTTGGTCATGCAACCTGGTGGTTCAGCTGTGTATCCACATTTTACCCTGAAGCCCTCTTCTCTGGTTCTGAGTTATGACTTCCTGATTCTTCGAGATCTGTTCCTCAGAAGCAGGGTGGGGCTGCAGTGGTCAAGTGTGCCAGCTCTGGAATTCACCCAGCCTGGCCCTATGTCCTCCCACAGCTAGACAGCTGCTGCCTTGAGCAGCTACAAGAAGTGAGAGGAAGGCAGACCCAGTCAGAGTGAGCTTGTTTAATGTGCATTTGGGTTCACACTGAAAACCATGGGGGTGACAGGTCTCTGGGCCACTGCCCAGCAGGAGATGCTGCTCAGGTGCCTGCTGTGGGTGGCCACACCTCAGGCTTCCTCAGTGGCTAGACCCACCTTGAGCCGACCTTGCAGAGCCAGCACCACCCATTCGAGGCGTGGCTGCTCTCATGTTGCTCCATGGCACCATTTTAGCCCTGCCACGCCTAGTTGGCAGCAAATCAGATGGAGGAGATCGTCATTGCTGACTCAGTGAGCACAGTCCTGTGGCCGTCCAGGACAGCAGCTGGGTGGGGCGAAGCACTGGAAGGAGTCAGTCCAAGCTCGCCCAGTGCTGCTCCGTGTGCTCAGCAGGCTGCTGAGCCCAGCTGGATGGGCGTACTTTCTCAGCCAGGGTAGGTGGCTTTGTGGGGCACTGACATCTAGCCCCATCCTGACCCAGGGAGTCGGCCAGGAAAAGACTGGATGCTTTGTATTTTGGGACACCTTTCCTTCCCTGCTCAGAGGGCGCCCTTGGCAACTCAAAATCTGACTGACACCTATCTTAGATTGTTGCAGACTGAAGGCACAGAGATTTCACAGTGGGATTTACCTTTGAGACAGCATAGCTACAGACTCACATGTAAGACTCAGTTGCACCACTTGACAGAGTTGTTCTCTGAGCTCCCTGCTCAGCAGCAGAGGGAGGGTGAAGGCGTCCACATTCACTAGGTCGCCCAGCCAAGTTATGCTCAGGAGACAACAGAAGGTTGGCGCTACGCACTTTAAAGAACTTGGGCAGCTGTGTGTGAGGGGCTCATGCCCTGACACCTAAACCAAATGGGTGTAACATTTTGAGTGGGTATTAAGGAAGTGGGGGAGGACAGAGAGGGTAGCACCTGCATCCCAACTAAGTGACACTAGGAGCAAGCCCCCTGCTGCTTGCCCACCTCTGCCCTTCAACAAGCCGTTCCCAGAATACAGTTTTCAGTAAAATGCATAACACTTCTAGACCCCCAACAGTCTCATCAACAGGGCCCCAGGCTGTCTGCATGGGGCAGATCCCATACTTGCCCTTGCCAACACATACAATGCCCAGGACCCACCCTGTAATGCCCTCCAAGCTTAAAGTGCATCTTAAAATAGAAGCACCTGTAAAAAACACCCCCCAACGTTTACTTACAAGGCTAACTACTGCCTTTGCTTCACTCCATGACTGAGCCATGCCTAAGCCCCGCCTATGAACTTAGGTAAATGATTTTCAATTTTTTTTTATTCCAGAGATTAAAGACACTAGATCTTTAACCTTGAAGGGCGGGCAAGAAGTCGGATATGCTGTCAACATAGAAGTCGGGGACCATTTTCTTCTTGGACATGCAGTCACTTTCCTGATTATTCTTCACATCCACCAAAGTGGAGACGCCGGTGAGGGTCAGGATGGTCTTCAGGCCACAGGTGGCGCCTAGGAGGATGTCTGTATCCAGCCGGTCCCCCACCATGATGGTGCGCTCCGGGTTGATGCCGTACTCCTGAGACACGCACTCAAAGATGAAGCGGCTAGGCTTTCCGATGATGTCGGCCTGGCGCTGGGCGGCCATCTCCACGGCTCGCACCAGACAGCCGGTACCTGCGGGGGAGGCGAAGGAGGGAAGGGGCACAGCCGGGTCAGCGGGCGGGGAGGGGCCGGGCCCGCCCTCCAGCCTCCCGCCCCGGGGCGCACGGACCCGCGATGAAGTGGCCGTGCTCCAGCGGAAGCCGGTTGTCCATGTTGGTGCCCACGAGCAGGCAGTCGGGCTGCTGCAGGTAGCGCACGGCCTTGGTGAGCTTCATGTAGCTGAAGTGCGGGTCGAAGCCCACCACCACCGCGCGCACATCGGGCTCGAGCGGTGCGGCCAGCCAGTCGCCCGGGCCTTCGCCGTGCAGCGGTTCGGGGCCCACGCCCACGCTAGCGATGCCCACGGCCTCCAGCTCGGCGGCCAGGGCCGGGCTGCCCAGCACGTAGGCCTTGGGGGCCGGTGCGCCCGACAGGCGCTGGCGCAGGTAGAGCGCGGTGCAGTAGGCCGTGCCGAAGACTTCGAGCCCCGAGCCGGGCCCCGCCGGGCCGCCGAAGCCCAGGCGCCGCAGCTTCTCGGCGTAGGCCGCCCGGGTCTTGCTGCTGTTGTTGGTGATGAAGCCCAGGCGCTTGCCGCGGGCCCGCAGCGCCCGCAGGGTCTCGGGCGCGCCCGGCACGGCCGTCTCGCCGCGCCACAGCACGCCGTCGCAGTCGAACAGCAGCGTGTCCACGTCGGCCAGCAGCGCCCGGGCCCGCTCGGCGCTCAGCCGCACGCAGCGGGCGTCGTCGCCGCCAGCCTCTGCCGCCGCCATGGCCGCCCACTGCCCGCTGCCCGCCACCGGCCGCTGCCGCCGCCACCGGCCGCTCCTCGCAGCCGCCCGCCGCTGCGCCCGCCCCGCCCCCGGGGCGCTCATTGGCTTCGGGCCGCGCGCGCACCGCCCATTGGCCGCCACTTGCGCCAATCCATTTCCGTTTCCTCGCGAGCCGGGGTCGCTCGGCTCCAACCGTCGCGGCCCGGCGCGGGATGGCTGGTCGCCATTGGCTGCCGGTCCAGGAGCACACCAGCGATTGGCTGGCAGGGCGCCAACCGGCACTCGGGGAAGAACGTAGGCTGCGGAAACGCTGCGAGCCGAGAGCGGCCGGGGCGTAAGGCCGCCGGTCATTGGTGGCCGCGGGGCGGCTCGCCCATTGGAGACCCGTGGTCAGCCTAGGTGCCGCAGGCTCGGGTCCAGGGACCCTGGGCCAGGCCGGCGGCTGATTGGCTGAGTCCTTTCGGGCCCGAAGGGCGGGGCTTGTGCGCAGGCGGCGTTGGCCCCGCAGTCAGGTCCACCCGGGCGGGACCAGTGTCCGCGTCTTGGACCCGCTCGGGACGTAGTGTCAGCGCGTGAACCGTGAACCTGCCAGTCTTGGAAACCAGCCAGAACCTCCTTGCCCAACGGGCGCGGCATTCTCACCTCCAGTTTCCCGGTACCTCGGCTGTCACGTGAACCAGTGCTCCCAAGGCAAGGATTGGAATCTAGGGTGACATTGCCTAGACCACAGCGTTCGGCAGTTGGTGGCTATTGCCGTCATCGTTGTCTATTGATAGTAACTTTTATTGATGTGTAGCATGTGGAAAGGACAGTCACAGCCAAGAGCGGCCTCTGGTACCATGTGACGGTCTGTAGCCTCAAACTGTGAGCCACACAAGCCCTTCTTCCCTTAAATTGTTCCTTGTCAGTAGCCACGGTGATAAGTCGCTGATTCTCAGACACTAATCTTCAGTGTTCATAAACTTACAGTGCTTGAGAAAGTACAAGGAGACATTACACATGTTCAGTGTTACTGTTTCAGTGACGTAAATGAAAAAGTAGGGTGTGGTGATCATGCTTGTAACCCCAGCACTCAAGTAGAAGCAGGAAGACTTCCATGAGTTCTGGGTCTACGGAGTAAGACCCAGTCTCAAAAAACAAAAAAACAAACAAACAAAAAAACCTGACAGACTGGGGACGTTGCTGGTCAGGAGAGCAGCCTGTCTGCCCCATTCACCAGGCCCAAGGCTGTCCAGAGCTGCATGAGCAAGTGGCCCACGCCTCTGACCCCAGCAATCGCAGGCAGAGGCAGGAGGATCAGCAGTTTAGGATTATATAGGGGGAGGGGGAGAGAGAGAGAGAAAGAGAGAGGAGGAAGAAGAGGAGGAGGAGGAGAAGAAGAAAAGAAGCAGAAGCAACAGAAGAGGAGGGTAATTGAAAAAGTACTCAGGGAGCCAAGCAGCAAAGTGTTGACTTCAGCCTTGCATCTTCAGAATGGAGCGCACATGCAGTGCACATCTGTTCAAGGGCAGCTGGAACAACTTGGTCAATTTTGTCTCAAAATAAAATTAAATAGTAATTAATCCTCCAACAATAGAGGATTTGGGGTTCCTCCCAGGGAGGACGAGGGGTATCGACACGTGCTCAGCTAGAGCCCAGAGCGATGTGAGGCAGGAGACCAATGAAGAGGAGAGAGGAAGGTTTTGCTGCCTGTGGCTGGCCCAGCCTTGCTGTGACCCGCTCCTGTGCACTCTGTTGTATGGACGAGCCCAGGGTTCCCTACTTGGAGTGCCCTGCTCTGATCCCCAGGGAAAGGACAGGCCTGGCCTGACTCTGAGAACACCACCCATCAGGTTCAAAGTTTCTGGAGCCACCTACACCCACGTCATCGCCCTTTTATTTCTTGACTTATATTTTTTGGTTTCGTGAGACAGGGTCTTCCTAGACAGCCCACAGTCTTGAACTCACCATGCAGCTTCAAACTCACTATGATCTTGCTGCTGCCACTTCTCAAGTGCTGGGATTACAGGCAAACATCACCACACCCCACTCATCCCTTTTCTTCATTCTTCCATGTCCTACTTCTTTGAGCTAGCTTTTCTACTCAGGACATCTTCAAGGGAGGTCACCTTCTCTCTGGAAGCCTCCCCAGATGCTTTGTGTTCCCCAAGCCCCCAACCTGTTCCTTCTCTCATTTGCTCCTCTCACAGGGATCTATACTGGAGGCTCACAACTCCTTCTTACTTCCACTGGGCCCTTCGGTCTTTCTGGGCTGTAGCCAGGGTCCTTCTGGAATACTCGGGTCATTCCCTCTGCTGAACTCCAGACTAGCAATGGTGAGTGCCCGGCCTGGGCCTGCAAACATCAGTCCCTGTGACGTGACTCCAGTTGTTTCTCATATGTCCCAACTCCTGCCGAGCCGAAAGTTCCCAGTCTCCTAATCAGTAATGCAATATGGAGACCCCCCTCTTCTCCAGGCCCTTCCAAGGGAATAGCTGCACGCTGCCTGCTGAGTGACACATTGCTCTTCAGAGTCTGGTGTCCATGTGCTTGTCTTTCTTGCAGACTGCACTTCTAGAGGGAACTGGGTCTGATTCATGCAGGTACTTGTATCCAGCATCCAGCAAGCCACAGAGAATCACTGAACAGACAGAATAAGTCTTTTTAAAGAGTTCCTTGGCCAGCCTTGGGTGAGCTATGAGGCAAATGTCCTGATGGTTCTACACCTAGGCTTTCTCATCATCAAAGTGGAACTGATGAATACATTTTCAAAAATATTTGTGACCAGGAGAATAGTAAATTTATTGTCAGGAGAACATTGAAAAACAAAAATTGTATCACATCACATAAAATATTGAAAATCACAGACAAAAGGGTCAGCAAACAATTTTGCAGAAGAGGGATGATCAATATCTTTTCTGTATTAAATTGTGCATGTATGCATGTGTGCACATGTGTGTGTATGTGTGTGTGTGTGTATAGAACCACGGACGAATTCAGGAACCACCATGGACCAGCTCCACCTCCTCCTTGTTTACTCTGCCCTGGGATTCACAGGCTGCGCCCTACCAGGACCAGAAATGCAGGCTGCCCCCGCTTCTGCCTAGTGTCTATACGTAGGGTCTAGAATCCGAACTCAGGATCTTCCGCCTGCAGGCAGAGGCTTAACCCCTGAGCCCTGGATGATCAATATCTTTTTAAAGATATTTATTTCTGTTTTATGTGTGTGTGTGTGTGTGTGTGTGTGTGTGCCTGTGGAGGCCTTAGGATGATTCTTTTTTTTTTTTTTTTTTTTTTAAAGACATTAGACTCTCTTTAATTTTTTTAAATTATTTATTCAATTGTGCGCGTGTATGTGTGTGTGTGCGGTGCGTATGTGTGTGCATGTATGCCTGTATGTGTGTGTAGAACCACGGACGAATTTGGGAACCACCATGGACCGCCTCCTCCTTGTTTACTCTGCCCCGGATTCACAGGTTCCGCCCTATCAGGACCGGAAACGCAGGCCGCCGGGGCTTCCGCCTGGTGTCTATACATGGGGTCTAGGATCCGAACTCGGGACCTTCCGCCTGCAAGGCAGAGGCTTAACCCCTGAGCCACCTCTCCAGCCCCATTAGGATGATTCTTGAAATTCTGCTTTACCTTGTTTTTGCTTTGCTCTGGGATTTCCTAGGTTCCCTCTTTCAGAGCCCAAAGTGTAGGTTGCCATTCTGCCTGGCATTTTTACATGGGATCTGGGATCTGAACTCGGTCCTTCTGCTTTCAAGGCAGAGTCTTAACCTCTTGAGCCATCTCTCCAGCTCTAATGATTGGTTAATCAATTTTTTTTTTGTTAGAAGCCAAAAAATATGAAATGCTTCCCGAATTTGTGTGACATCCTTGCACAGGGGCTATGCTAATCTTCTCTATGTTGTTCCAATTTTAGTATATGTGCTGCCGAAGTGAGCATGATGATTGATATCTTAAATGAATTAATCTAACAACACAGTTTTAAGGAGCTAATTAAATACCACATAATAGAAAAATAAAAGGAACGTTTGCACAAGAATATTCCAGGCTGGCAAGATAGCTCAGCGGGGAAAAGGTAGCTGCTGTGGGCAACAATGAGGCCCAGTGCCCAACCAACTTGTCAGCCAACCAGCTGGTCAGTTTCGGACTAGATAGTGGTGCTAGAGTCAGCGTCATCAGTGTGCTAGATGACACCAATGGTCATTTCATGTGTGTTTCTCAAGACCTTACTGATAGCATGCTTGACTTCTGACTTCTAACTCAAACATGGCTTTTCTTTTTCACACTGTCTCTTCTTTGAATACCAACCAAAACCATAAACCAGCTTGCCCTGACACTCTGGGCTTCCTGTATTCCTCTGAAGACCCCTAGCCCCATTTCTATGGCTGCTTCAGACCTCCATGGCTCACCCTAACTCAAGGCACGATTTCTTCCTCTCCTCCATCTCCCTCCTGGAAGCTGTAAGGATTTACAATTTACCTATTCTCTCTGACTCCGATATTATTAGAGTAAAAAGAAAAGTAAAAGGTTTTGCAAACCGGCATACGAACTCTCTTCAATTGGGGTTCTTTCCTCATGACCAGGGAGATTCTCATACTCTAGGGAGGATGGCAGAGAAGGCCGGGGGTCGGGGGAGCCAGCACTAGAGCCCCAGAGTCTAGCGCTATGCGGATAAGCAACCCTCTGGAGCTCAGATTCTGGCGGGGCGCCCCGAGGAAGGATGGGCTCTGGAGTCAGCAGGGGACGGATGACCTCAGCGCCTGGCGCTCAACTTCAGTGCACAGTCACCAGCCCAGGACAGTTCCCGCCCAGCCACGCCTCAGCACTGGGTCCCTCCCCGCTCCACAACGCGCAAATCACGCCCTCCCACTTTCAAGCACCCGCCTCCCACCCCGTCACTACGCCTATCAATGTACTCCATCATAGTCCCGCCCCTCCAGCAAGTCCCGCCCCATTTCCGCTCTCCGGGCAGGCCCCACCTCTGCGACTCCAGGCCACACCCGTTTCCCCGCCCCCTGTCTGTCTATCAAACTCATCTTGGTTCCGCCCCTGGCTGGTCTTTCCCTCGAGCCTCGTAGCGGCTCGTTGTTATGACGACACGGTCGTAAATCCGCCATCTTCCTGCGGCGCGTTGCGACATGGAGGGCGCGATGGCAGTGCGGGTGACGGCCGCTCATACGGCAGAAGCCCGGGCCGAAGCCGGGCGGGAAGCGGGCGAGGGCGGGGTCGCGGCGGCGGCGGCTTTGGCTTCCGGCGGCTTCCTCGGCTTGCCAGCGCCTTTTAGCGAAGAAGGTAACGGGCTTGGAGGAGCCCGGCGCGTCCCGGATGCGGGCGGCTCTCCTCGGGCTGTGGAAAGAGGAGGGCCGGAGCTGTAGCGCGCAGACCGGGTGGGATCCAGGCTCTCCGGGCGTCTGCAAGCCCCCGCTAGCCTCCGGGGCTTCCCTGCGGGCCGCCCGCCCCATGCCGCGCCAGGTGCACACCGCAGCCGCTCGGGGGCGCCGAGCCTCGGGCCTCGCCGGGTGGACGCGGACCCTTGCCCCGGGCCGGCGAGCCTCCGCCCTCCCTGCGCACCTGGCGGGCCGCGGGGGCGGGGTGGAGGGCGGGGCCGCCGAGCCCAGCTGGACGGCGGTCGGAACCCGCTCCGAGGACCTCGGTCTCCTACTGCGTGGAGCCGCGGCTCCGGGAGCGCGCCGAGCACTCCGCCCCGCTCCAACTTTGACCATTCTTTCAAACAATCTTGGGGATGGATGCTGTTATTACTACGCCTCACTTGAGAGATGAGGACAGTTGAGGTTCGATTAAGTTAAGTGGCCGGACCTCCTTGTTCTTGGTCAGGATCGACCTGCACGGACCTAGGGCTGTGCAACTCATCCCCGCTAATGTCGGAGTTCTGAGGCCGCACAGGAGGATGGAGACGGTCACAGCGCGTTCGGACCGAGGGCTGTTGCGGGTCACACACGGCTTGTTTTTCTCTGGCACCGATGGAGTGTTGGAGATGGCTAGATCGCTGAGCTGGTCTCTCGGGAGAATAGACTAGATCGGACAGGAAGTGGTTTGAATGGTGCTCCGCGCAGGGTGCACAGCCTTGGCTCGGGTCTCTGCTGATCTGAGAGGGGACCCTCAGTATGGGGGTTTATTGCCTTTACTTTATTATTATTATTACCCGGGCCTTCATTGCCTTGTCTCAGTGTGAAATGGGTCCTTTTTCGGATCAGGGCTCCTTTTTTTTAAATATAATACATTTTTTATTATTATTTCAGCTCATACAAACTTAAAAGGTACACCAGTTACCAGTTCCCTCCCTCCCTCCTCCCCCCCAACCCCCTACTCCCCCTCCCCTCACCCCTCCCACCCCATCTCCCCGTGCCTCCCGCCCCGATTCCGATTCCCAGAGTCCTTTCTTGTGCATGCCTGACTCTCCTCTGGGCCCTCCTCTCCGATGACGTACAAGGACCCAGTGGCATTTCCCTGAACCCCTTCCTGTGTTCCCCTTAAGCATAGGAACACTACTGTGGCTGTCAATCCCTTGCCTCCAAGGATCTTGGTGCCTTTAGCAGATGCTAGACTTTGTGAGGTCAATAGTGTGTTGGACATTGCACCGGGCATACAATGTCCAATTATGATTGCTTCGGCCCTCAGGGCTCCTTTAACAGCAGTGCTCGTGGGGTGTCAGACTCGGTGAGTTAGGTAGGAGAGTGCTGGTACTTCAGTGCTGGTTTGCTGACAGCTGTGGAGAGGGGCCGCCCTCTGGCAGGTGGCCTGTGGACGGGTCTTAGCTTGGGCTTGGGCCTTTATTGGCTCATTGACTTGTCCTGGATCTGACTCCTCCCTTGTGCCAGGCCTGGGTTTGCTCTTGATGTGGGACTTAGTGTAAGATGGTGGGCGTCGTGGACACTGAGTGTCTGGGTGGATTGTTAGGTTCAGCTGGGTGATCTTGAACGGCAAGGTTTTTCCAGGATGGACGTGCTCACTCATTTCCTCAGGGTGCTGGCACAACTTGGTGGTTGGTGTCTTCGGGTGCCCATCACACCATTAGGGGACTGTGAGTAGGAGGTGTCTCCTGCAGGTCCTGAGATGGCAGGTGCAGTGTTGGTGAGGGGCTCAGGCCTAGTGGACCTGGCGCTCGGGGCCCTCTGGAGTGCTTTGTTCTTGGCAGAGCAAGGTGCTGCCCAGTGGGGAGAGAAGAGGGGTTGGGCGTGGTGTATCTCAGTAGTAGAATGCTTGCTTAGCTTGCACGAGGTCCTGGGTTTGAGCCCCAGTGCACGCACGCGTGTGCACGTGCACAGACACACGAGTTGTCCTCTGTACTGCTGTTCACTAAAAGCTAGCCTGTTAGTGAGGACATCGTGCCATCAACCTGGGAGGCCCTGGAGTGCGCCAGATGCCTGTGTCCAGTTACTTTCACTGTTGCAGATAAGAAAATAACTTGGAGGTGGTCCTTGCCATGACCACACTCAATCCCCAACCTTTATGTGTGATTCCGGGACATCCAGGTGGTTTCCCACTGAGCTACACTCCCAGCTCCCCAGCAATCTTAAAATCCTGGTTCCTACAGTCCCCAAACTGGTTTGGGTAGTCCCACTTCCTCCTAACTCCACAGGATAGGAGTGTGGGGGCTTCGCGCATGACAGCCTGCGTACCCTCACAGGATAAATGTAGTTAGGCCACTCACCTCTGCAGGGTGCCCATTCCCCACAGTGGGCCTTGCTTGTGTGGACCCTGGCGCTTACCACCCTGGGTGTGTGCCACCCTCCACGATGTGCTCAGTGGGGCTGGGGAGATGGCTCAGTGGTTAAGAAGGTCCTGTGTTCGGATCCCAGGTCCCACATAAAAATGCCAGGCAGAAATGGTGGTGGCGCACTTCCAGCCCTGCTGGGCAGAGCCAAGGAAAAGGCAGTAGATCCAATCCAGGATCTACTGTTGGGCCTCCACAGGGACCCACGATGCCCTCTGACACACACACACACACACACACACACACACACACACACATTTTAAAAAGAACGAAAGAAAAAGATGTTCTCAGCCTCTTGGTCTGTTGCTGTCCTTGGATATGTCTTGTCTGTTGCTGACAGGAAAGCTGGATGAGGCCCCAGGTGCCCACAGCTCCCTGACAGCAGGCGTGTTACAGATGAGGACGATGTGCACAGATGTGGCCGCTGCCAGGCTGAGTTCACTGCCTTGGAGGACTTCGTTCAGCATAAGATTCAGAAGACTTGTCAACGGGCTCCACAAGAGACCCTGCCGACCACCCCTGCCGCCACTGCTCTGCTGAGCCAGGAGGTGAGCCCCTTCCACCCTTGGTTGAACTCACCTGCCAGGAGGAGGAGGAGGAGGCAGAGTGTCTAGACTAACCTGTGCAGCTGGTTTCTGGTGAGCAGTGGACCACGGAGGACAGACATCAGGCTGTGGGCGTAGGAGGGCTGGGCCGGGGCACCGATCCTGGTGGCGCTCTGGGATTCCCTAGATGACCTGGGGCGAGCCAGTGAGCCAGCCCCTCAGCAGCTGCACAGTGGGAAACTGGGGTCCTTCCTTTCTTGGAGCTGGGGGTCTTTTAGCTCAGGAGACTTGGTAGCTTTTGTCTTTCTGCCTTACCTGCTGTTCGGGGACCCACAAAGCCGACTCCCCGGTCCTGGCATCTTGTCATAAAATGGTCCATCTTGTTGAATCCCCGGGATATGCTTGAGTTTGTACCCAGACATTTTACTAAACACCACAGCATCCCTGTGAGATGAGTGCTCTTGTCAGCCGCATTGGCTAGAATCAAGATAGAAAGCTCAGACGAGGCCTGATGCAGGCTTGTAACACAGCCATAGGGGAGACCAAGGCAGCAGGACTGGAAGTTCAAGACCAGCGTGGTCTACGGTGCGAGTTTAAGGTCCGCTTGGCAACTTCGTTTTGAAATAGCAAAAGTGAAACGAGGTCCATATCCACACGGCGGAGTCAAACGCTTGCTTAGCGTTCAGGAGGCCCCGGGTCAGATTCTAGCACCACCTTCCTCCCAGAGAGAAAAAAGGAGGCCCCAGAAGTCAGTGGCCAAGGACAGAAGTGGGGAGTGCTCCAGACGGCATGGAGCTGGGCCGGCCCCTCTGATCTGCACTCTGCCTGTATCCTGTGTGTGTGTGTGTGTGTGCATGTATGCGTGTGCGTGTGTGTGCATGTGCTTGCGCACGTTCTGCCCCTTAACCTCTGAAGCCCAGCCAGCTTCATGCCAGTTCCTGGTCCCTCCCTGTGGACGCTGTGGCTCCTGGCCAGTGTGGTCAGGGATGTTAGGTGATGAGGCACACCCCTGTCCTGTGCCATGCGCAGAGCTGGGCTCATGCTGTGGGAGAAAAGAGCCCCCCTGCACGTCCCGTGGAACGCGAACCAGGCCTGTTCCCCCAAAGCCCTTCTACAGCTTTGGACCGAGGGAGCTCAGCTCCTGCCTGGAGACTCTGAAGCCCACAGTGCCTCTCATTCTGTCCTCTCCCCTGGTAGGTGGTGCCCACCGCAGCCACAGAGGCAGGCCCAGAGGAGCCCATCACCGTGGCACACATCGTGGTGGAGGCGACGTCTCTGTCAGCAGACATAAGCCATGCTCCTGAGCTTGTTGGTAAGCCAGCTGTGCGTGGGCAGCTCTGTTTGAGGCATCTCTGCCCTTGGTCTCTGTATTACACCGGAGGGTCTCTGCCGCTCACGCCCCCACTTTACCAAGATAGTGGAGGGGCCACGGCCTCGTGTGACTCCCCCTGGGCAGGCCCTGCAGGAGGGAGGTGCGGCAGCCAGGAGGCTGTGCCAGGAGGCCTGGATGGTCTGCACTGTTGCCCGTAGCTCTCAGGTCTCGGGCAGCTTCAGTGAGCTGCCCTGGCTGTCTCTCTCTCGTGGCCTAGCAGCTCGGCCACCCCTGGTTCCTGTTTTCTGCTCCCAGCCAGCACTGGGTGTATCCTATGTCCTCCGCTTGCCCCCGCCTTGTCTTTGAAGGCCTAGTGACCTTGGCCTTCGCCCCGCGCTTGCTACCTTGGAATGGAGATGATGGCCTTGATTTCCGCCAGGCTTTTATGAGCATGAGCATGCAACACCAAGCTGCTTCGATGGTTGTGCTTTAAATTTAAGTGCCTGGCTGATGTGCAGTGGGAGAGGGATGCCGAGGTCTGGATTGGGTCAAGTGCTCATTAATTGGAGATTGCCAAGTATGCAGGGAGCTATTCAAGGATGGCCCGGGTCTGGGCAGGTGGAGAGAGCTGGGGGATGATCAGGGCGGAGAGAAGTGGCAGGGAGGGGCAACGGGGTTGAGCCCCATGCTGTGGGGAGTTGGGCAGAGATTAGGGCACCTGGGCATACAGCTGGTCAGGAAGTGGGTTGGGGCAATGAGTAGAACTTGCCCTTGGGAAGCCATGGGGATCAGCTGGGCAGGAAATAGCACCTGTGGGGGAGGCTGGGGTAGGAAAAGGGGTGATCTGTGGGGGCAGTAGATTTTGGTTGGAAGGGAACTCTGAGCAGGTTCCCCTCCTGGGGCACACACCTGCGACGTGCCTTGTGTCTCCCACGTTTCCCTGTGTCCTACAGCAGACACTCACCTCTGCCGCTCAGACTTAGAAGTGCCGTCATGGGGGACATGCTCTTGCCCTGGCTCAGGGCTCCGCCTCTGGGATGGTGGTTGGTAGTTGGGAAAACAAAAGTTCCCTGAGTTAAGGTGCAAATCCAGGCTGTGCCAGCCCTTTCTACCCACCCCTGCCCTTCAGTGGTCTAGGCCTTTGTCCAGCACAGCAACCTTGTGGGCTGCAGTCAGAGTCACCAGCATTCCTGCTGGCCTGGGAGAAAAGAGGGCAGGGAAGGGGTGGGCTGTGCTGAGCCTGCTCTTCAGGGGCGGGGCTTGGTCAGTAGGGACTGGTGGGGGTGGCAGGGTGTCACTTCCTGCCTCTGCCCTGTGTCCCTCGCCCACCAGGTCTTTGTTCTCTGGAAGGTACTCATAGGGCGTTGAGCTCTAGGGCACAGAGGAGAGATGCTTCTAATTGTCTCTGAGTCACGGTGCTCATTCATTCTGTTTTGAAAGAATGGCTTGTCAAAACAAGACGCGCTGGCCAGCGATGGTTCTTAAGAATGGCTTTGCAGCTAGTTCCACTCATCACTTTTACGAGCAGAAATGCGGAGTGTGTCTGCAGCATCGCTTCGCACATTGTCAAGAGTTCCTCAGCACCCGGGAGAAACACAGAAACCTGACTTCCTTGTCTCCCCCTTCTCCCCCTTCGCCCCTAGTGTGTCGTGTCCCGTCAGTCCTAGGCAGAGCTCAGCCATCAGCTCAGCCAGCAGGCTGTCCCCAAAGCTCTCTTCTTTATATCGAGGGACTGGGGCATCAGGAAGGAAGCAGGCGGCAGGGCTGGCACACCTGCTGTCTTGGCACCTGGCTTGTGGATGGAGTATCTACTCATGGGTCTGGGCGCAGTTGAGGCCCCGCGCTTCAGGCAGCTCTACTGGGCATCTCCTTGTTGTTAGACGGCTCAGTGCAGAGCGGGAGGGAGGGGGTGTACAGCCTGCAGTCCTCGGCCGCCAGTGGTGTCCTGCATAGGGGTCTTTGTAGACAGGCCTGTGCTAGGTCCTGAGGCTTATGTTTCCTTAGGCAGTGGGCACATCAAGGAAGTCATCGTGGCTGCAGAAGCAGAGCCAGGGGACAGCGAGATGGCAGAGGCGCCAGGCAGCCCCAGCCATCAGGCGCTCGGGCTCGCAGGGGACGAGCAGGCCCATCTCAAGCTGCTGGTGAACAAGGAAGGCCGTTACGTGTGCATGCTGTGTCACAAGACCTTCAAAACGGTGAGTCTTGGGCTGACCCAGCCAGCTCCCCTGCCTGCTCCTATATGCGGAGGTACCCTGAGCGTCACCGCCACTTCGCCCCTCGGCCACTCCCCACAGGGCAGCATCCTCAAGGCCCACATGGTCACTCACAGCAGCCGCAAGGACCACGAATGCAAGCTTTGCGGCGCCTCCTTCCGAACCAAGGGCTCGCTCATCCGGCACCACCGGCGGCACACAGGTGGGCAGCCTGGGACGGAGTAACCCGCTGGCTGGCTCTGAGTACCTTCCCTGACCTGTGTCCCCAGCTGCTTGAAGCGAGAGCACCATGCCTCTCTTCACCTTACCACAGCCCCCCCCCCCGCTATTCTCTCGTAGATGAGCGCCCTTATAAGTGTGCCAAGTGTGGAAAGAGCTTCCGGGAATCTGGTGCACTGACTAGGCACCTCAAGTCTCTTACTCCGTGCACAGAAAAAGTGCGGTTCAGCATGAGCAAGGATGCGGTTGTGGGCAAGGAGGATGTGCCTGCAGGTCCGCATGGTGGGGAGGCCACCTGGGTTCTGGGGTGCAGTCTCTGGTCTCGGGCTGTTGATCTAGGGACCACCGTGAGGGAGCTCTTCAAGGACTCACTCAGTTCTGCCTTAAAGGGTCCAGCGCCTCCACTGTGGGGACAGTTTCGTCATCGTCAGTGGCAGACGAGCCCTTGGAGACATCACCGGTGATTCACCTGGTGACAGATGCCAAGGGCACCGTCATCCATGAAGTCCATGTCCAGATGCAGGAGCTGCCTCTGGGCATGAAAGCCCTGGTCCCAGAGGTAGGTGCTGCGTTCAGGAACTGGCATGACCAGGACAGACTTGCATCTGCCCCTGGGAGCGCGCCTTATAGATGGATGGCATGCCAGAGGGCAGGCAGGGGTGAGGGAGCGGGAACTGGCGTCCAGAGGGGGAGATGGCTGGGCTTCACTCTGCGGAACATCATGGAGCGCAAGGCTGTCTCCTTTATGAGGCTCCCTTGTAGGGTGGGTGAGGTAGTGCCCTGTACTGGGCTGTACTGCCTGACCAGTTTCCCTCACTCTTCCTTCCTTCTGCCCCTTCTGCAGCCCCCTGGCTCCGAGGAGCTTCCCTGTGCCAGCGAGAGCAGCCGTGAGAACCTCCTGCACCAGGCCATGCAGAATTCCGGCATTGTCCTCGAGCGGGTTGCTGGGGAGGAAGGTGACCTGGAGCCAGCTCCTCCCACTGGGTCTAGTCCCCAGTCTCTAGGAGATGGACCTCCAGAACTGCCGCTGATGGAAGTGGAGCAAATGCAGACAGTAGGTGTCTCGCTGGCTTCTGAGACTGTACCCCAGTGCCTGCTTGCCGCACCAGCCTGAGTTGCCGGCCTGCTGAGCTGCCGCCTCCACCGCCCTGTAGCAGAAAGTAGCACTGCTTTCTGCTTCGCCCTGCCCACTGCCTTTCCTGGGGCCAGGAGTGGGGCTAGGTCTGGTCTTTGGCGTCCCTGGGGTTCAGCTTGCAGTGGGTGCTGGAGGCCTGTCTGTCGTCTCCTGGCAGGTAGCCAGCGAGGCCTCAGCTGTGCCCAGGACCCACCCATGCCCTCAGTGCAGTGAGACTTTCCCGACAGCTGCCACGCTGGAAGCCCACAAGAGAGGCCATGCGGGTAGGTCCACGGTCAGCACCTGTAGGTGGCCAGAGGAAACTGGGCAAGCGGCTGTGGGCCCGGCGAGCCGGGGGTGGTAAATGGCCCGATGTTACCTGTGACCCCAGGGCTGAGGCTGTTCACCTGCGCGCAGTGTGGTAAGGCCTTTCCCAAGGCCTACCTGCTCAAGAAGCACGAGGAGGTACACGTGCACGAGCGTCGCTTCCGCTGTGGGGACTGCGGGAAACTTTATAAGACCATTGCCCACATGCGTGGTCACCGACGTGTCCACTCAGACGAGCGACCCTTCCCTTGTCCCCAGTGTGGCAAGCGCTACAAAACCAAGGTGGGCCTCTGATCCAGGGACCCTGATGTCCAATTCCCACCCTCTACCCTTCAGCTGGGGGGGCTGGCTGTGCCCTTTATAAACTGATCTACCCTCCCTCTGGTCCCATTTTCTCAGCCTTGGCCTGTCAGACCCAGAGATGGGGGGTACGGGGGACCTTGCACATGGGGCCAGGCTGTCACTGACCGGTCTCTACAGAATGCCCAGCAGGTGCACTTCCGAACACACCTGGAGGAGAAGCCACATGTGTGCCAGTTTTGCAATCGAGGCTTCCGAGAGAAGGGCTCACTGGTGCGGCACGTGCGGCACCACACAGGCGAGAAGCCCTTTAAATGCTACAAGTGTGGCCGAGGCTTTGCTGAACATGGCACGCTCAACCGGCACCTGCGTACCAAAGGTCTGTGCCTCAGGTGGCAGGAGGGGTGAGGGCTAGAGTCACCTGGGCCTGACTGAGCTCCCCTGTTGGCAGGCGGTTGCCTGCTGGAAGTGGAGGAGTTGCTGGTATCTGAAGAGGGTCCCTCGGCAGCTGCCAGCATGCTTGCGGAAGACCCTCACACTGTGCTAGTGGAGTTCTCCTCTGTGGTGGCGGACACCCAAGAATACATCATTGAGGTGTGTGTGGGGCCGGAGGGGTGGGGCCAGGCCTCGGTCAGCCAGGCTGACCTCTGATTGTGCCCAGGCTACTGCGGACGACACGGAGACCAGTGAGGCCACGGAAGTTATCGAGGGCGGACAGACAGAGGTGAGGGTCTGTGCGGGGCACGAGGCTGCCAGACCTCCCGGCGGCCCCTGACCATGTTGTCCCTGCAGGTGGACAGCCACATCATGAAGGTGGTGCAGCAGATTGTGCACCAGGCCAGCGCCGGGCACCAGATCATAGTGCAGAATGTGGCCATGGACCAAGAGGCGGCGGCCGCCGACACCATCGCCATCGCTGCCCCCGAGAGCCTGACCCAGCAGGTGGCCATGACCCTGGCTTCGGCCATCAGCGAGGGCGCCGTGCTGGCCGCCCGCGCAGGTGCCAGCAGCACTGAACAGGCCACGGTGACCATGGTGTCCTCGGAGGACATCGAGATCCTAGAGCACGGGGGCGAGCTGGTCATCGCCTCTCCGGAGGGCCAGCTCGAGGTGCAGACAGTCATCGTGTAGCATGGGGCTGTGGGTCCCTGATGCGTATCTGCTACACACAACACGGCCAGGATTTCAGGTGTCCAGAAAGGAGACGGGGAGTGTGAATATGTAAAATCTTTCTTTGTTCTTTTTGCTTAAAATAAAACATGAAAACGTGCAGCTTGTGGTTTGGCCAGAGGCAGCCTCTGGGGCTGGCGCCCTGTGGACACCCTCGCCTGATCAGACACCTCGAGCAACACACCTGGCCACCAGCCCTGGCGGCGCCTCGAGGCGCGTGGGTGTCTGTGGCATGCCGACAGACAGCTTCCTGATGCCGCCCTAGTCTGGAGGCGGCCCAGGTCCCCAGCACCTTGCCAGCGTATGGGAACTGGTCCCCCTGCTCCAACCCTGGGGCTGCCCTGGGTTGAGAGACGGGTCGAGACCAGGGCCTGAGGTCAGGCTGGGCAGCCTGTTTTGTCCCCTGGAGATGCCAGGCCGGGATGGGGCTGGTCTTTCCTGATCTGTCTCCCTGAGAGGATGCGGCTCAGGGAGATCTCAGCCATTTACCTCCGAGGGAGGGCGAGCCCGGCTGCCCGTGGCTGCGGTCACCTCTTTCACAGGGTGCTGACGCTCTTTTGGGGGCTGCCAGGGCTGATCCTTCCTTGGGTCTCTGGTGTTCTGGGGTCCACTTCGTGGAAGGGGCGGGACTCTGTAACCCAGCCCCTCCCTGGACCAGGGCCTCAAATACCTGCTGGTGCTTTGACATCAGCTGCGTGGGACCAGACTGCGTTTCCTCCTGGGCTGTCCTGGCTGCTAGTGGCCCAGGCCCCTTAGCTTCTACCATCACTTCATCTACAGGGCAGGTAGGCCAGTGGGCTGGGCTGGGCTGAGCGGGGGGCGGGATGGGAATGGGACCCTTCCACTTCACAGTGGGAGGCCTAATGCCTCCACGACCACAGGACTGGCATGTACATGGGTGGAGGTGGGCTGGCTGCCAGCACCAGCTACTCCAAACAGGAGCACATACTACACCTACTGTGGCCAGGCATGGGTCTTACTGCGGGGCATGCCTGTCTCCCCCAGGCTTTCTGTTTGCCATGGCATGGCCTCGGGTCCTGTGGGGAGTGCTGTGGGTGCTGTGGGCCCCAGGTGCCAGAGCAGTGCGCATCGGAGCCTTCAACATCCAGAGCTTCGGTGACAGCAAAGTATCGGATCCAGCCTGTGGCAATGTCATAGCACAGGTGAGGGTAGGGAGCGGGAGGGGGGGGGGGCACGAGCAGAGCAGCAGCTGGCCTCCCCACCTGGGGAAGTGGCTCCTGCAAACACGCCTATTCGTCCCCCCCAATTGCCCCCAGATTCTCGCTGGCTACGACATCGCTTTGGTGCAGGAGGTGCGCGACCCAGACTTGAGTGCGGTGTCTGCGCTCATGGAGCAAATTAACAGGTATGGCAGGCTGGTGCCTGAGCTGTGACTGGTCAAAGCACAGGCCCAGGAGGTGGCTTTACCTAGTTGGCGCCTCTCTCAACAGCGCTTCCAAACACGAGTACAGCTTCGTGAGCAGCGATCCTCTGGGAAGAGACCAGTACAAAGAGATGTACCTGTTTGTTTACAGGTGAGGGGCGGCTCCGGTGGCTCGGGCCGGGGTGTGGGGGAGGTGGTCGGCCCTGCAAAGCGTCCCGTCCTCCTGCTCCCAGGAAAGACGTCGTGTCGGTTGTGGATACCTACCAGTACCCAGACCCCGAGGATGCCTTCAGCCGGGAGCCTTTCGTGGTTAAGTTCTCGGCCCCCGGCTCAGGTGAGGCTGGCCCCGCCCCTCCCAGCCCGGACCTCCCAGCCCCACCCCCTGACGTTGACACGCCCCTGACCCCCCCTACAGCTGCCAAGGAGCTGGTACTGATCCCGCTGCACGCAGCGCCGCACCAGGCAGTGTCTGAAATTGACGCTCTCTACGATGTATATCTGGATGTGATCAACAAGTGGGGCACCGACGTAAGTCCACCCCACCCAGACCCTGCTCCGGGGTCCCACAGGGAGTTCTGGGGATCTGGGCCACCCAGTGAGGCTCAGGCCAGCTCTGCCGTCCACAGGACATGCTGTTTCTGGGAGACTTCAACGCCGACTGTAACTACGTGCGGGCGCAGGACTGGGGGTCCATTCGCCTGCGCAGCAGTGAGGTCTTCAAGTGGCTCATCCCCGACAGCGCTGACACCACTGTGGGCAACTCGGACTGTGCGTACGACCGGATCGTGGTGTGTGGTGCTAACCTGCGCAGGAGCCTGAAGCCCCAGTCGGCCTCCGTGCATGACTTCCAGGAGGAATTTGGTCTGGACCAGGCCCAGGTGAGCCGGGTTGGAGAACTGGGCCACCCAGTCCTGGAGTTCCAGAACACTCCCGCATAGTGGGGCGCAGGGTTACAGTGGCACTCCCTCCAGCAAAGGCTTGTCTCTCCCTCTGCCGGTGAAGGCACCCCTACCACTTGCAGTGTGTGTGGGGGTTCCAGACACAGCCCGCGCAGGATTCCTGAGGTTCTGCTCCCTCCTTCCAGGCTCTTGCCATCAGCGACCATTTCCCTGTGGAAGTGACCCTCAAGTCTCACAACTGAAGTGCGGCCACCACGTGCTCACAAGGCATGGTCCCACTACACGTCATCCCCCAAAGATGCAAGGCAGGGTCGGCTGGTATGGCCCGACATGATGGACAATTACAGGATTACTCAGAGTCCCTGTTTCCTCATCTGTAAGATGGGCACTACCTACCTCCTAGGATTATTGTGAGTATCCGTGAGGGGTACCACGCCCTGGCACACATCCATGTGCTTAATAAACAAGGCATTCACAAGAATGCACATAGGTTGGCCTCTGTCCTTTCTTGGGACCAGCCTTAGGGACATGCCCTTACCTGGTCTACTGGGGAGTGGGTCAGTTTTTCCCGAGTAGCTTAACCTGTCCCTTGGGGCCTGGTGAGAGCTGGCACCGACGGACCTTGCTGCCTAAGGAAGCTCCATCCTTACTTCCTTTATGCAAACTGCAAACTCTTCAATGAACCTAGGTGCTACTGGGGAGACCCTGGTGGGTTTCAGAGCAGGTGGGTACCCATCCTGCCCTCACCTGAGTCGAGGTGATTTCACCCAGCACCGCAGGGCGTGGTCAGGAATCTGCTGTGAGTTGGGAGCCCTGGCAAAGGCTGCTTGGGGCTAAAATCTTGCGTGGAGCCTGGGCCTCTCGCCTGGGGGTGGTTCTTCAGTGGCGCCTTCCTGTGTGCTTGGATGATGGGGGCTTGGTGCTTGGGTGGGCCACCACCTCAGTGGCAGGAACTAGCAGTTCTGTGGGCATAGGGGCCTCATGAGGCTGGCATCTTAGTGTGTGCTCACGTGTGTGCACGTGGAGATCAGAAGTTAACAAAGCATCTTTTTGGTGAGATTAGAAAACAACCTGATTGCATGGGAGGAAACCCCGTTTTGAGGGATTAGGCCAGGTCTATCCTGCAGCACTGTTGGTGATCAGTACATGGGCAAGGTGCGGACTAGATTGGCATTTGATGGAGTTAAATGCTTGGCACACAAGTTTTTACAAAATCTTTCTGAAGAACGCTTGAGGATCTTCAAGCAGCACATGCTTCAGAACAAGCCACGCTGGGCAGGGTTTGGGTCCACTTGGTGGAATCCTGGCCTCCCATAAATGAAGCCCTGGGTTCCGTCTCTAGCACCCCAGAAAACCCCCTGTCATCACAGCACTTGGGAGGTGGAGATAGCACACTCAAGAATTCAAGACCATCTTGATTAAACTGAGTTGAGGCCAGCTACACAAGACCATATCTCTTAAAAGAACATGTTCCTGTTATCTCTGTGTTCTCTGGGTTCCGGCAGCTCCTCTGTCTAAATGAACAGGCATGTGGCCAGAGAGCCGTAACGGCTTCCAGCATGCAGGCAGTAAAGGCCAGGGGCAGCACCCGCTCACAATCTCGCTGTGGAAAGTGAACACGCAGTGGGGCCTTATGATTCCCAGAACAGCCTTCCTGCCATCCACTTTCAGAGGTTCCAAAATATAGAACCTTCTAGGATCAGGAAAACAGAAAGCGCTGAGTTTTTTGAGTTGAAAAATACCTTGTTAATAATCCCCTTGGCCCAGGGGGCCGCAGAGAACAGATGGGGCTAAACACCTCGTGGAAGGCTTGCCTTAGCCTTTCTTCTGCTTGAGCTTTTCCAAGTACATGTGCAGGGACTTCTGGATAGAGTCTCTGGAGACGAAGCTGACAAAGTTCTGGATGTCAGCCTCTCGATGCTTGAGCAGGTTGTCTGCCGTGGCCTTTCGCATCATGTTCTTGGTCAGTTGTCGAGCGTGCTCTAAGGAAAACAGGGTCACCTATGAAACCCACCTTCAGAGACATTGGGATCATTCCCCACTGATGAAGTCCCTCCAGTCTGAAAGACAAACTGTGACAGAGAACTCACAGACAACACCGTGTGGTGATTCGTGCCGTAACTCCAGCGTCTGCCGAGTGAGGCAGGTGAGGCCGAGGCAGGAGGCCAGGGGGCTCACAGCCAATCTGAGCTGCCTTAGCTTTCTGGGTGTCAGGATTACAGGGACGTGTCCTCGTGCCTGGCTTTTAGAAACTACTGTTCTGTGACCACTTTTAGGGCTGAGAATACAGCTCAGTGTTGAGAGCTTACCGAGCATGCTCAAGGCCTTGGGTTCAATGCCAGCACGTCAAATAACTGGCATTTTCATTGAATTACTTAGAGTATCTTTATTTGTGCCTATCAAGGGATCTGCAAACTGGCTCCCCCAAAGAGGAAGGTTCCAAGGAGCCCTATCCCCCAACTGCCCAAATGGTTTTGACAGTAAGTAGCTGGGAAAAAAAAAATCAAAAGGACATCAATACATGGGAGACACATGGCATGGACAATTGGTGTCCTGGCCACACAGAGTGGCACGTGCGTGTAAGCCCAGCACTTGAGAGGTGAGGCAGGCATATGGCAAGTCTGAAGAAGCTGTGGCACCCAGGTTTCAGGGCAGTTGTCATTAGTGTGCAGTGCTCCCTGTTGCCGCAAGAGCTCCTGACGTCAACTCTGAACCGTGGGGCTGAGCCTGCTCTGTCATCGCCGGCAGGCCTACCCACACTTCTAGCAGACCAGACGCGCCCAGCGGTCCTCGCCACGGACTGAATAGCAGTAGGAGTGGTTTTTCAAAGAGTATGTCCAGGTCCTGAGTGCCCCTCTGATATTATGTGGCCTTAGGGGGAAAAATCTGTGGATGTGATAGAGATCACCCGTGATACAGGAAGGTACGTGGGTCTCGTAGCAGGTATCCTTAGGTCGAGGAGAGACTTGTGACAGGCATACAGGGGAGCCAGTCTGCAGTGGCGCAGCTTTGGGCTAAGGCTTGCCCTCGACATTTTGATACAGACCGTGGGAATAAACTCTGGGGGCCGCAAGCTACTCTGTCCTTTGCTATGGCAACCGCACAACGCTAACAGTCTGCTTCCACAGAACTTAAACAGATGAGAAGTTTTGGTTTCACCAAGATAGGCAGGGGAAAGTGCGTGCGTGCGGAAAGGTGAGGGTGGGGTCCTTCCCTTATGCTCCTCACCTGGAATGGCCAACCACTGGGCCATCACCGAGAGTGCCTTGCGCTGTACCTGGTCCTCAGGTACCACCTCGTCTACCATGCCCACCTTGAGGGCCTCTGCTGGAGGAAAGAGAAGCCCCAGCTGCAGGGCACGTTCTGCTGCCCGGTGTCCAACGGTGTTCACAAGGGTGTCTTTGAACCTGCAATGCAGACACCCACTCACCCTCTGCACTGGTGGGAGTGGCTGTCTAGCCTGGGTTCAAGTGCAGTGTGGGTGCGGCTCCTGGCCTTACCAGAAGGGGGCGATGATGCCCAGCAGTGTCTCGTTCAGTCCTATTACGTACTTGGGGTTGTCAGCCAGGATCCGGTAGTCGGAGCTGAGAGCCATGAGGCAGCCTCCAGCCGGGGAGGCTCCCTGGAGGGAGGGAACATTCTGATCTGGAGGTGCTACTAGACCCAGGGGTATTCCAGAGACTGAGAGAGGCAGCTCTAGGAGAGGCGAGGGTGGGTGAGCTCTCTTCCCCTCGCTGGGTGCTAAACCAACACATGGCTGGTTGTGCACGATGCGTAGGAGGGTAGAGCAGAGACTGGCTGCCTGGGTGAGAGTAGCCAGGATCTCTGCAGCAGCCGCTCTTATGCCATGGCGGCTGCTTCTCTGTAGGACATCTAAAAGGAGGCTGCACTCACATTGATGGCGGACACCAGCACGAGGTTGGAGAGGTACAGCCTCAGCCACAGCTCCTGCACGGCCTTCCAGAACTCCGCATAGTGGGCTGGATTCCGCCCACACATCTCCATCAAGTCCAGACCTGCTGAGAAGATGCCTGGGTGGTCCTGTGGGGAGACGCCTGGGTCACATTCAGTGGCAGGTTGCTGCCTCCAGAGATCCGGTGCTGGGGCCCCTGACTGCACTTTCTGGGAACGTTTTCCTTTTCCAGCTTCAAACTGGAACAGGCAGATCAGACCATGCCGGACACTGTCCATTGCGCAGATCTCTGCACACCTGACTGTAGTTGCGCTCACTCCTGTGGTCCAAGCTGAAGAACTCGGGGCCGGTGACAGACCACAGAGGAGTACGTGCTCTGAGTTACTATCAAGGGCCAAGCAGGAGCACAAAGTACTAGGGAAGAAGGATCCAGAAGACATTTGGATCCCAGAGAGGCTCCCACAGGAAAGGCTTCCGCAGGGTCAGCACCAAACCTGCCAAGAATCTGCGGAAATGGTTTAGTATCTGTCCCATGCAAAAAACCTCCTAGGGCTCCCAAGGGCCATGGGCTGCCCCCTCTGCGTGTTCTCCCCCGGTGGGGACTTGTTAGGGGGCAGTATTCTGCCACATCCTGCCTCCCAGGAGAACTGGTGCACATCTGACCCGTACAGCAGGACAGGGTGGAAAGGCAGACAGGACTGGGCATCTACCTCAGATGCAGGACGTCTATATACGGGGCCGCACTTCTCGGACACGCGTTCATGTGTGCATGCCACCTGTGGCTTGATCTCAATTTTCACTTCCATGAACATGATGCACTTTTTAAGTATCTATATATGTACACAGTGCGTGCTTGGTGCCCAAGGGGCGCTTTGGGTGTCCTCAATCACTTGTCTGTGTCTTTGAGGCAGGGTCTCCATTAAAGCTGCAGCTCATGTTTTCTGAGCTGGGCTGGATTCCAGCAAGCCCTTGCAAACATCTAGCCCCATCAGTGCTGGGGGCACAGGGTGTATAGGATGCCAGCCTTTTTGCATGGTACTGGTGTGTCCCTAACCGCTCAACCATCTCCCCAGTTCCATGTCCCACTCTCGTACTTAAAGATCAGGAGAGATGAAAAGAGAGGCTGCTATACTATGAATTCAGGTGCTTCTCATGGGCCTGGAAATAGGGACACATGAGTCAGCCCTCAGCTGGTACAGGAGGCAGAATGGACAAAAGGGATGACAGCCACATGGCACAGGAACAAAGGCTTTTTTATTCTGGGTGCTCAAGAAATAGGCTGAGGCTGGGCGTGGTGGCTCGGGGAGTTAAAAGAAAAATAAGCTGAAGTTGCTGGTCACGCCATTTGCCAAATCAACTAGAAGCACCCTGGGCCGCCCACTGCTGTGACAGACAAACACACCCGTTGGGTGAATTCTGCTTTTCAAAGTCACATTCAAATCTCACCTCCAGTAACTGTGACCCTGGCCTACGTGGTCTAAGACACCACTGAGTTGAGAGGCCTGGACAGGGGGCGCTGGCCTGGTGGCACATCCCTGTCATCCTGGTGGGAGGCTGAGGACCCTGAGCTGGACCAACCAGAGTGGATAATCAGACCAGGTCTCAAAAAAGCAAGCAAGGATGAGGGGAGGAGAGGAAGAAGAGGAGAGGTGGACAAAGGGAGAAGCCATCTCAAGGCAGGAGACACAGGCTCAGGAGCAGCAAAAGGCAAAGGCTCTCCTGGAGTCTCAGAAGAAGCCAAGCCCAGGGGCTGCTGTGAATGCCTAGCCTCAAGAACCGAGGATCAGTTTCTACCGTTTGAAGCATTTGACCGGTAGCCGTAAGACAGTTACCATCATTCTATCTGTTAAGTGTTCGTTCACACTGGCCAGGGCTTGGGCTGTGTAGACAGCAGGTGCACAACACAGAACAAATGCTGCCCTGTCCCCGGCGTGGGGAGACCTGGGGCACCATCACCACCATGCACACGTGCTGCGGTACCTGCAGTCAGGCCTGGCCAGGAGGCAGCTGTCACTCGGGTGGAAAAGTCCTGTGTTTATCTGGGGACACGAGGCGCTCCTGTTTTCAGAGCACTGCAGACAAAGTGTCCTGCAACAAGGTGCCATCCCGGCTGGAGGGCTCCGCCTGGCCCTCACTCAGGAGGGAGGATGTGACTCCGGGAAAGCTGCGTGGGCTTGTCTTCTGTCAGCAGCAGCCCCGGGAGATCTGTGCCCTCCTCCACAGGGCCAGCGGCCGGCCTGTCCAGGAAGTGCTGCTTCTGCCTAGGGAGGCCGGACTTGGAGCAGGTGCCACCTGCTTCCTGCACCTTTACTGACCAGTGCATGATGTTCTCACCCAGGCCCTGGGCAAGTCTGCTGCTGTGATGCGACACTGGGGACACCCATGCTTCGGTCCAACTTGAAAGGAAATGGAAATAACTTCCTGCCTTAACAAGGGGGAGTTGGCGCCCTATCTGATGTTCTTACTTGACACAGTGTGGCCTCTGAGAACCCCCTCACTGCTCCCTGACCACAGGGGCCCTGCTCCTGGATCCCCTCAAGAATTCAGAGGGGAGAGGAGCTTGCCTCAGAGCTGGACGGCCGGAGGGGGGCAGAGTCCACGGCTCTGGGGCATGGGTCCCATTGGAGCTCAACGCCGGCAGCTGCTGTGAGGAGCCGGCCGAGGCTGCCCACGGCTGGCTGAGCTGCGGGCTCAGCCAATGAGGGCCTGAAGGTCCCCAGGTGCCAGGGCTGCTGCTGCCCGTGGCCCCCACAGGCACGTACCGAAGTGAGGATGACCCCGCGGCACGTCTTGTCGTTCTCCAGCTTCTCCAGGTTGATGACGAGCTCCGTCAAAAATTCCATGCTCAGGCTATTCACCGGGGGATTCTTGAACTTCATCACCGCGACCCCTGGTGTAAGGGAGAAAAGGAGCCTCACGTCTGACCAGGCCGCGCCTGGCTGTCAGTCTGCCCACAGGAGCTACGGCTTTGGGCGAGGCGGTACATGCAAGTTCAAGACCAGCCTGGGCTTCTTAGTGAACTAGGCCAGGCCAGTCTGAGCTAGAAGCCTCAAAATAAACAAGTAAGCAAATAAAAGGCAAACAAAGGCCAGATATGACTGCCAGAATAAAAAATTTACTTACTCAATTGGCAGTGCCTGGGATTTAACCAGTACCTCTCACATGCTCCACCATGGGCTACATCTCCGGCCAAATTTACCAAGTTATTTCATTTTTTAAAAAATTTTTGAGGATCTCACTACATAGCTGGCCGGCCAGAAGTGGCTACAAGACAGGATGGACTCACACGAGTGTGGCTGCCTGTCATTTTTCAGCACCTGTTCTCGCTTCTCATGGGCCTATGCCTGGGAGTGCGCTTGTGGAAACACACGGGGACTGTCCACCTCACTGTGACCTGGGAATGATATTCCTGGTGAGGTGTGGGAGCCCCAGGCAGCTCCGACACCCTGGTTTCTTAGCATATCCTCACTCTCAGAAAGGACTAGTGGCCCCCTGTCCTTCTTCCTCCCAGACTGCTGTGTGCTACGGGCCTGGGATGGGGGATGGGCAGAACACCGGGTGGAGACAGGTGATCCCTCCACTAGCTCCACTAGCTCCCGGCACAAGCTGGACTTGCCAGAACCTGCAGCAAGGATAGCAGGTCCCAAGGCCTGCAAAGCAAGAACCACTGTATGTGGCACCAAGCCTCAGAGAGGCCAGGGTGACTGTTTCGCCGGGTCTGGCTTGGTATATCAGGTTGGCCTGCACCTCACAACCTTCCCGCTTCCAATTCCTGCACACTGGCATGACCGATGCCCACCATGGCCCATGGTGTCCTAGGGTGTTAGATATTATAGTATAAAGTTGTTGTCTACGAAGCTCATGTCCCAGACCACACAGTCTAGCCTGTCCCCAAGTTACAAAACAGCAACAATAAACCTCATGATGTTTTAAATCTGTGATTTTGTGTTAAGCTGCTCATGGCTCTTCCTAATTCCCACAGCCCACAGGCCACAGGTTTCATGCACCTGTAAAGTGTAGCTTTTTAAAATCAAAATATTTGTGTGTGTGTGTGTGTGTGTGTTTAAGAGAGAGAGAGAGAGAGAGAGAGAATACATATATACAATGATGCACGGGTGGAGGTCAAAGGACAACTTTCCTTCTACTATATGAGGTTCCTGAGATCAAACTCAGGTCACCAGGTTGGCAGACCTGGGTCACTTCACCCAACGAACTATATCCCTGGCTTTAAAGTGTGGCTTTAATACAGATGGGGCTGTCAAATCTTAATCCTTAGAAGCAGCCAGCTCTGGGTTCAGGACACTTGGGGGGGGGGTCCCATTTCTGCTTCATTTACCCCAGCTCCATCCTGTCAGACCATCTGGTCCAGGGGCGGCGCAAGCAGGCCTCCTGCAAGATTCTGGGGTCACAGCCCGGGCAGGACCTTAGGGAACACACCTCAGGGCTTCCACTCTCCAATGGAATTGGCTGTACCTAATACCTACTCTAGGCTGCTAAACTCTGAGCACGCAGCAGTCCAGAGTAGGGTGGGACAAGATTAAATTCCTAAATTACTGCCTTAGATCCAATCTAGAGCCTTTGCCAGTCTGCTAAGCACTCCTGAGTCTATGAGAGGAATTTCCTTTGTTCTGTGGGCTGCAGTTGGATCCCTCCTTCTACTCTGGTTTCCCTATTGAAGAGTGCCACTTAGGAAGGACCTGACCACCTGAAGGCTGTGGCCTGCCTCACTGTCCTGCTAGCAAGCGTTTAAGATTTAAAGTAGAGTCTTATTTCCTTTCCCACAGGGAATGACACAGGAACAAAACAATCAAAACACTGTTTCAAAGCTTTGCTCCCAGCAGCTGCCAAACCCTTATTAGGAGACACCTTAAAAATGCCCCAAGGGCAGCTATCACATAATCTAGTCAAACTGGGTAGGGCAAGTAAGCCAGCTCATCTTCCCCACCTTTACTGGCCTTCTACAACAGGAATAAGCCTCTTCAGCTCTGCAGGCCGCACAGCCACTGCCAGAAGCAGACAGTGCGGGCAGCCAGTTACAGGGTGGGAACAGCAGGATGGCAGGGGGATTCAAGGCTAGCCTGGACTACGTAGAGGCCCAGCGTAGCCTGAGCCGCACAGCAGGAAAACAAAGGGCTGGTCTAGAGAGATGCTTGGGGATAAAGATTCTGCCTTGCAAACAGGACCAAGTTCAGAAGCCAGATCCTATGTAAAAACGCCAGGCACTTCTGGGTCTGGAAGGCAGATTCTAGGAAACCCCAAAGTGAAGCAAAAAGGAGGCAGAGGAATCCAGCACCATTCAGGAAGTCACCCTTGGGCTGTCGTTGAACGGTGACTGCTAAGATGTACTAGCTCTGAGCCCACTGGGCTATGAAGAGACACGTGGGGACTTAACAGCAAGCTGGTGGCTCTGTCAGAGTTCCTAGGGTACAGACTCCAGGAAGCAATTGAGATGGAAAGTCGAGGGGACTTGGAGCAGAGAGATTACCCTCCCGGTCCCCGGCTCAAGGTGCTTCTCCTAAACATGGTGGGAACAGTTCAGAGAAAGAGGAGAAGCTATAAGGACTGGAACATCAAGAGCTGAAGGCCACAAGAAAACCAAGAGGCTGCAACTGGCCCCAGGGATTGTGAACAATTAAGGGACAACGAAGATCAGTGTTCCCTCAGCTCCACCCCAAAAAGACACACTGAGTTGTCTCTCTCTGTACCTGTGCAGGGAACATTGTTTGGAAATGGGACGTTTGCTGATGTCATTAAGATATGTGGTAGACTTGGGGCAACTTGGGGCACTAATTGCTTATTAGGCAGCTTGCCCAACTCCATGAACTGCCAGGGGGCAGGGGAGGGATGTTACCTTGCGTTGGGACGCTCACGGTAAAGGCTCCTGCTCCAAACCTGCTGACCTGCTTTCAATCTCCAGAAGCACACATCTGGAGAGACCCGTTTTCAAAGGTTGTCGTATGACCTCCACATGTGTATTATGGACCCGTGCCCACTCTCCCTTTAATAAATAAGCAGAATACTTAAAAGCCCAGGGAGATGGCTCAGTTATTAGTGCGCCTGTTATGCGGGCATGAGGATTTGCGTTTGAGCCTTCAGTGGCCCGAGTCTGTAACCTCAGAACTAGGGATACGAGAGGCTCACTGACATCACTTGGCCAAATGGATGAACTCTAGGATTGGGAAGGAGCTGGGGGGGCTCAGTGGGTGACGGGGCTGGTCACACAAACCTCACTTCCAGTCTGATCTCTGGAAGGACAGAAATGACTCCATGAAGCTCACCTCTGACCTCCACACTCATCCCCACACACATACAAAAAAAAAATAATGGAAGCAACAGAAGAAAACACCATGTTGACATCCAGCCTCCACACACAAGTATCTATATGCAGCTCTACACGTACTCGCAGAGCACATCATTCAGCACACACAGACACGTGAGGTGTGTATCAGTTGGAGCAGGGCTTGCCTAGCACGCTGGACGCTGAGTCTGATCCAGCAATGCGTAAACTTGGCATGGCAGCACATGCCTGTAATCCCAGGACTCTGGCGCTGAAGGCAGCTCACAGCGGGTCTGAGGTCATGGGCTGTTTCTCCAGACATAGACAAATGAGATGCACACAAAGTGAAGTACCGCAGCAGGGTGGGCTCAGTGTAGTGACTTGGGTCTTCATAAAAGGGGAGACACAGAAGAAAGTTTGGGGAGACACAGAAGAAAGTTTGGGAAGACAGAGACCTCTGGGGGTTGCCCGTAGCAAGGGGACACCAAAGACAGGCAACATCAGAATCGAGCAAGGACTCTGCCCCGAGCCTTCTGAAGGAATGTGGCCCCCACAAACACTGACTTTGGCTTTTGGTCTCCAGAGCGGTGAGGATGAGTCATCTGAGCAGTGCGGTGCATAGCACTGGGCACCTGTCAGCCTCGGGTGGCACTTGATAACCAGCCTCTGAATCCTCCATCTTTAAGCAGGAGCGAGTGGCCACGTGGGTGAGGCACATCTACCTGCCACAGATGCCCAGGAGACGCCTCCTGCGAGCCTGCGTGATCCAGCTCCTCTCAGAAGCCACAAGATGTTAGGGCATCCCTACTTGCCCAGAGAGGAATCTTTTTTTTTTTTTTTTATTTCAGCTCATACAAACTTATTAGGTACACCAGTTCCCTCCCTCCCTCCTCCTCCCCCCGTACCCCCTCCCCACCCCTCTCCCTCCCCATCCCCCAGTGCCTCCCACCCCAATTCTCAGAGAGTCCTTTCTTGTGCATGTCTGATTTTCCTCCGGGCCCTCCTCTCCGATGACGTACAAGGATCCAGTGGCATTTCCCTGAACCCTTTCCCGTGTTCCCCTTAGGTATAGGAACACTGCTGTGGCTGCCAATCCTTTACCTCCAAGGATCTTGGTGCCTTTAGCAGATGCTAGACTTTGTGAAGTCAATAGTGTGTTGGACAATGCGCAGGGCATGCAAAGTCCAATTATGATTGCTTCAGCCCTAACTAGTATAGAGTATCTTATATATCATTGCTCCTCCCATCCTTATGCAAATAAAGGTTTCCTGGGGTAGAGAGGTGGCTAAGTGGTTAAAGTGCTTGCTATACAAGCAAAAGAACTCAAGTTCGGGTCCCCAAGGTATGGAGGCCCACATGTAATTTCACATTTGGGGGACAGACTCCGGGAATCCCTCAAGGGAAGCCGGCTACCCAGACCAGCCCTTTCTGTAAGGTCTGGATTTGATTAGAGACTGTCTCCAAAGAATGAGGTACAAGAGCAACTGTCAGTAATTCCTATTATCAATCTCGAGTCTTTACAAGCAAATTCACACATATGAAAGAGTACCGTGTGTCTACAAACATGTGCACACATGTCTGTGTCCCTGAAAATGACTTTAAAAAAAGGGGGGGGTTTCCTTTGACATTAAACCCTACTCTGAAACCTGACAGTACTCAGTGGACCATCTCGTCTACACAACAGTCTGTTGGCCAGGCCTCAAGGACATCAGGGAATGTCACCAGAGATCAGTCCCCAAGAGCAGTGACCCGACTCTGACCGCTTATAAAACAGCAGGCAGGGCTGGCCAGGCTCCCTAGATGGTTCTCAACCTCCTCCCCTATTTCTCTGACTGGTGCAATTCCTCTTTTTCCTTCTTCTCTATCACACCCAAGTGACACGGCTTAGTTCCTCGAGGAGTGAAGGCAGCTCAAGCTCAGCCTCACATGTACAAGGAAAGCTTCGACACGTTCATTTAGAGACTGATGCGGGTCACCAGTCCTCCATGCTGCCCTTCATTCTGCCAGCAGCAGGACAAGAGCGGCCTTCCCCCAAGGTCACTGCAGCTGTTCGTTGGTGGCTCCCGTCACCGGTCCTTGCCTCCTGCCATGGCTTTTTAAAAGCACTCAGTGGAGGGGCATTTCCTGGTGGGGACCAAAGGGTCTCCAGGTCATCAGCGTGAACCCTTCTCTGGGAATGGAGACCAAGTTTTTGTGACAAATGGGATTTTCTGGGTCATTTGGGTTAACAGGAAGAGGTTGACTGTAACCCAGCCAGAGATATACGTAAAAACAAACTTCTCCAAGTTTGGTTACTAGAAAAGTAGCTGAAACTGATCTTGAGTCTGGCAGAACGTGGACCCCAGGGGAAAGGTAAAGAGGCCAAAGGTGAGCATGACTATAAAGAGAATTGTCAGGACACATGCAATGGCATTCTTGGCACAGGCGGGTGCTGGATGAAATGCTCTTGCGTGAGCCTCGGAGCAGGACCTAAAATCAGCCTCAGCACTGTACTTGCAACACGTCTTGGCGTGTTCCCTAGTTAGTGCCCGGCTCTTGTGGTGGATTCAGAACCAGGCTTGGATCTCTGCTCTTAAACTTTCTGAGACCCAGGGCAGGGATTATGCGTCCATGTCACCAAAGTCCCAATTCTACTTTCTATCATGAAGACACTGAGGTTAATGGATCCTGGTGTAGTGCGGAAAGCAGTTTTACAAACATCGTCTTGGAGTCTATGGCTAGCTGACCATGTGGAGATTGGTGGAGGAGGGGTGACCCAGAGAGAGAGAGGTGACCCAGAGAGAGACATGCGCCACACCCTTCCACATGCTCTGCCCATTATCTCATCGTTCGCACCCTGCAAATGCTTCGGATGCTCACTGGCTCTGGTCCCATACGGATTTCTTTCTTGTGTGTGTGCCGAGGATTGAACATAGGACTTTGACACATGCTGGGCAAGTGTTCTGCCATCCGGCCTCACCTCCAGTCCTCTGACACAGCTCCTGGTCTGGAAACAGAGCAAACTCAAGCTCTCCTGAGAGAACAAGACTTTGGAGACTGACTCACATTCCTCCAACGCAAACCTGTTCCGACCCTTTGCTGCAGTCTGAGAAGTGCTTAGATGGGAATGTCTGTCAGGCAATGCTGGAGAAAGCGACACAATCAAAGATTCTCAGCGCACTGAGTCCCACAGGAGTGTTCAGCAAACCGACCTGCACTAGGTCTGTTGGAAGAGGTGTCACACTTTAGAATGTTTGTGCTATGGGCTTAAGGAGCTTTGGAATTGCGAGCAGAGGGCTGGGGATACACCTGGGTGTAAACTAGGTGTGGGGGCACTGGTAATCCCACCTCTTGGGAAATAGAGGTAGCAGGATCAGAAGCTCAAGGTCACCCTCAGTTACACAGTGAGTTCAAGCCAACACGGGCTATAAGATACCATGAGATCTCACAGAAAGAAGAGATAAAGATGTATTTTCCACTGTGAAATTTTCTATGTTGTCTTTGAATTGAAAGTAACCCTGTAACTTAAGAAACTAAAAAGTAAAATTTAAAACCATTTTCTATTTCGGGTTTTCTTTTTTTGTTTTGTTTTACTGAAGACCTATAACGTGCTTACGTATACTTAGATTGTGGTAAACTACACAAGACATGTAAAGTCTACACTCAATTTTAACTGCACAACCCAGTGACTTCATGAGTTACATAGTGGCCACTATCGATTCCAATACTGGCATTTATTTTTAGTACTGGGAATGAAATCCGGGGCCATGAGTATGCAAAACAAATGCTCTACTATTAGGTATCTGCATCTCCGTCCTCTTGAACCATGACATAAAAGCTTACCTGTGCCACTTGAGATATATTTAAAATCATCACAGATATGACACATTGGGGTGCCGTGGTCTGAGCCAAAGCCCCTCAACACTACACTCAGGCATCCACAACCTCCAGTGCACCAAGCAGGCCCCAGAGAGCAGCGACTACCGCTCCCCCTCCCCCAGAGTTAAGTTCAATGGTTGCAGAAGAGGGCACAGGTCAGTCTGCGGTAAGACTCGGGGTCCAGCTCGGGTGACAGCCCAAGTTTCTCTTTCAAAAAGCTTGATCTATTTGCCCTGGAGAATTCCCTTTTTTATTGGTTATATATTTTAAAACAGGGGCTCCCTGTGTAGCTCAGGCTGGCCTCACCTTGGGCAGTGGGGAGGCTTCCCAGGTGTGTTCGTGGGGCAGGAACGACTCTATGGGTGACTCTGGCTTTAACTCGGAAAACAACTTTCTGGGTTCTGTCTCACGTGCCCAATATTTTTTAAAAGGGAACTTTCTTTCGTTTTTCCTTTCCTCCCTTTGATATATATGGTCTCACGTGGCCCGGGCTGGCCTCGAACTCGCGATCTTGCTCCAGGCTCCGGGGAGCTGGGATTGGAAGCCTGAGTCACCACAGCCCGCAACAATCGTTTTCAATCAATAGCTTAGGTGACTGGTGACGCGCCATCCAAAGTTGGAAATCAGAAACGCTGTACCTCAGAACCAAGCAGACCCACACAAAACACCTGTGGCGTGGAGCGTGCACAGCCGGCCACGCGCCTTCCCCGCCCCGCGGAGCCCCCTCACCTGCGGCCGCGTCCTTCTCCACCAGCACGCGCTGGCTCGCGAAGCGCCGCGCGCCGTCCGCCGCCTCCCTGCGCCCGAGCCGGGACCCTGCAGACCGCACGGAAGCCCGTTAGCATCCCGCGCGCAGCCCCGTCCACGGGCCGCCCGGGGTCCCGCACCCCTCGCCCGCCCGGGCCACGCACCCGCGCGCAGCAGGACGCGCCCCGCCGCCGCCAGCGCCATCTTGACCGTCGCGGGGGTCCGGGCCACCGTGGCCCGGCTCCTCCTCCTCCCGCGGCCCCGCCCCGGTCCGCCCCGCGCCGCAAGGTCAGCGGCTCCTTCCTGCGCTGAAGAGCCCGGGAGGCGGCACCGCCCTCTCCAGGCCGGCTGCCAGCCCCATCCTTGGGGCGCTGAGGGGGGCCGGTCTCTGGAACCCTGGTGCCAAGGCTGGGGGCCCACAGTCCCATCGCGACGGCGGGCTGAAAGCAGCCTGGGCAGAGCGCCCCAGCTCGTCAGAGCAAAGGGGTCGGTCACCGCTTTCCAAGTTTTGCTCGTATTGCTGGGCACGGTATTGCTGGGCACGGTATTGCTGGGCACGGGTGGGCAACCTCACCACAACTGTCTTAAGCACATCCGAGCCTCCCCATCCCCCAATGAACGCCTCTCCGGGAGGTGCTGCAGATGCAGTGAGGCTGGAAGGCTGCATGCCCATGGCTGCCTGACCAGCAGCAGGGTCTCGGTGCCGGGAAGCTCCTGGAAACCCGGTAATACACTCCAGGACCAGCCTCACCACCCCGAACCCCGAGTTGTCGGGCTGAGGGCTTTGAGAACATTGCATAAGCTCAGGCAGCGGCGCCAGAAACACACGAAGCTGGGTGCTCACGTTCCAATCCTAGGTTTATTTAATACAACCCCTTACTCTACACGAAGTACAAACCAACCTTAACTAAAATGCTACAAAGTTACAAAACTCAAAAGTTTATAGTACTGACTGTACAATTAAAAAAACAAAATCAATGTACACATTGCCAAGGTTAACCTGCAAGACCATCATAACGGCAGGAGACAGGGGTGGGCGGCTCCACAAGGCCCGGTAGAACTGGGTGTGCTCACCAATTTCAGAGTGGGGAGATGCAGGGACATGGAAAGACAGCATGGGGGTGGAGGTGGGGGGTGAAAGGGAACCTTCAGGTTGAAGAGGCCCAGGGGAGCAGCAGCTGGCCTGCAGATGTGGCATAGGCACAGCAGGCTGTCCACAGGCCCAGGTGGTGTGGAGATGTGTTGGGTGCCACCGGGTGGAGGCCCACTTGTCTTGCTGCTTCCTGAGCAGGCTGTCGGGAACCAAGATGGGTGAACTTGCTAGCCAGAAACTACAGGGCATTTTATGGGCACAGCAGTAAGTCAACAACAGCCCTTCTGCAGCCAGAACCCACCCGCAGGACCGAGCCTCAACGGTTGTCTTTGAATGAGGGATCCTCCCTACTGATCCTCCTTTGGCTAGAGAAGCGACAACACAGGTGGGTGGGATGCAAGGTACAGGGGCGAGCTTCCCGCCTGTCTATCGGGACGAGTTGGAGCTGGAGCGGCTTCTGTGGCGGCGGCGGCCAGGAGAACGGGACCTCCGACGGACAGGGGACCTGCGGCGCGGGGAGCGGGACCTGCAGAAGAGAAGTCAGATCAGCAGAAGCCAAAACCTCAAGCAGCAGCACCTCGGCGACAAGCGGCTCATGAAGCAACCAGATGCATCTTTACAGCACTAGAAACCGCTCTGCTGTGCAGGCCACAATCTCTTCTTAGCCCTGTGGCGGTAGCTGCGGAGGCCAAGGGTCTGCCCTGCGCTCATGGGACCCACAGATGCACGTGGAGCCACTGCACAGCAGGGTCTCTCCCTGACCAGCTCAGGATTCCATGTTTACTTGCCTCCCCCGTTCCCCTTAGCAACGGGCCAAACCATCCCCGTCACACAGATCTGGATATCAAATGGAGGCTGTACGGATCCAGTGGATCCAAAGTGACTCACCTTCTTCTCATTCGTGGGGGCGACCTACGCCACATGGGAGGGGGTGGCAGCATTCTCCTGGGAGGACTGAAGCGCCGAGGGGGTGGCCTAGGCCAAGGGGTCAGCACAGCAGTAGCAGTGATCTCCTGACCATCAATTTGCCCTGTTGAAAAGGATCAAACTATAAAATCTCTAATAAACACCTACTTTACACCAGGTGTTACTACCTTGAGTTTGAGGCTAGCCTTATTGCAAACAAACAAACACACACATACACACACAAAACACCCACTCTAGGCAGACATAAGATAATCCCAGAAACAACCATACCCAAGATAAGTTTGACCAGAGACATTAGTCCATGTGCTGGGAAAGTTTCCCATCAAGCAGGAGGCTTGAGGGCAGGATGGGGGCTCCTGAAAAACCATGCAGGAGGCCCTGGGCGGGCTAAGAGAAGGGACGCCTATGTGGAGGTTTCTAAAGCCTGAAATAAGACAACATTTGATCAAAGAGGAGGGAAGAAAGAATGGAGATGGTAAAGAAGCCAAACACCATAAGGCTGGAGATGCCGAGGAGCTCTGAGGGCGTAACTCATGGCACCATGTGAAATGCCAGGAGACAAGAGGCCAAGGAGTCACCTAAGAACCAGATCTGGAGATGGCTCAGCACAAAGGAGCCTCACACATAAACTTGGCCACTGGAGTCCACATGGTGGCAGGAGCCACAGTGTGGAACAAGGGGAGGGAGAGCACAAAATGGAATCCTCAGGGACTTTCAAGGTCTAGCAGAAAAAGCAAAAGAATCTGCAGCATAGACTTGGCAGCTCCTGACCCCAGGAGATTGTCTCCGTAACTAGAAGTCCTAAGTCCAAGCCCAGCTCCTGTAGGAGGAGCTTGGTTCCTCGTCCCCACCCTGCAAAGTACCCAGAGGCTAACACACACACATATACCACAGGCTTAAGGTGACTATATTAACTAAACCCAAGTGAAGTCAGTTCCTGGCTCATGGCCAAACCAGCTCAAACAAGAACTCTGGTAAGAGACAAGATATACCATATGTGGCTGGCTGCCAGGAAAGGCCACACACAGAGCCCACAACTTTGGAATTCTTACACTTGGATGCTCTTGAGATTTTAGCTGATTAGCAAGTGTTTCCAGACTGTGTCAAATACCAGATGATAGGCAGATTCTTAAGGTAAAGGCATGATTCACAGGACCAAGAGGAGTGACACAGACAGCTTATGGTAGGCTCCTGAAACACTTATGAAGGACTTAAGTAAATGGAAATGAAAGATGGCTAAGCTTATTAAAGAAAATCCATACTCAAAGGCAACAAACAGGCCAGTGAGATATTCAGGTCTGATGATTTGTGCTCAAACCCTGGAACAACAAAGAAAGCCAAGTCGGTGACATCTGCAATCCCTACACCCCTACAGTGAGATGGGAGGCAGAGAAGTTTGCAGGCTAGTTAACCTGGCGTACTTAAGGCAGCAGAAACAAGGTAGAAGGTTGTTCTCTGGGATCTCTACACATTTATATGCAGTAGCACCAGGACTCTAAGACATCTAAACTCCAGATATGGTGGCTCAGATAAGCAGTACTGTTGGGGCTGCCTCGATTCTGACAGAAGGCTGGGGGCAAACTCTGCATTCCCTAAAATGCTGATCTTGAGATAATTAGCTATTCCATTCTATTCATAAGTATCCATGAGCCTTAAAAATCACTCTGCTCAGCAGGTAAACTCATTTGTTGCTAAATCCAAACACCTGAGTTTGATTCCTGGAACCCACATGGTGTAAGGAGAGAGACTCTTGTAATCTGCCTTCTGACCTCGGAGTGTGTGCTTGCTTACATACTTACACATACATACACACAGTGCAACACAAATAGTTATAAATGGTAGTTGTAAAACAAAGAACTAGAGACAAACATTCTGTGAATTCATAAATCTTTCATTAAATTACCCTAAAAACATGGAAATGCTGGTGCAAGTAGAAAAGTCTCTCAGAAAGGATTAAAGAAAATATTCCCACATACCAGCAAAATATATTTTGTACGAAAATTTTCATTTGCTCCATAAGGCTTTTAACAGATTGGAAATTTCTTAAAATGCTAACATATTCATATTTGCTGAAATCAAGAATAGCATTTCATAAAAAGTATTTTTGGCAAACATACTCCTACCGAATAAGAATTGGAACCTGGAAGGAACTCCAGCAAGAATCTCAAATCAAAGGGTTACTACAGGAAGGACAGAGGTGGGAGGTCTAAGGGTGCTGGCAAGCCAACCCACCTCCATCCATATGTTTCAGCGCCTTCTCTGCTTCATCTGGATTCTCAAATTCCACATACGCATAGCCTTTGGACAGATGAGGATGCATCCTTTCTACAGGCATGTCAATCATTTTGATTTTCCCGTAGGTGGAAAATATCTCCATGATGTGATCCTAGAGAGAAAGAAGGTCACACTATAGTCCACCCATCAACTAACTACCTGCTTAAAAGTCAAAGAGAGAAAAATCCATGGAGTGTGAAAACATTGCCGTTATCTGTCATTTTGGCTGCTCTTCTGGACACATGTAACTGAGCCAAGGTCCATTAAAAAAAAAGGAGCCGCCCAGTATTTCTCTCTCAGGGAGCACCGTGGTAGCCCTCTAACAGCTATAGTTTGGGTGCATCTGCTGGCAGAGGTCTACTGTTTCCACCTCCCTGTCCCAAATGATTTGTAATCCTCACCTTGGTCACATTCCTAGTGAGCCTCCCAATGTGCACTTTGGTGGGTTTAGGAGAAGGGCTCCGCCTTTTCCTCTCCTTTTCATCTCTTTTAGGTGGCTTGGATCTGACAGAAAACAAAACACCAGAAACAGTTAAATTCTGTCAACTCCAGTACACTGGATTGGATGAAAGTGGAGCTCAGTGCAAAGCTCTAGGTTTGGCTCCTAAACCACAAAGCAGGGATGGAAAAGTATTAGTTGGATGTGGTGGTGCATGCCCACAATCCTAGCACTCAGGAGGGTAAGGCCTGGAGTTCAAGGTCAGTGTATACTGCATACCAAGACTCTGTCTCAACAACAATGAATGAAAGTACTGGATTTCCATTTAGGGGTGTATTATTTGCTTAGGGTACACATTATCTTCCACAAGACTCTCTTATCATGTTCATTATTCCATCCCCAAAACCGATCAAGCTAGAAAGATTCCTGGTCTACTCTTCTTTCTCTTGGTCTTCTGAGTCAGGGTCCCATGTGACTCTGATTGGCTCAAACTTCTGACCTTCCTGTTTCCTCCTCCCAAGTGTTGGGATGACAGGCATGTGCCACCACATCCTGATGGGATCTGAACAGTTACAGTGGTGTCACATGAAGTGCTCTCTGGAACTCACTTGGAGCGGGAGCGCCGCCTGTTGTCATGCCTGCGCCGGGAGGGGCTTGGAGACCCCGAGGAGCTGCTGGAGCTGGAGCTGCGGGACGTGCTGGAGCTTCCCGAGCGGCTGGACGCGGAAGAGGAGCTGGAGCCGCTGCTCGAGCCTGTGCTGGTGCTGGAGCCCGAGCTGGAGGTCGAGCTGGAGCGAGACCTGAGGACAATGAACGGGGGCTTCGTTTCTACATGGCACACTGCCAGAGGAAAATGCCTGTCTAGGCATTACCAAACCCAACAACGTGGTGACAGAAAAGGGAGCATGGACTCAAGACTAGTCCTCAACTACCAAAAATCAAGCTCTAGTCTAGAGTCATTGGAACTCTAGATGAATACATGTGAGAGGAAAACGACAACAACAACAAACCTCAGGACCCCACAGAGTGTCCTTAGCATCACAGAAAAAGCCAAATCTCATTGCCATATGCAAGGAGAGCAGTTGCTGTACCTGGTCCCTACCTCAGAGCCTTATTACAACCTGAGGATGGGTCACTTTCAAATGCTCAAGAAAAGATAGCACTCAGTTGACCAGCTACCTTAGCTGAAATGGCGAGCCCCAGGTCCCCAAAACACGGTGAGTGCACAGGGCAAAGGGCACTTGACACATGCCCAAATCCTGAGTGTCTGGGAGGGAGACATTGCTTCAACGGAGGCCTCTGCCTACCTGGTACTGCTGCTTCCACTTGAAGCGCTGCGTCTCTTCCGAGTTTTATCCCGGCCACGGTCCTTCTCACCGGACTCCTTAGTGGCCCCTTTATCTTTAGAGCGATCCTTGGACTTCTCGTCAGAGCGGTCCTTGCGTTTGGTCGGAGAAGGAGCCCTGCAGTGAGGAAGAGTGTGAGGTTACATGTCCTCCGACTAAACCCCGAAGCAACAGCACACCCAGAAGGGCTACAGAATCCCGGATGACCACAGAGCACAGTGCTCCGTGACTTAGGACACTCACTGTACAATGCAATCATCTCTGGTCCCTTGCAGCGAGCACCCCCAAAATAGCACTAGAAAAATCTTACAGAAGCATTACCTAGTGCTGGACTTTTTATTATTTTCTTTGACTCCTAGCAAGCTCTTCTTTTTCACTCCTGATAAATCCATTCTCCCTCTGAGGTGTTCAGAGCAGCAAAGACGGCTCACTTATCTGAACTCTCACTTCTACCTCGAGTCTGAGAAACGATCCCTAATCGATTGCAATTTACGCCAAAGAGCAGCCTAATAACAAGATAAAAGGATTTAAAAGCGTGAACGAATTGGCAAGGCAACAAATCCACTTTGCAATAACAAGCTGAGCACACAAGAAGGGAGCGCAGCAACACAACAGGCAGCAAGAACATCCGGGGAGATTACTCCATGAACACAGGTGCAGTGGCCACGTGACTTTTTGTTTTACCAGAGAAACACAGGTTTGTTCCATGTCTAAGGCATGGGAGCACCAAGCCTCTGCGCTTCTTTCCCTTAGGAGATGGGAGCTGCACCCATCACTATCATTTTAGAGGCTCTACAGCATTGGAGTTCATTCTTAACTTTTGACCATGAGCCTCCTGTAGTCTTCTCAAACTATATAGTGCCACAGGTTATAGGTGAGAGAAACATCTAGTATAGCTCTCTTGTTTTATTGTGTAATTTCCTTTGGGAATAGGCCCGATCATGAAAGACTAGAGGCAAAAACACTCAAAAGTGATCAATGAAGGCGTCAAAACATGTAACACCCAACACAATTAAAGGACAAATATCCCATTAGAGCATTTAAAAGCAGCAAAAGGACTTATTTTTCTTTTCTTTTTTTCTTTCTCAGCAAAAGGATTTAAACACTTAACTTTTTGTTAATAATTTAGGTATCAGGTATGTCTGAGGCTTAGACGCAAGCTTGTGGTTTATTGAAAACAGAAAAAATGATAGGCGACAAAATAATAAATATACAGCAAAAATGTGACTTGTCAAATCTAGGCAGCACCCACAGCTGTGAATTCTCTCCACCTTTCTGTAGTTTCAAGGTTTTCAAAAATATGATACAGGGATTTGATGTTGGAATGGTGTGAGGGCTTAAGAATTACTTATAATTCTTCGTTGTATGCACCCTACTTTCAGGGAACAGGATACAAGCAAAGGCCTCCAGGTGTCATTTTGATTCTTCCTGATTCATCTTCCTTAACTGAAACTTAAGACACAGCGTACCACTGGTTCTGTTCTGATTTCACAGAATGCTGCTAAGTGGCACAAAAATGTTTTGATCCCTCTCCCCTCAAAGAGTCCATGGCTCTGGACAAATGAGCGAAGAGGGCAGAACATTTTCTTTTCAGCTCGTTTAAAGAACTAAAAAAAATTTTTAAAGCCATTTGACCCTAAAACAATATAGGTGCCTACCAGAAAACACCTGGTGAGGTCAGTGTTTTGGATAATTATTGGAAATAATTCAGTGATTCCAAGTCTGGAGCCAGCATGCTTAGGCTTGATTTCAAATTTCATGGTGTAACTTCAGATGCACCACTCTCTTTTTTCCTTTTCTCTTCCTTCCCTTTCTTTTCGAGACAGGGTTTCTCTGTCAGGCTGGTCTTGAGCTCCCGGGGAAGCTAAGGATGACCCTGAATATCTCATCTTCCTGCCTCTCCCTCCTGAGAGCTGGAGACTGAACCCAAGGCCTCATTGGTGCATGTTAGGCAACACTCTACCAACTGGGCTACTACATCCCTCACCCATCTGAGGTTCCCCATCAACACCTTAGTGCTTTCTAAGTCATTAACTGAACTAACCTACCAATCTGTGAAACACAGCTAAAGTTCAGTATTCGCTGATATTTGCAGAGAGAGCTGTTTCTCCAGGTTTGGATGTTCTATACCCACACCCGCCCCTATTTCATTATATGTGAATACTTCGCGAGGGCCCTAACAGCACCTTTAAGATCACATAGAGCAACACTCCAATATAGCGTGAACCATGAACAAAATCTGAAATTTACTACCAGCGACACCACTGAATATGTGACATCTATTTTCTTTTTTCTGTGTCGAGAAACATAACCTTGGGCCTACGAGGCAAGCACTGAACTATACCCACAACCCAAAATTAATTTTTAACAAGTATTATCTTTGTAACCTACAATCGATATAAAAATTATTAACTATTTGTGACTTGTTCATACTAAGTCATTCAAGGTATGTACTTGAACATTCCAGTTCAGGTTACTTCATTTTAAGAGATCCATGGCCACCAGCAGCCAACGATTCTCCTACGGGACAGCACAGATCTAGGACAGAGATTACACACTGAGGGTTCCGGTTGATCTCCGACCTGTGCAACTGTACTTTAGAGAAAAAACATGTACTGTCAAGTTATTTTTAAACAGTTTATAAGATTAAGACACACAAAGTCAGTTGCTGGGTGTAGTCATGCGCTAGAAAGCAAAGGTCGGGGTCTGTTCGCACGAGTTGGAGGAGCAGCTCGGGCCTCGGGTTACCTCCCCCATCCTCCGGGAAGAAGCGCGTCCAACCGCAGCGGGAGGAGAGAACAATCAGTTAAATGTCGCGCAGAGGCGGCTCGACCCCCCGAGAGCGCCCGCCCCCCGTGGAAACACATCTCGGACGCGTGCACGCGGGCTAACAAAAGGCGGGGAGCCCCGTCCCCCGTCTCTCCGCCGGCCGCCCGGAGCGTCCCACGACCCCCCGCGCGGGCTCCGTCCCCCCGGCCGCGCCGCCCGGGCCTAGCCACGGGGACGGCGGCGGGACGCGCCCGCCGCTCGGGGGGTGAGCGCGTTAACGACCCGGGAAGCGCCAGCCTGCGAGTCGTCCGCGGCGCCCCCCGCACGCCGGCGCCCCCGCACGCCCGCACCCCCACTCACTAACTCCTCGGCGGGGCCGGGCGCCGCGGGGCTGGAAAGCGGCCGTGCTCCCTCCCGGCTGCACCGAGTCCTCCTGGCCGGGCCGCGGCGGAGCGGGGTCGCGCTTCCGTCGGCGACGACCACTTCCGGGCCGCGGCCTCGACACCTCCCACTCGGCCCGCCCCAGGCCGCACGCTCTCCTCCCCGCGCCCCGCCGGCCGGCCTGGGACGCGCGGCGGGGGTGCGGGACGGAGCGGCTCCCCGATGCGCCCCGCCGAGCCCACCGCCCGGCCCCCGAAGGTCGGATGCGGCCGGATTCCCCCCCCGACTTACATCTTCCCTCGGCCGCCGCCGCCTCCCGCTCTTCTCAGGCGCTGCGGCCGGCGCGGGTCTGTCGTCAGCGCCGGGAGCGGGAAGGCGCCGGCGCGCGGCGATGACGACACGGCCTCGCCCAATGCCCGCGAGCGGCCGGGTGTTAAAGGGCCGCGGCCGTTTGACTCGCCGCGCTCGGCGCTTCACTCCGGGGTGCGGGACGGGCTCTTCCGGGATCGGGTTGTGCGGGTCCCCTGGGCGCGCGGTTGGCAGGGACGGGAGGGCCGCGGCGACAGCGCTCGGGCGGGAGGCCGTTCCCGGCGCACGGGCTGCGTGGACGCCGCGGCCCGGGGGAGGAGGGCGGTCGCGGAGGCCAGAAAGGCTGGGGGCTCGGGGGCGCGTGGGAGACGTGGTGCGGCAGGGGAGGCGCCTCGGAGGAAATGATACTGCCGCCGGGACGCCGGGCGGCAGCGGGAGCACCGCGCGCAGGCTGCTTGCGAGAAGGGCCCAGGGCCGGTGTTGCGCCTGCGGGCGGCTGGAGGTCGAGCCGAGGGCCGCAGCTGCGTCCCGCTGGGCGGAGCGTCTGCGCGAGGGGCGCTCTTGGCGCCTTGGTTGCAGGGAGAGGGAGGTCGCGGCCCCACTCTGCCTGGCAGGCATTCCTTCTCGGTGATAAGTGTGAGAGTAAGGCTGGTTTAGAGCGGCCGTGCTGGGACGGTCTTGGAATGCCTTGAAATTCCCGAAGGGCATCTCTCTTGTTGACATTCCCCCCCTTTGCTGAGATCTCCCCCCCCCCCCCGCTGACCCTAACAGAGAAGATGGCCAACTTCCCTAGGAAGTGGAGATCAGCTCTCCTTTACAGATAGGCCCGCACCTCGAGGTGGGCACAAGATTAACTGGATTGGGCCCCCGATGTGAGCCAACCAGTGAGGAAAAGGCTTCTTTTCCCGGGTTACCTAAAGGCGTAAGTATACCTAACCTTGGCAGCCACCTTCGGCGCCGGCCCCTCAGGGCACTGCACATGTGGGGTCCCTGAGTGTTTCTAGCTTCATGCAGGAATCCACGAGCACTCTACGTCTGCAGTCCATGAGTTCCATCCCTTCTCTCCTCTAATAAACTGCCTTAATTTTCTGCAGTGTTCCGGTTTCAATCACTAGCACCCCGCAGCAGGCCGAGTGGAGATGCACACACTCTGCCATTGTCTGAAATGTTGAGGTAGCAAGAAGTGAGGCAAGAACCGGTCAGGCTAAGGAACGAGCCAAAGTGACTTAGAGTCGGATTACATTTGCAGTGAAGGATGGGATGGAGGCCAGGGTGCAGCTTTGAGACCCCCCCACCCCCAGAAAGAGATGGGGGTCCCAAGACCTGGGTGGGACAGGACAGCTAGGAACAGGAACCGGCTTCTGGAGTCTGCTCCACTGAAGCATTGTATATTTACCTGGTGGGGGGTCCGGTCTGGTGTGATTTGTGGAATTTTTAGAGGAAGTTAAGTTTCCTGCATGCATTGTTGCTGTGGTTGGATAAGAAGGAAAGCCTGCCAGGAGGGCAGTCTCCTGGGAGCTTCAACTGGCCCCCACTGTGCTGTGGGGGCAGCCCAGTGACCCCACTGTGGTGACAAGGAGGGTGGGAATGGGACCATCTGGGCTAACAGCCCCTCTACTATTTTTTTTTTTTCTTTTCCCAACGTTCCAATTTAATTTGGCATGCATATAAACTCTTAACACATTTTATATTAAATCTAAAAGTATGATTTACTCAGATGCTTTTATCAAATTTGTTGCTAAATATTATGGATTTTTGTAATTAAATGTTCTGTCAGCAGTTGAGCTTTTAAAACTGAGCATCCTGGCTTTTGCCATTTTGAGGATTAGCAGAAACATTTGGAAGAATTGTTAAGAGCTCTCTCTTCCAAGAGTCTCAGCCTATTGCCAACTTGCTGAGGACCTTGGTGGCTAAGGACCATGGATCTGGGGTCTTCAGGGGCCAAGGGCATCTTTGGTCTAGGTTTACTGGAGGGAGAAGTGGTAGCTGGCTCCTGCCCAATAATGCTGTGGACTCAGCCAATGTCTTGATCTCCCTTCCCAGGGCTCGATTGACTTGATGGTGGGAATACTTCCGTGTGAAAGCAGCCCCCCCAATGGATTCTGAAGTGTCCATCCTTGGAAGACGGAAGCTCTGACACAAGGGGTGTAATAGAGGTCAGGTTGGCTTTGGAAGGGCATCACACCTCCATGCCATGTCACACAGCACCTTTCCAAAACTACTAAAACTAGAGTCTATGCCAAGGCCTAGTAGGTGGCCGAGAAGAGCTGCTTCCTGCAGGTGTCAGGTGGCCAAGGCTTGGTTTCAGACTGAAGAGGAATGGAATAGGGAGGAGGTGGTGACCAGGTCCTTTTCGGTGGCCAGACTTAGGAAATGGCCAGCGGGCCAAGGTGAACTTGGTCATTTGAGGGAGCTGCATTTGGCGACTCTATAGCTCAGGTTTGTAAGTGATGATTCTGGGACCCTGAAGTCCCTTTTACCGGGTGCTTCCGGACTCTCCAGCTAGGGGCAGCTTGAGAGTGTGCTCATCTATAGTCTAAAGCTGCAAGACATTTTGGCCAAGAAAATAGTCAAAGATGGGCAGCTGAGCCACCTTCCCACTGGGGACGGTGGGTGTGGCAGAGGGCTGTGTGCCAAGCTTCTGGGTCAGCCGAGCCTGGGGTAAGGCTGCAGTGATGGCTACCAACTAATTTGCCAGCTGTAGCCAGGTAACAAGCTTCTTCAGCTATAGAGACATTGCATGGTAGCATCTGTGGGGTGAGGAAGGCAGGGCCCTGACCCCATAGATTCAGGGTTCCCCCCGCCCCCCGTTTTCTCAGAGCCCAGGCCACAGGACCCACCAGATGAGGAGGAATTGTGTCTGGCACTGTGACACCAGCTCAGAAAGGGCAGTGCCAGGACGTGTGGTTGGGTACCACCTGCCCTCTGCTGGAGACTGGCTTCCAGGCTTCTTTACAGTTAGATTCACACCAGACACAACTGAGCAATGGCTTGGAGCTGCTGAAAGTTCCGGGTCAGCTGAGTGTCCCTTCCTGCAGATTTGAGACCTGGAGAGGTGACCTGGGAGTCCCCTCACTGGGATAGCACAGAAGGATGGGTGGAGCCTGCTCCAAGACCTTGGAGGTGTAACCCCTGAACTGTCCTCTGAAGACTTCATGTTTGTGCATGACAACATTTCCGCCTTTAAACCAATGATCTGGTGTTTCTGATATGTGCAGCAGCCTCCTCCCAAGGAGTGGGTTCTCTTTGATCCACCCATGCAGTCTGGGATGCGGCCCAGCCTCTTCCTTGTTTGTTTGAGCAATGTTTTGCCATGATGCCCTGGCTGGCCTCAAGCTTCTGGTGATCTTGCCTCTGCCTTCCACATACCGGTGTACAGCTATGTGCTTGGCGGTCCTTTTCCTTCAAACTCAGGAAGGCCGCAAGGAGGGCCTTGGTCTCAGCCCTCCCTAGAGCAGAGCTTCTTCCCTCAGTATCTCCCCCCCAGGTTTTGTGTGCAGTGATGATGTCTTGGCCAAGTCATGCTGCTAGACCAAACAGGGCTAAAGGACCCAAACAGTCTGTCCCACAGCCTTGCTTGGCCCCCACTAGAACTGGGCCGTGCTGTGGGAAGCAAGAGCAGACCAAACCTTGGGTCCCAAGGGAGAGCTGGACAGTCAGGTGTAGTAGCCATTTGGGAACAGCTTAGACTCTAGTGATCAAGAGGATCCGAGAGAAGGGGTGCAGCCAAACTGCTGGCTCAGGGCTGAGGCCTTGGATGACTCAAAGAAGCCAATGGGGGTGGGCTCCTGACGCTGGTCCTGGCTCTGCCAGTGATCGCGCTCCATTACTGAGTGTCCAGGCCTAGATGATGGGGTGGGGCATGAACCCTTCTTCCGGCTGTTCCTGGGGTTCCTTCTTACAGGACCACTCCTCCAGTCACCCAGGCATTGAGTATGGCCTTGGGCTCCCCCCCACGATCCTGTATTCTGCCAGTAGCTATGTCTCTGTCTAGCCTGTTGGCCCCCACATTCTCCTAGACTGTGGTGGATCGCCATGAAAGGATTGTGGATGTGATGGCGGTCCTTGTGCAAGGCCTGTACTGGCAATTTCATCACGGTGATGTACACAGCGGACCGTGCACGGAGCAGGCTGTCTTCACTTGTATGTCTCACATAGGCTGTTCTCCAGTCCTACACACCCTTCTTCACATTAAAGAAAATGTTCTTGAAAGGGGAAAATGGCAGACTTTAGATCTTGGATAGGTAGGAATGAGGCTGGGCAGCTATGTACTCTAGCCCTAGCAAATCCCAGGCCAAACCTGGAGGTTGCAGGTCTGCCTCCCAGGTTTTCTTGGGCAAATGTTTAAGTCACAATCCTAAATGATAGGTGAGCTTTAGTTTTAAAAATCTTGTGTGTCCTGGATCCCATGTAAAAATGCCAGACAGAAATGGCAATGGCCCATACTTCTGGTCCTAGAAGGTGGAGTCCGAGAAACCCCAGAACAAAGTGAAGAGGAGGTAGTGCCAATCTAGGGTGACTCCCATAAGTGGCCCGTGGGCCTCCACAGACACACACAACGGTGCTCTTAGGTACACAGACACACATGCAAAAAAAAAAATAGGGGCTGGAGAGGTGGCTCAGGGGTTAAGCCTCCGCCTTGCAGGCAGAAGGTCCTGAGTTCGGATCCCAGATCCCATGTATAGACGCCAGGCGGAAGCGAGGGCAGCCTGCGCTTCTGGTCCTGGTAGGGCGGAGCCTGTGAATCCCGGGGCAGAAGGAGGTGGAGGCGGTCCATGGTGGTTCGCGGATTCATCCGTGGTTCTACACATACACAAACACAGACACACACACACATGCACGCGCGCACATACACACGCACATGCACACAGTTGAATAAATAATAATAAAAAAAATTAAAAAGTTTCTATTAAAAAAAATAGAACTCGTGTGTGGATGCACGTATAATATGGTGTAGGGAAGCAGTTGTCAGGCATGCATGGAGAGAGAGGTCAGGGGGCTTTTGTGGGGTCGGTTCTCTCCTGTCACCCATCTGTGGGTTCTGGAGATCAAATGTAGGCCACTGGGCTTGCAGGTGCCCTTACCTGCTTGAGCCCTCTCGCTGGCCCAGAAAAACTTAAAATTTGAGAGACCAAGCAAGCACATCCATAGTGCACATAAGAAGGGCTTTTTTTTTTTTTTCCCCCTTTGTGCATGTGTGCCTATGGTGGCCCAAGGGTGATAACAGGAATCATCCTGGATTGTTCTTATTGTTTTGCTCTGAGGTTTCCCAGGCTCTGCCCTGCAAGGCCAGAGGTACAGGTCGCCGCCACTCCCACCCTGCGTTTTTATGTAGGACCTGGGACCTGAACTTAGGTCCTTTTGCTTTCGAGGCAGAGGCTTAACCATCTCTCCAGCTCCGTGACCCCTGGAATTTCAAAGGAAATGAGTGCTATGAGAACTCATACTTCCATAAATTCCCAGGGACAAACTGAGAACAAATCATCTCAAAGTGATGAGATGGTGATTGAGTCCATTAATTGTCCCCCTAATATATTTATGACCCAGATTGTGACCATGTCTCTTCAGTCTGTTTTCTGAACCATGATGATCTACTTAACGCATCCTCAACACAGCCCTCTGACTCCCTGACAGGCCTGTGGTCAGTGACATCTCAAAGGCACCTGTTTAACTAAAATTAAATTGCAGACAGATGCAAAATTGAGACTTTTGCATCTAGAAAACTGCAAGAATACTGCTTATGCTGAAGAAACTGGAAATTTCCTTTTTGCCCATGTGTGAGGCTGGAACCAGAGGCCTGTATCAACCCTTACTGTTGTGGCAAACAGGACCTGTTAGTTGCACAGTGATAAGGCCTTGGGCCTTGTGAAAGTTCATTTTTGCTTTCATGATGAGATTTAGAATCACCATGGAAATCAATGTCTGGGCATAGCTGTGAAGGAGTTTCAAGACCGGGTTAACTTAGGTGAGAAATCCCATCTTAACATGTGAGTGGTGCCCGTCCATGGGCTGAGTGCCAGACAGCATGCATCTCCCTCTGCTTCCTGCCCAGGCATAACGTAACCACGTGCCTCGAGCTCCTACCCGACTTCCTGGCTGTGATGTACTGTTCCCTCCAACTGTGAGTCAGAAGAAACCCCTTGTTAGTACAGTTTTCCTCCACCTCATGACCAGGAGGCTCATTTCCTCTGCGCTCTGCCTTTGTCTGATTCTTGGTATGAAAGCCTTACATTGGCACCTTGGATTGTGGGGCAGCGATGGTGCCCCATGCCCCCTCGCTAATCAAATGTGTGACTCAAAGACTGCTCGTTGTCCCCTCAATCTTTATTTTCTGGACAGAATCACAATGTCTAGTGTATCCCCAAGAGGCAGCCACTCAACCCTGTAGTGTCCCTGATTGTCCTATGGCCAGTGACTTCTTGACGTGCTCCAAGCCTGGGCACATGGCTCCGTGGTGCCGACACTGACCCAGATCAGCTCAGCCTGGCGTAGCGTCCATGCTCGGAGGCACTGACCCCCAGGGACGCGTCTGCAACTGCAGCTGGTAGCCGAGGTTTCCGCACCTAGTCACGACAACACCTTCGCTTCGCGCACAGAGATCTCAACTCTTCTGGCCATTCAAGGCAGCCTGGAGGTGTTATTGCAGCACCACCTTTCTGCCCTTCTTTTCCTCCCCAGGGAGCTTAGAGTCATATGTAAACATGGACGGGTCCCCGGGGACTGTCTCTATAAGCACATAAAGAAGTTCGACGACCCCTCTGGGTCGCCTGCAATCCCATCTGGACAGTGTTCCGTTTGAAGACTCTGCACACTGGAGTAGACTCTGGGTCTAGGAACATTCCAGAGTCTGCCTTCAGGAGTGGAACTCTGCATGCTGGGTCCTGCCTGCAGGCACTGACACACTTGCTCTGTTCCGTACACACCACCTTGATTTCTTCCATGTCCATCATAGAAAAGAGTGATTGCAAATAAGGGAAAAGGGAAACTGGGGGAGAGAGGATGCATAACCAAGTACTAGCTGCCCTGTCCCTGCCTGGTGCCCTGGAGGCAGCAGATGGCTCTTCATCGCCCCTCCTCTGTGGTGGGGGGCTGCAGGTGGGCGAAGCTCAGGAAGACTTGCTCCAGGGAGATCTGGCTCACTGAGTAATCGTCCACTCCATACTTCTCCTTGGCTTTTTCAAGGATACTGAACACCTTCAGAAAACAGAAGAGTTGATGGTAGGCGAGCCCAAGGCCAGGCTCCTGCCAGGTGTGTCCTCCCCTCTGTTGAGTCTACAGGCTTCTGGGACCCTGCCATGGCCCAGCCCCGCCTGGAAACCCTATCTCACAGGTCATCTGGGTCCTGAGGAAAAGATGCTCAGCAGGGTGGGAGCCACACCTCCTCCTTTGCACATTGTGTCCCCTAGTTCTGGGCCGATTTCCTTTCACACAATGAATTCCTCATTGCAAATGTTCTGCATATAGAAAACCCAAATCTAGCAGTCACTAGGGTATTAGAGGAAAATGGGAATGTGACTTTACTCACTAAAGAGGAGAGCAACCCCTGAAAAGTCCTTCCTTGCCCCTCCCAGTACCACGTGGGGTTCTGGGGCCTGTACTCACCTTTGCCCAGCTGAGGTCATGTCCAGGCAGGTGGTAGTGTACCATGTCTTGGTGTTCATCTTCTAGGACGCTGCCTGCACAAGAGATTGTGTTTCCACGTGGGCAGGCTTGATATGGTGGCCTGGGGTTCTTATCCCCAGAACCAGGCTTACGGCACAGACTCTGTGCGGCACCCAACGAGCCCCGTGCAACACCAGTACACACACCTGGGAAGGTCAGGTCCACAAACGCCTTGAACTCCTCCAGCACCTCCTGCTGCCCTTCGCTCTGGACCTTGGCCTGCAGGGAGTAGCCGCTGCCGAACTTGCTCTTGAGGTACTGGGGGCTGCCCAGGCACTTGAACTGGCCCTGCACCATGATGGCCAGCCTTGTGCACAAGGCCTCACACTCCTCCATGCTGAGGAAGAGGCAGAGACGTGAGACAGGCCAGGGCAGGTGAAGTCCACCCTGAGTGTGAGTCTCAGGCAGACAGCAGGGCACCTATGTCCAGACCAGGCCGTTCCTGATTCCCACGCTGGCCCACATGCAGAGCCTGGGGAATCTCCTGGCAGACTCTGCCAGGGACCCGCGTGTCTTCTGCTCACCTGGTCCCACCCCGGCCACCCGTTCCGACTCTTCCGCTGGTCTGAGGATGCCCAGGCTCTACCTGTGGGAGGTGATGACAATGGCCTTGCCAGACTCCCGGGCCCGGGCCACGGTGTCCCAGAGCAGGCGCCGGGCCACGGGGTCCATGCCAGTGGAGGGCTCAGTCCAGGAAGATGACTGCAGGTTCTCCGATGAGGGCGATGCCAGTGCTCAGCTTGCGCTTGTTGCCACCGCTGAGAACAGCGAGTGCCAAGTGAGAAGCAAGGCCACGGTCTTCCTTAATTTTATTACTGCTATTATTATTGCTATTATTGTGGGAGGACGTCAGAGGACTTTGTAGAGTTGTTTTACTCTTTCTGTTCTGTGGATTCTGGGGATTGGACTCAGGCTGTCAGGTTTGTGTGGTAAATGCCCTGATTGGAGCTCCCTCTTCAGCCCAAGGCCAATAGTTAGGGGCCGGTGCCTAGTGATGTAGGACCCCCCAAATGAGAGGAAGGAGGGAATAGACCTAGGAAGTCAACTGCACAGGGCTGGAGGGCCTGGAGAGCGTTGCCAAGGGAACCCTCTTTCTTGATAATACTTGATCAAACCAGCCTGACCTTGGAGCTATGGAGGGTAGCCTGGGCTATTTATCTTGAGTTCCACTCCTGAGGGGAGGGCTGGGGCCGGGTGAGGGTACCTGTAAGTCCTGACCAGTCTGTTGGCGTGTGGCTCCAGCAGCAGGCCCCGCAGCGTGTTCTCCACGCAGGCATCGATGAGGTGCTCGGGAATGCCTCGGAGCCGTGCGTACATGACCAGCATCTCCCTGCCAGTCATGTGATCCAGCAGTGCATCAAACTGGGGGCAGTAGCCCATGCGCTGCCGCACCTGAGTTGGCAGAAGCAAGCAGGTCAGAGGGGTCTTTTGTAAGAGCATTGCAGGCAACCACCAGCCCACCCCTGATCTCTTCTGCCCAGTCTGACTAAGGTGATCCAAGGAGCGGGTATTCAGTCCTGGTGGCTGACCACGGCTGAAGCTCCCCAGCACCCCTCCAATGGGGACACAGGGAGGCTCTCAGAGGGATCAGACACAGATAAGGAAGTGGCCTCCCTAGGAGCCCGGCCCATGACAGGTAGCCATGGGGGCGACTGGCGTGAGAATGGCCTCATTTGTTGTTGTTATTTTCCATTTTCACAGTGTGTGTGGTCGAACGCGTGTATGTGCACATGTAGAGGTCTTAGGTTGATAATGGGAATCATCTTCAAAAGCTCTTCCACCTTATTCTTTTGAGGTTGGGTTTCTATTTAACATTTCTCTCCTGCCACCTGCTCAAATCTGGTTCTATAATTACCTTGTCCAGATACCTGAACAGGTGTTGTACCTGCTGCCACCCACAGCACCCACCTTTTGCCTTGCCTGTTCCAGCCCAGCAGGGCCTCCCTGATGTACCCACCTTCCCAATGTCAGAACTGATGCTGTGGCCCCCAATAAAGGCATCCCCGGAGGTGATGGTCTCCTCCCCTGTCAACATTTTGAATGTTGTGGTTTTCCCAGCTCCATTGAAACCAAGCAGGCCAAAGCACTCCCCTTTCTGGACTGTAAGGGAGATCCTGTCCACGGCAAGGAGCGGCACCCGCTGGTCATACACCTGCGGGATAAGACCAGAAGTGAGGAGTCAGGAGTGAGATGCCAGTGCTCTGGCCTCAGCCAGGTGGCCAGTGGACGGCAGAGCTTGTTACCTTGCAGAGTTCCTTGATGATGAGAGGTGTGTCAGGCAGGGGGTCTCGGCTGGGGGCAAGGACTCGACTCCTCTCATCTGCCACATCTTGGTCTTCAGGGAGCACTGATGGCCGGCTGTACAATTCTGCCTGATTGAGATGAAGACCACACATATGCGTTCAAGCCCCATGGGAGGGTGGGCGGGGCCAAGGTTGTTGAGGGACATTCGATGGACCTAGGGAACTAAAGGTTTATTCAATGTCCACATATTCACTCTGACCTTTGCAAGAGGCAGGTGTCCTTAGGGACTCAAGTAAGCATCCAGGAGACAGACCACCTGTGCAAAGCTGCATGGGGCTCAAGGAGAAGACCAGAAGTGGACGAGAAGGAAGGTGTTTGTTGTTTGCTTGGAACATGTAGCCTGGGCAGGCCTTGTATTCACAGTAATCATTCTGCCCTGGACTTTAGAATGCTGGGATTACAGCTTGAGTTCCCTGCCCCCCCCATTTCTTTCTTTCATTCAAGAAATGGGTATTACTATGTTGTCTTGGCTAGTCTCAAATTGTTGGTTAAATAATATTGTTTTGGCCTCCTGGGTAGCTGGAATTACAGATGTGTACCATTGTATCCCACTGGGAAGATTGTACTGTGTAGAGAAAACTCCATTTTGGAAAAATATTTAGAATTCAATCCTATACAGGTTAATCTTGGGTTTCCAGTGTAATCCCAACAGATTTTGCTTCTGCTTGTTTGTGTGAGGGAAGGAATGTAAATCTGAAGTGTATGTGAAAATATGAATATATGTGATAGCAAGCAGAGCAGCTGCCCACCTGGGCTAAACACCCTAAGTGTCCCTAACAGGATGGCACTGTAGCACCATGGTCTGAGAGCCTCTTGTAGCCCTGGTGAGTGGCCACACCCTTCTGTGCTGTAAGTGCAGACAGCGCACCTGGCCCTGGCATGCTCGTGTACTGACCAGGAGGAAGGTAGATGTGAAGGACTGCTGCCTGAGGAGCTTGAGCTACCAGGTTGGACCAAAGAGAGGTGATCACTGACCTGGGCCCAAATGAGGGAGGGGCGTCAGGCCAGCATCCCTCAGCCGTCCAAGAACCACTCACCAGTGTCCACCTCCTCCGTAAGGCACAGATGAAGGTCCTTAGTCTCCACAGCAGGTTGGTCTCAATGAGGAAGAGCAGGGTGAGGTAGACACACCCTGAGGTAGCCATGGAGGTCACAAACCTGCCGACCCCTGGGGTGCTCCAGGCATAGAAGTTCTCCTGGTACTGGATATCTGTGCAGAGCAAAGAGGCAGGCTGAGCTCCAGGCCAAGTGCTTGCTTGCTCTCAGCCCTCGGGCCTGTTTTCAGTTCCCTAAGGTGCACTGACGCCCAGACCCTCCACTGAGGTCTCTGAGAGACTGTGTTTGTCAATGTCATTACAAAAGCCTAGGTACTTTCCAGCTCTGGATTAATTTTGGTGTGTAAGGAGCCTTTGCGCACCTGGGACAAGGGACCAAGTCTCATCTATTTACACACATGCTTTGGGCTGGGGGCTGTGCTGATGTGGAGATGCCCCAATCACAACCCCTGTCCAGGTGCGCAAGGCTTAAGGAATGGAACAGTGCAGGAGTGGAGGGAGTGACTAGGCCTCCAGAGTGTAGAACTCTGCAGAGGTGATTGCTGAGTTGTCCACTGATGTGTGAAAAAGACCCCTCCAGGAACAGAAAGAGCCCCTCGAACACAGATCCAAGTGTAAGTCCCCAATCTGTGACTGTGACTTATTTAGAAATGGGACTCCTGAGGATGGCATCAAAGGCCTTAAGGAGAGATACTGGATTTAGCGTGGGCCTGTATCCAGTGATGGTCCTTGCAAGAGAAAGGCCAGAGATCTGAGACCAGAGATACACAGGAGGAGGCTGTGCAAAGACAGAGAGATTAGTGCAGACACAGCCGAGGAGACTTCTGAAACACAGAAGGGGGCATCTGGAGGGGGCACAGCCTCACCCACGCTTGACCTGGGCCTCTGGCTCCTGCCTTGAGATCCCTCTCAAGTGTCTGCTGCAGACCTTTGTTCTAGAGGCTACAGGGTACTACAACAGGTGGGAAGCCCAGATGCCCAGAGACATGTGAGACTCGCAGAGACATGGGCACATTCTAGCCACTCAGAATGGAACCCTGCTGTGGGGGTGGAAACTTAATCTGTGATGTTCGGAGGTGGACCCTGGAACTGATTGGGATTAGATACATTCAACAGAACAAAGTATTAGCCAAGTGGCTTTATAAGAAGAAAACAGGCCAGAGGACATGTCATGTCTTAAGCTATATGATCCCTTATGTTGCCTCAGGATTCTGCCACTGCCAGTGCCAGAAATGGGCTCTTGTCTTTGCAGGGCCATAGGCCAACACAAACCTCTTTGCTTTAAAACTTATTCAGCGTCTTATACTATGTCATGGACAATGAAAATGGATTAGTGCAAGCCCCTGGACTGTGTGTACCCTGAAAATGCTCTGGCCACTCTGGGCAAGAGCTGAGGAAGAGGAAGACAGTGGTCTAGACACTCACTGTACTTCTTGCAGTAGAGGGTGGCCACCTCTGAGGAAGTGCAGTACCGCCGTGTCTCGTAGTTCTCATAGAAGCTGCTGACTGCCATCCCCAGGCAGTGGTTGGGCAGCACCAGGAATATACGATCCAGAGTTCTGGAAAGTTCTTCTAATTTCACAGCTGTGAAGAGGTAGAAAGTAGTTAGTACTGGAGGACACACAACTGCTTGATCTAAGCAGGCAAGGGCAGGTCCCCAGTGTCCCCACAAATGACGCACTTGTAGACAGGACTTTGCCTATGCTGGGCTGAAGGAGGTGGTCCTTCTGGAATGGCCCCTGAGGGAATACTCCAGACACCCTCCCCAACTCTGTCAGACTGAGCAAAGGGACTCCCCAGATAGAGCAGTTAGGTGGACAGCCAGTGGGCAAGGATGGTCTCCAGGCTCCCACCTGGGATGCGCATGATAGTGACCATGATGAAGGTGGCGATCCCCGACAGGATGTTGAATATGGTCAGCCTGGTGTAGGCTGTGGACGCGCTTGCGAAGAGGAAGCTCATGAGGTACATGAGGGGGATGATGGCCCAACCGTAGAGCATGAGCAGCAGCAGCATGTCAGCCGTGTGGCCGTCCCGCGTGAAGGCGTGCACGTCGAAGGCTCGGAAGACCACCTGTGGTGGCACAGATGAGGCAGCTGAGTGACTGTCAGCCCTGAGACCACTCTGAGCTGCAGTGTCCTCTTCTCCCTGCAAATGCTGAGCTGGAGCCAGGCCAGCTGGCTCACGCTTTGCCTACCCAGGAGAGGGCAGCGCAGGAAACACATGGACTGAGGCTGGACATCCCTGCCGGTTCCAGCTCTACACAGGGGCTACAGGCGAATCCCTGAGGTCTGCAGGTTGGGGTCCAGCACACCCAACACTCACCAGCAGCAGCGAACTGGGGATGAGGAAGGAGATGAGGTCCCACAGCAGAGCAGAGAGCCAGAAAGTAGCCACACGGACACCGCTCACAAACTGGACGTGCTTGGCCTGGACGGCTCTCTCACTAACGGCCAGGATGGAAAATGTGCTGGCCAGAAATGCCATGGCGAAGAGCAAGTTGAGGGCGATGTTGAATCCCTTCCGGCCCCTGGGGAGGGCAGAACACAGTGTCTGGGTAGTGGGAAAGACAACCCTCCAAATCCACAGGCAGTGGCCAAACTACTCAAGAGAGATAAGGGAGCGTCACAGCCAGAGGCAGGGTCAGTAGGGAAAATCCTCACTTTCTGAATATGGTTCATCCTTCTATCCTGAATGAGTGAGGACCGTTTGCCAGAGGCTCCTTCCATGAGCCTTTGAGCTACTTGTCCCCATGCGCTTGCACCTCCTGTCCTCTGGGAGCCTTGGCTCTACAACCTACCCCCCCCACCCCCACTGTCAGTTCCCACTGTTGGGCCTCTGCAGTAGACAGATCCCCTTCCTGGTACTGCTGTATACTACATCCACTGGCCAGCAACATCTTTCAGAACAGGCTGAGGCTTTACTCTAGGGCTTAAAAGTTTCTAGACCATCTCAATAAATGGCACTGGGACAGCAGAATAGCATGTGGCAAGGTAAAGAACAGGGAGGGGAGCAACAGTGCAGGAACCTGGATGAACCTTGCAAACACCATGTGGAGTGAGGTCACATGTTACACAGTTCCTCCATGATGCAACCAGAATAGAAAATCAAAGATGGCAGATACGCAGTCACCAAGGCTGGGAGTCAGGCAGATGGCAGTGCCTGCCATAGGTACAGGTTTCTTGGGTTGGGGGGTGAGATGCTCAACAAATGACAATGAGGTGAAGGGTCCACCTCTAACTATATGAGTGAGCATTGACTGCTAGTGTATGCTGTGAGCAGGTGTTGTCTGTTGTCTCATGAGACATTCGTTAGGTCAGCACTTTCCTGTCTGGCCCACTGTCTCCATAATAAACCTGAGCTCTCAATCTGATCTTTGGCTCTTCCAGGGGTGCGGTTGCATTTTCTCAGCTCCCTGCACAACCACAGAACCACTGTGGAGGACCCTACTGGGAAGAGAAGGCAGAGATGCCCACCAGGTCCTCAGAATCCTTGGTGAGGGCTGCGGTGCCTGGGGAGGGTGTCACCAGGTGAGTTTTGCTGTAGAAAAGGCCAACGTGGAAGGCTAAAGGACTGTGGTGCTCTTGTCAAAAACTGTCAGCATGCAAGGGGTGGACACTCCACTCTGCCATCTGCAGAGTCTTATTTCTGGCAGTTTCCCAGTGGGGCAAGGGGCACTTGACTGGGCAGGTGGGCCACACGTACTCGCTGAACTGGTCCTTGGCAGCCTGCAGGGAGCTCCGGGGCTGCGGGAAGTTGGAGACTTCGATGGAGGCTCTCGGGCCGCACAGCAGCTTGAACAGCAGGTTGTCCACGACGGCCAGGGCGGTGCCCGGGGAGTGGTATGCTTGGTTGTTGAACAGGGCCGTCACCACCGTCTGCTCGCCCACCGTTTTGATGGATGTTGCCACCAGGCATCGCTCATTAAAGCCACCTCCCTCCACCGAGGCTCTGAAAACCAGGAACTCCTCCAGGTCCCCTGGGGAGTGACACAGTGTCAGGGACACCCAGCTGCATCCCGGCGACTCTCCTCAGAGACTGACCACAGGTGCAGCTGAATAGGGACCTTGGACTGCTACCCCTGGGGCTGCTGGAGACTCAGCACAGCTTAAAATTTCAAGGTGCGGGACAAAAGCATCATATCATGTGAAGGGACAGCGTCACCCAGCCTAGCCTGTAAACAGACACAGCAGTACAAAGATCTCTGAACTTCTGAGTTTTGTTAGGGAAGGTCCTGCTGAAAGAGTGCAGTAAACCAATGCCGGATCGTCCAATCTTAGCTGTGTGTCCGTGTCTCTGCCCACCATGTGTCTGTGTCTCTGCCCACCATGTGTACTCACTTGATTCAGCAGCCCGTCTAGGGGTCACTTAGCGATTGATGTGTGAAGGCAGTTTTGACTGTTATGATAGGGTGAGGGATGCCAGGGATGTGGCCAAACATGCTAGTGGGCAAGGTACAGCAAAGGGCCACCTCGCTCCAGAGGCCACACTGACCAACATAACTGGGCCACAAGCCCTGGCTGCTCCTTACCCAGCACCTCACGGGGCTCCTGCCCCTGTGCCTGCAGCATGTCTCTCAGATGCTCGGTCAGCTGCTGCTCCAGAGAGGTGCCTGAGACCGAGAAGGGCACGACGGTTCTCCCATATTCTCCCAGGCTGAGCTTCAGGAGAGGGTCATCAAAGATCTCCGAGGAGTAGTCGATAGCCAGGAGGGCCAGGGTGATGCAGGTCAGCGGGACCAGCACCTGGGCAGCCACCACTTTCCATTCCCGCCAGCTGTACGCAGCCTTCTTCAGGAACATGGCCCAGAACTGCTGGCAGTGGAGGGCAAGCTGCAGTGGAGGAGAGGCAGGTGACATGGCTGCGCCCACAGCCTAGCAGCTGACCCATGTGGCATTAGTCTGGGGGGCTTTGGTTGGGCAGCTACACCACGAGTGACTTGTGAGGACCAGAGGCCTTGAGGCTCAGTGAGCTGCAGAAGGGCATGTGTGCCTGCATGTCCCCATATGAATCTGTGGGCTTTCGCCATGGCTACAGAGGTTTAGCAGACACTGTTTTATCACAGGGGATTGGGGACCAGTTGAGGTCCCTTGCCTTCTGACCCTTGATGGAAACACCACTGTGCAAGAGGTTTTGGATGACAATCCCCTCACCGGCCTCCCTGGACGCTTGTTCCTGTTCCCCACCATTCCTTCTTGAACTGTGAGGTACGGTGCAAAAAACCCTGTGCCTTGGGATCAGGTTTCCCAAGCCCAAGTCTCAGTTCCCCATACAACGGCCTTGTGACTTTGGTCCAGGCCTCAGTTTCCCTGGTTTTAAAAGGGGAGCAGGGCTCCTCCCTGCTGTCTCCCACCTTAGGCTGCTATCAAGTGACATGAGCACAGGGCTGGGCATGAGACAGGCCCTCCACAGCACACTGTGAGCCTTGTAGCAAACATCTTATCTTTTCTGTGAGTGCCCAAGTTAGAATTAAGACATTTCAGTTGGGCATGGAAGTACATGCTTTTAATCCCAGCTCTGGGGAGCAGAGCTGGGAGGATTGTCACAAGTTTGAGGCCAGTCTAGTCTGCATAGTGAGTGCTTGACCAATCTGAACCACAAAGTAAGACCCTGTCTCAAAACCAGCCAGCCAGCCAGCCAGCCAACCAACCAACCAACCAACCAACCAACCACACAAACAAACAAGAAAAAACACCCGTTCGCAAACCTGGCAAGCTGGATTCAACCTCCAGAACTCACAGAGTAGAAGAGAGAATCGACTTCCAAGTTCTGTCAGTTTCTCCACTGAAATCTCGTTTCCTCTCCCTGACCCTCGCCAAGTGTACGCTGGAACCTGCCCTCTGTCCTGAACTCACAGCTCTAACACGAGGGGCTTAGTGTCCTCTGACCTTCCTGTGCTGACCGTGCTGACCCCAGCCCTGGGTGCTCACCCCGGTGTTGAGCTTGACCAGGGCCTGTTCCTCCTCCATCAGAGCTCCGATGCCGTCGGTTGGGTCCATCACCCCACACAGGTTGCCATCCAAGGCCCAGTCACTCGCCCGCCTCTCGTGCTGGTACTGCAGGGCAGGGAGCTGGATGGCTTGGATGTCCATGCTGGTATCCACCAGTTTACCAACCCTGCACCAGAACACAGACACCAGTCATAACCCAGGTCCTGGGGGGGGGGGCGCAGGGAAGCTGAGCTGTCATTCCACAAGGAGATGTGGAGAGAGGGCTTTGTCAACGTCTCTGACACAGGACAGCAGTCAGCTTCCCTCGCTTATCAGTATGTGTCTCGAGAACATCATCTGTACACAGCCAATGCTCGGGGAGAGAGAAAAGCCAGCTGACGGTCCTGTGCAGAGGGCTCTGTTGTCTAGGGAACTGATTGAGGCAGTCATTACAACCAGGAAGTCCAAGGGCAGAGGGGATGTAGCGTGGGGCAGCACTGAAGACTGCTTACCACACAGCCTGTGCTGGGCCCCAGGAAGACCAAGTCAGGGGTTCTGGTTGTCAAGGTAAGACTGGGCACGCAGATGGCTGTGCTTCAGGAGGGGATGGCAGGGGCAGGCGTGGTGGAGGGAGGCAGGTGGCAAGGGTAGCTGGCCCCAAAGCAGGTGCCTGGGGTCAGGCTGTGCTTGGGGTCACGGGCTCTGCTCATGACAAACACCTTGGTCAGTGTCCCCGTGTACCCGGAAGGTTCTCGGAGGGGGTGCCCATCTGCATTTCTCTTCTAGTCACCGCACGGCCACCCACCCATGGTGTCCCTAGACGACTACTGGATAGACATGACAGGATGAATAAATGAATGACAAAGGAAGGAACCACGCAAGCCACTGCCATTCTTCAATTTCAGCGTTTCTGACAGAAGCTTTTAAACGACAGACATCTGTCATGAGTGGAGTGGCAAAAGGCTGAACATAGTTAACATGTGTTCCACACACAGGAATGGATCCAAGAGAAATCAATTCATACATTCACACAAAAACTTGTACACAAAATGTTGACAACAGCCTGATATATAACAAGAAAAATGAGAAACAACGTAAGTGCCACTCAATTGAAATGGACAAATGCATTCCACACATAGGATGGATGTTGTTCGTGAAAAGGCGCTTTGACGCACACTGAAGTGTGCAGAACCCTGAAAGCATCGCGTGAAGGAGACCACATGCAAACACCACGTGCTGTTTGTAAATGCCCAGAACTGGCAAATCCTATACTTGTTAGGGGCTGGAGAGAGGAGCAGTGAATGCTAATAGCTGTGGGTTTTGGGGGGATGGGAAATAATATCGCAAAACCCTGAATACACTGAATTATACACGAAGACAGGTGATTTTTAAACTATTATATAAGTGATGTTTTAGTAACGCTATTAATTAAAAACAAACGGCTAGATATGTGGCTTAAATGAACAGTGGTCAGTGTGCGCCAGCTTCTGGGTCTGATCCCTGGCATCCCCAAAACAAAGTGAACCCATCCAGCATCTCCTGCTGATCAAGAAACGCAAGTGAAGCTGCCCAGAAATGAGGTGCTTTCTCACTCGGGCTGACCAGGATCAAATGCATGTCAATACCCCCGCTTTATTCCCCGAAGCCTGCTTCAGTCCTTGGTCTGTTATGCAGGCCTTGCCCACGGGCGCTCCGCCCCTTCTCCACTGATCTTCCACGTACTGATCAGGCTCGGATCAGTTCAGGTCAGACGTGCCAAGTGCTGCCGTCTCACCGACATTCCCTTTGAGTACAAAACAGGCCGCTCACCATCTGAGTTTCCTGCAGGCGCTGCCTGGCTTCCTGACTACCGGGGGATCCTGGGCAGGTTGGCCGAGCCTCTGAGTATTTTTCTTCTGAGATGAGAAGCTCAGAATAACCACTGTTAGTGGCCTGGAGCTGAGGCTCCAGCACAGGGCTGGAAAACTGGGTGGGGTCATGCCATGAATGTGAACAAGAGGACCAACTGAACTGGGGTGGGGGGAGAGGCGATCAGACTGGCACTAGTCTCTGAGAAATGCAGAGCTTTTGGAAGCTGCCTGGGATTGGACCCCAGGCTCGGCTGACGCGGCTGTTGTGTGTATTGGTATTCAACCAAGATTCACTGAGAGCTGCTCTGATCTGCTCTGTGCCGGTGACACGTCAGTTAGTGGCCTTTCCCTCCCCTCCCCTCCCCCTTCTTGCCTGCCTTGCTTCAGTGGTCTCTGTTTCTAAGGTCACAAACTCCTTTGTTCCATCTGTCCCCGGATATGAGCCCTAGCACCACAGTAAGAAGAAAGAGAAGCAACATACGTGCCACTCGGCTGAAATGGATGAACGGATGTGCCCTGCACATAGGATGGATGCTGCTCACGGAAAGGAATGGAGCTCCGACACACGGCTTGGTCTCCCTAAGGCCTTGCTGGTCTTTCAAACCGCTGGTCCTCACAACCTCTGGGACCAGCAGCATCAGAGCACACAGCACAAGATCTTATAACTTAAGGTCAGTTACTAAGCCTCCTCTAGATCGTGGTTTTCTTGAGAAGAAAAACCTACTCGACACATATTCTTAGTCCCAGTTCTCAGTACTGTAACAGTCAAATAAGCATTCGAGAAATGCCGGGCCAACAGCAATGGTCTGAGGACGGGAGGGTCTGAGAGGTGAGCTTCACACTGCAGCGCAGATGCAGATATGGGAATGACTCACGCCCAGCAGAGCCCAGTAGGCCACGCTGACCTGCATGAAGGGCTGCGTTCTCAGAAGGATTCCCTGTGCTCTGGTTTGGAGCAATCATGTCCCAACCCTGGCCTAAAGCATGAAGACCTTCCTGCCTTGTCCTTGCCTCGGGCTACACCTCCACCCTCCCACAGTATATTGTACAGAGTCAGGCTGACTGCCTGTGGCTGGCCTTTAGCAAGCTCCTCCCCGGGACAAGTCTGGATGGACGAAAGCCCACATTTACTGACCGAAGGAAGACTTCCTCCATGGTGGTGACGGAGGCCCCGAAGCTGGCGATGCCCAATTCCTTCTGCTTCTTTTCCAGTTTGGTAAAAAGACTTTCAAACCTGAAAAAGACCCAGATTGATGAAGCATTTCTCAGATAGTTTCTAGACAGCTGGTTTCTGAATAGCTGCCTCTTGCGTGGAACGAGGGACAACGGAAGGATAATGCCCGCAATACTGCTTTTCCTGCTCTCTTCCTCGTGTATGTGTCTGTGTTGGTGTGCATCAGAGGGCTTCAGGACTCAGCCTGGACTGCTCCTACCTCCTTTTTGCTTGATCTGGGACTTTCCAGGTTCCGTCTTTCAGAGCTGGAAGTGAAGGTCACTGTCATCTTTACCTGGCTGTTTTTTTTTTTTTTTTTAATTTTTTTATTTTTATTTTATTATTATTTATTCAACTGTGCGTGTGTATGTGCGTGCGCGTGTGTGTCTGTGTATGTGTATGTGTAGAACCACGGACGAATTCACGAACCACCATGGACGCCTCCAACTCCTTCTGCCCTGGGATTCACAGGCTCCGCCCTACCAGGACCAGAAGCGCAGGCCACTCCCGCTTCCGTCTGGCGTCTATACGTGGGATCTGGGATCCGAACTCAGGACCTTCCGCCTGCAAGACGGAGGCTTAACCCCTGAGCCACCTCTCCAGCCCTACCTGGCTGTTTTTAATGTGGGATCTGGGATCCAAACTTAGATCCTTCTACTTGGGAGACAGAGTCTTAACATCTGAGCCACCTCGCCAGCCCCTTCATTTATTTTTTTAAATGTTTGCAGAGCTAAGGATCAAACCTAAGGTCTTGCCTATGCTATGCAAGTGCTCTAAACAGCATTAAAACAACAAACTAACGCTATTTTAGGATTGGAGATATAGCTTAGGGGTTAAGACTCTGCCTTGCAAGGAGAAGGACTTGAGTTCATATCTCAGACCCCACTTGAAAACTCTGGGAGGAAATGATGGCGACTTGCACTTCTAATCCTGGAAGGCAGAGTCTGGGAAATCCCACAGCAAAGCAACAAGGAAGTAGAGCAATCCAGGATGATTCCCAAAGCTACTCTGAGCCTCCACAGGCACAAACGCTCAAGGGCCCTTTTATATACACAGAAAATAAATAGGTAAGTAAAGAAGAGAAGTTTTAGAGCCATAACAAAATTGGAAGGCAGAGAAAGAATGATCGTCCACATCACCTGTGGTGGTCAGTCTAAACTGTCAACTTGGCACAGTCTAGAACAGTGGAGAAGAGCTTCTGGCCATCCATGGTTATCTTGGTACCTTAATTGATGTGGGAAGGCCCCCCTCTCCTGTGAGTAGGACCCTTCCCTAGGCACTGTATAAAGTGGAGAAAGCGAGCTGGGTGCAAGCCTGCATGCATGTGTCCTTGTTCTGTTTCTGCACCGTGGACACAATGTGACCAGCTGCCTCAAGCTCCTGTTCTGTGACTTCCTTGCCATGGCGCCTGAGCTGCCCGAGACCTTTCTTCCTTAGGCTGCTTCAGTGAGAATATTTATCAGTAACAGAAGAGAAACTAGGTTATCTCTCTACCCTACCATTTTTTCTGTGAGCACTTGGGCTTGGTTTGAAAAAAAATAAGACTCAAAATAATGAGACTGTTTGGTTGTAGGACAGTGAAACATTTTTATGAGAGCAAAAGTAATAAAACAAACCACAACAGGAAAGACATAAAATTTGTATAAACAAACCCCTAAAATCAAAAACAATTACAAAATAGACAAAGGTGCAAGGAAGACAGTTGCTACATTGGGGCTGTGTGTAGTTCAGATGGCAGAGCGCTGGCCTCCACGCACGCGCCTGTAACGCCAACATGTGGGAGGTAGAATTAGAGGATCAGAAGTTCAAGGCCGGCCTTGACTACTTAGTCAGCTGCAGGCTGGCCTGGTCTATATGAGAGCCTATATCAAAAACAACAAAGCCCTCAAATCTGGTGGAGTATGAACATGTCAAAGTGGCCCACAAGTGAGCAAAGTTCAATATACTGAGGCAGGGGACTTGAGGTCAACAGACACAGAGCTCTTTTGTCCCCTGCTGGCAGCAACAGAGAAAGGTCAATCAGGTGGCATACGCCTTTTCACCCATTTAACAGAAACTGAAACAAAACCAATGTTATTGTGTGTGTGTGTCTGTATGTATGATGTGTGTGTGCATAATGCGCGTGTGTGCATGTGCGCGCACATGTGTGTGCATGTGCACGAGTATGTGTATGTATGTATGTGTGCATATGTGCGTATGGATGCGTGTGCATGTATGATGTGTGTATGGATGTGTGTGCGCGCATGCCATAGCAAGCCTGTGGAGGTTAGATGACAACATCGTCCTGCTGGTACTGAGGACTGGACTCAGCTTGTCTCACTGCCCACCCCCCACAACAATCTTATTCAAAGTTCTACCTTGAATATAAAACAAAATGCACATTCTCTCTCTGATGATGAGGGAGCAAAGCAAGCTTTCTTTCTAGAAGGAACTTTAGTAATTACTACTTTACATTGGGGATCTGTCTGGAGACAGTGTGATCTGGAGAAAATTTTTTAAAAACATTTGTTTGTTTGTTTGTTTGTTTAGCATGTGCATGTGTATGAGAGGATACTATGTGTCCCTATGGGGGACTAAGAGTGATTTCAGGGATCACCCTGGATTGCTTCTACCTCCCTTTTACTTTGCTCTGGGATTTTTCTAGACTCCGCCCACCAGTGCCAGAAGTGCAGGCTGTCTCTGTTTCCTGAGATCTGAACTCAGGACCTTCAGCTTTAGAGGCAAAGTCTTAATCCCTGAGCCATCTCTCCAGCTCTGGAGAATAATTAAAAAAAAACCAAACTATTTGTTTGTTTGTTTATGTGTGTGTGTGTGTGACAGAAGGCAGTGTATGTCCCTGTGGAGAATCAGTGGTGACTGATCAGTGGGAATCATCCTGAATTGCCTCTACCTTGTTCGTGCTTTGCTCTCACATTCTGCCCATTAGGGCTGGAAGTGCAGGTTGCCACCGTTTCCACCTGGTGATTTTACGTGGGACCTGGGATAAGAACTCAGGACCTCTCCAGCCCTGGAGAAGAATTTTTTTTTTAATTTTTTTATTATTTATTCAATTGTGTGTGTGTGTGTGTGTGTAGAACCCCAGGCGAATTCGGGAACCACCATGGACCTCCTTCACCTCCTCATTTACTCTGCCCCGGGATTCACAGGCTCCGCCCTACCAGGACCAGAAATGCAGGCCGCCCCCGTTTTTGCCCAGTGTCTATACATGGGATCTAGGATCTGAACTCAGGACCTTCTGCCTGCAAGGCAGTGGAGAATTTTTTTAACAGGATATTTATTAGCACTTTTTGTTTTGAAAGTATGAGTGCGTAATAGTAGAGACGTTAAGTCATGACATGCCTGAGTCATGGAACATGTGACTATAAAACTGCGTTACATAGGGTTGCCAGTGTGCACAGCAGTTGCCCAGAATGCCTGAAGCCCTGAGTTCAATTCCCAGAACTGCAAAATACAAATGGAAAATCCCCCTAGAACCTCCCACTACTTGACTGCACTTGTAGCATTATAAACAAGACATTGCTAAGATATAAATGCTACAATTTTCAGAGGTGGATTAAGAGCTGGACTTTTCCTGGCATTGGTGCCAGTAGCCCTACTATGTCCCTGACAGTCATGAGCTGAGCGCTCTTGTCTCTAGTTTTGAGGTGGAGAGTTATGTGACTTCTCTGCAAATGGAAGTTCTCAGCTTCACGGATAATTCTGATTGTGTTATGTATGCTTATTTATACATTTTTGAGAGGGGATTGAGATAGAATCTTAAAAGCCTAGGTTGACCTCAAACTCACTATGTTGCTAAGGATGACCTTGAACTTAATTTTCCTGCTTCTACCTTCCAAGTGCTGCGGCTGCAGGCATGCTGGTAGATACTGCATAAGTCTAACCTGGTGTCAGGAGGAAGTCCTGTGTGGGCACGAATGGCAGGTAGGCAATGAAGTTCTTTCAATCTGTCTGACGTACTTCTCCTCAAGTACAAGTTACACTTCTTCCTAAACCCAGCGTGGCAGAAGCCCTAGGGCCTGAGAGATGCCCACGAGCCAAACCAGAGGGCAGGATGGGTAATGAGCATGGCGCCCTCAAAGCCGTGAAGTCTCTTTTTGGATCCGTACTTGCACATTCTCCCCAGGGCACATACCTGTGTGTGCTCTCTTTGGGAAGAATAAAGGACAGCTCGGCCCCAGCGTGGCTCTCCAGTATGGCATTGGGGACATGGTGGTGCACCAGCTGGGAGATGCCTTCAGTGTTGCAGTGTGGTTCCTTCACCAGTGTCATGTGATAGCCAGCTCCTGCAACGTGTGGACCAAGAGTGAAGCTGTAGCCGTGTTACCTTTCCATTTGCCCATGCCATGGTCTCCATGGCTCTCACCAGACACATTCATAAGAAAGAGGCTGGAAAGATGGGTGCAACTGGTCAGAACAGACGTCTGTCAGGACTTGTTCCATGGTACTGCCTCTCCTCTCCTAGCCGGGAACCTGGCTTACTGAATGTAGTCAGGTGCACTTGCTTGAAACCAAAGCCCTCCTGAGAGCCAACCACCAGCAACGATCTGAGTGTTGAGGGTGTCTGCACTGTGGGACTCATCTGACCATTATTGCAAGGTCGAAGGAAGAGGCTTAGCAAACAGAGACCCCCTGTTTGGCCTTTTGTCTAAATTGCTTTGCAGGGAATGGCCTTTTCTTATTTACTTCAGGGAGAAGGGCCCTAGGTCTAGGACCATCAATGGTTTGGTTAACTAGGCAGTCAGACAGGAAGTGGCAGACCAAATTCTCAAAGCCATAGCAGGGAGCGCCACAAGATCTATATGTCATTTCTTGGTAAAGAAACTCCACCTTCACTAGACACATGGCCATTCAGGATGAAAGCACCATGTCCAGCCTGCTCTGGTCATATCAGGAACCTATAGAGCTATGTGCTTGACACAGCTCAGGTAAGGTATGATAAGCAAGTGCTTGCCTCTAGTTCTCAGATGGAAAGTTATGCACTCATGATTTGTCTGCAAATGCAAGTTCTCAACTCACCAGCAGCTCTGAGTATGTTTATTTTATAATATTTTGGGGGGTATCCTAAGAGGAGAAACACTGTCAGTGGGGGTGGAAGGCAAGTATATAGCATTAGATCAGGAGCAACAGAACAATAAGTCTAGCGAAGGCCTCCCCCAGTCAGTGCCAAGACCCCTCACGGTAGCTAATAGCGGGCAGTTCCCCTCACACAGTGGGTACCAGCACTGACCCTGTTATGGGACAGAGGCTGACGGGGTCCTGCTGCCCACCGCTCACCGTATTTATGCTTGAGGAACAGGGACGACCCACAGCACTGCAGTTCCCCCTTAGCCAAGATGGCGATGCGATCCCCCAGCAGGTCAGCTTCATCCATGAAGTGGGTGGTCAGCAAGATGGTGCGGTCACTCTTCTGCTGCTGCAGAAGGTCCCAGATGGCCCTTCTGGACACAGCGTCCATGCCTGAGGTGGGCTCATCCAGCATCAGTATCTGCAGAGCAGAGACACGGTCTTGTGACAACAGTGGTCACAAGCTAGGCCCAGGCTGGCTGTGCTTGGGGGTTCTGAGCAGCTGAGTTAGAGATCTGACAAGTGGACCTCACTGTGGTCCGCTGTGGTCCAGTGACCTGGCTGCACCAGGAGGCCAGTGCCCTCTGCCCTGTACCTTGGAGCCCGCGATGAGGGCGATGCCGATGGAGAGCTTGCGCTTCATCCCTCCACTCAGGAACTTGGACCTCGAGTCCCGCTTGTCCTCCAAACCGAGGATATGAAGCATGTGCTTAATTTCTTCAGGGCATTTCTGGACTGACAGGCCTTTCAACTGAAAGACCGGGGAGGAGAGAGGATGAGGCAGGTGATGCCGGTCGGAGCTGAGGCACACAGACAACTCTCTGGCCAGAGATGTCTCGGCCCACATCACTGCACTCTGCTTACCCTCCCCGAGTACTCTGACTTTTGCAGAAGTTTCTTGGGACAGACTTTCCTGGGAAGCTCATGGTGGGCACAGGAAGGGGACTAGGGGGGAACCAAGCACATCGGCAATGGAACAATCTCCATCCTCACATCCTTGTCCCCTACGGAACTCACCTGTGCGTAGAAATAAAGATGTTCTGCGACCGTCAGATTGTCAAATAGCACGTCGTGCTGGGGGCACAGGCCCAGGCTCTTCCGAATCTGAACCATGTCTTGGGAAATTTCATACCCATGAATGTATGCACACCCACTGGTAGGGGGAAAGAGACCTGTGGCCGAAAAGCAGGTCCCCAAAATCATCATGAGAATTTGTTGGCTCATAGGACTCAGACTCAAGACAACCAGCTCCCGCACTTCCCTGAGGATTCTGTCCACAAGGGACTACTTGTTGGTAGGTTCTGTCTAGCAGGGAAGTGGGAGACATGGGAGGGACGGGACTCGGCCCTGCAGTGCCCAACCATCACAGTCATAAGGCCCGCGACAACCTTTGAAGTGTGACTTTGGGGCAAAAATCAACACGAATGGAGAATTAGCCTTGTTTGCGTCTGCCAAAGCCATGGAACAAAGGCTGAGAGGAGAGGGGAGTTTCTAAGGAGAGCCTCACATGCTGCCCCTGGGCGATGGGGCTGAAATCCCAACTGGGTATAAAAACACCTCATTCCTTACAGCTGGAAAAGGATGGAAAACCTGTGAGGAAACAAATCCACAGCCAGTGTGAAGCAGTCCCAGGGAGGAGGGCCTGTCGGCGACTCGGCTCACCTGTGAGCATAGACAGAGCAGTGGTCTTCCCAGCACCATTATGGCCCAGCAGGACAGTGATTTGTCCCTCGTACAAGTTCAAGTTTAGGTCTCTGATGGCCATCTTGTCCTTACTCCCCACTCGGAACACCTGCGGGTGAGGCAGAGGCTGCCTTGAGCTCCTTGAGGCCCTCAGCATCTCCCTTTCTCTGGTCATGATCTGGCATCTCAGGATACCAAGCTGCCACCATGAATCGGCATTCAGAGCACCAAAGCGTAGGCAGAGGCCGAATCTCCTGACAGCCCCCTGTGTGTCTGAGGGCCTCAGCTGTTCCTGCAATTACGAGCCCAGGAGCCCAAAGCATCCAGTACAGACAAGTGCAGCATGAGCTCAGCAGCGAGTACGAGGCATGGTCAGGACTGCATGGTCACAGTACCACTGAGGCTGGCCCCACACTGGGCATCAGGCCAGATGTGCAAACCTGTACCCTGGACGGAGGGTCAGGAGCAGCTGAGGAGCCCGTGTCTTTCCTCCTCAGGCACTCGGGAAAGCAGGAGGGACCGAGGCATGGAAAAAGTACCCGCAGCTGGTCAGCCTGTCCCCGCAGCCTCCTCCGGCCCACGGGAAGTGGCACCTTAGACAGATGCTTGATCTTGATTCCAGCCACCAGGTCTTCTGGCTCGGCTTCAAAGTACTCAGTTCGGAGTGCTTTCTCGGGGTCACTGTCTTCCTCCTCTTTGCCCATGACAGTACGTGGGTTCCCGCACCAGTAGGAAGGCTAGGATTGAGGCAGATGGGTGTGAGAATCCAAGTGTCAGTTCATTTCATTTGTGGTCAACAATGTGGCCACCACTGACACGCCACACACGCAGAAATATGACCTCAGCCTTGAACATTCAGGCACATGACTGAGGAGCGCGCCAAGTTACACTGCACCTCTGACTTCATTATCCCTGGGAAAACTCAGAGCCTTGCTTTTCCAATCTGGCAAATGGGTACACAAAGTTTACAGTACTGTGTACTGTCATCAAATACTCCCGCCCCGAGTGGTATCAGAGCCAAGAGAGAAGAGGACTGTTCTTCTGTCTTTTCTCTGGTTACCACTACAACAGGCTCCCAGTGACGAGTGAGCCATAGGTCTCATGCAGCCTTCCCTGAGGGCATCTGTGGCAAATGGGCAGGGGGCACTGGAGGGTACGCTTTGGGGTAGGGGCTATCTGCCCACAGCTGTTCCTGGTGCCAGGGGCCACATTCCAGTGGTGTCGAGGGACACACCTCTCACATATCAGGAGACTTACGTCAGAGTGAGTTGCAAGAGTATAAAGGTAGCATTTCTCCCCCCACAGTGATAGACAAGAGGAATGTTTGCCTCTGAACAGCAGATGTCTCCGTTCAGACAGATCTGAGGTAATGAATGAAGTGGCCCTGAGTATCAACTGTGAGTGACAGTGTGAGGAGGTGTGCCCACACACTGGACACCAGGCACTCATCGCAAGTGAAGGTGATTTACTAAAAGCTACATACGCACACAGACATCCTTCAAAATCAACAAAATAATGTTTAATTATGTGTTTGATTATTTTAGATATCAAAAATACAGTTAGATTAAAAAAAGTCTCCAGAAATATATTGTTAGATTAAGAAAAGTCTCTAGTATTTGTCATAACATGCTTGCTTTCACAAGAGAAGGTGGTTTGTAGAAGTCAGGTGGTGCGCACACAGGACATGCCTGCGGGGTCTGATGGCTAGAACTGCCAACTTGACAGGATCTAAAGTCACGTAGGAGACACAGCTTGGGGCAAGTCTACGAGGGAGTTTCTAGACTGCGGTTAACTGAGGTAGGAAGACCCACTCTAAATGTGGGTGGCATCACCCCATGGGCTGGGCTGGTATTCATTGCTCTCTGCTTCCTAACTGCTGATGCAATGAGACCATCTACCTACAAGTCTGCTGCATGCTTTCCTGCTATGATGGACTGTACTCTCACACTGCGAGCCCTAATAAACTCTTCCTTAGAACACCAAGACATGACCAGTGGGAAGCATTTAAAACAAAAAGCTGCATCATTTTTTAGGTAGAAAACTCAGTAAGGTATTTTCTTAGTGCTAAGGATGCAGCTTAGTGATGGAGTGCTTGCTTAACATATACAAAGTCTGGGTTTATGCTATGAAAAAAGGGTAATTTTTACAAGGAGAGATAAAGGCAGAGGCTGCAGAGACTATGTGCTCTGGTCTGTGTCCCTTTGTCTCAGACCCTGGGGCAGAGCAGGTCTTCATTTCTCTGAACCAATTTCAAGTGTCCTCGGGTTACACACGGTCAGGATTCTCTGTCCTTGGTGTCAGGACTAAGGTTCCTAAATGATAGCTGGGGAAACCTCTACCCCCTGTAGAAATGGCCAACTAAAGAGTTGGGGTGTCAGTACTCACCATGAGGAAGAAGTACCAGGGTTGTGGCACACCAAACTGGCCCGGGAAGACAGCCTCCACATACCAGGTCACCAGGCCACAGAGCACAGAGTCTAGCAGCAGCATCCCGAGCACTTGCCCAAAGCAGAAGTCATCGTCCACGTTGACGGGATTCAGGAGGTCTCGCCACTGGATACCGGTGCCTGGAGACATGTCGAAGAGACAGTTCTAACATGTTTGAGCAGACTGGCAGGGAACAGGGACTTGAAACCCCAGAGAGTACACATGGACACGTGTGTGTGCATGTTTGCCCTTGTTGCCGCTATGAAAGCAGAGCGACTGATTCCGTTCTGGTTTTATAACAAATTTGATAACTTTCAAGTCTTTATAAAAATTTTTTTGAGACAGGGTCTTATGTATCTTAGGTTGACCCTGATACCAATATATAGCTGAGGATGACCTTTAACTACCTCCATCTTCTGGATGCTGGGAATTCTGCATGGTGTGCCACTATGCTTGATTTATATGGTTCTCAGTATACAGTTCTCAGATGGTGTTTTAGGCAAGCACTCTACCAACTGAGTTATGTCTCTAGCTGACTTTCTCCAAATCCTTCAAACAATAGCAGTAAAAAAACCCAGCTAGGGGGGCTGGAGAGGTGGCTCAGGGGTTAAGCCTCTGCCTTGCAGGAGGAAGGTCCTGAGTTCGGATCCTAGACCCCATGTATAGATGCCGGGTGGAAGCGGGGCGGCCTGCGTTTCTGGTCCTGGTAGGGCGGAGTAAACAAGGAGGAGGTGGAGGCGTCCATGGTGGTTCCCGAATTCGCCTGTGGTTCTACACATGCACATACATACACACGTGCATACACGCACAATTGAATAAATAATAATAAAAAATTTAAAAAAAATTGTAAAAAAAAAACCCCAGCTAGTTGCTGAACTAGCAAAAGCTTAAGAACTGACCAGATGGACTCACATTTCTTAGGTCACATGTACACCCACAAATGGTCACAGATGCACACATGTGTATATAAACATATACACATACAAATACATGATTTGGGGGAAGGCCAATGTAAACCAATGAAAATCTGTATGTGTGTATGTCTCTCTCTCTCTCTCTGTGTCTGTGTCTATCAGAGGGCACTGTGTGGTCTGGTGGAGAACCAAGGGTGACTTTGGGAATCATCCTGGACTTGCTCTTCCTCCATGTTTTGCTCTGGAGTTTCCTGGGCTCCACCTTTCAGGGCCAAAAGTACAGGTGGTATTTTTATGTGGGATACAAACTCAAGACTTTCTGCTTGTGAAGCAAAGGCTTAACCCCTGAGTTACCTCTCCAGCCCCTCACATATGCTGTGTAACCAAGGATGGCTTGAATTCCTGATCATCCTGTCTCTACCTAGTGGGTAGTAGAATTAGAGGAATACACCACCATATCCAGTTTTATGCACTGGTGGCCATAGAATTAGGGCTTCCTTCATGTTAGGCTGGTACTCTATCATTTGAGCTATATTCCCAGCCCTTCTTGTGTGTGTGTGTGCGCGCTCAGCTAGGCGGCACTTGAATGTGTGTGCTTATAGAGACCTAAGGGTGACATCAGGAATCATCCTGATTGTTCTACCTCCTTATTGCTTTGCTCTAGGATTCCAAGGCCCTGTCTTCCAGGTCCAGAAGTGCAGACCACTGCTGTTTCCACCCAGCATTTTTACGTGGGATCTAGGGATGTGTGCTCAGGTGCTTCTGCCTATTAAAGCAAAGGCTTTAACTGCTGAGTTGTACCTCTCCAGGCCCCCAGCCCTGCTTTTAAAAATACTTAATTTATTAATTTAGAGTGGGTATATATGGAGTTGTACACATCGTGTGCCATGGTCCATGAGCGAAACGCAGAGAACAGCTTTCTACCACGTGGGCTTCCAGGAACTGAACTTATGTCGATTTGTGCCTTACTCACTGATATATCTTCCCAGCCCTGTTTTTTTTTTTTTTTGAGTTCTAACTTAGGCTAGCTTAGAATTCACTATGCAGCCCAGGATGACCTCAAACCAAACCTCCCCTGTCTTAGCCCCTAAATGCTGAGGATTACAGGTCTGCACCATCACACCTGGCCCTGTGGTACAGTTTGAGTGGATGCCCCAAAATTCATGTGTTGGAAACTCTGTCCCAAGGCAGCAGGTGGGAGCTGACCCTTGTGGTGTTGTCTTACAGAGGCTCTTGAAGGAGCAGGTTTTTTTCTTTCTCTTCCTTGGTAAGGGAGGAACAGAATTCAGGGTGTCATCCTGGAAGCAGCCACAGGGCCCTGATCAGGCACAAATCTGCTGCAACCTTAACCTTGGACTTCCTGGTCCAGACTGAGAAGTGTTTCTGCTCTTTACATATTTTCCAGTCTCAGGCTGAAGAGATGGCTCAGGGGTCAAAGACTTTGGCTTGCAAACAAAAGGACCTGAGTTTGGATTTCCAGATCTCATGTAAAAATGCTGGGTGGAAATGTCCCTGGAAGGTTGAAGCCTGGGAAACTGCAGAGCAAAACAATGAGGTAGAGCAAGCAAGGGTGATTACCTTTGGGCCTCCGCAGGCACACAAAGCAACCTCTGATACAGACAGACAGATATGCACACACGCATGCAATTACACATGCAAAAAAATTGTCTTGTGTCAGATACTTTGTAAATGCCAACACTTGGCTAGAAGAAAAGAGAACATTTAGCCTAAGAAAGAGTGCCTAGAAAGGGAAGAGCTAAGGCCATTTTAAATGAGCCCACAACAGTCCACAAGAAGGTGCATTGCATTTCCTTCCTTCCAGAAAAGCCAGACAACATGCAAAAAAATCCCAGGAGGATAGATGATAGGTGTCTAACATAACTGGTCAGACATAGCCACTCATATCCTTACCTATTCTTTTTAAATTATTTATTTATTTATTTATTTATTTATTTATTTATTTAGTGTGTGTGTGTGTGTGTGTGTGTGTGTGTGTGTATCAGAGGGCATTGTATGTCCTTGTGGAGGACTAAGGGTGACTTCAGAAATCAACTTGGATTGTGTCTACTTCCTTTTTGCTTTGCTCTGGGATTTCCCACGCTCTGCCCACCAGGGCTGGAAGTGAGGACACCTGCATTTCCACCTGGCATTTTTTATGTAGAACCTGAAATCCGAACTCAGGACGTTCTGCTTATGAAGACTTCTAACCCTTGAGCCATCCCTCTAGCTCATCCTTACCTCTTCTGCAAATAAGAGATGGGACTGGATTCCAAACTTCCATCAATTCCCCAGAGTTGCCTACCAAGGGAACTGTTCTTTTCCAAAGACTTCTAGCAGGAAGGGGGGTAAACAAGATGTCTTGTATTGCCCTTTAAGAAGGTTGAACTGGATCCACTGCAATCTGAGCATCTATTACAGGCTTTGAGAAGCGGAAATGCACAGGTCAAAGTCAGCACAAAGGAGTGCTTTAGTCAGGAAATTTCACAAAAGTCATGGGAAGACTTTCCTGAGCTATCTATCTGTTTTCTCTCTCAAGCCTTCTTTCCTTCATCATCGATTGCTGTAACAGGTACTGGGGAACAGGAGCTGCCAATTCCTCCCCTCCAAAGGTGCTGGGGGTTGACAAAGTCCTTCAAAATCTACTGGCTTTGAGACTTCTGGTCCAATAACTCTGAACCAGGAAGAAACAGCCACTCAGTTAAATCTAGTTGTCAGAAAGAATCAGGTGGAGTGATTGGTGCCTATAGGTGTTTTAGCCCTTGGCATATCTGGCCTCTGTTCTCACAGCTACTGTTGGCCTTGTGGCCTGCCCCAAGCCATTCCCCTATCACCTGGGCCAAGCTGGCACTCTGTATACATGCAGGGCCTGTCCATTGATGAAGCCCTGGCCCAGGGTACTAATCTGCTTGCTGGTCAGTCACCTCAGGTGAATCTAGCTGGGACAGTACTGTCGAAATGCTCCCTGGGCTGCAAGAACTAGCAAGAGACACTTATAAAGATAAAACTTACCTTTGGCTTCAAATTTTCCTATGAGTTGAGCTCCCATTGCCATGGCAACATTGGACAGGAGACAGGACAAGAGCTTCTGGCTCTGTGTCATCCAATTGTACCGAGGAGCCACAAAGAAGTAGGGGATGTAGGTGAAGAAGTATAGGAAGCCGCCCACAGCTGCTGCCATGTTGGCTATAGGAAGAAAGAAACAAGTGATACACTTTGAACTCACTGGAGTATGTGCATGCATGCGCGCGTGTGTGTAAAAGGGCACTTGAGTGTGTGTGTGCCTGTGGACGCCCCAGATTAACTTTGAGAATCATCTTGAATTGCCCACTTTCTCATTGCTTTCTTCTGAGGTTTTCTAGGCTCTGCATTCTAGGGCCAGAAGTACAGGCCACGGCCATTTCTGCCCACCATTTTTATATGGGATTTGGGGTTACAAACTCAGTTCCTTTTGCTTGCAAGGTAAAGGTTTTAATTTCTGAGCCATCTTCCCAGTCCATTTTTTTTAACCAAAACAATAAGATTACAGAATAGAAAGCACGGGAATACAAAGTATGTTAAGAATGAACTCCAAACATACTAATTTTGGAGAAATTTTCAAAAGTGAGTCGAATAACAAATTCAATTACTAAAAGAAAATATAGTTTGTGACTTCTAACCATCAGAAATTTTTTTTTAAAGACTAAAACTAGAGAAACGTTCTAGGAATGACAAGAACCATGAAATGGTATGAGCAGAAACAACCCTGACTGTACCGGACCCACAAGGATATACCCTTTCTTTTCACTACTCTTGGCAGTCCAGTGTGTACATGTGCCTTCTGCCAAGTGCCTTTGCCCTAAAACACCTGCCTCTCCTCTCAGCCCTCACGCATGCTCCCTGCTCTCTGCCCTCTCTCCAGCTCTCCCCTTGGGGGTTCTGATTTTGGCCACAGGCTCTGTTGGGTCCCTCTGGGACTGTCCCTTGGTGGCCTAACCCACCATGGCCAGCCTTGGCCTCTAAGGTGTCCTCCCTTCTGACAACTGGGTCTCTGGCTTATCTATATAGCTGCTCTTTGGCCTTAACCTTGGACAAAGCCCCCTAGTTTCCCACAGTCCTCTGGCTTCAGGGGGTCAACAGGACTCACCTTTACTGAAGAAAGTGCTGACCATGAAGCTGAAGGAGATGGACGAGATTGCGAAACACAGCAGGAAGGCCAGCACTAGGGAGGGGTCGCTGTTTGAAAGTACTGCAATATTCTTCTTCACCTGCAGGACAGGCCGCCCCAAGCCAGAGTAGGGGATGGTCAGGGAAGGCAAAGATGAACTGAGAGGTGGAGGGGCTACAGGTCTAGCTCATGGGGACACTGCTGGAGGGAGTCCTAGTCCAGCCACTGGGAAGCTCTGCTGTCCTCTCAGCTGGTCCTGGGATCAATGGCCGTGAACATTCTCTGGCCTGATGCCAGCGTCTCCCCACCCTCTTCCTTTTTTTTTTTAATTTTTCTTTATTATTTATTCAATTGTGCGTGTATGCATGTGTGTGTGTGTAGAACCACGGACGAATTCGGGAACCACCATGGACGCCTCCACCTCCTCCTTGTTTACTCTGCCCCGGGATTCACAGGTTCCGCCCACCAGGACCAGAAACACAGGTCGCCCCCGATTCCTCCCGGGGTCTTCCCCACCCTCTTCCTGTCAGAGCCCCACAGAAGCTGTACTTACTTTGACACAGAACAGAAGGGTCATGAGAGAGACCACGATGAGGAGGAAGAGGAAGAACATAAGGAACCAGGCACTCCAGTGCAGCCAGCTGTTGAGCCCCATCATGCGCATGTACTCCTGTGAAGGCAGAAGGCACTGCACTGCTGGCCCGTCACCGTCCCTGTGTGTTCCCAGAGCACCATGGGGATGTGTACGGACACACAGTGTGGTGTCACCTACAGACTAGGAGGGTGACCCGGAACACCTGTGCTGTGGCCCACAGGCAGGAAGTGCCCAGCACATGCTAGGCAGAAGGTACACGGCCTTAGAGTAACTGTCCTGTCAGATCTTGCCCAGCAGCTCTTGTTCTTGTGTCAGGATCTAAACCTCTCCTGCTTTTCCTCAGTGTCACCTGCTACCCCGTCTGGGAGATGGGTCCCCAATCTTGAATCAAGATGAATTGTTACCTGAATCATCATGGCTTGCCTCAAGAGAGCTAAGAGCATCCGTCTCCCAATGGGCCCACTAAACTGGCACACCAGAAAACTCCCTTCTCTACTTTTGCCCCAGTTGGGGCTTGAAAGGGATTCCCAACCGATGCTAAGCTGGGAACCTCCAGTTCCGTCGGAGTGCACTATGGAACCACAACCTTTCGGGCTGCATGGCTTCTGAGCTGCTCCCCAGGAGCCATGGGGGCAGCAGCTGGCACCAAGGTCCAGAGTTACCCACTTTGGGTCCTTCTTTGGTACAAAGACCCTTTGAGTGGCTGCTGGCCACACTAACAACAATCTCCTGGGCTGTATGACTTGCCTGCGGACCAGCTGGTAGCTGAGGACACCGGTCAGGAGCTCCAGACACCTATTCACTCGTCTATTCACCTTGTTCTGAAGGGGGAGGCAGGCCCTTTGTCATAGTTAAGCACAGGTGTCAACTTGACTCTTGAGGGTTTGAGCTCTGGGCACAGTTGTAGAGAGTTGATGGCTGAGTTAAGCAAACAGCAAACCTGAAGGAGATTGTCTAGCTGCTGGGGAAGACCCAGCCCATGGTGGGTGGGATTAGGCCCTGGATAAATCACAGAGAGCTGGTTGAGAGAGTGGGCATCCTTCTGTTCACTTGGCCAGACATGCTGGTCTGGCAAGTAAGGATCATCCATCTCTCAGCCGTTATGCAGTGATGGTTGGCCAGTTCCCTCGGCCCTGGTGTTGGTGCGTGCTCTCCCTTCAAGATGGACTAAGAACTGCAACCAGAAATCGTAAGAGAATAAACCCCTTGTTTCCTTAAGTCGTTTGATGGTCATTTATCAGCAACCATGCAGGCTGACTGCAACACTCTTGTAGTGAAGTAGCTCCAAACACACCTTCTCTGCCCATCTGCCCATCAAGTTGTCAGGAGGAACCCTGAGAAACCCAACCCCTTCACCCACAAATGCTACCCACAGATCCTAGGTACTAAAACTGTGTTGCCCCATCGGGTAGCCAGTGGCGATGTGCGACCCTTTCAACATAAGTTAATGAAAAAAACTAAAACTCCAGCTCCTTGTTGGTTGGGGTGTGACTCTGAGTGGGGTGCTTACCTAGCATTCTCAAGGCCCTGGGCTTGATCTCTATCATTGGAAAAAAAAAAGAGAGAGACTGTGATGGACAGAAGATCCAGATCACTGCTGGACACAGCTCCACTGGACAGCACTGGACTCAAGGAAGGGACCAGGCCTGTGATTCTCACATGCCAGGCACAAGGCCAGGTTACGAATTTTCCAATTTTTCTTTTTCTATTTTCATGTGTAGGGTGTATATGTATGTATATGCATGCTTGCATGTTTGTTTATACATGTATATATGGAGGTCCAAGGCTCACACTGGAAATTATCCTGGACTCTTCCACCTTAATCTTTTGAGAGAGAATCTCTATTCCAATCCCAAGCTCCCTGATAGAGGGAGTCTGGCTAGTCAGCTTGCTCTGGGGTTCACAGTCTCTGCCTGTAAGGCTGGAACTACAGATGAGCCACCACATCCACTTGGTGTTTTACATGGTTGGAGATCTGAACTCTGGTCCTTTTGTTTGTGGCCAGCATTTTAGTAACTGAACCATTCCCCTAGCTTCCCCCCTTAACTTTTTCTTACATACAATGTAAAACCTTCAGAGAAAACAAAAGATTGAAATGTAATAACCTTTAATAAACCTATCACTTAGCCTTCAATTCCAGCCCATGGGAGACTGATGCAGGAGGGCTGCCCAAGTGTGAGCCACCCCAGTTCACTGAGACCCTGTCACACAAGAAACCAAAACAGAACCGAACAAAAAAGCAATACATTAAAACAAATCAAAACAAAACAAAAATAACCACCACCAACTTGATGTGCAACATGTTGCCTATTTGCTTTGCTAATGTCTTGAGATGTAAGGCATGAACACTACTGTTTTAACTGTTTCATATCCCTCTGTGAACTATGTCAATGTTGTATGGTTTTTGAGTGCCTCAAGATGAGCAAGCAGTCACTTTCCTTTCCTATGCTTCATAGAAATTTAAAACCTCCGCTGATCACAGATCTGGTTCCCCGAGAAAAACCTGCCCATCTCTCTGGTGCTGTGATTTGCGGTGCCTTTCCAGGGCAGGAGGTACATGGAAGTGCTGAGTTCAGCATGGTAGTTGGCGCAGGTGTGAAGGAAGCACTGCTCACTGGGTCCTCGCACACTACAGTTTGACATAATGTGTCACACACACTCTACAACTTCCCACTGACATTTTACTACCCTTAACTTGACCACCTTGATTATGTTCCTGTTCAGCTATGTGCTCAAACATCTTTCTCAGCATATCAGCTCTCTAGAGCTGCACTGTCCAACACAGAACACAAACTACACATTAATTTTATAGTAGCCATATCAAAAAGTCAAGATTAAAAACCAAAACAAAAAAAATTTGAGATGAGCAAAATTATTTTCAATGATATATTCTACTCAACCCAATCCATCCAGAATTTTGTCTTTTTTCACATAAGCAATGTTAAAAATTACTGGACGGTTGGCATTCTTTGTGGTACTCTCTTCCAAATCAGTGTGCATTTCAGGAATTTAGGCATGCCATCCGGTTTCAAAGAAGTCAGGTGTCTACCTTGCACCCCGACTCTGCTCCCAGAGGAAGAAGCCTATGGCCAATGGCACAGAAGTTCCGAGACAAAGTGAGTTCTTTCGAGGGAGCCCCAAGACCCACACCAGAGCTGCATCATTCCCAAGCTGACTTGTCAAGACACTGCAAAGCAGTGCGCAGAGAGTTACCTTCAGTTTCCGCTCCTTCTCCTGCACCACAGCCCGGATGATGGAGAGGGAGGTGTAGGTGAAGCTCAGCATCAGCAGCAGGGGGAGCTGGTACTGGATCGCAACAAGGAAAGGGTCTGAAATGTAGGGCGGGAACGGGAATCTCTTGCTGATCACCGTGAGATTCTGGAACAGCTGGCGGGCAGAGGCATTGGCGTGGTAGTGCATGATGGCTCTGTCCACAGCATGCTGCACTGCCAGGAAGCCTTCTCGGATGTAACCTGAGTGCAGAAGCAGAGGGCAGCTGTGTTCTAGTGCTGCCCACTGGTGAGCCAGCTGCCCGCAGCCTGGGCCTCGCTGCATCCAGAGGCGTCCCTGGGCCTCCTCGCCTATGGCCCCTCAGTGGCCACTGGCGGCATTCAGCACAACTCAATGCTAGTGAGGAACAGAATGAGGCCATGTGCTGACAGCACGGTCTCTTCAAAGTTAACACAACACAAAAAGGTCACATACATCATCACACTTTAAAAACACCTGATATAAACATGACTCAAGAGCTCCTCTATGACCCAGTAGGTCTTCTGGGATTCTAAACAAATAAGTTAGACCAAAACTATACCAGAAAAGAATACGCTAAGAGTTAGGTTGCAGGGAGGAACAACAACACAAAGGTGGGAAGAACAGAGGAGCATCCCCCCCCAAATAAACATTAAAAAACAAGAGACTGCCTCAAAAACAAGGTAGGAGAAAAATCAACGTCCATAGTTGTTCTTTGATCTACATGCACACCACGGAATATGTGTTCATGCTTTCTCTCTTCCTTTGTCAGCAGGTGCTCAACTGATGGACAGTCATGTATTGGCCGGGGGCTTCTTTACAATGAAGCTTCACAGCAGCTACAGACACCCCCACGGGACAGATGGGACACTGAGGCCCAGGAAGCCACACAGCTGGAGAGGAGTTCAGTGGAGCATGGACCAGGTGCTTTGGCTTCCAGGCAGTGTCTTTCCGTGACAGTGCACCCCACAGACACCTGGCTACTACTGCCCACATGCTGCTCTCTGGGAGGCGACATGCAACTTGGTGGTTTTCATTATTGTAACTTGTGATGTTCTGTAACCCATCGCCTTCCCGCTGTGGGGAATGGGAGTGTGGCTTTCTTGTTCTTGTTGCGTCTTCGGGGGGCTCTATCCCTGCACGGCATGGTGAGTCTGAAGCATGGGCATCCACAGCAGAAGTGGGACTTAGCATTGACTTGCCTTGGACAAGCTGTGACCTTTCTGCCTACCTCTTGGGAATTTCATGAACTTCAAAATTAATTTATTCTTTGACAGTTTCATACATGTACATAGTGCATTCTAGTAACATTTCCCCTGCTCTCTTTCACCCATCCCACCGAGATCCCATCTCATATTCATGTTTTGTGTTTTGTCTTTCACGGATTTCTAACCAACTTGAGACAAGGTCTTAAAATACAACTCTGGCTGGCCTAGAATGAACAATTCTCTTATGTCTGCCTCCTGAAAGTTCTGGGGTCGCAGGTGTGCACCACTGTGTCTGGCTTCCAACGTGTTACCTTTGCATCCACTACAGATGTTTTCCCTGGTCTTCTTACCAGTGTTAAGTCTCTTTTTGATTGATCTTGAGCCTGTAATATTGGGATCTGTCAGACTTTTTCCTGAGGTCTCTTTTTATGGCTTCTACTGAACAAGGTGAGGGTGAAGAGGCTCTGGCCAAGCATCTGGGCCTCAGCAGCAGAATGTCCAGCTTAGTCTGTGGGCATCTGGGCTAACAGCTGGTCAGTCACTCTCAAACTCCAGGTCTATTACTCTCTAGGACCTCTCCCGTTCCACACCTCTCACTCATTTCCTTCTCCAAATTTAAAACCTGCTCTCCAGCATTAGCCTTAGGCGAGGCCTTGTGCTATCAATAGGCTTCTTTACACATCAGTTGCCTCCTGCTGCCAACTGTACAGCCTGAATCTTATTCCATAGAGGGACAGTCGTGAGCCTTCTACCTAAAGCTCTAATGAACTATCTCTTGCCAAACTCGTAGAAGACTGTGTTCTCCAGAACCCTTGGATTTGTGCCCAAAACCAGTCTTGGACGGAGGGCTGTACCTTGCCCTGGTTCACTGGTCCCAGGTACCTTTTATATCTCCCTACTTAGTTCCGAGATGTGCCCATTCTTCAGTGGAAGGAAAGCCATACGGGGTACAGACCGTATCAAGCACTGTCAAGAAACCAGAATAGCCAAGATCCAACTCTGTGCAAATTATTGATTTAGCTAAATCATGGATAATTATGAAAGAATTGCAGACTTAGAAAGTCCATAAAATTATACACAGAGAAGGCCAGGGAGAAAAGGAGATGCATAAACGCTTGGATTAAAAAAAAGGACGACAATAAGGGCTTTAACACCTGAGGAATTAATGTTCTATTCAAGGGCACACATCTTTTGAAATGAGGTAGGGCACTGCTCTTACTAAAAGTTACGCTAACTTTCTAGCAGTCAGTGTTACTGGGTGCTTTCTTCTTTGCACAAAGCAGAAGATAAGCATTCCTAGAAATTTCTAGGGACACACTTAAAAGGTGGGTTTGTCCTCTCACGACAGCACTAGCTGGCACTCGGTAGGAATGTGGTCGCTAAAAGAAATTCTTACCAGGCTCCCCGCCATCAGCATATGTAGGCTCCCTGGGTCCTGGGTTAGGGAAAAGAGGAAAAAGAGAAGTGGTGTGCCAGCCCTCTGTCTCTTTCAGGAAAAAGTTTCCTCCTTGAGGCCATATGTAGTTTCTTCGTGTGTAACTGAAGCGCAGGTGGTATTTCACCTGTGGAAACAAAAGACAAATCCAACTGTTTCCAGGTCTGGTAGTAGGGAGCGAGTGCCTACAGTGCCAGGTCCTTTCCCCATGAGGACGGTGGTGTTACACCCTGAGATCCCGGTTGCCTCAAAACAGAGGGTCAGTCACACCCTCTTCTCTTGCTGTGTAGCAACACAACCACAAGCTACATGTTCAGAATCGGAGGAGGGGCACCACTGTCCTGTGGGACAGTCTGCCAGTCTTCACACCATCAGGAAAGCAGCAGCTTCCTTCTTTGTAAAGTCACGAACACCTGCTATTTTACCCTTCTCCTAGTTTGCTCTGTCTGAAGAAGCCTGGAGACATTTTGTGAAGCAAGAGAATCAAAGGGGCCTGATGTGACTGTCCATGGATGCACAGATGTTTTCAAAAACTGTCCTGGACAGATAGGTTAATAATCTCCAAGCTCCCTCAGTAGAGACCAGGTGATCTTACTGGCCCCAGAAGACAGTCCAATGTTCACTCCTAGAAAGGTGGAGGTTAAGGAAGAGCAGCCCTATCAGCAGATAGAGAAGAAAGAGGCTCAGCACAATGTGTGGGGGGTGGGATGGGGGGTGGGGGGCTTTGCAGCCTCACCGCCAGAGGCAAGGGGTCCTTGCTGTGGTTGAAGGTGTGCTCGAACACCACAGCTACCAGCACTTTGGAGGAGCGGTTGTCATATCGGATATAGTCCTCGAAGTCCTTCTCAGAGGAGAAGCCGTGCACTGTGAACAGAACAGGGACACACGTTGCCCACTCAACTCTGCCTTAGAAGGCTGAGGGTGCCGCCCACAGACAAGCCTCTCCAAGGCTCTGGAAAGCTTCCCCGAGACTGGAGCGACTCTATCTCCGCAGAGACTCAGGTTGTTCAGACAGCGGGGACTACTTGGAGTCCACAGAAACTGGACAGAGCTGAGCAGTTCACCCTGGGCTAGTAAATCACAGAAACGGCCTGGGGCTCCCCAGCCTGCCCACCTCCACCATCATGCTATGTTTTGAAAACTGGAGTTTTGGGACTAGGAAATACTTCTAAATTTAGTACAACAGATATGTTTTTCCCCTTTTTTTGAAGGACAAGGTAATTACACTGCTCCTTTATTTTTATTTTTCTGTCAAACTCATTGCTTGGGGGATACTTTCTTTGTACAAAATTTGATTCTTTTTCTCTTAGGAAAGACTCAAATGTATCTTTGACTTTGTACGACTTGTTTTCATTCACTAATTTGAAATAAAACCAAGAAGGTAAGAATCTTTAAGTTTTATGATAGCGTAACTTCACAGTCTCAATGTGACTTGATAAATCAGTCCTATTGAAAGGACCTAAGTTCAACTCCCAGGACCTCAATAAAAAGAGAAAGATTATCAAGACTTTCTTTCATGACTCAAAACCATTGTGAATTGTGGTATAATTGGTGGGTTGAAGTGATGGTCTCTTCAATAAGTTTTGTTGTGTCACGTGTCTAATATTGGAATGAATTGTCACTACTGTATTATGAGTCAATTTTTAATTCTATGGTCTCCTCAGTACTATAACCTGACTTGTAATGAATAATATGAATATTTCTTGATTTTAATGTATAGGACATTTATTTATATTCAATAAATATTTTTCAAAAGAAAAAACTGGAGTGTAAGGCTGGTAAAGTAGCTCAGCAGGTAAGGTACTTGCCCACAAACGTGGCAACCTGAGTTTGATTCCCATAAGTCCATATGCGTGGAAGGAGAGAACTTCCAAAAGTTGTCATCTGACCTCCACCTATGGCATACATGTGAATGTATGCTCTCTTTTTTTCTCGCAGTCAAATATACAGATAAAAAAATAAAGCCTTTAAAAAACAAAACAAGCAAAAACTTTGGCGTTTCTTAAAAAAAAAATCCCCCCCTTATCTCGTGCTGCATAAAGGACCTCACTGTAATCATTTGGTGGGGCGCCACAAATAGCAGGTGGCATGTGCCAGCAGGAAGAGGGGAAAGGGACAACATCTTTATCTTGAAGGGAAAGATCTAGAACTGACGGCCAGCACACATTTCCAGGCGTCTCCCTCCACAGGCTTGCAGTGATTTCATTCACAGTCATCTCCTGAAACCACATCCCAAGGAGGGTTGTTTGTGCTGTGCAATCAAACTGTGCTCTGCCCTCACACTGAAAGGACTTTCCAGGCTGAGTCCACCCGGCTGCCCTGCTATCACCAGGTGTGCCAGCGGAGCCTGGTCTGGCCAACATGGTCACACGTGTGTGTCGTTCACTGGAGCCCTCAACCGCGGACAGATGAGATCACACCCTTGCGCCAGGAACAGCCAACAAAAGAAGCTGCTGAGTCTGCCTGGGCTTTTTCCTGTATCTAAAGCCCACTCACAGCCCAAGGCATTCCTGTCCCAAGGAACCACGCCCTCAGTACCCTTCCAAGTTTCCCAGTGCCGCCTGGGTCTCACCTCTCATGTTGATGATCAGTTCCCTTCTTACGGTCTCAGTGATGGTGCTGGCAGCATCGCTATGGGATGGTACGTAGGCCAGCTCCCAGCTGTCCCCAGGGAGAGGTAAAGAGAAGAAGAAAGGCAGTTCCTGGATGGACTGGTCAGTGTAAACGGTGGCGTTGGGCACATTTTCTGACTGGATTTTCAGGCGAAGCCAAATTAGGATCCCAGAAAACAGCAGGGGCAGGAAGAGTTCCAACACTGTCACTAGAACCTTCCGCTTCTAGAAGAGAATGACCCCTCCATTGGCGTTGACTGAACATTGGGGGCACCCCCCCACGCAAGCTGCATTGGCTGGATGCCATGGTCACTGTCCCTTGGCTCGGACCCACCTGCAGTGTATAGTTCTTCCAGAGCAGCAGCACTAGCTGCCGCAGCACCGCCATCCTTCTGCCAGCAGGTCACCAGCACCAGCACGGACCAAAGACTCAAAGATGGTGTGATGAAAACACAGACCGTGGGAATCTGGGGAAGAGCCACAAACTCTCTTCCTCCACTTTTCTCATCATCCTTTCTACCACCTTATCCCCAGTCACTTCCTAGGAGGAAGGTGTGGGTTGTGCCATTCTCATGCCCCAAACACCTCATGTCCAGGGAACGCATGCACTTTGGGACGAAGTGCACCGTCACATTTCTTAGCAACATGCTTTCTATGTACAGCCAGATTGCTGCAGTGATCGATACAACTCAGATGTTTTCTGCAGTCAATGCATTTTCCGCTTATTAGCAAAGTCCTCAGACTTACTAAATTCCCCTCATTGACTTTTTTGTTTTTCAACAAATGTGGACCCCAGTAAAAAGCAAACTCAACTTTAGTGTCCTGGCTGTAGGTGACTTCTAAATCTTGGAGATAGAGAGGACTGTGGGGAGTAGGAGAAGAGAAAAGAACAGTCTAGAATCAAGGCCTCCATTGGCGTTATTGACCCAGGGTAGTCATAAGTGGGAAGACCAACTGTCCTCTCTTGCCTTGAAACCCAGGGCCAATTTCCCTACTATTTTCACAAATACCAGGACATAAATCAACCCCTCCCTCCACCCCACACTGTGGGATAGGGTCACGCTATGCAGCCCACACTGGTCTCCACCCCAAGTTCCTGAGTTCTGAGGTTACAATATAAGCTACCATGCCTGGCCCAAGACAACCAATTTCATCTTTACTGCTTGTCCCGAGAAAATGCACCCAAAAATACCTATTCTATGTTACACAAGAATGTAACATTTGAATCTGGCACACAAAATTGGGGAAAGAAGTCTGTTGAGAAGTTATTAAACACAAGTGGTAACAAAAATAAGACTTATAAAAGTATGCCAATTTAGATAAATTTTACTGAATTTCAGATACAAGAAGAAAGACATTGAGCTGCTAACCTGATAGAGAAGTAGTTGGTCTGAATAAGCTCAGATGAAGCCAGCGACACCCACGATCAGGAGGACCCCGTTTGGCAAGCTGGGATCATGGAGGCCCAGGTGTGCAGACCTGGAGAGGGAGGAAGGTGAAGGAACCAAGGAAGCAGCACTTGTCCAGCACTGAGAGCTTCCAGCAAGCTGAGAGGAGCACTTCCCGGCTCAGCCTTCTCCAAGTGGAGAAAGGATGGGTGACTCACGGTGGGAAGTGAGCTCAGCTAATCAGCTCTCCATTCAGGGCAAACACTAAGCAAACACCTGGCTCTCAGTCAGGTGAAGGCAGCAGGTTCTGAAGACACACAGTCAGTCAATCATTAGTGAACACAAGCTAACACACTACCAACCAGACCTGGTGATGCTGGTGTGCAAGATGTGGTCTCTCTCTCTCTCTCTCTCTCTCTCTCTCTCTCTCTCTCTCTCTCTCTCTCTGACTTCTTTTTCTTTTGCAGTTAAAATAATTTTCATAAAGATTCTTTTGCCTTCTAAAATAGATATGAGGATTGGGGAGATGACTCAGGGGTTAAGATGCTAACAAGCAAAGGTCTTGAGTTCAAATCCCAGGTCCCATATAAAAATGCCAGGCTTATGAAATGGAGGCAACTTGCACTTCTGGTTTGGAAGGCTGAACCCGGGAAACCCCAGAGCAAAGCAAAAAGGAGGTATGAGAAATCCAGGATGGTTCCTGAGGTCACTCTTGGGCCTCCATAGGGAGATATAGTACATACACACAATTGTAAAATAGATACGGGTGCTGACTTCTAATGACCCTCAACATTCATGCATTCAAGGTTCTGAAGAAGTTATTCACAAATAAATCTAAGATCTAAAATTTTTTTGAGATATACTCTTGCTATGTAGCCTCAGCTACAAACTTATGGCAATCCTCCTTGCTCAGCCTCCCAAATACTAGAATTACTGGCATGAGCCACCAAGCCTGGCATTAAAATATGACTTTTAATGACTATATGGCTAACACGTGAAAAAGGTTACAGTAATATAGTGTTGTTAAGTGGCAATTTAATAAATCATCTCAACTCTCAAAATTCGTTAAGAGCTATAAGTAGCATTTATGTACCAGATGTGAGTTTGAGTTCCATTCTCTGCACTAAAAAAAAAAAAAGTTAAAATATTTACAAAAACACCAATAAGGTCAACTGCAGATGATGTTGGGACTCTGGTAGAAGCCAGTCCAGACTAGCACCTGATCTGGCTGAGGGGAGTTTTCTCCCTCCATCAAAAAGGAATATAAAATTTTTAAAAAGGGGGACATAGCTCAGTTGATAGGGGGCTTTCCTAGAATGCACAAAGCCCTGGGTTCAATCCCCAGCACTATTTAACCTGGACATGGTGGCACATGCCAGCATTCAAGAGGTGGAGATAGAACGATCAAGAATTCAAAGTCATCCTCAGTCAATAGACTGTTCTAGACCAGCCTGGGCTACACGAGACACTCTTTTTTTTTTTTTTTTTCAGGGGAGAGCGCGAACGCAGTCCCCCACTACCACAAATTATGCAGTCGAGTTTCCCACATTTGGGGAAATCCCAGGGGTCAGCACATCCGGAGTGCAATGGATAAGCCTCGCCCTGGGAAAACCACCTTCGTGATCATGGTATCTCCCCTCCCAGGTAAGTATGCGAGACACTCTTAAAAAAAAAAAAAAAAAAAAAAGTTCTGGCCAGAGAAGTAGATGACTTCCTTTTCTGAGCTTGTTTCCTTCAGGCCCCGGGCAGCTAAAGATGCGCGACGGCAGAAGGTGGCCCCAGAAACTTACCTGGATCTCAGACGGAGCTGCAGGTCCTCCTCAGGGACACGGGAGAGTGGGCCTGGCAGGAGCAGCACTCCACAAAAGACCCTGGGGTAGAGCCTGTGGGCCCCCAGAGAGCAGCAGGGTGGCCCTGGGAAGCTGGAGTTCTGAGGCTTTGAGGGACATCAGGGGGGAACTGGGGCTCACGGGCATGATGTTCTGGCACCTTTGGGCAGATGAAGGGTGCTTGAGCATAAAATGAAAGATGAAAGATGATTACAAAATACCTTTTACCAAGTTAGAAAGCAAAAGAGCAAAATGACCTGCAAATATGTTCCTTAGGGCATGGGACCACAGCTCGGTAGTGGAGTACATGCCCAGCATGCACAAGAACCTGGCTCCGGGCTGGAGAGGTGGCTCAGGGGTTAAGCCTCTGCCTTGCAGGTGGAGGGTCCTGAGTTCGGATCCTAGATCCCACATATAAACACCAGGCGGAAGCGGAGGCAGCCTAGCGCTTCTGGTCCTGGTAGGGCGGAGCCTGTGAATCCTGGGGCAGAAGGAGGTAGAGGCAGCCATGGTGGTTCCCGAATTCGTCCGTGGTTCTACACACACACACACACACACACACACACACACACGTGAGCGCGCGCGTGCACATATACATATGCACACACGCACAACTGAATAAATAAAAAAAAATTAAAAAAAAAAAAAAGAACCTGGCTCCATCCTAGCAACATATAAAAAACATGCTACTAAAACACAAAGCATCTGATGACAAGAGGTACAGATCCATAGCACATATGTCTCGAGTGGTGGCCGGTGCTGTACACTGATGGTCCTAACGTGGCTCTGGTTTCCTAGTATTATCACCCTGGACTACTGAAGACCGAGAGGAAGTACTAGTCAAGATCACACAGCCAAGACCAACTGAAGGGTCAGGGCTTGAACATCAGCCTGTCTTAGCCTCTAAGTCTGAGCTCTAGGTCCTGCACTCCTGCATCCTGTGTATTCTAGACACAATGGACACCCTCCCAACACTTTAATATGCTGCTCCCAGAATGCACGCTGGCGGCTCAGTCCCAGGATCTCATTAGTGCTCGCTTGCTGTTGTCCCTGCCAAGTCTTATCTCAGTGAAAGCTACACTTGCACTTGCGCATGTTCTGTTTGAGTGGAGGAATTTAAAGGAGATCCCAGGATTACAAAATCTACAAAGCTTTCTGGTTGCGAAAGCCAATATGCAGCAAGGGAAGGAAGTTAATGTTCCTTAAAACACTCAAAACTGGTGGCACAGAAGAGTCCCCAGAAGTGGTTAATGGCTGATATCCAGGACTGACCTGGGGGTGGCGTCTGCCAGCTACTCCAACGCAAACATGGAGACTTGGCCACGGGCAAAGCCATACCACCCCCTTCCAACAAGAATGCGAGGACAACTTCCTCCTGAAGAGGGCTTACTCTACTCCTGAAGAATCAGTCAGGAAGCAAAGGCACCCCCCCTCCCTTTTACACACAAAAAAGCTTATTTGCTTACTGTTAAAATATTAAACATTGCACAAGGTACTGAGTATTTCAATGTTTGTATTTTAGATGCACAATCAAATGGGTGTAAAGCTAGTGCATACTATGGGCTGCTAATTTCTCAGAACTCTCTGGCACAATGAAGTAATCCTCTCAAAATGGTCTTTCCCATAACTGCTTAGGAACCACGGAATGTGCCAGTCCACAAGCACCAGCAGCAAACTTGAAGGATCGCAGCCACTGCTGGGCATCTAACCCACAGCCTTGCTCCTGGTACACAATCCACGGAGCTACCCTTAGCTCTTGCTATCTAGTTTCTATGTGTCTCTATGTGTGGAAAAGGAAACTTTTTCCACGTATGTATGGTGCACGTGTATGCCCAGGTGGAGGTACACAAGAGTGTATGTGTTTGTGTGCGCATGTGTGTAGACCAGAGAATGACATCAGGCGTCACTACACAGGGTCTCTCATGTGACTCCAACTCACTGACTCATTCGGTCTAGTTAGCCAGCTTGCTCCAGAGATCTCCTGTCTTCATCTCCTGAATCCTGGGATTACAGGCTGGCTGCCACATGCACCTGTTATCTACATGGGTGCTGGGATCCAAACTCTGGTCCTCATGCTTACGTGGCAAGCACTTACCCATGCAGCCCACTTCCCACCCCCAAGGAAGTTTTCTTTTTCTTTCTTTCTTTCTTTCTTTCTTTCTTTCTTTCTTTCTTTCTTTCTTTCTTTCTTTCTTTCTTTCTTTCTTCTTTCTCTCTCTCTCTCTCTCTCTCTCTCTCTTTCTTTCTTTCTTTTTCTTGCATGTAAGGAACAGAACATTGTTACTGCATCTGGACAAGGGTGTGAGGGGTCACTGTTACTGCATCTGGACAAGGGTGTGAGGGGTCTTCAAAACTAGTGAGATGTGGGCAGGGTCCAATGCCAGGCCAGAAGCCCTGTGTGCCATGTATTTGTTGTGTCCCTGGTGCATCTCTCCCCACTGAGGCCTGACTGTACAGGCCTCGAGAAAAAAAGGGCCTCAACAAAGCCATGGCTGGATCTCTGGAGAGGCCCAGCCAGAGCTCCTGGCCACGACTCTGCACGTGTTACCACAGGTGTGCAATTTGAGGTGTCCTTGTGGGCAGGGCTAGCCACATTCAGTGTCCTTCCTCCACACTGAGGAACCTTACTGAGAATACTTTTAGGAAAGTATTTCATTACCGACACGGAGAATCCACAGCAGTTAGCCAGGATCAAAGGTCTGGGTGTGCACACAGCATGTATTCAGTTAATATTTACTGATTAAAATACCCTTTTAGAGTACATGAGGCAAAAAGCATTTAGTATTTAACAAACATCGTTGATGCACAAGATGCTAAGGATTTGCTAATGTGGACCCCTCACACCCTTGTCCAGACGCAGTAACAGTGTTCTGTTCCTTACATGCAAGAAAAAGAGAGAGAGAGAAAGAAAAAAGAAAGGAAGGAAGGAAGAAAAAAGAAAGAAAGAAAGAGAGAGAGAGAGAAAGAAAAACATAGCAAGTTTCTCAATCTGAGGAGCTTTAAGTCTGCAGAGATGTGTCTCTCTTGTAACTGTTTCAGATGAAGCTAAAACAGTATCCCGAGATCCTGGCGAAGACAAGGGTGATGGTTAGCCTTAAATGCACCTGGAGAAAGTGACTCTAGAGCAGGATCTAAGCTCGCCTGTGAAATCACAAGTCCCAGATGGAAGAGTATCCGGTGGACTGTAGCCTGGACTTGTGAGCCAAACAACCCTCATCCTCAAGATGCTTACCTCAGAGTATTTTATCAAAGCGACGGAAGAGCAACCAAAATAACGGGAACACACTGTGCTATATGGAATAGCCAGCAAGACAGAAAGAGGGCCCAGTCACCAGACTCGATCACTCAGTGGTGTGGGGAAGGGTCATGGAGAAGTGAAAGAGCCAGCGGGGAACAGCAAGTCACCCTGAAGGCTGAAAACAAACAGGGAAGGCAGCAGCAGGCAATGGGAAGCAGATGGAGCTCAGGAAGGCCCGAGAACCACTCAGACACAGAGCTCATGTTCTCCAAGTTGTCATGGATGTGGCGGACGGATTACAGGAGAGTTTAACAAGATGCTAAGAATTTTCTTTAATGAAAAGTTCCAAGTCTAGAGACCTTTAGAAATATTTAACAAAAGATTTAAACAGTGTCAAATGTTAAAAAAAACAAACACAAATAAACCTTCAAACCTGTCCCTTCAAAAAGATGAATGAGTTAAAGCTTTTTAAAGGTATTTCTTGTGTGTGTGTGCGCGCACGCGCACATGCATGTGTATGTATAAGAGGGCACTCGAGTGTGTGCGCCTGCAGAGACCTAAGGGTGACACTGGGAACCACCTTGGATTCCTTTACCTCCTTATTGCTTCTCTCTGGAGTTTCCCAGGCTCTGCCTTACAGAACTGGAATTATGAGCTGCTGCCATTTCCACACGGCATTTTTATGTGTGATCTGGGGATTTGAACTCAGATTTTTGCTTATGAGGCATCTCCTTAGCCCAAGTTATAGCTTTTCAAACAACCTGTGCCAAGGACAGAACATTCATGAACGTGTAGATCTGAACATAGATGTGCTGTGGTTTGGAGCTTTAGTGTCCCCTAAAGGCTCATGTATTAAAGGTCCCTAGCCTTACTCTATCGGCAGGTGGTAGAAATCTTAAGAAGTAGGGTGTGGTCGGAGGTTTTACTTCACTGGAGCGTCCTTGATGGGATTAGTGGGACTTTGGTTATGTCCTCTCTCTTTTGGGACCTGGCCATAAGTTTGCAGCTTTCACTTGCCATGTGGTCCCCATCATGATGTGCTATCTTACAACAGGCATTAAAGACATGGGACAATCGACCATGGACTGAAACCTCTAAAACTGTGAGCCAAAATAAGTCTTTTCTTTTTTTGACAGTAACAAACCTCAAACATTTGTTATAGCAATGAAAAGCTAAGGAGCACAAGATGTTTTCAGAGCTATGTTACTCTATTCCCAAAGATGTTATGAGAATAACATAGATATAAATACATATGCTGACACACCTTGAAGACCAGAATTTGTACCTTTCCTGACATAGAAGCCCAAACTCATCAGAGTCTTTGCATGGCAGGTAAATGGGATTGAAAAATGAGTACTCCAATCCAGAAGCGCAGTCTATGAACCTATACAAGGTGTATCATGTTTACTTTTAAATTCATAAGAACTGGGATCTGAAATAAACTCACTTAGAAATAGGTTTTCAAATGCCGGCACTTAGTTTTCTTAAGGGATGTGAACTTGTCACTTTAAAAACATGCTTATACAATAATTTTTGTCTCATAATTATGTTGGAAAAATTTAATCATGCTGATTTCACATTTCATTTCATCCTCTTGAAAGGTCCATATTTGTCTGTATTTCTGGATTCATGTCAGGCAATAGTGTATAGATTTGACTCATAATTAGACAAATTATATATACACGAATTCTTTTGTACATAGCAGTTCATAAGAAAAAAGTCTGAGGGTGACTTTTTTTTTTTCCCACAGTGGTCCTTGTGTGGATGAGATAGGCACAAAACCACAAGCCACAGCCCTTGTCTGAGAGCCCTAGAAAGCCAGAATTAAGGTAGAGAGAGAGAGAGAGCCAGCTTGCTTAGGCACACACTCACCACCTGCTCTATCCAGGGGTGGCATCCATGGTCTCCCTAGACTCAGAAGTTCCTGATGAGGAGCTGGAAGTTATTACAGGCAAAGGTGTCTCCACAGGGGGCTCTGGGGAAAGAACCCCATGGAACCTGCACTGCAGCCTGCTTTCCTCACCCAGTCTTGCAGCTCCAGTTCCGTTCCCTGCACGGCTAGCTCTCCTACACTTCCTAGGTGTAGGAAATGAGGTAATGAGGTAACAAAAATCCCCAGAGAGGTAACCATGGATGTTCTGCAACAAGCAAGGCAACAAGGAGCTCATTAACTGGCTCCTGCAGAGATGCCCAGCTGCCTGCTGACTCCAGGCCTTGAGCATTCAAGGGTGGCACAGGTACTGCTATAGGGCCAGCCCTATAGGTCTTTCTCTCCCTACACGGCCTGGGCCTTTAGCACTTTGATCTGCTTGGAAGATCACCAAGCATGTCCCGCTTTACCTGCTGAAACCCTATCACTTCCTGACCAGTTTCTAATGTCAGGACTTCTGTGATGCTGCCTCCGATAAGCGGTTCTTCATCTTAACTGCACAATGGAATCTTCTGGAGTGCTTTCAGTTAGAAACCGAAGTCTGAGACTTACTCTGGTCTCTTGTCTGGGGTTTAGGAACCTTTCCCTGGACAATTCTAACATGAAGTCTGAGTTCAGCCCTTCTGCTCCTGATGAACTAGATATATCACGATGGCACTTTTCTGTCTTAACTCACAGTTCTTCGGAGTAAATAAGCTCTCTCATTTAAAAACATGTTTTACTTAGCACGCATGTACATGTGTGTCCAAATGTACACACGAAGGTCAAGGGACAACTTCCAAGAGTTGATTTTCTTCCACTTTCTTCAGTCAGGGTCTCTTTGTGTATGCTGTATGTTTATGTTATTCCAGTCTAGCTGATCCACTCGCAAATGACTCTCCTTTCTCTGCCTTCTACCTTGCTATTGGAATCCTGGGATTACATATGCACACTACTGCATCCGGGTTTTTATATAGGTTCCAGGATTGAACTCGGTCGTCAGGTTTTTACCCAGAGTCATGTCCCTGGCCCTATAAATGATCTCTCTTTAGTGCCATCTAACTATTGTCTGTGAGATCAGGGATCATGTCTAGTGACTCTTGGGATGGTGTCTAGAGCCTTGCCTATTAAACGTGATATGCATGCCTTAGAGTTCTAGAATGCTGATCCACACAGACTCCATAGCAAAGGGGCCTCCTGTCATCTCCAGGAAGAGGACTGGAGAACAAACTGTAAACTTGGCAGCTTGATGTGGTTCTGCCCATTTAAGTCAAATTTGGTTCCAGTCAATGTATAATGGAAAGCTAGTGGCTTTTAAAACAATTCTAGTTACCTTCTCACGCTGCAAAAGGCTGTCTTGTCAGAATGGAGATACATCACTTTATGGAAAGATGTTCCTCTGTATGCAAAGCTCAATGCAAACAAATGTGGGAAGGGGAGATTCCATAGGCAAATTTTTTTTTTTTACCATTTTTTTTCTCACTCGTTTTCCATAAGGCAAGCTTTCTAAAAAGACTTTGTGGGCTAGAGAGCTGGTTCAGGAATTAAGACACTGCCTCACAACCAAAGAACCTGATTTTAGATCTGGGATCCATGTAAAAGCCAGGCAGAAATGGCTGCAGCCTGCACTTCCGGCTCTGGAAAGCAAAGCCTAGGAAATCCCAGGGCAAAGCAAAAAGGAGGAAGAGCAATCCAGTGTAATTCCTGAAATCAGTCCTGGTCCTCCGCAAGGACCCACAGGAACCCTCGGATAAACACACACGTATAAAAATAAAAAGAAAAATTAAAAATGGCTTTTCTCTTTTTCAAGTTTGCCATAGGCAACGCCAAAAGTTTTTGAAGGAAATGCTAAGGTTGCTTAGGAGAGGAGTGTGGAATGTGTCCCCTGCCTGGCCTTAGCCACTCATTCCAGAAACATTTCCCGGAGCTCCTGATGTGCAAGCTCCACGACCCCTGCAAGCCTCCAGTAGCTGCAAGCCTGCAAATAAACCCGCAGACAGAAATGCCCTCTGAAACCAGATCCCCACGCGCCACACGGGGAAGGAGGAAGGCTCTCGGGCACGCAGTACGAGACCTCTGCCCGGACTCGGGTGAAGGAGGCCCGGAGCGCGACGCCGGCTGAGGCTGCAGCCCAGCGAGCGACACCAGGCCTGGGCGTGATTGCCGCAGGCCGGAGCCCACACGGCAGTTCCCCTCCCCGCCGCCTCGCCCACGGGAAAGGTCGGCTCGATCCGCCACCGACCGACCGTGGAGCCTGCAGGAACGAGGGGGGCGCAGGAGGAAGGGGTGCGCCGGGCGCCGCCTCTGCCGCAGCCACAAGCGTGGGCGCGCCACACTCCGTGGCGGCCGCTGCCCACCTGCTCCGCCCGCGCAGGGTCCCGGGGCTGGCCCGGCGTGCTGCGGGGCGGGAGGGCGCGGCACGCCAGGGCGGGCACGCGGCGGAAGGCGCACCTGCCGAGCCCAGGGGGGGCGCGGCGCGCGGGACGGTCCCGACGCCGGGGCGTGGGCGGGACGGCCGGCGCGGCGCCGACGGGGCGCCCGGGGCCCGGCGGGCGGCACTCACCCGGCCTCGGCGCGGCTCTGTCGCGGGTCGTGGGGTGCTGCGCGGCTCGCAGGGCGGGGCGGCGGGGAGGGCGCCCCGGGGACGGGCAGGGCCGCCGGCGTGACGGGCAGGGCTGCCCCGGGGGCTGCGGCTGCTCCCGCGAGGAGGGGGCGCCGGCGGGACCCGCGCGGGCGGAGGGGCGCCCTGGGGGCTGCGGCGGCGCGTGCGCGGTGGACCCGCAGGTGCCCGGCTCGCCCCGGCCCCGCGGCCGCCTCGGCCTTCGGCTCCGCGCCTGCGCCTCACTGCGCGTGCGTCCCGGAGCCGCGGGTTCCCCGCGCGCTCGCCGCGTCCAGCAGGGGGCGCCAGGCTGCGGCTCTGCCTGGGGGGGCGCCGGGCTGCGGTTCTGCCTGAGGGGCGCGGGGCTGCAGCTGTGGCTGAGGGGCGCGGGGCGCGGCTCTGCCTGGGGGGCGCCGGGCTGCAGCTGTGGTTGAGGGACGCGGGGCTGCAGCTGTGGCTGAGGGGCGCGGGGCTGCAGCTGTGGCTGAGGGGCGCGGGGCTGCAGCTGTGGTTGAGGGGCGCGGGGCTGCAGCTGTGGTTGAGGGGCGCGGGGCTGCAGCTGTGGCTGAGGGGCGCGGGCGTGGCTCTGCCTGAAGGGCGCGGGCGTGGCTTTGCCTGAGGGGCGCGGGGCTCGGCTGTGCCCGGGGACGCGGCCGCCACGCCCCTGGAGGGTCGCGAGAAGCGCGGTTCCCGCCGGGTCCTCAGGCGCCCCCCGCGGCGGACCGACGCGCCCCCGTGCGCTGGGGCTGAGCAGAGGCCGTGGAACGTTCGAGCCACGGCGTCCCTGGGGCGAGGGCAGCCCCCAAGCCCCGGCTCGGCAGCCCCGCCTCGGGGACGGAGCTGGGGTCGCCGGGGCAGAATATCAGGGGCGCGGGTCCCAAAAAAAGAGTTGGTAGTGTCATGGCTTCCTCAGGAAAGAGGGGGTATCGGGGTTTTCTCAGGCAGGAGAGTGGAAATGTCGGGGGTCTCCTCAGGCAGGAGAGCGGGACGTCGGGTCTCCTTAGGAAAGCGAGTGGAAGCGTGGGGTCCTCTCGGGCAGGAGAGTGGGGCGCGGGGTCCCCTCGGGCAGGAGAGTGGAGCGTGGGGTAACTCGGGCAGGAGGGCGGGGACGTGGGGATCCCCTTGGACAGAAGCGAGGTGGTCGGTGCCCGGGCCGGGCAGGTGGGAGCGGCTGGCGCGTGGGCCGCGGGGGGCGCGTGGGCCGCGCGCGGGGCCAACAGTCGTCGCGGGCGGTCCAGTAGGTCCTGAGCGCCTGGGAAGTGGAGAAGGGCCGTGCTGGACCTCAGGCAAGTCTCGGCTGTGGCGGGAGTTAGGACTCGGTTAGCCCCGGGGTGGGCTCCCCGGGAGGTCCAGGAGCACCCGAAGCTGCTGAGTAAAAAAGGCACAAATCTCTGTTTAAGGCGTTGGCCGTCCCTTTCGCGAATGCTTTTGACTTCCCCGAGCCTGGATTTCCTAGCTGACGTTGAAATGGTAATAAACTTACAGGCTATTGTCCCCTTCACTTTTTTTAAGGGGAAAAGTGCTTATTGTAATGCCTGGCACACATACCAAGTCTGCAAGAAAAACAGCAAGAGCAAAGCACGGGCAGGGAGTGACTTAGGAGTGCGCTGCCAGCACCTTCTAAAGGCTCTCGCTCCACCGTTCGCCAAGGACTGTAACCCACCTTCCCCTAACAAAATGTCTCCCCGTTTCCTGCCAGAAAATTGTATGAACTGGGCCGACTGGAATTCTGCTGCTTTTTCAGTCTTTTGTCTTTCAAAAGCCAACTGGTTAGAGCTTTGGACTCTTTTCAGTCGGGTCCTCTCAGGCAGGTGAGTAGCACAAAAGCAATAAGGAGGTGGAGCAACCCGGGATGATTCTTGAAATCACCCTTAGGCTTCCACAGGCATACACACTCAAGGGTCTTCTGGAACACGCACGCACACACACAACACGCCTACTACCATCCCCTTCCCTGATTATCCTTCCATAGGTGATCATTAGCTGGGTAAATATATTTCTTAAAAATTTCTGTGTGTTTATGTAAATATGTAGATTTGCCTCCAGATGCGTATTTTGCCACTTTCTTTTCAGATATGTAAATTGGACGCAAGACATTTGCTGCCCCTCTTTCCTGTGCTTGGGAAATTCTTCACCAGATATGGCTTGGTGGAAAGCAGGGTTCAGGTTCCAAGGAACAGGATTTTATTTTTGCATACTTCTTTTATTTGGGGGGGGGGATAGAATCTTGCTGTGTAGACTGGCTTCACGCTCTTGATCTTGATTAGTTTTGTGTGTGTATGTGTACGTATATTTGGATTCCTTACATTTGAAATTATATATACATATATAAAATCTGCAAATAGTAATAGATTTATTCTTTATTTCACGTATGCACTTTGAGACAAAGTCGTACTGTGGAGTTCAGGCTGGACTGAATCTTACTATATAGTTCAAGCTGAGTTCAAACTTGCAATCCCTCCTGCTTTTCCCCTGGGTGCTATAATAATGAGTCTGTTTTGGTAACTTGTATGTCACTAGGAATTTCGCCAGTTTTTTAAAAAATCTAATTTGTTTGCCAAAGTCCTTGATAATATTACCTGACAATGGTGTTCAATTCTGCAGGGCTAGTATAATATCATCATATTTGTATCTCATTTTAGTGATATGTGTCTTCTTTTTTTCTTTATCAGTCTGACAAAATTCATTTCTTGCTGATCTCTTCAAAAAATCACTTTTTGTTTGTCTTCTAGTTCCTTACTGATATTCTGTATAGTTCTATCTGCTATTAAATTCAATATTGACAGTTGGGGTTGTGGCTCAATGGTATATCAACAAAAAAATTGTAGTATTGAAGTTTTGTGTTACTGTTACTTTTCCTGTTGCTGTGATAAAATACTTTGACAGAAGCAAACTAAGGGAAAAAAAGATTTATTAATTTAAAATTTTTTTTATTTGATAGGGAAAAAGAGGCCAGATCAGAATTCAGAGGAGAGGAAGGGGGGTAAGATAGAGTTTTTGGAAGTCTCTTTTTTCTCCTTCCTTCCACTATGTGGGCTTCTGGGGATTGAAAAGTTGCCTAGTTTGCCAGCTGGGTTATCTCACTGGCTAGAGGAAGGATTTACTGTGTCTCATAGTTCAAGGGTACAGTTCATCACAGTGGGGAAGATAGAACTTGAGGCAACTACTCACATTATATCCACAGTCAGGAAATTGAGAGCAATGAAGGTAGCTGGTGCTCAGCTAGCTTCCCCCTTTTTATGCAGTCCCAGGTGCAAGTCCAGGCAATGTTGTCACCCACAGTGGACAGGTCTTACCACCTCAGTTACCTCCATGAAAATAATTTCCCCACAGGCATGTCAGAGGTTCATTATCTAGGAGAGTCTAGATCTCATTGATTACAATTGAGATTAGCCATTACAACTCCTAAGGTTATTTTAGAACTGTTTCCCCCTCAATTCTGTCAGCATTTGCTTTGTCTATCTGGGGAATTCCTTTGTTAGGGTATATATACTATTCTAATATAGTCAAACTGATTTTTACTTTATTTTAAAAATTAAATTCTATTTATTAGAGACAGAGAGAGAGAGAGAGAGAGAGAGGATATGTACACCATGACACATGGGTAGTAGTTAGAGGACAACTTTCAGAAGTCGGTTCTCTCCTTCCACAACGTGGGCTTCCAGGAATTGCTGGGTTTGTGAGCAGGTACCTTACCTATTAAGGTATCTTCCCAGTCCTCAAATGGTTTTAAAAATTTAAATATTATATATATTTATGTAATATAATGTGATAATTGTATGTATGTATGTAGTATGTAATGATCAAATTGGAAATTAGCATTTCCCTCTTTTAAGCATGCTAAAATATACTCTATTATTAAAGTCAATTATGCTTATTAGATTAGTTTTACAGATTGTTATTATATTAGTGTGATTCTTAAGTATAGGTGTACAGTATGTATTGATCAAATAAAAGTAATAAAGTTCTGTTTCTGTGCCATTACTTTGGCACATTTGAGATCCTCTCTGTTAGTTATTCATGAATAAATAGTAATATATATTGAGTTACAGTAATTTTGCTGTGCTGTGGAACACTAGTACTCATCTGTGTTTCGGCACATTATCCAGTTTTCCTCTGTATTCCTTTCCACTTTTCCCAGACTTAATCTCCATCCAGTCTGCACATTAACTGTTCTTTAGCATACACAGAAAGTGAAGTGTTTGCCTTTTGCATTTAACTTTCTTTTCTGCATAATGTTCTTCAGGTCCATCTATTTGTTATAAATGATAAAATATTCTTTTCCAGATATGCGCCTGTGTGTACACATGCACCTGTATCTCTGGGTGGTGCCAGAAGAGGGCAGCAGAGCCCTCATAGCTGGAGTTGCAGTTTTGCAGGATGTCTGGCTTTTTGAATGGGTGCTGGGATCTGAGTTCCATCTTCATAACACAACAAGAGCTTCTAACTGCTGAACCATCTCTCCAGCCCCAAAATATCAATCTTAATTGTTATATGTTCTTGATGGGCTGGCCTTTTATTAGTATAAATTGTCTCTTAATTACTTAAGATCTATTTTGTCTATTATCGAAACCATTTTGTTCTTTTTAAGTTACATTTTTAGTGCATCTCTTTTTCTATCCTTTCACTTTCAGCTTATTTGTGTTGGGAGGGGTCTGTAGTGTGTCTTTTATAAGTGGCACATGCTGTCAGTGCTCTGCATCCTGTTTCTACATCCATGGATTCAGTCAGTAGCACACTGACTGTTGTGTTCACACTGAACATATACAGACTTTTTCTTGTCATTATCATTTACATTGTGTTATGTACATGATAGAGCATGTGGGAGAATGTGCCTAGATTATATGCAAATACTATGCCTGGTTATACAAGGGATTGCATATTTATGTTTTGGTTTCAATTGGGGTGGGATATCCTAGAACCAATCTCAGAGAGAGAGAGAAAGAGAGAGAGAGAGAGAATGAGAAAACATGCATGTCATTGGTGGAAGTCAGAGGTCTGTCTTGCCACCATGTGAGCTGGGAATTGAACTCAGATCACCAGGTTTGCAAGCAGGCACCTAATCCACTGAGCCATCTTGCCAGACCCAGACAGGTAATTATTATCTGATAGTAGTAGGTTGTCTCATGTCAGTGCAATAGGTAATTCAGCAGAAGGACACATTCCTTGAACCTCCTATTCTACCATCTTCTGCGATATCACTGTTTTCATTCTTAAAGTTGCTACTTCTGGGCTGGAGAGATGGCTCAGAGGTTAAGACGCTGCCTCGGAAGCAGAAGGACCTGAGTTCAGGTCGTAGGTCCCACTTAAAAACACCAGGCAGAAATGGTGGCATGTGTGCCTGCACTTCCGGCCCTACCTGGGCGGAGTCTGGAAAATCCCAGAGTGAAACCAAAAAGGAGGTAGAAGCAATGCAGGATGATTCCAGAAGTCAGTCTTGGGCCTCCATAGGGACACACAATGTGCAAAATAAAGTTAAAAAATAATTAAAGTTACTACTTTTAAAATTCTCATGTTCATGTGACACAGTGTTCCTATCTGTAAGACAGTAGAATTGTAGGTACAACTGTACTTCACTTAATTAAATCAATTTCTTTAATTTCTAATACAAGATCAGGGTAAGGTTGCTTTCCATTAAAGAAAAATGTATGTATTTCTCTTTTCCCACTAGTAAGATAATTTTTGTGACTGAAAATTTTATTTTAAATATGTGAATGGTATCTAAAAGTGTGTTTTATTTGGGAAACAAAAAGATTTAAAAGAGAAGGAACGTCTTCTATCCAGAGTATTTTTTTTTGTAGTCATTCCTATACTGACGATATCTTTCCAAACATTGTGTATGCCTTAATGAATCAGTTAATTGATCCAATATTTAACATATACCTACTACATGCTATCTCTACATAAGAAAACATACAGACTAAAAAAACTGGCTTCTGGGCTGGAGAGGTGGCTCAGGGGTTAAGCCTCCGCCTTGCAGGCGGAAGGTCCTGAGTTCGGATCCCAGATCCCACATATAGACGCCAGGCGGAAGCGGGGGCAGCCTGCGCTTCTGGTCCTGGTAGGGCGGAGCCTGTGAATCCCAGGGCAGAAGGAGATGGAGGCGGCCATGGTGGTTCCCGATTCGTCCGTGGTTCTACACATACTCAGACACACAAACACACGCGCGGGGTGCGCACATACACACGCACATGCGCACAATTGAATAAATAATAATAATAAAATACAATTTAAAAAAAAGAAAAGAAAAAAACTGGCTTCAAGGAAGAAAATCAGATTAAGTAAGTAAAAATAGCATGTCAGCTAGGGGTTGTAGTGCACATCGGTGATCCTAGCACTTGTGAGGCAGAGGCAGGAGAACTGAAAGTTTAGTTCAGCCTAGGATATCTTGGGCTATCTAGGGCTATCTAGTGACACAGAGAACAAATGAAATTAAATAGAAATAATAAAGAACATTTGCATGTGAAAGAAAGAGATTTCCTGTCTACGTGCACATGGAAGCCAGGGTTGATTTCGTATATCCATTACACCGCATCTTATTTTTTCCATTTATGTATATACATGTATATGCATGTGTATGCATGTATGTGTACGTGCATGTACACAGCATGCACAGAGATCAGAGAATAATTTTTGGCAGTCACGTCTCTGCTTTCACCTTGTCCATTCTGGAGAGTACATTAAGTTATGAAACAACGAGCACTTTTATCTGCTGGGTCATTCTTGCCCCTCCCTTTGTTTCTTGAAACAGGGGCTCATGTGCCTGGCTGGCCTGGAACTAGCTATGTCTGAACCTTATTTTTTTAACTTTATTTATTGTGTGTGTCCCTGTGGAAGACCAAGGGCAACTTCAGGATTGCTTCTACTTCCTTTTTGTTTTGCTCTGGGATTTCCCAAGCTCTGTCCACCAGGACCAGAAGTGCAAGCCACAGCCATTTCCACCTGGAGTTTTTTACGTGGGACCTGGAATCCAAACTCAGGACCTTCTGCATATGGGGCAAAGTCTTAACCCCTGAGCCATCTCTCCAGCCCCTGAACATTATTTTTTGAGACAGGATCTCTCACTGAACCTGAAGCTCACCATGAGTCCCCTTCCCAACTGCCTGTCTCTGCCTCACCATAGTGCTGAGGTCAAAGGGACTGGCTTTCACTTGGGTGCTAGAGATCTGAACTGAGATCCTAATTCTTGCGCGACAAGTCCTTTACCTGCCAAGTCATCTTTGCCACCTAGAAATAAAGAACATTGTAAATTGTTTAAAGATACTAAAAAGAAAAAGTAGATGCAGAATGTTTAGAAACATTGAAATTTTGTTTGTAACAGTCAAGAAAACCTTATTAAGAAAATGACTTTTTATTAAAGATCTAAAAAAAAAAGCAGAGCTGTTCTTGTAAACAGGGAGAACTGTACTTAGACTTGATAAAGAAAATGTTGGGGGCAGTGGTATTTCTTGTGCTGAAGAGCAGCATTTGGTGGAGCAGCATTCCATAAAGTGGATGTGAACGATGGATGTTAACAGAGCCTGCTGAGCTTCACAGTGCCTTGTAAGCAAAGTTCTTCCCTGGACAGAAGTGGAGCCATGGCTTAGAGGAATGTGTGTGATCTGACTTGAACTTGGTTTGTTCTCGGCATTGCAAGGAAGCAAGGTTGTAAGGTGACAAGGGCAGATCTGGTGATGGTTATTGCAGAAATTCAAGCAAGGAATAAGAAGAGGTGAAGTGAAAAGGGACCAAATTCTGGGAGTATTTCAAAGATGGGGCCAGAGAAATGTCGCCAAAGGAAGGGACATTCTGTTAGGGTTACCAATAGAAGGCAAGAATAATCCTCTGTGACTCAAGGAATAGAAGTGATTGAAAGTGAGGTAAGGAAGAGTGTAGAATGACCCATTTCAAGAGAAGCGTGAATAGTTTGGGAAGAAACACATGATGGATAGCAAACAATTGAGTATTTGGAAAGAGTATGAGACACAGTTTAGGCTAGAGATGTAAATGTAGCAATCATTAGCACATAGGTGGATCCTACCAAATGGAAGGCTGTGAGATACCTAAGGAGTGCCAGTGGGGGAGGAAGGAGTCTTCAGGCTGAGTCCCATAGAGGCTGGGGAAGGAGGAAAAATCAGCCAAAAAGAACAAGATGGACAGCAGGAGGAAGGAGGCAAAGTAATGTGATGTTATATTCTAGAAGCCCACAGAGGAAATTTTTTCTGGGATGAAAAATATTTGACATTTTTATATTGTGCATAATATTTCCTGCATTTATTTCCCAACTAGTGGTGAGCCTAATTCAGTTGGAAAAAAATGAAAGTGGTCAAGAAGCTAAAACTTCTTCTCTGGAAGAACTTCATCCTAAAGGTGGGTAGAAAATACAGGTACTTGTGGGTGACTGAACTGAATAGTTAGCTATTAATAATGAGTTAAAGAAATATTTAAAACATGGAAAGAGGCCTTTTTCTGAAAATGAGTTGTTCCAATGAAATAATTCCATTATTTTCATTGTTAAATATGACATCATTGTCAGTGATTTCTAGCCATTTTATAATAGAAGAACCAAATGGAGATGATTCTAGCTATTCATTCTGTTTTTTCCAGTCATATATGTGTGTATTGTGGATATGTGTTTGTTTTTGGATGTGCATGCGTGTGTGTGTGTGCACATATGTATGTACAAAAGTGTACTTGAGTGTATATGCCTGCGGATGCTCAAGGGTGATATCAGGAATCATCCCGGATTGCTCTTCCACTTTATGTTTTGTTCTGGAGATTCCCAGGCTCTGACCAAGGGCTGAAATTACAGGCTATCACCATATCTGTCCACCATTTTTACATGGAATCTGAGAATCTGAACTCAGGTTCTTTTGTTTGGGAGGCAAAGGCTTTAATTACTGAATCATCTCAATAGCCCCCCTCCCTTTTGGGGGGATGTTGTTCGTGAATGTTAGAAGAATGAGATCTCTCTCTCTCTCTCTTTCTCTTTCTCTCTCTGATCTCATGTATCCCAGACTGTCCTTTAACTTGCTATGTAACTGAGGATGATCTTGAATTTTCATCCTCCTGCCTCCACTTCCAATTTCTGGGAGTGGAAGCGTGCACCACCATATCCAGTTTATGTGGTGCTGGAAATGGATCCCAGGGTTTCATGTATCTAGCCAAGCATTTTACAAACTGAACCGTATATCCAGCCCTAGGGTTCTTAATAGAAGAATATTCACCACATAATGGTTGACACTTGAGTTTTGGATTAACATGTAGTTTTTTGTTTTCATTTTAGAAGCGGAAAATTGTGATAACACTCCTTGAAATTTTGATGCCATTACTTTTTTCTGCAATCATATTATATCTTCGTTGTAATAGTATACCAAGAGAGAGACCTTCTGTGACCTACCAAGCATTTGATGTCAATTCACTGCCACTGTACTTCTACAGTCACCCAGTGCAAAATGTATTTAAAATGGCTTATATCCCTTCCAAAAGTAAAACTTTGAAAACTCTCACTGACATGGTGGAACAAACCTTTGATGTTGAGTTTGAAGGTTAGACATAAGATGGGGTAAGAATAAGGAGGGCATTTTTATAAAGTATAGTTTGAAGTTATTTCCTAAGAGTTCTTACAGAAGATTTAAAATCTCGGATCTTCAAATTCTAAAGAACCTGTGGAGATGGTGAATGGAGGAAAGCTTTTAGTGATACAGTTTTAGCATTTCAAAGATCACGCTGGACACTTGTGTGTTATTTCATATGGCTTCGAAGTTAATTAAAATGTTAATTTTGTTTTTAGCGCACTTTCATGACTATTATCTCTTTTTCTGATTGCCAATTATGTATTTTGATTAATCAAGTGTGAAAAGCACAGATTCTAACAGGCTTCTCTGCTACTCTTTTCCATTCTACTCACTTTAATCAGAAGTACAAAGGTTCTCAAAAGGTCAGAGGTTTTGGCTCATTCTCTGCCTATGCCCTGCTGTAGCTTCCTACAGAGACTGTCCAGATCACCCCCCCTGCCTTTCTCTGGCTTCTTTCACTACTTCTCTTCCCTGTGCTTCCACACAGTCCTCACGTTGGTCATTTGCATCAGCCATTCCTGTGTCAGTTCCTTTTGTCCTCCATGTTTCAGTCAAAAGGATCCTTAGAAAGGCATCTTCCCTCTGCCTTATTCTTCACAAAATTCCATTTGACATTTTCTTAGTGTTTTTACAAGTGTTTAATTACACACTGTTTTCTGTATGTCATCTGTCTCTCCTGCCAGACTTCATTGACACGAGGCAGAAGACTTTGTCTGCTTTGGTTATTACTGTGCTTATTATAGTGCTTGACATAAAGTAAGTGGCTCTACAGTTTGGTTATATGGCTAAAACTTTTTCCAAATGTGGAATCCACAGAAAAGGTTTCTTTTTTCCCCCAGAAACTACTGTAATTGTTATATATGTAAAAATATTCTAATATGACCTAGAGATAAATTCTTTCAAAGGTTCTTACTCATGAGAGCCACTTTTTATTAAAATAAAAAGAAAAGATTTGTAAAGATACACAGGTTCATAGAAAGGAAGATGAAGTAGAATTACCCTTCATGAACTTTGTTAGAGAGTTTATAGGGTTTATGCCATAGACATGATGAGGCTCTGAGGGGGGCATTAAAAGCGATAACATCATGGCCATAGGCATCCATGATGGGCTCTTGCCTTTAATTTTCTAGAGTTAAATTTTTTTTTTTGTATCTTAAAAATTGTAGTAAATGTAGGAAGTCTTTGCATTTGAAATTTTCAGACTTTATAAAGACAGAATGAAAAGTAAGTTTTCCTTTTATTAGTCCCTTAGACATCTTCCAATTTGCCACCCATCCCCTAAGCAAATCTTTCACAGTAGAAGTAATAACAGCAATTTGATGATTCTTTCCAAACTGTGGTTGACATGTTTTGTTTTTCTTCCCATTTTTGCTTGTTTCTCTTTCCTTTTCTCAGCTTCATATTCTTGGTGGTGTTGACACCACCCTGATCTCAGAGTGGATAATGTAACTTACTCCCAAATCATTTCACTTTTATACCCCCTTCCTGTGACTTTTCCAGGGAGGGGATTTAATAAGAGGAAGTAAGAAATTCCCTAGGAATTTCTGAAAAAGAGAGATAATGGTTAGTTAAATATGGGGCTGGAGAGGTGGCTCAGGGGTTAAGCCTCCGCCTTGCAGGCGGAAGGTCCTGAGTTCGGATCCCAGACCCCATGTATAGACACTGGGCAGAAGCGGGGGCAGCCTGCGCTTCTGGTCCTGGTAGGGCGGAGCCTGTGAATCCCCGGGCAGAGTAAACAATGAGGAGGTGGAGGCGGTCCATGGTGGTTCGTCTGTGAATTCGTCTGTGGTTCTACTCACACACACACACACACACACACACACACACACACATACATATATTACACACACGTGCACTGATGCACAATTGATAAATAATTTAAAAAATTTAAAATTTTAGCGATAATATGGTAGACTAAGCTTTTTGGATTAAACCTCCCATTGAAAAGCAAATGTTTGATTAAAATAGCCAATATCTGTTCTTCAGTGCATTAAAGAACCAAAGAAACAATAAGATACTCATATTAAAATCTACAGTAAGATATTTTTTCTCAGTGCAAGAAGTAAATCACTTGGGTGCTAACTTTATAACTATTCATTAAAACAAATGTTTGTATTTTGTTTATCTTTATGTATGGATTTTTTTGCAATTTAATTATGAATACATGTGTGTTGAAAAAGAGACCTGAGAAAGAAAAGAAACACTATATGAAAATAGGAAAATCCACTCATTATTTAATATATTTTTATACAACTTTCCTGTACTCTTTGTTACTATGTAAATACATAAAACAGGATCTTACCACATGAAAACTTTACTATCGTTTTTCTCTACAATATTATACAGTTTATAAGATAATTTCCTAAATAAAAATGCATAGATGAGGAAAAAGCTGAAATATCACTGGGGCCATAAATTGTTCTTGATAAAATGTGCATTGTACTAGAGGAAATAGAGTTGTGGTACATAGTCTTGTGAGATAGAGAGGGAAAAAAAAAAAAGCTTAAGTCCTATTCAAGGTGGAATGCCTTCACTCCCCCATGAAATGGAACTTAAAGTAAGGTTGAAGGAAACAGGTCCACTGGCACCCTGAGGGGCTACTGAAATGCTGTCTTGGAAGTAAGCACAGCAGTCTGGGCCTATGTTAAATCAAGGAGTGAAAAAGAGGGGGAAAAAGAAAGCCTCTTATATACTGTGGAAGTGGAACTCAGACCGAGATGCCAATGTAGCTCACCTGTGGATTAGAGATAGTCTGTATCTCAAGACCCACTATAAATACGTCAGTGTCACTGAGCAGGCAGCTAGGATACCAAAGGCGCAATCAGTGTGATAGCAGGACTAGAATTCAGAAATCTCAGATATTTAGTTTTATGTTATAAAATCCCTACTTTTATTGGTTTGAAGAAATAATACAGTCTGAAATCATTCATAGGTAACTTGACACTATTTAATTAATGTCTTCCAGCCAATTTGTTGGAAGAGAGGGTTTCTAAAAATGAAAAAAAATAACCATCATGTAAAATTCATAAACAAGCCATGAAGGAAAGAAAAGTAATTTAAATTTTCTACAAGACAAAGATCATTAACAAAAAAACCCAAGATTATTCTTCAACAAAATCAAATCATAAGGTTTGATCCAAGTCAATAATTTTCTCCCTCAGCATTCCATCTTTGATGTCCAAAGACTTGCTAAGAGTTCCTGGGTCTTCAGTCCTCCCAGTTAAAGTTATGAATTGAATAGCAAGATATCTCTTATATCTCTCATTTTCTGTGTGTCTGTTTCTGTTCATACATTTGCAGAATGAGTGAGGGAAGAGAGAGAGGGAGGAGGCCTGGTAACACTTGCCTTCATACCTAACTACTCACTGACTGGATTTTTCTCTCTGTAGTTATAAGCTTTCCTTCGGTGACTTTGTTTGAAGAATACATAGTTACTAATCGAAACTCTACCTATATACTGGTGGGAATTGTTTTTGACCATAACTTCAATGACAACGAATCTTTGCCACTTGTGGTAAGAAATCTTTCCTGTAGCAATCTTATTATGTAACCACACTTCTCTGTTTTCCCCTGTGGTAGCTTCATTTTATTCCCAGAGGTGATGAGTAAATGAATATTCCTTGTGTGTATCCTAGTCTTTAAAGTACCTTACAGTTTTTAGATTGCTTAAAAGAGATTTGTTTCGAGTAAGTCTCTATAAGATGGCATGGGTTGATTATAGAAGCAGACTGCAATACCAAGCCATAGAAACTTCAATCCTAGGCTGGGGCGATGTCTTAGGGGTTAAAGCCTTTGCCTTGAAAGCAAAAGGACCTGAGTTCATATCCCTAGATCTCATGTAACAGTAGTGGTGGTCTACAATTGTGTCCCTGGAAGGCAGAGCCTGAGAAACCACAGAGCAAAACAATAAGGAAGTAAAGTAAAGCAATTCAGGAAGATTCCTGCTGTCATTCTTAAGCCTCCAACAGGCAGACAAATTCAAGCGCCCCCCTGGTACATACGACACATACCAAAAGAAAAAGGAAGGAAGGGAGGAAGGGAGGAAGGAAGGAAGGGAGGGAGGGAGGAAGGGAAGGGAAGAGAAAGGAAGGAAGGGAAAGAAGGAAAGAAGAAAGGAAGGAAGAAAGGAAGGGAAAGAAAGGGAAGGGAAGGGAGGGAAGGAGGAAGGAAGGGAAGGGAAGGGAAGAGAAGGGAAGGAAGGAAAGAAGGAAGAAGGGAGGGAGGGATGGAGGGAGGGAAGGAAGTAGGGAAAAAAGTGCAAAGAAAAGAAAGAAGGAAACTTGTATTCGAGTTCTATGACTTAGCAGTTGTAAAAGCTTGAGAAAGTTACTAACATTTCTGGACCTCTATGTCATTACTGTTATAGTGAGTTAAAATTAGTGTTAAATTTACAGATTGGTTATAAGAATTAAATAGGTCTAGGCCTGAAAAGTGCTCAGACCAGAGCCTGACTGAGATAGGAATTTTCCAGTTGGACTAGTTATTATTATCATTAGTAGACTCACATACTCCAAATAGGGTGTGCATATATGTTTAAAGAAGAAGCAGTGTGCTAAACAGGAATTCATAGTCTAACGAAGCTTAGCATTTTGGTAGAGTTGAAGGAGCTGCCTTTGGAAAATGTGCCATTCAGTAAAATACTTATTTGGTTTAACTTTTGCAGAGAGCAAAGCACTCGTGTATCTTTTTGCCATACAGTCTTTGTAATGAGTTTTTATAACTTGTGTGGGGATTAATAAAATAATCAACAATAATTTACAGCTATTGATTAATGTCAGACATTTCAAATACCATATCGTTTATCCTACAGACAGTCTGTGGGACAGAGGCTGTTACTAACATTTCCTTTTCACTGGTAAGGAAAGAAATAAAACCAAGGTGTAGAAATTAAGTAACTTGCCCAAGGTCACAGATCTTCAGCAGGAAGTTTGGGGTTTAAGTCTGGGTGGTGTGGCTCCAAAGCATTCAAAATGGCCTATGGCTATATTTTCCAGGTTGGTCTCAGGGTTAATTTGCAGGGCAACGCAGGGAAAGCCATTGTTGTTGTGTGGTTCCAGGAGGTGTGCCTTATGACTAGTCACAGGTGACGTCAAGCCCAGCTTTGCTCTGTCCTGTGTCATTGCTGAATCTCAGGATTTCATGACTGAATATGTTTCTCTTTGTTCTCCATAGGTTAAATATGAGTTGCGCTTCAGTTATTTTGAGAGGAACTATGAAGCAATGAGGTACTCACTTTATGGAGACGAGTTGGAAGGCTGGTGTACGTCCTTTCTTTATCCTCCTAACGTAGGCAATGACGTGCGGAACTCTGACTCTGTGGATGGTGGAAGCCCTGGTGAGGAAGCTCTGAAGCCTACTCTTTGCCACCAGTGTCACCACACTGGTCCCATGCCATGTGTTTATGGTGCTGTTGCTGTTGGTTTCCTGCTTCAGCACTCGCTAAGTTTAGCATTTTTCTAGACTATGAATTCCTGTAAAATTTAGGATGTAAAATGCTTACATCCTAAAGTAAATTAAAACAGCAGCTATGCTGATGTAATGAAATTTGTAGGATGAGTGACATGACATCTGAAATGTGTCTGACTTTAGTCAATGGCTGAAAAATGTTGATTATTTTATTAATTCTCATGTAAGATTGATGGAAAGATGAAAACATTTTATAGGAACAAGGAATAGAATATTTCTGTTTGTATTGTTTTCATTAAAAAACAGCAACATATATTTGCCATTGCTTTCTACAAACTACTATTTAAGTGGTGGTCTTTAATTATTCTTCTACTCCTTTTTTCTTTTTATTTTAGGAAATTTACTCCTGGACAGAGGATGTGTTAAGAGTTGTTTAGCATGCCCAAAGCCCCGTGTTCAATCTCCAAACACTATCAAACAAAAATCTGTAGCTTTAGGAATATTGTGGGAATTTATCACTGGTAGTTTCTAAGGTCACGGCTAGGAAAGTCATTCCCAAGTTCAGAGGATGCAATGCTCACATGTTCGTTCTGCTCTTCGCTACACTAGCCTTTGCCTGATCAGTGGAACTAGGGGCCAGAACTCAGCCAGAGAGTTTTGCAGACATGGAACACTTGCCAGAGATGCTTGGCCTGGTCCCTATGGCTTCCAAGTAGCCTGTGGAGCACCCGTGGGCTTTTTCTGTGTTTCAGTGGACAGCAGACATAGAGAGCTGGAGTCAAACCATAGGAAGTATCAACAATTAGTGACCAGTTATTTAGGGGTGACATATCCATCATTGTAGAAAAAGCGTTATTTGTGCTTTATAAATACACATAATTTACTTGATCTCCCTTTTCTGTCTGTATATAACTTTTTTTTCCAGCTTCTTCTTCGAATCTCACAATGTTGGATTTCAAATCTAGGACTTTCTACATGCTAGACAACACTACCACTGAGTTATACCCTAGCCCCTTCCATTGTTGATTTATTTCTGCATTACTGGTGATTTGACCCAGGGTCTCATATATACTAGACAAATGTTCTACCACTGAGCTCTCTCCACTCCTGTTCTGTTATTTTAACTTGTTTCTTCTAGAAAGTGCTTCATAATGTCAGCACTAGCCTTAAATTTACTGTGTGGCCAAAGACGACCTTGAAATACTGATCCCGATTCTACTTCTGAAGTGATGGAATCACAGGCATGTACCACCATGCTCACTTTGTTGCATCATTCCAAGCACACATCCTATACAACATGTATGTGCTGTTCATCCATGTCTAATATGCTCCACTCACTATCTTCACTAAAACACCATTTGTATTTTATATCTCCCTTTAATGAAAGAAAGACAGAGAACAACCGTCTGCAGTGGTGCAGCCCTCTCTGCCTGCCTGTGCAGTTTTAAAGTTCCTGCTTCTGCTTTGATATTTCCTGGTTGTACCTACAATATTCCTGAACACAGCATTTGGAAGATAGCTCAGTTGATGAAGCTCTTGCTGCGCAGCCATGAGGAGCTGAGTTCAATTCCCAGGCATGATAACACATGCTTATAATGTGCATTGAAAAGATGGCGATACCGGGCCAAAGCGGGGGCGGCCTGCGTTTCTGGTCCTGGTAAGGCAAAGCCTGTAAATCCTGGGGCAGAGTAAACAAGGAGGAGGTGGAGGCAGTCCATGGTGGTTCCCGAATTCGTCCGTGGTTCTACACACACACACACACACACACACACACACACACACACACATACACGCGTACACACACACATACACGCGTACACATTCACACATGCACAATTGAATAAATAAAATAAAATCTTAAAAAAAAAAAAAAAGAAAAGATGGCGATAAATAGATCCCTGGAGCTCACTGGCTGGCCAGCTTAGTCTAATTGCTGAGTCCCAGAACCTATTGAGAGACCATGTTTTCAAAAAGCAAGATGACTTCTGTCTTCTATGTAAATATACATAAAACATGCATATACACTTGAACATGCACATGTCTCCCACACAAAAGAATCGCTGAACTCTTTGCGGCCTCTACATTGGATGGTGTTTGGCTTGGTTTTACTTGCTCTTTCTGAATCTTTAGCTCTCTCCTTGATTCCTATCCTATCTATTCTGACTTTGTTCTCTACCAGTGTTGGGGAGATTCTAGCTCCCTCTTCTCTAGGCCTCATGGTCATGGCTGAACACGCCCATCTCCACTCATTAATCTCCCTGTCTATGAAAGGACTCCTCTCCTCCCTGTCTTACTCAGGATGAGCAGATAATAATAAACCAGAGGTTGGGAGTTCCCAAGAGCTATGAGCCTTAAGTCATGGTGCATAGTTCCAAAGCTGGGTTGTGACTTATAAATGCCATAGTCCTCTTTCTATAGAAAGAGCTTCTGGCTTTCTGCAATGGTACTTTCCAGTGAGAGTAAAGGACAGTTTTGCTATGTGGCTGATTTTCATCAGCTGGTTTTCCTCAGTGAAGAGAACAGATACTTCTACTTAGACTCCAGTTTCCTTGTACCTGCCTGTACCTTGGTAGTCCCAAATTTTCTCTTCCTCTCTCTCTTAATTTTGTTCTCTCCCTTCTCCCTCCAGAAGTAGTGGGATATCACTGAGACCTGTGTTCTTCATAGCAAACAACGTATTTCTGACTGAGGGACCAGGAACCAATTTTCATGTGACAGATACATGCTCTCCAATTTCCTTTAGATGTCTTGGTTACTCTGTTTATGAGAAGTTTAAGTTCAATACTCGTTAAAACTAACTGTTTTTACAAAATTAAGCTGAAATCCACATTTCAGTATAGAACCCTGACACAATTGGCTTGAAACCTTGAGTCTATGTGTCTACCAAGTGGCATCCAAGTCCAAGTACACAAGTGCTTACTGCAATTCTAGAAAATACTATAGTTGTGTGGTGAAAATGCTCCCATATAAAAACAAGACCTCAGAATAGTTTCCAGGATTCATTACCAACAGTTTGTCCTATTTTTTTCCCAGTCTAGTAGGTCTAGGGAATGGAGCCCAGGAGTCACCTCTACTTTGGACTGATGTATCCCTCCCTGAGGGCTTGATTGCCCTTGCTTAGAGCTGGGGCAGATAACATTTAGGGGATATTTCTCTTTCAACCCATTTTTTTTGAAAGCCAACCTTGGCATACCAATTATATTATTGAAATGGTAAGGACATGTTTATGACTTGGCAGCAAAATTCAGAGACCAAAACCCTTAGATGGTGTAACAGTTACAAGTAAGAAACGGGTCACGATAGGTCAGTATCTGTACACACTGGGTTATCAGAACTTCCGAAGACGCACTCTGTCCCCACAGCCTGAGTACTAAGGGAGACGATAGGGCACTACCTCGGAAGCTTCTTGTCTCAGAAGATGCCGTGTATTTTTTTCACAGGACTTCTATACTTCATTTTCTGGTTGGAACAACATTGTATGTGCTCCACCAGTCTCTAAGTGTCTCTCCTCTTCCTACCATGCCATAGCATGAGGCCTCTAGGAATGTTTTTCTGCTGTTGTACATTGTAGTGGCTGCTCATGATCTATGCGAAACATTATTTCATGTCTTCACTTCAGTCTTAATTGTTTTATGCTTGGCATTTTTTCTTGTAGGGTACCAGAAAGAGGGCTTCTTGGCTATCATGCATGCAATGGACAAAGCCATCATGTGGCAGCATGCTCACAACGCGACTAGAATCAGGTTTCAGAATCTCAGAGTTTTGCTGCAGAGATTCCCATATGGACCCCATATCCAGGACAGGTTCTTTGTGGTTCTTCAGAACGAGTTCCCTCTGTTCCTCATGCTCAGTTTCATTTGTGTTGAGCTCATCATCGTCAATTCCATTGTAACGGAGAAGGAGAAGAAACTGAAGGTAACGCTGAACTGCTTCAGATGGACTTCTCCTCTGGGATAGGGTGTGGGAAGGCAGCTAATGAAAAAGACCTGAGTAGGAATGAGAGAGTAAAGCAGTAGCAAAATGCTTAGGAGTCAAAGAAAAGCTTTCATACTTTTATTCTGAAGGTGGTTCTAAAAGAATCTTCTGTAAATTCTTGCTTTCAATTTGAGAATGCCCAGCCTGGTAGGATCTGCTTGCTTAGCACACTGCCTTTTGTATAGGGGAGATGGTCACTCCCATTATGTGGTAAGGTGCCTGGGTTACGACTTCTAGGAAGGCACAACCAAAGACACAATCTGGATTGCTCCTGTAGTCTATTTGCCTAATGTTGGTTATTTCTTTTCTCACTACCTGCTCTTAGAGAAAAAATACGATTTTTTAGGATTTTTTTTCCTCAGACAGGACCTTATTATGTAGCCCATAGTGACCTGGATCCCAATATATCATCTAGACTGATCTCTAATCCATGATCCCCCTGAGGCCTAGGCTCCCAAAGTGCTAGAATTATAAACTTGTTTCACCACCCCTGGTTAAAATCTTCTCTTAAATTTTCTTCTCTTTTTATTGACTGTTATGACTTTGTATTAAGACAGCCTGACAGTGTCTCCTTGAGCTTTGCTTGACCTTACTGATGAAATCGGGCTAGGTAACTCCTTCCCTAGACTGCTTTGTCATGGACAGTCAGTTGGAAGAAGCAAATGACTGGGGTGCATTAACTCTTCTGTGATGTGGTAGGAAGGCAGAGGCCTCCTTTCTCTTGTGACAGATGACAGTGGGACAGCGGACTAACAGGCAGGCTCTCCACCTGTCTTTGCACCTAGTGAAAACAACCGGGACAACTAGGAGCTACTCCTCTATGAGCAGGATGCAGAATGAAATTTGACCTTCCCTATTTGTTAGCTAATTTAGCAGCAATTTTTTTCAACATTTTTTAAAAAATTTATTGTGTGTGTGTGTGTGTGTGTGTGTGTGTGTGTGTGTGTGTGTGTGTGTGTGTGTATGTCCCTGTGCAGGACCAAGGGTGACTTCGGGAATTTTTCTACCACTTTTTTGCTATGCTCTGGGATTTCCCAAGCTCTGCCCACCAGAGCTGGAAGTGCAAGCTGCTGCCATTTCTGCCTGGAGTTTTTTATGTGGGACCTGGGATGCAAACTCAGGACCATTTGCTTGGGAGGCAGAGTTTGAGTCATCTCTGAGCCAACTCTCCCACCCTTTAGCAGCAAATTTGCATAAAATGTTGTGAGGCATCAAACGTTTACACTTTGGTAATTGAATCAGTCATGTGTTTCCTGGTTTATACTTGAATTGCTTTAGATGAACTTTTGCATGCAAACATGGTGGCATAGTCCCATAATTCCAATGGTTAATCACACTGTTCATTCATTTATCGAATAGCCCTTTTTGGGATAAAGTCTCATGCTGAAACCTTGGCTGCCCTGGAGCTCACTATGCTCACTATGTGGACCATGCTGGCCTTGCCCTTCAAAAATTTTGTTTCCCAAACCCTGGGATTACACCATACCCAGCTTTAAAGTCTAAACTCCTTAGATGTTATTCTTAAATTTAAGAGGGATTTAATACAGTGAATTCTAGGTCACAGATAAAGAAGATATATGCTATTTGTTGTTTTTTTTCCCCCTCCTTCCAGCACACTCAGTCTGTCAGTCTCAGCAGCCACTTCTCCCCAGTATACACATTCAACCTGTCATCCTAGTCTGCTGGAGTTTCATAACAGACTCTCATGCTAGACCATCGAGGGCTGATAACAGAACTATAACACCTGGTGCTTGTGATTTTTTTCTAGGAATATATGTGTGTGATGGGATTAGAGAGCTGGCTGCACTGGGTTGCTTGGTTCATCACATTCTTCATTTCTGTCTCAGTTGCTGTTTGTGTAATGACCACTCTCTTCTGCATAAAGGTACATACCGCTTGTTCTTTAGAATGTGCTAAGTTGTGAATATATGTGAAAGAAATCTGGTGTGCTATGGACAACACAGCTATCATGACCGCTTGGTAAAATTTAGACTGGCATGTCAGTAGTATTCACTGAACTTTGGGAAATTAAGCATTCTTCCTCCTCCCCCCTTTTTTTTCTTGGTGAGACAGTGTCTCACTATGGAGCTGGCTAGCATGGAATTTCTGTGTAGACCAGGTTGGTCGTAAGTTTGTATCAACCCTCATACCTTTGCCTCCCACATGCTGAAAATACAGGATGGGAGTACAAATTATAGCTGATATAGCATTTAGGATTGTAAAATTAATTTTTATAAACTTTAAAACATTACAGATTTCATCCTTTACAAATAGTTAAGAATAGTTACAAATAAAACATTCTGTTACATCCATGGCATCAGGTTTTTCTTTTGTGTTGCCAGTGGAATTTATTAACATTTGCCAGCTGGCATTTAATGACTTTATTATAACCCACTATTTAGAAATATGAAATTTTAGCTTCTAAATTACTAAGTGGTATCAGTGTGGGCAAAAGAAGCCAAAATATCTACAGTAAATAGCAAAATGTGTCAAAGGAAGTACCAGAAAACATTAAAAATATATGTGTGTGTATGTGTATATATAAGTGTGTATAGAGCATAATTTACACATGATAAAAGATGCTAGCTAGATCAAATGTCTGCCTCAAAAATCTATGTATAATCTTAAATTTAAAAACTATTGTCTGCAGTGTTTTCTGGGTACTTTGTGCTTTATCCACATTCTTTAAAGACATATACATCTGTGATTATTTTGTAGATACAAAATGTGGCTGTGTTCAGGAACAGTGACCCTAGTTTAATATTTGTTTTTCTAATGTGTTTTGCCATTGCCACAATTTTCTTTGCATTTATGATCAGCACATTCTTCCAAAGAGGTGAGTCCCAATGTCATTTTCTGTTGGGGGTTTTGATTACTTCTTTTTCGGAAAGCATTGTCATTTCCATTAGTCACAGTATTATGCTTTATTTCTCAGAGCAAGTTTTCAGTTTTATGGTTATTTCAACAGTAGAGAGAATTCTGTTCCCTATCAAGGTTTGTTAAAACATTACATTAACTTTTTAATGTAATCTAAAATCTTGGACTGCCTCATAAGCAGAAGGACCTAAGATTCCGGATCCCACATAAAAAGGCCAGGCTGGGGCTGGAGAGATGGCTCTGGGGTTAAGACTCTGTCTTGCAAGCAGAAAGTCCTGAGTTCAGATCCCAGGTTCCACATAAAAACACAAGGTGGAAACAACAGTGGCCTGCACTTCTGGCCTTGGTGGGCAGAAGCTGGGAAATCCCAGAGTGAAGCAAAAAGAAAGTAGAAACAATCTATGATGATTCCCAAAGTCATCCTTGATCCTCCACAGGGACACATAGTGCCCTCTGATATGTATACACCTGCACACACACACACACAGTAAAAAAAAAAAGCCAGGCAGAAATAGCAGTGACCTGCACTTCCTGCCTTAAAAGGCAGAGTCTGGGAAACCCCAGAGCAAAGCAAAAAGAAGTAGAGAAATTCAGGATAATTCCCGATGTCACTTTTGGGACTCCCCGGGTGCACGCAATACCCTTTAATAAACACAAGCACTATAAACACACACACACACAAACAAATAAGCAAACAAACAAACAAAAATAAATAAGTCTCAATTTAGAAGAAATTGGAAATGTAGATAGTCCTAGAGGGATAGTTTTCCAGATCCTGATTGTAAAGTTTGGAGCATACAACAGTAAAGTGGCTGGGGCTGGAGAGGTAGCTCAGGGGTTAAGCCTCTGCCTTGCAGGCAGAAGGTCCTGAGTTCAGATCCCAGACCCCACGTATAGATGCCAGGTGGAAACGGGGGCGGCCTGCGTTTCTGGTCCTGGTAGGGCGGAGCCTGTGAATCCCGGGGCAGAGCAAAGGAAGAGGTGGAGGTGGTCCATGGTGGTTCCCGAATTCGCCCGTGGTTCTACACACACATACACACAATTGAATAAATAATAAAACAAACAAACAAACAGTAAAGTGGCTTCTAAGATATTGATGAGGACTTCCTGAGAATGTGTTTTCCTGTTGCAGGTCTTATCTCTAAAATTATTGATACAAGATTTAATGAGCTATAGGGTATAAAAATGATAGGAAGTAGTGTCAAATCAGAGTGAGGAAAACTGGGCCATGAGTCAGGTAAAATGAGCAACAGAGCAACAGGTAAAATGTTAAGGGAGAAGGAACTCAGTAACTGGTGACCCTGCCTCACCAAAGAGAGTGTTTAAAGAACTGGGAAAGAAAAAGTGTGACATATTTGCAATTGGGCAGCTTATCATATTAGCGAATGTTTTATACCAAATCACATTGCTCTAATATGACTGCTTTATGACCAACACAGGAGGGATACTACTCAGAGTTGTATGGGGACTTGGAGCATGTTGTGGAGGGATGTATAAAGGTGCTAAAGTTGATACCTGAAAAGTTTAGCTCGTGGTCAAATATAAGAAATAAGTTTAAAAAAAAAAGAAATAAGTTTTATTTTTAGAAACAGAAAATGACCATGAAGTCAGAAACATAAATCATAATCACAGGAAGCTATATCAGGGAAAAATGCTAAATGAAGCAAAAATATATCAGGCAAGCTAACATTGGTGATCAACAAAGGTTTTTAAAATATTTTAATTATTTATTGTTGCAGTTTGCCACATGGTTGATAAATGACTATCAAATGGCTTAAGGGAACAAGGGATTTATTTTCTTATGATTACTGGTTACAGTTTATAGTTCAGCTTGACAGGAGAGCATGTACCAACACCAGGGCCGAGGGAACTGGCCACACTATCACCATGTAATGGCTAAGAGAAGGACGATCCTTACTTGCCAAACCAGTATGTATGGCCAAGTGCACACAAGGATGCTGACTCTCCCAACCAGCTCTATGTATTTTATTCCAGGGCCTAATCCCACCCATCATGGGCTGGGCCTTTCCCATCAGCTAGACAATCTCTTGCAGGTTTGCTCTGGGCCCAACTCAACCATTAATTCTCCACAAATGTGCCCAGAGCTCAAACCCTCAACCGTCAGGTTGCCACCTGGGCCTAACTATGACATTTATTTATTGTGCATGTTTAAGCATAATTTTTTGTAGGAGAGCATGTTAACCCTATGGCACACATGTGGAGGTCAGAGGAAAGCCTTAGGTGTTGGCCTCCACTTTCCACTTAGTATAGAGCAAGATCTTGTTGCCACTGCACTGTGTACTCAAGGCTAGCTGGACCGAGTACTAGGATTATAGACATGTACCACTATGTCTGGCTTTTTTGTATGTGGCAGTTTGTGGTTTTATTTAGACACAAAATGTGCTTGTCAGTTGCCTATTTGATTTCTTCATGGGCAGCCTGGCTTTGGGACTGATGACGCTGATGGCCAGCTGTGCTACTCTTTCCTTGATGGTTTTGCAGGTCTTGAAGGAAACACTGTGAGTGGTCTCAGCGCAGTAAGGTTTTGCACATCAAGAGTACTTCTAGCTCCTTGACATCTTGGATCAGGAATTCTGGGCAGCCTGTGCTTTTCTTTCTTTCCTTTTCCTTTCTTCTCTCTTCTCTTTCCTTTTGTTTCCTTTTTCTTTTCTTTTCATATATATGTGTATATGCATGTGTACATGGGGTGGGTGCACATATGTGCCTGCACACGAGTGCACATTCACAGTTGACATTAAGAATCATTCCTGGTCATTCTTCCAACCTTATTCTTTTTGATATTGGGTCTCTAATTATCCCAGAGCTTACTCACATGTAAGATTAGTCTGGCCAGCTTGCTGTTTGGATTCCCAGGCTGCACCTTCTTTGGCAAGAATTATAGGCGGGGACCATGCCTGCCCAGCATTTTACTTGGGATCTAGGGATCTGCACTCTGGTTCTTCTGCTTATTTAGCAAACACTTCGACTGTTGAGCCATCTCCCCAGCCAGCCCTGCTTTGTTTCCTTGTTGTTTTCATAACCATTCTTGGCTATTAGGATCTGACCCTTGAATCTCTCTGCACCCGTTGTCAGTAACTCTGGGTTTTGCCAATTATGCAAATTTTCAAATATTGGTTTGACTGGTACTGGATGAACTTCTTGGTCACCTTTGTGATGCCCAGGGGAAGCCACTAGCAGTCGCCTCACAGGCACCACTAAGGAAGAGGGCAACATCTGGCTTTTACATAGGTTCCAGTGATCCAAACTCAAGTTGCCAGGGTCCACAGCAAACAGTTTTACCTGAAGCCATCTCTCTGCTCAACAGTTTTTTTTTTTTTTCAAAGGAGTTAAATCATACAGTGGGGGAAGGAATAGTCTTATACCTATTTCAAAAGAATGGATATCATATCATATACAAAAAATTGACTCAAACTGGATTATAAACCTATTTACAAGGGATAAAGTGCATTTTAAAAATGCAGGGAACTGGAAAGATTATCCTAGTTGGTGAAATCTTGCCACACAAGCATAAAGACGTGAGTTTGATTCTCCAGGAACAGCACAGCCAGGCACGGCAGTGTCTGTAATCCCAACCTAGAGGAGGCAGAGATGAAAGGATCCTAGGGTTTCACTGCCCAGCCAGTCTAGTCAATTGGCAGGTTCCAGGTTCTGTGAGAGAGACTGCTGAGAGAGAGAGAGAGAGAGAGAAAGAAAGAGAGAGAGAGAGAGAGGAGAAATATATATATATATATATATATATATATATATATGAGAAAAGCTTCTTGATTTATCTTTCAATAATAAGAGTACAAATACAAAAAGAGATTGCTTCTTTTCCAAACTGTTGAGACAAGCATAGAGTAACTTTTCCTTTTACAGAAGGGAAAGAAAAAAAGAAGGGAAAGGAAGTTTATATCATAGTTCATTGTGTTTTATGATGAAACTTTTCATTTATTTTCTCTGAATTTTCAGCCCATGTAGGAACTGCAATAGGAGGCTTCTTCTTCTTCTTGACCTACCTCCCTTACCCATACCTCACTTTCAGCTACCAGCAGAGGAGCTACACCCAAAAGATAATCTTTTGTCTCTTTTCAAATGTTGCCATGGCAATGGGAATTCGATTCATTTCTATATTTGAAGCAGCAGGTGAGATTTTATCTTTCCTTAGAATTCCTACATCAAAGTTGACCTTGATTTCTGAATAAATATAACTAATCTTTTTATCTAGTGTTCTGAGAATTTATAATTTACTTATAATAGTGTGATAGTTAAGCCTGGGTGTCAACTTGACACACAGGGTATTAACTAAGCTGGGCTGAGACCACCTCTGGAAAAGGATCAACTGAGACTACTTGAAAGGATAGTACACACCCTAGATCCTATCAGAACTCCAAAGCTCTCAAAGGATTCTCCCAATACTGCATCATATATAAAAAGGAGCCACCAAGGAGAACAGATCCCTTCTTGCAGCTGTGCTAGGAATCGTTCTTCCTTCTGGCCGCCGGTTCCTTTCCACTAGACTAAGAGTCTAGGAGTTCTCTAGCCTTCAGCCAGCACCTACTTGACTACCGAACTGAGCAACTAGCTGTTGGCAGCCATCGTTGGAACTACCTCGGCTACTGACAGCCTTCGCTGGACTACCTCGGCCATATCTGTAAGCCAACTCAATAAATTTCCTATATATATATATATATATTCGTTCTGTGAATTCTGTGACTCTAGAGAACCCTAACTAATGCAGAAATTGGTACCAGAACTGGTTCTAGAGAAGCAGAATTGTAAGAATGAATTTTACTGGCAAGTTTTGTGATTTCTGGAGCTGGCTTGTTGACCCAGTGCCAGTGGCTAAAGACTCCCCTAGTGGCATGGAGGACACTGTTTGGAGTGAACTGTTTCTAGAACTGGTAAAAGTAGGTGTGTTGGACAGTCTTGATGCCCCTCTTGCGAGGATTGAGAAGCTCAGCGATTCCGTATATGGAACTTTACAAAAAATGAGTAAGAATAAGGAAAATGATGATGCTGGCTGGTTGTTCCTAGCATCTCTCATTAAACTACAAATGGAAAAGGAAGATCTCAGTGAGGAAAATATCCAACTCAGAAAGCGCATAAACAACTTGGAAGTTTCTAAGTGTGCCCTAGAAGAGAATCTTCTCTCCAGTAGCAATAGGGCTCGAATTGCTGAAAATCAAACCCAAACTTTGATTATTAGAGTGGCTGAGTTACAACGTAAATTAAATTCCCAGCCTCGAAAGGTGTCGGCGGTTAAAGTAAAAGCACTGATTGGTAAAGAGTGGGATCCTCAAAAGTGGGATGCTAATGTGTGGGAAGACCAAACTGATGATGAGGACGAGGACGTTGAACCCTCAACTTCTGGTGCATTTATTCCGCCTGAGGAAATGGTCTCCTCACCCTTAGCAGAGGATGAATCCCCACACCCACCCTCTACAAAAGTGCCGTTTTCACCTTTGCCACGAGTAAATACTGAAGTTACATCACGCGCACCTGTGATTGCTTCCAGGCCTATAACTAGGCTCAAGGCTAAACAGGCTCCTAAAGGTGAAATAGAAAGTGTGGTCCATGAGGAGGTGCACTATACCCCTAAAGAACTCCATGACTTTTCTAATACGTTTAAGCAGCAATCTGGGGAATACCCCTGGGAATGGATTGTAAGGCTGTGGGATACTGGTGGAAGGAGCATAAAACTGGATAAAAGTGAGTTCACAGAAATGGGCCCATTGAGTAGAGATTCTAGGTTTAACACTGCTACTCATAGAGTTAAAAATGGTGCCAAGAGTTTATTCGAGTAGGTAGCTGAAGTATTTATTAAAGTTTGGCCATCTGAAAAGGAACTGGAGATTCCAGACATTCCTTGGCTTAATGTTGACGATGGGATTAAGAGGCTCAGGGAAATTGGTATGCTTGACTGGATACATTCTTTAAAATCCAATTCTCAATGGGAGAATCCAGATGACATGCCTTTTATCAGAAATGTACTTAATATAATTGGTGAGAGGGGCAGCACCAAATATGAAGGCTCCTATCATTGCTCTTCTCCTTGTTCCAGACCTAACAATGGGAGATGCTGCCGCCCAGTTGGAAGACTTAAATTCAATGGGCCTAGGTGGATCAAAGAGTAGTAGGGACCAAGTGGCAGCATTGACTCGCCAATGGCAAAGTAAGCGTACTAACCATAATGTGCAGCATAGACAGAACAGTACTTATGAGGGTCTCACTTGCTTAGACCTTTGACATTGGCTAATTAACCATGGTGTCCCCAAAAGTAAAATAGATAAGAAGCCTACAAAGTTCTTATTTGACCTGTACAAGCAGAAAAATTCTGACAGAAATGAAGGAAAAGCTGCCTTTACTCGTAGTAGCAGAGAATCACGGCCTGTCAATCAATTTCCAGACTTGAGCCAGTTTACAGATCCAGAACCCCTTGAATGAAGGGGAGGCCGGGTCCCTTTAAGGAAGGACCTTGATACCATAGCGAAAAGCTTTAATATTAGTCTTTCTTCTGTCCTTCCACAAAGGGACCTAAGGCCTTTCACTAGAGTAACTGTGCATTGGGGGAAAGGAAATAATCAGACATTTCAGGGTTTACTAGATACTGGGTCTGAGTTGACATTGATTCCAGGAGACCCTAAAAAGCATAGTGGCCCTCCAGTTAAAGTAGGGGCATATGGAGGTCAGGTGATTGATGGAGTTTTGGCTAATGTTCAACTCACAGTAGGTCCAATAGGTCCCTGAACTCATCCAGTGGTTATTTCCCCAGTACCAGAATGTATAATTGGAATAGATATACTTAGAAGTTGGCAGAACCCTCACATTGGTTCCTTGAAATGTGGAGTAAGAGCCATTATGGTTGGGAAGGCCAAATGGAAGACTTTAGAATTGCCTCTACCAAGGAAAATTGTGAATCAGAAACAGTATCGTATCCCTGGAGGAATTACGGAAATTAGTGCCACCATAAAGGACTTGAAGGATGCAGGGGTGGTGGTTCCGACCACCTCTCCTTTTAACTCTCCCATTTGGCCTGTGCAAAAGACAGATGGATCATGGAGAATGACTATTGATTATTGCAAACTTAACCAAGTTGTGACTCCAATTGCAGCTGCTGTGCCAGATGTGGTTTCGTTGCTTGAGCAGATCAACACATCTCCTGGTACTTGATATGCAGCCATTAATCTTGCAAATGCTTTTTTCTCCATGCCTATTCATAAAGATCATCAGAAGCAATTTGCCTTCAGTTGGCAAGGCCAGCAGTATACATTTACAGTGTTACCTCAAGTGTATATTAATTCTCCAGCCCTATGCCATAACTTGGTTCGCAGAGATCTTGATCGCTTGTCTCTTCTGCAAGGTATCACACTAGTCCATTATATAGATGATATTATGCTGATTGGCTCAAGTGAGCAGGAAGTAGCAAGCATTTTGGATTTGTTGGTAAAGCATATGCGCAACAGAGGATGGGAAATAAACCCAACCAAAATCCAAGGACCTTCCACTTTAGTAAAATTTTTAGGAGTTCAGTGGTGTGGGGCATGTAGAGATATCCCCTCTAAGGTAAAGGATAAGTTGTTGCACCTGGCCCCTCCTACCACTAAGAAAGAAGCACAGCGTTTGGTGGGCCTGTTTGGATTTTGGAGGCAGCACATTCCTCACTTGGGTGTGTTACTTAGGCCCATATACCAAGTAACTCAGAAAGCTGCCAGCTTTGAGTGGGGCCCAGAACAAGAGAAGGCTCTTCAGCAGGTTCAGGCTGCTGTACAGGCTGCCTTGCCACTTGGACCATATGATCCGGCAGACCCAATGGTATTGGAAGTGTCTGTTGCAGATAGAGATGCTGTTTGGAGTCTCTGGCAGGCTCCCATAGGTGAATCACAGAGGAGACCCTTGGGATTTTGTAGCAAAGGCCCTGCCATCATCCGCAGACAATTACTCTCCTTTTGAGAAACAACTCTTGGCTTGTTATTGGGCCTTAGTGGAAACTGAACGTCTGACAATGGGTCACCAAGTTACCATGCGACCTGAGTTACCCATCATGAGTTGGGTGTTATCTGACCCAGCAAGCCATAAAGTTGGACGGGCACAGCAGCAATCTATTATCAAATGGAAGTGGTACATACGAGACAGGGCCCGAGCGGGTCCTGAAGGCACAAGTAAGCTGCATGAAGAAGTTGCCCAAATGCCTATGGTTCCCCAGCCTGTTGCAATGCCTGTTCCCAAGCATGCACCTATGGCCTCCTGGGGTGTGCCCTATGATCAGCTAACTGAAGAAGAGAAGACGAGGGTGTGGTTCACAGATGGTTCCGCTCGCTATTCAGGTGCCACCCAGAAGTGGACAGCTGCAGCACTGCAACCCCTTTCTGCAACAACCCTAAAGGACAGTGGAGAAGGGAAATCTTCACAGTGGGCAGAACTTCGGGCAGTGCACATGGTTGTACACTTTGCCTGGAAGGAAAAATGGTCAGATGTGTGACTGTATACTGATTCATGGGCTGTAGCCAATGGTTTGGCAGGATGGTCAGGGACTTGGAAGGAACATAATTGGAAAATTGGCAAGAAAGACATTTGGGGAAGAAGCATGTGGATAGATCTCTCCCAATGGGCAAAGGACACAACAATATTTGTGTCTCATGTAAATGCTCATCAAAAGAGGACATCGGCAGGGGCTGGAGAGGTGGCTCAGGGGTTAAGCCTCCGCTTTGTAGGCAGAAGGTCCTGAGTTCGGATCTTAGATCCCCACGTATAGACGCCGGGCAGAAGCGGGGGCGGCCTGCGTTTCTGGCCCTGGTAGGGCGGAGCCTGTGAATCCCGGGGCAGAGTAAACAAGGAGAAAGTGGAGGCGGTCCATGGTGGTTCCGGAATTCGTCCGTGGTTCTACACACACACACACACACACACACACACACACACACATGCACACACACGCATACATGCACAATTAAATAAATAATAAAAAAATTAAAAAAAAAAAGAGGACATCGGCAGAAGAAACATTCAATAATCAGGTGGATAAGATGACCCGTTCTGTGGATAGTCAGCCTCTTTCCCCAGCCATTCCTGTCATTGCCCAATGGGCCCATGAGCAAAGTGGACATGGTGGCAGAGATGGAGGTTATGCATGGGCTCAATAACATGGACTTCCACTCACCTAGGCTGACCTGGCTACAGCTGCTGCTGAGTGCCAAATCTGCCAGCAACAGAGACCAACGCTGAGTCCTCGATATGGAGCCATTCCTCGGTTTGACCAACCGGCAACGTGGTGGCAGGTTGACTACATTGGACCACTTCCAAGATGGAAAGGGCAGCGCTTTGTTCTTACTGGGATAGATACTTATTCTGGTTATGGATTTGCCTTTCCTGCACGTCATGCTTCTGCCAAGACTACCATCCAGGGACTTACAGAATGGCTTATCCACCGTCATGGAATTCCACACAGCATTGCTTCTGACCAGGGAACTCATTTCACAGCTAAAGAAGTACAGCAGTGGGCACATGAACATGGGATTCATTGGTCTTACCATGTTCCCCACCATCCTGAAGCAGCTGGCTTGATAGAACGGTGGAATGGTCTTTTAAAGGCAAAATTACAGCATCAATTAGGTGGTAATAGTCTGGAGGGATGGGGCAGAATTCTCCAGAAGGCAGTATATACCTTAAACCAGCAACCAATGTATGGTACTGTGTCTCCTATAGCCAGGATTTACGGGTCCAGGAATCAAGGGGTGGAAACAGGAATAGCTCCTCTTACTATCACTCCTAGTGACCCATTAGGAAAATTTTTGCTTCCTGTTCCCGCAAGCCTGTATTCTACTGGCTTAGAAGTTTTGAGTCCAGAGCAGGGAATGCTTCTGCCAGGAGACACAGCAACTATTCCTTTGAACTGGAAGCTAAGGCTTCCTCCTGGTTATTTTGGACTTCTGATGCCCTTGAGCCAACAGGCTAAGAAAGGAATAACAGTATTAGGAGGGGTGATTGACCCAGACCACCAAGGAGAAATTGGACTGGTTCTCCACAATGGTGGTAAAGAAGAATATGTCTGGAGTATAGGAGATCCACTAGGGCGTCTCTTGGTATTACAATGTCCTGTGATTAAGGTCAATGGGAATTTACAGCAACCCAACAGAGGAAAGACAGTAAATGGTCCAGATCCTTCAGGAATGAAGGTATGGATAACCTCTCCAGGTAAAGAGCCAAGACCTGCAGAAGTACTTGCTGAAGGTGGAGGAAATACAGAATGGGTAGTAGAAGAAGGTAGTTATAAATACCACCTAAGGCCATGTAACCAGTTACAGAAACGAGGATTATAATTGCCATGAGTGCTTCTGGTCTAGACTGTCAAGAATAAACTTGTGCATGTGCACATACTCTAAGAAGATATTTATGTAATATAATGTTAATCTGTAGTTATGATATGAAATGCTATAATCTACATTATGATATTGTGTTATGGGACACTAAGACTAAGCATTTCTTAAGGGGCATTGTCATTGATCTTGGAAAAAGTAATGTGTGTGCGGTTGTACGTGGATAGCTATATTATGTTAGGCGGAACTATGAATCTTACTGTTTTATTTGGAGAATTTTTAATGGCCTAAGGAAATGTGATTTGGTGTCAAGTTGACAAGGGGTGGAGTTGTGATAGTTAAGCCTGGGTGTCAACTTGACACACAGGGTATTAACTAAGCTGGGCTGAGACCACCTCTGGAAAAGGATCAACTGAGACTACTTGAAAGGATAGTACACACCCTAGATCCTATCAGAACTCCAAAGCTCTCAAAGGATTCTCCCAATACTGCATCATATAAAAAGGAGCCACCAAGGAGAACAGATCCCTTCTTGCAGCTGTGCTAGAAATCGTTCTTCCTTCCGGCTGCCGGTTCCTTCGACCTTCCACTAGACTAAGACTCTAGGAGTTCTCCAGCCTTCAGCCAGCACCTACTTGACTACTGAACTGAGCAACTAGCTGTTGGCAGCCATCGTTGGAACTACCTCAGCTACTGACAGCCTTTGCTGGACTACCTCGGCCATATCTGTAAGCCAAATCAATAAATTTCATATATATATATATATATATTCGTTCTGTGAATTCTGTGACTCTAGAGAACCCTAACTAATACAAATAGTCTATGGGTACTAAAGAGATATAAAATATGGTTTATGTCACACACACTAACAGTATAGTTTGGGAGATAAAGGAAAGCACAGTAAAGAAAGGAAGTTAGAGTTAAGCTATTGGTATGAACCTGTTATCTCAGCTATTCGTAAGTGAGACAGGAAGATTTCTGGGCTTCAGGAGTTGTAGGCTAACCTGGGGAACAGACTTTGTATCAAATAATAGTAATAGTTAGGAAATTATATGGTTATATAATTATATAGATATAATTATATAGATTTATTTTAGAACGTACAGATCATATAGTACTTTTTATGTGTATTTCATTCCCAGCACCTTAGGTGTGCTCTTTTTTAAAAAGCATTTATTTATTTATTCATTTACTTTATTTATTTATTTACTTGTTTATTTTCTTATTTATTTATTGTGTGTGTGTCTCTGTGAAGGATCAAGAGCCACTTGGGAAATCATCCTGGATTGCTTCTACCTCCTTTTTGCTTTGCTCTGGGATTTTCCAGGTTCAGCCCACCAGGGCCGGAAGTGGACCATTTCCACATGGCATTTTTTTTAAAATGTGGGACCTGAGATCCAAACTAGGATCTTCTGTTTGGGAGGCAGAGTCTTAACCCCTGAGCCATCTCTCCATCCCCTTTGGTGTGTTCTTATACAGATTAGTCTAGGGGATTGTAATCAGTCATGCTTTATATAATGAAATACCTGAGATAATTAGCCTATATAAAGAAAAGGTTTGTTTTGTTCACAGATTTGTAGGTTCTAGTTAAGGATTCGGTTGACCCCTTAGGTTGGATCTCTGGGCAGCTATAATGGAAGTACATAGTGGAACAAGCTAGCAGGGAGTAAATAGGAGAAAGCAGTGATGAGTAATAGTTAATCTTGGGTGGCAACTTGACCACACCTGGCATTAATTAAGACTACTTGAAGAGGGGCTGGAGAGGTGGCTCAGGGGTTAAGCCTCTGCCTTGCAGGCGGAAGGTCCTGGGTTCGGATCCCAGATCCCACGTATAGACGCCAGGCGGAAGCAGGGGCGGCCTGTGCTTCTGGTCCTGGTAGGGCGGAGCCTGTGAATCCCGGGGCAGAAGGAGGTGGAGGTGTCCATGGTGGTTTGCAAATTCGTCGGTGGTTCTACACATACAAAGACACACACACACACGCGCGCACACACACGCACATGCACACAGTTGAATAAAAAAAAAAAAAAAAGACTACTTGAAGAGATTATCTGGATCAATACATTTACAGTAAAAAGACCAGCCCTAGATCTGATTGGAACCTCCCTAGATCTGATTGGAACCTTCCAGTAGTGGACCAGATAAAAGGAACCATAGAACAGAGGACCAGGAAGAGGAGAGACTCTGAAGCTGTGCTAGAAAACGCTCTTTCCTCCTGCCTCCCAGTTTCTTCATTTCTTTGACACTCCAGCTCTCCATCCCTCCAAGTCTTTAATGTGACTAAAGACTCTCTAGGAATCCTCCAGCCTTCAGCTGTCACCCACTGGACTACTGGACTGAGGCAGCTACTGGCAGCCATTGTTGGACTACCTCAGCCATATCTCGTAAGCCAACTCAATAAATTTCCTTTTTATATATTCATTCTGTTGGTCCTGACTCTAGAGAACCCTGACTAATACAGATTGTGGTACCAGGAGTGGTTCTAGAGAAACAGAATTGTAGATGAATTTCGCTAGCAGGCTTAGTGATCGATGGAGTTTTGGCGGATGTTCAGCTCACAGTAGATCTAGTAGATCCTTGAACTCATCCTGTGGTTATTTCCCCAGTCCAGAATGTATAATTGGTATTGATATACTTAGAAGTTGGCAGAATCCCCACATTCGTTCCTTAAAATGTGGAATAAGGATTATTATGGTTGGGAAGGCTAAATGGAAGCCTTAGAGTTACCTCTACCAAGGAAAATGGTGAATCAGAAATAGTGTCATATTCCTGGAGGAATTACAGAAATTAGTGCCACCATTAAGGACTTGAAGGATGCAGAGATAGTGGTTCCTACCACTTCTCCCTTTAATTCTCCCATTTGGCCTGTGCAGAAGACAGATGGATCATGGAGAATGACAGTTGATTATCACAAACTTAATCAAGTTGTGACTCCAATTGCAACTGCTGTACCAGGCATCTCCTAGTGCTTGATATACAACTATTGATCTTGCAAGTGCTTTTATTCATGCCTATTCATAAAGATCATCAGAAGCAATTTGCTTTCAGTTGGCAAGGCCAGCAGTATACATTTACAGTGTTACCTTAATTCTCCAGCTCTATGCCATAACTTGTTTCACAGAGATCTTTATCGCCTGTCTCTTCCATAAGGTATCGCATTGGGCCATTATATAGATGATATTATACTGATTGGACCAACTGAGTAGGAAGCATCAAGCATTTTGGACTTATTGGTAAGGCATATGCACATCAGAGGATGGGAAATAAATACAATCAAGATCCAAGGACCTTCTACTTCAGTAAAATTTCTAGGAATTCAGTGGTATGGGGCATGAAAAGGTATCTCCTCTAAGATAAAGGATAAGCCGTTGGACCTGGCCCCCTCCTACATTCCTTACTTGGGTGTTTTACTGATTCCCATATATCAAGTAACTCGGGAAGCTTCTAGCTTTGAATGGGTCCTAGAACAAGAGAAGGCTCTTAAACAAGTTCAAGCTGCTGTACAGGCTGCCCTGCCACTTGGATGGACCATAAGATCCAGCAGACCCAATGGTACTGGAGATATCTGTCACAGATAGAGATGCTGTTTGGAGTCTTTGGCAGGCTCCCATAGGTGAATCACAGCGGAGACCCTTGGGATTTTGTAGCAAGGCCCTGCCATCATCAGCAGACAACTACTCTCCTTTGAGAAACAACTTTTGGCCTGTTACTGGGCTTTAGTGGAAACTGAATGTTTGACAATGGGTCACCAAGTTACCATGAGACCTGATTGCCTATCATAAGTTGGATGTTATCTGACCCAGAAAGCCATAAAGTTGGATAGGCACAATAGCAATCTATTATCAAATGGAAGTGGTATATAAGAGACATGGCCCAAGCAGATTCTGAAAGCACAAGTAAGTTGCATGAAGTTGCCCAAATGCCTATGGTTTCTCAGCCTGTTGTAATGCCTGTTCCCAAGTATGCACATATGGCCTCCTGGGGTGTGCCCTATGATTGGCTGACTGAAGAGAAGACTAGGGCCTGGTTCACAGATGGTTCTGCTCAATATTCAGGTGCCACCCAGAAGTGGAGAGCTGCAGCATTACAACCCCTTTCTGTGACAACCCTGAAGGACACAGGTGAAGGAAAATCTTCACAGTGGGAGAACTTCAGGCAGTGCACATGGTTGTACACTTTGCTTGGAAAGAAAAATGGCCAGATGTGCGACTGTATACTGATTCATGAGCTGTGTAGCCCAAGGGATGGTCAGGGACTTGGAAGAACATAATTGGAAAATTGGTGAGAAAGGCATCTAGAGAAGAAGCATGTGGATAGATCTCTCCCAATGGGCAAAGGACACAAAGATATTTGTGTACCATGTAAATGCTCATCAGCAGAGGAAACAGGTGGATAAGATGACCTGTTTCATGGACAGCCATTCCTGTCGTTGCCCAATAGGCCCATGAACAAAATGGGCATGATGGCAGAGATGGAGGTTATGCATGGACCCAACAACATGGACTACTTACCAAGGCTGACCTGGCTAGAGCTTCTGCTGAGTGCCAAATCTGCAACTGATGCTGAGCACCCAATAGGGAGCCATTCCCCAGGGTGACCAACTAGCAACGTGGTGGCAGGTTGACTATATTGGACAACTTCCAATGAAAAAGGCAGCGCTTTGTTCTTACTGGGATAGATATTTATTCTGGATATGGATTTGCCTTTCCTGCACGTCATGCTTCTGCCAAGGCTACCATCCATGGAATTAGAGGATGTTTTATCCACCATCATGGTATTCACATAGCATTGCTTTTGACCAAGGAACTCATTTCACAGCTAAAAAAATACAGTAGTGGGCTCATGGCCATGGAATTCATTAGTTTTTCCATATTCCCCACTATCCTGAAGCAGCTGGCCTTGATAGAATGGTGGAATGGCCTTTTAAAGGCACAATCACAATGCCAATTAGGTGGTAATAGTCTGGAGGGATGGGGCAGAATTCTCCAGAAGGCAGTATATGTCTTAAACCAGCATCCAATATATGGTACTGTGTCTCCTGTAGCCAGGATTCATGGGTCCAGGAATCAAGAGATGGAAACAGGAATGGTTCCCCTTACTATCGCCCCTAGTGACCCATTAGGAAAAGTTTTGCTTTCTGTTCCCACGAGCCTGTGTTCTCTTAGCCTAGAAGTTTGGGGTCCAGAACGGGAATGTTTCTGCCAGGAGACACAGCAAAATATTCCTTTGAACTGGAAGCTAATGCTTCCCCTGGCTATTTTGTACTTCTGATTCCCTTGAGTCAACAGGCTAAGAAAAGAAAAACAGTGTTAGGAGGGGTGATTGAACCAGATCACCAAGGGGAAATTGGACTGCTTCTCCACAATGGTAGTAAGGAAGAGTATGTCCGGAATGCAGGAGCTCCACCAGGGGCATTTCTTGGTGTTGCATGTACTGTGATTAAGGTCAATGGGAAACTACAACAACCAATACAGGCAGGATATAAATAGTCCAGACCCTCCAGGAATGAAGGTATGGGTAACCCTTCCAGGTAAAGAGCCAAGACTTTTGGCTGAAAGTGGAAGAAATAAAGATGGGTAATAGAGGAAGATAGTTATAAATACCAGCTAAGGCCATGTGACCACTTATAGAAATGAGGATTGTATTTGCAGTGAATGCTCCTAGTCTAGACTATTAAAATTATGCTCGTACATGTCCACATATGCTAAGAATATATTTGTTATGTAATGTAATGTTAATCTGTACCACATAACTATGTGGTAAAATGTTGTAATCTACATTATGATATTATGTTGTGAGACACTAAAGACTAAGCATTTCTCAAAGGCCTTTGTCACTTATCTAAGGAAAAATAATGTGTGTGTGGTTGTACATGGATAGATATGTTAGGCAGAATTATGAATCTTAATTGTTTTATGTGGAGATTAAGAATGGCCTAAGGAAATGTGATCTGGTGTTAAATTGACAAGGGGTGGACTTGTGAGAGTTAATCTTGGGTGTCTACTTGACCACACCTGGCATTAATTAAGACCAGCTGAGACCATTTGAAGAGATGATCTGGATCAATACATTTACAATACAAAGACCAGCCCTAGATCTGATTGGAACCTCCCTATATCTGATTGGAACCTCCCTATATCTGATTGGAACCTCTCTAGATCTGATTGGAATCTCCCTAGATCTGATTAGAACCTCCCAGTAGTGGACCAGATAAAAGGAACCATAGAACAGAAGACTAGGAAGAGGAGAGACTGAAGCTGTGCTAGAAAACACTTTTCCCTCCTGCCTCCCAGTTTCTTCATTTCTTTGACACTCCAGCTCTCCATCCCTCCAAGTCTTTAATGTGACTAAAGACCCTCTAGGAATCCTCCAGGCTTCAGCTGTCACCCACTGGACTACTGGACTGAGGCAGCTACTGGCAGCCATTGTTGGACTACCTCAGCCATATCTCGTAAGCCAACTCAATAAATTTCCTTTTTATATATTCATTCTGTTGGTCCTGGACTCTAGAGAACTCTGACCAATACAAGATGTAAGTCCCACGACCCCTTTGAGGAAATCTTCCCAGTTACAGAAAGGCCTTCTGTGAAGGTAACCACCACCTGCTGTCTACCAAGGATGTCAAGATGGCTCATTGAGTGAAGGTGCTTGCCGTGCAAGCTTGGCAACCTGAGTTCAGTCCTTGAGCACACATGGTGGAAGGAGACAACTGAGTACTGAAAGTTGTCCTCTGCTTTCCACATGTATACTATAGTATGCATGTGCACATTAAATCATTAAAAAATTAAAGACTTTACCAATTCCTAATATTACTACCCTGGGAACCAAACCTTTAACAGTCGAAAACTCGGTTAGTCAGCTTTCCATGATCACAACAAGGTATTGAGATAATCGGCTTGACAGGCAAAGTTTCATTTTGTCTCACAGTTTTTCAAATCTGAGTCTATGGTTAGTTAATTCCATTTTGGAAAAAAAATGAAAACTTTGACAATAAAATTAAAATATTTTAAAGAAAAGTCAAGTTATAGAATAAGAGAGGCTACGTGTAACACATTTAATTGACAAAACACTTCTATTAAGGTTACTTAAACTCAAATACATCAATTAAAATATGGCTTTATAATGTAAAAAACTTGGCAAAAAAACTAGCACATGGTTTTTCACAGGGTATTTTCCTTATAATTGTTCCGTTTTATGCCTTTTGTGTGTGTATATTTACAATTGGAATAAATTTAAATTTTTCTGCAAAAGTAGTAAAGGAGTTTTGTACTGAAAGAAGAGATTCAGGCTTTCATGAACTGAGTGAGCTTTAATGCTTTTTCTCCTTTTTTGGAATTAGTCATGAGCTGTACAAAATATGTTTATAACCAAAAATGCAAATGACAAAGAGAAAGACAAAGTTTCTGAGGGGTATGCAGACACAGATCAGACTCTCGTCCTTGTGAGTGCTGAGGTCACCTGGCCTTCACTCTAACAGGGTCCTGGTCCTCCTGCAACCTTGCTAGAAATGTTGAATCCCGGGCCCACCCAACATGCCTTACCAAAATCTTCATCTTAACAAAATCCTCCAGGTTATTTGTAAACACATTAAAGTTTGGAGAGCATCAAGATAGCCAATTGTCTGTTCCCAGTGCTTGAGTCTCTTTTGTGCTGCTACTGATTTCCATGTCCCCGATCCTACCAGGATCCTATGGCAGATATTCAATATCTTTGATTCTTCAAATGAAAGGTTTCGGCTTCTATTCAGATGAGATATTTGGCTCATTCAGGACACATAATTGCCTAGGAATGGAGCCTAAGCACCTCCTTCATTTGTGGAGTGAGAGTATATTCATCTTACACTGCATAACAAGACTGTGATACTTAATCCTCGGTGTCAACTTGACATACCTGGCATTAACTAAGATCAGCCTAGACCACACCTGGCATAAATTAAGCTTGGTTGAGACCACCTAAAGAGATTATCTGGATCAATACAAAGACCAGTCCCATCAGAACAGCCATAGATTTCACTGGAACCTCCCAACAGTGGACCAGATAAAAGGAATCATAAAACAGAAGAGAAACTCTTGAGGAATACTCCAGTCATGTGGATGTCTGCCGTGACTTAGCCTACCTGCAGCTTCAGCCAGCCAGCCATGCCACCTCCCCTGTGAAAGGCTGTATGTCTCCTCTAGAACTGCAAGGTGAACAAATTTTCTTTTCTCTCTTAAGTTATTTGACTTTGCGTGTTCTCTCACAGGAATAGTTAAGAGTAACCATTAAAAAAAAAAAAACAAACCCTGGGGCTGGAGAGGTGGCTCAGGGGTTAAGTCTCTGCCTTGCAGGCAGAAGGTCCTGAGTTCGGATCCTAGACCCCACGTATAGATGCCGGGCGGAAGCGGGGGCGGCCTGCGTTTCTGGTCCTGGTAGGGTGGAGCCTGTGAATCCCCGGGCAGAGTAAACAAGGAGAAGGTGGTCCATGGTGGTTACCGAATTCGTCCGTGGTTCTACACACACATACACGCACCCACACACATACACGTGCACAATTGAATAAATAATAATAAAAAAATTTTAAAAAACAACCCTGGTCAGATGTTGGAAATAAAACAAAAACTGTCCATGACCCCCAAAGATTGTATACATTGGAGACAGTAAGTGAGAAGACTCACTTCTCTGGTTAGTGCAGAGTATTGCAGACACACATTCCCTCTCATTCCGACAAGAAAAACGGGGTTATTCTTCTTAAATAAGGAATTGCCTATCTGTATTGACCTGCGAGGTAAGAATTAGCAATGAGTCTGTGTAGAAGTGTGGAGATGTATCTCAGTCAGTCAAATTTTTTTACCTATGGTTGTTGGTGAACGTACTGCTGCCTTTCAGCAATAAGAAATGTTTCATGGGAACAACTTATTTAACTCTGGACTTTTCTGTGCCTTGCTGGGCCTGTAATGCCCAAAAGACAAGTACTCTCATTGTGTCACTGGCCTGTATTCTAACTGCTGAATGGAAGATTCTGGTGACTTCCCTGCCCTTGATATAGCAATTGTCCTTCCTTCATACCAGGCACAGGTCTCCAGTGGAAGAACTTGGGCCGGCTGGGCAGAGAATTCAGCTTTGCGCAGGTGTTGCTGATGCTCCTGCTGGACTCACTGTTGTACTGTCTGATAGCCTTTTATGTGGAGTCTGTCTTCCCAGGGAAGTTTGGAACACCCAAGTCTTGGTACTTCTTTGTCAAGGTGAGCTCTGATGTTTACTGATAAGTGTTAGGATTTTTATGTTTGTCACTAGTGTTTGTCTATTTCCCAATGATGTACTGATGAAAAAAATCTCAAACCTCAGAAAGTCTCTACCCTGGATTCACCCCCAAACTGCCAGCTTGTGGTTACCAATGGCGCGCAAGTAATACGTGTCTCCGTTTCTCTGACTCTTGCCCAACAGTCGATTCAAGGAGCTTGAGTACAGAGAAGACAACCTCAGACCGAGTTCCCCCAGCAGTGCGCACACATGTCTTATTTGTGTCTCTTGACTATCGGGACCTGCATCTTCCACGGGACTCAACATCCAGCATGCTAGAACTCGGGCACTTTTCCCATTAACTCATTAGTGGATTGGTCCTGAGTGTGCCAACAGGGGGAATAGTAGGTTTTAGCAATCCCAGAAGTTTTCAGAGTTTTTTCTTAGAAAGTTGAACTTTTCATGCTGACTCAATCTTCCCACAGTGGCCTGTGGTGGCCTGGCCATGGACCCCTCCATCCCACCAATTATGCGGGCACCCCTTGTGACCTCTGCAGAGTCAGCATGGCATCCCTTCTTGTTGTGTGTGGAAATAGGTAATATGTAACTTGCATCATTTCTCCAGGCCCAGCTCACAAGGACACAGCTGTTGGAGTGGTGGTTTCTGCCTAAAGATGAGATCTTTCCTTGGGGAGAGGGAGTGTAGGTTGAAACTCAGATGATCAAGACTGAATCTATGAGTAAGTTGATTAATGTCTCCAAGCACCACTAAATATTTGATTCAACAGGTAAACTGCCTGAAGAGCAGTGGTCTAATTTTCCAAAACATTTATCTTCCAAAAGAGTGCATACATGATTAATGTGCAGGTTGATTTTCTCCACAGCCCTCCTTCTGGCTCAATAAGTCTGCTCCAGTAATACGGCCACTCTTGGACATGGGAGAGCCTGAGAAAGCTCCAAAAAACCAGTTCATGCAGGAAGAGCCAACTGACCTGCCAAGAGAAATTGAAATCCATCGTCTCTCTAAGGTATTGGCTCATGTGAGGCTTGCCATAGCCTCTTAAGAAATGTCTGAGTGCAAGTTACACTGTTTCCCACAGGTGTTTTACAGTGGAAGGAGCGAACACATAGCAATAAAAGATCTGTGCATGAATCTGTACAAGGGGCAAATCACTGTTCTTCTGGGACACAACGGAGCAGGAAAAACCACAGTCTGCTCCATTCTCACAGGTACCTGTGTGGGCCCACCCTCCAGAGAAAGCGCCGAAGAAATCATTGAGCGGGTCTAGATTTTGGCTTCCTTGTGCATTGTTTGTTGTCCATTTTGCAGTCTGCTGTTCAGATCACCTATACCAGGAAAAAGAAATCTTTTCTCCCTTTAATCAATTTATGAAACTTAATTTATCTCATTATGAGGAGACATGAACAGTTTTCTTCTCATTTCTTTTGAGGCAAAATTAATCTTTCAACAAAAGCATCTGTCTAAGACAATCTATAATTTTTGGTTGCCACAGATACTTTTAGAATGATGCATGTATGTTGTTTAAAATGATATCAGTTTCCAAATAATTTTATGCTTAAATATTTTATATCTTGCCAACTAAAAATAATATTCTGTGAAATTGTGAACTCTGTCATTCAAGAAGCATTTGTTGAAGGCTTAACATGTACAAAGCTCCAAACACAACCAAAAGGAACTCGAAAAACTAACACATTCTTACACATAAAACATCATCTGGGGAAAAAAAAAATCATCTGGGGCTGGAGAGATGGAGAGTTAGTCTCTGCCTTGCAAGCAGAAGGACCTGCATTCAAACCCCAGATCCCACATAAAAAATGATAGGCACAAATGGCAGTGGCCTGGACTTGCGGCACTGGTGGGTGGAGCCTGGGGAATCTCAGAGTGAAACAACAAGGAAGTAGAAACAGTCCAAGAGGATGCCTGAAGTCACCCTTGATCCTCCATAGTGACACATAAAGCCCTGTGACACACACACACACACACACACACACACACACACACACACTAAAGTTATAAAAAATAAAGCTCTGTTGCAGATTTCTACCAAAATGACATAGATAAAGGAAATTACCTCTGCACTGGTAACAGTGGTGCCACTAAGAGAATCTAATGGGGCGCAAGATCTCTGCAGGCGCTTGGTTAGGAAGACTCAGGCAGCAAAAAGTGTCCACTCCATAATTATTTTCAAGCCAGGATCTCATCATGTAGCTCAGGCTAGTCTCTAGTTCCAAGTGCTAGGATTATAGAAGTGTGCTGCCACATCTGATTTCATAGGACCATTAATTGCACAAATCTCACACCAGCATGCTTTGTATGTTAGATTTAATTTCTCTGCTCAATAAAGTTTTAGTTTCCTATGAATTTCTCTATTTAGTTCTTCTATTAGAACTTTACATAAGGACTTGTTATAGTTACTATAGTATAGTGTCACATTTTTACCTTTTTTATATATTCAGCAATATTTTTACCCTTTTATATATACAGCAATATTCCTACACTGTACCATTGGGCAAGAAGTCAAATGCTACATTGTTAAGAGGAAGTCACATTACATTAATTAATGTAATTCAATCATTTATTCAATGATATTCATTGAGTGCCTCATCTGTATGGACATTGTTTGGGTACCATGTGACCTTAGAAACATCCATTTTATTTATTTTATTTTAAAAAATATTTTATTTATTTATTGTACCAGCCAAGTCATTTTATCCCTTAAAAATGATTTATTTTGGGCTGGAGAGATGGCTCAGGGGTTAAGACTGACTCCTTAGGATCCCAGATCCTATATTAAAAATGCCTGGTGGAAACGTGGCAGCCTGCACTTGAAGCCCTGGTGGGAAATCCCAGAGCAAAGCAAGAAGGAGGTAGAAGCAATCCAGGATGATTCTGAAGTCACCCTTGGTCCTCCAGAAGGATACATGTGCCCTCTGATACATACACACACACACACACACACACACACACACACACACACTAAATGAATGAATAAATAAAGTTTGAAAAAAAGGAAAACTGATTTATTTCTGGCAGGGTGTAATAACTCTGAAAAGTCTGAGCTATGGGATGAAATCTTTCCTCAAAAAAGTATACATTTAAAAAAAAAATGTGACAAGTAAGGGCTGGAGAGGTGGTTCAGGGGTTAAGCCTCTGCCTTGCAGGTGGAAGGTCCTGAGTTCGGATTCTAGACCCACGTATAGACGCCAGGCAGAAGCGGGGGCGGCCTGCGCTTCTGGTCCTGGTAGGGCAGAGCCTGTGAATCCTGGGGCAGAGTAAACAAGGAGGAGGTGGAAGTGGTCCATGGTGGTTCCCAAATTCGCCCGTGGTTCTACAGACACACGCACGCACACACACACACACACACACCACACACACACACACACACACACACACACGCACACACGCGCGCGCGCGCTCACACATGCGCACACACGCACAATTGAATAAACTAAAAATTTAAAAAATAAATAAATAAAATTTAAAAAATGTGACAAGTAGTCTCAATGCACTGGCATACAAAAATGTCAGTGGAGCTGAGCAGGGTGGTGCATACCTATAATCTCAACAACTGGAATACTGAGACAAGAGAATCATGAATTAAAACCAGCCTGAGTTAAATAGAGCTACGAAAGGAAAGTAATTTAAAAACAGAATTTTTTTAGTATTAAAAATGTATGGAATTGGGATTATAGGTCAGTGGTAGAGCCCTTGCCTGTGTGAGACCTTATATTCAATCTCCAACACTTAAATAAAGCATGAGCCAGTTGTATATAAGAATTTGTAATACATGTGAGACTTGTCCTTACCAGATGTGCATAATGACTGACAGACCAACATGCCCCCATAGACTATGGAGGAAGATAATCGAGATTATCAAGAGGGATAAGAACATACAATGGAAACTTAGAGACTAAAGTTGGATGAGTGAAGGGAAATGCCCCTATCAGTGGGATGGCTTGAAGTTAGACAACATGGTATATCACAAGAGATCTGAACCCCCACAAGAGTAGACAAGCTAGAGGGACCCCTGGGGTCCATAGAAGCAGACAGACAGGAAGGTAGGAGAGAGTGGAATGGATTGATGAAGGGAAGTGAGGGAAACGGAAGGCAGGGAAGATAAATGGATAAGTACTCAAAATGCTTGTAAAACTAGAAAATAAAATTTGTAGTGCTATATTCAAACTGTGAATAGCATTTTTTTAATGATGGGATTTACATGATGTTTATTTCCTTTCTTATGGACCTTTTCTGATTTTTTTTGGTGCGTGTATGTGTGTGTACATGTGTGTGTGGACACGCACAAAGACTTGTGCACACAAGTGTTATCAGAGGGCACTGTGTATGCTCATGGAGGCCCAAGGATGACTTCAGGAGCCATCTTGGATTGCTCTACCTCCTATTTGTGCTGCTGTGTCATTTCCCAGGCTCTGCCTTCCAGGGCTGAAAGTACAGGTTGCTGCTATTTCCACCAGGTATTTTTTTAATATGGGATCTAGGATCTGAACTCAGGTCCTGCTTGGGAGATAGAGGCTTTACCCCTGATCCCTCTCTCCAATGCTTTTTCTGATTTTTTTTGCAATAAAAATTTATTGTATTTTTTAATAAGAATAAAGACAAAGTCTGCAGGTAGGCAGGCTACAGAGTTTTACAGTGGCTAATAAATTCACTCATTGAATTTATTGGAGATATTTATTGGAGATCAGAGATAAAGTCACAGACCTGACTTTGATGATCTCAATTCAAAACTGTTAGAATCCCAAAATGCTTTTCTTTTCACATCATTTACTAAACATCCAAATTTACTTCCTAGCCTTTGTAGTAATGTGTTACCTTACAGGTTCCTATGCAAGAAGGATGTCTCTACAGAACATATATAGAGCTTGGAACATGTCTTCCTTGGGTGCTATTTGATAACTAGTGGTGACAGATTTGTAGAATAAGGACATTCTGTGTAAGAACAAAACAAACAAGAGCAATTATTAGGCCTTTGTACTCCTGCAGCCATTGACTGAGGATGACTTTAGGTTGTCTTCTCTGCTTGATTCCAGGTCTTAGTTCCCCTTCAAGTGGACAGGCATATATCAGTGGATATGAGATTTCTAAAGATATGTTTAAAATCAGGAAGAACATAGGTTGGTGCCCCCAGCATAATGTTTTATTTGATAACTTAACAGTAACAGACCATCTTTTTTTCTATGCTCAGGTGAGTTATTTCTTCTGTATCTACTTTTGGGAATGGTAAAATAGGCTGCAGCTCCATGATTCACTGTGAGAGGGTCTTTCAAGGAAACATTTGTGTTTCTCAACATTTCTGACACAAAATGTTGGAGCAGTTTCCTTCCTCATTCAATTCTCCAAACACAGATGGGACAGTCAATAATTCAGTCCTGACACTAACTACCTGGAATTAACTAAGCTCACCCACTTACCAGGTTAAGGACTCATTCAATATCACAAGACGGCCTCTCACTTCAGATGCCAATTGAAAATTTCCAGTTAATGGGCCAGAGAGATGGCTCAAGGGTTAAGCTTCTGTGTCACAAGCAGAAGGTCCTGAGTTCAGATTCTGGATCCATGTAACAAAACGACAGATGGATATGACGGCAATCCAGGATGATTCCCGAAAACACCCTGGGATCTCCGCAGGCACACACAGTGCTCTTTAACACACACACACACACAGAAATTTTTTTTATTCAATTATGCGTGTGTGTGTGTGTGTGTGTGTGTGTGTGTGTAGAACCACGGACGAATTCGGGAACCACCATGGACCGCCTCCGATTCACAGGCTCCACCCTACCAGGACCAGAAGCGCAGGCTGCCCCCGCTTTCGCCTGGCGTGTATACGTGGGTTCTAGGATCCGAACTCAGGATCTTCCGCCTGCAAGGCAGAAGCTTAACTCCTGAGCCACCTCTCCAGCCCAGAATTTTTTATTATTATTATTTTTTTAACATTTTTTATTATTATTTCCTCTCATACAAACTTAATAGGTACACCAGTTCCCTCCCTCCTCCTTCCCCCCCGAACCCCCTGCTCCCCCTCCCCGAACCCCCTCCCTCCCCATCCCCCAGTGCCTCCCGCCCCAATTCCCAGAGAGTCCTTTAATGTGCATCCCTGACTCTCCTCTGGGCCCTCCTCTCCGATGACGTACAAGGTCCCAATGGCATTTCCCTGAACCCTTTCCCGTGTTCCCCTTAAGCATAGGAACACTACTGTGGCTGCCAATCCCTTGCCTCCAAGGATCTTGGTGCCTTTAGCAGATTCCAGCCCAGAAATTTTTAAAAAAGAAAAATTTCGGTAATTTCCGGTATTTCAAAGAAGGATTCTACTGGCTCATTCATCAAATTCAATGGTTTTCTGCGATTCCTCAAAAACTTAGGGCAGCATTTACTTACATTGACCAGTTTACTATAAAAGAAATTACGAAGGATACATTGGCTGGTCAGGTGAAGAACATAGAGAAAGGTATATGGGAAGGGGCATGGAGCTCCCATGCTTTTCTGAAGCATAATACCCTTCCAATCCAGAAACTCTCCAAACCCTTTATTTTAGAGGTTTTTATGCAAACTTTATTATGTAGGTCTCCTTCCCTGCCTAAGAGGGTTGGTATTCAGGCCATTATCACATGACTGTAAGCCCCAATCCTTTAATCACAAGACTGTCTTCTCTGATCAGCTCCATCCTTAAGTCACCTCCTTAGTGTAACCTTAGTAGGACTTGAGGACCATTAGTAAAAGGATATTCTTGTCACTGGGAAGGTCACAAGATGTAGAGAGTTCCTGCCAGCGACCAGTGACAAAGGCTAGACTGATGATTATGAAACAGCGATTTTCATATGTCGAACCACTTGGGAATTCCTAGAATACATCATACTTGTTCATAATGTTTTTTGATATACTATCATACTTATTTTTGCTAGATCACTTATTTACATTGTCTTTTTTCCCTTTCCCTGAAAATGATATTTCTTGTACATTTTGTGTATATTTTATGTATTTTCAAACAGAATAGTGGTTAGACAGCACGACTCCCATCAGCATCACCTGCCTCATCCTCTCTCCTTCCCGGTCTTTCAGTTGAAAGGCCTGCCAGTCCAGAAATGCCCTGAAGAAATTAAGCACATGCTTCGCATCCTCAGTCTGGAGGACAAACAGAACTCGAGGTCCCAGCGCCTGAGTGGAGGGATGAAGCGCAAGCTCTCCATCGGCATCGCCCTCATCGCGGGCTCCAAGGTACAGGGCAGAGGGCACTGGCCTCCTGGTGCAGCCAGGTCACTGGACCACAGCGGACCACAGTGAGGTCCACTTGTCAGATCTCTAACTCAGCTGCTCAGAACCCCCGAGCACAGCCAGCCTGGGCCTAGCTTGTGACCACTGTTGTCACAAGACCGTGTCTCTGCTCTGCAGATACTGATGCTGGATGAGCCCACCTCAGGCATGGACGCTGTGTCCAGAAGGGCCATCTGGGACCTTCTGCAGCAGCAGAAGAGTGACCGCACCATCTTGCTGACCACCCACTTCATGGATGAAGCTGACCTGCTGGGGGATCGCATCGCCATCTTGGCTAAGGGGGAACTGCAGTGCTGTGGGTCGTCCCTGTTCCTCAAGCATAAATACGGTGAGCAGTGGGCAGCAGGACCCCGTCAGCCTCTGTCCCATAACAGGGTCAGTGCTGGTACCCACTGTGTGAGGGGAACTGCCTGCTATTAGCTACCGTGAGGGGTCTTGGCACTGACTGGGGGAGGCCTTCGCTAGACTTATTGTTCTGTTGCTGTAGTTGAGGGCTTTTGACGCCAAGTGAAAATGAAGTGAAAATTGTTTTTAAATCTTAGGATCAAGGACACATATTTGTGTTTTACTTTGCCAGCTTATTGTTTCTTCATCCATGTTCTGAGCTATTTTATTCTTTCTTAGGCTTTGTTGAATGAGTACATGTCCTGCACGTGGTACTGTTTTCTGACAGGTGTCTGTGGAGAGTAGATATCCTCGATGCAATGGCGTTATTTTAATCCAAACATTTTTGATCTTCATTTTGACATTCAAGGGCAGTGCTTGCTAGTTTTCCTTAAGTTATCACTTAGAGGGAACATCACCCTCGATGCAGCCCATCACTGCTACGTGCTGGAGCAGAAATGAGACTCCAGACAGCGTACACAGCTTCAGAAGTCAGCTTATTACGTGTAAACATGACCTCACAGGGCCTTTCACTTTCTCTTTGCCCTGATCTTGTTCCATTCTAAGATGCAGAAAACTGGAGGTGGTCTAAGGAGTCTAGTGTAAAAAGTAAGATGGTTTCCTGTCTTTTTCATGTCAGGCACAGGCTACTACATGACTTTAATAAAAACACCGCTCTGTGACACTGCGAGGCTGTCTGATATTATTTATCATCACATACCAAACGCAACTTTGGAGTCGAGCATTGGAGAAGAATTAATATTCATACTTCCTAAGGAGCACATACACAGGTAGGAACTGAGTCAGCACAGTCTGCCCCATGGCCGTAGAGCTCCATAGCCTTCATGCCACGCGTTGTCCACTTACAAATACACAGACTCCCTCCATTAAGGATCAGCACAAGATTTCTGATCCCACTATTTGAATCATGTCTAATGAGGTACTTACTTGGGTTCAACTCCTTGGGTGTGACTCTTGGTTTGAAGACCTGTCAACTAAAGAATTCTAGGTTAATTTGGGTCTCTAGTTTCTGCTTTTTCAGAAACAGGGGGCTTATATTGATTAGAATGCAGTTTTTCTTCCTAACAGTGGTTTTGATTAGCCCTTGGCATCCCCCACTGACTGTTGACCTGTGTCTTGAATGATACTTCTTATTCCATGAAAACTGACTGATAACTCATAGCTGAGTAGATTCATTTGCCTGATACTTTGTGTAGAAAAGCATCAAAGCTGTTATACTTTAAATATTTTGTAGGAATCCTATATATAAGATTATGAAGCACTCCTTTTTAGACTACAGTCACATTCACAACTTTCCATACAGGTCCTGCCATGTAGTATTTATCCACAAATACCATTTAAGCTGAAAGCAATGCCAAATATTATGCTAATAACATGAAAAGTAACAATTTTCTCACATTCTTCCAGTCTCTAGCTAGAATTCTCTTGAAGCCCCTCTTCTTCCACCTCCTGATCTTGCCCCAAAGCCATGGCATATGTTCTAGAGATTTTTATGATAGTGGTTTAGGAACCAACTTCTGATTTAGTTATCCATTGGTAAATAACAAATTATCTCAAAGTTTGTCAGTTGAAAGTGGCAATGGTTTTAATGCCTCTCGTGTTTCTTTTTCCAATGCCAGAGACTGAACCCTGGGCTTTGTGCCCCAGAAGTTTCTTTAGGTTGGTTGAATTTAGCTGGACAGTCTTTATACTCCACATAATATTATCTAAGGCTAGAATGAACAGGAAAATCCAGGATGGCTCATCCTCACAATTGGAATGGCAGCACTGATTAGCAACTGGGAGTGTCTAGTATTTTGAGACTACGCTATTTTACCATTACTTCTCTAGTGGCCTCTTGTGGCTTTGGCTTCTCATGACATGGCAAGTGGTTCCAAGAAGCATCGAAACCGGTAGTCTTTGAAGAAAGGGCAAATAATACCAGTTATTCCTTTTTACACCTGGGTTCAGAAATACTAAAACATCACTTATGTGCTAATATTACCTCTAGAGTAATCTTCCAAGGTAAACATTATTACTCCATTCAGTTTCACAAAGCAGACAAAGCTGAGATTCAAACAGAAATCTTGACTGCAAAGCCCATGTCTTTTCCCATATAGAGAGCTAAAGTGGTAAAGGATTTGCCTTTCATCTTTTAGAACTAAAGCTGTGTTTTTTTTTGTTTTGTTTTTTTTTTTCCTTCCAGCTTTGAAGCTTTATTTGCTGACTTAGAACTGAGACAGACAGAGCTAGGAATCTCCACCTTTGGGGCCTCCGTCACCACCATGGAGGAAGTGTTCTTTAGGTAAGCCACAACAAGGCTGGAGGGCTGGGAAGACGGCTCAGAGTTGTCATAAGTTCTTTGCCTTACCATATAACTTGGAAATAAGCTTGTCATTTTCCATTTTTAAGAAAAGAGCCTCTGTTTTAACAATGGACCATCTTCACAGAAGATTCTAACAGGGGAAAGGGAAGGTGTTTGTAAAGCTATCTGTGCTTATAGTTGGAAGGGGATCCAACAGCCCATGTCTGGCTTCTAGGCACCTGCTGCTTTACGCATTAGCCCATCACAGCCTCCTAAAAAACCTTGAGACAAAATCCCACAGCTAAGTCACACCCAAACTTCTTGCCCACACAAACTGAGAGATAATTTTTACAGTTGTTTCAAACTGTGATAATCTGTGTCACAGTAATAAATAACGAGCACATCATTTTTTACACAACTGTGCTGAAGAAAAAAGGAATCACAATTAGTTACATCTTGTATTGTGACAAATTCCAAAAAATAGAGAAATGACCCAAGAACTTTGAATAAAAATGTATTTTCTGGCACACTAACATCTTTAGTTTTCCATACAGAGACAGATGATAAGTATCTATGCTGTGGATGCTTAGTGGCACAATCAAGGACAAAATGGATGTACTTAAGTTACCACCTGACATATAGCCATTCCAAAATCTAAAATCACAGGGCCGGAGAAAAGTGGATATTGCCTGGATCTGACTCACTAACCAGAGTTTACCAAGCCCCTATCCTACAGTGTTAATGGAGTCATGTTGCATAATTTTCAGTTTTGCTCATAAGATTAAATAATGTTTTTTGTTTTAATTTATGTTTATGTATTTTCTTATTTATGAAAGAAGGATTATATACACATGCCATAGCATACAAGTAGAAGTCAGAGGACAACTTTTGGAAGTTAATTATTTCCTTCTACCATGTAGACTTCCAGAAATTGAACTTAGACTGCCAGGTAAACAAGCAGGTGTCTTTTACCTGATGACCAATCTTGCTAGCCCTTGTTTTAATTATCAAGTGATAGTTTTTTAAAAAATAGAACAGTATCACGTTGAATTGTTTCTCAATAGCCACAGAGGAAAATCATTATTTAGCAACTCTACCATAGTAGCTTACATGAGTCCTGAACACTACTCGGCTTGCTTGAAGACATCTATGAAAGAAATATAAGTTTTCCTTTCCATAAATAAATACCTTAGAATTTGTTCAACTACAGCTCCATTGACTTACATGTAGTGGAATTAAAAAAGAAGAGAGATTAAATTCAGTTTTGAAGTTTTACAACCAACTGAAATATTGATTTGATAGTGTTCTTATTGACCTTTCTATGTAGTTTCCATATTTTATAGGTATACCCAAATTCTACATGTAACCTTTGCTTATTTTCCTAAAAAACAAAACAAAACAGAACAGAACAGAACAGTAAAATCTATTCATCATTGCCTGAGAGCCATTGATTAGTTAGCTCAGTGCTTATTGAAGATCATGACCCACATTAGAATCTAATGTAGCGCCTTTCTCCTTCATTGTTCTTATCTTTTTCCCAAATATTGTATGGATTTCACTGTTTAAATCCAAACAAAATTAAATGTACTGTGATGTTGCTCCTGTTTCTCATTTGGTTTAGAGTTTGTAAACTGGCAGATTCCGGTGCAGGAGTCTCAACCATGAAGCGGCCCTCTATTCATCCCCGTCCTGTGATCCGAAGAGTTCCTGTCGAGAGAATAAAATATCTTCACTCCAGGATGTTCTCAATACATACTGGACTGCCAATCAAACTGAATACTGGGGTAAACACCGCATTCCAATGCATGCAGGATAAGATATCAGGGTTAAGGGTAGAGTCACGCTGCATTCTGTCAGGAGCACACATCCAGACCTGGATGTGGTAGCACTTGGAATCCCAGCGCTGAAGAGGCTGAGTCAGGAAGACTCTGAGCTCTGAGCCATCCTAAGCTACCTAGAGAGATCCTGTCTCAAAAGGTAAAATTGAACAGCAAAAAAGGCTCTGTTAAGCTTCAGTGATCAGTATACACCCTGACCTAGTTGAAAGGAAGAAAATATAGTTTTTTGGATGAGAATTAACTGGGAAGAAAAAGGTTTCAGAAGACACGGGCAAAGAGGTGCTTGCTGTCAGGCCCAATAACACAAGTTTGATTCCAGAGACCACATGGTAGAAAGAAGAAACTGACCCCTGAAAGTTGTTTTCTCTCTTTCTCTTTCTCTCTCTCCTCTCTCTCTCTCTCTCTCTCTCACACACACACACAATAAGTAGCTTAATTTCTTTAAAAAAAATAAAGAAAGCACTCTTCTAGAGTCCTTCATCAGAAAGAATAAAGGGTAAAAGACTACTATTGGCCAGAACACATAATTACTTTTTCACTGTGAAGCAGATTGTGCATTGTATCACCTAGAATTTAAATTTAAAAAAATATACTTATAAGCTGGAGATATGGCTCAGTGCTTAAAAACTCATTTATTGTACAAGTCTTACAACTTGGAGATTCCAGAACCCACATGAAAAGGTCAGATATAGGGCTGGAGAGATGGCTCAGGGTTTAAGCCTCTGCCTTGCAAGCAGAAGGTCCTGAGTTTGGATCCCAGATACCATGTAAAAAATACTGGGTAGAAATGACAGTGGTCTTGACTTCTAGCCCCGGAAGGCAGCACCTGGGAAGCTCGAAAGCAAAGCAAAGAGAAGGTAGCACAATCTAGTGTGATTCCCAGGCATAGCCACACACAGTGCCTTCTGATATACACAGGGACACACACACACACACACACACACACACACACACACACACACACACACAGGTGCACACTAAATAAATAAATAAATAAAAAGGCCAGATACAGTAATACAGGCATCTGAAATTCTCCTGCATTCCTGCTGGAAATGGGAAGCAGAGACAAAATCCATCAGCCTGACTTAGCTACCAGTGAAGAGACCTTGTCAAAACAAGGTGGAGAAGCAATGACTAAGCCCAGAGCATCCTTGGCACACATATGCCCACTCAAACATCATACACATGGATTTATGGACACTCACATGCACATGAAAAAAGTTAGAAAAATACTTATATAATTATTAGCATACTTAGACGACTTAGGATTGCAAGTTCGACACTAGCTTAGACTATATAGGGAAAGACTATGTAAGAAATTGTAGATACACATATATGTATGTTGTAATGGTTACTCTTTACTGTTGCTGTGAGAGAACAACCAAAGTCAGATAACTTAAGGGAGAAAGGGAGATTTATTCACCTTAGGATTCCAGAGGGAAGATACACAGCAGAGATGACATGGCTGGCAGAAGCTGGCAGGCAGGCTAAGTCACAGCAGAACTCCACATGGGTGGAGCATTCCTGGAGTGTGTCTCTCTCTCCTATATTCTTTGGTTCCTTTTATGTGGTCCATTACTAGGAAGTTCCTGTGAGATCTATGGAGGTTCCGATGAGATCTAAAGCTGGTATAATCTCTTCAGGTGGTCGCAGCTGATCCTAGCTAATTCCAGGTGTGTGAAGTTGACACCCAGGATTAACTATCACATATGTATAAATGCATATATATGTATATGTATGAAAACCTCACAATGTTTCTTAATATTGTAAAAATAATACATACTTTTTTCTTTTTCCATTTTCATGAGTGTGCAGTTGAGATAAATACATGTGTGTTTGTATGGGTGGGGCACACTTACATGTGTACATGTATGTAAATGCATGTGGAGGCCTGAATTTAATATCAGGAAATATCCTTGATAGGTCTTCTCTCTATCCTTGATTTCACTCCTTTTTTATGATTTATTTATTATTTGAAAAAGGAGAGAGAAAGGGAAGTAGAAAAGGAGAGAGAAGCCACGCATGCCTACCATGGCACTTTCAGAAGTCAGTTCTCTTCTACTACATGGGCTTCCAGGAGTTGAGCTCAGGTTTACAGGTTTGCAAGTAGGCACTGACCATCCTGAGCCACGTTACCAGCTCCCACCATATTCTCCCCCCTCCATTATATTCTTTTGCGACAGGATCTCTAATCAAACCCAGAGCTCGTCAACAGAGATTCCCATTCTCCATTTTTTTTTCACATTTTTTCTATTTTACAAACATTTTGAGTATTCATCCCTGCTTCCCTCCATCCCCTTCCCTCCCATCTCCTCCCTTTCCTTTATCAATTCCTCCAACCCTCCTGCCCGGGCTCACTCTGGGGGGCTCAGGCTTCCATGGTATATCAAGTTACCTCTCTTCAGACCACTTCAAGTTATATCTCTTCCCTTCACTCACCCAGCTTTAGACCCAAAGGTTTCCACTGTATGTTGCCATCTGCTTGAGTTAATAGGTTGTCTCTGGGGGCATGTTGGTATGTCAGTCATTATGCAGGTCTGGGAAGGACAAGTTCCACTCTGAGCTCCCACACCCATTCTCCATTTTTGAAGGCTCAAGTTATAAGTGAGCTACCATATTCACCCAGCATTTTACATAGGATCTAAAGACCCAAACTCCAGTCTTTTTGCTGGCAAAGTAAGTACTTTGACTGTTGAGTCATTTCCCCAGCCCTTGATATACATTTTATAAAACCAGAGTTTGACGTTGACCATGTGGATCATTGGGAGCATACTCATGTGTGGGTCTTCTCCATTCATTCAACTCCACGCTCGTGATGGAGTCTGAATGATGCATTGCAATCCTAGGGACTGGAAAGATGGGTCAGGGGTTAAGATGCTGTCTTGAAAGTAGAAGGTCCTGAGTTCAGATCCCAGATGCCATGTAACAAAGCCAGGCAGAAACGGTGGTAGCTTGCACTTTCGGCCCTAGTGGGCTAAGCCTGGGAAGTTCCAGAGCGGAGCAAAAAGGAAGTAGAAGTCACCCCTGGTCCTCTACAGGGACACACAGTGTTCTTTCCTTCCCTCCTTTTCTCTCTCTCTCTTTCACACACACACACACACACACACACACACACACACACACACACACAGTGTTCTCTTTCTCTCTGTCTCATACACGTATGCGCGCATAAGCAAAATAAGAAAATAAAAAAAGTGCAACCGCTGAGTTCTAGCTAAGTTATATTTACCTAGATATTTTTGAAAAAGTTTTAATAAATGAAAACTCCATCAACAGTGTTGTTTTTCTCCATATTTGTGAACTTTAACTTTTCACAAGTCTTGTAGGTGGAAAAAAAAATACTATTTACATTTTACTTTCTCTGGTATGTTAGATTTCACTTCCAGATTCTTTCTAATCTCTTCTTTCTCACTTTGCTATTACACAATGAAATAGTAAAGCCTTTTAACTTGAAACAAGCTTTGAACATAATTGAGAAGTTCGATGTAATATGAGGGGTTCATAGTCTCGCGTGAGGACATGAGCTAGAGGTTACTTCAGTGCTTCTAGATTCTGTCACTATGTTGACGCACTACTTCCTTCTTTTTTTCATCCTAGCTCCCTCTTCTTTGTCAACAATTCTATGCTATGTTCCTGAAAAAGATCACGTATTCTTGGCGCAACTGGATGTTGATGTTATCTGTACAGATCCTGGTGCCTCTGATGATCATTGCGTCAAGTCTCATGTTCTTCGAATTCCAAGCAAAGAACATGGAAAATGTTCCTTTGGAACTGACTTTAAAAACATATGGTCAGACTATTGTTCCCTACTTTGTTTCTGAGAATTTCCTGGATTCTCAACTTTCAGATCACTTTGTAAATATGCTTGTGACTGAGGGGCAGACTCCTCTTAAGGTGTCAGGTAAGCATCAGACGCAGAGGAACAGAGACTGTGAAGCAAACTTGTTTTCCTTTACAGGGAAGCCGTATCCTTTTGGGTCGCGCACCACGCTCTCTGAAGCCAGATTGACTAACTGGAAACCTCAGTAAGATATCATCTGGATTCTGAATACATGAAAGGGAGGGTTCCTAAAAATAAGAGAATGTTCTTCTCTCTAAAGGATGTAGAGTTTTAAAGGGACAGGAGATAGTACAGGGTCTTTAGGTTATTAGAGACACGCCCTTGAAGGGAAAAGTGGAATTCCAATCTTCTTCTTTTTCACTTCCCATCTACAAATGGAGTGGTTCTCATAGCCATGGGCTCATGTCACGGTGGACCAAAAGTGCCAAAGTAAATCTTTTTTTAAGATTAATTAATTTATTTAGTGTTATTTAGTGTGTGTGTGTGTGTGTGTGTGTGTGTGTGTGTGTGTGTGTGTGTATCAGAGGGCATTTTTTGTTCCTGTGGAGGAACAAGGGTGATTTCAGGAATCATCCAGGATTGCTTCTACCTTCTTTTTACTTAGCTGTGAGTTTTTCCAGGCTCTGTCTACCAAGGCTGGAAGTGCAGGCTACCACCATTTCTGCCTATCATTTTTACATGGGACCTGATATCTGAACTCAGGACCTTCTACTTGTGAGGCAGTCTTAACCCCTGAGCCTTCTCTCCAGCCTGTAAAAATAAATCTTTTATCTTCAAGTCATGTCGGATATTTGTTCAAGTGGACAGAAAGTTTATTTCCCCATCAAAATCTCAGTTTCTTCATATTCTAATTGGAGAGAGTACTAAACCCTGCTACAAACTGTCATTGAGACAATTTCATGATGGAATGCCATGAAACATTTTGTGTAGTATTTTTGAGTATTCAGCTGTGACATTGTCATTTTGATTTTTTTTTAATTACTGAATATTCAGCATTGAAGATTTTAGAAGGTGGATCATATATGAGATGAGGCACCATGTACTGGGAATACTTCCACAGTATTCTTTATTATAGTAGGGAACATAGCAGCCTTCAACGAGCTTTTAAACAAGAAAGTCTGTGGATAATTGGTGGGAGCTTAAAATACTAGCACCAATGACTATAATGAACATGTCTCATCTTTGGAGAATCTGAGTAACTCCACAGGCACAGCCTGCCTTATGAGTAGGAATCGAGTAATAGAAAAAAAAAAACAAAAACTAAAAGAACATTCCAAATAAGAACATCCGGCCCATCCCCTCCACTCCGCCCCCCGGGACGGGCCTCACCTCGCTGCAATCTAGCCTTTATGCAGTGATGGTGTGGCCGGTTCCCTCAGCCCTGATGTTGGTGCGTGCTCTCCCGTCAAGCTGGACTAAGAACTGTAACCGGACTGTCGTAAGAAAGTAAACTCCTTGTTCCCTTAAAAAAAAAAAAAAAAAAGAACATCCATTAAGTTTAAGGCACTTTTAAGTTCTTAGGTATAATGAAAACATAAAGACATAGAGGGCAAGAAAACTTAAAGTTTTCTTTTGCTCTATGAGAATGTCTCAGAAAGGTCTATTTTCAAAGCAATGTATTTGGTATCATGGTTCTGAGGACTGGCACATTTAAATGCATGGTACTGGCATCTGTTCAACTTCTGGGGATGGCTTCATACTGTGTCACAACCACTGCATAAGTGGATGCAATCATGTTGTAGGAAACTGAACCCACTTTTGTAACAACCCACCCTTATCATAATGAATTAACTCCAAGGAGGGTAACCTAAGTGTCAAATACCCTGAGCCAAAAAACAAGCCATGGCAAAGATCTCACCACCCCTCAACACTGTTACATTGGGAACTAACACGATGTGGAAGTGGCAAATCACACGCAGGCCATAGCAGACAAAAAGTGCCTTCGCAATGTGTGGGAGGACAGGATCGCTGCAAGGTGGTAAGTGGATGCACTATGACTGAACGTGCTCTTTTAAGCCAAGTCTAGAACAATTGCATAAAAGGCAGTGAGCTGCTTTGGATTCACGTAGCCCAGGCAGAGATCCTGGAGCTGGTCTGGTTGAGGCCATGGGGTGGACAGAAGTATTCGGAGCTGAAAGGGACTTAGAAGATAGATACTTGGAAATTGATCATAATTCAACGTAGCGCAGGAAAGGGATAGGTCAGCTTTTGGAGATGGGTGGGGTTGGTGAAGAGACAGTCTGAAGAGGTAGCAGGTTAGGAAGATTGAACGTGGGTGCTGAGTCCTTGCTGCCTAACTTGCGTTTTGCTCTAGTTCCCTTGGAGGAGTTCCTGCTGGATAAGGCCAAAGAGGAGCCTGAGGACTTTGATAAGCTCTATGTGGTGGCAGCTTCTTTTGAAGACATGGATAATGACACCATAGTGACGGCGCTCTTCAACAACCAAGCCTACCATTCTCCTGCTGTGGCTCTGGCCATGGTGGACAAGCTTCTCTTCCAGTTTCTTCTGGGTACCAATGCATCCATTACCACAGTCAACCATCCTCAACCTGTAACAGCTAAAGCACTCTCAGACAATATCTTTTATCAGTATGTACAACTTCCCTTACACATCTGTTGTGTTTCTTGTTTGATCGTACATTTTCTTCATCTCGTTTCCATGGCAAATTATTGTTTTGGAAGAAGACTGCTGTTCATAGTTTAACTTAAATTGCTACCTCATGTCCTGTCTTTCGCAGGGGCCCTAAAGGACATTACCTTGCTGTCTACTTTCTTTTTGGATTAGCTTTTCTGTCTAGCTCTTTTTCCATCTTGGCAGTCCGAGAGAAGTCTATCAGATCCAAGCACATCCAGATGTCGAGCGGCGTCCACGTGGTTGCTTTCTGGTTCTCTTCTTTGTTGTGGGATCTTTTCTCCTTCCTCATCCCCACGCTGCTGCTGCTGGTGAGTGCTGGCTGGTACTGGGGTCATTCCCTGCAGGTCAGATGCTCCCATAAAGCCCATGTAGAGAAACAGAGCCAACTGGAAGTCGAGTTCGTAGCTCTGCCCTGACTGCACCCGTGAGTGTGAAAAGTCTTTCAGAATTGACCCTGGTTCAAAAAACAAGTAGGTCTGGAGACAGCTCAGGGTTAAACCTCTGCCTAGCAGAAGGTCCTGAGTTCAGATCCTGGATCCTACCTAAAAACCCCAGGCAGAAATGCTGGTGGCCTGTACTTCCGGAAGTACTTGCCTGGAAGGCAAAGTGTGGAAAATTCCAGAGCAAAAGCAAATGAGGAGGTAGTGTAATTCAGGATGATCTTTGAAGTCACTCTTAGGACTCCACAGGCACATACAGTGCCCTCTGACACACACACACACACACACACACACACACACACACAACACACACACACGCACACAAGTGCGTGAAAAAATAATTTAAAAAAATGAATCAACTCTGGCATCCTCAGGAACAGAGTGACCTATTCTAGAGCTTTTATGTAGTACTCCCTCAAGTTGGTGAAAGGCAACATTTTGTAGACTTGTGTGAATAGGCCGCCAGCAAACAAAGGTTGGAGCATTCGGTTGTGGTTGAGTCACATAGTTCAGGAGTACCTGATTATTTTGTAAAGCATGGATCACTTCCTGCTTGCTCCTTTCGTGTGTTGTGCGAGCATCTGCACCCTTCATTGCATGTGCTGTTACTTCTACCCAGGACAGCGTCCTGAGACATAGCCCGGGACTTGTCGTCACTTCTCGAGTGAATGTAGGAAAGAAGGAGCGCCTGTGAAACAGTGCTCACACCTTACTTTAGCGTAAAACTTGTTTGTGTGTGTAACTATAAATGTGTGCATGTTCATATGTTCATGTGTGCAAGTATGGGTTCATGAATGCATGGTGTACACGTAGAAATCAGAGGACAACTTTCAGAAGGTGGTTCTCCATTCACCATGTTCTCTGGGGATCAAACTCAGGTTGTTTGGCTTGTCCATCAAATGCTTTACTTTCGTGGGCCCATGAAACCTTATTTTTTTCCTTTGTGTGTGTGTGTGTGTGTGTGTGTGTGTGTGTGTGTGTGTGTGTGCACATGCACATGTGCACTTGTGCATTATTAGCCCCTTTTAAAACTGAGATTACTGTGTTCTTTGTCCAGTGTTTAGGATGGACCCTTAGTGACTTTTCCAAATTCTTTTCCCTCCCCTTTCCTAAGCTGTTATTTTTATTCTACAATGAAGAAGCTTTTATACATCATGAGAACATCAAGGGTGTGGTCATGCTGCTGATGCTCTATGCCTGGGCCATCATCCCCTGCATTTATATGGCCAGCTTCTCTTTTGCAAGTCCTGGCACTGCTTGTTTTAAGCTTGTCATTATGCTCATATTCTTCAGTATCGGCCCCTTTGTGCTTGTCTCACTCACACTTGGTGAAGGTGAGGTCATATCTATGTTTTATGTAAAGCTTTAATCTTTCTTCCAACAGCTACAGTAGTACCCACAAAGATAATGTGTGTCTACAAAAGACCTGTGAGAAAGTGTTCCCAGCTGCCGTGGATTGCAATTTCCCAAGCTGAGTGCCTGAAACACAGCCCCAGGTTGATGGACAGACAATTCAATGATATTCATTCAGTAGATAAAAAGGGGTGTAAATACCAAAAATGTGATGTTGGGCAAAGGAGTAGGCTAAATCTAAGGTGAATTCCATGAACAGAAAAACTAAACATGGGAACAGAGTCAGAAAAGTGGTTGCTTCCAGGTTGGCAGAAAGAGATTATCTAAAATACACACTGGAGAACTTTAGAAGTAAAGAAGCATTCTTTATTTTGATCTGGGCACTGACTTACATGGGTTCACATACTTAATAACTATTGTCCATCTATGATCAATGAATTTCACTGAAACATTTTCCTCAGTAGAAAAAGTTTATTGGAGGAAAGGATCTTGGTAAGTGTGTAGAGTAGAAGGAATTAAAATTGAGCTATTAGTTACTCCACACCTAAAACTGACATCTTCATATTCATGTTGCCATCACTGTCAGAATCAGATTTGGACAACTGAGCTACATTGCTCAGTTCTTTGTATTTATGCCTAACGACTCCTTCAGATTGGCATTGATGTCCTTCCTCCCTTCCCTCCCTTCCTCCCTCCCTCCCTTCCTTCTTCTCCTTCCTTCCCTCTCTCCTTTCTTCCCTCCTTCCCTCCCTCTCTCCTTTCTTCCCTCCTTCCTTCCTTCCTTCCTTCCTTTCTTCCTTCCCTCCTTCCTTCCTTCCCTCCTTCCTTCCTTCCCTCCTTCCTTCCTTCCTCCCCTCCCTCCCTCTTCCCTCCCTCCCTCTTCCCTTCCCTCCCTCCCTCTTTCCTTCCCTCCCTCCCTCTTTCCTTCCCTCCTTCCCTCTTCCCTTCCCTCCCTCCCTCTTCCGTTCCCTCCCTCCCTCTTTCTTTCCCTCCCTCCCTCTTTCCTTCTTCCCCTCCTTCCCTCCTTCCTTTCTTTGGTTTTACTTAAAATTTCGTTTGTATTTTCTATTTTTATTTTGAGAATTATGCTGTCTCACAATGGACCCTTTAGATAGCTTTGTCTTCACAAGTTAGAGGAGTGGACTTGTGCTCCTTGTGTCTGCAAAGTGACACCCTGGAGCTGGGGTTACATTTCAGTGGTGACACTTACCTACATGTATGCGACCTCATCAGGTTCAGTCACCAGCAGAGGGGAGAAAGACACTCTGGAAACTCCGCAGCGGCTCCTAGACTCTTGTTTGGCCCAAATCATGTCAAACCCACCTTCCTCTGCTCTCCTGGACACGACCTCTGCCCGCACAGCCTGCCGTAGCCATGCTCTCCCGACCTTCCGTGGATACACTGTGCTCTTTCAGATTTGCCCTCCATGAACAATTATAATGGAAATAATGTGACAGATTAAAAAACTGAGTGAAAGGGCTGGAGAGATGGCTCAGGGATTAAGACTGCCTCACAAACAGTAGGTCCTGAGTTTGGATCCTAGGTCCCTCGTAAAACACTAGGCAGAAATGGTGGCAGCCTGCACTTCCAACCCTGGTGGCAGAGCCTGGGAAAGGAGGTAGAAGCAATCCAGGATGATTCCTGGAGTCACCTTGGTCCTCCACAAAGACATACAGTGCCCTCCGATACACACACACACACACACACACACACACACACACACACTACACTACACTACACTAAATAAAGTTAAAAAACTGAGGAAAGAAAATATTCAGAGAAACCGAACTTCTGGTCTGGAGTTCTGGGGTTATGATGGGCCAGGCTAAAGAGGCATAGAGGGTTGGAAGAGATATATGTTGTGCTCTTTCTTATGCAAGTAAAGTAGTGTTTTCTGTTTTCTTTACAGGCACAGGTGCTATAAGACTCTCAGACTCCTTGGATCGCATATTCCTAATACTTCCAGGACATTGCCTGGGGATGGCTTTTGCCAACTTGTATTACAATTTTGCACTAAAAAAGTTTTGTAGTAGCAGAAACATGAGCTATACACAGTGCAGTGACTTGTGTGAGTAATATAAATGGAATTTGTTAATAACATTTTGATTTTGATACGATTCATATTTTTGTCTTTTCTTCAGACAGGGTAGAATCTTGTGTTGTGTCCTTGCTTGTCCTGGCTAGCCTTGAATTTGTAACAATTCTTCTGCATCTGCCTCCTGGTTACTGGCATGTGCTACCTCACTCACCTACAGTCATATAATATTCACCTTTTTAATGCAAAACCACAGTATGTGTGCATATCCCCTACATGTTTTTTGTGCATGTGGTGCTCAAGATCAAATCCAGAGCTTTGCGCATGCTAGGCAAGTGTCCTACCACTAAGCTACACCCCAGTCCCCTCTCTAAATGGCAGTGGCTGCACAAGTAAAAGGCCCAGAGTTCAAATCGCCCCAGATCTCATGTAGCACGAGGCAGGTGTAGTGATCCACCAGTAACTCCAGCTGTGGACTCCCCAGAGCAACCGATTAGCCGGACCAGCCCTATGGGCAAGTTCTGGGTTTAATTAGAGACCCAGCCTCAAAAAATAAGTTAGAAAAGCCACTGAGGATTATTCCTGATAGCACCTTTGGGCTTCTAAGTGTATGTACACTTATGTGTGTGCTCACCCCTCTCCACGCACTCACCTGTGCCCACCACAAGCAAACATACATACACACATGCATGAAAATGGAAAAGCAAAATATCTCTAGATTACTTATAATGCTTAATATATTTTAAATACTATGTAAATACTGGTTATACTGTATTATTTAAGAAATAATGATAAGAAAATATTCTGTAGCTATTCAGTACAGCTATAAAGCTAAAGATTTTTGATCTACAGGACTTGGGTTTTTTTTTTGCTTTTTTTTTTTTTTGCATGTGATGTGGGTGTGTACACATGTGTGGATGTATGTAGGTATGTGTATAAGAGAGCACTGTGTGTGCCTGTAGAGACTTGTTCTGTCTCTCTTTAATAAATAATTTCTTAAAAGAAATGAGTAATTTCTACTTCTTTTTAAAAACCTTTATTTATTTACTTTGTGTGTGTGAGAGAGAGAGAGAGAGACAGAGACAGAGACAGAAAGAGAGACACGGGGGGAGGGACTGTGTGTCCCTGTGGAGGACTGAGGGTATCTTCAGGAATCATCCTGGATTGCTTCTACCTCTTTTTTGCTTACTCTGGGATTTCCCAGGCTCTGCCTACCAGGGCCAGAAGTGCAGATCGCCACTGTTTCTGCTGGCATTTTTATGTGGGACTTGAGATCTAAACTCAGGACCTCCTGCTTGTGAAGCAGAATCTTCACCCCTGAACCATCTTTCCAACTCTTAAAATAATTATTTTTAAAAATCATTCAGTGTCTATAATATAAATAGAATGAATATAATATAAGAATATAACTAATGAGAACAATACACTGAAGAAGATAATAGGTAGCATTATGTCATGTATTTGTCATTTTAGTGTGTGTCTGTGCAGGCCCATGCATGCCATGGAGCATATGTGAAGGTCAGAGAACAGCTTATGAGAGTCACTTCTCTCCTCACACCTTGTGAGGCAAGGTCTCTCTCTTGTTTCTGCTGTCCTACTGTGTGCTCCAGGTTCAGCTGGCCAGCAAACTTCAGGTCAATTCTATTTGTGCCTCCCACTTCTCTGTAAGTAGGTTGTGCCTTTCATGTGGGTTCCAGGCACTGGTCTCAGATCATTAGGCTTACATAGCAATAGCATTTGCCTGTTGAGTTTAATTATACTACAGTCCAGCCTGGCCTGGCATTCACTGTATAATTCAAACTGGTGTCATACTCACAGCAATGCTTCTGCCTTAGTCTCTGAGTGCTGGCGTTATGGGTATGAACTACCATGCTCATTTTATTGTATTATTTTGATAGAACATTGGTTATAGCAAGGAAAGCAAAATATGCATGTTTACCATTTGATAGGATATGGTGATAGCACTAAACATTGATGTTGCTTTTAATGGTATTTGTTGCTGTGGGAATTTGCATACTATATGTAAAGGTGAAGAATAGTTTTCAAATTAGCCAACTTGCTAACATTTTTTTATCTTACAGTAGCATATTTTGTGGTCCAAAAGGACATCTTTGCCTGGGAATCACTTGGGGTGGGGAAGTACCTGACAGCTTTAACTATCTCAGGATCTGTGTACACCATCCTGCTTTTCTTCATTGAAACTGATAAGTTCTGGTTACTGAAATCCAGGATTACTGGCTTCACAGAAGAAAGTTTGGTGAGTTTGTAAGTCCTCTATGAACAAATCAAAGCCTAGCTTCCTTACTGTGTTCTATCACTGCCTTTGATTTCCACATCAGATGGAGGCTACAGGCCTTTTGTTCCAATCTCAGGGCAGATAAGTCAGAACCTATGTACAGGGACTATATGTAGAGAGAAGAACCTGCTTATCCCCTGTGACCCCGATCCATATTCTGGTCACTTGGGGGTACTTATCAGCCGAATGAAAACAAGACTCTAGCTTGCTAGAACAATTCATCTTGTGGAACACCTCTTCCAGTCAGCTCTTTGCAGTCTAGAAAAAAGTGTGTTCTATCAGCTCTTGATGTGACTATCTTCTAGAGACCAAGGTCCCCAGAAGAAACTACAGGAAATAGATTTTTGTTAGAGCTTGACATTCTTAGGCTTTAAGATTGTTTTTCTCAAAAGGTGATGCCACGTGATATTTGCATGCATAGATGATCCTGAGATTGGAGTGGTAGTGTGTGTGCCTTTTCTGTGGGTTCCAGGCACTGGTCTCAGATCATTAGGCTTACACAGCAATAGCGTTTACCTGTTGAATGATACTACAGTCCATGCTGGCCTGGCACTCACTGTATAATTCAAACTGGTCTCATACTCACAGCAATGCTTCTGCCTTAGTCTCTTGAGTGCTGGCATTATGGGTATGAACTACCATGCTCATTTTATTATATTATTTTAATAGAACATTGGTTATAGCAAGGAAAGCAAAATATGCATGTTTACCATTTGATAGGATATGGTGATTAGTGGGGACCTGGATTTCCCAGAGAGACTACATTCCTTCAAGCTCCAATCAAGCTCTTTCTTCTACTTACATAAACCATGACATTTTTATCCTTGTCTCGGAAATGTAGGCACTGTTCTTTAACATGTCAAAATCACCTGAAGACCCAGATGTAATAGAGGAGGCAGAAAACATCAAGACTTACTTTGAAATTTTAGTAAAGAAAAATCCACTAGTTACTAAAAATCTTTCAAAGGTAAAGTTACACTTAACCCTTATTTGCTTGTTTGTTTCTTTTGAGATTAGGTCCTGCTACGTAGTTCAGGCCGGCCTTGAACTTAAGATCCTCCTTCCCTCATTTTCCTGAACTCTGTGATTCCAGGTCATGTGTCACCTGCCTGACTCCTATACTTGGCTTTAGAAAACCAAGATCATTTTTAGAGTTTTCTTTTGTTTAATTATTGTTGTTGCTATCATGGGGGACTCACATGCCACAATGTACATGAGGAAGTCAGAAGACAGCTTTGTGGCTGGTTCTCTCTCTCAGCCTTTGCATGGGTCTCAGATGTCCAACTCAATCATCAGGCTTCTATAGTAAGTGCCTTTATCCACTGAGCCATCTCCCTGGCTCACCAAAGCCATGTTTCTTATGGGCACTTGGCACACAGAATCAGCCTACGAAGGGGTCCAAGACCTACCTCTAGTAACTCATGAGCTTCTACTGGAGAACGACTCAGTGAGACTTCTCTGTTTGAGAATAAAGCTCACATAAGTTCATTTTCACACCAAGAGACAAAGACCATACCTCCCACTGTCCTGTGGGTCTCTGATGACAGGAGAACCTGTGGTAGCCAAGGAGTGCTAGAAAGTGGGATATGACTGACTGAATCTCTCCTGGATGAAGAAGAGAACTATGTAGGATCCAAGTGGGATCAGGACTCTGGAAGCTCAATAGAGTCTCTTGAGTTTCCTTAATGGTCCTGGGAGAATTTTGAAAGACCCATAAAACATACTCTTCTCCCTAAGTTTGTTGGTCATATTGTTTTCCTACATTTGCTGATGGGTTAAACAAAACAAGCAAAACCCTTAAGCATCATCAAAGGGATTTTGTTTGCTTTAAGAACAGGAGAGAAGAGGCTTAGAGATAAGCTTCTTCATATACAGAGACTTCAGGAAGAAAGGAGGCCTCACTGAGTCATGCTGGAAGCAAGGGACTGGGAAGCAGAGGCACGTCTGAGCCTGGGTGGTGACAGCCTGTCTAGGCCTGAGCACGGCTCAGAACTGCTCATGTAAGCGTGCAGGGAGTGCCATCTGTCAGCCTGCTCTCTGCACTTCCTTCCTGTGTGTCTCAGATCTACGAGGAAGACAATGACAAGATTCTGCTGGCTGTGAACAAGGTGTCCTTCTCTGTTGAGGAAAAAGAATGCTTTGGTCTTCTTGGGCTCAACGGAGCTGGGAAGAGTTCCATTTTCAAAATGCTGACTGGAGAAGAGTCTGTCACCTGGGGGAATGCCTTTATCAAGGGTCACAGCATCACCTCTAACCGAGGAAAGGTGGGTGTATCCTGGAAACAATTTGGGGGGGTTGATACAGTATTCAGGGTAAGGAAATTGGAATGGAACTTGGTCTCTGAAAAGTACATGTACAGCTTCATCTGTAACCCCCAAACCTGTAAAGGCATTCTAGGTACTTGTCTGAGCTCCAGGTCAGATGCCCAGCTACCTACATGAAGCTACTACTGCTTTTCTTTTGAAGTCCTTTTTTATATGTTTTATCTATTTTATGTATGTGTGTGTTTGTGTGCATGTGTCTATGCGTGTATCAGAGAGCACTGTGTGTTCATGTGGAAGACCAAGGGTGACTTAGGGAGTCATCCTGGATTGCTTCTACCTCTGTCTTGCTTTGCTCTGGGATGTCCTAGGCTTCACCCACCAGGGCTGGAAGTACAGGCCACCACTGTTTGCACCTGGCATTTTTATGTTGGACTTGGATTTGAACTCAGGACCTTCTTCTTGGGAGACAAAGTCTTAACCCCTGAGCTATCTCTCCAGCCCTCCAGGCTATTTCTTGAATGCCCCCAGGAATGAGAAAGTCAGTTGAACCCCAAAATGTCTTTACCCTTCATCTTCCCCCTTTCTATGTCCTTCCTTAGCAATGACTGGCACATATTCCAGGGCATTCAAGCCACCCCAAGGCAACATCCAAGCCTTCCAGTTGATAACCTCAGTCCATGGATGTTTTCAGAAAGGGGAGAGAGAAGAACAATGAAAAAACCCATTTCTACTGCAGTCACTTAGTTGAAGAGACTCCAGCTTTTTAGTCTCCATTTTCCTTGATTCTGTATAATATTTAGTAATATTGGCCTTTCCCAACTCCAAGGCCAAGCCTTCTTTGTTTATTGCATGTAACAGGAATTGTTCTTTTCTGTTACTAACACTAGCCAATATCAAGTTAGAAACACTGTCTCAAAAAAAAAAAATAATAAGGTAGGAATGATAAAGGAACTCACCTGAAATCAACCTCTTGCCTTCTCATGGGCACAGGTACACACACACACACACACACACACACACACACACACACCATACTATATATACACACACTTAAAAAAAAGTAAATTTCAGCTGAGTGTGATGGTAACTGCAATACTTGGAATGAGTTAAAGGCCAATATGAGTAAGTTCCACCGTCTGGGCTACAGATAAAAGTCCTATTTTTTTAAACAAAAAGATGAAGCAAATCAAAAAGTAATTTTATTACTTTTTGTAACTTAACTGTAATTATAATTTTATAACATTTTATTACTAAATGTCACAGAGAATAAAGGTAAATACAGACTAAAAAGCTGGAGTCTCTTCAACTAGGTGACTGCAGTAGAGGGTTCAGGAAGAACATATTTTTTCATTTTTCTTCTCTATCTCTCTCTATTTCTGAAAACATACATAGACTGAGGAAGAAATTCAAAGATGTATTACAGAAAGAAATGAAGAATGATTTTTTAAAGCAAATTTCTGAATTTTGACTAAAATAAAACCTACTAAGGTTTTAAGTACTTATTAAAATTCATGACAATAAAATTTTTTGATGTTTTTTCTTTTTTATTAATTTTAATTAGGTTATTATATGAAGTTACAGGTTTCAATATGATATCTTCATCCATTGTACTAATTACTCTTTTCTGTTGCTATGAGAGACCACTGAAGTTCAAACCACTTGAAGAGAGAAAGGGAGATTGATTCAGCTTACGGTTCTATAGAAGAAATAGTCTTTCATGGTGGAAGCAGCATGGCTGGCAGGTAGAAGACAGGCTAAGTCACATCCATCCGGGAGGTTGAGAGCTACTAAACTGCCTACTGCAAGAGCAGACCTTTCCGGAAGTAGTGTGGGACTAATCCACTCCAAGGCCATCCTTTGCAACTGCCTTCTTCCAGCAAGGATCTACCTCCCAAAGGTGCTTGACCTTCCCAAGCCCATGAGCCTGTGGGTGACACACTTCAAACTATATGTATATTTATCATTGTAGTTTGTTTTCCCTCATTTCAACCTCTTGGGCCTATACCAAAGATGATTCCCTCTCTTTCCTGTTTCTCTCTTCTTCTGTTTTCCTATTAGATGTATTTCATTCTTTTCTTATTTATTTATTTGTGTGTGTGTGTGTGTGTGTGTGTGTGTGTGTGTGTGTGTGTGTGTGTAGGGCACTGTATCCCTATGGGGGACAAAAGGTAACTTTGGGAATCACCTGGATTGCTCTTTTCTCTCTCTCTCTCTCTCTCTCTTTCACTCACTCTCACTCTCTCTTTCTCCCTGCTCTGGGATTCCCCAGGCTCTGCTTGCCAGAGTCAGAAATTCAGGCTACTGCCATTTCTGCTTGATGTTTTTATGTGGGATCTGGGAACCAAACTTAGGTTCTTCTCCTTGTGAGAAAGAGCCTTAACCTTTGAGTCATCTCTTCAGCCCCTCCATTGCCTTTGCTATTTCCTACCTTGTTATTTCATCCTCTGTCATAATCCACTTTCTGCTCTGTAACCTAAAAACATACATATATAAGAACACATATATGTGTATATAATATTAAGTTTAAATTCTTTTTTTTTTTTTTTTTTTTTTTTTTATTATTTATTCAACTGTGCGCATGTGCATGTGTATGTGCTATGCGGCGCGCGCGCGCGCGCGCGTGTGTGTGTGTGTGTGTGTGTGTGTGTGTGTGTGTGTGTGTGTGTCTGTGTATGTGTAGAACCACGGACGAATTCGCGAACCACCATGGACGCCTCCACCTCCTTCTGCCCCGGGATTCACAGGCTCCGCCCTACCAGGACCAGAAGCCCAGGCCGCCCCCGCTTCTGCCTGGCGGCTATACGTGGGATCTGGGAACCGAACTCAGGACCTTCCGCCTGCAAGGCGGAGGCTTAACCCCTGAGCCACCTCTCCAGCCCCAAGTTTAAATTCTTATCTGAGAGAAAACATGCAGCATTTTCTTGAGTCTAGCTTGTTTTGCTTGACACAGTATTTTCCAGTGCCATCCATTTTCCTGCAAATGTTATAATTTAACTTTTCCTTATGGCTGCATAAAATTCCACTGTGTATATGTTGTGGGCTTGGGGTGTCATACTCAGAGATTCACCATTGACCACGAGTTGAAATTTAACAAAAAGAAGAGGTTTTATTAAGCTGATATCAGGGCCCACACCAGGAAAGTTCCCTGAAGCCACCATCTGTGTCAACACTCAGTTTTTGAATGCAATCTGGCACCAAACACACAAAGACCATAAATTGGGTTCGCAGATCCGCAGCTGTAGACCAGATATATATGTTCTCATAGACATTTGGGCTCCAGGGCTTTTATTATTGGAATGAGAAAACATAGTTTTTTGTTAAAACTCATGACCAACCCTTCACCTGCCCATCTGCTTACATGTCCGTGTATCTTAAACTGGATATTTATATCCTTTTGCATGCCCCATGTATTTCTTTTTTATTATTATTATTATTATTTCCACTCATACAAACTTAACAGGTACACCGGTCCCCTCCCTCCCTCCACTTCCCCCCACCCCCCTGTTCCCCCTCCCCTCTCCCCTCCCTCCCCATCCCTCAGTGCCTCCCTTCCCCCAATCCCCAGAGCATCCTTTACTGTGCATGTCAAACTCTCGTCTGGGCCCTCCTCTCTGATGAAGTGCAAGGACCCAGGGGCATATCCCAGAACCCTTTCCTGTGTTCCCCTTAAGCTTAGGAACACTACTGTGACTGTCAGTCCCTAGCCTCCAAGGATCCTAGTGCCTTTAGTCCATGCTAGACTTTGTGGAGTCAATAATGTGTTGAACATAGCGCAGGTCATGCAAAGTCCTATTATGATTGCTTCATGCTCCATGTATTTCAAGCTTGACATTTATCTTTATTGGGGGGAGAAATCCCAAGAAACTACCTAAGGGGGAGTGCATGTTCCTTGTCTTTTTTTTTTTTTTTTTAAAGACTTCTTGTTTCTGTCTCCTATAAGTTTTTAAAGTTTCCCTTTTATTTTCTTTTATATTTCCCTTAACATTTCCCCCTTTTTCCTGTAAAAGTGAGAGTCAAATCCTTGACGTGGTCATAGGCACTCGCTTATATTGAGATTCGATCACCATAATTTTGATAAGCCTCAGACAGGAATTAATTTACTTGCTTAAAGTATTAATGATATGTGGCCCAACCCTAATCAGGAGCTGGATTACTAAAAGAGGTCCTGGTACTGTCAAGAATATTGTAGACAGCCAAGGGTATCCTGAGAACCAGCTAGAAAACCCATTTCTTGTATCCTTGAAGCATTCTTCTCTTTCTTTAAGTCTTTTTTCATATTTTGTCCCACAACCCCAAAGTTGTTTATGTAGAAATAGCAAGTTTCTTTTAAGGCCATACACTGTCCCCCCTGTTCAGCATAGAGTAAGTCTAGAGCTCTTCCTTGTTATAGAACAACTTCATCCAATGAATTTAATTGTTTTTCTAATTGGATTATGGATTTTTGTACTATCATCAAATCCTGTGTTACCTGTTGTCCTAACTTCTTAAAATTAGTATCTGCTAAGATAGTTCCCATAGCGTCTATATTCCAATGTTACCTACCAGTACTGGGACAAGGACAGTTGTTATGCCAACTGTTTCTTTCTCTGAAGAGGATAGTTTTCTACAGTGGAGGAGTGAGTTTCTATGATACCATGAATCTCCAGTAGATGTTTTCTTCCCACCCAACCATCATAAAGATACATGCGAGGAAAAATAGAGATTAGTATACAAAACTAAGTCTTTTGTTGTATTCTCGAACTAGACACACAGGCAGTGAGCTCTACCTGAGAACATGCAAACTAGGCATTTTCTACGGGTGATAAAAATACTTACTTTGGGTGGGAATCACACCTGGTATTTGTGATACATTAATTGTGGACCTTCAGAGTTCCTTAAATGGAGATATAGACATACCATAGTCCTTAGAGTAAAAGCAGGTCTCTGCCATTAATCAGGTCTGGAATTAAGAATTGTAAGTTGAGGGCACTATTAGGGGGGCACTTTGTGTCTGTAAGTGTTGAGTTTGCTATGTGTATGGCTAAGGCTATGTAAGTTGGGGCTGTCAGAGGTATACAAAACCAGTAATCTCATGTTAGATTGGGGTTGGATTTGTTTACAGCAGGGTCTAACATAGCCATTAATGATTTCATGGGAAAAGGTCCCTGCTTGTCTTCTAGGGGAGAGCCAGGTGAAATAGGCATTTTGGGACAACAGGGTAGGCATGGCTTTCTGGGAATGGTAGCAGGAATAGTCATGGGAGGAGAAATAGGATCTTTGGGAGCAGGACTCTAGGATTCTGATTATCTTTATGGGCCCCTTTTTTGTTGGCATCATGTAAAGGAGAGAAAATAACCTTCCTTCAATCCCTCTTTCATATAGAGGACTCCAGGGGTCTATAATCCTATAGAGGGTCTTTTTGGGGTCATAGCAGCAAAAGAGACACCAATTTTTTACCTTTTCAATCTTGCACAACCATATCTAGATTGGAGGCTAAGAAGTAAAAATATCTTTTACCAGACCAAATATTGTCTTTTTCTTTATGAACTGGTTTTTCCTCATTTCCATGTCCACACTAGTTGTGTCTATTACAGGTAAGAGTAATTGTCATACACGACCTGTGATGGGGCAAAACTTGATAGCTGTAATTGCCCAGGTGTGCCCATCATCTGAGCCCATTAAGTAGAATTTCCATGCCCAAGGACTCATAGGGGTTTTAGCCTTGGTTGGTGCGAGTTGTTTCCAAATGGGATCCCATGCACATGCAGTGGGAAGTATACAAAGTATATAAGCAGAGAACATTGGTAAGTTTTGACAGTCTTTAGTGGGTCTTTGGAGTTCTTGGAGATGGTCCATCTCTCTGGATCCAGATCCATGACACGCTTAACTTGTGAGTGATAGATCCAGGTGTGGATGCCACCTTGACTGTAGTGGGGGTGGTCAGGTTTATCAGATATGGACCCTTCCAGCGAGGTCCCAACGTCTCAGTCCAGTGTCATCTTATGCATGCCTTGTCTCCTGGCTAGTAAGGATGGGGTTGAGAAGGAGGTTTTGAAACGCAGCCTTGACAGAAGATGCTATGTCATCCTGAGTCAGTTGCAAGGTCTGTATAGACTGAAGTAATTGAAAGTCAGTGACTTCAGTGGCCGATTCTAATCCCACTTTCAGGAGAATAGGAGGAGGCCTCTCAAACAGGATTTCAAATGGGGTTAGTCCTCTTATATAGGGGGTACACCTTGCCCTCAGCAAGGCATAAGGAAGGAGCCCTACCCATCCTTTGCCAGTCTCCATAGTTAATTTAGTTAGGGTCTCCTTCAAAGTCCAGTTCATCCTGTCTCCGTGTCCTGAACTCTGGGGGAGATAAGCACAGTGTAATTCCACTTTATTGCCAGCATAATTGAAATGATTTCTGTAACTTTGGACGCAAAGGCCTATTGTCAGAGCCTGTAGACAACGGTGTCCAAACCTAGGTACTATCTCATTCAGAAACTTTTTGGACATGATTTGCGCAGTCTCCGATTGTTTTATTATATGGCTCTGTAATAGAATTTTGGGTCTGGTATTGTGATACTTCCAGCGTCACCTTTCCTGCTAAAGATTACTTCAGTTCCTTGGGACTTCTTACATTTGCATATAAATTTTAGGATTGTGTTTTCTAGTCCTGTGAAGAATGTCACTGGGGGTAAAATAGAATTTGTAGACTTTCAGTAATATAGCTGTCTTCACAAAATTCTGTCTGTCCACAAGCATGATATCTTAAATTTCTTTGGTGTCTTAAAGTTTTCATTGCAAAAGTTTCTCACCTCCTTTGCTAAGGTGTTTCTGGCTTTTGAAGCTATTTGAATGAGATTATCCCCACCCCAATTTCTTTCTCAATATGTTTGTTACTGGGTGAATAGAAAATGTTTGGATTTTTGTTGACTTTGTATCCTGATGCTTTGTTCAAAGTATTTATCAGATCTCAGTGTTTTCTGGAAGAGTTTAGAATCTTTTAAGTATAGGATCATGTCACCTGCAAATAGGGATAGTGAGACTTCTTCCTTTTCTACTGTATCCCTGTTCTTGATTTTGCTTGTCTTACTATTCTAGTTAAGACTTTGAGCTATGTTGGAACAAGAATAGGAAAGTGGAGACCCTTGCCTTGTTCTAGATATTTTAGAGAAAGTCTGTCTTTTTCCCCATTAGTATAATGTTGGCTATAGGTTTATTACATAAAGCCTTCATTACATTGAACTATGCTCCTCCTAGTCTTCATTTCTTTGGGACTTTGTCATAAAGGGATATTGAACTGTGTTGAAGGCCTTTTCTGCATTGATTGAAATGATCATATGGCTTCTGTTCTTAATTCTAGTTAGTTAATTCTAGTCTAGTGCTGACTTACATGTACTTATTTTCATATGTTGAACTAACCTTGCATCCTTGAAATGAAATAAAGTTCTTAATGGCATATGATTTCTGTTATGGGTTTTTAAATTCAATTTGCAAGAAGTTTCCTAAGAAATTTTGCATCCATGCTCAACTGGGAAATTGTATGTAGTTTTCCATATTTGTTGTGTCTTTTTCTATCTGGTTTTGATATCAGTAAAATTCACTTCAAAAGATGAGTTTGGTAGTAGTCTGTCCCTTTCTATTTTAGGGAGCAGTTTGAGGAGCATTGGCATTAGCTCTTTTTTAAAGGTTTGGTGGAATTTAGAAATGAATCCATCTGATCCAAGACTTTTCTTTGTCGGGAGGCTTTTTGTTACTGCTTTAATCTCATGGATTATTACAGCAATGTTTAAGTTATTTCTGTCTTCTTGATTTAATTTTTCCATTTTCGTGTGTATGTGGGGGTACATGCATGTGTGTGTACATATTTGCGTGTGTTTAGGGACGTGTATGCATGCGTGCATATGGAGGCTACCCTGAAGAATCGACCTCAGTTGCTCTTCTCTCTGTTGCATTCATCTACTCATGTACATCTAGGCTGGTGTCCTATCCTGGCACAGCAGTAAACTTAAGTGCACAAGTATTTCTTTTGTTAATGACTTAGAATCTTTAGGTATATATCCAGGAAAAAACTCTACTTATAGTTTTTTGATGGGCCTCCATACAGATTTCCACATTGCCTGTACCAGCTTATATTTCCACAGTCAGCCTGTGAAAGCTTCTCTTTCTCCACATCCTGCCAACATTTGTTAGGTAGCAGTGGTTCTAAGTCACAAGATTAAGCATTAACTGGATTATAAAGATCCAGTTAATTTTTCCCTTGTATGGGAACATGCAAAATAATAGATGGAAATGAGTTTATACTTTGTAAGTTAATAATAGAGGCAAAAATAGAAAAATGAATAACTTTCAAAAGCAAGGATTAAGAAAAGGAAACATGAAAAAAATAGCACTGAGTCAGGTGGTAGATTTAAATAAAAATACATTAATAGTTTAATTAAATGCAACTGGACTTGTAGTGAATATGGTGGCGCACACTTGTAACCCAGCACACAGGAGATATAGGCTCAGGGTTTTTACAGCTTCCGGGCCAGTCAGGTGAAACCCTTTCTCAAAAAAACAACAACGAGGGCTGGAGAGGTGGCTCAGGGGTTAAGCCTCTGCCTTGCAGGCAGAAGGTCCTGAGTTCGGATCCTAGACCCCACGTATAGATGCTGGGCGGAAGCGGTCCATGGTGGTTCCCGAATTCGTCCGTGGTTCTACACACACACACACACACACACACACACACACATACACACGTGCACACACGCATACATGCACAATTGAATAAATAATAAATAAATAAATTAAAAAAAAACAACAATGACAAAAAAGGACTAAAGAACTTCAATTAGAAGATTGAAATATCAGAGAAGATATTCAAAATGTTAAACATTGTTATCAAATGACTTCTGGGTATGTACTGTAAAAGTACATCTATACAAAAGCTTTTACAAGAATGTTCATAGAAGTATTATTCATAGTAGGGGCTGGAGAGGTGGCTCAGGGGTTAAGCCTCTGCCTTGCAGGCGGAAGGTCCTGAGTTCGGATCCCAGATCCCACATATAGACGCCGGGCAGAAGCGGGGGCGGCCTGCGCTTCTGGTCCTCGTAGGGCGGAGCCTGTGAATCCGGGGCAGAGTAAACAAGAGGAGGTGGAGGCGTCCATGGTGGTTCCTGAATTCGTCCGTGGTTCTACACACACGCACACACACACACACACACACGCACGCACGCACGCGCGCGGGCGCACATACATACGCACACACACACAACTGAATAAAAAAAATTTAAAAAAAAAGAAGTATTATTCATAGTAGACAAAAAATGAAAACAATCCAAATGTTTGTCAACAGAGAACAAATAAAGATGATATCTTGGAATACACTGGGATATTATTCAACCATAAGAAGAAATGAAACATGACTGCAGAATTGGCTCAGGGGTTAAAGTCTTTGCCTCACAAGCAAAAGTGACTCAGTTTAGATCCCTCGATCCCTTGTAAAAAAAAAAAAAAAAAAAGGTTAGCTAATATGGCGGTGGCCTGCAATTCCAGTTTTAGAAGGCAGAACCTGGGAAGGCCCACGGCAAAGCAATAAGGAAATAGAACAATCCAGGCTGAGTCTCAATATTATCCTTGGGCCTCCACAGACATTTAAGTGCTCTTTTGTATATACATACATACTCATACACATGCATGTGCACGGAAAAAAAAAAAACTAAATTTCGGGCATGGTCTACATGTCTATAATACCAGTACTCAGACAGCAGACACAGGAGGATTACCAACCGCCATAAGTTCAAGGCCAGCTAACTTTATGTGGCATGTTCTAGGTCAGTCAATGCTACAAAGCAAAACCTTTCTCAAAAAATAAATAGTAAATAATACGGGGCTGAGGAGATGGCTCACCAAAAAAAAAAAAGGACTTGAGTTAGGAATCCCAATATCCCATGTAAAAATGCCAGGAGGGTATGGTGACTGGCCTGTAATTGCAGCCCTGGAAGGCAGAGCCTAGGAATCCTCAGAGAAAAGTTCACTAGCCAGAATAGCTCTAATGATGTGATTTGGGTTTAATTAGAGACTCATGCTCATAGTAATAAAGTAGAAGAGCAGTAAAGACCGATTTTCAAAATCATCCTTAAGTTTCCACAAGCACATAAATTCATATAAATACATCTACACACTCATACTCACATACAACACACACACACACACACACACACACACACACACCCTTAAAGAAAGGAAAATAACCAAAATAAACCTGATTTAAAGAAAGCAGACATGGAGTTGGAGAGATGGCTCAGGGGTTAAGACTGCCCCCCAAAGCAGAAGGTCAGATCCCAGATTCACGTAACAATGCCAGGTGGAGATAGCTGTCGCCTGCACTTCCAGCCTTGCTGTGCAGAGCTTGGGAAATCACAGAGCAAAGCAGAAAAGGAGGTAGAAGCAATCCAGGATAATTTCTGATGTCATCCTTGATCCTCCACTGTGTGTCCCTCAATACACACACACACACACACACACACACACACACACACACACATACACACACACACCACACCACGTACAAAATAAATAAAGTTAAAAAAAGAAATCTATTTATAGATGACATGTCTAACAGAAAATATTTCTAAAGAGGAAAAAATAAAAAGCAAGTGTCTTCTCTTGACTCTCAATGTAGGGAAGAGCCAGGAGCTACATAGGTAGGAAGAAAACCAAGCAACACTCCATACATCACTTCATAGACACCACCAGCAAATGCATAATCCCAGACTCACCAGCATATTCTTGCATTCAGTGCTCCTTCGTACTGCATATCTGTTCACATGGCAGACATGGGCAAGAGCCAAACTAAGACAAGAGCAAGAGAAGGTGCAGGTATCACTAAACTGGAGACAGGGTATCTGGTCAGAAGAGGCTTCACTCTGGTGTGACTTCGCCTCCAGCCTGTGTTCTAACTCAGGTGCGGCAATATATCGGTTACTGTCCTGAGTCGGATGCCTTGCTGAACTTCATGACGGGCCGAGAGACGCTGACCATGTACGCGCGGATCCGGGGCATCCCTGAGCGCCACATAAACACCTACGTAGAGCAGATCCTTGAGGACTTAGTTCTGTGCATGTATGCAGACGAGTTGGTAAAGACCTACAGGTGAGACTGAAGGGTTCCCTCCACCTTCCCACCTCAGGTTGCATCAGGGTGCTGGACAAAGCTCGTCAGCTCACGCATGGAACAGCTGTGAAGTCCACGCTACTGAGTGGGGTGGGAGAAAAACCGGTTTGGGCCCCAAGTCAGTGGCAGTTTCTGTGGCTGAGAACAGGTAGAGAGCATCGTGTGTGATCACACCAACAGGATAGGTAGACCTTTCTTCCTTCTAATTATGTCAGGCGCCCTATTTTTTGGTAGGTTTGCATGTTAAATCCATAGTTATCTCATCCTGACTTGTCTGTTGAGGAGCCTGAAGTATTCTTTGTTACTGACAGTGACAGAACTCCAGTCAGCCTAAACAAAGCAAGGGACTCACTGCCCACGTTCAAGGACTCCATGCCCCTCAGGTTGTGCACTTTGTCCCTGTGGGTATATGGTGGTACTGTGCCCAAAACAGAGAAGTAGGGAGATGCTACTGACGCTGGCCAAGTGAACCCAGGGGTCAGGTGAAGAGCGTTTGTTCCTTACCGCTCTTGTCGAATTTGAGACAGCCCCAGATCTACGTGCACGTTTTGAATATCAAGTGAATTTACATTTGCGAAGTTTAGAATGGAGCCTCACGCAAAGTGATATAGGAATAAAATTTAAAAGAATAGCCAATATGTCAGCGTACAGCTATAATCCCAGTGCTTCTCAAGAGACTGAGGCAAGAGAAAGGGTAGCTCAAGGCCAGCATGGGCCTAGTGGATGTCTTTTTTTAAAATGAAGTTAGCTAAAATGTCCCCATGCCTTGTTCTCAAACGGAGCAGTGGTCTTCCCTCGGCGCCTTGGAGCTTGCGCTTACTCTGGACACCCAGAGGCTTGGCTCAGCCTTCAGTGGGCAGACCAAGTAGCAGTTCAACCTGAATGGAGATGGCAGGGCTGGTTTTGAAAGCCAAAGCCTCGCCAGGGTGTGGAGCACCTCTCGTAGAAAGAAAGAGATGGGCACTGAACCACCAGCCTGCACCACTGGAGACAGCGATTACCCTTCTCCATGTCCCCACCTTCTTTACCCCCAGCGGTGGCAACAAGCGCAAGCTGAGCACTGGCATCGCCCTCATCGGAGAACCTGCAGTCATCTTCCTGGACGAGCCCTCCACTGGCATGGACCCCGTGGCCCGGCGCCTGCTCTGGGACACCGTGGCCCGGGCCCGGGAGTCTGGCAAGGCCATTGTCATCACCTCCCACAGGTAGAGCCTGGGCATCCTCAGACCAGCGGAAGAGTCGGAACGGGTGGCCGGGGTGGGACCAGGTGAGCAGAAGACACGCGGGTCCCTGGCAGAGTCTGCCAGGAGATTCCCCAGGCTCTGCATGTGGGCCAGCGTGGGAATCAGGAATGGCCTGGTCTGGACATAGGCGCCCTGCTGTCTGCCTGAGACTCACACTCAGGGTGGACTTCACCTGCCCTGGCCTGTCTCACGTCTCTGCCTCTTCCTCAGCATGGAGGAGTGTGAGGCCTTGTGCACAAGGCTGGCCATCATGGTGCAGGGCCAGTTCAAGTGCCTGGGCAGCCCCCAGTACCTCAAGAGCAAGTTCGGCAGCGGCTACTCCCTGCAGGCCAAGGTCCAGAGCGAAGGGCAGCAGGAGGTGCTGGAGGAGTTCAAGGCGTTTGTGGACCTGACCTTCCCAGGTGTGCTGGCAGTGGACGGGCTCTGGGATCTTACTGGTGCTTATTAACGGCTGCACACGCAAACTGCCTTCATTAGCCCTTCAGACCTACTCTCATCTTTGTTTAATGCAGGCAACAACCTGGAAGATGAGCACCAAGGCATGGTCCACTACCACCTGCCTGGCCAAAACCTTGGCTGGGCAAAGGTGAGCGTACCTCTATTGCACCCACTTTCTAGGAGTGGCACTCATAGTTCTCTGCCAATATTATCACAACGCTCGCACAGAATTTATAGAAATTAAATGTCTAAGCTGAAAGCGCCCTCAAAAGGCAACTCCTCTTACCCCAGAGGACGACACCCTTTACCCCAGAGTTCACAGGACCCAAGAGGCTGTCACGTGCCCAGCGCTTCACGGCAAGCCAGAGCCTGGCCTCATCCTTGTACTTTTAGCATCATCCCCATCCCAAGAGCAGATAGCACAGTACCGCAGGTCAGACTTCTTTCACATAGGCGCTCTGTAGCGACTGAGAGGGGTGAGCGTCGAGGCCTTGCCACAAGCTCTGCGACTGGCCTGTGTACCGTCTCTGCGTTCCCTCTCCCTGGTGTGCCCTGTCACGTGGAGATCCTCTCCGCATGGCTGCCTTTCTCTCCTACAGTTGTTCGGCATTCTGGAGCAAGCGAAAAGGACGTACAAGCTGGAGGACTATTCAGTCACCCAGGTCTCCCTAGAGGACATCTTTCTGAGCTTCACCAACCCCGTGGTCTCCAAGAAAAGAAAACTCTGACAAGAGCGAGCCAAGTCAGCGATCCCCTCATCCTCTCAGACTTTCTTCCTCCCTCACAGCCTGTCCTATGATAATAAAGATCCTAGTGTAGGTTTACTCATGTGTGGCCTGCCATGGTTGCGGGACAGCTCAAAAAACAGTGAGCTAAACACAAGACTCACCCCAAATGGAGAGCAAGCACTACAAGGGCTCAGTAGAAAACCCAAGAGCATTTGAGTGGAAAGTAATGTCCCCAAGTTCTATCTGGTGGATTCCCAGCTCATCAAGACCTAGCTATGGAAACAGCCTTGCAGGAATGGCTAGCGGGAGTGGCCCAAGGGTAACGCTGTAGCAGTCAGAGCCCTGCCTGATTCCGGTGCTGTGCTTGGAGCTCTGCGGCTTCCTATCATTTGATCACAGCACCCATAGGCCCAGAGACAGGATCCTGGCCCGGCCTTACAACGTCAAAGAATCACGCATCCTGGCTAGCCAGGAGTCTGCAGGGCTGAAAGGACTGTTCCCCAAGCTTCGCCGCCTCCTCCTGAATCCTCTGTCTGGGCAGATGGCTCTATCGATATACTTCCTCCCAGATTTGCCATGCCACCTGCATCCTAAGGCCCAAGGTGCAGCAGGGCAGATGGTGGCATTAGGAGAGAGGCACGAACATGTCTACAGTGGTGGACAGACTCCTCAGGCAAGCGAGATAAGGCTGGAAATGGGAGACAAAGGTGACAGCACACTGGGGAGAGCTGTCTTCCCATGGGACACCACACTCCTGAGTGGAGTTTCAGGCTCTGTGAAGTCTGTGTCGACCTGGGGTCTCAGGTGTGAGGACGCTGTGCTGAAGGTCGGAGGAGAGGCTATATTGACATATTTGCTAACTCAAGTCACAGTTTTCCAGTGTTTAATATCTGGATGTGTGGGCGGTCTGTATTCTCTCCTCTGGCTCCCACATGCTCAAGACGAACCTTTGAGCGACTTCTAGTTTTTTTTCAATATTTTATTTTCATCTTATTTTACTCATTAAAGAGAGGGGAGGAGGGCTCAAAGGTTGAGCTCAGGCCGTCAGAATTGCGCAAAGGCACTTTTTCCCCAGTGACCCAACCCACAAGCCCCTTCGTGTGGCTGCTGTCGACCCATAAGGTGGGCGTACTTAACTGACCTGTTTCACGGTTAAGAAGTAGAGATGTAGAGATATTCAGCTCTCCAGAACCCCAAGCCAAGATTCGGTTCAGGCCTGATTCTCGCAGTGGGATCCCAAAAAGTAGCAGGAACAGCATCAGCAGCTGGAATGTATTAGAAACGTAACTTGCTTAGGGCTAGAGTCGTGGCTTAATGGAAGGACCTGTAAAGTGTTTTCAGTGTGAAGAATCTGCATTCACACTGTTAGAGAAAGAAAGAGGTCCATGACCATAGCCCTATTAGAATAGGGAGCCCTGACGTGACGGCATGGGGGACAGTTTGGCCTTGGGTGGAAAGACAGGAATGATAAAGAAGGAGGCTAGCTGCCTTGGCCGGAGGCAGCAGCATAGCAGGGAATTTCTGCAGCCAGCCTGTGGGGTAAAGGAACACCTGACCCTCATAACCTTTCCAATGTGGTGGGAAGTTTCATACCACATGTCACAGACATGTGCCAGAGGTCAGGTAGTTATTAACATGTGCAATGGGAGAAGATGGCTACCAGAAGCCGGGGGAAGAGGGGGTGAGCTGGTTTCTGTGAGACACTACTACAGGAAGGATGATCTAGCACACACAAACACAGTCCCAAAAAAGGAAGGAAAAAAAAGTAACATAGATTCTCGGGCCCTGGCCTAGACCTGCTGGGTCGGAAGCTGCTGTGCATGGCTGTGGTCATAGCTCTAAAAAAGGCTTCACCTGTACCCCCAGGACAACCCCCGGAGCCAAGGCCGGGCTCTGTGCTGCTCGTGGATGGTTCACAGTGTACCTTTGTGTCCTAGAACTTGTCTTCTCTTCTGAGAGGTGCCTCATCCAGCTTGTCTGCGGCGCTCACCCTGCCCCGTCACCCCAGTGTCTGGAGGGTCCTTCCTCAGCCCAGCTCTAAGAAAGTGGGCCTGGCCCCCACTCCTGCAGCATCTTACCCACAACCACAGCAGTATCTGCCTCTCTGGTTGCCACACCAGCTGACTTCAAGGTCCTTTTTCTTCAGACGCCTGCTGTGTGGGTGCACTTCACACACATGCTCCTGTCCCTGTGGTGGACATGTTGCCAGGCTTCACGCCACATCTGGCGCTCCTCTTAGGCTCCCGCCAGACTCCTCTCCCTCTCTCTGAATGGTGGAGTTCTACGAGCTCTGGGTACAGCTCACCTTTCCTTACTCTCCCCTCTGTAGCCTGCCATCCTTACGTCTTTCTCATCTATCCCTGGCCTTGTACAGATACCTTATTTAGCCAGAAATTTCCCTCAGCCCGAAGAACAGAGACTTTTCTGAAAACACTATAGGAATGGGTGTAGCTCACTTTATGTAGAAATAACCCATTACCCGCAGGCTGGCTCTTGGGGCTCAACTGCACGGGGCTGGGGGGCATGGCCACAGCAGGACCACAGAGGCAGCTAAGAGAACACCTGGTTCCTGAAGACATTTTGGCCAGGCATACTGTGCACAGTATAATCTGGCAATGCAGCGAGCCGAAGAGTAAGGACAAGCTAAAGTTCCAGGACCGACTGGACTACATGGGGAGACATCTATCCCTAAACAAACACACCTAAAAACAACACTGACTCTGAATAAATAAGAGTAGATCACAGACGGCATAGCTAGAGACAGCTGGAGACTGAGACGTGTAATGGATTCTGGATGGATGGGCAGCCAACTTTCTTTTTCTTTCTTTCTTTCTTTCTCTCTCTCTCTCTCTCTCTCTCTCTCTCTCTCTCTCTCTCTCTCTCTCTCTCTCTCTCTCTCTTTCTCTCTCTCTCTCTCTTTCTTTCTTTTCTTTATTTTAGTGTTGTACACATGAATATAGTGGCTTTATAGTGCTTTCAATCCTTAGTCCCAAATCCCATCTCCCTCTTTTTCCGCTTACAACCTTTCATCTCCCTGCCAGATTCCCTCCTATTTTCAAATCTTATCGCTTATGCGGCCCACTGTGTTTCATCCCGTCTGTGATGACTTAGGCCTGACCTGATTCATGCTCCAGAGTTTAGTTTATTAATCCCTCCCAGGTGCTACCACAGTCCACTGAATGCCGCATCTGCGCCCTGGGGACAAGTAACAAAGTAATTTAGCTCTGAGCAGGAAAATCTAAAGTATCAAGGGCAACAGGCTCCAGGGGCAAAGAACTGATTGGAAAAGTCTGGGGGTTCTGGGGAAGCATCGCGAGCAAACCCGACACTTGTGAGACTTCGTGGGGGCCTCTAGGCTTGCGTGGGGGTCTCTAGATTGCCCTGAGCCGTGCTGTGAACATGGGTTTCCTTCCCGCTCTCCTACCCCAGGATGACAGGGAGTCTTGACAGCTCCTGCAGGAAAGCTGCCTCAAGGGATTGGGCGAGCCCTGCAGGCTGAGGGCCGGGGCGGGGGTGCTGATCCCAGACGAGAGAGAAGCCTGGATCCAGGTCCTCGGACTCCCAAGAGACTATTTCTTCCCTTCGCAGAGGTTGCCGCACAGGCCCAAAACTCGAGTGAACACACGGCTCTCCGGAATGTCATAGCTGGAAGGGGCAGGCACTGAAGACGGGAGTTTGGGGGCTGACAGGAGGGCGAGCCGTTAGAGGGGGTGAGGGAGGTTTTGTCACACGGGTCTGGGGTGAACCGCGATTCACAGACGTGAACATGCTAAGTGAGCCCACGACACCAGAGCCCGATCCTCAGATGTGTTTGCATCAATGTCTACGCAGATATCTCCCAGACCAACTCTTCGCGGCCGGAAACGCGCGGGAGAGCCAGGCAGTGCGGCCTGGGTGAGGGGTCGGCCCGGAGCCGCCCGGGCAGGGGGCACCCACGACCCGCACCCGGAGACTCGTTTCCACGAGGAAAGGGAGGAATCGTCCTTCCGCCGGGGGCGGAGTTCTGGGATCGCCCGCCGGCGCCAGACCAGCTACTCGTCAAGCAGCCCTGCCGCGGAGGCGGGGCAGCCTCGCTGGTTTGGCCAATCGGCAGCCAACGTTCGAATTCGCGTCCTGGTGTAGCCAATCCCAAGTGGCGGTGGCCGGCGGGGAGGGCGAGGCTGCCCAGCCCGGGGTGTGGCCCCGCGGTCCTCCAGTAGGAGCTCCGGGTGCGTTTGAAAAGGGGGCGGCGCGGAGCCCGCGCCTGCGCGCGGCGTCGGGCGCTGCGGCCGGGCAGCGCTCGCCGGGGTCTCTAGCTGCAGAGATCGGCGATGGGGAGCGGTGGCGGTGAGTGTCGCGGGGCGCGGGAGGGCGAGGGGTCCTGAGGGTCAGAGGCCGCAGCCGGGCGGGCTCGGGCCGCCGATACCGGTGCGATCGGGTGGCACACGCCACGCAGCCCGCGCCGATCGCAGTCACCGCGAGCCCGCGCGCGCGATTTAAATGCCCGCTGGGCGCCCGCGCCTCTGAGAGTGGCGTTTCCTTGCCGTGTTCCCCCGCGGACGACGATTTAGGTTTTTTTTTTTGCCCACCACAAGCTACGATTGCTTCCGTGAGGTCGGGAACATAGGGAGTGGCTGGGCACGGCGATCCCCACGGTCTGGACCCCGATCGTCTTGCGGGGACACCTGTGGACTCAGCACCGCCGCTGTACCCGGAGTATGTCGAGGCTACAGAACCTACCGGGTGAAAAGCGTCGCACCGATGCTGGGGCGTGCGATTTCAGTTATTAAATTGGTGATAAAATATATCCCGGTGTCTATTCTAGAAAGCAAGGGAACCGGACAATTTTTTTTTGTGGTAACATAGTTGCAGTGTTTGGGAATTACTGGTCTCCGACGTACATTCGGCCTTTGCAGTATGTGTAGTTGCGACAGGAAGACCCAGACCGAGAGTGGAGTGGGCCGTCGCTAGAGACCTTCTGGTAGGCCAGGATGAACAGCCACATTCCTTCTGGGTGGGAGGAATGGGTAGGAACACAGGCACCTTTGTAGACGGGGGGGACAGGACCTTGGGGTTCCTGTCTAGGGGGCCTGAAATCTCCGGTGAAATAAAGGGAAAAGCCGTCTTCATAGAATGAGGAAGGGGTCGTGGAGAAGGGATCGAAACAACCCGTTGAGGGGAAAAGGAAGATAGCTCATCTAAAAAGCTCCACTGGACTCAGAGGGCCCGTCTTACCTGTGGTGTGCAGCTAAGTCTGATGTTGGAATTCGTGCTGCCTGCTGATAGCAGTGAACTCACCATTTTATGTATGTGACCACTGTCCAGTGACTCAGCTGCTCTGACATCTGCCAAGCTCAAACTTGCTCCGGGACTGGCCTCCAATTCCTACTGAGCAATGCTGATCAATATCATAGGTCCCCGTTGAATGTTACCTTGTTTTAGCCACATGCAGTGGAAGCAAAAATAAGACTGTGATCCCAGCAATTGGAAGGGTCAGGAGTTCAAGGCCAACCTTAGCCACATAGTGAATTTGAAACCTGCCTGGGGTGAGACACTGTCTTGACTTTAAAAAGAAGAAAAGAAGCAGCAAAAATATCCAGCAACAGTCCCAAGAGTAAATTCAAGGAAAAGTCCTCAGCCTCTTATTTTTTCCTGGGTTCCTGGTTGTTGTGAGAATTTCCAATAACCATGTTATGTGTTACCTGATACTCACCATTAATATTTATTGGGTATCGAATGAACAGTGATGTATTCTATAATTCACGTAGTGTTAACTCTTATGTTTACTCTTGGGACTGGTCCTTGTGTGAACCTGGGTACATTAACTGTTGAATCACAATCACATGTAACTCCATTTCATCAAGACTTGTGTTTTTTTTCCCCCCTTAAGTGATTCACTGTAGGTGTGCCAAGTGTTTCTGTTATCCTACCAAACGAAGAATACGAAGACGGCCCCGGAACCTAACCATCTTGAGTCTCCCAGAAGATGTACTCTTTCATATCCTGAAATGGCTTTCTGTGGGTGACATCCTTGCAGTTCGAGCTGTAAGTTACCAGATGGAAACATTATTGGTCCTCGTAATGTTGGCTAAACCGTCAAGAACTTGTGTTCTAAAATGTTCTAAAACTTTGACTACCAAGGGAACAAGGATGTTTTACTTTGTTTTGGATTTTTTATTTTTAAGGTTAAGGATGAGCTCAGACATGTATGGAGCCAAGGATAGCCTTGAACTCCTGATCCTCCTCTTTCTACCTCCCAGGGAATTTCAAGCCTTCAAAACAATGGCCATTGAAACAACATGAGGGCCAATTTTGAGACGACTAATCCCCAGAAAAGACACTTGGGACATAAACCTGGTGACCTGGGTTTAATCCCTAGAACCTGTGTAAAAGTGAAAGGACAAAACTAACTCCACAAAGTTGTCCTCTGACTTCCACTTATACACATGGCGTACTCACATAAACACACAAAATAAATAAAATAAGGTGATATTTTTAATGCTTGAAGATGTTTCAGTTACAGAGTCAGCATACCAAAGTTTAACACACAGTTGAGAGAGAAAATTCCCATGTGAAAAATGCCAGGCAGAAACAGCAGTGGCCTGCACTTCCGGCCCTGGTGGGCCAAGCCTGGGAAATCCCAGAACAAAGAAAAAGGAGGTAGAAGCAATCCAGGATGATTCCCAAAGTCACCTTTGATCCTGCACAGGGACACACAGTGCCCTCTGATTTTCTCTCTCTCTCTCATACACACACACACACACACACACACACACACACATACACACACACACACACACAAAATAAATAAACAAACAAACAAACAAATAAATAAATAAAAACCTGGATCCCTTACCATTCTGGAACTGGGAGAGAGATGGAGGTCTTGTCTAAGTGTCTCATCTCTGGTAGTGTCTAGGAGCTGTGAGCTGAAGAGACCCTTAGTAATTCACCCATGGCTTCTGTTGCTCTGCAGGTACACTCACACCTGAAGTACCTTGTGGATAACCATGCCAGTGTGTGGGCATCTGCCAGCTTCCAAGAACTGTGGCCTTCTCCACAGAACCTGAAGCTCTTTGAAAGGTATCTGTGCCCCAAGAATGGCAGTCAGGCTTCCTCCTGCCTTTGGACTCTTTCGCTGCACCAGCCCGTGTTCCAAGATCTGATTCAGATCCATTTTCCTGTTGCTGTTTCCAATGCCATGGTCTCATCCTCCCAAGAGTGACCCGCTGAGCCGCAGTGTGTCCAGCAAACTGCTGTCCCCCCCATTCTCTGCGCCTGCCCTACTTCAGATGCTCCCTTGGGTTGTAACTCTTTCCCAGTTGATTCAGATATGAGTCACTTCCTATGGAAGCTTCTTCTCTGTGTTCAAAATGTGTGATTTCAGCCCTAGTGCCTCTCACTCACTGGTTAGCCCACCCCCTTCACTGTAATGGTGACCCTGAGAGGGGTCTAAAGGGGGCATAAACCCTATAACTCACATCCAGGCCCACCGTCAGAGCTAATGATCCAGAGGCTACCCCTGGAATCCGGGAGCTCAGCTTCAGCTTCCAGATTTTGTAACCAAGAAACCTACAGCTCAGGACAGGATTTTCCTCATCTTTGTCCATTTGAGCTACTAGAGATACAGGGAGACAGTCACAGATGCTGGGCTTTGAATCCTTTTGTTGTACCCACCTCAGATCCTGATCCGGCTCCTTGGTGCCGCTCTTGATAAAACCTGTATGTTTCTTGGTGAGACACAAACCATACACCATTGAGTTCCATCCGTGGGAAGTGCACAACTCACTGGCTGTTTTTAATTCATTTAGATGTGTGCGAACCTTGCACTATCCAGAATAGGCTATTATCAGACCGAAAAGAAGTCTTGCACCCATTAGCAATTCTCCTCTTTCCTATAGCCCTCAGAAACTCATGAAGTACATTCTGTCTCTATGAATTCCAATTCTAGGTATTTCGTATAAACTGAGTCATAAGCTATTGAGCCTTTTGCGGCTGGTCTTTTCCATTGAGCATATCGTAGGTGATTGGTATTTGTCTGCGTTTCTTGGGGGAAAAGCAAGCCAAGCAGTAAGTAGTCCAGCTTTCAAGAGGCTGTGGTAAAAATAAAATACTATGATTTATGTTCTTCATGTTGTAGAGCTGCGGAAAAGGGGAATTTTGAAGCTGCTGTGAAGCTGGGAATAGCCTACCTCTACAATGAAGGCCGTAAGTACGCGGCCCCAGCCTTCGGCCCTTCAAGACTCAGCAGTTCCCTACATCTGCTCTTAGTAGCTGATGCCCAGAGGTTCCTGTGAGGGGCCCACTGTCATTTTGATGAGCTCTCCTCTCATTTTTGCAAAGCCTTGCATTTAGATCAGCAAAGGTTGACTCAGCAGAGCTTTGAATGGGGGCTGCTCGGTGACCAGCCTGTCCCCAGATGCCCTACCCTGGGTCCAGTTAACGCCGAGGTGCATGTGTGAACACGGACGGCTCCTTTCCTTGGTCATCTTCTGTAGAACTCTGAGGCAGGAGCCAGCTCTGGCCTGAATCCCTTTGTTGGCTGCTCTTTGAAAGACCTCAGGCTTCTGTACTGGCTCCCTCCTCCTTGCTCAGGAGCAGAGGATGGGCCCAGTCTGTTCAGCTCCCAAGATTCACGCTTATAGAGTGTCGGCCACCACTTTCCTGCACCTAGAGAATCCAGTGTCTTTCTCAGAGATTGTGCCTGCCCTTTGCCCAGTTGACATGATTGTTGGCACCGAGAGCGGGAGAAGCTGCCCCTCGAGGCCCAAGGTGCTGTCCCACTCTCCTGTTGGGTAGCATGCCAGATCTGATCTCATACCCACCACGTACAATTCCATGGTTCTAATGTACTCTCAAACTTGGACGACCATTGCTCTGATCAGAACATTCCTAACCTCAAAATCCCTCCCTCCACCTGTAGCTGGGTTGTTAAACTCCACAGGAGGGAGATTGAATTGAGATAGGAAGTCAATGGGAATGTTTTTCCCTGAGGTCAGAATTAAAGCTTCCTCCCAAAGAGGTGCCATAGACAAAGCAGAGGAAAGAACCGTCCAATCTGGAGGGCACATCTACCCTAAAACACTGACAACTCTCTCTAATGGTGGGCTTCCACTTTTACGCTCTGCCAAAAGACTGGAGAACCTTGCTGTCTCTGTCACCCAGAGACATTCTGCGTCCATTCTGTCTGTCCTGCAGTGTCTGTGTCAGATGAGGCCCGGGCAGAAGTAAATGGCCTGAAGGCCTCTAGCTTCTTCAGTATGGCCGAGCGACTGAATGTGGGTGCTGAGCCCTTCATCTGGCTTTTCATCCGCCCACCCTGGTCAGTGTCTGGAAGCTGCTGCAAGGCTGTGGTTTACGAGAGTCTCCGGACAGAGTGCCAACTGCAGAGGGTGAGTGGTGGCATGGAGCATAAGGGGCAGCTGGAGGGAGCTCAGCTGGAGTCTCCGACACGGGAAGACCCCGGGGCAGACCCCTGGCCCTATACCTTCAGGAAGTTAAAGGAAGCGGTAGTGCAAGAAACCCAAGTTCAAGGCTGGGGCTTTAACTCAGTGGTTGAGTGCTGAAGGCCCTGGAACCTCTAGAAGGGAAGGAAAACACAGTGCAGAAGTGGAAAGGGAGCCTTGAACTGCTGTGGTGGGAGATCTTAGGGGTGACAGAGCTCTTCTTGTGGGATGTGCTGGTGGCTGGACATGAAGGAACTCGGGCTGTATAAAATAGCTAAAGCTGAAAACCGAAATTGGAGAATTGATCTTGTGTGTGAAGTGGGCGGGTTGGGGGTGGGGAGAATCTGGACCGCAGAGTTCTGTCTGCTGAGAATCGTCGCTGTCTTTGTTTGTTGTTCTAAGGCTCACAAAGCGTCCATACTGCACTGCTTGGGAAGAGTGTTGAATCTTTTTGAGGTAAGTAAAGTCACTCTCTGCATTTGGACGTTGCCTTATTTGACACCTCCTGGCCTAGATCCAGGGACTACTTGAAAAACAGTAGAAGAGGATGTCCACTGTTGATGTGTAAGCCAAGACCCACTCTCAGAGGCCTCGTGGAGGTGGCCGCTGCAGGAGAGCCCCCACCCCGCACCTGCAAGGGAAGCTCTAAGTTGCCTATGTGACCTGATTCTGGGGTCAGTGCAGGTGAGAGGCCCTGCAGGAACTGAGCAGGTAGCACTGACATTTGTCAGATGAGGCCAGAAGCCTGCCGTGCTGAGTGAGCCTTGTGCCCTCTGCTCTTGAGTTTGGCTTTTTTGTTGTTGTGGCTTTTGTTTTTTATTTCTTCAATATTTCTTTTTTAACTGTTTGTTTATTGTGTGCCTCCATGAGTCAGAGGACACTGTGAAGACCTAAGGGCGACTTCAGGAATCATCTTGGATTGCATCTACCTCCTTTTTGCTTTGCTCTGGCATTTCCCAGGCTCCACCCACCAAGGCCAGAAGTGCAAGCCACTGCCATTTCTGCCTGGCACTTTTACCAAGGGACCGTGGGACCTGGGATCTGAACTCAGGATCTTCTGTTTGCAAAGCAGAGTCTTAACCCCTGAGCCATCTCTGCAGCCTGGCTCTTAAGGTTTTAATGGGCTTAGTGACCCAGGAATGTGCTTTGCAGCAGGTTTAGGGAGGGTGGCAGCTTCTAGCCAAAGCATCGGAGGGGCACAGAGCCGTGAGAGCTGGTGTCACCAGCCAGGCTTTTCGGGGCATTTCCTTTGGTGGCAGGTATGAAGGACAGACCTCAGGTGACCCGGAACTGTGCCCGCCCAGATCTCCAGGAAAAGCAGAGCCCCGAGGCTTTGTGCCTTGTTGGTGGTTGAGCTGTGTTTAATGACAACGTTACTGCTCTGATCTGATTAAATCATCAGTTGCCACACGGTGATTGCTCAGGAGGTGGAGTTGGCCCAAGGTGCCGGCTGGAAGGATTTAGCCCTGAGCAGAGGATAAGAAACCCTTTGTGCCTGGTCTCTATAGGATGAAGAGAGAAGGAAGCAGGCCCGCGACCTGTTGGAGGAGTCTGCCCACCAGGGCTGCTTGCTCAGCTCCTACCTCCTGTGGGAAGGTGACAGAAAGGTGGATGTAAGTGCAGCTGAGTCGGGGGAAGGATGAATGTTGCCGTAGTCTCTCGCCTGGCCCCTGGGTGAAGTCCCGATGGCAGAAGGAAGGATTTTTTTCTCAGCTTCTGGCTTCTCAGGATGTCAGGAGACGCCAAGCAGTGGGTGACTGTCAGGGAGAGAGGAGACATTCTGGAGCTACGTGAGGTAGTTCTGAGTTCCTCACGAGACACTTTCTCCTGTTGGCAGATGTCAGATCCTGGGCGATGCCTCCACAGCTTCCGGAAACTCAGGGACTTTGCTGCCAACGGCTGCTGGGAAGCACAGGTAACCCAAGGGGCTGACCTCTTCTACCGCCCTGAGCAGGACTGCATGGCTCCACACACGAGGCTGGGGGCGCAGTAAGACTGCTCCAGAGCCAGAGCTGAATCTTCAAGGAGTTCAGCAGTGGGCTGTGCAGGGAGAAGAGATGTTTCGTTGTCTCCACCCATTTCCACCCTTGCCTCTCTGCTAGGTTCTCAATTCTGAATGCTGCTATCAAAATTCACACCACTCACTTAGAAAATTGCCCTGCAGGTTATGCTTATTGTGACAACAGAAGTTAGGGCTGTGGAAGGGCAAAAAGAGCATTACCCTCCTCTTCATGCTAACACTCTACGTCATCCAGGAAATCAAGAATTCGTAACTGGCTTCCCCAGACTGTCCTCTCGTAGCTGTAAGGAAGTTGCAGACCAGGGGCTTAGCTTAGCAGTATAGCCTTGCCTGGTGCACACAGGGTCTTGGATCCCACCCAAAGCCCTCAGGAAGGAAGAAGAAACTTCTTATTTCAGAACAAATCAAAAAAATCCTCACAGCTTGCCAAACAGGCGGAAGCTTGTTCCTACTGTCCCATCGTGTGGGCGTTAGTACTCCTCAAAAACTCCTCAACACTGCAGCACTAGGGAAGAAATCAGCTGGTGGCCGAAGCTGACACATGTCTCAGGATATTGTGTTCACGTCCAGAAAGATGATCAAAAGCTTGACAAGAGGCTAGAGATGTGGCTCGATGGCTAAAGCACTTGCCAAACAAGCAAAAGGTTCGGAATTTGAATCCCTGGATCCCATATAAGATGCCAGGTGGGTGTGGCAGCACACCCGTAATTCTAGCCTCAGGGGGCAAAGACCGGGAATCCTGGGAGCAAGCTGGCTAGCTAGACTATTGATGAGCGCTGGTTTTAGTGTAGACCCTGTCTCGAAAGAATGAGGTGGAGGAGCAATTGAGGATGATTCCTGATGGTAACCTTTGGCCTACACATACACACATGCATGCATTCCATGAGTGCACTTGAAAAAAAAGCTGGGATTAGTGGTATGCGCCTGTAATGCCAGCACTTGGGAGATAGAGGCAGAAGGATATAGGAGTTCAAGGTCAACCTCAGCTGTACTGCAAGAGCAGTCTGAAGTGACACCCAGTGTCAACCTTTGGTATCTGAATGAACGTGTACGTGTGTATATTGAACACATACACATAAAAGGAAAATTCACTATTGCTACTAGTTCATTCAATTGAATGAACCTTATTTCCTTCCTTTTCTTTCTTTTCTTGCACACACACACACACACACACACACACACACACAAACTTGTGGGTGCTTGTGGCAGCCCAAGGATTACTCTTCTACTTTATTGCTTCTGGGGTTTCCCAGGCTCACCTTTCCAGGGCCAGAATTGCATGTTGACACCATTTTGCTCTATGTTTTTGAGTGAAGAGTTGGTAACTCCTGGAAGCACATGTCTTTAATGATGGTGGTTTATGTACACCGAGTTACAAGTATCTAGAAAACTCCAAAAAAAAAAAAAAAAAGGAAAGTGTAGAACAGTGGTTGGCAGCAGGTGGGTGCATGGTGGCACGCGCCCAATCCCAGCACTTAGAAGCTGGAGACAGGAGAGTATGGAGTGCGGCATCATCCAGGATGTCATGGCAAGTTTAAGACCAGCTCGGGTTACATAAGACCCTGTCTCAAAAAAGGTTGACAGCGACCATCTGAGTCTTCGTGGCTACTGGGCTGTGGGTCCTAAGTGCCAACACATCTCAGCTCATTTTCATCTGCTGACCATGGGTCACTAGTGCACCATTTCATGAAAGACCCCTGTGTGTAGAGAGACCCGGCCAGCTCTCTGGGGTGTTAACTCTTCACACTGGTGAACAGAGGAAAGCTCTGTGTCATGATCTAGGAAGAAGCTGCAGTTGGCTGAGGACTTGTGCTAGGGTGGGGAGGCAGCAGGCTTCGTGCCCTTGACACTGCTACGCCACAGATGTTATCATGTGCTCCATCACTAATTCAAGAAGAATAGCCCTGGAGATCTCGGCCATGCTGTTCCGGAAGGCGAACGAGCACACCCGTTTGCTACCTGCCAGGCCGACCGCACAGGCAGAAACACACAGGCTCATGTTGTGCTTGTCTTTCTGCCAGCTGGCTTTGGCCAAAGCCTGTGCAAATGGGAACCAGTTCGGGCTGGAAGGAAGAGCCTGCAGTGAGGTGGTCTGCCAGCTGTTCCAGGCCTCTCAGTCGGTCAGCAAGCAGCAAATCTTCTCCATGCGAAAGGGACTCAACGACACAATGAGGTGAGGCCTGCGAGAGCCCAGGTGTTTAATCTGGTGGCAGAGCAGTGCTCAAGTCAACTGGGGGGATGGGGCAAGAGGAGACATGACGTTCCATTAACGACTTACTGGAACAACCCTCCTTTCCCCCATATGTCCTAAACCAGTAATGGCAAAGCTATCCAGGACTTTCGCAAAGAAAATATTCTGTTTCACTTAATATGTGGACGCATGTATGTATGTGGTAGTTACACATGAAAGTGACATGGGCTTGTGTGGAGGCCACAGTTTGATTGGCGTTTTCCTTGATCTCTCCTCCTTGGGTTTTGATGCGCTGTCTCACTGGAACGCAGAGCTTGCCCACTGGCTAATCGGGCTTGCTAGCTTGCCCTGAGGATCTCACTCTACCTACCTGGCATTTATGTGGCTGCTGGGATTAGATTTCCTCACACTGGTACAGCAAGCTCTTTGCCCCCTGACATCGCCCCAGCTCCCACTTCACTTTTGTTTTTAATTTCTTTTTATGTTTAATTTTTTTTGCATGTGCAGTCTATGTGTATCAACAGCCACTTGTGTGTGCCTGTGGAGGACCAAGGGTGACTTCAGCAATCATCCTGAATTGACTCACTCCGGGATTTCCCAGGCTCACCTTCTAGGGTCAGAAGTATAGGCTGCTACCATTCCTGGCTGATGTTTTTACATGGTCTTTTGCTTTCAAGGCAGAAGCTTAACCCCTGAGCTCTCTCTCCAGCCCAAAACACCATTTTAATTTTAACAGTCATCTTTCTGCTTGCTTGATTTTCTTTTCATATGCACATGTGTACCTGTACACACATAAACATACACGCACAGCCAAGCTCATCCTGGGTTGCCAATGCAGATCATTTGGTAGGCTGCATAAATCTGGTGTGGTAGCACATTACTGTAATCCCAGCACTTGGAAAGCAGAGGAAGAGCAATTTATGGTCATCATTAGCTGATTAGGCCAGCCTGTGTGAGACCCTTCTTTAACGCTGACCCTGAAGAGGTCCGTTTGCACATGTATGTTCTCATGTGTTCACATGGACTCAAGGATACAGAGTCTTTTTGCCCATTAGTGGCCAAAGCTAGAGTTCTTTTGTATCCTGCACCCACTCCTTCCCTTTATCACGAATCCCTTCCCTCTTAGCTCTTCCCTAGTGGGCTCAGTCCTGACAGAGACTTGCCCGTTCCCTTCCTCACTTCCTCCGCCCAGCTCTCCTTCCCTCCATCCTGAAGATGCCTGTTCCTTCTGTCTCTAGAAGTGTGTGTATCATCATCATCCTCTTACTTCCTGTTAGCTCAGGGCCTTCTGCTTTAAGGTGCGTGTCTCTTTTGTTCAGAGAGGCATTAACCAAGGTAGAGGTACACTTGCTTAGATCCCTGCTCCCCAGCTTTAGTCTCCCACTGAGGAGGGACCTGTCTGTCAGCCCTCCGATATCTGGAATCCATCTGGGCTGTGGGATGAGTGAGCAGGAGGACCCCATGCTGGCTGAGTGATTCTTGCTTGTTACCGCCCTTGGCCTTCTGATCCTCCCTAAGCTGAGGGAACTGGCAGGAGAGCTTGGGTGTGCAGAGAAGCCGAAACACTTGCTGAGTTTAAGTGACTTTCTTTTTCTAGTTCTGAGACTATGATCCAATCCCAGCCCTTCTGTGCAGTCCACCTAGGCCCCCCACCTGCTTGTACTGAGGGTGTAGCTCGTTCAGTGATAAGGCTGAAGGTGGACTTTTCACTTCGCACTAGGAAGAGATCCCTAAGCCTTTGTCAGTGCAGGGGTGTGTAGACCTGGAGAAGGGGGTGAGGGGAGCTGCAGAGCTGTGCGACCACCAACCTCCAAACAGTAGCAGCCTCCCCGTCTCCCTGGAACATGGAGTCTCATGCCCGGTGAACTGATCATTCCACCAGTGACCAGCTCATTGCCTCAAACCGGACAGGCCCGGACAGAAATTGGAGCCGCGGCCTTTGCACCGGTTCTCAGGAGAGGCCCTTTCTCCATAGATACATTCTGATCGACTGGCTGGTAGAAGTCGCCACGATGAAGGATTTCACGAGCCTGTGCCTTCACCTGACGGTGGAGTGTGTGGATCGGTACCTGCGGAGGAGGCTGGTGCCCCGGTACAAGCTCCAGCTGCTGGGCATCGCATGCATGGTCATCTGCACCCGGTGAGATGCCCCAGGGTGCTGGTTCTTAAGGAACATAGTTCTGAGGGTCCGGCCCGGCTCAGTCGTGGAGCACCGAAGGAAGCCTAGTGACCTTTGCTGACAGCGACGGGAGAGCTGGGCCTGGGCTTTGAGCTGCCGCTCTGCGGGGTGTCGGTATCCCCCCAGGAGCATGGACCTAGGCGGACTGGGGCTGGATTACGTGTCCCCTGGCTCCCTTCCCTCTTCAGTGTTCATACAACTGTGTCTCAGAGGTCAGATTCTCTTCCTTATCAGCATGCCCCACTACAGCCTACTTGTGTCATGTGGACCTCACTCCGTGGTGGGGTATGTTACACAGTCAGCTGCTCTCTGGTAACTGAATTTTTGAGCTGAATCACTTTCCATTTTATCCAAACTTGCCTGCCGGCGGAAGTGACATGGAAGGTGGCTCTCACGGTGCTGTTTGCACTTTCTTATTTTCCCCAGGAAGGGCGTTTAGTTTCCTTATCTGTTCCGCCTGGGTGCCTGCACCTAGCATGGCTGCTGACCACAGAGATTTCTCTTGCAGAGGAATCCGGGGCCAGAGGGTCCTGGGTTGCTGGCATGGATTCGCTTCCATGGGCTTGTAAAGAGTCCTAGTTCTTTGATCAGCTTTACCAGCCCCCAGGGTCTGTCCGTGTTCCCATAATCCTCATGACTGGTGAGCCTACCTTCTAAACCAGGTTAGTCATATGACCACATCTAGGCATGATGGGAACTGTAGTCTCTTCGGGTGTCCATGTGTCAGCTGAAAACATGGAAGTATCAGCACAGGAGAGGTTACAGTCCTCTGACTAGAGTCACCAAACATTGGGACTTCTGCCTCTCTGTACCTAAAACACGATTTCTGATCACAGCTAAAACCAGGTTGGGCCACAGGTGAGCATATAATAATTTAGACAAGCGCTGAATATTTGAGGGCTGGAGATATGGCTCAGTGAACAAAGTGTTTTTCATTTAAGTGTGCGGACCTGAGTTCAGATCCTCACATGCACGTTCGCCTCATAAGCGCAATGACCTGGCTGTATTCCTAGCACTCCAGAGACAGAGATGGGATTCCCAGGATGAGCTGACTTACCACATTCATGTACTCTGCGTTCAGAAGGCAGCTCTGCCTCAACTCCTAGGTGGAGAGCAATCCAGGAAAGAGCAATCCAGCGCCAACCTCTGACCTCTACCCAGACTTGTACATACATGTGCACGGGTGCCCGCAATTTGTGGGGGAAAAAATGTTCTGAAATGGGCGTAGTGCACATACCTCTACTCATAGCTGTTTTGGAGACTGAGACAGGAGGATTACAACTGCAAGGTGAACTGGACCAGAGAGTGAGTTCAGGAGCCCGTCTCAGAACCAAAGGGCTGGGGGGTTTGCTCAGCAATAGACCGCTTGCTCAGCCTGCGTGAAGCCCAGCGTACGATCCCCAGCCCCGCAAACACAGAAGTCTTCAAGGCTGAGCTACTCCAGCTCTTGCCCCTTGCGGTTTCCTCTTGCCCCTTCAGGGCCCAGCCCATTCTCATCCTCATTTTATTTTATTTATTTTTGCCATCTGTGATCTTCACGTCGGCTGGTATAGTTCCTGTCCTGACCTCAGGCCAGTACACAGGTGTGCGCTGCAGAGAGCCAGGACCGATTGGCAGACTTGGCCCGTGTCCTCCTTGGCTCAGGAAGGTGGCTGGAGTAATGTGTTCCCTGATAATTGGTGGACAGCAGAGAACAGAGTGACCCCTGGCTTCCGGGACAGTCCCTGTGTCCAACCCTCACACTTCCAACCCCTGGCCCCAGTGCGTCTCTCACTTTCTGAATTGAGATTTATTCACTTGTACTCACGGACACGGTCAGAAGATAGGGCAAGAGCTGTGGGCCAAGCTCGCTACTGCAGAACCGGCCTGCTGTCCCCGAGACTCTGGGTTCGATCCTAATGCCACAAAAAAAGAAAGAAAAAAAAAATCTCACCCACAAGGTCATCAAGAGGGGGGAACAATAGTGACACTCGGGGGCCTTTCGTGGAGAAACAAGCATCTGCCTTCACCCCTCTGCCCAGCACCTTTAATTTCAGCGCTGGCTGTTAGCCCGAGGCAGCTGGGTGCCCTGCCCAGTCTCCTGTTGCCCAGAGATGACACGCTCCACCTTTAGACCTTCCCGCGTCCTGGCTCTTCCGCGCCCTGTCTCTCCCCGCGCCCTGTCTCTCTTCCCACATCCTGTCCCTTCCTTACCCCAGCTCCACATTCCAGGTTCATCAGTAAAGAGATTCTGACCATCAGAGAGGCCGTGTGGCTCACGGACAACACGTACAAGTACGAGGACCTGGTGCGAATGATGGGAGAGATTGTGTCCGCCCTGGAAGGAAAGATTCGTGTGAGTAGAGGGGTTGCTTTTTCTTTTTAATCAAAGTTATCTCTGTGTTTGAGGTCATGGAAGAGGTGGGGGGGTAGCGAAGGGCACTGAGCAGTCCTGCCGTATAGGAGGTAGCTGTCTACGCTGCTGTTAAAGCAAAAGGCCTTAGGTGCGTTGTTGCCTGAACTTGGATATCCACAGCAACATGTGGGCCAGACCTTCATTGGGCTGTGCCTCTGTGTGCCTCCGTGCAGCATCAACAGAAGAAGTTTCTTACCCACCCCTCTCTTTTGTCTAGATCCCCACGGTAGTTGATTATAAAGAGGTCCTGCTGACGCTAGTACCCGTGGCACCCAGAACCCAGCACCTGTGCGGCTTCCTCTGTGAACTGTCCCTGTTGCATACCAGCCTGTCTGACTATGCCCCAGCCCGCCTGGCCTCCGCAGCCTTGCTCCTAGCCAGACTCATGCATGGGCAGAGTAAGGAGCAGCCCTCCTGGGGGGAGTCTGGTGCCAAGGAAGTTGTCTGGAGGGGAGAGGGAGGAGGGGCAGAACGAACCCTCCTGTCTACCCTGGGGAAGAGCGCCAACAAGCCCCAAGGCAGTGGTCTTGGAGCCAAGATGTGTCAGTTAGTGTATGTCCTGGTTATACACAGTCACCATGAAAGCTTTATAAATGGGCATTTTGAGGAGATTGTAGCTTGAGCTGCACGAATGCAGCTGGCACAAAGTTGGCAGAGGCGTCACGAGGCAGGACGGCTGTCGCATTCACGGCCCGCTTTCCTCCCCAGCACAGCCCTGGACCCCTCAGCTGCGGGACCTCACTGGGTTCTCCTACGAAGACCTCGTGCCCTGTGTCTTGAGCCTCCATAAGAAATGGTGAGTCTGAGTCTACCTGGAGGCCTAGCAGCTGAGAGGTTGAGACAGGAGGCTTTTGAGTTCAAAGCCAACCTTGGCACATAGTGCGTCCTAGACCAGCATGGACGCCGTAGTAAAGACCCTGTCATGACAACAAAGAAAGGTGACTCAGAGAGTGCCCTGCTCTGCTCACAGGCCCCCAAGAACTTGGTTTCTTTGCTTGTCAACTGTCACCCAGCCCGGAGGTCTTCCTCCATTAAGTGTGCCAGAAAGTCTTCCTCGAGGCTGACGTTCTGACATCCTAGGGCTGTGCTCATTCCACCTGTTTCACAGAGAGGAAGAGGAACCCAGCAGAGAAGGGGTCCCTCGCTGTCGGTCCTTGTCTGTGCCTGCCGTCCGCTGCATCCACCTACCTGAGCTCTCGTGGCCCTGCGTGCGTGTTCTGACCCACAGCCCCCCATGTGCACCTTCACCCTTTGCTCTCGCAGCACCTTTCTTGGGCTGCGAAAGAACAGTCTGCACGGGAGTCAGGTGGTGGCAGAGCTGAGGGGCAGCGCAGGGACGGCGAGGGGCAACGCAGAGGCGGCGGGAGCTGCATCTGGGCAGAGCCAGATGAAGAAAGCGCATCTGCAAATGCAAGGGCTACTGAGGACAGTGTCTGTGACCAACCGTGGGACACGTGGGCTGCTTACGTGGCCTGCAGCTGTCACCCAGTCTGTCCCTTCTCAGCTTCACTTACAGACTCACTGTCCCCTGTGTCTTAGTCCCCCTTGCTCGCCTGTGCCTACTGTCTGGGTCTGGCTCTCCTTCCCTTCCCACCTCCACCCAGTAGAGACATGTCGTTCTGGCTCCGTCGCCGCTCCCGTTCCTCCTCTGCGCATACAAGGTGCTGCCGCCTTCTTTGGCTGGGTGCTTCTCTGTAGGCAGTGCTCGGGGCTCAGTGCCTCTCCTTGCAGTCTGGCAGCTCCCGGGCTAGCACTTCCCTCGCACAAGCACACCTCGGCACTCCTGACTGTCCCCTGGAGCACCAAGGGATTCTGCCCAGCACGTCAGCCCAGAGCCTCGCTCTTGGCTTAAGGATGCAGGTTAAGGTCACGACATCTGCCTGTCCTCCAGTCCCTTTGCCCCCAGCCCTCCTCTGCCCACCTGCCCTTCTCTACTGTGCTCCATTGATGGAACAGACTTGTCAGCACTGAGCTCCCCCCCCCACTTTTGTGTATGTAGTAGTTTGCGCGTGTGTACATGCATGCTTTGAATGTGTGGACGCATGTTGCACGCAGGTGCTCTTGCACCTGAACTTACGAATGTCTGGAGCTCAGGAATTACCCTGAATTGCTCTTCCACTTAATCCAATGAAACCCACAATTCATCTGTGAGGCTAGTCTAGCTGTCCATCTTGCCCTGGGATTCCCAGGTTCTGCCTTCTGGAGCTGGAGTTGCCGGCAAACTGCCACACCCATCTGACATTTTATATGGGGTCTGGGGATCCAAACCCTTGTCCTTTTGCTTGTACCACGAAGTGCTTAATCCTTGAGCCAACTCCTGAGCTACCAGCATTGTGCTCTGCCCACTGTTTTCTTATGTGATGCCCAGACACCGTGGCGGACGCCTGAAGAGCCAGAGTGGCTGGGAGAGGGTCAGTGCTGACCTCCACCTTTGCTTGTGCTAATCTTCACTGATGCTGGTCACCAGACGTTGTCGCTGGCCTATTTGTCCTTTCTCTGTTAAGTCGGGGTTTGGGGGGTTTTTGGTGCTGGGGATGGAGCTCAGGGCCTTGTGCAGGTCAGGCATGCGCTCTACCTCTGAGATATACCCTGTGCTCCACCTTTGAGATACACTCCTTTTTTTTTCAAGTCAGGTAAATTGGAAACATTTATTTATAAACTAAAATTGTACAACTTAACAGACATTTAAAACCTTCAGAATTGCGAAACCACCCGTAGCCAATTTTAAAATACTTTCACTACTCCTAAAGGGAGCCCCATATTCTTTTAGCTCACTCACCAGTTTTCCAGCTTGACCCTGGCAGCCATTCATTCTTGTCTAGGGCTTTGTGTTTCTTCAGGCACACAGGATGCCCCCCCTTCCTGTCTGGCTTCCCTCGCTGAGGGTCCTGTTTCCAGGCTCATGTTGTAACTTGTGTCTGCACTTCGGTTTCTTTTGCCGCTTGAATAAGAGTTGATTGTGTGGACCCCTGTGTCCATCTGCTCATTGTTGATGGATACTTGAGTTGTTTGCATCTCCTGGGTAGTGTGAGTAGTGCTGCCGTGAACGGCGAGTTCCTGGGGCTTTGGTTTCTCTTGGGAAACCGACTGGGATGGTTTTAGTAGCCTGTCGACCTTTCTGGTTGAGGGAAGTTAGACTAAAACTGGTGGCAAGGCTCATGGCTGCGTCTGCTTCCAGCTTCCACGATGACGCCCCCAAGGACTACAGGCAAGTCTCTCTGACCGCAGTGAAGCAGCGATTTGAGGATAAGCGCTACGACGAGATCAGCCAAGAAGAGGTGAGTGTGTCTCCTTCCCGCCCCCTGGGCATGGGGGTGAGGCGGGACCCGCTGTTGCACCGTTGCCCACTCTGGCCTCCCCTCAGGTGCTGAGCTACACCCAGTTGTGCGCGGCTCTAGGTGTAGAACAGGAGAGCCCAGAGCCCCTGTCTTTCCCCAGCACGGGGGAGATCCACACCTTCCTCAGCTCCCCGTCGGGAAGGAGAAGCAAACGGTGAGTTCAGCCTGTGCTGTCTGACGGCGCTGCAGCATGGTGGCTTCTGCGAATCGCGTCCCTGCTTCATGCTGCAGCGGCCGCAGAGTGGCCACAGGGCCACAGACTCGACCTCTCACCCGGGTGCTGTGGCTCAGTCCGTTCCCAAGCAGCTGCTCCAGCGCAGCTCCTTTCCGGGGGTCACTGCCTGTCCCGCTTTGTCCCGGCTTCCTGTGGGGGAGGATGGGCTTGCACAGGTCAGGGTTCTTGTCCTGCCCATCCCGTCGTGCCCACTCCATCGTGTGCCATCCGGGCCTCTGTGCTCTAGGGCGCGGCAGTCCTGGGTGGCAGGTGAGAATGATCGTGTCTCATCTCCCTGTCCTCTTTGCCTGAGGCCTGTTGGGCTCCCCCTGCCCTTGTGACCAGCGCTTCCTGATCTCTTCCCCTGGCAGGAAGCGGGAGAACAGCCTCCAGGAGGACAGGGGCAGCTTCGTCAGCACACCCACCGCAGAGCTGTCCAGCCAGGAGGAGACGCTGCTGGGGAGCCTGCTGGATTGGAGCCTGGACTGCTGCTCTGGCTATGAGGGGGACCAGGAGAGCGAGGGCGAGAAGGAGGGCGACGGTGAGTGTGTGGGGCGCAGAAGACTAAGGGCCGCCAGACCCCGAGAGCCGTGACAATAGAACCTGAAAGTCTGAGTCAGGGGCTCCCCACCCCCCAGCCCTATGTCAGCTCCTGCTGGGCCTCCCTTGAGTAGTCCGAGGTCCTGGCGTGTCTCAGCTGCATACCGGCTGCAGGAGGGCCGGGAAGACCAGCTCAGGCTAGTTTCTACCGCCTTTCCAATCTCTTGCTGTTGTGTCCACTCAGATTAAGTGAGTTAGATACCCAGTTTGTTGTCACCATGCCCTCGGGGCTGTGGGAGGAGCAGCCCTCCCTGCTAGAGAGAGACACATGACCCACAGCTGGAGCCTGGGCTGCCCAGCCCAGCCTTGGACAGGTCACCGCAGTGCTCTGGCTAGACCGTGAACACCCTCCCCACGCATTTTCCACAGTCACCGCCCCCAGTGGCATCCTCGACATCACCGTGGTCTGCCTAAACCCCAAACAGCACTGCTGCCTGGAGTCAAGCGACGAGGAGGCCTGTCCCGAGGACGGGGGCCACCAGGCACTGGGCACTCCCGCGCCCCCCAAACCCCTTCCCTGCAGCAGGAGCCAGCCAGGCAAGGATGTCTCCACCTCGGGATACTCCTCTGTCAGCAGCGCGAGTCCCACAAATTCCCTGGAAGGCTGTGGGGGCCCCCGATCTACCTCAGCGCTGTCTCTGGGCAGCGACTCGAGCTGCCACCATCCGGCCAGGAAGTCGTGTTTACAGTGTCGCCCCCCCAGCCGCCCAGACAGCAGCGCCCCCCGGCAGCAGGTGAAGCGCCAGAACCTGTCTCTGCTCAGTGACGAGGACTCAAGTGTCGGCTTCCTGCAGCTGTGAGCGGCTTCTTGGAGCTGTGAAGTGAATGTTTACTAAGGGGAGCGCTGCTCCACAAGCAGGGCTGGGGTGCCCCGGGCGCACCCCCTTTACACAGACCCCAGGTGGGCACCAGATTTCTTGATCCAGGGGAATTTAGTGCCAGCCAAATTCTGTGCAAAGTTCAGCTCCTCCTTGGAACGCAGCTGCCCCGTTTGAAGTCATCCTTCTATGCCCTCCGGTGTCCTGCTGTCGTGAATCTTGAGGCTGGGGTGTCCTAGACTCCCCGGCCACAGCTCAGGAGCGAGAGCGCCCACGCTCAGAACGTACGGGGGCCCCAGTGTGCTGACAGCATGAGAATCCTGCTGGCGTTGGCGGCCCTGTCCTGTCGCTCACCTGGGCTGACTGGTCCCTGCACGTCAGTGTTTACGCCGTTCCTGTCAGGTGTGGGGACCCTGAAGCTGGTCCCTCGGTCACTCTGAGTTCATTTTACAGACCTGTCCTCCCCAAGTGGTTTGTCTGTGTTCCCTGGTATCCATGTGAATCTCTCTGCACTGAACTTCTAGACTTTCCTTTTCCCACCTTTAGTCCTAGGTGTCTTTCTTCGTCCAACATGAAAACACACGAAACATTTAAAAAGAAGGTATTAAATAAAAGGATAACAGATTCCCAACATTACGTAGTCGCAAATGAAAAAAAGAAAACCTGTCCGTGTGTGGTGGCTCACCCCTGTAATTCCAGTAGCTGGAAGTATGCTGCGGAGTCAGAAACGGGAAACGGACACCGGGCCCTTGTGCCATCCTTGTTTTCCATAAGTAACAAGAACCTTCCTTGGGTAGCCAGAAAACAGGCAGTTGGAGTAGCCAGGGTAACGAGGCGGAAGAATGGAGCTAACAGCTTTGCTCTGTGCCGACGTCCCCAATGGCAGCTGTAGTTAGTTTTGCTACTGTTAGAATTGTGGCCGCTCTGGCTGGAGCATGGTGGGATGAGACCCCGGCGTGGGAATTCTAGGCCTGTCATTCACCGTGAGTTTCTGAGCGTGGCTTGAGCCTCATCCTCATCTGTAAGATGGGGCGATGATACCTCCTACTTCACAGGGGTGTTGTGAGGATTAAATGTGATGTGAACTGGGCCATACGTGATATGTCCGTCGGCCTGGTCCCCACTGCAGCCTGCACCTGTAGGGGCACCAGCTCCTGGTGCACTGCCCGGGGCTCCTGCTGTGTCACATGGTACCTAGCTCCAAAATGGTCACCTTCGTAATCCCTTCTGCCGACTTTCCCTGTGTCCTCCTAAGAGCTGATAGAAACCTTTCCCTCCTCTCCTAATTCTGGAGTTTGAAATGCCCACAGGCCGTCCTGAGTAGGGTCCCAGCCTTCGTCCCCTTTTCTGTCTCTCACCCTGGGCTCTCAACTCTGTCTCCTTCTGACAACCCCCAGACCAACCCTCCCTCTGGATCCTATTTTCTTAGCCTCTCGGGGATTTGGATTCATCCTCTATTCCTGTTATCTTTCCTTCTTCTGTGCTCTGCCTCTGTCCTCACTTCTTCCTGTGGGTGACCATGCTTTTAACTTGAAAAGAAAAAAAAAAAAGAAAGCTAAAAGTCATAGGCTAGGGAGATGGGTCCAAGGTCGAAGCACTTGCATGCAATACAATCAGAAGGACCCCAAATTTATATCCTCAGATGCCATGTAGAAATGCCAATATAGGCAAATCACATAATGTAATTCCAGCCACCAAAAAAGGCTGGGAATCCCCAGAGCAATCAGCTAGTCACACCAGCTCTAAGTATAGTTTGGGCTTAATTAGGATCAGAGGTAGAAGAGGATAATTCCTAGTGTCATCTTTGGGCCTCCAGATGCACTGCATTCGTGTACTTGCTCCTGTGCGTGTGTGTGTCTACCCATATGCATGCATCTCATACATACACTTGAACTAAACGCCACACTTAGTGGCACATTCCTGTCATCCTAATGCTTGAAAGATGGGGGCGTGAGCATACAGGAGTTAAAGGTCACCCTCAGCTATGTAGCGAAGCCAGAATGGCACAAAAGATTGGAAATGTAGGGTAATTTACAGCTATGTAAATGAATTTTTTTTTTAAACAAGCTTTTTCGTGGAGTTGTCTTTAAGATTGTACCAGGGCTGGGGAGATGAGTTAAGTGCTTTCCATGCAGCTGGAATTCACAGAGGCACTGGCATCTATAGTCCCAGAGGGCCTGTGGGAAATGGGAAGCAGAAGAGAATCCACAAGCCTGTGGGCCGGCAAGCCTAACCTGTGTGACAGAGACCCCGTCAAGCAAAGTAGCAGGGTGAGGACTGATACCCAAAGCTTACTCTCTATAAGCGGCATATGTGCATCAGTGCCCACCCGTACTGTGTGGCCGCACTCATGATGCTAAAAAACAAATGAAATATTGTACTAATGGGGCTATGGATCTCTTTTAGGTAAGAGGGCCTCCCTAGCATGCGCAAGGCCCTTGAGATCCAACAAAGCAAGTCCAAGGCCAGTCTGTGTTTCCTTAGACCCAGTCCCAAAAAAGTGCCAATGAAGTAGATGGTAATGAGACAGCTTTCAATATTTGAATTCAGAAGGAAGGGTGGAAGGTTGGTGCCTGGCGTGTAAGCCTGTGGGTGAAGGACATTGCCGGCCTCAGCAGCAATGCTTGCTACCTCTGGTCAAACATTCTCCAAACTCCAGCCCCGCCTCCTATTCCACTTGCTCTGAGGAGGCCATCCTGGGAGACCGGGTCTACTTCCCATATGCTCGTATCTCCTGAGCTCATTCCTTCCTCAGATACCTATCCCGCACGTTTCAGGTTTCCTGTCTCCTGTCCTGATTATTTTTTTTTTATTTATTTACTTATTTTGCATGTATGTGTGTGTGTATCAGAGGGCACTATGTGTCCCTGTGGAGGCTTAACGATGACTTCGAGAATCATCCCGGATTGCTTCTACTTCCTTTTTGTTTCCCTCTGGGATTTCCCAGGTTCTGCCCACCAGGGGGAAAGTATAGGCCATCTCCGTTTCCGCCTGGCGTCTTTCGTGGGACCTGGGATCCGAACCTTCTGCTTGTGAGGCAGACACCTCTGCAGCTCTGATTCTAACACACGCTTTGTCCGAGTGTGTCCCCATGCCAGGGACCCTTGGAGACCGCAAGACAACTTGTCTCCGCATTAACAGCACCTTCGATAAAGACTGGTTAAGACACAAAGCCAAACGTTAACCGGTCACAGGTGCCTTGCCAGGGGGGCAGCATCCGGTTATACAAACCAGAGCTGGGGTGCCATGGAGATAAGGGCGTCAGCATCCCGATGTGAGCTGGGTACCAGCACGGGCGACGCCAAGGAGGGGTTGGGGGCGGGGCCTAAGTGACGGGGCGGGGCTTCAAGCGTATTCGCGGTCGAGGCCGGCGCTGAGCACTGAGCTCAGGATTGGGTAGCGCGCCGGAAGAGGCTGTCCTTCTACCCGGAAGGGGCGGGATTTCGTGGCGGCGGCAAAGCGCCGCGCGCCCGGGATCCCTGATGCTGTCGGCCGACCGCGCGCGCCGGTGAGTCTCGAGCAACCGAGGCGAGGGGAGAGAAGGGGGGACGGAGGGGGTCGGGCGCGGGGCTCGGCTGGCGGGCCCTGAGCCATCGTGCTCGTCCTAGGCTGGTGGCCGAGCTGCAGGCCGCCCTGGACTCCTGCTCCGAGCGGCAGCGGCAGTTGGAGCGGAGCCTGCACGTCTCCCGGCGGCTACTCCGGGCTTGGTAAGCAGACCCTGGGCCCTCCTTGAAGCTCGGAACTATGCAGAACCCCCAGTGACTGGGAGGCCGGGCCCGGGCAAGGCCCCCCTACCACGGAATGATCGGGGGTTCAAAGTCACACCAAAACCAGCACACGATATATAAAGGAGATTTATTGTCAAGCAAGCAGGAGGACCAAATAGGCAACAACAGCATACTGCATGGCTGTCTCAGGAACACAGAGAAAAGAGAGAGAGACAGAGAGAGAGAGAATCTAGTTTTGGGGGGGTCTCTTATTGGGCACAGTCACGTGACCATGGGGGCAGAAGCGTGACTATAGGCCAGGGACATGTAGTTGGAAAAGTACTGGGATGGGAAGGGGGCTCACCGTGGGGCGGGGGAGAGTCCGTGGACGAATGTGCCCATTTGTCTTAGTTGCGGGTGGATCGAGGGCTGTGGAGAAGTTGCAGACAGGTTAGAGGTTTGGAGTTGTCCTGGGGAGGACGGAGCTGCCTTATTTAAGTAGCCGGAAGGGTTCTTTGTCTGAACTCATGGGGGGGCAGCTCGAGTCATTTTGTGTTTAGCATGCCAACATCAAACACTGCCCACTTGCTAAATACTGGTTGTCCGTGCCACCCTTATGGACTCTGAGGCACAGGGGATCTCTTTGGACCATAGCTGCTATCTTTGCAGGGAACCAACCAAGGCCCTGGCTCCGGAGCCATGTTCAGGGCCAGAAACCAAGGGAGAGCAGCCGGCTCCAGGTAAGCCTTGTGCAGGTGCCGCCCCGCCTGTTTGCAGCCTGCAGCCATGAGCACCCGTGGAGGAACTGCTGCATGACGCTTGACTTTCACAGCATGCGCACCAAGCTCCGAAGACCTCAGGGAACTGGAGCTTCTGACTCAGGCACTGGAGAAGGCTGTACGTGTGAGGAAAGGCATGTCCAAGACTGGACAAAAAGTCAAGAAAACCAGCCCATCTGCATCTATTGCGACCACTTCTGGTACCACAGCCTCTGGCCCACTCCAAGTGTCCAGTCAGGCTGGCAGCAGAACATCAGATGTAAGACCTACCAACACAGTCCCTGCCACGGATCACCCTGAACACAGGCCTCTGTTGGTGGGAGATACCGCTTATGTGCGGACAGGAGCCCGTGTCACCAAGGGTGGACCAAGCCTCAGGGACCAGCACATGGTCCCATTGGTTCCTCCTCCAGCCACAAAATCATTCACACTCAAGGAGCAGGGGTAAGCCCCCAATCATGCTGGGGAAACAGCCTCATTCACATCTTTAGGTCCTGGCGGGGCAGGCTCAAGCACTGCAGCAGTCAGGGCAGCTGCTGTCCAGGGGCTCAGACAGCCTCCACGAGGCTCAGTCTGTGCTCCCGGGACCATCTCTTCCCTCTGCTGTGCTCTCTCACCGGGCAGGGTCAGCTCCCATGAATTCCCAGCAGCTTCTGCCTAGAGGCTTGTCTGAAAATGCTGCTGACCAGTAGCAGATTAGACTCTAACCCTGGATAGACGGAACCAGGAGCTGGGCTGGCAGCCCGAGTGAGACAAGGCCATGCTGAAAACTGGCTTCTCCAACAGGACCGACCTTCGGCTGCCTGTGGCCTTCAGGAAAGCGGCTTCCCAGAACGCACGGTAAGGCTGAGTAGAAGGCTGTCCTGAGCAAGGGAAGATGGCTGGTGGGTGCTCAGCGCAGCTCGGGGCAGAGAGATGGGAGACATCACCAGCAAGGGGACATGCAGACCAGACGCATGGCAGATCCTACTGCTTTCATTGCTGGACAAGGTTTCTGTCTGTGTTCAGGGTCTATGTGGCTGAAAATGACAATCGTCACCTCGGCCTTAGTTCAATGAGTTTTGAGACCTGAACATGACCCTTGGCATCTCCAGAATCTTCTTTCTGGAGTGACAGCAATAGGCGCTGCTTCACAGGTGCTGTAGGAACATAAGGTGGCTCCTCTTGGGCGTTTGCCTTGTGCCTGGTGCCGCACTGCCACTTTGTTCCAGTCAGTGCCCTCCAGGTTCCCCAAGACTCCCTGCTAACATGAGCAGAGCCAGCCAGCCTGGAACCTCTGTCCCAACCTTCACCACCTATTTGGTGACTAAATAACCTTGCCCCTGTCTGGTTTCCTGGTATGTTCAAGCCTGTGGGCACAGCTCAGCTCTACACAGTCCAGTGACTCTGCAGATGCCACCAGAGCTGCCAAAACTCAGTTCCTGCAGAAAATGCACATGGCTGTATCCTTGTGGGCGTGTGGGAACCAAGGGAGGGATGGGAAGGTCTGGCTCTAAGCCTGGCAGATTTAGGGAGGGGGCAGTAATGCAGATGAGAGAGAGGGACGGTGAGCAGGCAAAGCTGCAGGGGACTTTCCGTGACCTGCATGCAGTCTGGCTGGTCCAGCCCCAGGACCAGTGCTGTGCAGTGGGAGACAGAGGCCAGGAGCCTACGGAAGGCCTGTGTGCTGCTGAGGCTGCGCATGCGGGAGGAGCTCTCAGCAGGTCAGATCCCCCACAGGCGCTTGGGTGCAGGGAAGACGGGCAGGAAGGGTTCCAGGACCACTGTGGACCCAGCCTGCCCTCCTTGACTTGTGTAGCTCCTGCTGACTGGATACAGGAATACCGCTGCCTGTTGACCCTCGAGGGGCTTCAGGCCATAGTCAGACAACGTCTGCACCAGCTCCAGGAGCTCCAAGCAGGTGAGTTCTGCCTCTACCATGCCCTATGCTGCGGTCTGAACCGGGTGCTTTCACCTTTCCTCCCCTCCTTTGCCTGTGCCTTAAGGAAAGGTGAGCCCACCCCCACCCCATCTCACACACACACACACACACACACACACACATACACACACACACACACAGGGACCAAAGGCAGGCGAACCCTTCCCATCCCTCAGTGTGCCTGGGCTCTTAGCTAGTGACCCTGTAGGACTGACTGGCCAACCACCATGCTAGGATGCGCCTCTGTCCTGCTCCAACACTGAACAGTTACTGAAAAAGTAACCCACAGAAATCATAGATTCCCATGAGGAAGGCCATGGGCAATGGCTGTTTTTTCCATTTATGTTTTTTAACTTTCAAGTTTATTTTATGTGTGATGTATGAATGCGATGGATGGCAGTTCTGTGGAGTTGGGTCTCTCCATCCACCTTTTTGTGGGATCTGGGATTAAACTCAGATCTGAGTTCATTTTTTAATTGCTTGAGGTTTTAGTGAAGATCTACCGCGTATCAGAAAAAAGATCAGTGTCAAGGAAATCATGTGTAAACACTATAAAGAAACCTAGGAAGTGCAGCTTACTCTGAGAAGGACTCCCTGCCACACACCGGGCTGTTTGAAGCCCAGCTGTGTGCCCCTTGGGGTCAGCACATCTGAGCTTCGGGAAGAAGTGCTTGCAGAGCCAAGCACTGCCTGTGAGAAAGGTCGCAAGAGGTGTGGCTGCCATCTCAGGATACCAATCTTGTCCTCGTAGGTGTAACAGAACAACTCTCGGGCCCGTGCTTTGTGGAGAGGCCTGCTCAGGCCCCAGAACGTGGAGGAGTGGACCCTTCCTGGAACCCCGAGCTCCTTTTCTACTCCAGCGCACAGGAGCTGCAGAGCTTGGCAACCGTGAAGCTGCGAGTGGCCATGCTGGACCAGCAGATCCACCTGGAAAAGGTACTTCCGTAGCAGGCGGGGACGACCATCTGGGCATCTGGGAACCAGAGGTCTGCTGAGGTTGGCACTTGGCCCTCTGAAGGCTCAGCTTCCAGGAGGGCCCCAACAAGCCTGGAATGTGAGTTGCGAGTACTCCCAATACCTTGTGTGTGCAGGATGGAAGGAGGCCCAGAACATGGCAGGTGTTCCCAGCGCCACCAATCTGTGGGACCCTGTGCTTCCCCACTAGGTACTGATGGCTGAACTCCTCCCCCTGATAAACACCCAGGAGCCACGAGGACCGCCCTGGCTGGCGCTGTGCAGGGCTGCATATGGTCTCCTTTGCCAGGGAGGTGAGCACTTCCTCACTGTTCTTCGAGATGACCCTGCCGACTGAGCCCCTTGGGCTGGGAGAGCCCCGCTTCTGGTTGGAGTGGCGTAAACAGGAACTGAGGGGATTTCATGTGGTCCGGGGAGCTGAGAGACCAGAGACAGCGGTAGTTCAACAGGAAAGCTGGATGACCAAGGCAGAATGGCCGGGGATCCCCACATCTCCTGTTGAAGACTCCGTGCCTCTCTGGGGCCCTGGACGGCTTTGCTGTAGGCAGCCCATCTCTTTGCTACTTCTGTCTTCTCTCAGTGCACCCCGAGGACCACTGTGGGATGTTAGAACTGTTCTGGAAAGTCTGTTTTTAAATGATACCTAAGTGGGACATGGGAGGGGGTTTTTGTTTTCTTTCTTTCTTTGTGGTTTTTAAGAATGTATCAGAAAAGAGATGACCTCCACTTAGTTACCTCAGCACTGGGGAGGCTGCGGCAGGAAGATCCTAAGTTCAGAGTCGGCCTGGGCTACATACTAAACTCTTGTCTCAGAAAAAAATGTATTAAGTAAATTTGCTGAAAATATGAATGTCTCTTCTGCTGAGGGACTCTGGTCCTGGTGCACCTCCCATTTCTGCTCCTGACAGGCCCAGGCTGCACTGGCTCAACCCTAAACCGGCGCAGAGCAGCCACCCAGCTGCATCCCCACTGTCTGCAGAATGGCACTAGGATTCTTACCCTCTGTGGAAAGAATTGCCCTTTTTAGGAAGGCAGGAAAGGGCAGAGCCAGGATTGTGGCTGTGCAGCCTCACACTCATGTTCACATCATGACTGGGGTCACAGCAAGACTCTTAAGGATTTAAGCTTCGGCCCCTGCATTTTGTCTTTTTGTTGAGACAGGCTGGCCTTCAGCTCCTAGTCCTGCTTCCTCTTCCCGGGTGCTGAGATTGGAGGTGGGTTTTTAAAGCAATCGCTGAGCGCCTGTCGCATCCCAGCATCCCTTGGAACTAGACAGTGGCCCCAGAGCCTCTAACCAAACTGCAAGTACCTTCCAGAAGAAAACAGCCTCCACCATAAAGGGTCCAGGCCGCTACAGGTAGCAGGGCAGGAGGTGAATAAGACTGAAAAACGGTGTGCATGGAGTCGGGGAAATGCCAGGGGATGGTGGAGCGGCTGCCATGCTGTGGATACCCGCATGAGGCCTTCTTTACAAAGGGCCCAAAGGTCCAGCTGGCCAGAAACTACGGGGAAGAAGAGACAGGCAGAACATGAAAAGCCATGGCCCACGTTGGTTTAAGAGGTTCCTACAGGGACGGAACCCAGGAAACTGAGCCAAGGGGGAGGCTGCCCCTTGTTAAACTGCCCCTGCCCCAGGAAAAGGCCCCAATTTGCCACCACCAGCCAACCCAGCCCTTCCTACCCTGCTGCTGCCTGGAGCGCAGATCCCCACAAAGAGCTCTGCTCTGAAGTCCTCCATTCTGTCGCCTCTGCCCAGCGGGGCGTCCCTTTCCATAGAGGGCAGGCTGCCAGACTTACTTCACTTGGTTTATTATCCAGCTCAAAACCCTGCCCTCCATGGACCCCCCAATCCTAGAAGACATGGAGCCCTATGTCCCTGTCCAGGTTGGGGCGGGGTACTCAGAGCCTTTCTACCTTGCTGCCAATCCAGGCCCCTGGTTGCGTTCAGCCACTTGTTCTGGGTAGAGCTGGTAGAGGCGTTTATGAGGCCGACCCCCTTAGGGGGTCAGTGCAGGTGGAAAGACCGTTGGATTACCCACCCTCTCCTGCTCACCTTCCTTTGCCAGCGCTGGAAGGAGGAGGCAATGGAACTCCCTGGCGTCCCCGGCAGCGTCACTGCGTCAGGGGCATGGCTCTGACGTGGCGGGCCAGGATGTAAGCTAGGACTGTGGTGGGCACCCACACCACCCCCTCCCTCAGCGCTGCCACTGCATCGGCGGCATGAGCGCTTCAGAGCCCTCTGCCGAGTGTGTCCCACCCGACCTGGGGTCCCCAGAGCCTGTCGGGGCCCTGCGCGCATTGCTCTTGGCCACTGGTGGTGCGGGAGGGTCGTGGCAGCGCTGCGTCCTGCCCTTCGGAGCGCTGGCAGTGCTGGCCGGTGCCGCGGGCACAGGCATCACCTTCTCGCTGCGTGGACCCCGCCTGGACCTGGCCCAGGGCGCATCGCTGGCCGCGCTTGGCGCGGGCATCGGACTCCTGACCGCTGCCTTCCTGTGCTGGCGCGCCCGGCGGCGGCAGCGGAGGGCTGGGCGAGCCGGGCGGGAGCCGGGGCCGCCTCCCAGCGAGGTCCTGGCGAGCCGGGCGCCTCCTGCCAGTGCCGTACGCGGGTCGCGGAAGACCTCTTCCTAAGCCGTGTCTTTCCGAATCCTTCCGGGGTCCGGGAGGAGAGGGGGGGCCGCGGGCCAGTTCCCTCCTGCCCTTCCCCCCACACCCTCCCTCCGCGCAGCTTTGCTCTTTAGCTTTTTGTTTGGCGTGCAGAGCTGGTCGGACCGCAGACCAGGCCTGGGCGCGGGGCGGGCGGGAACTGTGCAGTCAGAGCCCGCGCCTGGCGTGCGGGGTGCAGAGCCGCGGAGAGAACCCGGAGCGACCCCTACGCCCAGGATGAGGCCGAGAGTGTCGTGCCTCTGCCCCGATCTGCATGTCTTCTCACTGGTCTGGAGCCCCCCCTAGGCGTCCAATAAATGTTTGACCAGAGCAAGTGGTGGCTTGCAAGACTCTGGAGGGGACAGTAGAACCTGGGATGGGCAAGGAGTTGAGGGTGCTGCGCTCCTAGTCTTGGGAGTGCGAAAATCTCCCCCTTTTCTCCCCCGCCTGAGCCTCCAAACCAGCTGTGGTCGCAGAGCCTGAGCAGTTGCAGGTGTGGGGCGGGAGGCGGAGCCCCTTTGTTTCAGAAGGTGCCAGGAGGAGGCCTGAGAGGCCCCAGTTGGGGGACTAGGACAGGTGGTTTCATCCACTGGGAGTAATAAGCCTCCCCTGGGGGCTGTGAGGCCAGCTCTCCCCAACTCCTAGCTCACCATCTGTGACAGCCCTGGGCTAGAGAATATGCGCAGAGCGGCCCTAGGGGAGAGATCTGAAGCGAGCAGTCACCTCCCTGAGAGCCGGTGACGCCATGGCCATTTGGGCCTCTCCCTTACCCCATCCCTCCTTCTCCAACCCATCAAGGCTGAGCCCCAGGCACCAACTTCCACCCACACCAGAATTCACCAGATGTGCAGCAGACCCCAGCAGCTCCCCTGGCAGGGAGGCTGGGCTGAGACAAAGCTGCCTCCGTGGACAGGGTGAGGGGTGAGCGGGGCTCCTGCCCACTTACCTCTGAGCAGCCGCTGATGGCTGAGGACTGCAGCAGGAGTCTGCAAGACCCGAGTCAGCCTCCAGGTTTTTCTCAGACATGGTCTTTCCTCTAGTGATGGCCTTTGCCTTCCACTCCCCTTCCAGGCTGCTCTCTTTGTGGTCGAGGTTTGTGCTTCCACCACCCTTCCGGGCACCTGTGGCTGGGAAGGTTCCTTGTACCAGGTGTCTCCAAGCCCCTCCTCACCCCCTGCACCTTTAGCTTGTCCTGGATCCTTTCCCAAATGCCGGGGCTTCTGCTTCCTTCTTTTTTTGGGCACACTCTTGGTTGAAGGTAGCAACTCTGTCTGTGCAGATACACCCATGTGGTCTCTCCCATCGGGTGTGGAGTCTGGCCTGGGTCACCCTCCTTTCTAAACTGCTTGAACTGCAGGACTGTTCCCAAGGTGGAACTGTCCATTCTTCATGAGTTCAGCCCCAAGCTCTCTCCAGAATCCTGGGCCTGTCTATCAAGAACCAAACCAGTGGAGAAAGTGGTCTGTGAAGAGTGACCTGTGGTCTCTCTTGGTAGGAACCACTTTCAGCTACAGCTGCCCACCCCGGTGGATGCCCGAGCCATTCAGTTTGTTTCTTGTGGTCGCCTGCTCAAATGTACAGCGATGTAGACCAGCATGTTCAAGCGTTCTGACCCTATTTGTGACCAGCCCTTCCACATGGGTCAAGTCCTTACTCTTTATCAAGAGGAAATACAGACACCCTCAACATGTAACCAAACCCTGGTCCTCAAGGGGCCTCAAAGAGTCTGCTCCCCACTCACCCCTCAACTTCCATGTCTGGGCCAGCTGCAGTTGCTGGGGTCACAACCATACACTGAAACCCAGGGATCCTTTAGATTAAGAGACTGGTCTCATCTCGCTGGGGAACAGTGATCTCATCACTTAGAAGAGCCCAGGTTGATCTCCTGGCTTAGGATGGCATCTGGGTGGGCTCATCAGATCCTTCCAGCAACTCCACAAAACATACTGAACAACAGGTATTTGGGTGACGAAGAAGCTAAGAACCCAAGCCTCGCAGTCAGGTATCCAAACAGCTTGGATTCAGAAGTCAGACCGGAGCCCTAACTTTGCTTCGACAGCCGGCAGTTTTGAGGGTTCCGGAAAACCCACTCGTCCTTCGTGGTTTCCTCACTTACGGAAGCATCCTGGACTCAGCCTTCAGACCCAAGGCTGTGTCGGCCTGATGGGCCTCAGGGAGGAGGGGCCCAGACCCCAGCCCTGCACGTGGCACCACCCCGGGAGCAGCCAAGGCCTGGCTTCAGGCCGAGGACCCTGATGGGTGGTCTCTCGCAGGCTGCAAGGCAGAGCTGCCCCCTCTCGTCAGTGCATTCCTGACTCTTCAGCCCCTCCCCCGGCTCTCAGCCCCCTCCCCCGCTGGCCCAGCCTGTGTCTGAATCTGCTTCTGATTCCGGCAGTGCGGACGAGGCCCCCTCCCCTCCCTCCTTCCCGGCTGAAGCAGCCCCGCCCCCGGCTGGGCCCAGGCTTGCGCCTGCTGCGCCCCCCACCCCCTCCTGGCACAGTTCGCCCGTCCTCACTGTAGCGGGGAGGACGCGGCTGCCCGGGCGCCCCAGGCCCCGCCCGCCTACAGCCCTTCCCGGGAGGCCGGGAGACCTGCTCCGCCTGGCCCTCGGTGGGTGAGTGCGAGCCGGGCGGCGGGTAGGGCCTCTGCGGGCGGAGGCACCGGGAGCGGGGGCGACGCCTGTCATCGCTCCAGGTCCAGCGGGAGGACGCGCCAACATCCCGGCTGCTGTGCTTGGCCCTGGGCGTGCCCGAGGCTGCTCCCACCTCTGTGCGGGGACCCGGGCCGCCCCCGGCGCTCTGCTTTGGTCCTCATTGCCGCCCGGCGGGCTGAGCCTCGGACTTGCGTCTCCCTCCTCGAGGGCAGAATCTTGGGGCCCGGGTCGGCTGGCTGACCCACGGCGGAGACCATGCCTGGTTGCCCCTGGGGTTTGTTGCTGGCCGCGGGCACGCTCTCGGCTGCACTGAGCCCAGGGCCTCCGGCACCCGCCGACCCCTGCTATGATGAGGGGGGTGCGCCCCGCGGCTGCGTTCCGGGCTTGGTAAACGCAGCCCTAGGCCGTGAGGTGCTGGCGTCCAGTACGTGCCGGCGACTGGCCAATCGAGCCTGCGACGCCTCGGACCCGCGGCGGGCACACCCTGCCACCCTCCTGACCTCGACAGGGGGCACTGCAAGCCCTCTGTGCTGGCGCTCCGACTTGCTGCAACGGGCACCCTTCAACGTGACTCTCACAGTGCCCCTGGGCAAAGCTTTCGAGCTGGTCTTTGTAAGCCTGCGCTTCTGCTCAGCTCCCCCAGCTTCCGCGGCCCTGCTGAAGTCGCAGGACCACGGTCGCAGCTGGACACCCCTGGGCTTCTTCTCCTCCAGCTGTAGTATGGACTATGGCCGGCAGCCTGCCCCTGCTGATGGCCCTGCTGGCCCAGGGCCTGAGGCCCTCTGCTTCCCAGCCCCCCAAGCCCAGCCTGACGGTGGTGGCCTTCTGACCTTCAGTGTGCAGGACGGCAGCCCACCGGGCCTGGATCTGGACAACAGCCCAGTGCTCCAAGACTGGGTGACTGCCACAGACATCCGCATATTACTCACAAGACCTGCAGTGTCGGGGTACCCCAGGGATGGGGAGGCCACGATCTCTTACTTCTACTCAGCCACTGAGCTTCAGGTGGGCGGCCGCTGCAGGTGCAATGGGCACGCCTCAAGGTGCTTGTTAGACACCCAGGGCCAACTGGTCTGCGACTGCCAGCATGGAACGGAGGGCTCTGACTGCAGCCGCTGCAAGTCCTTCTACTGCGACAGGCCATGGCAGCGGGCTACGGCGCAGGAAGCCCACGCTTGCCTCGGTGAGGCCTTGGAGGGTGGTGCGGGGATTTCAGACCAGGTGAGCCTGCCCCTGACCCATGCTTCCCTGCAGCTTGCTCGTGCAACGGTCATGCCCGCCGCTGCCGCTTCAACATGGAGCTGTTCCGACTGTCTGGACGCCGCAGTGGGGGTGTTTGCCTCAACTGCCGGCATAATACTGCTGGTCGCCACTGCCACTACTGCCGCGAGGGCTTCTATCGAGACCCTGGCCGGGCCCTGAGTGACCGCCGCGCTTGCCGAGGTGAGCCCGCAGCCCGCATGCTTCCATCTCCATCCCCGATGGAATTCTCACCAAGTGTTTCCGTTTCTGTCCTAAGCTTGTGACTGTCACCCAGTGGGCGCTGCTGGCAAAACCTGCAACCAGACCACGGGCCAGTGTCCCTGTAAGGACGGCGTCACTGGTCTCACCTGTAATCGCTGTGCCCCAGGCTTCCAGCAGAGCCGCTCTCCCGTGGCCCCCTGTGTTAGTGAGTGACCCCACCCTGTCTTAGTCTCAGCCAACGTCACATCGGCTCCTGACTGTCCACTGCACCCTGCAGACCCCCACCTCCCCCCCACACATCAAAGGCTATTCTTCCACTCTCTAGAGACCCCTGTCCCTGGGCCCACCGAGGAGAGCAGTGCTGTGGAACCACAGGGTGAGTGGACACTAGAGCCCAGACCCCTATGATCTTGAGAGTGAGCTACTGTTAAAGCAGAAGAGTGTGGGGGAGGGGCGTGGGACGCAGCCAACCTGCACCCCATTCCCCTAGACTGCGAGTCACACTGCAGACCTGCGCGTGGCAGTTACCGCATCAGCCTGAAGAAGTTCTGCCGTAAGGACTATGGTAGGCTCCCTCACCCTCCCCTTCCTCCATCTTCCCCCGCAACTTCCCTTGACCCTGGCTGTGCCCCAATGCCCATCCTTTCCTCAGGTCCCCCACTGCTGCTCTCCCCGCGCACCCCTGTATCCTCACTATCCCTCCTTCTAGTGGGTGACCTCTTTGTGTCCTTTTCACTCCGGGCGGGCGCCTTGTGTTCCCCCACGCTGCACGCCCGCCCCCTTCCTCCCCCTTCGGTTGACCCGAGCCCCCCTCTCGCCCTCCCCGCAGCGGTGCAGGTGGCAGTGGGCGCGCGCGGTGAGGCGCGAGGCGCGTGGACACGCTTCCCCGTGGCAGTGCTTGCCGTGTTCCGCAGCGGCGAAGAACGCGCTCGGCGCGGGAACAGCGCGCTGTGGGTACCGACCCGCGACGCGGCCTGCGGCTGCCCGCGCCTCCTGCCCGGCCGCCGCTACTTGGTGCTGGGGGGCGGGGCGGGGGGCGCAGCCGGCAGTCCTGGGGGCCGGGGACCTGGGCTCATCGCAGCCCGCGGAAGCCTCGTGCTGCCTTGGAGAGACGCGTGGACGCGGCGCCTGCGGAGATTGCAGCGGCGCGAGCGGCGGGGGCGCTGCGGCTCTGCCTGAACCTGAGAGCTGGGAGCGGACTGGGCGGGACGCTCGTTGCCTGCTCACCATGCGGCACGTTCATCAGTGCCTTGGTCTGTCTGCGAGACACGCACGTCGACATGTGCTCTTACACTTAGGGTGCAAATGTTACAGCAACCCCCGCCCAACACAGAGACTTAAGATGGCCTCGAAGAACTGTCCGGAGACTCCTAGGGCATCTATCACCCTCAGAGAACTCACTGACCCCACCACCCCGTTTGTCCGCAAGGGGCGTCCTGATACCTCCTGAAGGCTGTGAACCCCCTTTGTGATGCCCGGAGCCCTCAAGGGTTGGGCACATCCAAAGAGCCACTGTGATCCATTCCTAGACGCCGTGATCCGCTAGAGTTAGTTCCCCCACCACTGTGGACGCCTGTAGAACACTGGGAGGGGGGGCTGTGATCCAATCCGCAACTCGGGACAGCAATTCGTCTGTGTCCGGCAGAGATCTGCAGAGAGCACTAGGCTTCACGCGCGCGTGGGGACGCCTGCCTCTGTCCAATGCCGCGGACCTGGTCCCCACGTCTGTTCCCGCTTGCCTCTGTCAGCCGGGTGTGTGTATCCCCGTCCCGGCTGCATCTCTGCTGTCTCTTTGATGGCCCACTGTGTCCCCGTCTCTGCTGTGTGTCCAGCTGTCGCTCTCTGCAGCGTCTCCTAGCTTAGACCTCCCGGACCCTCGGGCACAGGTCCTGTTCCCAGGACCCCCCTACGCTCTTGCTCGATCCCGACTGAAGGTCACGAGTGTGCGTTTCGAGTCCACGCGTGACCCGGCCGACCCGGTGACTCCTGCTGATAGCCAGCAGGGTTCTCCACGCCCGAGGCATCGCCGTGGGTCGCCTCACGCAGCCCCCGCCCCCGCGCGCGGGAACCGCTGCTCTGCCAGCGCATGCTCCCGCCGCCGGCGCCCGCGCGCATGCCCAGAGCGGACGCGCCGGGACGCGGGGCGCGGCGCGGGGTGGGCAGCCGCAGCGCGTGCGCACAGCGGCCGGCGAGCCTAGGGCAGCGGTGCGCCGAGGTGGGTGCGCAGCGGGGGCGTGGCGGCGGGGCCGGGGCTGGGGTAGGGGCGCGGCGGGGGCGGGGCGGGGCGGCGCGGGCGCGAGGCTGGTTGCGCGGTGAGGCGAGGGGCCGGGCGTGCGCAGCGAGCGACCGCGGGCGGGTCTCCGGGTCGCGGACGTGCGCGGCTGGGGGCTGCGGAGCTCGGCGTTGCGTGCGTGACGCCGGCCCTCGCCCGAGTCAGACCCTTGCGGGCCTCGCCGGTCCCCGCTGCGAGCGCGATGAGGTCCGACCCAGCTGTTTTAGTGTTACTCTTTCCTCTGGGCGTTTCCGTCCCTTCTGGGTAGGAAATCCTCTTTTCTGGATTCCGTCGAAACTGCAGCAGTTATACATCTACCTGGGGGAGCCCCTACGGCTCCTAAGGGTTAGTCCCTTGCCCGGGGTGTCACCGCCGCCTGGATGATAGCAGGATGTCCTGCCAGCCTCGGAGCCCCGTCCAGACGCGAGTGTCCCTCGCCTGACTACGGTGCCTGTCAGGAAGGAGCCTGGAATAAAACACAGCTGGAGGGTAGGATTGGCACCCCCGGGGGTGGGCTATGCCTGTCAGGCGTCTCTCTGGTGGGAGTGCTTTGGCACCTGGGTGCAGTTCATAGACAGTTGTGCCGGTGACCTCCTGGATTAGGGCTCTTTGGGTGATTTTAGAGGTCAAAGGTTGTCCAAGCCATCTGGTAGGTGTAGATTAGCTATTTATGGCTGTGGTGTTGCTGGAAAAGAGAGGAGTCTGCGTGTCTTCAAGGTGGGTGGACACTCTCGAAGATGATTTTCCTGGCGTCACTGTGTTGGCGGGGTTAGAAAGTGACGTCCAGGCAATTTGTCCAGTGACTGTCATGTCAGTAGTTGCAAATACTGCCGTCTCCTCCACTGAGGCTAAGAGCTCCATTCTCACGTTTATTCCCACCACACAGGCACTTACTCAGTTGCTTTGAAGATAAGTCAGCACCTCCACTGCCACCTTTCTTTCTTTCCTTCCAGGGTCCCATTCTGTAGTTCAGCTGTTGTCCAATCCTGAACGGCCCAGGTTGGTTTTGAAATCTCAGTTCTCTGGGTCAACCTTGCTGGGATTGCTGGCATGTACCACTGTGAATAGCCAGTACCTTTCCTCTAAAGAGAGAGACCCACAGAGATGACAAACACGTCTCACCAACACTTTGTAGCCATCATGTCACGTGTGAGCCTTCTGTGGGCTTCCTCTCGTTCTGAGGACCGGGCCTCACCTAATCTTAGCCCTCTGAAAAATCTTGATGTGAAGAGCACTCCTTAGAGTCTGATCTGTGAACCGCACTGGAGCCTTATCGAGTTATTGCGCCCTCTCCCTGTCCCCCTATAGCTTGGCATAGGGGGGGGGACCAGGTTCTGTCTAAGTGGTTTTCGGGAGAAGTCAAGGCTGTGTTGAGAGCACTGGGCGTCAGCTAGCTGAATTAGTAGCATGGTAGCTTTTAGCTGGATTAAGTGACCTTTCGGATCGCAGAGGTCATCTCGGCAGGGTTTTCACAACAACAGTCAGACTCACTCGTTGGGTCTGCAAGTTCACTTGTATGTGGGCTTTATTGGCTCTGACTAACCACGCTTGTCAGGACTGTCCGGCCTGTCTCCGTGACCTTGGGCACAACACGTTGCTCCTGATCCCTCATTATAGACTGAGCCAATCTCAGACGACATAGTTAAGTGTTTGCTGTTGGATGGTTTCTGGTTTAAAGTACACAGGACAGTGAAAGCACTTAGCCTTTACTTCGCCCAGTGCTCTACCTGCTTGAGCAATACTTCTCTGTTTTGACAACTGTAAATGGAGGTCAGAGTCATTATGGTTTTACGCTAGAGTGTTGCAAGAGGGGTCTGTAAAGACTCATGCTGATGATTTCCCTTGACAGGACCTTCCTAAGCCCAGGTCTTTCCCCCAACCACCCTTTCTCTTTTGAGACAATTGTTGACAATTTGTATCAAGATGTAGTTTGAATCTCTAAGAGCCAGGGACATACAAGGTGCTGAGTAAGTGCTAACTGAACAAATGCAGTGGTTCTGAGCTGTGTATGAGCAGTAACTTTTATAACTGGAAGCAGCATTTCAGTGGCTGTTTGCAGCTGTCACTTTCCAAACGGAGATAATACCAAAGGGAAAAAATTCAGGCTTTTCTTAACTGAGAACCAGCCTGAATGAATTCATTACCCAGTGTTACTTATCATTTCAACATGAATTTATCGAAGTCATACTTCAGGAGTGCTTACCTAGCATGTGCAAGGCCCTGAATTTGATCTCTAGGATCAAGAAAAAAAAAAAGCACCCAGGTGTGGCGAGGTTATAATCTTAGCAAGTGCAAGGCTGAGACAGGATATAGGACAAGACCCTGTTTCAAAACAACAGAAAGGGCTGAAGACATAGCTTCACGGCAGAATTCTTAACCTAGCATGCGCAAAGCTCTAGCTAAGTTCACTCTCCAGTACTTCCAAAGAAAGAGAGGACATAGAAAAATGGCTTTGTGTGCGGAGGTGCTGGTGTTCGGGCTACAGACTCAGCATGGAGCGAGGTTTGTTCTCCGCCCTGGAGCTTGCATCAAATGAGGAGATAGACAAATGCCTGATGGGCGATAGAGGAGGACCAGTGTCCAGCTGGACTGGCGAGGGCTTAAGGTTTCACTGTGGACAGCAAAAGCAAAAGCGAACCCCTGGGCAAAGGAACAGCACTTGCGAAGGAACAGAGACAGTGTTCCCACGGTCAGCTGTGGAGAGGGAAACGCAGATGCTCGGGTGGACCCTGAAAAGGCCCTAAGTGCCAGGCCCAGGTGTGAATTTTCCCAAGAGCAGGGGAAGCTTTTGGAAGAAGCTTGGAGTGGCCTGGGCAGATCCGTGTTTCCTGAGTGGGTGAAGGGCGGCACCATAGTTGGAGCCAGTCAGGCACCTCCTGGTCATCCTGGGGACAGAAGGGCAAGACTGAGATAAGCAGCTGCAAGATGGGAAGAGCCAGAGAGGAAGGAGGATGTTGGGTGACTGACAGCCCAGGGGCGCAGCTCGCAGAATGTGGGAAGGCCCCGGGCTTTGAGCTTGGAGAGGCGCCATCCAGGTGCCTCCTACTCTGGAGCTGGGAGTGGGGGTGGGGGTGGGGTTACTCCTGTGTAGCTCTAAAGCTGGAGAGTGGGTTGGCTCCTGATACTGTGTCCCCAGGCAGTATGTCGGGGAGCAGAGGGCAGCTTGTAGCCTGTTGCCTGGTGGGTGGGTAGCGTAGGGTGATGGTTTTATTTCTGTCAGAGACTAAGGATGCTGGATAGAGGAAAGGAGGAGGTGCCAAGTACGAGAGAGATCTCACCCCCACTGACATTCCAGATGTTTTTCTGTCTCCTGTCTTCTTTGGGAAGAGCCTCTAGATTGGGGGTTACCATTTTCCTCCAAGCCATGAATTGGATCACAGTAGTCTCACAAAACTCCAGGAGAGGGGAAACCTGGGCCTCTGTCTTCTCATACACTGGGGTACAGGGGACTGATGGGGAGGAAAAGCTGAGCCTGCAGCCGTGTGAGCCGAGGCGCGCTCGTCGCATCCTGCCGCCTGCATGTCCTTTGCAGCATGTTGGGCGCTCCCAGTTGTTTCTGAAACTCTGGATGCTACTCAGTCTTCCTGGAGTTTGTGTTCTTTGGTGTTGCTAAGGGTTGGACCCAGAGCTTTGTGTGCCCTGAACAAACATTCTGCCATCCATCCATCTACATTTCTGGACTTGGTTTACTAAGAAAGGATCTTGCTGTGTAGCCAGGCTAGCCTCACGCTCAATTCTCCACCTCCGTCCCCGAGTGCTAACAGTGGAGGTGTGTGCCACATCACCCAGCCCGTTACAGTTTCCTTGGGCTCTGCACATGCTCAGAGGTTCTGATTGTGAGTTTATGACCAATAAAAGCCGGTTTGCTGTTGTCAGTGTAGTTCATTGTCTGAGTTCACCAAAGAGCTCCCTTCCCTCCGTTCTAGCAGCCTCACCTGGAACCATTTTGCTTCTGTTGGCTAGTTACTTTTCAGCATTCCAGCAAGGTTCCTCATGGCCTTCTTGTCTTGGAATCCTGCAGGCTTTGGAGCATGGAGATGGGGACATCTGCACTGATGTCTTTCTGGGCTCTCACTGCGTAGACACTGGAGGGGCGCTTCCCTGGTTACCCCAGCGACTCCCAAGCCCATAAGTTTTTGGAGTCTGAGAGCTGGGTTAAAAACTTTTTTTCTTTCTCTCTGTGTGTGAGTATGTGTGTGTGTACATGTGTGTACATGTGTGTACATGTGTGTGCACATGTATGCATATACATCGTCAGTGATAACCTCTGATATCTTCCTCAGTCACTCTCCACATTTTTTTTCATAGTTTTGTTTTTATTTGGGGGGAGGGATTTTGTGTGTGTGTGTGTGTGTGTGTGTGTGTGTGTGTGTGTGTGTTTGTGTGTGTATCAGAGGGCACTGTGTGGCCCTGAGGAGGACCAAGGGTGGCTTTGGGAATCATCCTGGATTGCTTCTACCTCCTCCTTGCTTCGCTCTGGGGTTTCCCACGCTCCACCTTCCAGAGTCAGGCTGTCAGTTCCACCCGGCGTTTTTACATGGGATCTGGGATCCGAACTCAGGTCCTTCTGCTTGTGAGGCAGAGTCTTAACCTCTGAGCCATCTGTCTAGCCTCCCGCCCTATTTTTTTGAGATAGGGTCTTTCTTTTTTTTTTTTTTTAGCATTTTTTATTATTATTTCTGGTCATACAAACTTAGTAGGTACACCAGTTCCCTCCCTCCCTCCTCCTCCCCTCACCCCCTGCTCCCCCCCTCACCCCTTTCTCCCCATCCCCCAGTGCCTCCCCCCCCAATCCCCGGAGAATCCTTTAATGTGCATGCCAGACTCTCCTCTCCGATGATGTACAAGGACCCAGTGGCATTTCCCTGAACCCTTTCCTGTGTTCCCCTTAAGCATAGGAACACTACTGTGACTGTCAATCCCTTGCCTCCAAGAATCTTGGTGCCTTTAGCAAATGCTAGACTTTGTGGGGTCAATAGTGTATTGGGCATTGCGCAGGTCATGCAAAGTCCAATTATGATTGCTTCGGCCCTGACTTGTGTGGAGTATCTTGCAAATCATTGCTCCTCCCATCCTTGTGCTCTTACAATCTTACCGCCCCCTCTTCCACAAATATCCCTGAGCTTCAGGATGGGGAGAGATTAGTCTGGCCTGCAGCTTGAAGCTCACTGATTGCGCTCGACGGGCTGGTCAGTAGGACCAGGCGTTCTCCTGCCTTCTCCTGGACTCCAGCTGTTTGCACATATCAGGCTTTTCATGGTTCCAGAGAAGCACACTTGGTTCTCACGCACGTGTGGCAGGCACTTGCCCACTTATCATCCCCCAGCCCTAGACTGTCTTGATCTGACCTTAAAAGATGCTCGGACAAGACTGATGGGCGGTCCTGTCCTTTGCATATGCCCGGTTCCTGGAGTTGTCTTCCTCACACCGCAAGACCCAGCCTGGGCACGCAGGCTCTGGGAAGCCATTCCTGAACCTTCTTTGCCTAGTGGGCGGAGGACCCAGATGCTGCGCTTTCTAGTCAGGGCACCTGCACCTTAGCTTGGCACGGTTAGTGACAGTCCCGAGCCAGGCCCCTGAGAGTTGGGGTGGTACTGCACTCCTTTGTCCTCCAGCACATGGCACTGTGCTATGCAGGGCATACGTCTCAAATGCCTGTTAAAATGAGTAAGCCTTCGTGAATCCCAGGCAGCTGTCTTACTCCATTTGCTGAGAGCCTGCCATGTGCTTAGCCTTGCCAAACATGCCTGTCTCAGACACCTCTTAATTTGCAAGTCAGATCTGTCAAAATTCTTATGCTGCTGACTTGGGGCTGAGTTCCTTTTCCACATCCTCATTCATGTCCTGGCAAGTGGAGAAGGGGTATTTTTTTTTGCCCGGATGCTAGGAGACCCATTGCGTTGAGAAGGCAGAGAGACCAAACTGTCTCCAGCACCTGTGGGACAGGGGGAACAGGATCCCGGAAACAGTCTAGAATGGCTGGCCAAGCTCTCCTCAGACTGCCTTCCAAATCCTTGCGTGGGCTGGGCTCCACTGGGAAGACCTGCGCTTCCGGCCACAGACAGCCAGCTGGCCACGCTGCTGTGAGTAATACCTCACTAATGGCTCCCTCCCTGTTGTACCTGGCACGTGCCTGCCGTGGTGTGCCACCAGCAAGCCCCACTATCAAGTTCCCTGTAACCAGCTCCTGGGTAGTCACTGCAGGTGCTGTCACATTTGAGACATTCCTGTGCTCTGCTTCAAGGCTGAGGCAGGCATTTTGGGGTCACATGAAGATGATGGTTGGAAGGTCATTGTGTTGGATGCTAATGTAGAGGCCCCCGGTTGTATTCTGTTTTCAGAATGAACCCTGGGCTCAAGTCTTTGCCTGCTTCTTTCTCTGGCTTCCCACTTCCCAGATCACATTGGGTGTAATATGACATGTGGTTTGGGTGTGTGTTATAGACAGTCCAGTGCTGAGGATGTAGACGGAGCTGGACCAGGAGGTGCTGGCCCGGAGGGCCTGAGGAGTCCTAAGTGAGGGACAGAGGTGTTCCTTCTCCACAGTGACATGTAGCATGGGGAAGGAAGTGGGCACTGTGTGCCCAGTGCTTCTGACACTGCTGTGGGAGGGACAGGGTGGGGCTGGGTCACCAAGGGCGGAGGCACAAGAAGGATCTTAGGGGAGGGTTGCGATGGGTAGGGAGTGCTGGGTGCTGAAGTTCAGTTGTGATGAAACCAAGAAGCATGAAGTCCACAGCCGTGTGAGAGATGCAGGTACGAGACCAGCTACCTGGAGTTTCCAGACTGAGAAAAGGCCAGACCCCCACAGCACTGCTGGAGAGCCTGGGGGAGTACTGAGTAGACCCCCACAGCACTGCTGGAGAGCCTGGGGGAGTACTGAGTAGACCCCCACAGCACTGCTGGAGAGCCTGGGGGAGTACTGAGTAGACCCCCACAGCACTGCTGGAGAGCCTGGGGGAGTACTGAGTAGACCCCCACAGCACTGCTGGAGGAGCCTGGGGGAGTACTGAGTAGACCTCCACAGCACTGCTGGAAAGCCTGGGGGAGTACTGAGTAGACCCCCACAGCACTGCTGGAGGAGCTTGGGGGGTGGGTGAGAGTACTGAGTAGACCCCCACAGCACTGCTGGAGGAGCCTGGGGGGTGGGTGGGAGTACTGAGTAGATACCAGCAGAGAGGAGGAGGAGGTTGTCTTCAGCCACTGTGCTTTGGGGAGATAAGGCCAAGGCCTCCAGCTTGTAAGGCAGCTGGGCAAAGATACCCTGAAGGAGCAAACAGGGTATGGCCTACCAAGGCCTGACTGCAGAGAGACCGGCTAGGGTGGGGCCTCAGTGAGGGTCCAGGGAGTCAGGTCAGGACTGAAGAGGTGTTCTGGACCTGGGCCCAGGGCCACAGTGGGGATTAGGTGAGGGGCTGGGCCCGGGGAGAGGAAGCTCCTATTTGACAGCACCCTGCTTTCTCAAGAGTGCGAGGCAAAGCTGTGAGCCAGTGGTGGGGAAGGGGAGAGGGTGCTGGAGGGGGAAGGGGAGAGGGTGCTGGAGGGAGAAGGGGAGAGGGTGCTGGAGGGGGAAGGGGAGAGGGTGCTGGAGGGGGAAGGGGAGAGGGTGCTGGAGGGGGAAGGGGAGAGGGTGCTGGAGACAGGCCCACAAGTGTGCTCAGTCTTGTGAGCAGGTGGCCTGACCCCCCCACCCCACCCCTAGCTCTGGCGTGGGTGTGGAGAAGCACGCTTCAGCCTGGCTTCCTTGTGCCAGGCTCTGAGACAGGACGGGATGGGTAGGAGCTGAGACTTGGCGTGACTGATGTAGGCTGAGCTGCGCGGGAGTAAAGTGAGAGTCTGACAGCTGGGAGCCAGGGCTCCAGGGAGGAGGGCATATCCTCCCAGGAGCATGAAGGGGGGCTGTGTATCAACGCTGGCCTTCTGGATGAGTGGTCAGGTGACGGACAAGGTAGAAGCATAAAGACCTCTGGAATTGAAGGCTAAGGCCCCAGGGTGGGTTCTCCGCATCCCTTCCTCTCCACACTCCCCCCTTCTCAGCCTTTAGTGCTGGCCACACAGAGAATAAGATCATGGGCTGGAGTCTGCAAAGCGAGGTGCCCAGAGACCCCAGAGAGAGGAGGAGGAGAAGTGCCTTGGGGAGAAGGGGTGTGCAGAGGACATCCATGGACTGGTTCGGGAGCACAGAAGAAGGAAAAGCTGGGGGAGGGGTGGAGCAGCAGCAGAAGACAGGGGGGACCTGTGACTTTGGTCGCTGGCATAGTCACACTGAACTGCCTGGTTAGATGCAGTATCGCATGTGCAGGTCCTGAGCAGTGTAAAGCGGAGGGAACTGGGTCTCCAGGCGGCCCGCGTGGGCCGCTCCCATCCCAACGTTCTCAAGTGAAAGTCCATGTGGTCCCTACTCTACGTGGTGGTCAGCCTGCCACAGACTGTGCCTCTGAGCTTCCAGCCAGGACGGCAGTTTCCTCCGGCGTTCAAGAGTGAGGGCAAGCGTAGGCATTGGGCGCCACTAGAGAACCTGCCCGAGAGGATCACAGGTTTCTCTGTCACGTGTGACGCCCTTTCTGTTGTCCACTTGTGGAAGCTGCCTGCTGGAGGCTCGGGCTCACCGCCTTGCCAGTCAGTCCTGCCCGCCGTGCTGCTCCTGGTCCCCAGGAAAGCACGTGGAGATTGCTCAGCGGGGAGAGGAGAAGCTGGGGGCAGCTGATGGCCGCGTCTGGCATGAGGCATAGTGACTAAGGCTCAGGCAAGCGGGGTCCTGGGCCTCCGCTGGCTAGTTCCCATGGCTGGAGGAGGGGGCGTTGGGCTGAGGCTGGGTGGGCAGGGGCGCGGCCTCCCTTTGCATCGTCCTCTGCTTGCTGCATCTGTGAACATTTGCCACAGACGTCACTCGAGAGTGACATTGCTCTGGTCACTCGAGAGCTCGATCTGACCCCAGCATTCTCTTGGGCCCATCCCTGTTCCACCGTCAGTCCTGCCCATCTCAGCTGGGCCCTGTCCTCCCTCCCCTGGCCCTTCCAGAGTCACAGGGATTTTCTCATCAGTGGTTTGATGATGAACTTTTCCTCTTCTCATTGTACCCCGGCCCCAGTTTCGCAGGGCTCCCCCCAGTGGCCTTGTCTCCACTTCTCTTCAGTCACTTTTCTGTCTTCATGGACTTGAGATAGCGTCACTGCACGCCTTGTGCTGGGTCTTCTCTGAGCCCAGCTTCCAGGGCCCGGCCTGGGCAGGCAGGGCGGAGGCATCACCAGAGGTTTGTGAAGCGAATAGAAGTTTGGGGCAGAGAGAGCCATGATTGTGGGGTCCTCTAGTCCCTCTGCCTAGGACAGCAGCCAGGAAGCCAGGCCTAGCGCCCTTGACCGGGGCTAAATGTGTGGTTGATCACACGAGAACAGTTTGTTCAGATCCACCTGTTTGGAAAAAGGCGAGAGACTCAGCCCAGGACTTGAGTGGAATTTTGAGAGGGGTCCTGAGCTTGCTGAGGAGGGGGCTGGGCCGGGCAGACTGTGGCCAGGCTTGTGCCTCAGAGGTGGGCAGTCACCAGGGAAAGGGGTCCAGGAGGACCCTCAGGAGTGCTGTGCACCGGTGTTCCTCCACATGCTAAGACCCTCTAGTACTTCTATGTGCACTCTGCCAAGCCTCCGTCACTACTGAACAAGATGGACAGAGAAGACATCCCATCGCACTGAGGTGCTGAGGTGAGGGTGAGGTGGGACCTCTGGGGTAGGTGAGAACCTTGTGCTCGAGAGCCAGGCTGACACTTGTCCCTTTCCACGCCTGCTTTGTCTCCCGTCTCGCATGTCTGGCCTGATCCACCTGAGTGCCATACAGACCACCCGCGAGACCTCCTGCAGCCCAGCATGCTGCTCCTCTTCCTGCGGGCGAAGGGCAGGGACTTCCTGCCAAGGAAGCTCTGGAGTGGGGCCTCGAGTCTTGGTCTTACCCTTGGCAGGCCCAGGGCCCTGCACCGTGGCCAGAGAACACGGTGTTCCTGCCGCAGGCCGCAGCATCTCCTGGAAAAGTCCCCTGGCCCATCGATACCGGAGCATTTGGGGAAATGGAGATTTGTTTCCTTTAAAATAATTCTCTCTTCCTGTCTTCAGGAAGAGCCCTGAGCCTGAGCCCTGGGGTGTCCTGACATGGCAAGGGTTAGGGGGAGACTTCAGATGTGGGGAAAGAGGAAGCATGGGGGTGGGGCAGGGAAGGGGCTGCCACACCCTCACTCTGGCCTCGGGCCCATGGAAGGGGCCTGCCCTTCCACACTGCACCTTCTCCAGGGGCGGCCATTGGACTGTTGCTTCTAGACACTTCTATGAGTCCGTCCAGTGCCAGGCCAGCATGTTCCTAAGCTTCCCGCAGTCCTCGGACAAATGCCGTCAGATCACAGCCCCCCCTCGTTCTCCCTGACACGCTGCCCCAGGACCCTTGCCTGCCTCACTCTGCAACAGTGCCCCTCTCTCTCTCAGCTGCTTTAGTCTCACTGCTCCCGCTCAGGTCATCCCTTGGGAGATGCTTGTTCCCTGGACCTTCAGGCTTGCGTCAGTCATGGGGGCAGGTGGGCCAGCAAGGAGCAAGTCACCCTGGCTGACACCCCACGTTCTTGGGTCAGGAGTAAACTGTTACAGTGTGTGCTTCGCATGCACCCGCATGGGATCCCTACCAGAAAATAAAAGGTAAAAAAGCTCATCGTGTGGCGTGTACTCCTGTAACCCCAGAGTTTAGGAGACTAGAAGCTCAAGGTCGTCATCAGCTGTGTAGAGACTTGGAGACCGAGCAACTGCATGAGACCTTGTCTCAAAAACAAAAACTAACTCTAAATGATTACTTCTCCAAAGTGCAGATGTGTGTGACTCATTTTGTGTTTTCGATGAATTTCCTACTTCTCCTTACCTCCAGCCCAGTGATCAGTTTGTAAAAGATCTAACTCGGTTATAATTATATGTAGGGAAAAGGGTTTTGAAGGCTGTGGGCTGAAGTGAAAGGTTTTCTTTCTGTGGATGGGAAGTGAGCTAGAGGGGTAATTTAAGCAGCGTACCCAAGGGCTGCTCTGTAATTTGGTCTTAACTGACCTTTTGTGATTGTGTGTTCCTACATCGCTGTGTAATAACTCCACGGACCGTTTTGTAGATCCCGGGAGGAGGCCCCAACCTGCCTCGTGTGGTGTGGGGAGGTGGAAAGATTCTGGAGAGCTCCCCTCTCTCAGGACCTCTCACTAGAGCAGTCCACAGCTGCAGGGGAGCCCATTGCAAGGGGGAGCCCTCCGCAGGGGGGAGCCCTCCGCAGGGGGGAGCCCTTCGCAGAGGGGAGCCCTCCACAGGGGGAGCCCTTCACAGAGGGCAGGCCATGTTTTTGGAGTTTTCAGTTTAATGTTCAACTGGGTCAGTTGACTGCAGGTTGGCCCTGCCCAGCACCCGTCCTGTTTATAAACACTCTTATTGTGCCCAGAGGGGGCAGGTTCTTGCCGGGTACCCGCAGGTGGGCCATGGTGGCTCCATAAATTCATGAACTCAGAGTGAATCTCGGAGGCTGAGTGGGGCTGAGGGAGCCAGAGCCCACCCTCTCGGCTGTGTCTGAGCCTAAGCAGCTCCACAGCTGCCCCCGGGCTGCCCTTGTTCCCAGCAAGGGAGCAGCTGGCCTGGTCCTGTGAGTAGGAGCCCAAGGCCTCCCCGGGCCACACTGACGTATGTCAGCGTGTGGCTTGCACTCTCTTATCAGGCCTCTTCATGTTAGGCAGGTCCTGTCCTGACCCTACCCACAGCCCCAGAAACCCTCATTTCCATTCCTGTTCTCACAAGGCGCCCCTTGCATAGGGCTGAAAACAGTCTTCAGCAGACCTGTGAACATTCACCCCACAGCAGCAAAGTCATGGTGGGTCACAGCAGCCAGGAGGCGGAGGCGACCCAAGTGTCCATTCACCGATGAGAGAATACACAGGTGTCGGCCATAGGATGAATGTGGCTGAGCCTCTAAAAGGAAAGAAATCCTGGGCCAGGCACAGCGTGCAAACCTGTAAACTAATGGTCAGGAGGCCGAGACGGGAAGATGGAGAGGTCAGTGCCAGCCTGTCCTAGTTAAAGTAAATAAAATAAAGTAAGGAAGGGAGGCCGCCTCTAGGGGTGGGGGAGGAGCGGGGAGATTTTCAGTTTGGAAAGATGGAACAATTCTGGAGATGATAATCAGCACTGGCTACAGGACAGCATGAAAAGACCACCACAGAAGTGTACACTTAAGTAGTAGTTAAAAGAGGCTGGCTCAGTAGGTCAGAGTGCCGCACAAGCATAAGGTTGTGAGTTCAAATTCCCTGAGCCCATGAAAAAGCTGCATATAGCCGTTTGTGTGTGTTGCCCTCGTGCTGGGAGTCAGGTGGCGTCAGGATGGCTGGGCCTGCTGGCCACCAGCCTAGCTCAGGGGCAGCGAGAGAACCCGTCTCAAAGGAATAAAGTCAAGAGTAAGAGGACAGGACGCCAAGGTCCTCCTCTGGCCCTCACGGGCATGAATGCACCCGCACATGCATTCATGCATGTCACCACACACAAAATAAAACTGTCAAAATGATAAGTTTTCTGTGTGTTTTACCCCAAATAGAAGAAACCCAGCCTCACGGTGCTGTCTCTAGATAATTCTGCACATTAAGACTTAAAGTAATTCTTTCCTTTTCATTTGACATTTTCTTTTTCTTTTTCCAGATGAATATTTTAGATGCAAGAGAAGCCAGAGTGGTATGGGCATTTACCAAAACCCTCTGAAGCTGACCTCCATGACACCTCTGGACACTTGTGCTGTCCCCAGCAGAAAGGTCAGACCGATATTGATGGGGAGGGGGTTTAGAGAACCCAGAACAATGGCGGCTTTAGCTCCCTCCTGTCCTTTCTTCCTCTCTCTTTCCTTCGTTTAAGATGCCCCGGGCCTTAAGTGGGCTAGGCAGATGCCCTGCCAGAGCTCCACCCCGACCCTCGCTTTTCTGAGATGCAGTCTGACCATTTCTCTCAGTCTGGTCTTGAAGTTGCTGTGTGGCCCAGGCAGCCTTGGACTCCTCCTGCCTATGCCTCTGAGCTGTCGTGGTCTTAGGCACGTGGCACCGCCCATCTCAGCTCCCCCGTCTCGCAGATGAGGCAGCATCAACCCCTGAGCTCTGGCTCGGGCTCACTTGGCCTCGAGTGTTAGTGTTTTCCTACACTTGCCTGCCCTCTCTCCTTTTCTATTCTCTGTGGGATGAAGCCTAGAGTCTTGCATGTATAGGGCGAGCCCACCTGACTTACATACCGGCCCCTATTTCTCAGGTCTACCTGCAGTGATTTCATCTGCACACGACTCTACTTGTATTTGGACAGTTTCCAGCAGGTAAGAGCTGCCTTGGGCCCATGTGGAGGGGCGGGCATGTTGTTCATAGACAGCGTCCCCCCAGACTCCATGTGCATGGTGAGGCAGAGCAGACTTGCATGTGCCCCGACACAGCTGCTTGGAGACCCGATGGCTTCTCAGAGGACGGACGGGGACAGTGGCCAATGGGCTCTTGACTCTCCATCTTTCAGATCGCCCCAAGCCACAAGGCGGTGTTTGGGACCTGGGTGGATCTCCCCAAGAAGAGAGCTGTTGGCTGCAGGGTCAGAGCTCTTCTGGGAGCCTGTCCCCAGCTTCTCTACTCAAAACCCGTGTGACCTGTTCAGTAACAAACGCGCTTTCAGAAGCAGCTCTGTTCCAAAGTCAGCAACCATTTCCAGAACAGCTGCATGTCCTCAGCTGATGCTGCCTAGTCCCTTCTAGAAAAGTAGAAGAGAAAAATTGTGAACCTGTAGGCCTGGAGAGATGGTTCAGGGGCTAAAGTTTGTTTCTCAAGCAAACATCTCATGTAAAAATGCCAGACGTATATAGTAGTAGCATGCACTTCTGACCCTAAAAGGCCAAGCCTGGGGAATCCCAGAGCAAAGCAGTAAAAAGGAAGAATAATCCAGAGTGATTCCTCGTGTCACACTTGGGTCTTCACAGGCACACACACATTCACAGTCACATACACACAGTCACATACACACACACACTCACATATACACACACTCACATATAAACATAGTCACACACATGCACGCACTCACATACATATATACACGCTCACATATACACATACATAGTCACACTCATACACACATGTGTACACACACTTATACACTCATACATACACACTCACATATACACACAATACACACACATACACATACACTCACAGATACACACATACTCATACACACTCATGTGCACACACATATAAACAACTACACGCATGCATGCACTCACATATACATACATACACACATATACATACTCACATATACACATAGTCACACACATATACACTTATGCATACACTCATATACACACACATACATACACCCACATATACACACACTCATATATATATACACATATACACATACACACTCACATATACATACACATACACACACTTATATACACACACATATACACATACACATTCACACATGCACGTTAAAAAAAATAGAAAAGTGAGCCTCTAGGGTCATGAGGTAGTTCAGCCGGTTAAGCTATCTGTGCACAAACCCGGCAACCCCGAGTTTGATTCCTACGGCCCACAAGGAAGGGGAAAACTGACTTCTGAAAGTTGTCCTATGGCCTCGGCTAGGTGCTGAGGAACATGTTCTTTCTCAAACAAATAGATAGATAAGTGAATTCAAGGAAGAAAAGACCAGTGAATCACAAACCATGCTTTCCATCCTGCAGGGCGTGAGATGATAGACTGGTTAGCAGAGAGCCCTCAGAGACGGGGCTGCAGGAGCTAGCTGCTCTTGGTTCCTGGCTGGCAGCCCGGAGTCCTCCCCCCAGGCACTTTGGGCACCATGGACTCCCCAGGGTACAACTGCTTTGTGGACAGGGTCAAGATGGATGCAGCCATCCAGGACCTGGGGCCAAAGGAGCTGAACTGCACCGAACTGCAGGAGCTGAAGCAACTGGCTCGCCAAGGCTACTGGGCCCAGAGCCACGTCCTTCGGGGGAAGGTGTATCAGCGCCTGATCCGAGACATCCCCTGTCGCACGGTCACACCCGACGCCAGTGTGTACAGCGACATCGTGGGCAAGATCGTGGGCAAGCACAGCAGCAGCAGCCTGCCCCTACCTGAGTTTGTCGACAACACCCAGGTGCCCAGCTATTGTCTGAACGCGCGGGGTGAGGGGGCCGTGCGCAAGATCCTCCTGTGCATCGCCAACCAGTTCCCCGACATCTCCTTCTGCCCCGCCCTGCCCGCCGTGGTGGCCCTGCTACTGCACTACAGCATTGACGAGGCTGAGTGCTTCGAGAAGGCCTGCCGCATCCTGGCCTGCAACGACCCCAGCAAGAAGCTCATCGACCAGAGCTTCCTGGCCTTCGAGTCCTCCTGCATGACGTTTGGGGACCTGGTGAACAAGTACTGCCAGGCGGCACACAAGCTGATGGTGGCCGTGTCGGAGGACGTCCTGCAGGTGTATTCGGACTGGCAGCGCTGGCTGTTCGGGGAGCTGCCGCTCAGCTACTTTGCCCGCGTCTTCGACGTCTTCCTCGTGGAAGGCTACAAAGTGTTGTACAGAGTCGCTCTGGCCATCCTCAAGTTCTTCCACAAGGTGAGGGCGGGGCAGCCCCTCGAGTCCGACAACGTGAAGCAGCATATCCGCACGTTTGTCAAGGACATTGCCAAGACGGTGTCCCCCGAGAAACTGCTAGAGAAGGCCTTTGCCATCCGCCTGTTCTCCCGCAAGGAGATCCAGCTCCTGCACATGGCCAACGAGAAGGTGCTGAAGCAGAAGGGCATCACCGTCAAGCAGAAGAGGTGCTCGCGCACGCGTGTGCTGTGCTCGCCAGCGTGTGCCTGTCTGCGCGTGCACGCGTGTGCTGTGCTCGCCAGCGTGTGCCTGTCTGCGCGCGCATGCGTGTGTGCATGTGTGTGTGCTGTGCTCGCCAGCGTGTGCCTGTCTGCGCGCGCGCATGCGTGTGTGCATGCGTGTGTGCTGTGCTTGCCAGTGTGTGCACAGGGGGCTTTGGAGGAGTGCATCCTGGAGGTCTGGGCGTGAGTGTCCCCTGTGTCCTCTTAGCTCTTCCAGATATCTGTCTGTCCGCACCTGGATAGAAAATCACTAGAAAGCAGGAAGGGACTTTGTGGCTATAACCATAGCAACTCGTGGATCTCCTCAGGGACAGAAAGAAGCCGACACCCAGATGTTCCCATGGGGTCAGAATGTCCGGCAAGGGTCAGGCCGGGCTCTAGGGTCACGTCAGCATCCCCTGCGCTACCCCTTCAGCTCCTGGCTTTGTGGCTGTCATTCTCCAGGCTGGGAGGGTCAAGTGTGGGACAACTGTGATCCTGGGCCGTTAGCTCAGTGCCTCTTTCTCCTGAGCCGGTTGAAGGCGTGTCCTGGGAGCAGAACCCACCACTAATCTCTCCTTGTCTGTTTTATTTTCTTCTCCGTGTCCGTTGCTTCCTCCTGTTTTTCAGTGTCTCACTTTCTAAAAGGTAAGGTGAAAATCACCTCAGCGCCCGCTTCTCCACCTTTCTGGCGCTTCCTGGCTGCTTGCTGTTTCCCATAGCCTGGTTGGCTCTGTGGCTGACTTCTGCTCCTTGCTTCAGACGCCGACTCAGACACTGTCTGTCTGTCTGTCTGTCTGTCTGTCCGTCCATCTTCCTGTCAGTTGTGTGATGTGCTAAGCTTAGCAGCCCTGCAACCTGCCTTCCCCAGGCTGGCTCCCTTTGTGCTGATTGTTCGGAAAAAAGTGATTTTGTTGCCCCTGTCCCCACCCTTCAAGCTGGTCATTCACATCAAGGTAGCAGGTAGGAGGTGGGGTTTATGGGAATACCTCCACCCCCTTTCTTCTTGACTAACATCTAGAACCAGGCTGTAAAGCTATTGGGAGTAGCTGGGATGCCCCTTCTAGGCCAAGTGCCCAGGAGAGGCTCTGGAGACCCACGGGGTAGGGGTATGGCAAGGGCTGTGATGTCTGTGGAGACTGAGGGGGCGCTCTGACCCCTCCCTCCTCTCCCAGGCAGTTTGTGCACTTGGCAGTTCATGCAGAGAACTTCCGCTCCGAGATTGTCAGTGTGAGGGAGATGCGAGACATCTGGTCCTGGATTCCTGAGCGGTTTGCCCTCTGCCAGCCCCTTCTCCTCTTCTCCTCCTTGCAGCACGGGTACAGCTTGAACAGGTGAGGCTCCGGGACTCCTGGAGACAGATGTCACACTCCACCTCCAAGAGGTCACACCTGGCAAGGCCCTGCTCCATCCTGTGGGGCCTGAAAATCAGGAGTCTCTTTTCTGGGGTCACCTAGACTTTGGAAGTCATTGCATATGCACCATAGTTGAAGGTCCGCATACGTATCTTGAAGACATGAGAGTCGTTAGGAATGGTTCTCGTGGGATAGCTCCCCTGCCTTCCCATGCCCCTCTGGGGGGCTATGCTCTCAGCCCCTGATATTCTAGCAGGGCTCCAGGACTTTGCCCCCCTGAGGAGGCTTTAGCTAGGTCCAGCCTGTGTTAAGCACGAGTCACAGAGAGCAGTTCACAAACTCTGAGCCCTCCATCCGTCCCCTGTCAGACCCTTGCGTTCAGCCACACATGCATTTGGTGTGATTGGAGCCATATTTCCCAGCCCAGGGACACCGAGCACCACACCACAGGCCGGCGCCTGGGGACATGTCCAGGTTCCATGCTTCCCGCTTCCCTGTAGCTCTAGCATCCAGCTCTGCCTGAGGAGGCCCTTAGCCACCGAGGGCAGAGATGTTAGGACCCTCTGTCCAGACTGAGGGATAAGGACAGGCCTGAGCATGACATGTGTGCTCCCTGCCCCCAGGTTCTATTTCCAGTGCGAAGGACATGAGCCCAGCCTCCTGCTCATCAAGACCACACACAAGGAGGTGAGGGGGCACAGGGCAGCTCAGAGACCTGGTCTTCGATCCTCCCTGGACCACCGGTGCCTAGATCTGAGTGTGATTCTGGGATATACTTCCTCAAACTTGGCCCTCTTGCACAACTGTCTTGCCCTTGGGTGGGGAGTGCAGCACACGTGCCCCAAGCTGTGACTCGGTCCCTCGGCAGACCCGAGAAAGGAGACTTTGCTGTGAAGGAAGGGGCAGCCTCCCCCTGGCTTTCTTTCCTAGGTGTGTGGCGCTTACCTGTCAACAGACTGGAGTGAGAGAAATAAGTTCGGAGGCAAGCTGGGCTTCTTTGGGACTGGAGAATGCTTCGTGTTTAGGGTGAGTGGGGTTAGTAGGCCTGGCACCCATGCTAAGCCAGGGTGCTGGCTGGCCCCCGATTGCCATTGAGACTCCCTGGGCAGCCTGTTTTCATTGTAATGGTTATACTAAAAAATCTCCTTAATTACTTCTGGTGACTTTGACTGTGTGGTAGCAAGCACCCAAGAACCAGCAGAGCCTTGGGCTTGGCAGTAGAGTGGGGCCTTGCCCACAGCAGATCCATGGGATAGAAATGGCTTGTGGCTTTGGTGGGAAGCAGGGCCCTGTGGGTGCTGCCTGGCTGCATGCCACTGTGGGGTGCTGCATGGCTGCATGCCAATCATTCCTGCTACTGCCCATTTACCTGCAGTTGCAGCCGGAGGTGCAGCGTTACGAGTGGGTGGTCATCACGCACCCGGAGCTGACCAAGCCGATGTCCTTCAAGTCCTCAGAGGCTGCGGCTAGTTCTTCCCTCCTCAGCTGCTCCGTCTCTGCAGACCCTGCCGACCGGCTCTCGCCCTTCCTGGCCACTCGGCACTTCAACCTGCCCTCCAAGACTGAATCCATGTTCATGGCCGGTGGGAACGACTGCCTCATCATCGGTGGGTGCTTGCCCTCGATCCCCGACCACAGTCAGGGCCCTCCCTTGGGAATGCGTGTAGGTGTGCCCTTCCATCCTGGAATGGCAGAGGAAGTCTGGGTTATTGGGGCGTGAGCTGGACAGCAAGCTCCGGTCAGCCTCTGGCTCTAGAGACCACTGCAGGCCGACGAGAGCATTCTGACATTCCGTCCAGCGGGCTCTGGTGGAGCAGTGTCATGGCGTGTGGGGGCGGGGTGAGCGGTGGAAGCAGAAGGGCAGCCACTGACCTGTCCATCCCACAGGGGGCGGAGGAGGCCACGCGCTCTACATCGATGGGGACCTGAACCGGGGCCGCACCGGGCACTGCGACACTTTCAACAACCAGCCTCTCTGCTCGGAAAACTTTCTCATCGCCGCTGTGGAGGCCTGGGGCTTCCAGGACCCCGACATGCAGTGACGGGCGGCACTGACAGGACAGAGGCCAGGCCAGAGGGGGACGGGGCAGAGGCCAGGCTGCCTCTTTGGGGAGCAGGGAGTGAGAACCCCAAGAGGTGGGCAGTTTTGATGTGCAGCAGAGATACCACCTGGTCACCTAGCGCAGCCTGGCCTTGCCTGGACTGGCTGCCCCTCTCCCTTGGGCTTGAGGGAGGCCCCCTGAGCCCGCTTGCTCTGGATTCGAGCTCAAGAGGCGGCTGTCTGAGTCGGAGGCACCCTCTGCCCCCACCCAGGTTCGTGGCTCTCCACGGGGTTGTGGAATGTGGCTCTCCCTGCCCTGTTCCTCAGTCCTTGGTGGGAAAGACAGGAAACTTTTTGCCAATGTGGGTCTGTGATACCCCCTGCTGGTGCTGTGCGGTATTGCTGCCTCCTGCAGGGACCTGCCGAGACTCCCCAGCAGCTGCCCAACCCTGAGGCTCTTGGGGTTACACATTACTGCTGAGGGATAGGAGAGGGGAGGGCAGGACATGCGCTGCCCTGCTGCTCCCCTGTTTCTGCCAGGGACCTGGGCTGGAGGGGACCCCTCGTGTCCTTGTGTTTCTGCAGAGCCCAAGCTCTTGTGGACTTCCCTGCAAATCCCCACCTTGAAGGAGGCCTCTGGAGGGACCCCTGACCAACCTCACTGGTCAGCTCCATTTTCAGGGCCCCACTCAGAGATGCCTGGACTCTCGGGGACTTCTTGGCCCTCCACCTTTCCTGCCAGTCCATTCTTGACCTCCTGCAGTCTCTACAACTTCCCTGTTTCTCTCTTAGCACTATAGTGATGGGGCCCAGTGTCCCCAGACTTCTAGCATGGCCTGCTTGGCTCATTCCACCCCCTCCCTTCTCCTGGAGCCCTGTGCCTCCCAGATGGATCTCTGTACAGCACTGCTTGGCCAGTATGACTTCCCTCTGCATCCCTCCCCAGCACGTGGAGTGTGGCCACATGTCAAGTTTTTCCGTGTACCGTCCTCTCTCCCAGGGCCTTCAGGTCCCAGACACTCGTGTTCCTGAGGTCTGCGTTGGTCTGTAGCACAGTATGAAGAGAAGAGTCGCCTCCCCGTGACCTCCTATCCCTCCCTGTGACCTCCCTCAGCCGGTCCTGAGTGTCTGGACACCACAGAGGGAAGAGTGGAGCAGTGGCCCCGTGCCGTGGCCATAGAGGATTGGGTCCTAGGGGTCAGTCTCCACATGACTGTGACAGGCAGGCCCTGAAGTTACCGTGTTCTACACGGATACCTGTCCCCACACACGCTCACTCTTCCTGTGGGAGGCACATCCTTTCCTGTCCATCTACTTATGTCGTCTCTCAGCGGGACCACCATTATAGGCAGGTGGAGCAGGAGCTCCGTGCAGCTTTGGGCAAGCTGCTAATCCTGCCCCGAGCTCGAGTTCCCACCTGCACAATGGTGCAGCCTCCTGCCCTGCGGCCCTCTGACAAGATCAGCGTGAGTCTCTCTGGAGGGAAGAAGGTGCTGCAGCCTGCACTTGCCCACAGCCTCTGAATCCAGTGCCCAGGCCCGTATTGCCAATTTGGAGTTCATTATTAAACACTTTGTGTGTGTGTGTGTGTGTGTGTGTGTGTTGTGTGCGTGTGAGAGAGAGAGAGAGAGATACAGACACAGACAGACACAGACAGGCAGACAGAAAGAGAAAAGGACTTGCTCTGTAGCCCACACTGGCTTGGAAATTGCTATGTGTCCCAGGCTGGCCTCAAAATCATGACCCTCCTGCCTTGGCCTCTCAATTACTTGGGTTACAGCATTAGGCTGACTTCACGCTGTGCGGTGTGGTAGCTTCTGGGCGGTTCCCTGCCAGCTTGGCTTCCCTGGACTGTGTCACCTGAGGCTCCCAGGCACCATCCCTTTCAGGAACAGGTGAAGTTACAGCAAGTATTGTGCACAGGGCTAGGCAAGCTTCCCCACTGGGTGGTCCACTTCCTGGCATGTGAGTTGGAGCTGGCTCTGTATGGCTGCTCATGGGGTCGCTTCTCCTTCCTGGGGGTCTAGCCCAGGAAGACCAGGTGACATGATCGAGTCATAGGCAAAGATCTTTGCTTTGTGCAGACAAAATATGCAGCCTTTTACTTCTTTATCCTGCGTTTTCTGCCAAAAGATGTGTGTGTGATTTTTTTTTATTCATATCATTGTTTTTATGTGATGTTAAGTGTTTCCACTTAGTACTTATTTTAGTAATATTTTCTACTATTTCTTAATTATTTATTAACTTTTGATGTTAAAAACAAGCCAAAATTTGATGGCATATAAAAACATCATAATCCAGAAGTATTTAAGCATTTATTTTTTCTTTTATTTTTTCCTTCTTTTTTTTAATATCCAATTTTTAAGCCAGTTCATTAAATTAAACACTTTTGTTAACATAGACGGTGTGCTTCAGGACTTCAGCAAATTGTTGTGAAGTTTGTACTGTTTTAGACACCGTGTGCTGAGGCTGGGCCTGTGCTTGGGACCCTCGGCTCTATCTCCTACGTGCTGGACTTCCAGGATGTGCTGCCAGGCCTGAATAATCAGTATCAAGTACTAACTTATGAACTCAGCATGTGGCCTCTTTGGTGCTGTGTTTTTGCCATGTTCAGTGACCTGGCTCGGGTCCCAGAGCGACATGGTGGATGGAAAGCACCAACTCATGCAAATTGTCCTCTGACCTCCAAATGTACACACACGAAAATTTTTAGAAATTAATTTTAAAAGTTATGATAGAACAGTATGTGTTTGTATTTTAAGAGTTTCTCAGAATTTTAATTATCGAACTAAAAATATTTCAGTTTTTCCTATTTTTGTAAGCTGCCTACTTTTATTTTTCTAGGGTTTTTTTGGGGGGGGTATTTTAGAGCATTCTAAAAGATTTTTAAATGTTTCTTCCCCCATTTCTTAATGCCATAAGGCCTGTCTGGTCTCCTTACATATTTTATATTTAATAGGTTAGTTTTCATACGGTTCTGTTTCCAATGCAGTTCGCCCAGGCCTCACGCGTAGGAGGCAAGCGTACTCGGATGAGCCGTGGCTCAGCCCTTCTTTTGTGTTTGGGATGGATTTTCCGTTTGCATCCAAGTTGCTGAGACGGCAGCTCAGCCTTCCAGTGTCCAGTGTTGGCATCGAAGCAGAAGTCAGCATGGGCGCAGGCGGGGCTGCTAACCAGACCCCAGACCCAACCGAGCTTGGGCTCACGTCCCCACATGCAAAAATGCGCCGATACTTGCTGTCTCACATGTTCGCTAAATCTAGGTTTCCGTCAGCTTCAGAAGGTAATTGTAAAAACAGAAATTGCTATTCTTCAGATGGTAGATCTCTAGTGACCACTGCACTGCAAGGTGGCTTGTTGCTAGCACTTCCTCGGCCTGTTTTCTGGTCTGTGAGCAAAACTTACTTCTTTTCCAAGTATTTACATTAGTCCAGAAAGCAAGTGAAATTGTAATGGTCTGACATAGAGCTGGGCACAGCGCACACTTGCAACCGCAGCACCTGAGGTAGAGGCGGGAGGATTGGAAGCTCAAGGTCCTCCTCAGCTGCAAGTGAGCTCAAGGCCAGCCGGGGCTGCAAGAGGACATGACGGGTCATCGCTGCGTTCCTGCACGAGGTTCCCTGTGACGATGCACCCTGCGGCAAACCACTGTTGTTTGCAGGATCAGTCATTTCATTGAACTGCATGGAGTTTGTCAACACTGTGTTGAGACTAAGGAAACAGTCAGTGGACACGTGGTCCTATAGACGCGTGAGCCTGCCACATGGTAGAAGTCACGGAAAAAACAAAACCTTGCCCTGCAGATGGCAGTACCTGCTGGAGTGTTACCTGGCTGCTCCGTGAAGACCAGAGCACCTCTGTCTTACGGACAACAGAGCATTTGATGGTCGAAGGACTTGTGGTCAGAAGCTTAGAGGCAGAAGGAGAAGATGTCTCATGCCTCGCTGTACCTTTCAGAACTGGTGATTGTGGGCATTGACTAGCGGCCCCCGCTGGGAGGCAGAACGTTGGCAAATGCAAGGGAAGTCTGAGTGGCCTGGTGCGCTTCAGCATCAGGCCAGCCTGGGCTACACAGTGAGAAAATGAAGTGTTCCCTGGCCTGGCCCTGGGGAACTTCCGAGTGAGTGAAGGAAAACCTTGCTTACAAAGCAAATGTGTGGATTTGCAGCAAAATCCAGTTTTGTAAATGTGAAAAATAAGTGATGTAGTGATGTTGGGTTGGTGTTGAGTCCTAAATAAATTAATGAAAACCGAGGAGAGACGTCTTTGTGCAATACTTGCCATGGGGCGTACAGGATGGGACCCCGCTAGCGCCTGATTCCACTCAACTCAAAGAGGCAGAGGGCCCTGTGCTGAGGATTCATCACACCCTTCGAGCGGAGCCCAAGGCTGCCAGGTACATCCTCTGCCGCATTTCCACTGCTGGCCATGACGTCCCTGTTTCCTGATTCTCTTTTCTGTCTTGTTCTTAGGGCTTGCCATGTGCACATGCTGAGAAAACACTTGAAGAAAGGAAAAGACCTCCTGTCAGCAGTCACAGGTGGCCGAGGCCCCTGTGAAGCCCAAGGTTAAAAAGCAGACTCACATCTGAAAGTGAGAATATTTTGTGTGAAAGTTTACACACGTCAACATTAACATCCTTACTAACGCCTTATTTTCTCATTTTTTGAAACATGAATGGGGATTATGCGTGTTCACAGGTGTGTGGGGGACTGTGGGTAAACGTGTGTATGAGTACAGAGGTCTGAGGTTAGGTTGCATAGAGTGTCTTCCACGCATTCTCTCCCTGTCCGTCGAGGCAGGTCTGTCGACAGATCCCCGAGCTCATCAGCTGACTGGCCAGCTTGTTCTGGGGATCCTCTAATCTGCCATATCTTGCCATACCAGGAAACTGGGGCCTTGAACATGCCAGGCAAACTGCTTCTGAGCTATGTCCCCACATTGTTTTAAAAAATATTTTTTATTTACTCTGTGTGTGTGTGTGTAGACAGGTGACTTGCTTCTACCTCCTTCTTGCTTCACTCTGGGACCTCCCAGGCTCTGCCCACCAGAGCCAAAAGTGCAGGCTGCTGCCTTTTCCACCTGGCGTTTTTACGTGAGTCCTGGGATCTGAACTCAGGACATTCCGCTTGCAAGGCAGAGTTTTAATCCTTGAGCCATCTCTCCAGCCCTCCCACACTTTTTTAAAATTTCTGTATCTCTCTCTCTTTCTCTCTCTCTCTCTCTCTCTCTCTCTCTCTCTCTCTCTCTCTCTCTCTCTCTCCATCCATCAATCTATCTATCTTTGGGTGTATAGGTGTCCGTGTGTCTCTGTGTATCACAGGACACTGTGTGTGCCCGTGGAGGCCCAAGTCTCATTTTGGGTATCACCCTGGATTGCTCTGTGTCTTGGATTTGCTTTGGAGTTCTCCACCATTTCCACCTGGCATTTTTATATAGGATCTAGGATATGAACGCAGATCTTTTGGCTCATGAGGCAGAGACATAATCTCTGCGCCATCTCTCCAGCCCCACAAACTTTTTTTTTTTTTTAACTTTTCTTTAAGATAGAATCTCACTAAATCGCCCAGGCTGCCCTTTGATGGCTTGTTGGGCAACCTAGGTGAACCTCACGCACTTCCTGCTTTGGCCTCCAGAGTAGGTGACAGCGTGGCCTGAGTCACCAGGCCTAGAAGAGCCCCTTTGTCTTCCAGGCCTGCACAGCTCCTCCCTGACATGGCAGGCACCCCTCCTTCCACTGCCTTGTGCCTGTCTGGGGGTCCCGCTTGCCTCATCTGCTGCCCAGTTGCGGTCCCCTGATTGGTCACGGGGACGAACATGACCTGCAACCTGCTTCTCTGCTGCCTCGTAACCAGGACTTTCCTGCTACGCCTCAGGCAGTTACTGGGGACCTCGAGGGCCCTTTGGTCCAGTGTGAGGTATCCTGGTTGGCTAGGCCAGCGGGGCTTGGCCCCGGCTAGGCCACAGGAAGCTCGGGCTTTGCCTCAGCTCCCCTGTGACCCCAGCGCCTGGGTTTTGCTCATGTGTTGTTGATCCACCTCGAGCCCCTTCCTAGACTTCCCTGTGGGTCCCCCTGAGGCTGGCCCTGTCCTGGAGCTGTGCCCCACTTAAGACCCCTCTGCTGCAGACATTCAGGCCTCCCAGCATTCCCTGCAGCAGCCTCCTCCTCTGCTTCCCCTTACTGCCAGTGTCAGGGCCATCCTGTAGGTTGACATGAGACACAGAAGCCCCACCTCTAGTTCCAACACTTGAGAGGTGGAGGTCCCAAAGCCAGCCTGGGGTCTATCAGACCCTGTCACAAACAAAACCCTGAATCGTGTCTCCTTCATGTTCTAAGTCCTTTTAGTGTGTGTGTATATGTGGAAGTGCACATGGAGGTCAGAGGACAAGCATCAGGTATCAGTCCTGCCTTTCCTATGTCTTTGAGACAGGGTCTTCTCGCTGTGCAAGCCAGGCTGGCGGCTCACGATCTTTTGGAGGTTCTGGTGGGCACGCAGCGATTACAGACGCCATGGTGCATCCCACCTCAGTCTCTCCAGGCTTGAGCCATCTTCCCCACCTGTCTCTTGGTCGGTTAATTTGGAGATGAGCTCTTCTGGGGCACCCTGCCCCACCCCAACCCCTCCTTATTGTGTTCCCGCCCCTATATCTGATAGCCCGTTCTCAGCAGCGTTGGAGCACTGCTCAGGGCATCTTGGCTCCCTTGGGAGACTCCCTCCCGGCTGATCTTTGCATTCCCAGAAGCTCCGGATGTGCCTCCCCCAGCTGCCATGGAATCAAGGCAGAGGCCAAGGGCAGAAGCAGGGCCGCTTCCGATATCCACGATATCCACCACGCTGAGGTTTATCGCAGCACTTTCTGGGAACTCTCCCACAAGGGTCAAGCTGGCTGTGCTCAGAGAACTTCACACTGCCCTCTGCTGGCAGGGCTGCCAATCCACCTCTTCCATCCCCAGAGTCAGACCATGTCCAGGAAGGAATGGGGACTGCCCTGCCCCACTCTAACCTTCGCTCCCCCTTGAAACCTGAAGTGCCACAGCAGCTCATAGACCATGCTGCCCCAGAGTGCCACAGAGCCCCTGACACCAGGTGAGCGGTTGTGTGTGGACTATAGCATTTTTACAGGAGGTTTTTAAGTCTTTATTTCATAAGGCTTTTTTTGTGTGTGTGCTGAGGTTTAAATCCATGACCTCATATATGGCAAATACAGTCGATCTCGAGATTCTGGTGGGTGGAGCCTTCCCATTCTGCTCCACATAGGCCACAGCACTCCCTCATTTAACTTCTCAGCCTTATGTACTAAATATTTTTTAATAGTGTCTGGCTATATAGCCAGGCCGACTTTGAACTTGCCGTCCTCATGGCTCAGCCTCCAGAGGGTTGAGATTTAAGCCTTTCCCCCATGTGCCTGGCTCACAATTTATTTTCATTTTCACGTGTATGTGTTTTAAGAGTGTGTAGCAGTTACTCTTCTCTGTTGCTGTGAGACACCCCTCGAAGTCAATGAACTTAAAGGAGAAAAGGGAAGATCATTCAGTTTATAGTCCCAGAGGAGCAGGAAAGACAAGGCAGCAGCTGGAGGCAGCCTAAGTCACGTCTCTCCAGGAGGCTGAGAGCTGCAAAAATGTCAACTGCAACGTAGGACAGGACTAATCAATCTCAAGACCCACCCTGTGACTGCCTTCCTCCAGCAAGGTCCCACTTCCTAAAGGTGCCATGACCTTCTCAAACACAACATTTCAAACTATGACAGGGCATATGTACACGTGTATTTGTTTGTGGATATGTGTGTGTGTGTATGTATCAGAGGGCACTGTGTGTCCCTGTGGAGGACCAAGGGTGACTTCGGGAATCATCCTGGATTGCCTCTACCTCCTTGCTTCTCTCTGAGATTTCCAAGGCTCCACCCACCGAGGCTTGAAGTGCAGATCACCATCATTTCCACCTGTAATTTTTACGTGGGACCTGGGATCTGAACTCAGGACCTTCTGCTTGCAAGACAGAGTCTTAACCCCTGAGCCATCTGTCCAGCCCCCATCTTATTCTTTTGAGGCTGGGTCTCTAAACCTGGAGCTCCCTGCTGGCTAGCTTGCTCTGCGGATTCCCAGACTCTACCTGCTGGAACTAGAACTGCACATCTGCCCAGAGTGTTATGGGGGCTCTGGAGACCTGGACTCCAGTGTTGCCTGCAGGGCAAGTGTTCTGATCCGGAGCCATCTCTCCAGCCCTCGGCTTTTTTATTACAAAGAAGTGAACTGCTTCGACTCATGCTGCACCCCCAAGTGGTACAGCTATGTTTTCTTTCCACCAGGCACGCCAGAGCCACAAGTAGATGGTCCTACTTATCAGGGTAAGACAGCAGGATGCCATCCCAGTACGCTCATGGCAGGCTTATCTGCCCACCACCTTTCACCCCCATACCATCATGGTGGCTTAGAAGGCTTCGTGTTCTTGTAAAGCTCCTGGGGCTCTCTGCTGGCCTTCTTTCTCTCTCCACCTCTTCCTTCTTTTTCTTCTCTCCCTCCTCTTTAATTTTTTCTTTTTCTTCTCTTCCTCCTCTTCCCTTCTCTCCTTTGTTCTTTTAGTACAGGCCTATAATCCAGGGTGGCCTTTGCTTCTCCAGTGCCAGGAAATAGATGCCCCCTCCTTGTCTGCCCAGGAAATAGGTGTCCCCTCCCATCTTTGGGATAGCTTCCTTGGGAGAAGTCTACCTTCTCAATCTGAAGCTTTTGGCTGTTTCCACCTTCCCTTCCATCTCCTTCCCTGGTGTCTCTGGGAAATGCCATTAACCCTATCAAGATGCTTCCCTTCATTTCTCTTTTCCTCTTTTCAAGGAGTCTCGAATTTCCGAACCCCCTCTCTCTTGATGCCTGGAAATCCCCACCCCACAGTGACTGTGACAGGCTACAACTCATGACCTGTGGTTCCATGCCAAAGGGGAAGTAGCGGGGGGGGGGGGAAGCAGTGGTGATGCTCCTTTCCATCACAGAGTCCACTCCACACCAGGTCCCTGTGCCTGGGAGACCTTAGGAGCAGGGGAGCAAGGCGGGATAACATGTAAGAAACGGCGGCTGAACTCCTGACAGGACCAGGCTTCCTGGAGGAGGTGATTCTAAGTACGAAGTGCATTTCCTGAGGAGGAGGAGGAGGCTGGTGCTGACAGAGCCACCAGCCATGGAGGGCAGCAGATCACAAGTGGGAGGACCCCCATAAGCTCCCCACTCATGATGGGGCGCTAAGGGACTGTGAGATGGAAGGCGCAGGTTGGAATAGCCCTGAGGCTTTAGGGTGACAGGAAGGGACAGGCCGACCAGGCTGGAGACAGAGCGCTTGGGACAGAAATGAAATGAGGGAATGCTGCCGTGCTGGGTGGAAGCAGCATGGAAGGCCCAGGCAGTCCAGTGAGGAACTGCGGGGAGGAAGAGGCAGAACTGTGCCGCCCACAGCTCCCCTGGAGACCCACTCACCTCTCACACCAGACCCGACAGAAAAGGGCAGTAAGACGCTGAGGGCTTCCCCATGTCTGCTTCACAGTCCTGGCCTCTCCGCCATGCTGGGTTGGGCAGCTTTTGCCCTTGCACTCCCCACTGGTGGACTCTGCTGCCGTGCCTTCCCTTAGCTTCTCCTCCCACAGGCTTCTCCACCCCATAACTGGTGCTTGGTTGGGCTGTCCTGGCCCTGCGCTCCTAAGGACCTGCAGCTACAGGCCTGTACGGGATGTTGCCCTCACAGGGTGGTCAGGACTGGAAATCTGCAAGTGATGGACAAATGATAGAGATAACCACAGAGAAAATGGGATTATCCAGCAGAGGGGTAGAGCCCTAAGGAGGCCTGGGAACACAAGATCTGCAATGACATTCAGGCTACAGTCCCAGGCCTGGCCTTGCTCCCCCTGGTGACTCCAGGAAGAACAGGGTGGCAGAGCTTAGGGGATGGTCAGGAGAAAGAGAGGAGAGGGCGGAGAACAGGGACTCGTGGACATCCGCACAGAGGTCCACTCAGCAGAACCACTGTCCCTCTGCTTAGAAAAACCATGGCTTCTGTGACCTTGGCAAGGGCAAGATGATAGAGAGGAGAGAGAAGGTGAACGGAAACAAAGGAAAGATTCCTCTTTCAGAAACTGATTGGGGCAAAAGAGTGGGGCGGTGGAGAGCTAGTTAGTAGCTGTTCTGGGCACTTTTGTGAGCAAGTCAGAAGCAGCAGACCTACTTCATTCAGCTAGGGGAGAAAAGGCTGGGGAGGTGCCTGCTGTGAAAGGTTGGTGTGTAGGTCTGTGGCCTAGGGTCAGGCCCGGACGACCTGGCTGCCCATATCCCGAGGCATTGAAGTGCAAGTATGCAAACCACCAGGAGAGCTGTGGGCTTGAGCAAGGAAGTCCAAGCCGTGTGACATTGCTCAGCCTCCTGAACCTGAGGGAAGGACATGGGCAGTCAGAGCTGGACTGTGGTCAGGAAGCAGGCAGCTGGTGCCTGGGGTGCCAGCAACAGGGTAGAGCCAACCTTAGCCAGACTGCCCGTGAGGCCACTGTTCCAAAAGGTGGTCCTGCAGGTTTGGCCTTTGCATGGATGCTGTAGGGCAGGCAGCACTCAGCCGTCAGAAGTTTAATGATCTGGGGAATCCTCAGCAGGGAACAACACTGACCGGCTTCAAAAGGCCAGTCATGCCCACATCTTCATGGCAGGGACGTGCTCAATCGACGTCGGGTTCCTGATGGAGGGCAGGGGTAGAAGGAGGTTCTGGGGACAGACTGGGGAGAGAGCACCAGGAAACACAGGAGGGCCACACCTTAAAAGACAAGACTTCACAGGTGAGGGGGGCGTTCTTGGGGACTGGGGTCTGTCGGCTTCCAGATTCCGGATTTCTGCGGCTCGTCGGCAGTGGAGACCGCAGTCCAGCACTTTGGCCTTGCCCTGAGAGCACAGAATGATAAGCTCGGCCGCGCGCGAAAGGCGGCCCCAGGGCTCCAGGAAAATGATGGCTGGGAACCGAACACCAGCTGGCGCCGCGCAGCCGCAGAGAAGGCGGGGCACCAGCGGTCCCGCCCAATATGCTAATATAGAGCCGCTGTCCCGCCCAGAGACCGACGAGCCCATCACCCGGGGTGCGAGGGACGGCGGCGCCGGGCAGCGCGCCCACGGCGGCCGAGGCGAGGCGGAGCGCGAGGGACCGAAGCTAGTGCGGCCGGGTGGTACAGCCCCGGGGCTGTCCGAGGCTGCCGCGAACGCGCGGCCACGCTCCCCCGCCTGCGCGAATTGGTATGACCTGCGGGGGCGGGGCCAGGGTCATGTGACGCGCGCGGGGCCGCCATCTTGCTCTGCGGTGCTGGTATTTAGAGCGCAGCGGCTGCCGGGCCGGGTCGCTTTCGCGTTCGGCGCTGTGGGTCGTCTCGCTCCCTCGCCCGCCCGCCCGCCCGCCGCGGTCCTCGCCTCGCCGCCCGCCGCGGTCCTCGCCTCGCCGCCCGCCTAGCTCGCCCCTTCCCCGCTCGCAGACATGACCGAGGCCAAGACCAGCCCCGAGTACGCTTCGTTTTTTGCCGTCATAGGCGCCTCGTCCGCCATGGTCTTCAGCGGTGAGCACCGGGGCCCGCGCGGCGGAGCGGGGGGCGCCGGGGCGGCGCGGGGCTGCAGCTTGCGGGGCGCCGGAGCCGGGCGTGACGTCACTCTGACGCAACCCCCAGCTGTCGGAGTGCTGGGCCTCGCGGGCGCGGCTGGGGGGTGGGCTGGGGCGCGCGGCTTGCGGGCCTGCCGGGGCCGGGTCCCCGACGCCCTCGGGTCCGAGCCCGCGGCCTGCGGCCGGACCGCGTCCGTGCGGGGGTGGGACGGCGGCGCCGCTGCCATCTTAGCCCGAGAGGCGGGCGGGAGCGTGGGGTGGGGGCGCGGGGGGCGGGCGCCGTCATGCGCCTGCTCGCATCCCGCCTTCTGCGGGCAGGTGTGACATCACACCTCGCCCGGCGCGGCTCGCCCGGCGGCTGCGTGTCTGGGGGGCCTCTGGCCCCCGGGGGTGGGGAGCCACGCTCCGCGGGGGCGCTTGTACCCCGTCCCCGGCGCCCGCCCAAGGCCCGCAAGCCGTCGCCTGGACGGCGGCGGGAGCGGCGGGGATCGGCTGGGCAAGCGCCGGGCGGAGGCAGGTGTTTCCGGGCGGAGCGGGTCGCGGTTTCCCAACAGTCCTGTCATCTGTGTGGGTTGGCTGGGAAAACTGGGCTGCGGGGTGGGACCCGGGGACCTGCGGGGCCCGGGCTGCAAGCGCGTGGAACGTAGTCTGCGTGCCTGAGGTTACACGAGGGTCTTTGTTCTCGAGGGGAGTATCCAGTTCGGGCCCCGTGGTGGAGGTGGGAGTGAATGAATGACCTTCCCTCTGCGGGGGCGGCCGCGCAGGAGGGGGGCTTCCCCGGGCGGGCACCGAGGGAGGGGAGGCCCACAAGGCTTGGATTGGCGTGCAGCTTTGAAGTTGGGCTTTGACACTCCTAGGGTGTCAGATTTAGTGGAAATTGGCCTTCTTGGGAGAAAAAGTGTTTGGACCAGACCCAGGAGTGTGGGATGGAGGGAGGTAAGTCACAGCCCCCGGGGACTGGTCTGGTCTGGTCTTGGGCTTAAGCGACCCGCCTTGCCCCACCCTAGCTGGTGGATGGGCAGGCAGGTTCCCTGTGGAGGTATGCGGAGAGTTTGAACTCAAAACAGTGTATGCTGACTGTAAACATGTAGGATCCTGGTTTTGGGGGAGGTTATGTCTTGGGGACCTTCCTCTGCCTAGACCTGCTTGTCAGTCATGTGCTGCTGAATGAGCCCTGCCTCTCCCACCCCACTGGAATAAGGGGTCATTTGTGGTGGGAGATGTGGTTTTGACTTCTCCTTTCCCCTCACACCACGCCTGCTCTCCTCATCCTTTGGGGCTCTGGAGCAGGCAGCTGTGCCTTCCCTACCGCTCTCTGCCCCCAGAATGTAGCCCTAGGCTCCTCTGCTTTGGCCACCTGGGATTGCTGTCTATGACTGCCACTCATTCACATTCATTCAGCAGATGTCCGTTCAGTTCTTATCCCTGCCCACGTGGAGCTGACGACACGAGGGCTCGCCATCCACTTAGCTCTTTTCCTGCAGTAGTTCCCTGGTCCCTTAAGATTCGGTGTTTGCTTTGCAGTCAAGCCTTACCAGCAGGTGTGTACACGCTACTGAAAACTCCTGCTGGTCAGGACTTTCTTCATGCCTCGCTTCTGGAGGTGGAAGCCTGCAAGCTGCTGGTTCCTGTGCTGCTGCTGCGCCTGCCATAGGCCCGTCCTGCTCCACACGTGGGGCTTCTCTCCCTGCGGCAGCGCACTGCTCACTTGGCCAGTTGACTCACCAGATTCCCTCTTTCCTCCAAGTCTCGGTCTTCTCTGCTACCTGAACAAATCCCTCTGTCGTCCTGTTGCTGGCTGAGTGAGTCCAAGCTCTTGTCAGTGCTACCATGACCTCCCTTGCACTTGACTGAGAGGCCCCACAGTCCTTCAGCTCCCCTTCCCATTTTCTTCACACTCTGGCTTCCCTTTTTTCTTATGACAGTTTTCCTGTTCTTTCCTAATCGTGTCTTCCATGATACTGCCAATTTCTTTTTCTATGTTTTTGGTGACTTCCTCCTTGTATTTGGCGATTGAGTTCCTGGAACGACCTCCTGACCCTGCTGTCTCTGCTGTACCACATTTGGCATTATTGACAGCTCTGCCTTCCGAGTATCTGCTGCTGTCCAGACCTGGGCTGATTCTATCAGCTGTTGCTCTGCCCCAGGTGGTCATCCCTACTGCTCCTCTTTGTTCCTCTTGCTGCCTTGCCCATCCCCCACCTCATGACCTCCCTTCTGTCCTTTGGGGAAGGCAGCTCACTTCCTGCCTCTCCCAGTGAGATCCCACCCTTGGGGTGCTGAGTTCCACATGGCAGCCTGTGTTCTGTGCAGTAGTGTGCTCGCGTGAGTCCTTGGAGCACTGGCCTGTTGTTGCGGCCTGACATGGGACTGACTTGAGTGTAGCTTCAATGCACTTTGACCAGGACAGTCCCGGGATCTCTTTGCTATTTGTTTGAGAGACAGACCTGCACATGCATGTCATGGTGCACAGGTGAAGTCAACTCTGCAGTTTTGCAACAAGGTGCCTTAACCCTTGAACTGTCTTTCTGGCCAGGATGGACACCAGAGCCCCGAGCTGAGCTCCGAGTCTTGGTGTGACTCTTTGTACGGAAGAGACTCTGGGTCCCCTCTCCCCACCTGGCCTCCTCCAGTTGACCCTTTCAGCACCATTTTACTACCCTTCGGTGTTGTGGATCTCGGGCTTACCACCTCTCCCCTCAGCAGTTGATCCTGCCCCCAGCACTGCACTGCTTCTGCCCCTCCTGCGCTGTGGGTTCTGAGCCCTGACAGCCGTGCGCTGGGCACAGAGCACGTGTCCAGAGAGGACTGGACAGTGGGAAGGGGGTGGCCTGGTTCCTTTCTGCCCTTGGCCTCCACGATGGGCTGTGGCACACTGCCTGGGCAAAGATGGTGTAGGTTGCCAGTGCCATTGCTCATGAAGTTTATATGATCCCGGGGGGCTCTGGGGACCCGCGGCAGACATGAGAAGCAGCAGCCAGGGGAGGAAGACGTTCCACGAGGAAGACAGCGCAGCATCCCAGGAGCTGGCGGGTCATGACGCGTACAGTGGAGGCCTGAGCGCCCACCTGGGCTCCCCGACCCAGACCGGCCCTAGGCCGCTGCGGTAGCCACTCAGGTCAAAGGTGCCAGCAGCTGCGGGCAGGGCAGAGGTGCCCGGTCTCAAAGCGAGGCTTCTGGAGTCGCAGGCTGGCGACGTGGGGGGGGGGCGGCAGGTCTAGCGTCACCGCAGAGCAGGAGCCGCTGCGGGGGTGCACGGCTCGGCTAGGGGGCAGGGAGAGACGGCCGGGGCTCTTCAGTTCCTCGTGGGGGTGACCCGGGAGCCCCCCAGGTGTGAAGACCGCAGCTCACGTGCGCTCCCTCCACAGCCCTGGGTGCCGCCTACGGAACGGCCAAGAGCGGCACGGGCATCGCCGCGATGTCGGTGATGCGGCCGGAGCTGATCATGAAGTCCATCATCCCGGTGGTCATGGCGGGCATCATCGCCATCTACGGCCTGGTGGTGGCGGTGCTCATCGCCAACTCGCTGACGGACACCATCACGCTGTACAGGTGAGCGCGGCCCCGGGACCGCGGAGCCCCCCCCCCCCCCCCGCGCGTGGAGCTCCCCCCCCCCCCCGCCCCCTGCGGCGCCCGGCTGACCCCCTCTTCCCCCCAGGAGCTTCCTGCAGCTGGGCGCCGGCCTGAGCGTGGGCCTGAGCGGCCTGGCCGCGGGCTTCGCCATCGGCATCGTGGGCGACGCGGGCGTGAGGGGCACCGCCCAGCAGCCGCGGCTCTTCGTGGGCATGATCCTCATCCTCATCTTCGCCGAGGTGCTCGGCCTCTACGGCCTCATCGTGGCCCTCATCCTCTCCACCAAGTAGCGCGGCCGAGCCCCGGCCCAGGACGCGCTGGAGGACCCCTCATTCCAGGCGACGCCCGGCCAGCGCGGGCAGCCGCCCCTCCTAGTCGGTCTTGTAAATGCGCAGTGTTCTAGTGCCCATCGTCTGTTGCCCGCCTGCCCCTCGCCCGCGCTGTGGGCGTCGGCCCGCTGGTGGGCGCCGCCTCCGCCCCGGCTGCCCCCATCGCCCCAGCGCTCTGTCGGCCGGCCGTTAGCGTCGTCACCCCACTGGATGTTATTTATGAGTCAACGCTCCGCGTGGAGCGCGCGCCCACCGTAGTCCTAGTAGAGTGTTGTTGCCTTGTGGGCTCCGCCGCCCAGACCCCCGGCGGAGCCGCCCCCTCCCCGTGCGGCGGCCCGGCCGGGGCAGAGTGCTGCCAGCGACCGCGCCTAATAAAGTTCTCGATTGACGGCACCGCGTTCTGGTCTTTCTGGGGCGGGCGGGGGAGCTGGAGCGGCGGGGTCACGTGGGGCTGCCTGGTCACGTGGGAGCGTTGGTCACGTGACCGCCTCAGCTGAGGGTCACGTGGTCTGGCCCGAGTCGGCTCCCGGAAGTTCCGTGGCTCCCGGAGCTGCTGCTGCAGCGTCAAGCTTGCCGGGGTCGCCGCAGCTCACGATGCGGGGCGGGCAGCGCGTGGCGTGGGCGCCGGTGCTTCAGTTCACCAACTGCCGCATTCTGCGCGGCGGATCGCTGCTCAGGTCAGGAGGCGGGGTGCGGGCTGGCTGCTCAGGTCAGGGGGCCGGTGCGGGCTGGCTGCTCAGGTCAGGGGGCGCGATGCGGGCTGGCTGCTCAGGTCGGGGCGCGGGGCGGGCTGGCTGCTCAGGTCAGGGGGCGCGATGCGGGCTGGCTGCTCAGGTCAGGGGGCGCGGGGCGGGCTGGTTGCTCAGGTCAGGGGGCGCGGGGCGGGCTGGTTGCTCAGGTCAGGGGGCGCGGGGCGGGCTGGCGCTGTGGGTCCTCCGGAGCCTGCTCGCAGCGTGCAGGGCTGGGCGGGGCGTGGGCCGACTGATGCACACTGGCCTGTGCGGGCTGGGGGACTGGGGGGCTGGGGGGCTGGGGGTCCACTGGGCAGAACGGTGGGTATAGGGACCCAGCTAGGGATTGATTGTGGGGGAGGGATTAGCCATGAACCAAGTGCCCACCGCTCTGTCTGCAGGGAGGACCTGTGGGTGCGTGGGGGCCGTATCCTGGACCCCGAGAAGCTGTTCTTTGAGGAAAGGCGCGTGGCTGATGAGCAACGGGACTGCGGAGGCCACATCCTGGCGCCGGGCTTTATTGATGTGCAGATCAACGGTGCGGCCTGGCCTGGGCCAGGGAAGCCAGGGGAGGAACCCTGAGTACCGTGCGACCCCTTGTTTTCTGTGGCCACAGGTGGATTTGGTGTGGACTTCTCCAAGGCCACAGAGGACGTGGGTTCTGGGGTCGCCCTAGTGGCCCGGAGAATCCTCTCCCACGGAGTCACCTCCTTCTGCCCCACCCTGGTCACTTCTCCACCAGAGGTTTATCACAAGGTGAGGTCAGGTTGCCCCTAGGCGAAGGGACCCTGGGGATACAGATCCCTTTAGCTTTTAAGTTCTTCCACTTAGGTCTGGTGGGGGTGGGCTCCCCTCTGCCTGGTCTCTGCAGCTGCCTGCACAGCTTTCCCCACATTGTCCGCCGGCTGAGCTCCCTGATTGCTGTAACCACGTGTCTAGTTAGACTCTTCCCCCTGCCTGTGGTGTGTGACTAACTTGGACGCACCTTCCAGAGATAGCTGGTCCCCCCCTTTCTTGCTCTTGCCTGCTGCGTCCTTTCCCTCCTTCCTGCTAGCCTGGCGTTCTGTGGTCCTGGTCTGGTGTTCTTGGGAAGGGACCAGCTTTTACACAGGGTCTGCAGTTTTAATTCAAGCTCTTCTCCCTCCTACCAAAGGCTACCAACTTACAGACCCCCTTGAAGGAGGTCCTGTACATCCAGTCTCTGTACCCTTAATACTTAACCTCGGTGAAAAACATGGCAAAATCAATTGCACAGGGCAGGTGGTGGATTTAGGAAATGAACACCTTCAACTTACCTATTGCCCCGGTAAGTTGCTCCAATACAATATCCACTGCAGGATCAGGGAGTGTGGCGACTACCCACAAGTCCCTTTGTGTGTGGATAGGGACAAGGGCCCTGGAGTTATGGGGTACTGGGTGTGGGTCCAGAGTGCCCTGCTTCCTGGACTTGGCTCTGACCTTTGACCTCTATCTCATGGTCAGTGGGCAGGGGCATAGTACACTTGGAGGTATTCAGAAAGAGGCGTCTTCCTCCAAGTTTCCCTCATTCTCCCCTCACAGTCAAATGGCAGAACCAGAGCTACTGTTCTGATGGGCACCTGTTTTCCCAGCTGCTTTCAAGATGGCAGAATCAGCATGTCGTCCCCTCTCACAATCCCTTCTTGTTAGTTAAGCTGCTTCTGTCTCGCCAGGCCCTTCCCAGCATCTCCAGGTGCCTCCTCCTTCCCTGTCTCGCTAGCCAGTGGCCGCCATCACTGTTGACGCGGTCATCCTGGTCATCCTAAAGTTTCCTTCCTGTTCTCTGCAGTCCAGGTCTGTGAATGCTCAGTGACTTAGAGAAAAGGGAGGCAGGAAGCTGACGTGAAACTGGACAGCCGTGAACAGGAAAACTTAGAGCCACTAGTAGTTGGGGGCTACCAGCAAAGAGCCCTCCCATGTGTGCCGACCACTATTGCCTTAGCAGCTGGGGACTTACCCGCAAAGAGCCCGGCACTATGTGGCGTACCTTCCTGCAGGGCTCCTTCTTGCTGTGTGGCAGCAGCTCCTGGCAGAAGTTGCTCAGGTATCTTGTCATCAAAATCTGGTTGACGGAGGGTCTCTTCTTCTAGACCGCCCTGTTGGTATCCTTCCAGAGGTGGATCTGATGGTCTCTGCTTCGAGTCCACCATCCACTGAGTCGAGATCAGACACCTCAGGTCCAGAGGTGTCCGCTGGGCATTGCCCTGGTCCCACAGTCTCCCCCCACTCCTCCATAATGCTTTCCTGTCTTTATGCCTCTAACTGTTCTCTACTTGGTGCCCTCCTTTCAACGTGCTAGAAAAATCCAGCTATTCTTTTTAAAATAATGTCTAGTGAACTAGTATAGTATAGTTTGGGGGACAAATGCCAGCCTTTTCCCAGCTGCTGCCCACCCTAGGTTCCAGCACACTCAACTCAGCTATCTGTAGACACTCTCACTTGCCTTAAAAAATGCCAGGATGCAAACTCTTGTTTTTCTGTAGGAAAAGATGAGGATTAGCCCTCCGCTTCCATCCCCTGGTCTTTAAAGAGCAGTTTCCCCTTACTTGGGTTTGATCAGCTGAATCTATCATGACAGCCTCAGGACTTTGTTGAAGGGACGGCAGTGAAGTTTGTGTGTGTGCCTTGTGTGCAGACACACTGAGTGTGCCTTTGGAGGCCCAAGGTTGACTGCCAGAATCACCCTGGATTGCTCTGCTTCCTTCTTGCTTCACTCTGAGATTTCCCAGGCTGTCTTCCAAGCTGGAAGTGTAGCTGCTGTCATTTCTGCCCAGAGTTTCTGTGTGGATCTGGGATCTGAACTCGGCTCCTTTTACTTGCAAAGCAAAGGCTTAATCCGTGGGCCATCTCTCCAGCCCTGGAGCTCAGGATTTTTTTGTTTTTAATTACTTTTACCACTTGGCATTTTTCTGGCATTAAATGTGCTTGCTTTTGTTTTTAAAGGCAGGGTTTCATGTAAAGCAGGTTGGTCTTGAACTCACTCTACTCGAGGCCAACTTTCATCTTGAACTCGCTCTCGCCTTGCATGTGTGGTTGTGCCTGGCTCTTTGCTTAGTTTGTAGCTGAGTCCCCTCGGCTGTAAGAGTCCAAGGAGCATGGGCTCTTGTTCCTGTGCTCTCCGGGCCCTGATGGTCACCCCCTGGAGTCTTCCTTTTCTGCAGGGTCCCCCATACTTGTGATCCTACCTCTTCCTTTGCTGGTGAACATCTTCACTGATTTCTGGGGAAAAGGGTCAGCGTAAGTTTGCGCTGGGCTTGAAAGTCTGAAAATGCTTCTGTTCTTTCCATACATGATTAGAGTTGAGTAACGTATCTTTATCTCTGTCCTCCCTGTTCTGCGGCTTGAACCCAGGGCCTTGACCATGTTAGACCAGTGCTCTACCGCTGGATACATCCTTAGCTCCCGGCTCTGCCTGGCGGCTTTAAGACAAGTTCTTGTATTCCACATGTTGACCTCAAAACTCCTGAGTGCTGTCTGAGTGAATGGGCTGGGGGGCTGGAGGGCGCGAGAGGGTTCCACCGTGTGCTTGCTTTCGCAGCACATGTACTAAGATTGGAACAATACAGAGATGTGTGCACTGCTGCATCCAGTTTTTCTAGAATGTTAGAAATAGTACTGCATTTACTAGTCGTGCAGAGTTGCCGCTGAGAAGTAGGGGGTCATCTGATCCCCGTCTTTCTTTGAGTGACCTCTTTCTCTCTGGATCTAGGTCTTGGGATTTCATGCTGTGGGGGTGCTTAGTCATTGGGGTGCTTGTCAGACTACTTGGGTGTTTTTAAACTTTATTTTTGTATTTTTTATTCATGAGAGGGAGGACGAGGAGGAGAGACGGCGCACGCTCTGAGGTCAGAGGAAAGCTCGGGAGTCAATTCTCCGCAGCCTGCGGGCTTCTGAGGTGCATCTCATGCTTCTAGACCCGCAAGCGGGGACTTGACCACAAGCATCTTCTTGCCTCCTGGCTTTGGGGTTTTTGGCTTCTCTGCCACTTGAGGGCAGTGGCCTTAGTCTGCTGCTGAACTCTTCCGAGCCTCTTTCCTTGTTTTTTGTCTTCACTGTTTTTCTCCTGGCTCTCTGGACTTTCCTTACTTGCATGGTGCCTTTTGACCTTGCTGGCCCTGCAGAGGCACGCAGACCGAGGGCAGCCTCGCCACCTCTTTCCCCGTCCCTGCTGGCCACTCCCTACTACCGAGTCCTCCTCACCTGATCCTCCTCCGCTGCCTGAGTTTGAGGCCGCTGGCAACACCTCACCTGGTGTGGGGGGGCTTTATCAGGCATACCAGTTGAGCTCTGGGGGTGTTTCTGGGGCAGCCACAGCCCCTGGGAAGACGCTTGTTTTGCTCGAGGGGCCTGCCCTGGGTGCTTGAATGACACAAACTTCCTGTCTAGATGCCCTGTCTGGGTGGGCATGGTTGGAGCGGTCTGTAAGGAGGCACCCTTGCCAGTCCCTCTCCAGCCCATTTCTCAGGCCCACGGTGTGAGTATGTGGGATCCTTTCTTGCCATGATGTGTCCGGGGTCCTCCCCTCTCGCCCTCAGAGTCTGCTGCCCTTCCCTCGTTCTCTGTTTCTTCATGTGGAAGGGATGCTTTGTTTTGTTTTGGGGTCCAGGCTGGCCTTGAATTCTTGTCACTGAGGCTGTCTTGAGCAGCTCCTCCTGCCTCCCAGGGGCTTAGGCTCCTAGGTGCACCAAGGGAGGGCATGGTTAGCACCATCCTTGCCCCCCATACACACGCCCGTGCACACTGCGGCCGAGTGGTTAGCAGGGCTGTGCCATGCACTGAGTGGCCTCTGACGCGTCGCTTGTCCCTTCCCTCCTCAACGCGGCAACCCTCCTGGTCAGTGGTCTGGGCTGCGGGTGCTGAGGCCTGTCTCCTCCTGCATGAGGCCTCCGCTTCTGTGCCGCCTCCCTCCAGCCCCCGGCCCTGTCCTGCCTGCCCCATTGTGGAGGGTAGAGACCACCTCAAGGGCCAGAGCAGCTTAGACAGCCCTTGGTACCCCTTCACCCACCTACATGGCCTGGTCCGAGGGGCAGGCTGCCCGGTGTCCCCTGTTGCTGTCATTTCTTCTGTACCTGACCACTGTGGAAGGCTTCAGTCACCTCTACCCCCGTGGTGAAGGTGGGCTGGGTGGGTCAGGTTCTTAAACCACGGCCTGAGAGCTGACCTTGGGCTGTGATCTCTGGGTGCTGGGCTGTGGGGGATGGGGCTTTAACAGCTGGTTCCCCCCAGGTCCTTCCTCAAATCCCTGTGAAGAGTGGAGGTCCCCGTGGGGCAGGGGTCCTCGGTGAGTGGTCGGCCCCTTCCAAGATGCCCAGTTGGGGAGGGAGGGCAGGTTCAAGGAATTGGGGGGGCTGCTGGGTGGGGGTACCTGCTGCAGTCACTCTTACTCCTCCCCCAGGGGTTCACCTAGAGGGTCCGTTCATCAGCCGGGAGAAGCGGGGTGCACACCCGGAAGCCTACCTCCGATCTTTCGAGGCCAATGCTTTCCACGATGTGCTGGCTACCTATGGGCCCCTGGACAACGTGCGCATTGTCACTCTGGCCCCTGAGCTGGACCGAAGTTTCGAGGTCATCCGGGCACTGACAGCCCAGGGCATCTGTGTGTCTCTAGGTGAGGGGCTTCCTGTGGGTGGGGGTCTGCCCTAGGTTCCCACCGGAACTGACCTGGGGTCCCTCTGCACAGGGCACTCAGTGGCTGATCTGCAGGCGGCAGAAAAGGCAGTGCAGAGTGGGGCCTCCTTCATCACCCACCTCTTCAATGCTATGCTGCCCGTGAGTGCCACTCCAGCTTCTGCGCGAGGGGACCCGGTGGCTCCTGGTGTCCCTGTGTCCCTAAGCTGTCCCTAAGCTGTCCCTTCCCGCCCTGCCCAGTTCCACCACCGCGACCCAGGCATCGTGGGGCTTCTGACCAGTGACCAGCTGCCCCCAGGCCGCTGCATCTTCTACGGGATGATCGCCGATGGCATCCACACCAACCCTGCGGCTCTGCGCATTGCCCACCGGGCCCATCCCCAAGGTGAGCTGCTGCTCGGGTGGGACAGGTAGAAAGTCAGCCCACCATGTGCTGAGCCATGTCCTCCTCTAGGGCTGGTACTGGTCACCGATGCCGTCCCGGCGCTGGGCTTGGGCAACGGCTTGCACACATTGGGGCAGCAGGAGGTGGAGGTGGACGGGCTGACAGCCTATGTGGCAGGTGAGTGACCCCTGAGCCTCAGCCCCTCCCCAGGGGGTAGAATCTGGGCCTTGCCCACCCCCTGGGCCACAGTCCCCTCATCCTGCCCTCTGCTCTCAAGGCACCAAGACGCTGAGTGGCAGCATAGCCCCCATGGATGTCTGCATCCGCCATTTTCTGCAGGCCACAGGTCAGTGCCGGTGCCAACCCAAGGAAGTGGATGGTGGAGCCCTGGACTGACGCCATCCCCTGCCTGGGGTGGGCACCTCTGGGGACAGACCACACCTGGGCCGGTCACGGGCTCTGGAGAGTGGGGAGGAGCAGGTCCGTAGAGAGGGCCGAGGCCCGCGGAGGGGCAAGACCCCTCGTGATGCCCACAGAAGCCATGGCCTGGGTCAGTCAGTGGTGGGAGGCTCTCTAGGCCTTGGGGGGCCAATGTGCTCTTCCTGGGATGATCTGGGGCACAAGACTGAAGCCTGGCGGGCGGGTGACTTAGAGGAGGAAGTGTGGACACTAGGCCTCAAGTGGAATCTTACTGACTGCAGGGTCCAGGCAGCTGCTGGTTGGAGGCATGTGGGGGGGGCTGGGTGTGGCAGCTCTGCCAGGGAGATGCAGAGTTTCATGAGTGGCAGCAGTGACTGCTTTGCGGGGCTGGGCTGATGAGCAGGCTAGGGGAACCAGATGCCAGGGTGGGGGGACTGTGTGTGTGTGCGCGTGTGATGACCCCGCCCCAAGACTGGGCAACCTGGAGCTTGCTGGTGTGGGAATTCGACGACTCGCTGTGCGTGTTCCCGAGCAGGCTGCAGCGTGGAGTCGGCCCTGGAGGCTGCGTCCCTGCACCCGGCCCAGCTGCTGGGGCTGGAGAAGAGCAAGGGAAGTCTGGACTTCGGTGCTGACGCAGGTGAGGCCCCGGGAAGGAGCTGCGTGGGCTCGGCGGCTGGTCCTCCACAGACTCTCCCCTCTTCCCCATCATCAGATCTTTTCCTTCGTGGGTTTTTTTTTTTTTTTTAATATTTTGTCTATTTGAGAGGAGGGGGAAGGGGAGAAGGGTATACCGTGACACAGGTGGAGATGAGAACTTGCCGAAGTCCATTCTCTCCTTCCACCATGTGGGCTTCCAGGCCTCGAACTCAGGTCGCCAGTGTGCGAGCAGGTGCCTTACCTGCCGAGCAATCTTGCCAGACCCTTCCTCCCACTTTAAAGAACTATTTGAGAGGGAGGAGAGAGCGTCAACAGATACGCGAGTCCTGGGGACGGCTCGGTCTCCACATGAGCGGGCTCTGCACTCATTCACTCACTGGTCTTTTTTCCTCCCGCTCTTCTTTGTCCTGTAATCCCTCCGCAGCTCCCATCACAGGCACGCGCTGCCACGCTGGCTCTCGTCTGCGTGTCCGAGGCTCGTGACGTTCGCAGTGCCGGCCCTGTGCCCAGCCGTGGGCAGCTGGCGCTCTTGCTCTCTGACCTCTCCCCGTCGCGTCAGGGTGTCCAATGCTATCGGGCTCTTGGGGCTCAGTTTGCCCACCAGGCTCGATGGTGGGGATGGGGGGCTCTGCTGTCTTGCGCCCACTTCTCATTCTCTGGTTCTGCCCTAGACTTCGTGGTGCTCGACGACAGCCTCCACGTCCTGGCCACTTACATTGCGGGTGAGCTGGTGTGGCAGGCAGAGGAAGCCGAGCCGTGACTGAGGACCTTGACTGGCAAGGACCTGGGCCCCAGCTGGACACTGACTGGCCTGGCAGTTGGAGCTGGCCTCCAGGAAGCAGCGCCGCCTTGCCTAGGCCCACCCTGAGCTGCTCGCCACTCCCCTGGAGGCGGTGGCCCGATAAACAGCCAGGGACTTGCCTGGTCTCCTGGTTTTGCATGCACATCTGGGTTGCTGGCCGTTTCCACTGTTGCCCCAGGGATTGCTGGGAAGGGGTTTGACTTGGAGCCAGGAATGGCTGGATTCCTTGTGGGGCCTCTTGTCTTGAGGCCCGCAGACCTGCAGGAAGGTGTTAGGGTTAAGAGTGAGGAGGGAAGCCACAGCGAGAGGCTGGGACGGTGATCCTGCCAAGGGAGCAAGCGGGCTGGGAATGGAACTCACAGCCCCCAGCACTCTAGCACTGAACACAGGAATGGGCGCCCTAAGGGCCTTCCATTGAGGACCTCCCCCAACAGAACCTACCTGACCTGTCCAACCTGAACAGGCTCTCAGGCCTGCTGTCTCTGGCCACCTTAATACGGGAGCTGCGGGAGCCAAGTTTCCTTGGGGGCCCGGCAGCAGCTCCGTCGGCCTGTGCCAGTGGCGACGACGGCCCTTTCCTCCCGTTCTGGGGCTGTGGCAAGCCCCGTGAGGCGGCTGGCAGCTCAGGGTCTTGGCTGCCTCTTGGCAACCCTGGATCCCAGCTTGGCTTCCTCCGCTTGCCAGGCCGTTGGACTCACAGAAGCTTGGGATGGGGAGGCTGGGGGCACCTTGGGGGAGTAAGGATGGTTGTAAGGGGACTTTAGGCTCAGGTTGGAGAGATGCTCCCTGGGCAGTTGGCTTTGGTGCTGGTTGGTGGCGGGCCCCGGCACATCGTGGCCCGACGCTGTTGCAAGTCAGGCCCCAGTGAGAAAACCCCTCCAGATCCTGTTTGAGGGCAGACAGCCTGGTAGGCAGGGGCTATCTGTAGGAATAGGTGGGCGCCATGCTTGGCTGCATGCATCCCAGCCTGGGGAAGCCTGGGTCTGCCCCACCTGCGCCTCTCGAGGGGACTGACCAAGCCTTAGGGACTGTGTCCAGCCAGGGGAAGCAAGGGACTTGCCCACCCTCCTCAGGTGGGCCTGCTTCCAAGCGTGCTAAGAGCGTTAGCTCCATCTGCCAGAAGTCCATTCGTCTGTCATCCTGCTTCTCAAATGGGGACAAGTTCTAGAGGGGGCCATGCCGTGGTTTGGGAGCTGAAGAGGCCGCTCAGTAGTAGAGAGCTTGCCAGACATGCATGAGTCCCAGGGTTCCACTCCCAGTAACACTCGCAAGATGGCTCTGGCCTTGTGGAGAGCCAATTTTCCTGTTACTGCAATTGGAGGGATGCTTAAAATGGTTGATGGGGGGGGGGATAAACCGATGGAGTGAACCACAGGGAGAGGGGAATACAGTGCAGACGTGTACATGTTGGTGGACTGTGGAGGGCCTAGGGATGGGGGACAGGCCAGTGGCTGGAGTACTGCCTGGGAATTTAAGTTTTATTTAGGCCCAGGAAGGTGCTAATGTTTTGGGGTGTGTGTGTGTAAAAGCATCACTGTGGAGGCCCCAAAATCGTGTGTGTGTGTGTGTGCACGCGTGTGTAAAAGCATCACTGTGGAGGCCCAAAAATCGTGTATGTGTGTGTGTGTGCGCGCGTGTGTAAATGCATCACTGTGGAGGCCCAAAAGTCACCTGGAGAATCATCTTAGATTGCTTTTACCTCTTTGCTTCACTCTGGGATTTCCCAGGTTCTACCCACCAGGTTTGGAAAGGCAGGCTGCAGGCATTTCCGTGTTTTTTATGTGGGCTAAGATCAGAACTCAGGACCTTCAGCTTATGAGGCAGTCTTAACTCTGCAGCCCTCTTTTGATTTTTAATTGAGAAAATTGTGTGGTGGGAGGCACAAGCAAGGTCAGGAGTTCAAGGTCATCCTCAGATATATAATTCAAAAGCAGCCTGCCGAGATCTGTTTCAAAAAATTTTTACCTTTTTTTTTTTTTTTTTTGAGATGAGGTCTGTGTATTCTGGGCTGGTCTCCAACTCCCTGTGGTGGAGGATGGACGTCCTTGAATTTCTGATCCTCCTTCCTCTACCTACTATGGGTGCTGGGATTGCGTGGGTGGCACCAACCCTGACCTCAGCTGTGAAGGGCACAAGGTCTACCAGCTGGGCGGCAGTGGAGAGGTGTCAATCGGCCTGCAGTACCGGCCTCTGAGCCGATCCCGCGCCCTGCCCTGCTCCCGCGTGGAAGGACCGTGCCCCGAAGGGTGTGGCGCGAGGTAGGTCAGCCCGCCCAGACGCGCCTGTGGTGTGGGTGTGGACGTGGGGCAGCCACGCCCCGTGTCTGCTGAGTCACCGCGGCGGTGGATGGGTGGGTGGGTAGGTAGGTGGGGTGGGCACCCCGGCGGGAGGTACTCGGTGTGCGGGGCGCGCGGTCGCCGTCTGGTGGCCAGCCCGGGTGCCGCAGTCTCGCGGGGCCGAGCCCACCGCGGGTTCGAGTCCTCGTCCTGCGCTGACAGCCCAACCCGAATCCTCTGCCCCGTTGCTTGCCGGCACCTCGCGGCGAGCCGGCCGAGGATTCACGGCGAGGCTTCTGCAGGTCGCGGGCCAGGGATTCCCCCGTTTGGAGCGGGGTGGAGCCAGAGACGCGGCCAGCGGACGTCACTGCGGACACGCACCGTGGGAGGGCGACTTGTCGCGGCCAATCACCGACTCCTTCGCCGAGGGGAGCCCCGGGGCGGAGCCGGGGGGCGCGGCTGCGGCGTCCCGCGCCCCCTCTCCCTTTAGGGAGCGGAGCTTGGGGAGCGGTGCGGGAAGGGCTCGGCCCCTGCGGGCTTCTCTCCCCGGGGACCTGACTTCCCCGCCGGGGCGCCGCGGTTTGCACTTTAGTGCGCTCGCAATTCCTGCGCCAAGCTGACAGGTGCAGAGTTTCCCAGGTGGGAGCCGCTGAGCTGCCTGGGGGAGCCAGCAGCCCGGGGGGTAGTGGGGTGGGGTGGGGGGCTCCGCCCTGTGCAATCGCCCACGCGAGAGGAGCCGAGGCCTGCGGTTCTCTGCCGTGGGCAGCCAGCCTTTCTGCGAGTGACTCCGGTTCCACACAAGCCTTCCGACGCCTCAATCACGGCTGCATCTTCTGTGGGTGTTTTGTAAGAATCTCATTTAGCCTTTGCTGACCTCACCTCGCAGCGTGGCTGAGACTTGCCTTGAATGGCTAATCCTTTTATCTCCATCTTCCAAATACTGGAATTACAGGCATGGTCGCCACGCCTAGTGCTGGCTCCATCCCGATGCCCCCCCAGCAGGATGCCTGAACCAGGTCATCAGACCAGCCGCTGCGAGGCTCCCCAGGGAGACTGAGGTGATGCTTGGGGGTAATTTACACAGCAGGTTTCCAGCACCGTGGTTTCCCCTCATGCAGGAACGAAATAGCCCTGGGCGAGTGTGGCCAACCAGCCTCCTAGGATGGCTTTACCATCCTTTCTAGGTCCTTTCTGTCCTCCTTGGCCCTGGGATGCCTTCAGCCACAACAGGGTCTGGGCACCGATGGGACAGGCAGTGGTCCCTGTTGCCCTCCTTGGCCCCTTCTGCGGCAGCCAGAGCATCCGCACCCGACAGATACCGACAGTCTTGCCCATTCAAGCATCTTTTCTAAAAGTCTTTTTTCTTTTCCTAGTAAGTAACTCAAGACCCCTGTGCCTGTGTGTTGGTGTAATAGACTCAAAGGAGAAAAAGGCTAAAGCACCCAGTGCCCTGCTCGGGGAAAATCACTGCTCTGCCTGTCCTTTCTCTTAAAGTGGTACACGTGTGTCTGTGTGTGTCTGTTTGGTAGTAGGAGGCCCTCAGGTGTCAGTCTTTAGGTACTATCTACCTTTTTATTTTGAACACAGGAGCCACCACACCCGAGTAAACTTGTGTGTCCTTGGGGATTGAACTCAGGCTCTTGTGCTTGTGTGCCAAGCATTTTACTGGCTGCACTGTTGCTTCAGCCCTTCTTAGTCCCCCCCCATTTATTTTACATATAATAGTAGCTGGACATTTGACATGTAATTTAGAGGCAAAACCTACCATACTCCAAGATCCTGGTGTGACTCATTCTCAGCAATTTATACTTATGGGATGAAAATATCCATTAGATTTTTTCCTCCCTGTGGCATATACCTGTGATTCTAGCACCGGGGAAGCCATCGACAGGATTGGATCGCAGTGGGGCCTCTAGGTCTACAGAGCAACACTGTCTCAGGAAAGAAAGGGGAGAAGAAGGGGAAGTCCCTCAGTAGTTCAGCCCATCAGAGTGCTTGACCACAAGCCTCATGACCTGAGTTTGATCCCTGGAACCCACAATGTGGAAGGGCAGAATTGACTGGTGAAAATAGCCCTCTGAACTCCACCCGCTGTACGCCGATACTTTAACACACACAGTAAATAACACATTTAAAATTAAGCAATAAGACATGGAAAGAAGAGTAAGATAATTTCCAGGAAGAACATGCTTGATTATTTTGCTTTTATTTTATGTATGTCTCTTTGGCAAGATGCTTGGCTAGATGGCCTGGAATTCACCATCGTCCAGGCTGCCCTCAGACTCCTGCTCCCAGGTCGTCAGCCGCCTCTTCAGCCTTCTAGGTGCTGGAATTTCAGGCTCAAAGGAGAAAAAACTAGGGAACCCAGTGCATATCAGTATCCAGTGTTGTGCCGTCCTTTCTCTTAGGTGGTGTGTGCAGGACACCTCAGGTATCGTTCCTTAGTTATCTACCTTTTTATTTTGAAGGCACGTCACACTGTTTCCACGTGGTGGTTTTACGTGGGACCTGGCATCTGAACTCAGGACCTTCTGCTTTCGAGGAAGAGTCTTAACCCCTGAGCCATCCCTCCAGTCCCTGGCTCCATTTTATTAACTTGTATTTGCATCAATGGTGCAGAGACTAAAGAGTTCTGAAGAGACTTGTGGTAGAACCAGCAGCTCCCTCCCAACCCTCTCCATTTACATCTTATTACAATATCAAACATTTTCCTGTCACTGCGTCGAGTGAGATCACCATGCATGGCTATGTATGACTGTTGAAGGCAAGAATTCAGCTCTCTTATGCCTTCCTTGGCCCCTGCTGCCTGTCAAGGGGCTCAGTGACTCAGGCCTGAGTCAGCCTGTAGGAACCTGATTGTAAATGGGGCGCACACGGAGAGGATTACAGGAGACGCAGCTGACAGGACTGTGCTGTCTCCTGGCACAGATGTTTTTCTGGAGTTTTCTCATTTCTCTGTAAGCTTCTCGATCCAGCTTTCCATGTGGTGGAAATCTTTCTTTCCAGAGTCCCTTGGACTGACCTCTTCCTCGGCTCTTTGAACTCCAGGACACCCCAGCAACTCCATTTACTTGATTTTCTTTCATCTCCACTACACCCATTAGCTTTTAATATGCTGTGAAATTTGCATATTAATTAGGCTTGCTCTCTCCCCTGATTCCTGCTAATAGTGTTCAAGTGTTACTAGTAGTCTTTTTGTGTTTCATTCACTGTGAACTATCAGTGGCTGGCACTGTGCTTGGCACAGGGGCGGCTCAATGGTGATTTGTTGAATACAAACCCTGGGACCCCCCCTACCTTCTACCCTTGTGGTTTGCTTTTTGTTTCCTGTGGATTTCGTGTCTTTCTTGTTTTGTTCCTCTTTGTGTGGAACGCATTCTTCCATAACTTTCTTTTTTTTTAATTTTTTTATTATTATTATTTATTCAACTGTGTGCATGTGCGTGTGTATGTGCGCGCGCGTCTGTGTGTGTGTGTGTGTCTGTGTATGTGTAGAACCACGGACGAATTCGCAAATCACCATGGACACCTCCACCTCTTTCTGCCCCGGGATTCACAGGCTCCGCCCTACCAGGACCAGAAGCGCAGGCTGCCCCCTGCTTCTGCCTGGTGTCTATACGTGGGATCTGGGATCCAAACTCAGGACCTTCCGCCTGCAAGGCGGAGGCTTAACCCCTGAGCCACCTCTCCAGCCCCTTTCGTAACTTTCTGAGACACAGTATCTCTCTTTCTCTGTCTCTGTCTCTCACACACAGAGTACTTCTAGTTATGGATATATTTACACTCAGTGGGTCTACATACAGTTTGGCAAATCGTTTCATGTATAAAATGGTTATGAATATTGGCTATTCATCCATGAGGTTGTAATAAGAATTAAGACTAATCATATAAGGCTGTAGAGAGGGCTCAGGAGTTAACATTCCCAAACAGAAGGACCCGAGTTCAGATTCCGGATCCCACATAAAAACACCAGATGGAAATGGTGGTGGCCTGCACTTGTGGCTGTGAAAGATGCAATCCGGGAAATCCCAGAGCGAAACAAAAAGGAGATAGAGTAATCCAGGCTGATTCTTGAAGTCCCCCTTGGGCCTCCACAGGCACACACAGTGCCCTCTGACACACAGACATGCATACACACAAGACTAATCATGTAAGATGTTTAGCATTCTCTCAGGATAAGCAAGACCTAAACAGAAGGATCAGAAAGCAGTTGAATAAAGTAGCCAAGAGCAGGGTACCATTGGTTAGATCATGTTTAGTTTTTAAATTGTGTGTGTGTGCATGCGTATGTGTGTGCAGATGCATGTGCAGGCATTGTATGTGCAGGTGTTCACATGTATTCTGGGGGTTGAACTCAGGTTTTAGACTTGTGTCTACATAGCAAGTGTTTTACCCAGTGTCAGCTTAACAACCCCACATATGCTCTGTGACCTGTTAGCTCCCTGACAAGAGAAGTCACAGGACCCTCATTTTTCTCATCTAAAAAGTGGGACTAGTTGGAAGTCTTGCTACTCATGGGGCTATGGGGGGTGGGAGGGTGAAAGCAGACGGTTTGCTCTTGCTACAGAGTTGGGCGAGTGATGCAGGATGGTGGTGTCAATGTCCCCAAGAGTGCATGCTGGCAAGCGCTGCGCCTCCTTGGGCGAGTATGTGTGCACGTTGAGGATTACAGTGTAGTCTGGAAGACTCTTTCAGAAAGGGGATAGAATAGTACACATTCCATCTTGGTCCACCAAGTCCATCTCCTACAGATTTACCCAGGGAGGAGAGTTAGGGTGCACCTGAATTTTGGCGCAGGATCTTGTTCATGTGAAAAACCAAACCAAACCAGAAAACATTGTAAACAAATTAAAAATAAACTTTATGCATTTACTTCGTGTCTGTGAACTCAGAACAACAGACTTGCAGAGCAAGTGCCTTTGACCCACTGAGCTATCTCACAGCCCTCAATTGGAAACCATTTGAATCACTAGCAGAAAGGTTTCCCAGTGCTGGTCGCTAAGCATCCCAACCATAAGTGGAATGTCCTGGCAGCCCAGGAAGGTGCCAGGAGGGCACACAGGACATTGGATTTGTTAAGTGCAGAAGGCATGGATCAGGACAGCATGGGCAGCACCAGTGCTTCTGGGTGTGTGGCTGTGGTTTTACCTGCTGTTTTCCGAGGCCTGGAGGCTGGACAGACACAGCTGTGTCCCAAGGTGTTGATGTACAGGCTCAGGCTTGTGAGCGTCTGGGTCCTGCTTCTGGCGCTTCACACTGCGGAGCTGCTGCACCTGGGCCTGCATTTCCTCGTCGGAAAGCCGAGGCAGCTGCATCAGAACGCTTGTTTAGATAAATGGATCAGGTACAAAATGCCCTTTTTAGAATAAATGTGGAGTAGTTGTTAGTGGCTATAACTACTTAGGAATTTGTTCTTCTTACTTGGAATTGTGTATTTGTTTATCTTGTGAGTGTTGTCTGTTGTATATTGCCCCCCACCCCTTTTTAAGACAGGTGATGCTATATTACTCAGGTTGGCTATGAGCTTCTGGGCTCAAGTGTCTTTCAAACCTCCCCAAGTAGCTGGCACTAGATGTATGCCCCCAGCTCATCTGGCTTTGTTTTTAAATAAAGACAGCTGGATGTGATGGTACCACCTGTATTCTTAGAAGGAAGATCAGGAGTTCAAGGTGAGCCCCAATACATAATAAGTTCCAGGCCAGCCTGAGCTGAATAAGACCCTCTTTCAATACAAACACTGAAACAAAACAACAAAAACCAGTTGCTGAGGATGTACCTAAAAGGTGGGTGCGATGGGGTATACCTGCAATCTAGACACAAGGGAGCTGAGACCTGGAAGAATTACGAGTTAAAGTCAGCCTTACAGTAAGTTCCAGACCTTTGGGGATTACTGAGTCAGACCTGTCTCAAAACAAGGTTAAGGGGCTAATTTAGAGGTAGAAGTCTTGCTTAACATGTGTTAGGCCCCAGTTAAATAACCAGCCCTGAAAAAAAATGGCTAAGATGGTAAAAATTTGTATGAGTTTCACCACAATCACACACACACAGACACACACACTAACATTAAAAATGACAAAGTGGTTGTAGTGGTTCATGCCCATAATTCTAGCACTTGTGAGAAAGGAGGTTTGGACTCAGCTTGCATTATTAAAATCAAAACTCAAACCAAACCAACGTCCCCAAGTCCAAACAAGAAACAAAAAAAGCCGCAAGCAAACAAGCCAAGATAGCAATATATGTATCAAAGTCCGGGGCTGTGAACGGTGACACGGTTTACTTTACGCCCCAAAGGACTCGGTTAGCCCAGGCTCCCTCCGCGATCACTCGTGGACTGTCAAAATCGTTACGTCGTCTCAGGGTCAGGTAGGGTCAGCAGCGGGTTCAAGCCCAGTCTCGCCGCTGCCCCGGGCCTGACCTTGGCTGGCTCGCAGCCGGGCCTCAGTTTCCCGAAGTGGGAACGCGGATGACAGCTGGGCGCTCCGGGACGGGCTCCGCCCCGCGGCCTCGGATTGGCTCCTGCGGTCTCCCGGCGGGCCGGGCCCCAACCCGGAAATGCAGCTCGGAGACAGGGGCGGGGCCCGCACAGCCGGCGGCGAGCGATGGGGAAGTGGGCCAATGGGGCCGGGAAGCGGCGGCGGCGCGGCGGAAGTCCTGCCCTGCGTCGCGCGTGGGCGGGGCGGCGCCGGGGGCGGGGGGCGGCGGGCGGCGGGGCGGGCGCAGGATAAGGGCGGCCATTGCTGGGGCTCCGCCGCGGGGAGGAGGACGCTGAGGAGGCGCCGAGCCGCGCAACGCTGCGGGGGAGGCGCCCGCGCCGACGCGGGGTCCATGGCCAGGACCACCAGCCAGCTGGTGAGCGCGGCGGGGCGCGCCGGCCCGTTACGCGGGAGCGCGGCGGTCTTCGGGGTCCTGCGAGGAGGGGCGGCCCGGGGCGGCGGGCCGGGCGGCGCCTCACCTGCGGCCGGGCGGCGGGCGGGACGGCTGGCGCCGGCCGGGGGCGCCGCTCGGCTGCCGCTGGGGGTGCGGGCCGGGGGGCCGCGGCGGGCGCGGGCGGCCTGGGGGCGCTGACAGCGCGGAGGGCGGGGGAGACCGAGCGATGTCAGCCGGGCGGGCGGGCGGGGTGGAAGTGTCTGGAAAGTTTGTTTTCGGCTGGGCGCTGCCTGGAGCGGAGCCTCCGGCTTACCTTGCGCGGAGCTTGCGCTGGACCTTTCCCGGGAGCGGGGTGCAGGGGCAGAAGACGGGTTCCCGCTGTAGGCACCCGATGCGGGTGGGCCCGAGGCCGAACGATTACGGTGGTCTGGGTGCTGCTCCTCCTCCCGGGAACTGGCTCGGAGGCCCTGCGGGGGGAGCTGGAGTTTGACAGGCAGCGGAGGTTTTAGGGAGACAAAACAGGGCGAATCCCCAACCACTTGTTGGGCGAAATGCTTCTCCCCTCTGTTGCTGAAAGCGTCCTCGGTGTTTGCATCTTGTGTCGAGGCTTCCAGCTCCAGTACGAGGACTAGGCGTGTGCACCTGCACTCCTGAGTGCGCAGTGCGCGAGGCGAGATGCCAGAACTAGTACAGTTGTTTCAGGAGCAACGTCCCCTCGAGCTTGGGGTAGCGGGGGGTGGCGTGCGAGCAGGATTCTTGGGTTCGCCCGGGGCACACCCCTCTGAGGGTTGAAGCGTGTCACCTGGCCCTTGTCTTTTGGGATGTGGCTGCGCTGGTGTTTTTAATGTTTTCGGAGGGTCCTGAGCCCTTTTCAGCACCTGAGGGAAGGAGTCGGCCCTCTGTGAAGCTTGCGCAGCAGCTGCAGTGAATTTTCTTGCAGCTTTGCCGTCCTCTTCAGCTTATAACCTTATGTTGTGGATCTGGGTGAGAATCCGAAATCTAAAGGAAGAAGGACCTATTCAGCTGAGAAAAAATGGTGAAAGGCAAAAGGGTTGTCTTCAACTATTGCAACACTTGCGGCTATACCCTGGGGTGGCCGGACTAGCAGGAAAAAAAACACTAATTGTGGAGGCGAGGGCGACAGTCCTTGTGGATATCGGTGAACTTTAACGCAGTGGAGCTGTCGCAGCGTGTAAAGAGCATGTTTGATGGTGGCTGTGGGAAGAGGAAAAGAAACATTTGTTTCCTCCCATGGTCTTGGCACTTTCATGACGGGCCTCTGACTCCTGCAGTCTTCTCATTAGGTGACTTTGTTAGTGTTAGAAGCACTGGAATCCAGGGAGCAGACGAGAATTACAAGTAAAAGGTAGACTTCTCCGTAAGGGAGTGAGAACTAGGCTTTACATCTCGGCCATGTAGAGTCCCCCACATGTATATGAGGGAGGACGTGCTGTTTCCCATTAGTAATGTCAGCGATGGCTGCAATGTTGGTTTTCACCTGAGGTCAGGAATGTGTGCACCGTTCAAGTAGATTCGCATCTGACACTGAGTAAGTCGCTGGGGGCCCCCATTAGTTTTCCCATGGGGCCTTTATGCTTATATAGCCAACAGGGGGAGCACTGTGAGCCGTGACTATGGGAACTGGCGTAGCCCAATCTGTCTTTAAGGTGACCAGAAGTTATAAGTTCCATCTCTTGAGTTTTTGCTTTAAGGCAGGCATTTTGTCGTGTATGTCATTCATACTGCATTTTAAGTTAGATACTGTTCCCATTTTGCAGGCAAAGAAACTGAGGTGAGAGACTTTAGGTGCTTACATTATCGATACCAGAGTGGGATTTTGCAGACTCCACATCATCTGTCCTTTGTGGGGGAGCTCCTCATTAAGGGACAGTCTGGTGGGCAGCTTAGCCAAACACCTGGTGTAAGCAAGTCTTCAGTGCCGCTACCTGGGATTTTTTTTTTTTTATTTTTTTTTTGACTTAGCTGTGCCATGCTGGGGTTGACAGATGCAATTTTTGACCCCTGGAACCTGTTGGTTCAGAAAACAGCTGTTTGGAAAGAAGCTGTGTTTGGTTTGCCTTGATGAGGGAGGGCTCATGCTTCGCTGGGATGAAGTCCCCTTCCCCCCAAGATACATGCATTGGTTTGGTCAGAGAGTAGAGTACTCCATCTGTGAGGGATGATGGGGGAAAGGAAGTATGGAAAAAAGTGGCTTCGATTGCCATCGTTAAGTAGTCCTGTGCCTTGCCTGGCATGGAACATGTTGCATTTCCACCTTAGAGATGGCCCCGCCAGGCAAGGCAGGAGCCCCATGAGAGGGTAAACGAGGGCATGTTTTATGCCTCTCATAGCATTTTATGAGAAGGATCCTCTTTGGGCTACAGACGTGTGGGGCCTGAAAGACTTGCACAGGGCACAGGTCTTAGCTCCTGTGCTACCTGCGGCAGACTTTAGGAAGGAGAACACATGTCTCCTTTTCATTCTGTGTTCTCATCATCTGAGCCCCCCCCATCCAGGGTTGGGGTGCTCCTAGGCAGCTGATTGGTCCTGGAGATGAAGCTAGGCAAGTTTGTGGTAAGCTGGGAGGTGACCAGAAAGGAGGGGCGAGTGACCAGGCCCATTTCAGGTGGTGTGCCATCCTCATGTGCTCTCTACTATGCCAAGGATCCTTCCCTGTGGCTTCAGGTCTGCTGAGGAGCATGGGGTGACAGGTGGTGATGGGCACTCAGCGCAGTTTTGAAGGCAGGTTCTAAGGGCAATGCATGGGGGAGGAAATGCTGTGTGGAAACTAAGTTTTGGAAATGTACTGCTCAGGTCGTCTTGGTTGTGCATTCTTCTGTGACTGGATCCCATTTTTACTTGTTTGGTGTGGTGCCAGGCCTTTTAAATACACTTGAATGTTGTGAATAGGTTGTGTATTTAGTCTCCAGCTGTTAGATCACAGGCAGAGTGCATTTTCTCAGAGTCAGGGGGAATGTATTATCTTTGAAATCGGAAAGGGGTCTGCTCCTGTACTTGATTTGAGTCATGGTTGTATTTATATAGTTGTACAAAGTCTTTTTTCATTGTGTTAGTTTAGAAAGTTTCTCTAATGTTTAAACTGATTTTTTTTTCACTCTCAAGAAATTGTAAGTTGTTTTGAATGTGCTAAAAGTAATATTTAAGCTACCCATGGTGGCGTGTGCCTGCAGTCCAGCTACTCTGAAGACCGAATGGACTTTTGCCAAGTGTCACAGGTTTGACCCCAGCTGGGTGGTAAGGAATACTCGGGTCATTGTCAAGCATCGACCTTTTTTATACAGGATCTCATGGTCAGAGCTGGCTTCACACTCACCGTGTAGCTGAGAGTGACTTTGAACTCCTGGTCCTCCTTTCATCCCCAAGTTTTGGGATTACAGGTTTAGCTGATGGCTTGGCAGGTTGACTCCTTATGGGCATCAACTCACCAGGGTGCCCAATTCAGGGTTGTGTTTAGATGGTTGTATCATTCAGAGATCCACAAAAGCTACAATGCCAATGCTGCTGATTCTCTACATAAAGACAGTGAGCAGACCTGAGCCTTTGCTGTTAAATAAGAGTGTGTGGTTTCCATGTGGAGTTTCGTCCAGGGGTCTGATGAAGGCTCCTGGGTGGCATGGTGACTCTTCTGTGTTAGGGATCAACCCTCTGTGTTTCACATTGGCTGTGTAGCTTACAGGGGGTCGAAATGCGTAAAGATCTGGTGTGAAGGTCTGTCTGGATGCAAAGGAAGTTGTACAGGGCTGAGGTCTCAGCAGGCTGTGGTCAAAACTCCCCTCAATAGAGGTGCTTTTACATTGAATTCATGGTTAAATCTTCATTCTTTAGCTGAGTTCCTCTTTTGAAACTGAGTTTACTGCTGTAGGAAGGAGTTGTAGCTCTAAGCAACAGCTGTGTGTTAGATGATGTCAGAGAAAGCTGGTAATATTTGTAGAGAAGACTTGAAGCTCCCTGAGATTCTCACCAAGTGCTTTGACCTGAATGTGAAAAGGGGCTTGAAGTAACTTTCCAGTTTTCCCACAGTGTTTCTGGAAGGTCAGTGGTGAGGGAGGAGCACAGTGCATGCTGTGGCCATTTGTACCTTTTTGACCTTCTCTAGAGCTTGATTCCTGGTGCGGTGCCTGTGTGCTCTTCCCTGGGAGTCTGTAGTTCATCTGAGGGCTGCTGTGTCTCCAGGGGAGTCCTGTGCATGGCTGCCACCTTCCCCTGTGTTCTGGTCATTGTCCTTTCCTTCCTGCTCCCCCTTTCCTGGTTGAGGGCATGGTCTGAGGACCTTCTGGCCAGGTGCCAGTGCTCCTGTCCCATCTCCTGCTCTCCTGGTCTGTCACTTTGCTTCTACCAGGGGCTTTGCCTCAAGATTCCCTCAGCCCTGTCATGTTTCGCCCAAGTGAGTGTCCAGGATGTTGGTGGTTGCTGGTTCGAGTAGCCTTGTCTTCTCCATGCCTTCTCCCTTTGCCTGTGCGACCCTCCTGGACCTAGAGCCTTGCCTGATCATCCTCTTGTGCTGGTTGCTCCTTTCCAGGGTTTTGGTTCTATACCACTTTCTGTGCTTGGCTTGGTTTCTGCATGTGTTGTGGCCTCTAGGTGGCTCCTATTACTTTTCTCTCTCTCTCTCCTTGATTTTTGTAAACTTGTCTTTTTTTATTTTTATTTATTTTTTTTTAAGCACTCTTTCCCTGGGATCTAGGGCTCACTGATTAGGCCAGATTGCCTGGTCTGTGAGTCATAGGAATCCACTTGACTCTACCTTCCCATGCTGGGATTATGTTTTCCTATGTCCAGCTTTCTGCATGGTTGCTGGGGCTCAAACTCAGGTTCTCATGCCGTGTGGCAGGACTTCACTTGACTGAGCCATCTTTTCAGTTCCTTTTTCTCTTCTTTCTTTTTTTGTGTGTGTATATATTTGTTGTAGTACAGAGGTTGATGCTGATTGTTTTCCTGAATCCCTCCACTTTGTATTTTATGAATGTTATGTGCGTGCGTGTGTGCATGCATGCATGTGTACGTGTGTGCCTTTGTGCTTACCTGTGCATGCACAGGTAGAGCCATAAATGTATGCGTATGTGTAATGGAGGTAGATATTTAGGACATTTACCTCCATTGCTCTCCACTTTTTAAAATAACTTATTTATTTGTGGTGGGAGGGGACACGGATGCTGAGTGTGCGAGTAGAGGTTAGAGGACAGTCCTCAGGATTTGGCTTTCTTTTTCTACCATGTGTGCTTCTGGGGATCAAACTCTGGCCACCAGGTGTTTGAGCAAGCACCTTACTATTGAGCTATCTCATCTCCACCTTATTTTTTCAGACAGGGTCTCTAATTGAATCTGGAGATCAATGGTTTGGCTGTACTGGCTGGTCAGCAACCTCTAGGAAGGTTCCTCCTCACTCTGTCCACCCTTAGTATGTGATGCTTTTTATGTGCGTGCCTGAGATGCAAACTCAGGTCCCAATGCTTACATGGTAAGTGCTTTACCCATTAGCCATACTTCCATTCATTGTGTGTATATGTGTGCAGGTGCGGGCTTCCGCGTATGCTGTGCAAACACTGTGTATGTGTAGAAAGTATGGATGTGGTGTGTGTGTATCGGTAGAAGTCGGAGGAGGGTGTTGAGTGTCCATCTCTACTACTCTCCACCTGATTCTATCGAGACAGGCTGCTACAGATGCTAGAGTCAGGCTGGAAGCCAGCAAGCCCTGTCCAGTCCTGTCTCCACCTCACAGTCATGAGGTTACAGGTGTGCATGTGGCCACATTTGTGGCTTTTTATGTGAGTTCTCAGACTTGCATTGAGCCATCTTTCCACCCTTTTCCTCCTGCTGCTTTTTTTTGACTGTGCAGCCCAGGATGGCTGGAATTCAGTATTCTCCTGTCTCAGCCTCCCAAGCATGGGAGAATCTCCTAGTTTTTACCTAACATTCTTTTTCTTTTCCAGGACTCTACTTAGGGCATATCACACTTGGTTTTTGGGCCTCTTGAGACTCTCTTGGCAGGACGATTTCTCATTTTTGTCATCATTTTTGATGCCATTGGTAGTTATAATTTTATTTTTATTTGCGTGTGTGTGTATCAATCAGTGAGTGTACTGTTGGAGGACCAAGGGTGATTTCAGGAATTATCCTGAATTGCCTCTATCTCCTTTTTGTTTTGCTCTGGGATTTCCCAGGCTCTACCCATCAGGGCCAGAAGTGCAGGCTGTCTGGCGTTTTTTTTTATGTGGGATCTGGGATTTGAACTCAGGACCTTCTGTTTGTGAGGCAGAGTCTTAACCCCTGAGCCATCTCTCCAACCCTACCCTTGGTAGTTGTGAGGATCACTGATCAGGTACTGCTGGCAGATTTTCTCTCACAGGTAGACTGGGCTTGTAGGTTTGGGAAGAGCAGGGAGATTGCCCGTCATTGTTGTCTTCTCACAGTAGGGACGCGTGTTACCTGGTGACTGCTGTGGTGTCACCATTGCTCAGGTACCAAGCCAGCCTGGTTCAGCTTCCTGTGGATAAGTGACCGCTCCCTTACATAGTCTGTGCTTGGAAGACATGCCGTCTACAGTCAGCAATTAGTCAGTGGGACATAGATTCCTTTTCCTTGCTTTTATACTATGAGTATGTTTACAAAGCATGAACAGCTCAGTTTCAGCACACGTGTGGGTGTGGTGGTGCATTCCCAAACACTCAGGGCGCTGTGGCAGGAGGTTTTCTGAGTTCTAGGCCATCAGACTACTTAATAAGATACTGTTTAAAATAGTCCTTCCCCAAATAAAACCAAACCAAACTCCCCTCCAAAGATGGTAAATGAAGAAAAGAACGCTGTGGTTGGTATTTTTAGACTGTTTTTTATATTTTTAAATTTGAAAAGATATGACTAGGTATTGTTTGCATAGCAGAGTGATAGAACGTTTGGTTAAGTTGAAACCAACAGTAGTCTTGATGTCAGAGTGGCATCTTGCACATACACGTCCTGTAGCAGGCTGGTTTCCCTGAGCAGAGTGTGGCTGCTCTCACGTCAGGGTGCACCTTGAGACTAGAGGAGTGTATTTTCTGCCTTTAACACCGGTACCGGCCTTGTCCCCATATGGTTCTTGTCTCAGCTGGAGACACGTCCATATCAGTCTTGGCAGTTCTCTTCTGAAAAGATTGCTGGGCTGGAGTCCTGGCACCTGGGAGAACAACACCCGGTGGCTGAGTGTCTGTGTGTCCAGGTCCCTCTCTGTCCTCCATTCTCATCAGCTACTTGATCCTTAGAAGAGTGTATTTAATTTTTAATTTTCCTGTGTGTGTGTCTGTGTATCAGGGAGCACTGTATGTGCCTCTGGAGGCCCAAGGGTGACAACAGGAATCATCTTGGATTGCTTCTACTTCTGTTTGCTTCTCTGGGATTTCCCAGACTCTGCTATTTCCACACTTTTTATTTTTTATTTTTATGTGGAATCTGGGGTTCAAACTCAGGTCCCTTTGTTGTGAGGCAGAGTTTTAATCTCTGAGCCATCTCTCTAGTTTAAGATTGTATTTTAAAACCATTGTTTACTTTGCATACTAAAGCTCTTTTAAGGAAGTTGAAAGGAGGAGCAGCTGCTGCAGAGGATGTGCGGGAAGGACCCGGCCTCAAGGTAGACCCAGCAGATAGAACAGACAGCCAGGAAGAGAGAGAGATCTGGCTTGCTTGAGGAAGGGCACAGCTGAGTAGAGTAGATTCCTAATTTTAAGCGCCATTTTACATCCGCTGGGAAGCCCAGCAGGCTGTGCCTGGCTTCCCATAGCTGGCTGGTTTGCATGAAGACTGATTTTGTTTACTCTGAGTCCTTTGGATAGTATAAGCTCAAGAATGGTGTTAATGGGTGTTAAGAAATTCATACCAAGCCTGGTGTTCATGTCTTTAATCCCAGTGATCAGGATTCTGAGGCGGAAGGGTCTTAAGTTGGAGGTCAGCCTGAGCCACGTAGACCCCACAAAAAAGAAAAAGAAATTCATGCTAAACTCTTTTCAAGTGTATTATTTTCCTTCAGTAGTCCAATATTTTTCAAATTAGTTTTGAATATTCCTTTTCTCTTTTCTCTCTCTCTTTTTTTTTTTTTTGCATGTGTGTGTGTGTGCAAGAGAGAAAGTGTGTGTGTGTGGGGGGGGCACTGTGTGTCCCAGTGTAGAAACAAGGGTAACTTCGGGAATCATCCTGGATTGCTTCTACCTCCTTTCTTTGCTCTGGGATTTTCCAGTGCAGCCACTACCATTTCTGCCTGGGATCCAGGGTCTGAATTCAGATCCTTCTGCGTGTGAGGCAAGATTGCCCTCATGTTAAGTCCTTAAGAAATTATGATGTTAGCATGCTATTAGTGGAACTTCAGACTTAATTTGGGATTTTTTTTCTTATTTATTGTGTGCCTGTCAGTTCAATATAGGTGTCAACTTGACAGTTGAGGGCTGTCTTTGGGCGTATCTGTGAAGAATTGGTATTTAAGGCAGGCCCTGAGCAAGCCTATGGGTGGTGGCATCTAAGTGAAGGGGAGGACGAACACATAGTGGGTGGCATCTAAGTGAAGTGGAGGACGAGCACATAGTGGGTGATGGTATCTAAGTGAAGTGGAGGACGAGCACAGAGTGGGTGATGGCATCTAAGTGAGGTGGAGGACAAGCACAGAGTGGGTGATGGCATCTAAGTGAAGCGGAGGACGAGCACAGAGTGGGTGATGGCATCTAAGTGAGGTGGAGGACAAGCACAGAGTGGGTGATGGCATCTAAGTGAAGCGGAGGACGAGCACAGAGTGGGTGATGGCATCTAAGTGAGGTGGAGGATGAGCACAGAGTGGGTGATGGCATCTAAGTGAGGTGGAGGACGAGCACAGAGTGGGTGATGGCATCTAAGTGAAGCGGAGGACGAGCACAGAGTGGGTGATGGCATCTAAGTGAAGTGGAGGACGAGCACATAGTGGGTGGCATCTAAGTGAGGTGGAGGACGAGCACATAGTGGGTGATGGCATCTAAGTGAAGTGGAGGATGAGCACATAGTGGGTGATGGCATCTAAGTGAAGTGGAGGATGAGCACAGAGTGGGTGATGGCATCTAAGTGAAGTGGAGGACGAGCACATAGTGGGTGGCATCTAAGTGAAGTGGAGGATGAGCACATAGTGGGTGATGGCATCTAAGTGAAGTGGAGGACGAGCACATAGTGGGTGGCATCTAAGTGAGGTGGAGGACGAGCACATAGTGGGTGGCATCTAACTGAAGTGGAGGATGAGCACACTTTGTGTGTGCACATAAATGCTGTGGCATGCATGTAGAGGGCAGAGGTAGTCAAGAGTCTGTTTTCTCCTGCCACCTCGTGGGACTGCAGATAAAACTCAGGTCCTCAGGTTTGTACAAGTGCTTTTAAAACCACTGAGCCACCTTGTTGACCCCTTTTTGGGATTTCTGCAATTTCTCCTATAGTGTCCCCTTTCATTCTAGATACTGTCCAGTCACAGCAGCACATTAGCCATCATGCCTCCTTAGTCTGCTGGCTCTATGACCTTCCTTATTTTTCATGACATTGATATTTTTAAACAGTGAGTGCTGGTCAAAAACTTTACAGGAAGTCTCACAGTTTGGGTTAGTCCGATGCTTTCTTGTGATTAGATAGGATTTAGATTAGAAAGAACCCTGCCAAGTTGAGATGCCCTATGCGCCCTGTTGGGGTGCATGATGCCCATGAGATTCATACTCATGATGTCAAGCACAGAGATCCAGCAGTATGGTGTGAGCCCCACCTTACCAATCTGATTGCTCACTGGAATTCATGTGTCCTGGAGCATTTAGAGGTGACTCTTTGGGTTGAATTGACTCTACTTTTTTACACTTGGTGTCTCGCCATTTTCTAAGCTGTGAGTGCATCCTGGTCTTTGTGGTCAGCTTTGACATCTTCTCAAACTTGTTTTCTTTCAAAGTGAAACTACAGTGTTATTTATTGTCTGTTGACTTTTGCCATTTGTCATGTATAAGCTCAAGAGCTTTTTTTGAGACTTTTAGATTTAAAAATTAAAATTTTTTTGAAACAATCTTACTTAGTCAGCTTAGCCTTGTGCCCACTATGTAGCCCACACTGGCCAGGACTTCAAGATCTTCCTGACTCAGCCCTGAGTGCTGGGATATAGGCATAGCCATCATGCCCAGATTAAAATCTTTTTTTTGAGACTTGATCTTGCTGTGTCATTTATGCTGGGCTTGAACGCACAGTTCTGTTGCCTCAGCCTCTCAGGTAGATGGAATCACAGGTTCATGCCACACACCCAGCCTGTTGAAGGTTTTAGATTGGATCAAGAGTGGGTCTTCTTTTAGTGCAGAACTTGGAAGGCAGGAATGTCAGGAAAGCCAGAGCTCTGGTTCATTTGTCTCCATTTATAGAGTCCTTTGGTCTCCTTTCCACATAGCTGCAGTAGAGACAGACGGTAGGAAGTAAGAATTGGGGGTTGGAGACATGAGTCAATAGGAAAAATGTCTGCCACAAAATCATGAGGACCCAGCACCCACATAAAAGCTGGACACCCTGGTGTACTTCTGTAGCCCTAGTGCTTGTGTGCAGAGTGGGCTGGCTACTAAAGTTCACTGGCCACCCTGCCCAGCCCTGCCAATCTGTGAACTCCAAGTTCAGTGAGAGACCCTGACTCAAAAAAGAAGATGGAGAGCTATTGAAGAAGACAACTGATGTTGACCTCTGGCCTCGATGTACATCCGTATACACATATGTACACACAAGTGGGAAGATAGACCAGGGTACCAATATGGTGAGGAAAAAGTTGTCATTGCTTCTGGCTGCTGCTAAGGAGCCAACAGTGGGCTGATAAGCACTGAGAATGGAGGGCTTCAAGGCTTCTGGCTCAGAGTTAGCTTTGAGAATGTGGAATTGTAAACTGGCCCACTGCTCTTTTCTTAGTTTGTGGTAACTAAACTCTAAATTGGTACTTGGAAAGGTGTGTTTGACCAAATAGATCTCTTTGTATAGGATAAGAATGTTTTGAAGTTCTCCTTTAATTTACCCATGAACTTGCATCACTTGGCCATTATTGACCAAGAAGCTCTTTATTTACAATGTGCAGGTAAGGAGTGCAGGAGGAAGGATACACACCTTTTCAAGGGCCAGGTAGATGCTCTTGCCTAGGAAACTGAATCTTTTGAGTCTGCTGAAGGGGATTCTTGTCTGATGGCTTTTATTCAAATGGTTAGTGGTATTTATTTTGGAAACCAAAATTTGTCTTTCTCATATTTCATGCATGGAGAACTTTTGAGGATTAAAAACAGAAGTCTGCCTCAATGTTGTCCTTCCAGGGTCTTTTGGCTATAAAGTCATATGTACCTGTAAAACATTGGGTAAACACAGGGTGTTGTCAGAGCTCTGGGACTTTCTGATAGGCCTGTGCAGGTCCCAGGGACCTTGTACCTTGCCTGGGGAGATGGCATTCATGTGGGCATCTGTGGGTAATGGATGAGCCGTGACTTGTAGGACCAATTTAAAAGACAGAAGGACTAGCTATTGAGTCAGTGTGAGTGGCAGCTGACAGGGCAGCTGCAGCACTGACAGGACTGCAGGGGCCGCAGCCTCGTTGGTAGAGCACGGATGCCTGAAAGGGGAGAGGCAGCCCTACCAGGATGGGCACGGAAGGGAAGCTAGGACCCCAGAGTAAATTCTTACTACATGACAAGTCCCCGTGCTGGGCATTTGAGCTGTGAGTCTTGGAGACCTGGGAGGTTCCTATAAAGAGAACCTGGAGCAGAAGCTGGATTCCAGCAGCAGAGTTCTAGGTAGGAAGGGAAGTGCTCTGCATCTCAGGCCTGAGATACCACTGATTCTCGGGCTAATTTGTGTAAAAAACAAAACAAAACATTTGAATGAATTTAATTTCCAATGAATGACTCATATTTAGGTGGTATGTAAATAATGTGATTTTGGATTAGAAACCAAAGTTGTCAACTTTAATATGTTAAATTATTAATTTTAGCAAAGCAGAAGGCAAGAGTGTATTATTATTGCTTTCTGGCTAAGAATAGATTTCACTGAGAAAGGCTTTTAAATATCCTTTCATTCTGAATTTTATTTAAGGTTATTTAGCTGCAAAATAAAATCTTAAGTCCATGGGATGGATTAATACTCTTGAAGTGCTGCTGTGTTTCTGATATAGCTCAGTTAAATGATTCCTGTTCTGGCATGTGGACCTGCCTTCTGAGAGTAGTAGTTCATTCATCTCTTCTGCACATATTCCTAATGTCCATTCATCCCGAAATGAATGAATCAAGGAACCCAGAAGTCCAAGAGGTTTATGAGTCTCTCAGGATCTCACCATGGTCAACCAAGACTTAATAGTTCTCATGAGTGAGTCATTGATAAGGTCTTCCTGCCCCCACCCAAGAGCTCCTGCCCACCACATCTTTTTTTCTCCAGAGATTGTCCAGATTATTAATGCACACATGCATTTATGTTTGTATAAGAGAGAGTGTATGTCTCATGTAGCCCTCACTATATAACAGAGAATGACCCTGAATTTCTGATTTGTTTGCTTCTGCCTCCCCAAGGTTGTCCTCTGATCTTCACATGTGCCGCTCACGCACACATACATCTCATATCTCTTCAGAGAGAGAGAAAGAGAGAGTTCTATGCCATGACAATTTTACAAAGTTTATATGGAAACTGTATGTTAATGAAATTTAGAGTCATATCTTAAGATTAGGTCTCAGACTGTTGGCAGTCACTGCCTTCTTTTCCTTCACTTGCCTTAGGCCCTGTGAGAGGCTCTAGGAGAGAAGAATGGATCCTTGGAGGAGAGTGCTTGTCTAGCATGCACTAAGCCCTGGGTTTGATCTCCAGCATCACATCAGTTGGGCATGATGATGCATACCTGTGATTTCAGCCCTGCATGATGATCGTGAGACACTTCTTCCCCTCAAAATGAAGAACAAGAAAAGGGAAAGGGCCGCTTGCTTAGGAGTAAGTTGCAAACCTAGGGCTTAGATTCAGTTCTTGATTTTGCTATTCTACTGTAGCTGTCCTTTGGCGTGGGAGTCTTGGAAAGGCACTGATGGCTGCTCCCCAAAATGTACCTCATCCTTGTCTGTGCTGGATCTTCGTGAAATTTCCTGGAATAAGGAGAGGTTTTTTTTCCAGTTAGTTCTTTGTCAGAGAGCATAGCCTACTTGGGAGTGGTATCTGTGAGCCTTCCACACCTTCCCCTCTGCATGGCAGGGATTGAGCCCAATGCTGTTCGAGTGTCCTACCACTGATCCATATCCTAACTCTTCCAGAACTAGAGCTCTTGAGAGAGATGTTCTCACTTTCCCAGCCAGGGCATGGGTGCAGTGGCACCTGTTGCAGTACATTCCAGGAACACCAGCCTCCAGAACCCACGCTGGTATTTAAAGGCAGCTTGGCATTTTGAGTTTGGGATCCTTTTTCCTGTTGGAAGTGTTAAGCTGTGTGTCCATAGAAGGAAGCTCCTTACTTTGATTTTGGTTGTGTTGTTTCTCTATGAATTGGTTTTTAAAGTTAAAGTTAGGCCACCTGATTAAGTATTTGATGCAGTTTTACTCACAGTGTTTAATGGAAACTGCTTTGTTTGGCATTGAGGAGCTTAATGAAGAAGCAGAGACTTAGGAAAACTTGGTGTCTACAGAGTGTCATTGAATTGTGAAAGTATTTGTAGCCTACTTGCTCTGAGCTCAGCTTGCTCAAGTGCTCCTCTTAGATTTACTTAAATATGCAAGGCTGGGAGGCTGGCTTTTCTCTCTTTTTTGGATAAGGAGTTTGAACTACAGAGAAAGCTAGTGGGTGACAAAGATCCCGCTTCAGTCTTTGCAAAGTGGGAGGTCTAATGTGGCAGCTAATGGATCTCTCCAGTGGTCATCATGCAAAAGGGTCGTGCTCCCCTCCCCCTTCCCTTTTTTTTGTTTATTTTTTAGTTTTACAAATATTTACTTATCTCTGCTTCCCTTCATCCCCCCTCTTTCCTGTTTCCCTTCTTTTCTTTCAATTCATCCCACTCCCTCTCACCCTTCTATCTGTTTGCTTCTATGGATTTCAGGGTTCCCTGTGGCTTGTCCACTCTTGTGGGGGTTCAGGTCTCTGTGTCATACCAAGTTGCTTCTCTTCGGGCCACTTCATGGATAAGGGCATTTCTCTTCATTCATCCAGCTTTAGTCCCCAGGGTTTCCACTGTATGTTCTTATCTCTTGAGTTCCTTGCTAATCTGTGGGGCATGTTGGTGTGTCAGTCATTATACAGGTCTGGCAAGGACAAGTTTCATTGCAGTAAGTTCCTGAATTTTGCTGTTTTGTAAGGATTGATGAAGCTGTTGGGTCTCTGTATTCTGGTGCTGTGGAGGACTTCATCTTGGGGCAGGACAGGCTGTCTGGCCATAGGTTGTGGCTTCCCTCTGAAATCTGGGTCAGTTGTATCATCTCTTCATTTCCTCCTCAGCTTCATGCAAGACCAACTTGTCACCCAGGAGTTAGGGACTGTGAGGTGCTTTAAAAATATAAGGCTTGTTAAAAAAAAATACAGCTCTGCGTGCTTGGCAGTTGATCTCCTAGGGGTTAGCGAAGCAGCTGTCTGCAGTTCTGGAGGACTTGGTGCTCTGGAGGACTCAATTTCTAGTGTGTGACGTGGAGAGTGGAGGAAAAAAACCACAATTCCTTTGCTTTTGATTCCTTTGCACTGTATTTCATGATCAAGGGTTGGCTCCATCTAGCAGTCTTGAGCTGCTTGGTACGTTGACATTTTCCTAAACACTTAGTAATTCAATGTGCTGTGTCTTTCTGTTTAGCCTGTTTTTGGTGTACAGGAAAATGTGACTTGACCTCAAATTAATTTCCATTGAGAGCTTTAACCCTTGAGAGGAAGTACTCAGAAAATAAAAAGTTGAAACTCTTAAGTTCCTAGCTACACTTTTTTAAAATTTCATATGTATGGAGCCTGTGCATTTGTGTATTTGAATGTATGTGGGCATGTGTAGGTCTGTGTAAACATGTGTGTGCACGTGTATGTGGAGGCCCAAAGTTAATATCAAGGATCATTCTCAATTATTGTTCTACAGTGTTGTTTTGAGGCTATGTTTATAATTAAAACCCAAGCTTGTCTATAAGGCTAATCTGGCTAGTTAGCTTGCTTTGGGCATTCCTGGAATTTGCCTTGAAGGCTAGAATTACAAGCAAGCTGATAGACCTCTTCAACATTTTTACATGGTATCTCACGATCTGAACTCTGATCCTTTTACTTTCCCATCAAGCACTTTAGCTACTGAGATCTCCGTAGTCTTTATGTACAAATTGTGTGAGACAGTTGAAGTCATCAGAAAATGCCTAGTTTACAAGTGGCTGTATTTTACCAGGTCCCTTAAAAGCCAGTTGTTTAAAACTGATATTTTCTCCATCACTTGCAAGAAGGTAGTGGTGTTCTTCCCTTAATCTTAGTTCTTGTCTGGAAAGACAGACAGAATAGTAGGAGCCTGCTCGAGGAGCCAGAGGTGGTAATGGATGTCAGTGGTGCTGATTGTTCTCATTCAGTTAGATTTAGGACATTGGTCCTTCCAATGTGTGTGGTGTGCTTGTTCCTACCTCCCTTTTTAATTTGTGTGTGTGTGTGTGTGTGTGTGTGTGTGTGTGCGCGCGCGCGCGCGTGGTGTGCATGTGTGAAGGCCAGAGGTTGATGTCTTAACGTCTCCCTCAGTCCTTCACTTATGTTTTAAACACTGAACCTTGAGCTCCCCCTTTAATGGCTGGCCAGTCACTTGAGCCCCCTGGATCCGTGTGTGTGCTGTACACAGCTTCTACTTGGGTGCTGGGGTTCTGGTCCTTATACTTATATTAGTGAACACTTTACCCTCCAGACTATGTCACAACCTTTTTCTATTTTTCATTTCAAGATTGGGTCTTACTGTGTTACCTAAGTGGCCTTGAATTCCTCTGTGGTCTGGAGAGGACTTGAATTTATGATCCTTCTGTCTCAGCCTCCTAAGGAGCTGGATTACAGGACTGTGCCATCAAGGCTAGCTAGAACTAAATTTTTATCATTTCTCAATATATTAATGCACTTTTCAGAGTGGACAGCATCTGACCTGTGCTTGTCTCCTTCCAGATCTGAGGGGCTGCTGCATAATGCTGAGGACTGGGGGTATCACTGCCTGCGAGGCTAAAAAGGTTCTCAGAAGGAACTATTGACCCTTGGGCCTGGTCATTCTTCATTGTGGGGATGTCCTCTTCATTCTGGGATGTTTAATTTGTCACTGCCTCTACCTAGAATGCTAGGATCACTTTCTTTCTCTCCATTTGTGGCAATTCCAGATGCCTCCATACCAAGCTGTACCTCAGCTGGGAGTGCCTGGGTTGGAACGTGTGCCAGGCGCCTGAGGTGAGCTCGGCAGGAGTAGCAGCTGTGTCCTTCTGGAGGGCTGGACTTTAGCAGGTGCTGTGCCCAGTAACTCTCAGGGTGTGCCCCATGAGAAGCATTCTCAGGATTCGCACTTATGTCTGGCTAGTCAGGGCCTTGTGGACTGACATGTGTCCTTCCCCTAAGGGACACTTTGGTAGCGCATCATGTGCATCGAAACTGGTCCACACATGGTGACGCATTTTGGTGTTTGTATTCTGCAGTGAAGACGAGTGCTCTAAAATGTTGTTGAACCTGTGCCTGACTTTCTGACCAAATTTGAGCCTTATTCTGACACCCCCTAAAGTGCTATGAGTAACAATAAACCATACACTCCCTGTCCTAATTTCTTCTCTCACGGTACATCCTGTTTCCTCATATACTCAGGCGACCTGGGCGATTCCCATGGCACTTACTGTCCTATGTGTGGATGGCTGTTGAGAGGAAGCTCCAAGTCAGTTCTGCCTAGTATTTTGAAGTGCATCTAGAAGGTTGAGCTTTCTCAAGATCTGTACATGGGTCAGAAACTGCCATGGGGACTGGGAACCACTGACCACACTGCCTAGTGGGTGTCTGGAGCCACAAATTCCCCAGTCATGTGCAGACTTGTTTCTGAGGACAGTGTTCTATGAAATTGTTCTGTAGGTCCCTTATTGTAATCATGGAAACCACTCTCTTGAAAGAAAAGTCTCTCCAGACATGTGCCAATGAACCACAGGCTCACGTATCTGCTTCCAGTGGTCTGTCTTGAAGGGGGCTCTCTAAGGGCTAGAGCTCATGTTAAATTAGCAGTCAGGAAGCTTGAGCTGCAGATAGCTTTTTTTAGTCATTGCTTCTGAGGACATCATAGCTATTTGCTGCTTTGTGGTCCACAGAGAGTGTTTGATATCAGGGTCATCTGTTTCTGAACAGCTAATTTGATGGGGAAGTGTCAAGCCCAGTTCTTTAGCACCTCTTTGCTTTCTGTCCAGGCAGTGCTTACTGCCTGTAATGCCATTTACTTAGCTGTTGTGGCTGGCTGTTGAGAAACTTTTCGTTACTCTTGGATGTTAAAATATTTTGTAGGATCGAGGTCCTACCATGTGGAAACTGTTTTTCCTGCCTGGCATTCCATGTTGTGCTTGGTATGGCTCAGGATAGAGTGCTGCCATGCATTTTCAAGCCCTTGGCTTAGCCTTCAGTAGCTCTATTGGCGTCTTCTGTGGACCTACTTGGCTGAAGAATCCTGTTCATGCATAATTACATTTTCTAGGTCAGCTTGTCATAGTCTGATGTTTAAGAATTTATGTCTGGCTGGGCATGGAGGTCATCTTCAAATACATTGTGAGCTGAAGACCAGCCTGGGCCACATAAAATCCTGTCTCAAAAACACCATCAAAAAATTATGTTTGGGCGCCTGCCCCTCACAGCATTCCACATCTGGAGTCCATGAATTCCATTCTTTCTCTCCTCTAATAAACTCTACTTTAATCCTCAAAAAATTATGTCTGAGATTTCTCTTGGTAGTACAATGACAATTTTAAAGGACAACACTTCCCCTGAGTCTTCAAATTGAGACTTCTTTTGCTAACTGTGCTGTGGTTGACTGCTAACTCTGCACACCCAACAGGTGCTACATGCTGGAAACCAAAGCTGAGCCTGATCCAGGAGTTTGCTCCTGTCTCCAGCATCCCTTTTGTCTCCTTTAGCTTGGCTTAACAGAATTTGATCACATAGGGGAAGCCAGACGAGGCCTGTAAGTGGTCTGACCTGCACATTGATGGACAGAAGTCGTGGGCTGCTTTTCATCCGTCTCTGGGACCCAAACCATAACTGGTCAGTTCCCATGATGGACGATACAGTGTGACATGCTGGCTCTGTGTGTCTCAAGTGCATCGCTGCAGGTCAGCACTGTCCTGCCTTTTCAGAGCCCCAGGCTGGAGGGTTTGCTGTGTCCAGGAACCTCTTTAGCACACAAAATCCATTTGTAATCTGGCTGTCTTGTCTTGTGAGGACAGTTCATGCTGATCATAGTTCTTGCTGGCTGAGAGCCTAGTTATCATCACCTTTCCCACTTGCCATTGTTTTCAAGGTACAAAAGTCTCCCTAATCTCCTGGGACATTGCAGGCTTTAGTGACAGGAGCAGATTACTAAGGCATCAGTAGAACCACAGTGCTTTAAGCTCTGGCTCCTCTTCTGGAGTATTTATGGAATCTGTAAAGCATGCTTGACAGATTGCTAAGCTAGAGGAGCTTTCAAAAAAACAGCTTTCCACAAATAATGTGTGTTTTCTAGGGTACCCAGGGTCTCTGAGCATATAATGGGTCAGGGGCTGGTCACCCTTGGGAGTTCAGATTCGCCTTGTACTGACAGAAGAGGTCTAGTTGTTGAGCTTGAGACTCCCATGGAGAGATGGTGGGGTTGGAGAGAAGGTGTCTGGGGATATGTAGCTCAGTGGTAGACCCTTGCCTCATTTGTGCAAGGCCTGCGTTTGCTTCTAGCGCTGTTAGCAAATGAGGATGGAGGGCAAGAGAGATAACTCAGAGGTTAAGCCTCTACCTCTCAAGCAGAAGAGCCTGAGCTTGGCCAGATCTCACATAAAAACACTAGGCAGGAATGGTGGTGGCCTGCACTTTGTAAGGCAGAGCCTGGGAAACCCCAGAACAAAGCAATAAGGAAGTAGAGCGTGCCTGGACCACAGGTACTCTTTTACACACATTATGTATATATGTTGGGGCATGTAGGTGTGGAGATCAGTGAACACCTCTGTGAAGTCAGTTTCTACTTGTATCTTCATGATCAAACTCAAGTCCTTAGGTTTACATGTCAAGTGCCTTTACCACAGCCATCTTGCTGGCCACAGTTTGGCCTTCTCTGTACATGTATTTTATTTAAAACATGCTCATGCCTGACAGTACTTGGGGATTAAACTCAGAATCTTCTGCATACTACACAAGCACTTTATCTTATTTCGTTTAATTAGACATGATTTTGAATTTAGAAACAAAGTTTCCAGAAGACTACTAAGGATTACAGGAAGCCCTAACCCAGCTCAGCTAGTTTTGTGACTATGCTTCCACAACCTTTATGCCTATTTCTGTTTATTTATTCATTTATATAGAGAGAAGAGGTCAGAGGACAACTTTTGGAAATTGGTTTTCTCCTCCATGTAGACTCCAGGAATTGAATTCTGTTTTTTTTTTTTTTTTTTTTTTCTGAAAATCTTTCCCTATTGAACCATCTCCCTTTCTCCCCTTTATGTTTATTTCTAAGAGCTGCTTTGTACTTCCTAAGTATATGCTCTAACTTAACCTGTCCCTTCTCTCTTGAGAATGTATAAGCAATTCTCAACTTTTGCTGCAATACCCAAGATTACAGTGGACCGTAAGTTTTTTCCAGTGGTACCAGACATGGAACCTATGGCCTCATGCATCCTAGGCACATGTTCTACCATTGAGCTATACTGTGACCCCCTGTAATATTTTATATATTTTTTCCTCTTATAAGTTCAAATACTATTGACTCATGTTCTTAGTTTGAGTCTATAAGAAGTCAAAACAAATTATTCTATGGAAAATACTTGTTTAGTATAAGAACTTCCTTTTTGTTCAGCTCCTGCATCTGCTGAAGATTTTACTGAGCCTTTACCTTTCTGCACACTAGAAAGTGAGTTTTCTGTTGAGATTCTCTTATTGCAATCAGTTGGTCACATTTCATTGATAAATGTTTGGTTCATATTTTTATGCATATTCTTATAGTTTGCCTGGTATGATGATGACTTTAATAGATTCAGGAAAAAGGAAAACCTGTTCCTGCTATAGAGCAGGTGTGAAGTTACTGATACTGGCTGTTTGGCCCAGGCCCTTGGGAATGTGCTTCACCTGCCCCAGCCTTTCCAGGGCAGCTACCTTTGCTAGTTCAGGATCCCACTGCACTGTGGGACAGGATCCCACCGCACTGTGGCAGCTCAGGCGCCACCCATGCTCGCCATCTGCTGCTCCTTCTCCACGTCCATATTTGTCATGTTTGGGTCACAGGATGTTCTGTCTAGATTTGTTCTTGTTCTTGTTAGGCATTTTATGATCTCAAGACAAGTGTCTCCCAGAGCTCTTCTTCTTGGCAGCTGAGCTTTCCTCCGGGCTCACTCTTGGTCCTCATGTGTCCACCTGCCCTCCTCAGTGTAGCTGCTGCGTTTCTACAGCCCTGTTTCTTCACAGTCCTGTCTGTGTACCTGTCCCTGTTTGCATGGACCGAGAATCCTGGCCTGTCCTAATAAGCATACAGACAGTGCAAGAGCAGCCGTGTATCTATGTTCCCTTGTTCACATAAAGAAAATTAACCTGTCCATTCAGCTCACGAGGCTCTCTTGTTAGGCCGCGTGCATGCATGTGTGTATGTGTGTGTGTGTGTGTGTGTGTGTGTGTGTGTGTATGTGTGTATGTGTGTGTGCACGTGTGGGTACCACCTTTGCATTCTTACAACATAAAAATAGGTAGATTTTGCTTATTCTGAGCTGCTAATGTTCTAGTGGGTCACGGTTTATCCAATGGCATTAGCAGGTTGCATTGCTGCCCTACCCTCTGTCTTGCTTGCAGGACAGGTTGCACAGTTCCAGAGGCCATGTGGTTCTAGTACCATAATGCATTGTATACTTTGGAGGCATGCTGGGAATTGAACCTAGAATTTCATGGCCGAGTTACATTCCCAGCCCTCTAAACCACCTCTGAAGTGGGAACAAATCCAGTGCTGCCTCAGTCCTTTACTTGGAAGACTCTATGTTTTCTCTGTGTAGTGTGTGCACTTGACGTGTGCATGTATGTGCATGTGTGTGGAGGCCACAGGACAACTTTAAGATGTTATCTGCCTTTTTCTATATTTATTTTTATATATATACAATTCTGTGTTATTAACAAACATTAAAACATAGCACAAATAATCAGAATTCCATTACCTTGTTTGCAAAACACGTACGAGAATGTATATTTTTCCCCTTCCTTAAAATTCCTTTATTTTTAAAATAATTTTTTTAAATTTTATTTTACATTTTGTGTGTGTGTGTGTGTGTGTGTGTGTGTGTGTGCGTGCGTGCGTGCGTGCGTGCGTGTTTAGGCCCAAGAGTTACTTAGGGAATTATCCTGGATTGCTTCTACCTTCTTTTTGCTTTGCTCTGGGATTTCCTAGGCTCTGCCAACCAGGGCCAGAAGTCCAGGCCACCAGCATTTCCCATTTTTTTTTTTTTTTTACTTGAGACCTGGGATCTGAACTGAGGACCTTCTGCTGGTGGGACAGAGTCTTAACCCCTGAGCCATCTCTCCAGCTCCACCCCCCTTCCCTTAAAAAAAATGGGTTTCTAGTGGTGGAACCCTGACACTTGTGCTGGCAAGGCCAAGGCAAGCGCTTCACTGCAGCTCTCTCTCCATCCTGCTGTCTTTATGGTTGAGCTAGTGTCCACCATCATGTGAGGACTTGCCACAGTGAGAGCTAAAGACGAGGCTCTGATGATTGATCTGCAGATAGTGTTTATATCCTGTTGATTTATCTTCCAACAAGCTGACGTTTTCTTTCTCTTTTTGATACAAGGTCTTTGCTGTGTATCCCAGGCTGGCACGGAAACCATGAAGCCATGATCCTTCTTCCCCACCACTTTCTGTGTGCTGAGTGTGACTTGCCTTTACTTAAATCAAAAAAAGAAATGTTTATTGAGGTGGGCAATGCATGTACACCATGATACATGTGGAGGTCCATTTTTTTCTTTTTTTTTAATTTTTTATTATTATTATTTATTCAACTGTGTGTATGTGCGCGCGCGTGTGTCTGTGTGTGTGTGTGGGTATGTGTGTGTCTGTGTATGTGTAGAACCACGGACGAATTCGTGAACCACCATGGACGCCTCCACCTCCTTCTGCCCCGGGATTCACAGGCTCCGCCCTACCAGGACCAGAAGCGCAGGCCGCCCCCGCTTCCGCCTGGCGTCTATACGTGGGATCTGGGATCCGAACTCAGGACCTTCCGCCTGCAAGGCGGAGGCTTAACCCCTGAGCCACCTCTCCAGCCCCCATTTTTTTCTTTTACTATGTGGGTCAAGGACTGAACTTAGATTACCAGGTGTGTGTATAGGTACCTTTTCCCGCAAGGCCTCCTGCACCACTCCATCTTTAATTGTTTTGCCTCATCTTTCATTTCTGTCTCATCGGCAACTGTTCTGTCATTACTTTGTTGATGATAACTGTCAAGTCACTTTCCAAAAACATTTCAACAGTAACGACGCTGGTTTTGGACGCTGTTCTATCACAGTGTTGTCAGTGTTGGGGTCTCAGTGCATTGTAAGTATCTTTAGCCATCACTGTGTCTGTTCATCCCTGTACTTGCAAATGCACAGTGCTATCTCTGGTCACCTTACTTTGAGTCTTGGAGGATGGCTGGAATGTCATACAGTGGTGAGGACTTGCTGTCTAGTGGTGAGCAGGAGAGAAGGGGATGGATTAAGGCCAAGTCAGAGGGGCTGCCCTGCCCTTGAGCAGTGTCACAATGAAGTGCTTGTTCATGACTAGGAAGCCACTTGAGTCTTAACTCTGCTCTTGTGTCCACAGTATGACACCGTTCCCATTCAGTCCAGTGTGGTGCTATGTGCCTGCCCGTCCCCATCAATGGTGAGGTCTCAGACTGAGTCCAGCACGGCCCCTGGCATTCCTAGTGGGATCAGCAGGCAGGGGCCCACCATGGATAGCACCACAGCTGAGTCCCGACCGAGCACCAATCCTCTGCAGCACCCTGCCCAGCCACCACCACAGCCTCGCAAGAAACGGCCTGAGGACTTCAAGTTTGGGAAAATTCTTGGCGAGGGTTCTTTTTCCACAGTGAGTATGTGCTGCTGCTGCTGCTGTTTGTTAAACACAAGTTTCTCTTGGGATCACTGATTGTCACAGGTTTGGAAGATGTAGTTCTAGGCCCTTGAGGACCTGTTGCGAAGGTCTGTTAGAGTCTTGGAGGGTGAACCACTTGAGCAATTTGGTTAAAACTCCTAAAACTGAATTTGTAGATGGATATTTTTATATAGCATTTTTCTATCTGGGTGTGGCCTGCACTCAGGAAGGAGATAAGGCAGCATAGTGACAACCTGCCTCAGAAAGAAAAAACAGGGTTGGAGAGATGACTTAGGGATTACGACTACCTCACAAACAGGATGTGAGTTTTATCCCATATAAAGATACCAGGCAGAAATGGCAGTGGCTTGAACTTTGGGTTCTGGAAGGCAAACACTAGGAAATTCTGGGTAGAAGCAATCCAGGATGATTCCTGAAGTCACCCTTAGGCCCCCACAGGCACACACGGTGTCCTCTGATACACACACACACATACAAGCAAAAAATAAATAAAAAATTGGAGAAAGAATAGAAAAGGCATCTGTTGATTTGTGCTTTAAAACCACAGTTCATTTTATTCCGACCCAGAGTGGGTAGCTTACTCTGTCTTCCTGGATAAGCTTCAGGGAACGTTTCAGTTTCTTAGATTGAAAGTGTCAGTACCTTTTTGGAAATTTTTGGTAACATTTAATGATCTATCTATCTATCTATCTATCTATCTATCTATCTATCTATCTATCTATCTATCTAATCTGTGTCAGAGGATACTGCGTGTCCCTTTGGAGGACCAATGGTGACTTTGGGAATCATCATGGATTACTTCTACTTTCTTGCTTTGTTCTGTTATTTCCCAGGTTCCACCCACCAGAGCCGGAAGTGCAGGCTGCCACTGGTTGCGCCTGGTGTTTTTATGTGGGACCTGGGATCTAAACTCAGGACCTTCTGCTTGTGAGGCAGAGTCTTTTTTTTTTTTATTTTATAATACATTTTTTATTATTATTTCAGCTCATACAAACTTAATAGGTACACTAGTTCCCTCCCTCCCTCCTCCTCCCCTGAACCCCCTGCTCCCCCTCTCCTCACCCTTCCCTCCCCATCCCCCTGTGCCTCCCGCCCCAATTCCCAGAGTCCTTTCTTGTGCATGCCTGACTCTCCTCTGGGCCCTCCTCTCCGATGACGTACAAGGACCCAGTGGCATTTCCCTGAACCCTTTCCTGTGTTCCCCTTAAGCATAGGTACACTACTGTGGCTGTCAATCCCTTGGTGAGGCAGAGTCTTAACCTCTTAGTCATCTCTCCAGCCCTAATGACCTTTTTTTTAATGTCTGTTTTTTGTTTGGTTTACTATCTAAATACTTGGGTATTTGCTGGACACTTGGCCTCCAATGTTTTGTTCTCCTTATCACAAACAGAAGCACTGTCTCCTTGTGGTCAGACTACATAGCCACACTGAGATGATCTTGCTCTGAAAGCAAAGAATGACTGTTGAAAGTAGCCGTCCCCTTTGCTGGTCCCCTTTGCCATGGCAGGGCCTGTGAGATGCTCAGAGAGGCAGTGTCTCCAGGTAGTGTTGTCAATGCCAGCAGAGCTGTGTTCCATCCAGTGAGATGGGTGCTCCAGGCTGGCCCTGGAGGTGTGAATCATCTCAAGGGAATTTCTGAATCTTTTTTTTTAAAGTTTTTTTGTAAGATGGTGTTTCACAATTTTTTCCCTGTTTCTTATTTTTTTAAAATTTTTAATTATTTTATTCAAGTGTGTGTGTACCTCTGTGTGTGTGTGTGTGTGTGTGTGTGTGTGTGTAGAACCACAGGCGAATTTGGGAACCGCCATGGACCACCTCCTCCTCCTCCTTGTTTACTCGGCCCTGGGATTCACAGGCTCCGCCCTACCAGGACCAGAAATGCAGGCCACCCCTGCTTCCGCCCAGCATCTGTATCGTCTATACGTGGGGTCTAGGATCTGAACTCAGGACCTTCTGCCTGCAAGGCAGAGGCTTAACCCCTGAGCCACCTCTCCAGCCCCCTGAATCTTTTTTAAACTTGATTTTTGTGAAGAGTCCATATTTTTTTCCTTTTTCTTTTTTAACATTTAGGAAAGATTCTAAATATAAAAACATGAAATGTAGTTCACCTGTATTCCCAACATTAATTTAATATTAATTTTTATAACGCTTCACACTTTTAGATGTCTTAATTAGTAATTTTCATGAAATAACTTTGTTTTTAGGTTGTAGCCTCATTTGAAAAAAGTCTTCAACTGTTAAGATCGCTGCCTCTATCCTGCAGGAAAGGAAAGGAACTTGGGAGCCTTGGCCTTCGCGCTTGGCTGCCTGCGCTGTTCTCTTGCTCTGGGTTTTACTCCTTTATGCTTATCTCGGCAGAGGCATGAATTTGGCACCCTTCTTCCTGAGCAGTACAGTCACCCTTTTCACCCTGTCTCATGATGAGCCTAGTCCGTGAGGTGCCTGGGAAAACACAGCAAGCTGGAGGCCCCTTACTGGTGGCCATTTGGATCGGTAGCCCTGAATCTCAAACTAGGTGTCACCTTTGATTCTTCTCCCTGCTCCTGGAATAGAGAACACTGGGGTCCTGAAGTAAGGGGTAAAGGACACACAGTTATCAGACTAAATGGGATATTGACTTGGCGTAGCCTGGAGCTGGTGTTGGAGAACACAAATTCCCCTACCTCCAGGTACCCCAGGACACCACTGTATCTAAGGTGTTGCTGTCACCCCTGGTGAACATGGAGCAACACATCACACTTGATTCTCTGAAAGAAGAGCCCTTCTGTTCCTGTGGTAAACCAGCTTATAAAATCCTAAATTTAGAGAACAGAAAGATTATATAAAAAGTTCCTCAGGCGGGAGCCACAGTGGTGCTAACAGTTCCTCTTTCCCTCTCCTGCACAGGAAGCTAGCTAGTGTGACATTGCAGAAATGCATGGCTCAGAAAGGACCATCCTTCCCCAGCCCACCATCCTCTCACCCAAGTGTCTGGGAGCCCTCCATACATAGCATGTTCCTCCAGAAAGGTCTTTGAGATCTTTCCACCTGAGTACATTCAGCCTGACCTTGTTCCTGCTAGCAGCGCTTTTCTAGAACCATATCTCTGGGAAGTCATGTCACAGGATGTGACTCACAATCAAGGGCCAGGTGACCCTGCCCTGTGGTCTCCTGAAGATTTTCCTTACAGGTCCAGATATTCTGTGGGGTAGGTTTATCTGCTCTCTGGTCTTTGGGCCATTGCTCTGCAGGTGTCTCAGGAGGCACATTTGCATTTGATAGCCATGTTGGGAACAGTTCCCAGGGCAAAGCTGTCCCAGCATGCTCTGGCCAACCTTGTGGCTGTCAGCTGCTTCTGATGTGGTGCCACAGGTGTGTCTAAGGTTTGTTAGTGCAAAACATTCTCTTCCTGGCACTCTATCCCTGAAGTGGAGCCTGAGTATAGACTCAGGTATGTTTTACATGGGGGCATCTTGGACAGGTGGTTTGCTCCTATGCTGTTTCAGTTTCCTGGACTCATTACAGCTGTGACTATGTTTATGTTGGCAAATGAAATATGCATAGCAGTTATTTGGAGAAACCTAAAGTAAAAGGCAGCTTTTTGTGTAGACTTATACTGGGAAGACACAGTCACAGTGCCCACCTGTGATGGAATTGGACATGCTATTCAACAAGATTTTTTTTTTTTTTATTGTGTGTGGGTGTGTGTGAATTAGAAGGCACTAAAGTGACTTTGGGAATCATCTCGGATTGCTTCTACCTCCTCCTTGCTTTGCTCGGGGATTTCCCAGGCTTTCCTCACCAGGACTGGAAGTGCAGTCCACCACCATTTCCACCTGGTGTTTTTTACATTGGACCTAGGATTTGAACTCAGGACCTTCTGCCTGTGAGGCAGAGTCTTAAGCCCTGAGCCATCTCTCTATCCCTCAACAAGATTCTATTTATAGGGTGTAGATTAAGGCAGGGATTCAACTATGTGTAACAGGCTTGCCTGGAACTTGTAAGCCTCAGGTTTCCTTATGCTGGGATTGTAGATGTACACTGCTGTGTTTCTTGATTCTTGAATTTGTACTTTGCATAGTGAGAACTGCTGACTGATCAAGGACCGTGTGTGCCATTATGTTACTGCTAACCCCTAGAACATAATAGCACAAGTAGTGGCTTTGGGTTGTGCTTGTCAGTACAGGACCCAAAGTATTTAAATATAAACTTGATACTGTGTGTGGGGTGGGACAGCCTATATAGGTGGTGGTGTTTTCAGTCTCTCTCTTTGTTATTACAGTGTCTCCCCCCCCCCCTTTTTTTTTCCAAATTAGGTTGTCCTGGCCCGAGAACTGGCCACTTCCAGAGAATATGCTAGTAAGTACTAACTATAGTGAGCTGTGTGTTTGGGACTTAGGGACAGTGTTGCCTTTGTGCATATGGCAGCCTAGGTGTCAAGGCCAGGTTTCTATGTGATTTCTGAGTCTAGTGTGCAGTGGGTCTGATAGATAATGAAGGCTGGGGTAAGTGGTTTTGGGAAAGCTACATTATATACCAGTGACTTTTATAAGTTGTATCTTCACTGTTTCACCTTTTCCAATGGTAGTAATTCACTTTTCTCTTGTCTTAAGTTAAAATTCTGGAGAAACGTCATATTATAAAAGAGAACAAGGTCCCATATGTAACCAGAGAGCGAGATGTGATGTCACGCCTGGATCACCCCTTCTTCGTGAAACTTTACTTCACGTTTCAGGATGATGAAAAACTCTGTATCCTTTGTGTGGCCAGTGTCACACCAGCTGTCCTTGTGTCTTAGAACTGTGACTCTGATGTTCTCAAGAGTAACCCTTTCTCTGAAAGGAGGGGCTATAGCATGATCCCACCCTTGCTTTTCGGAGACCCCTTAAGGAACTGGCATTCCTGGAGGCAGGGCGGTGGTTCACTGACAAGGGGAAGCCATCTCAGTTTGGTTTTCATTGATAAACACTGTACCTAATGGGTTGTTGTTTGTTTCTTTTTAAAAAAGTATTCAGTGTGTGTGTGTGTGTGTGTGTGTGTGTGTGTGTGTGTATGTGTGTGTATCAGAAGGCACTGTGTTTCCATGTGGAGGACCAAAGGTGACTTTGGGAATCATCCTTGATTGCTTCTGTCTCCTTTTTGCTTTGCTCTGGGATTTCCCAGGCTCTCCCCACCAGGGCCGGAAGTGCAGGCTGCTGACATTTCCACCTGGCATTTTTACATGCGACCTGGGATCCAAACAGAAGACCTTCTGCTTTGGAGGCAGAGTCTTAACCCCTGAGCCATCATCTCTCCAACCCTGTTGTTACTTTTACCCGGGTTGTGGGCCATTGATGCAAAAGTGTTTCTCACTCTTTTGACCAATGTTTTGGGGTGTCTGTCAGACGTTAAGTTCTGCTCACAAATGCAATGAGGACTGGAGAGAAGAATGATCTTGAGTGTCCTTAAGCTCTGGGAATTGGCCTCCCTTTCTGCATGTCCTTTTCCACTCTCAGGTTTGGTTGGAAGGGACAACTGCATTGGCACCTGAGAAGTCATGAGTGGGGCCAGGTTGCTGCTGTTCTTCTGTGGCTCTCTGCCATTGGGAAGGGAACTAAGCTTGCTCAGCCCCTTCTGTGCTCCAGGACTGTCTGGACTGCCTCTGGTAGGTTCATCTTCCCTGAACTTTTATCGCATTATGCATATTCTTTGCTCCCCCTACATATGGGAACATTCTCTTCTCTTTTATTTGAACTTTTGCTTAGGGATCAGAGTCAAGCCCAAGGACCTGACCATACCTTTGGATTATGAACTCACTTCTTGTTTAGACAAGGGGGGTGGCTGCTTTTACTCACAACAGGTTCCTTCCTTAAAGGGAATCCCTTTTTTTCCCTTCCCCTGACCACTCTCAAAACTGGTCCAAGTATCTGCGAGCTTTCCTTCACCATCTTCTAAGGCAGGGACCCCCATTCTCTCTGTGTCCAGCCTTTCTGTGCTTGCATTGCATTTCACACTAGTTCCTCTATGTTAAAGTTTTCTCTTACCTTGTTCTTAACTTTAAAAAAAGTTTTTTTTTTTCTCTATGTGTGTGTGTGTGTATGTGTGTGTGTGTGTGTGTGTGTGTGTATGTATGTGTGTGTATGTGTGTATGTGGTTAGACTTAAAAGCCCATATATTAACCACTCTGCCATACCCCCCAGTTCTTTGTATCTTTTTTTTTTTTTTTTTTTTTTTTTGTGATAGGACCTTACTCTGCAGTCCATGCTGGGCTAGAACTTGTAACAATCATCTGTCCTTAAGTCTCCTAAGTGTGAACCACCATGCTTGGTTTTGACTTCTACTTTTTCTTTTTTTGAAGGGTCTGGGGGTGCACGTGTGTGATATGAATGTGTTTGTGGGGTACTTGTATGTGGGTACAAGGAGGTTGATGCCTGATGTCCCCTTCATTGTTTTCTACCTCAGTCATTGATGCAGGGTCTTCACTGAACTTGGAGCTTGCTGATTGCAGCTACTCGACTACACAGCTTATTTCTGAGATTCCCCTGTCTCTACCTTCTGAGGCTAAAATTACAGGCATGCTGCCATACTCACCTGGTATTATGTGAGTTCTGGGGATACAAACTCTGGTCCTCATTCTTATGTGGCAAGTGCTTTATTGACTGAGCCATCTACTTAGCCCTGCTTCCATCTCTTAAACTTTTTTAACCGCTGGTTACATCTGTACCAGCCTTTTTTCATTTAGAAGTGCTTGTTTTTAGGGACCTAAGGATATATTAGGTGCGGAGAAGGCTCCGCCCTCACAGATTCACACTTCAGGGAACAGTTAAATGTGTGCAAACTAATAAGATATGTCATGGATGTCTAGGTAGCAGGACAAGGTGTGGGTGTCTGGAGTATGGACTCTTTCAGCTCTGTCAACATACAAGGGCAGACACATGTGGGCCAGCTCTCTGGTGAACTGCGATATTTTAGCATCAGCTGGTGTTCTAGTATAATGGGGAACATGGAACTTGTTCTAAGAGACCCAGGCTGGGAAGTAGAGTCAGGCGGATTCTTGTGTCTCTCTCAGAGCCTGGTCTATAACTATTATCTGTTGCTGAATCCAGAGAGGCTAAGCAGTTGCCTGGGATGGAGATAGATATTGGGTTGATATTTGATGCATGTGCTGCAGCTCATTGTTTGAAGTCACTGAATAGCAGCCAACAGAGCCCTGGAGGAACACGGTGACATGTAGGTCAGTTGTCAACTGACTGACCACTTAGAGGATGAAGACAAAAACGGGTAACATGGAGACCCAAAGATCATAGGATCATACAAATTCTGATGAGGTCAAGCACACGGGCCTGTGCCTTGCTAGAGGATCGAACTATGGGATTGTTGTTGACAATTGAACAGGTGGTTTCTTGGGGGCAAGGTTCAAGACAGAGGTGAGGCAGCAGGAACATACCAAGTGGGTTCCTGGAAATCTTGCTTGTCTGCTAGTAGAAGGTCCAGGAGGTCAGGTGTATGGTGGTGAAGGGCTAAGGGACTGTTGACATCCAGACAAAGCTTGCTTACTGTCTCCCAGTATCACTCTGTCTCACCTCTGCCAGTATTGCTCATACAGCAGTCATCAATGGCCTCTTCATGTTCTGTTTTTATCTCTTACCTCCAGCCACATATGATCTGGGCCTGTCTTCCAGCCTTTGAGACAGTGATTCTTGTTGGCTTCAAGCTTTGTTTCTAGTCAACCTTTCTGTAACTGTAACAAAGTCTAAGGCAGCCGACTTTTTGAAGTTAAGGGATTTGATAGTTTGGAGACTGAACATCCAGACAATGCAGGAGGTTTGTGGTGCATAATTAATGTGAACTTTGTGTGTGGGAAGGATAACATTGTGAGCTAGGAAGCAGAGTGAGTGCCTAGGGAAAGTGGTCCTTTCATGACAACTTTGGAGAATTACTATTATCAACAAGTCTTAGGAGTCCATTGGTCCAATGACTTCCCACTGGGCTTTCTCTTAAAGGTTCCATCACCTCCCCTTACTACCACCCTAGGGACCAAGTATTTAGTCACATGCACACTTAGGGGGAAGATGTCCAAAACACATCTAGACCATAGACAGCTGAGACAGAACTGTGCACACGTGACTTCCTCTCTTCCCAGATCCCAGACTAGAGAACTGTTCGTAGTGCTGTGTGAGTTCCAGATGGGAATGGCCAGAGCAGTTCAGGTGGATGGACCTCCAGGTCTTTGTCTAATGGCACAAATTATTCTTGTCTTAAGACTGGACAGCTTGTGATGGCTTTCTCCCTGGCCATGAGTGTGAGATCCAGTGACTTCTGTCCCTCTGCTAGTATTGCTAATAAACTGGGAATCTTCAGTGTACGTTATGTTGAAGAGGAAAGAAAATAAAATTCTTTGCATGAAGAAATGCCTAGAAACAATACCATCCTCCTATTACCCATAATAATTTCCAGTGAGGGATAGAGCCTGTGCCTCATCTCTTAACCTTCAGGACAGGTGAAGTCAGGCTGAGCCTGGGGATATCCCTGGCAAGACTGAAAATAGACAGGTGATCCACCTGATAGACAGGGACCACTGAAAGTTCATCACCAGATTTGCTTTGGAGGACTGAGTGGGTGAAAGTAGAAGCCTGGCCAGTTCTAAGGGTATCCGTTGTGATACAGTCTCACGTGCAGATGATCTTGTTGGTACATGTTGATAGTGTGACCGAGGGATTCTTAGATGCTCTTGTTCTGTTGTATAGCCAGCTTCTTCCAACTTCCACCACCATCAGCTGTTTACTTACTGAAACTTCCTCCAGGATCAGATGTTTCTGCATCCTCCTTAGCTTAGACTGGGGCAGTCCAAATGACTGTCATCCCCCCCCCCAAAAGCCATACAATAACAGTATGTCGCTTTTATGCACAGAAGGAACAACTGTATGCATGGACTGTTAGCCTAGCCCACAGCATGCAGCAAGTTCAGGTGAGGTTCATGGTGGCCAGTGCTGCTTCTGGGTTCTGTCTACAGAGCTGTGTTCTTTGCCCCTTGGGGCCGCTCACATTTTTTTTGTGCCTTTTGTAGACCCCATAGTCATGTAGTGGTTTCCTCTCATAGGCCACAGGTGCCTCTGGGAACCATGAGTCCAGAAGGGCATTTGTGTAAGAGGTTCTGTCATGTTTTTCCAGGGATGTGTCATTGTCTTAGAAGTGCTGCGCTGGCACCTGGCTTTGGAGCTGGGGCCTGGATCTGACTCAGTAAAACGCAACTGTCTCGGAGCACAGGTCCTTGCAGTTTGCATTTGATAAAAAATTCATACTGGCATTCAAAGTTAGTTTTTCTAAAATGATTTCTCCATTCTTCCTTAACTACAAAATGTTCAGATTTTGGTCTTAGTTATGCCAAAAATGGAGAGCTACTTAAATACATCCGCAAGATTGGTTCATTCGATGAGACTTGTACCCGGTTTTACACTGCTGAGATCGTGTCTGCTCTAGAGTACTTGCACGGCAAGGGCATCATTCACAGGTAACGGAAGGCACCTTAGGAGGAGTGTACAGGATGGTCCCTGTAATGCTTAGCGTTCTGGGGACTCAATGCTGGTTCCTTTATACAGGGGGACACATAGGTGCTGCCAGCTGTAACCTGCTGTGTGAGCTGGAGCCTGGCATGAAAGTCAGTTCAAGTGGTAGGGTGTCTTCCTATGACTCCAGCGGCTTGGGCCAGCTGGTACTTTTATTTTGTCAGTCATAGTTTTTGTGTATACTAAATTCTGATTTCATTTTCCATGATCTTATTTTGATAAAATGAAACTGGAATTATTCTTTGCGAATCAAAAATGATAGGTCATTCCTCAGTAAAAAGTATATTGGACATGGTAAGTGAAGCATCGGTGGTAATGGAAGCAAGAACAGCTAAGGAGTCTGTAACAACTCACATGCTGAAAGAAGAGAAAGAAGTGGTAGATTGGGTTTTGAAATGGTGTCATTGGAACATCTGTGTCCTGTGCCATTGATACTTGATACATGTTGATAGTGTGAACTTTGGACTTGTTCTTGGTGTTAGTATGTAAAGGTCAAGATTCCTTACTTCTTGTGTTTTCATCAGATGCACATATGTGATGAGGCTCCTGCTTCAAGCACTCCATTTCACAAGTGAAACTCTGCTTTTACAGGGACCTTAAACCAGAGAACATTTTGTTAAATGAAGACATGCATATCCAGATCACAGATTTTGGAACAGCAAAAGTATTGTCCCCCGAAAGCAAGCAAGGTAAGCAAACTTGATTTCAGCAAACCTGGCTCTGGGCTTAAGGTTGAGAGCAACTTGGAGTAAAGTGTTGCATTGTGTGGTTTTTACTACAAATGCAGGGAGTTGTGATGCCTACCTGAGTCCTCTCCTAGGACCGTGTTGGGAGTCATATATGGTTGACGGAGAGTTCAAGGGAGGTTCTTGCTTCTCCACAGTACAGCATCATGTGTGACCATTCAAATACTCAGGGTTGAGTTGGTGGCCTGTGGGTGCTGTGGATGGTATTTGAGGAGCACATTCTAGGACCCATTGTCTTCTCTCCCACACCTATCTCTCATGTACATAGCCCACAGGAGGTACTGGGAAAGTCATGAATAAGGGGCTGATTTTGCTGGTGGTCATCTGCCTATTTTCAATTGCTGGCTTCCAATTCTTGTCCTCTGGGTTGGCATACAGTTTTGAATCACATTTTGATGCCTTTACCACAAGGAAGGTGCTGCCAAGAGTCTGCTTGGGCTGTAAAAAGTAGCCTGAGCCATCTTAGAGCAACCAGGTAACAGCTTGGTGCCTTTGTGGTTAGTGTACACCCTGAGGGGAACTGCGCACTCTGGAGGTGCAGAAAAGAGCAGTGAACTCTCAAGAATGGTGCTGCAGTATCAAGTAGAGAGGCCATCGCCACTGGACCACCATCTGGAGGAAGGAAGCTGTGGTGTGCGTGGCATGTAACCTTGCAGGAGGGCTTGTCTTGAGTTGTGTGATCTTCAGAGATGCCTCGCTCTCTGCCCATACTTGGGGTCCCCCTGACCTTGAAGGACAGCACCGAAGGACATGTTGGCCTCAGGCTGGAAGCACAGTCATGTCATAGAAGACAGACTCTGGCAAGCACTTGCCAGCCACAACTGCTCTTTGACAAAGGAGGATGCAAGCAGAACCGCTTGTTTCTGGCCTGTCTTCACCATGGGAGTGGGAGGCAGAGCGTTTACAGCCAGGGCCAGAGAAGAGTCCAGTTAGCGAAGCAGTCCTACCTGTGCTGCTGTGGAATGTGGTCCACTGACCTTACGGGCCTTGTGTATTCTGGGCACTTTCCTGTCTCTTGTCTTACCTCTGTGCAGATTCCTGCTGGACTGGGAGTGTCTCAGCACCCCAAGGCATAGGCAGACCTTGCTTTTGAGTGACACAGACTCTGTCCTTGCTGCCTCTCTTGGCGCTGCTGAGGGGCAAGTGATGTCACCAACTCATTTCTAGTGAACAGTAATCGTCTTTCTGGATGGTGATCCTGTTGCTTGGTTGGTGTCACCTCTCAGCCATGAGCATTGTCTGTGGCAGAACTGAATCAAGCAGACACTTCTGTCTCCCAGCTCTGCTTGAGACAAACCCAGTGTTCTCTGGGGCAGTAAAGCTGGGATGTGGCTGTGGATCCCCAATTACTGTTAAAAACTACCTAGCTGGTCTGTACTTGGGTGTTTCTTTCTTTGTGCAATTTTTAAAGAATCTGGTAGTTTAGCATAAGACTACTACTCTGATTGCCCTAAAGCCACTTAAGACAATATGAAGGACCAGTGAGATGGCTCAGCAAGTGAAGATACTTGTTGCACAAACCTGCTGACTTGAGTTCAATTCCCTCAGTCTACATGGTAGAAGGAGAGAATCTACTCCCCAGAGTTGTCCTCTGACCTTCATACATGTCATGATGCCTGTGTGTGCACACATACAAGCACAGACAAATAAGATTAAAAAGTACTTTAAAGGGCTGGGGGAGATGGCTCAGAGGGTAAAGTCTTTGTGAAAGAACCTGAGTTCAAATCCCAGATCCCATGTAAAAATGCCAGGTGGAAATGGTGGCAGCCTGCACTTTCAGCCCCGGAAGGCAGAGCCTGAGAAACACCAGAGCAAAGCCAAAGGAGGTAGAACAATCCAGAATGGGTCTTGATATCTCCCTTGGGCCTCCACAGGCACACATACTGAAGTGTCCTCTTGTACACATACCCAAAACCCACAAAGTAAATAAAAGTATGTGAAAATGAAAAATAAAATGTAATTTCATTGATGAGCTGGTGAAGTAAACTTTCTCTTTTTGAAGCAGTAAGTCAAAAAACCCTTAATATTGTAATCCAGGGGCAGTGATTGTATATGGGGAGGAGGTAGCAGAATCCCCCCAGCACCTCCCCCAAGGAAAAGAGAAAAGCTGTTGAGTGATTCATCGCTGTCGCTCACTCTCATCTTTTTGAAGCAGTTCAGGGTCTTGGACTTCATTTTTTTGTTAGCTTCTTTTTACCTTTATGCAGTGATAGTTTCCCTAAAACCTCTTAAAACCTAGATGGAGCAGCTGCTGCTGCTGGAAACAAGTCTCCAAGTTCCTCAGCTGTGCAGTGGGTGTGTTGAGTTCTGCTGGTGGCGCTTTCCTCACAGACCTCTGTGCCAGCGGGCGGGACTGGGGAGGGGTGTCAGTTTGGGTAGAGTGGGGCAGCTGTTGAGGGATGGACGAGGCTCCTAGCTGTGCACTCAACTCAGGATCCTGCTTCATCACTTAAAATTAGTCCTTGTCTGTGCCTGGTCTTGCCCTCTTTACAGTAGCATCCTATAAGTTCAACTGTGAGTTTTCTTTCTGGAAACCTGCATTCTGATCTCTGAAGACTTTCCTGTTTTCATCAGTGCCACTCCGGAGGAGGGAGGAGAGGGCCAGCTGTGTGACTGGGGTGGCTACAGGAGAGTGGGGAGGCTTTCATCACTGCCAAGGCCCTGCAGCAGCACTTTACTGTCCCTGTTCTCAAGAGTCTCTCTGGAGTTCTTGGCTGTATTTCTCAGGGTTCTTTTCCCAAATGTGATCACAGGAAGTCCTCACAGGAAACCATGTTCTGAAGAGATGCTTCACAGAGCTGAGAGACCAATCAGGCTAAGTCCCTGTAGTAGGGCTGGTGCTTCTGTTAGCATATTAGAGGGGGCCAGGTGAGAGCAGCCCACGAGGGATCCCAGCCCCGTCAGCCCTTGGAGTAGAGGGTGCTGGGCTAGGTGCTGGGCTAACTGCAGTACTCTGCCTGCATGTAGCAAGCCATGGTGCTCTCATGTTTCAGGGTTCTGAAATAAGTGGGAGACTCCTGTAGGGTGGTCCATTGTCTCGGTACCAGCCTGGGGCTTGTATATGAGCAACACATGAGCTGCTAGGGCAGCAGAAATGGAGTTTCTAGGCTAGAGGCCTGAGTCTTACTGCCCTGATATCCTAGTTCCCTGCTGGGGACTGTGAAGATGGTGGCCCTTAGCCTGTAGTTTTTACTGTGTCTGCTGTGTGTCCAGTGTACACTTAGAAGCTACAAGGCCAATAGTGCATACCACCGACAGAACCCTGCTCTCATGCTGCCCTCCCTGGTTCTACTGACAGAATGGTGGATGACTGGCCAGCATCTTTGCAGGTGAGAGGTGCCAGGGAGAAGAGGACAATGTCCTGGGTTCAGCAGATACCCAGCAGTGTTCTTGGAAATCTCATCTTGCTCCAGCTAACCAGGTTATAACCAGGTTAGACTGCAGTGTCCTGAGACTTGTACCACAGGGACAGTATGATGGAGGGCCAGGAGCTGCTTCTCTAAGCATGACCATTTCTCTCTTCCCTTTCCAGCCAGGGCCAACTCATTCGTGGGAACAGCACAATATGTTTCCCCAGAGCTGCTCACAGAGAAGTCAGCCTGTAAGAGGTAACATGTTTTTATCCAGCTCACTTCTCTCTTTCTAGCTATTAGGTTTCTTTATGGGAAATTAACGTTTGAGAGAGTGACGTATACATATACCTATTTTCACCCTTTACTACCCAATCTTTAAAGCATATTTTGAAAGAAAGTAGTCATTACCTTTTTTTTCTTTTTTAATTTCTTTTCATTTTTTAAAAATTCATTTGTGAACCAATTCATAGAAAGGGAGCTCTTGACACCTTTTTAAATTACTTTAATTAATTAATTTGGTGTGTGTGTGTGTGTGTGTGTGTGTGTGTGTGTGTGTGTGTGTCTGTCTCTCTCTCTCTGTTAGGGCACTGAGTGTCCCTGTGGAAGCCCAAGGGTGACTTCTGGAATCATCCTGGATTCTACCTCCTTTTTGCTTTGCTCTGGAAGTTCCCAGGCTCTGCCCACCAGAGCCAGAAGTGCATGCGTTTTCCACCTGGCTTTTTACTTGGGACCTGGGATCTGAATTTAGGGTCTTCGGCTTGCAAGGCAGAGTTCTTAATCCCTGAGCCACCTCTCTAGACTGTCTTTACCTTTTTAATCTATATTTGTCCTTTGATACACATAAATTGTACTTTAAAGTATTTCATAATCTGGTCAGTTACTACTTTTTGGTTAGAAATTTGATGCTCAGTAGAGCTGCTCAGTGTGGAAGTATACTGCCCAGATGCAGAACTACAGCAGAACTTACTGTAAGTACAGTAAGTCCTGTAGAAGTGGACGGAGGCCCAAGAGGGATAGGTGCAGGAAGATTCTATCTGGGACAGCCAGTCCTGGGACAGATTTGGCAATGACTGTAGCTTTGAGATTCTTTGAGAGATGTAGCCAGGCCTTGGTATATGGTCTAGGTCATGAGTATTAGAAGCATGGTGGTACAGATGAAGGATAGCACTGGAACATGAGTGGGTTTTGTTCATAGTATCAGAGGTTAGAAAGTAGAGAAAGGCCAATATGCTTGAAGCTAATGACTCAGGGCCTGGAGAGTCAAAAGCACTATCTTGAGACTAAGAAGTGACACAAGAATCTTAATTAAAGGTTTGAATAGCAAGTCTAAGAGACAGGTTGTGTGAAATGAAGATGTGGCTAGGTTCTTTCTGTCTTAGGCCAGACTGCTTTAGCATCCAGTTTGACCTCAGCTGCTTGGCCTTTTGGCACTCTTTCAAAAGATGTATCTTTTAGCATCTTGCTCTGACACACCACAAGGTGCCTCTGTGTGAATGAGTGAAGGAGTCTGGTTAGGCAGCTCTATTCTGAGCTTGATAGCTTTGGAAACTTAGGGGTAGATCCAGAGGCTCAAATATGCAATCAATTTTTACCATTGGCCAGACATTGTTCTAGGTCAGTGCTGTCCAACATCTGGGTAAGAGAAGCCCTTGGCGAGCAGTGGGTAGAGGCCAGGAATGTTGCTTAGCTACCTCAGCACCAGGAAGATACTCTGGCAATGCCAGATGGTGGGTGCTGCCTGCCAGTTTTCCCATGTATATTGTTGCTGCCAGAGTACCAGGCTTTGCTTGCTGTCAGTTTTTCCCACAGAGGCAGCTGTGGCAGCACTTGGAGCTCTAGGGAGTCAGGCACATGGGCAGCTTCTCCATGTAAGGAGGAGGATGTACATGTATGTCTACCATGTACAGTTTATGTTCTCTAGGGTGGAGGAAGTTGTTGGTGGGGTTGCAACAGTGTTTTGAGAGAAGTATCATTACGTATCTTTTTTGTTTTTAGATTTTTTAATTTGTAACGCTCATTTAAAAATAGCCTTTTTTCCTTCTGATTTTTAAATGTGTGATGCTTATAAATTATAAAGAATTATTAGATGATTCTCCATATCTGCTTTTGCTCATAGATGACTATATTTTTCTAGTCATTTTTGTTACATTTTTTTTAAAGTAGGTATCTGTCTGTCTTGTCTGTCTGTCAAAGGGCTCTATGTGACTGTGGAGTGAGTGTGTGTGTGTGTGTGTGTGTGTGTATGAGAGAGCACTATGTGTGCCTATGGAGGCCCAGGGGTATCTTTGGGAACCATGCTGGATTGTTCTTTCTCTTTGCTTTGCTCTGGAGTCTCCCAGAGTAAATGGCTACAGTCATTTCTCTTGACATTTTTACATGGGGTCCGGTATCTGAACTCAAGACCTGCTTTTGAGGCAGAGGCTTAACCCCTGAGTCATCTCTCTGGCTCCTTTTTTTTTTGGTACATTTATAAGCGTTATGTAATTTTCATCATTATACTATACAACTCATGTGGACTCTCCTTGTAGCTCCATGATGGTTAATTGCCTGGTTTGCTAAATTGTCTGAGTTTGTCTTCACCCTCTGTGTGATTTTTGTGTTGCTTGAATTTATCATAGTTCATTTATACAGATCTTAAAATATTTTATGTACAAGAGAGAGAGAGCACGAGGAAAAAGAAGATCCATACATGTGCACCGTGGTGCACATGTGGAGATCAGAGGACAACTTTTGAAAGTCAGTTCTTTCCTTCCAGCATGTGAACTTCCAGGAGCAGATCTCAGGTCACTGGGTTTCCAGCAGATGCCTAAACTGCTGAGCTGTTTCGTCACCATAGGGTACAGGTGTTCAGCCTAAAACAGGGCTGAGAATGCCTGGGGTCCTGTCATTGGGGTTCCAAGACGTGGCTAACTAAGTCTTTTAGAAGCCTTGGTGCTGTGCTCCAGAGTCAGAGAGCAAGTCCTGATAGAACTAAGTCGTTTCACAGGTCCTGAAAGTCCTAGGTGGCCCAGTCCAACCTGGCCCTCTCTTTTGCTTCTATGCTAAAGGCTAACTGCTCTGTTTTTCTTGTGTTGCTCTTCATTTAACTAGACAAAGTACTAAAGAAAGCCAAGTATAGAAACTAGTAAACTAGGCATAGGGGAACATGCTTGTAATCCCAGCAGCTTGGAGTAAATGCAAGAGGATCAGGAGTTCAAGATCTTCCTTGTTTATGGAGGGAACTCTAGGCCAGTCTGGGTTACATGAGACCCTGTCTCAAAAAACTAAAAGTAGAGGCTGGCAAGATGTTCAATGGGTAGAGGTACTTACTATACAAACTATACAAGTCTGACAACCTGGGTTTGATCCCCAGAACTCCCTTAAAGATGGAAGGACAGAGTCGTCTTCACAGAGCTGTCCTCTACTCAGCATATCCCAGGCCATCAACTCTTGGGAAGGCCATTGGCCTGCACATCCTGTACCTGTAACACACAACAATAAAATAAATCAGATGAAACGAAAGCAAAAACAGCTCTCTGAAATAGTCACCAGTTAGTTGGAAAAAAACTTGTTTCTAAAATCTTTTTACTTTGTCAAGTTCATGACTTAGATTTATTTGTTGCATTTTATGCTCAACTTTAGGGCCTTGCTTGTCCCTGGGCTGCAGGCCCTGGAGATGTGGTGCTAGGACAGAACCTTGTCCTCGAGGCCTGGGCCCTGTGGCTGGCTTGTTGTCTTTTTGTTTGTTTGTTTTGGGGTGAGGGGTGAATGGGAAAGGGAAGAAAGGAATGTTTATTTGACTTAAGGTTCCAGAGAGAATATAGTCTTTTGTGAAGTGAATTGCATTGCCAGAGGCAAAGCTGGAGTCCAGTTTAGGTCTCTGAAACCATCAATAGGCAGAGAAAGTGAAAAACTTAGAGGAAGCAAGACCAATCTGCTAACCCTTTAGGCCTGTCTTCTGTACCTTCCTCCAGCCAGACTCCTTGTTGTAAAGGTGTTATAACCTTCCTAAACATTAACCCCAGCTAAAGATAAAAAAATATGAGCCTATAGGGAAACTTACATTGAAACCATGACAGTTATATCTCTTCTAAGTTTGCAAAACTAATCTTTATGCGACAATAGTAACATTTTGGTCTGTTGTCTTGAGTGCTAGTTTTCACCCCACACCCTGTGACACCATGGTGTTCTCAGCAGTCCATAAAGTCTGCCTAACACCTAGCTTAGGGAAAACTGAGAATAGAAGTCAGGACTCAGAGAGAATGAAGTGTGTGAGCTCATTTCAGTGAGCTGAGTAGCCAAAAGAGACAGGAAAGTGTCATAATAAATAGAGCAGCAGCCACAGGGTCCCAGGTAGCTCAGGACTCAAGACATGTAGCTGCAGTCTAGAAACTACTTAGAAACATTCAGAGCAGTAATACACTCAGAGACTGAGGCAGAGGGTCACTTGCAATAATGTGCAGCTTTGGCAGCACAGTTAGTTAGACCCTACCTCAAAAGAAAAAAATAAAATGGATAGTCCAAATGATTTTAGAGATGGGGCAGGACTTTCTTAATAGACTCCAAAAGAGGGAAGGATGTATTTCATGCACATTTTTGAGTTTAGTCTGATGTGCTGTGTGCTTTCATACTTGTGCTAGGGTGAACACGAGTCAATCTGAAGAGCAGTACCACTCTGCAGCTCCCCTAGACGAATTCCCCAGTACCAGGTAGAGGGCACTTGTCCATTATACTTCCTGGAGTTGCAGCCAGCAGTTGCCAGCTTTGGCTGGAGCCCTTTCTTATCTTCCTACCCTATATAACCTGCAGCAGCCTGGCATGAAGCGATATGTCGCCAGTGAACTCTGCTCTCCTTTCAGTATGAGATGGTGTGTGGGTGGAAGTCATTGATTCCCCCCCATGAAAGTGACAAGAGCTGAGAAAGCAGGTATCTGCTAAGTGTAGGACCCTCTGACCCAGACCCCAGGGGAGACCTTCCAGAAGGGCAAGTTCAAATTTTTCACTTGCCTGGTCTGAAGATGGGGTGTAGGCAGAGATTGAAAATGAGCCCTGTTCTGTCATTGAATTGTACCAACACCCTTTTTCTTTGTTCTTTTTCCTACCTTAAAGCTCAGACCTTTGGGCTCTTGGATGCATAATCTACCAGCTCGTGGCAGGACTCCCACCATTCCGAGCCGGGTAAGAAAGAGCCCCTTAGCTTATTACAGCACACCCCACTGTTGACAGTTGGTGGGAAGGAGGAAAGGATGTGGTTGTGCCCGGATGGGATGGTACTTCCACTCCAGTTCATAAGTACACCAGATTTGGGGGTAGCTTGTAGGCAAGGTTGACAATGGATTATTTCTTTAAAGAAATAATCCGTGTACCATAAATTTGAAGAAGCTTATCCAAATAACAGCTTTTTTCTTAATTCACAGAAACGAGTATCTTATATTTCAGAAGATCATTAAGCTGGAATATGATTTCCCAGAGAAATTCTTCCCTAAGGCAAGGGACCTTGTGGAAAAACTCTTGGTGAGTGTTTTGAATTTCCTGCGACAAGATAATCTCATAACCATGCCCTCAGACCCCTGACCTCACACTTATTACATCTTTTTGAAGCAAAGGTTTATAGTAAACAGCATTCTTAGACAGTGAAGTCTCCATCTGATCTCATCCATGCTCCTCCATGCTCCCAGTGCCTAGTTCTTGACTTCAATAAGATAGAAAATGACTGTCATTTGGAGAGATAGTTTATTAGAGTAGCAGATGGTTGTAAATTTTTCTTCAGTGACATCTGCCAATATTATGTGGAGTAAGTTACATGATCTTTAAAGATCAACCCAGGTAACGAGGCAGGGAGAAACAGATTCACCTGGGAAGGGTGTGCCGGTTCCTGTCGTTTTGGAATGTGGCCTCCATCCTTCCTGATTCTGTAGGAATCAGGCTCAGGATCAGCTGTTCACAGCCATCCTCCTGGTCTCCTTTCTCCTCTCTCAGTGGGGAGTAGGCTTCATTCCCTGGGAGTGATGGAGACACGTTGCCTTTGAAAGGCATGGTATTCTCTGTGCTTGGAAAAACCTGACTCTTCATTCTTGCATTCTCTCTATTAGAGCCACTTTCAGTTTTGGAGACAGGGTCTTTTGTGTAGCACAGGTTGTTTTCAGATGCTCAGCACTCCTCCTGCCCTGGCTTCCTAGGTGCCGAATCACAGTCTACACACCATGCCTGACTCTGTTAATATTTTTGGCTATGCATGTTAAAAGGATGCTTGCTACTGTTGTCAGTATTTTGAGGTTGAGATTTGTTTTCCCTTAGGGGAGGAAAAGGTAGAGACTTGGGGTGACCCTGGTCAGCCTCAGCTTTGCTTGTCACTGGTGTGGGCAGCCCTGCGGAAGGCGACAGTGCCCCTGCTTTCCAGGAGGCTCTAGGACTTGAGAAAATTTTCACAAGAGGATTTTTTTTTTTTTTTGGTCAGAATTGCATTTCAACCCTGACGGTGACCTGTCTTGGCTGTCATTTAAGGTGTTAGATCCTACAAAGCGGTTAGGCTGTGAAGAGATGGAAGGGTACGAGCCTCTCAAAGCTCATCCATTCTTTGAGTCCATCACGTGGGAGAATCTGCACCAGCAGACGCCTCCGAAGCTCACAGCTTACTTGCCAGCCATGTCGGAGGACGACGAGGACTGCTATGGCAACGTAAGCTGGCACCTGCGGGGGCAGCCTGGGCTTGTCATGCCTTGTGAACGTGGCGCCTTAGTATATAGGCATCCATGTGCTGTAGGGCCCTTTTTTGTGTGCTTAATGTCTAAAATATGTACTTGGTGGTCAGACACTTTGCTGTGTGTGATGAGTAAGTGGCCAACATGCCTCGGGTGGGCTGAATCCTGCTCTCTCTTCAGTCTGGGATGTTTCCGTCTGGTAAAGGGTAAGAGGGAGCATGGAGGGGTGAGTCTGGGTGAAGGAGCAGTGCCTTGCCCTCCTCTGCTTTGGTACTGGGTGTCCTGGTGACTCAATTTTGTCAGTTTTTGCCTTGGTGCCTTTATAATTGTTTCTATCCTCTGAACCTGAAGTAGTGCTGCTCTGAACTTCATAGGCAGTGGTGTGGGAGGATGGATCCCCACCCTCTAGCTTGGTGCATAACAGGAGAGGGCCAGGGGCACCTGTTGTCGTTGTTTTGAAGGCAGTTTGTTTAAGAACTGACACAGGGCCTTAAGTATATTATAAACTTTACTATCTTGGAAAATGGGAAATATACACAAAAGCAACAGAAAATTGCAAGGAGCCACCGTGTACATCCACCACCGCAGACTTCTCTCACTACCTCATCAGGACCTCGTATTTAAATATGATTTAACAGTTTACTGTCATTCTGATTTGACTTCTGCTGGCTTATGCTAAACAGTTATCATGCATGGAGTTCCACTTCAATTGACTGAGCAATTCTAGCTTTTATCCAAAAGTTTTTCAAAACAGTCAGGACTGGGGACTGGTCCACACCTATAACCTCAACTCTCAGTGGTCTGAGGTGGAGGATTGCAATTGCAAGGCCAACTTGGGCTGCAAAGCTAGACACTGTTTCAAAAGGGGGGAAAAAGTCTTTGAGATCAAGGATCCTCTTTGTCTTTACTTGCTGCATGGCCTATTCTCATTTTCTTCTAACATGCCCTCTATATCCAGACTGGAAGGAATGGAATTCAAGAGCATCTGTGTTGATTTCAACCTCTTTCCCCAGGGTGTGTTTTCTGCAGAGAGTCCCTCACCTTTGCCCTGCATGCCCCCCTGATGCTGAGTGGTGACCTCAGAAGATGGTGGGGGTTTCAGTGCCTTCCCTACTGGGCCTGTCACTCCTGCAGAAATCATGCTGGGACTGGCAGGCCTTCTTTCAGCCTATGGGCTCTGCACTCTGTTCCTGTTTCTCCCAGACACAGCCAAGCTTTAAAGAGGTCACTTTGACTCTAGTACTTCTGATATCAGCCTCTGAGAGTCATTCTTCATGTGCATGTGCAGGCACAGGACTTTGACTTGTTGATTGCAGGCTTTGTCTGACACCTATCCAGTCCGGGTCTGAGCGTCAGCAGCTTGCTTCTGTTGGGTGGTCACTTCTCAGTTCTTCCAGAGGGCTTTGGGAAGCATCTGACCAGAGAGCGTCCTATGCCAAAGTTCATTCACCCTATTATACTGCGAGTGGGCTTGGGGGTTGTTGGGACGGGGGAAGCCTGCTGTGCAGGACCTTTTCCCCTATGGGTGGGGCAGTAAGAGATCTCTTGGTAACATGGGAGGGACAGTATCGTGACCCCAGATTCTGTGTCAGAAATTGGGACCGGTACCAACCACCTTGCTGGCTCTGAGGGTCTCGTAGTGCCTAGGAAACGCTTATAGTCACCTCTGTAGATTGGATACGTAGGCATCTGCTCACCAGGGAATCAGAGAGCCTTCAGAGCAAGTAGAGTCAGTACCAGGATGTGATTCTGGAGCCAGCAAGGTGGAGTTGCAGCTGCTCCAGGGATGTGTAAACTCTTCAGGAGGGTCACTGGGCAGCTGAGAGGAGGTGGGCCTAGGTGCAATGGTCCTGGCTCCCCCTCCTGGAGACCCAGGCATGGAAGGCAGGGCTCATGGGTGACCCTGCAGCCAGGGCTCTGTAAGTGCCTGAGCATATGCCAGAGCATGGACTGCCTGAGTAGCACTTTCGTGAATAGTCGTCTTTCTGTGTCAACACTGGTTTATATTTTTCTGTTAAGCCTGTTTAGATCAAGTGTGATTTAATTGTTGCTAAAATTAGTAGAAATATTTTTAAAAATCAAATGTAGAGAGCCAAATCAAAATATGTAGTATCCCCCAAGATTTTGAAACCCAGGACTTCAGGACTCAAAAGAGAAGCATGTTTGAGCATTGAGTTCCATGCCAGGACTGGATGCTCTGGTCCTGCCTTGAAGGACCAGCAGACCCCAGGTAGCCTTACATCCTGCCAGTGCTGTGCTAGGGAAGGCTCCAGGTGCCCTCCACCTGCAGATAAAGGCTGATCCATGTTCCTGTCAGAAAAAAAGTCCTACAGTACAAAGGTCAAATTTTGCCTTAATTGTGTGTGTGTGTGTGTGTGTGTGTGTGTGTGTGTGTGTGAGAGAGAGAGAGAGAGAGAGAGAGAGAGAGAGAGAGAGAGAGAGAGAGAGAGAGAGAGAGAGAGTTGTGGGGTAGGCAGTGTGGGAGGGGTCTTTGATTGTAAAGGTAAACTAATGTGCCTTTCTCCTCCTTCCTGCAGTACGACAATCTCCTGAGTCAGTTTGGCTGCATGCAGGTGTCATCGTCCTCCTCTTCCCACTCCCTGTCTTCGGCAGACATTGGCCTGCCTCAGAGATCAGGCAGCAACATAGAGCAGTACATCCATGATTTGGACACTAACTCTTTTGAACTGGATTTACAGTTTTCTGAAGAAGAGAAGAGGTTGTTATTAGAGAAGCAGGCCGGTGGAAACCCTTGGTAAGAATTACAGTCACCAGCAACCCTGTCTAGAGACAGTGTGGGGGTCAGCTGTGAGTAGGGCTGCTGGACTTTGCCTCCCCACACTGAGCGGTGTGCAGAGTGGTGTCTCAGAGGCGATTAGGAGCCCGCAGGGCTGGAGTTTGAAAAAGTTTAGGTGCCCCAGCTCCAGGGGGCAAAACTGAAGATAGCAGCTCCTGCCCTGCCAAGTGTTTGGACTTTCTGGATGCCTGAAAGCAGTGCTGTCTGTGCCAGAGGACTGGGTGTTTGTGGTGAGTTCAGCTTTGATTTGTACTGAGGCAGACATTTTCAAGGTTCATTGGCCATTTGTGTTGAGCTACTTTGTATTTCTTTGACTTTTTTTTATACTTGTGCATCTTTAAAAAGATTTTTTTTTAAAATTTTTTTTATTATTTATTCAACTGTGTGCATGTGCGTGTGTATGTGTGCGCGCGCGTGTGTGTCTGTGTGTCTGTGTAGAACCACGGACGAATTCGCGAACCACCATGGACGCCTCCACCTCCTTCTGCCCCGGGATTCACAAGCTCCGCCCTACCAGGACCAGAAGCGCAGGCTGCCCCCGCTTCCGCCTGGCGTCTATATGTGGGATCTGGGATCCGAACTCAGGACCTCCGCCTGCGAGGCGGAGGCTTAACCCCTGAGCCACCTCTCCAGCCCTAAAAAGATTTTTTTTGAGAGCCATATATATGACAATGATTCTCTGGTATCTGTTTCCCATCTAACTGTTGAAGAGAGCCTTGATACTTTTATCTGCATTTCCAAGTGTTTTTAGGCTTTTATCTTTCTTGTGGGCAGTGGTGTCTCATGATTGGGTTGGGGGAGGACAATTGAGAACTTGGTCAGGTAGGCGAGCAGAAGATGAGGAGGGAAGGAGCTCTTTTTGGCTTCTCCCATGGGATGCAGAGGGAAAGTTGTAGTTGCTATGTATATAGTCTTAGAATGTCTTTCCACTAGGAATTCTTCTTTCTAGAGAAAACAAGGTATTAGTGCCCAGAAATAATCTACGGTTGTCCCCTTTTCTCACTGTTTCCCAAGATGACAGCACTAGGGACAGATGAGAAAGATCTTTATGGTTTGTTGGTTTATCTTTCCATTTGCATTATGGCAATTCATTCTTTGTCTCCTCCTTCTCTCCCCTGCCCCACAGGTTCCAATCCCCTCTGACTCTGTGCTCTAGCATACCTCCCAATACCTTCCCTCTTCCTTCAGCCCTTCTTGAGACCCATGGTCATCTTTCTAGTTTTATGACTTACATCTGCACACCTTTCAATATGTATATATAAATAAAAATTCAAATCTAGGATCTGCAAAAGAGAGAATACTTAATTTTCAGATCTACTTATTTTCCTGCAATTTTTTTTTCTTTGCTTTTTGAGACAGGCTGCATCTCGGCCTCTGGGATTGCAGGCACAGCCACCATGCCCAGCTGATTTCATTTTTTTTTATGTCTGGATCAACATTTTCATCATCTAGTCGTTGTGGGTGGACATCTGGACTGTTTTCCATTTCCATAGTGGTGGGACTAGTACAGCAGCAGGCAGGATGTGCCAGTGTCTCTGTGGTAAGCATAGAGCCCATCGGGTGTATGTCTAAGAGTGGTACAGCTGGTTGTATGGTAGTTCTCGTTCCATCTTTTTGAAAAAACTCACACTGATTCCACAGTAGCTATCCTAGATTGCACTCCACCAGCGGTGGATAAGGGGCCCTCTTTCCCAACATTGTTGTTGTCATTTGTCACTGTTTATTTTCCATTGTTTGATAGTCTTTCTTCACTGGGGTGAGATGGAATCTTACTGTGGGGGGATGGAGAGGCTGGAGGATTGCCAGGGTCCTGTGAGTTGCCAGCCTGGCCAAGAAACAGGTTCAGTGAGAGACCCCCCCCATCTCAAAGGAGGGTGTAAGGTCGAGAGGGACAGAACAGGATACCGGAAATCTTCCAATAACCTCTATGTATTTATACACGTGTGTAAACACACATGCACACACATGCACTATTTGCATCTCTCCAATGATTAAGGATATTGAACACTTGCTTCTTTGAAGACATTACAGTTCCTTAGCCTATTTTTTCTTTGACGATTTTGTTTTTGCTTAATTTTCTAGTTCTTTATGTATTCTAGGTATAAATCTCCTGCCTGAAGTATAACTGGCAATATTGTTCTCCCACTCTGTGGTCTAAGAAAAAGAATTTTGATCAAAGCAGTTTGAGTGGTACAGACGCGTGGGCATCCCGAACTTGTATGCTGGGTCCCCAGCTGGCGTGCCCACCGTGGACTCATGCAGAGCCTTCCTGAGAGCCTGGCCAGCAGCCCTGGGTCCTGAAGTGTGTGTGTTTCAGCTCTTCTGGTGACTGGAGCCTGCACCTCTGCCCACAGGTGGATCCTCCACTTCCTCGGTGCAGGGCTCTCTTTCTTGCCTTCTAAGCGTGTCCTTTCGTGAAGGGAGAGGATGGCTGCAGGAAGCCCGAGGGACTTCTGTTTGCCAGGGGTCTATCCTTCAAGCCTGTGGTCTTTAGAACAGCCGTTCTTCCTATACTGTCTTAGGTTTCTGAGGACAAGGGAAAAAAGCATTGTATGTGAAAAAGCTACCTTTCTTATTAAGTAAAGTCTTTCAGTGGCAACATATTAGATGATGAACATTATTTGATAGTGCGTAGAATGTTGTATATGTTCTTTTCTAGAATTTTTATGCAGTAGTAGGTTTATAGTTTAAATATGTGTGCTTTTGGAGATTGATTTTCTGAATATTTCCTCTTGACTGCTGTAATTACCTATCGTTTGGTAAGTCATTTCTTCAAAGTCCTGAAGTTTTCTCATGCCTAAGTAGAAATACAAGAAGTAAGCTTATCTTGTTAGTTTTATGGTGGTATCAAAAAATTCATAGAATTTCTATAAATCTTATAAAACTGTTACTTTAGATATTAATGCTTTTGTAAAGTTAAATAAGATTTATAATACATTTTCCATATGTAGATATGGGTTATTGACACAGCAGCACCATTTACATCTAGAATAAGGGGTTGGGGGAGACTGCTCAGCTTGTAAGTACTTGCCGCACAACCTTGAAAATCTGCGTTAGAGTCGCAGCACTCATGTAAAAAGCTGAGTACAGCAGTGCGAGCGAGTCTGATATCTGAGGGGGAAGTGGAGACAGTGGGATCCTTGGGTCTTGCTGGCCATCCATTCTAGCTGAACTGGCGAGTCTCCAGCTTCAGGGAGAAACCCTGTCTCAAAATTAAGTGGGCATCAAGATGGGTCAGTGAGCAAACATGCTTAGAGTGTAGACCACAACACCTGAGTTCCACCCGTAGAACCTAGATAAAAGAACAGGAAAGCACTGACTCCCCAAAGTTGCCCTCTGACCTCCATATGCATGCTGAGGCATGTACATATTCTATGCTCCCATGTGCCCACACTTACATACTATAGACATGTGTATACACATACACACAATAATGGTGATAAAGATTAAAAATTAAGAAAATCAGATCAGCAAAAAAAAAAAAAAAATTAAGGTGGGGAGCCGCAGTATTGAACTGTGGCTTCACATGGACATGCACACTTACACATGTGCACACATGCAAAGAAGATTTGACTTTTCTGGGGAAGTCATGATGCAAGCGCTGAGAGCTCTGTCCTGTGGCCTCTTCCTCACACACTCCACTGCAGAGGAACAGGTTGGTAGTGAGGCTGAGCCGCAGCCATGGCTTCTACAGGTATCGCAGAAGGACAGCACAGAACCAGTGTGGCCCTTCACTGGACTTGGAATTACTCTCCCCAGCCCTGTGGGGTTTCCCAGGAGAAGTGAGTGCTCCCCAAGAAGGACGGAGGAGCAGTCTGATGGTGGACAGAGCATTTCTGAGAGTTCCTGCAAACAAAACCCTCATGGGGAGGGGTCTGGGATGCACATACCACCATATTTAGGGTAGTCTAGTACTTTCCATAGTCTCTCTAATTCTCTGAGAGTCGAGGGTGTTGGCAGCCTGGTTCCTGGCCTTTACTTTCCATGTTTGCTCCTCCCCCAATAGCTTAGTAAGTCACGTGAGTACCTACCTGATGCCGACTTCCACAGGACCTGCTTGTTAGGTGTACTTTCTGGGGGGCTCTGTGTCACTGTGCATCTTTGTGTTGGGAACCTTGTGTGGCAGTAGAGCCTCCTTACGACATTTTTTTCAGAACGAGCCTTTTTCTCCATGTTCCAAGTTCTGGGTAGTTGGTGGTTAGTAAATACCTCTGAGAGAGGGCATGTGGCATGTTCTTTAGGGGTCACTGCCCTTTTGTTCAGAATCTCAGTTCTCAGAGCCCACATGGTCATTGCTGCATTGGCTGTGACTTGAGGCAAGGTGTCGCTGTTATGCCCTGACTTGGAAAGATGGTCTGATCAGGCAAACATCTCACATGCCTGTCAAGGTTGTGTGTTTGTTTACTTTTGATTTGCGATTATTAGCTCTTTTTGAGACCCTGGTCCCACATAGCTCAGGCTGATCGTAAACTCAATATGTAGCTTAGGATACTTTCAATTTCTGATCTTTCTCCCTCCACCTCCCAGGTTCTGATGTGCAGCATGTTTCATGGCCTCCAACTTTCTGTGTTAGTGCTGTGGGTTGAACCTAGGGTCTTGTGTATTTATTGTAGCTTCTTAAATTTTTTTGGACAGGACAGTGTGATACCATGATTCTTCCCACCTTCTTATGCATAGTCCCGTGCTATGCAGATAGCCCCAGCTGAGAGGTGACCGCAGGGCTGCAGATTCTGGTTCATGTACAGATAGAACCTTGTCCAAATGCATCCATGACAAGCAGGCTTGGTTAATGTGGGATCCATGAAGTCCCTGCATAGTTTGTCAGACGGGAAGCATTGGAGGACCGTTGTCTCATTGTTGTTTTCTTTGCTGTCTTTTTTTTTAGGCACCAGTTTGTAGAAAATAATCTAATACTAAAAATGGGTCCAGTGGATAAGCGAAAGGTGAGTTGCCCTCTTCTGTGACTTCTGCTTCCGTCCTCCATGCCCAGGCTGTTGACTTATTTGGTGCAGTGCCTTTCCTGCTGCTGTGCTCTTTGGAGATCATTTCGAGGTTTCTTTTTTTTTTTTTTTTTAATACATTTTTTATTATTTCTGCTCATACAAACTTAATAGGTAGACCAGTTCCCTCCCTCCCTCCTCTTCCCCCCCGCATTTCGAGGTTTCATAGCCAAAGACACTTAGGCTGTAAGAGAAGCAGTTGGAGCAGGTGGAAAACCAAATTCATATTCTGGCTACAGAGCACAGTTTCAAGTAGTTTTTCTTTTAGAAGGGTTTAAAAACACCCAAGTTGTTTGTTTAGACTCTAGCATGGATCCCTTCTGAACATGGGCTCTTGAATACCATTCCTGGCTGTGTATCCTTTGACAATGACACTCTTGATGAGGGACGACTGAAACCTGGCCTGCTAAGGGCAAGTCGTGTGCTTTAAGGGAACTGATTGATGGACACATTGTCATGCACCCAGCATGTTCTGTCTTTATGTCCTGAGATGCTGGGTTAAGGTAGTGAAGCAGGAGTTTCAGGTGAGTGGACAGGTGTCTGGCACGGTATGGGGTGCTGAACTTTTCTACAGGTTGACACCCTGCATCTGGATAAAATTATGTGTTTATTTACTTTGATGTCAGGGTTTGTTTGCACGACGGAGGCAGTTACTGCTCACAGAAGGGCCACACCTATATTATGTGGATCCTGTCAACAAAGTCCTGAAAGGTGAAATTCCTTGGTCTCAAGAACTTCGACCAGAGGCCAAGAATTTTAAAACTTTCTTTGTCCACACGGTGAGTCCCGCTAAGGCTTCTGATGCAATGTATCTCTCTTGGAAGTGTCTCTTGCCTTGGCCAAGGGGCTAGCTAAGGCCCAGGCAACCTCTGGTCTGAGATACTGGCCTACAGGTCACTTTAGGTCTTGGGGGGCCAGGAGATGCTCTCTCTGTTTCTGCTTCGGGTCCCTTGCTCACATGCTGAGTTCTTTGCCACTCTACAGGCTTCTAGGGCAGCACTGGCAACAGGGCAGGGTAGGAGGGACGGGCTCCTGGAGGACATGAGATGCTCTGTCTTTGCAGCCTAACAGGACGTATTACCTGATGGACCCCAGCGGGAATGCCCACAAGTGGTGCAGAAAAATCCAGGAGGTTTGGAGGCAGCGGTACCAGAGCCACCCGGATGCTGCTGTGCAGTGACAGGGCCTGCGGCCGGGCTGCCCTTTGCTGCCAGGACACCTGCCCCAGCGCGGCTCGGCCGCCACCCAAGACGCTTCCAGACCACCTGCCAGCCATCTCAAGGAGAACGCAGACGGCGGAAACCTTGCAGTTTTTTTATTTAAAAGAAAAGAAGAAAAAAATCAACCACACAAAGAACAAAACAACCAACAAACAGGAATTCAGGGTTGCTTTGCTTGCTCTTTGTGCTCTGGTGGCTTCCACGTGCTGCTGTGGCCGTGAAGACCCAGCTCCGTGCACGATAGCCCAACTCCTGCCCAGACCAGTGGCCAGACTTGGCATCACCAGTCCCTCCTAGCATCTACCAGAACTGCACGCCTGCTCCCATCCCTCCTCACCTGTCACGTACCTCTCCTGCTATGGCCGAGGGACCAATGTGTCCCTGGCTTTCTACCCACTTCCGTTGTCACAGACCCCTTCCAGGGAGCCTCTTCACGTCTCTGTGGGGTGCTCCCACCTTGTGTGGGCACAGGGCTCTTAACTTGCAGTATCCTCCCTTTAGGCCCTCATATGTGGCCCTAGAGTTACAGCCAGGCCCCTAACGTGACTCCTAGTGTGACTCTGGCAGCACGATTTCTACGGCTCCTGCCTTAAAGCAGCAGGCTGCCATCCTCACTGGGTCTGTTGCTGGATCCCACCTCCTAATGGGCCATCCAGGGAGCCAGACACTAAGCCAAAAGTATGTCAAGGAGAGGCACTGTCCAACCACAGCCCAGGTAGCACAACCTGGATCATTGCCTGATACAGAATCCTACCCTGCCCTTGGCGGGGCTGAAGGTACATGGGAAATGCAGCCTGAACAGTCTGGGCCATGGCCTCCGTGCAGAGGAGGACAGGGTTTGTAAGTGGTGGTGGGGTCCTCAGCAAAGTACTTTAAGTTAAACACACCCTGTGAGGTGAGACCAGAGGGAACCCTGGTATCAGTCAGCAGCCCCAAGGTATGCCAGCTTCCTGCCTAGCCTCACAAGCACTTGTTCGTGTTGTGGGTTAAAAACGCAGCTAGCTCAGTTTTTGCACCTTCCTGCTGTAAATCCAAAAGCCTTCGCACAAAAACTGGTCACTTGGTGTAGCATAAAGGAGAGAGTTTGACTGGAGAAGATGTTATCACTGTCTGATACACTAGAGTTAGCCTGTTTAGAACCTGAGCCTGCCCACTCTGGCATCCTGTGCCTGTTTGGGTCATTTTTGATGTTTAGGTGACAGTGCTCGTCTCTCTAATTCAGATGGCTGAGGGCATATCAGTCCTTTTTTTGCTTCGTTGCTCCCGATGAAGTAGAGTCCTCCTGAGGGACTTGGCTGTACCTCTCTCTGTCTACATTGTCCCTGATAGGGAGGAGCAGGCACCCGCCTTCACATGTCAGTCTACTCACAGGCACTCTTCTGAGTCCAGTGGCAAGACAGCAGCAGCTTTGCCATTTCTGTTGACTTTCACAAAAACCAGCAAAAGGCCCCGAGAAAGAATCTCCAGTGACCATCTGTCAGCTAGGTCAGTCCAGACTGAGAGGAAAGGTTTTTTTCCCTCACAGTTGTAACAGAGAGGCTCTTTAAATGTAGAAGAGACGTGCTTTATTCCGGGGTATATGTATATATGTATGCTGGAATACATGTGGGTGCTCTTCAGACTTCTTCAGGTCATGGGGTAAGGGCTTCTGCCAAGCAAGACACCAGTGTCAGGACATGACTAGCATGAAGCTTGTAAATGTGGGCCTCTTCCCTAGCTTAAAGGGGCACACAACTTGGGCGAGTGTTGTTTGATCATTTGTTTCTTTGGAGCTCCTGTCTGTGCTCGCCCACTGTGGGTGCCCTGTGCCCTGTATCTGCATGTGTGGACATAGCTCTCGGGCTTTCCTATGGCCATGCAGATAGGGAAGACATCTCTGGGAGTAGCAACCTGTAGAGGGGCTAGTAAGGCTGAGACTTGACTTGAACAAAAGCTCCTGGCCTACTGTGGGTGGGACAGTCTTCTGTTGCCTCTTTTCCCAGAGAGTGTCAGTGCCTACTGGGCTTCTCCAAGGGCTTCCTGAGCAACATGTGAGTGCACCTGAGCTGGCAGTGGGTGACCATGGTAACCACCGTGTGCTGAGAACTGCTGAGCCCTTCCTAGGTCACTTTTTGTATGCACAGCCCCTTTATCCTTGATTTATTTTTAAGGGTCAGGCACGTTCTTTTAGTACCTTTCCCTGACTTAAATCACTCAGTTTTTCCAAGCATCCTATAGAGCTGTCACCCATTATGCAGGTGCCTTACGTGGGACAGATACATGCATGTCAGTTTGTACAGTAGCATATACATGTGGAAGCATAAGTGAAGGGTCTACCCAAGGTGAGGAGGAAGTTCTGTGCTGTCTAGTAACTGTAGAAGCCATGCGTACTACCAAGAGCAGTAGGAGGGGATGGAAAGACAGACCATTCTTTGGGACCTGTCCTACCATGGAGCAGGAGGCTATGTTTGCTTTCCTTCCCATAGTCATACAGGAATCTGGACTTGAGTGGGCCATTTCAGTCAGTAGAGAGCATCATACAGGCCAAGGGTGTGGCATCATAGCACAGCTGCCATCCCCAGCCCTGACCTGGTGGAGGCAGTCAGGGTTACTTGGTGAAAGATGGCTCAAGCTGGCAGAAACCACCTGCTTCAACCTTCTTGGTCCACACAAATGTTTGTGGTTCATGCTGAAGTAACCTCATACATAGCCCTGTGGCCTGAGCCCCCATGCCAGCAGAGGGGCCCTGGACTGCACTTCATAAAAATAATGTATTTTTCTGAAAACAAAGAGAATGGTAGGACCACCATGTAGAGCCCACTGTGAGCATTTTGATGTGGATCCTGCTTTCACCATTTTTTTCTCATTGCTGAAAATTGAGCCTAGGGACTCAATAAATGCTAGGCTACATCCCAATCCTCGTTTGCATTTTAAACCAGACTGGGAACACACACACACACTGTTTTGTATTTTGCAACTTTTCATTTAATATTTCAAGCCTTTTTTTCCATGCCCATGAGCAGTTATTCAAAAGCATGCTTTTAATGATTATAAAGTCTAAATTTTGCCATAAGTTATCTGACAAGTTACTTATAGAGCATTCGAATGGGTTTTCATTATTTAAGCAATGCTTCAGTGAATGTCCTCACAAGATTTTGATTTTTTATATATATTTTTTTCTGCCTCAGATGCCTTGTAAGTGGTATTTTTTGGGTCAAAGAATTTGTTCATTTCACATATATTTCTCCCTCTTAGTCTGATATTTAGATGCTCTGATTACCAGTAACAGAACCTTCTTTCTTGTGTCCTACAGAGTCTGGACAAATTAGTTCCTGTAAAACTGTGTGTTCCAAGAATTTTGAATTGGCCACCCCCCCCCTTTTAATGCTAAAATGTCACTGCTGCACATCCATTTGTGACAGATTTTTCCATCAGCCAGTTTCCTTTTGTGTTGTAAGTGCCTGGTCATGCTTGCACGTTAGTTCTCGTTCCTGCTGCTATGGCTTCCAAGTGCTTGGTGACGTTTTCAAAATCTTGTACTTTGTGTCCACAATGGTACTGCATCTGCTTCTGCACAGTCAGCAGAGATAAGTGTTAAACTGACTTTGCCACATACAGTGGGTGATTCATAATTAAGTTATAGACTCAGAAAGGACATGGGGCCATTGGGATCTGTGGCAAAGTTCTACTTGAAGCAGAAACCATGTATATGATTGGTTTTTACACGAGTGCGGTTGTGTGTGCCCTTGCCTTCCCCTCAGGTCTTAGCAGCTCAGGACACCACAGTGGCCACATATTTTGTTGTGTGGGTGTCCCATCTGGTGTGAGCCTTCTCCCTGCCCACAGTGCTGCAGTTTGACTGTAGTGTTCAAGTCTAGACTACCCAAATTTGGTTTATTTCTCTGTGTTGGATGAAGGACATTGATTCTGAGGGGAAACATGCAGCAGAGATTTCTTTTTATGGTCCCAGTACTCAATGTCACTTGACTGAGCCAGAGCTTATGGCTGAAGGTGTGCAGAAATCAGCTTCCTGTCCTCTGGTACCCAAGGGCCTGCCCTGGGGTCCACAGACCAGGATACTCACTGCCTCAGCTGGTGTGGTGGAGGTGTGTGCTCTCAGAGATGCTGCCATATCCATCCACTCTGTTTCAGTGGAAACCCAGCATGAGCATAGTGACTCACGTGGACGTGGCTCTAGGCAGTGTTTGACACGTGCCCTTGAGTCAGTCAGGGCTGGAGACACTCCCAGAACCTGACCTTTGGCCCAAGACTACTGTAATAGGGTTGTGGGTAAATCAGGTCGCCTGTGGAGAAGTGGTCTAGGGAGGAAGCTGTTTCCATCGGTGAGTACTGCTGTAGTGGCAACCCCATGAATTAGCCTTTGGACACCTGAGGTTTCCCGTAACTCCTTTCTCTTATGTGAAGAATCCGAACTACAGAGAATTTCTACAAAAGGCAACTCCCTCCCCCCCATGTAGCTACCCTAGTCTAATCATCTTGACTTAATGACCTTGTAATCATAATGACCTTGTAGGTGGTCATGCCAGTTAAGCCTCCATTATGACTATAGTTTGATTGGACATTGACAAACTTACATTTAGAGCTGCTGCGATTCCATAACCTCATACAGTAAGATGAACCAATCGTGTGTTGTGCGGGTTGGTGGCAGTCAGGCATGTGTAATATTCTCTACCTGGTCTGTAGCTGTAACTGTGATGTACAGGCAAAGCAAAAATTAAAAACTTAGGAAACAAATAATGCAATGATACTAGGATATACACTTTTGTATTTTTATTCTTATATAAGGTTATTTGCTGGCTATTGTTGGCCTCTAGTTCAGTCTGTGTTATTTAAATTCTAATATATGAATTATTTGGATTGAATTCATGTTCGGGGCCACGTTGTTGTATGTATTGATGTACAGCCTTGAATGTGAATAATTATTGTAAACTATATTTTACAACTTTTTTTCTGGCTTTATTATATAAATTTTCTATTTGGTCATGGTTTAATCATAATTTAATGAAACTTTCCTTTTTTTCAAATATCTGTGCTTTAGATGTAGTTACGGATGATGAATTTCCCTCGTATGCTCGATAGTCTTGTAATAAAAGCATGTAGCGTGTAACACGTTTGCCGGCTGGAATGATCTTTGGCAAGGGCGAGGCCAACCTCCCCTCCTCTCCCTCCCCCCCCACTGTCCTGAACCCGAGACTGGCTCGCCCGGAAGTGGGACTGGCAGGCCGACTTTTTGTGTGGGAACTTCCGTTTGCGGCATGACGTCGAGGCGGGCGCTTTATTAGGCGGACTTGTGGGTGGGACGCCGCGGAGAGCACTATTAAAAGCCGGACCCTTCCGGCGGAGGGGCGCTGTGGCGGGGCTTGCTGGGATCATGGCGGAGAATCACTGCGAGCTGCTGCCGCCGGCCCCGAGCGGTCCCGGGGCGGGGTTGGGGGGCGGCCTGTGCCGCCGCTGCATCGCGGGGCTCGGCGCCCTGGCCCAGCGGCCCGGCGGCGTGTCGAAGTGGGTCCGGCTCAACGTCGGCGGCACCTACTTCCTCACTACCCGGCAGACACTGTGCCGGGACCCGAAGTCCTTCCTGTATCGCTTGTGCCAGGCCGACCCCGACCTGGACTCGGACAAGGTGAGGGCCGCTCAGGTCAGCAGGGTCGGCCGCCCCGCCGAGCCCCGCGGCCCGCTGCACGCGCCTCCCGGCGCCCGGGGCGCTCAGGAGCGGCTGCCGGCCGCAGCCTCCGAGCCCCGCGTCCTGGGCCGGAGGAGGGTCGCGTCCCCGCGCCCACTGCGCCCCGAGCCCTGGTCGCTCCGCCGTGGACCCCCCTCTCCCTCGCCCTCCCCGCCTGGGATGGGAGGCAATCGCACGGACCTCAGAGCCGCTGTAGTTTTTTTTCCTCCCTGGATCGTTTTGCTCGGGATGTGAACACTGTCTCGGCGCCAGCCACTTGCTGGCTCTGGAATCTGAGAACTCTGGGTCTGTTTGGTCTTTTCACTTTGCGGGCGTTTGAATTAACGTAGGCCTTGGGGAGCTGACACAGTAGTTGGCCGCCTTTTTCCCAGTGACTTGCATTTAGAATCTTCTCCCTGCATCCTTTTCATCTACAACACGAACGGGCCCAGAAGCTCATAGAAAGTGCTCTCCAGAGCAAGACATTTTCATAGGTGCTGTTTAGATTCTAATGTGTGTAAAGTTTGGGTTAAATTAAAATTTGGAATCACGTTGTAGAAAAATCTGTGGCTGTGGGTAGATGACTTTATTCTGCTTTCTAAGTTTGGTTCTCCACCCTGCAAAAGGACAGAAATTCTCCGGTTAGTTTTCAGTTTGGTGTTCATGAAATTAAACACATGTGCCTATGGTGAAAGAACTGCTTTGATTATTGATTACCTTTTCAAGAATTGAGTGGCAAAATAAGATCATCTCAGGAATAAGTAAGGTTGAAATTCAGGAAGAAAAGGTCAAAGAATAGTCAGTCTTGGCTCTCTCTTTCACAGTGCCTTAACTTTGAAGGTCTGACAGTTGAGCCGACACAGTTACACTTGATTTTGTGCTTTACTAGCCTGAAATCAGCTGTGCAGGAGACTTTCAAAAAGATTGGACGTTTTCACTTCAAAAAGCCAGACAGAGCCCCCTTTCAGGGTAGCTTGACTGTATAGCCAGGACATAAGAACTCTTGAATTACCCTAAAATTACCAATGGTGGGCAGAAGTCAGGGTTTGCGATTCTAGCGTTCTGGTCTCCACAACTGTTCTCAATTTTCATTTGACCATTGCCTTTACCTTTAGAGAATTGACCTCCCAGAAAATGACAGTAATCTCTAGGACAGAAATAGACGTTTTTGTCAGCTGTGGATTTTTTCCCTAGTATAGTATAGATGTCAAACAATGTGTCTTAGTGATCATTCGGCACAGGCTAAGTCAGATTTTATATTGTTCTTGTCCATTGGTTTCTTCCCAGGAATTTGTGATTTATTTAGTGATAGAAAAATGGATTCAGAGCTATTTGACTTCAGCACAGTTACATGATCCATCTCTTCATTTTATTGGCTAAGACTATAAACATTATCCTTACTCCTGTGGGAGATAATCAGTTTATCAGAATGTATTTGTTTTAGTTGATTTTTTAAAAAAACCATTTGTTAGTCACATTTCATTTCCAAATTATAAAGCCAAAATTCAGAATTCAGAACACGAAAGTAATATAGCAGCCCTAGATGTGGGGCATCTGCCAGCAACCCAGCTCTTGAAAGGTAGGGGCAAGAGGATTGGTGGTGGGAGGTCATAGTCACTTCCCTAGCTACATAATGAAGTCAAGGCTAGTGTGGGCTGCATGAGACCCCATCTCAACAAAGAAAGCACAGCAGACAAATCTCAGTCTCATAATGGATAGTAAATAAGAGTTCTCGTCACAAATAAGTTGCTGGAAAGAATGATGCAAATCCACCTTAGTCATATTACCAGAGAGTTTAAATGAGAAAATGTCTAAGTGCCATGTCTTCTCAGGCCCCTATTCTCTGGTTCTGATGATGGAGTTTCCCAAGGGATTCCTCTTTGATAATTAAATCCTGAGTGAGGAATCCGAGCAGGAGGGTGGAGAGGAAGGGGTGTTAGCAGTGGGAGGCCATTAATTACATGATGGAAGATAAACAGGATGTTGATTCATGTGGAAAGATCTCAAAGCTCTGACCTCACAGTTAAGATTAAGGAAAGGATACCTGGCAGATACTCCTAGTTGAACTTTAACAGGGTACTGGTGTAAGATTCCCTATCTAGATGGCACTGGACTAGTGTTTGTTGAGCACCTGGATTTGTCTGGTGTGGTGCTGGGTTGGGAATTGGGTAGGATGATTTAAGGGGCAAGAAGTTCCCAAGAAGACTTCGTAACCTTGAGGACTCCCAGGTTCATGGGAGGGTGTGAAATGTAGACAGTTTGGCCAATGAGTTACTTTGCAGTGGTTTCTGAAAGACTGTTTCTTAAGATGTTGACAGGCAGGTTGTTAGAATGGAAAATAGAAGTGCACTTGGGGTTTCTTGCTTACCTCCCAGCCTCAAGCAATCTTCTGGGTTGTAACTGTCCTTACAAGTCCTCAAAGCCCAGCATGGGACTCATGGCCCACTATGCCTTGCTTCTGTAGACCCTTGCCTTCTTGTTCTGGGATCTAACTTTGAGCTCACCACTGCTCTGAAATTCTTTTCTTGGCAGCTTAAGAGAATCCTCACTTCCTCCTGGGATTTCCTCCAGTGGGACTATGGCTGTGATGTGCATTTGAGCATCTGCTCATCTGCCGTTGGTGTCATTTCTCTCCGGTGCTGTCCTTGGGGGTAGGAGGCCAGGTGCATAGTGCTTATTGAGCGCCCATGAGAAGTGTCCGTTTTGGTTACGTCCCTGTGTTCCATTGTATGTTCTTCAGTGGTGGTATTGAGATGGTGGAGAACCAAGTCCACTTTAGTGTGGTGATACATCAATCAGGAGGGAAAGGGAAACGGCACATACTCCACAGTTGGAACTACAAGTGTTATGTCGCTGGCTGAGCCAGATCTGAAAAAAACTTACCGTGAACTTCTGTCCTTGGAACAGGGCTACTGTTCCAGCTTCGAGGGGTGTCGGGTGGGTCTTGGGAGCCTTGTAGTGTTTCTTGCAACCAGGTCTCTGCAGTTCTTCCCTGCACCATGCTGGGTGCTCTTAGGGCAGTGAGTTTTAGGGTTACAAGACAGGAAAGGAATTTTACAGGCAGGGCCAGGGAGTGAGTCGTAAGTGGGAATGCCATCTTTGAATCAGCTGCTTGCCAAGAGAGATGGGGATCGCTTAGAGTAGAAATGGCAGATTATATTCCATGCACCTAAATCAGCAGTGAGAAACTAAGTGCAGAATCTCTACACGCATCCTGTGCCCTGGGCAGAGTTGCATTAACCCCAGGCCGTGAGTGGGCATCTGAGGCACGGGGGTGTTTCATTTTGTTGGCATGTTGAACATGTGGCGCCACGGGTGTTCTTGGTTCTGACGATGACTCCCGATAGTGGTCTCCACCCTCTCTACAGTGAGTGATTGCTCTTGTTGAGTCTGTGGTCACCTGTGTGCTAGGTGCTTATTGAAACCCTTGGAGTGAGAGCAAGCCAGGAGGCCTTGTCGCTTCACTGTAGGTCGGATCATGCTGAGGATGCTTGTTTCGGGGTGTCCTTGCAGGTGGCTGCCAGGTGCGCTGCTGTTCTGCCCAATGTGGGGCAGAGGTTGTGCCTCTCCTGCAGGACAGGCGCATCTTGGTTCCACGCAGGAGTCAGGAAACTCTGGCTACCTGCCACCTCTTCCACGTCAGATGTTTTAAAGGTCAAGATGCTCAGTCCCCTCTGCAAGGATGTGTCTACTCAGGCTCTGGAAGGGCAGACTGAGGAATGCAAGGAGACCATGGTGCTTCTCGTCCAGCCCACCCCAGGGCTGGCCTGCTGCCTCTGGGGTGCCGATGCAGGGTGCACAGGGGCTCCTTTTCAGCCACCTGCTCTGCGCTGACTCGGTGGGTCCTCTGCTGCACACCCACTCCAGGCTACCGGCCAGTGGGAGGGGCTTTTGGCCAAGATGCCAGGAAGACTGCCCCTGCCCAGTGTGGGTGGACTCTCATCATTCTGTCATTGGGAGCAGCTCCCCTCAACTTCAGAGCACTCAGGAAATCCCACTCTCTGGATTGTGTGGCAGTCACTTTTCCTGGTGCAGTTAGCCTTGGGGGTGCAGTTTACTTTTGCAGTGTGTCTCGGGTACATGGTGCACCTCTTGTCTTTGCTTCCTTGTGAAACAGAGCTCTCTCTGTCTCTCTCTCTCTCTCTCTCTCTCACACACACACACATGCACACACACGCACACACACCTGTTCCCTGCATTGGGCAGTCCAGTCAGTAGCGTGCTCTTGGTGTTCTTTAGTTTGTACTTTGCTTTTAAAAAAGAATATATTAAGCATGCCCCTCCTCAGATGATTGTAAATTGATTAATGCTCATTGCACTCATCAATAAAGCATCCCTGACCTGGCTGGGTGGTTCCTTAGGGAGATGGACTGGACCCACATCTCCAAGGTTCTGGTCAGCCAGGAGCAACCCACCCTACCAGACTCCTTTGCCTACCCTGCTGCTCCGGGTGCTCTGCTCAGAGAGGAGACTCCTTAGCCTCAGACACCTGAGCCTTGTGGGAAGGGGCAGAGCTGCCTGGTTTGCTTGGTGGTCATTTGATCCCTTCGAGCTCTGGAGATGTAGCTCCAAGCCTCTAGTGTTGCACTCCTCGACACAGAGACGGCCTTGTGTTGCCCTGGAGAACACCTAAGATGGGGGCGCCCCGCCAGCTTTTCATCTGTCCTTGTTTTGGCGGATTCGTGGTTCCTTGGTGGTTGAATTCTACATTCTTTGGCCCAGGTTTGCAACTCAGACCTGAGCTCACTGCCTGTGGACTGAGGTAGAATTTTCCAAATACACATGGAGAGGCAGGTGCCACCTGGTTCTGGATGGTCCTCAGTGAGGAGGAGGAGGAGGAATTGCTGCTGCTGCTGCTGCTATAGACCTGCCCTGCAGCTCCAGCAAGACATACGGGAGAATTTTGTGCTCGGCCCACATCATGGGTGTGAGAGGAGGACAGGAGCATCTCGAAGCTGGTAGAGAGGTTCTCTGGAGCTTGGTGAGGGGCTGCTACGATGCCTCACAGACAAGGTACAGACCTCTGGTTGGGCTGCCTTGGCCACAGTGCCCTTGGATGGTCACCTGTTTTCCAGATCAGAGAGGCTGGGGCCTGAGGACTGTAGGGCTAGGAAAGTCCCAAGCCTCAGGCCATCAGGCCTAGGTCCTTTGCTGTAGTCACAGCTCTTGCCATTCGTCCCCTTCTATCTGACAGATGCTGGCAGCAAGCATGTGCTGTCTGCCAAGGATTTGTGGGTCTCTATGGCAGGAACCATCCAAGAAACCTGGAGAACAGATGACCCATTTCCTGGCGATGTAGATGTTCAGGGCAGCTCAGTTCAATTGGTGGCTGTTCATGGTGCACTTACGAAAGCTCCACCCTCTGCCCACCATTGCAGCAGACATCAGGCTTCACGGAGATCAGGGGAACCTGGCCTGGGCCGATTCCAAGCACATTGGTTCCATGAGACACCCCTGAAATGTCGTGTGGGGTGTCTGGTCCATTCACATATTGCAAGTGTCACTTGAGTCGTGTGTCAGTGTTGATGTCCTTGATTCTCAATTCCACACAGTCTGGCTAGGGAGGCATTTTGCAGGTCAGCTTTCAGCTTCTTCCCAAGGAGTGGCAAGGGTCGTACTGAAAGTCGGGTGACCTGACATGGCCCATCCCCACTTACCAGGGGTCTGGCCTCCTTGCGTTCTCTTTGCTCCCGCATGGGCTTTCATAAGAAGAGTTAAGTGTGTGCTCAGCTTTCCTGTGCTGCAGTGTGTGGTGGAGAGGCCAGGCGCATAGGGAGGGGCGTGGGCATGGAGGTGGCAGGTGAGGGGCAGGAGCCCGGGGTCATGGCCCTACTCTACAGATGTTTGTCTCTCACTTGTTCCTTCATCTTCCATCCTCAGAACCTATTCTGGGTCAAGACTGACAGAGCAGAAGTGAAGGTTGGTGTGTGCATGTGAGGTCATTGGAATGGATGGTTTAGAGTAAAAGTGAAGCACATCTAATGCGTTGATTGCACACGCTGGCTCACACAGATTTGTGCATTTATACTCCAGTGGGGACAGTTAACGGAACATTCATCTCCAAATCTCTTAAGATTTGGTTCCTCACACACACTTACAATTCTCTTACACGTCGTCCCTCCCATAAGGTGGGTGCCAGTGCACCTGAACCCGGAGTGAGGGTGAAAAGTGCTGTCACATGTCTTCGGCAGCATCTGTAGCTTAGGGTCTCACCTCGACTTTATTGTCTCCATCCCTTGTGTTCATACTGTCTCCAGAGCTGCTATCCAGAGCTCTGGGTGGATGGCGGTGGTGTGAGCCAAGGTGTGATTGGACAAACCAGGGCCAGCCTCGCATTAGGTCTGTTCTAACCAGAGACACAGGTTGAGACAGGTTTGTCTCTTGCCCCTGCAGGAGTTGATTTGTGGAGCCATCGGCCTCCTGGGAATACAGGTAACGCAGTCCACCTGGCTCTGCCATGAGGACCATCTTGAACATCTGTACGCTGCCCTGCGCTCTACAGTGCCAGTAGCTCAGGCTCGGGCTTAGGAGGACTTGTGCTTCCTGATGCAGACAGGGGGCTCAGGCTCTATGCTGTGCCTGTTAATGCCAGCTTGGGCATTGGCAGCTCGTCTGAGGTGTGTGGACCGATAACGTGTTGCGCGGGGGGTTGGCTCTCATGAAGTGTTCAGAGCTAAGTCCAGGGATCCTTTTTATGCCTTTGAAGGGAGATGTAAGGATTTTCACACAGCACTGCCACAAGTAGGTCAGACGCAGACAGAAGTGGGGAAGGAGGATGGGAGAGGGAAATGGCTCACTAAGGTTTTGGTGTTTTTATGAAAAAGCAAAAGCTTGTTAACATACCAGTGCAGCATATGCTTGTCTGTGCACAGTGGATAGACAGACAGCAGAAAGGAAGGAAAAGACCCCACAGGTCTGCTCCCTGGCCCAGAGGTGTCTTACCTGTTTCCTGGTGGCTACTCCTGAGTCTGTTTAGATTCTGTACAACACTGAGGGCTCCCTCGGCGTCTTGACTCAGTGGACCCCAGTTGCTTTTCTTGACATTAAGATGGCCCTTTCCTTGCTTCTATGTGAGTGAACTGAAGATTTGTTTGAATTTGTCTTTCCTGAGTTTTCTGGTTCTGTGTTAAGGTGGAGACTCTGAACCACATTACTAACACTAGGACACGTAGTGCTGCGGTCTCCCTCTTGTCAGTTCCTAACACATTCCAGAGATGCTTTACACTCTGAAGTTTACCTACATTGTACCCTGGTTTGTCCATTACAGTGCAAGTCTGGGAAATAGGGCTTGACCTGCAACCCTGACTCTGCTCATAGTTGATTCTCCCACTAATTGCGTCCCGCACTCCTGCCTCTCCCTGTCCCTGGCCTTCATCACTGTTGTGCTAGCTGGCCTGCCTTAGGGGAGCCCACCTGACTAAAGCGGTACAGAGGGAACTAGCCAGAGTCCTAGGTGATGTCCAAATGGTCTTCCACTTACTTTTTGCTCCTGTGAGCCTGGTGGAGCCTGCAAGGCCCACTGCTGTGTCTGGGGCGCGGTGCTGCCGTGTCTTTTGCTGGGCTGGTTTGTTGAACCTGATGCCTCCCCGTTGTCATTTCCAGGCTGCTCTGGCCTCATGACATGCCGTCTTGGGTGACTGGGGGTTCTGGTGTGGGGTCTTCACAAATCTATGGATCTGCGACTATGTTGAGGATTCTCTTAGGCTTCCTGCTCTCCAGCCCAGTTCCAGCAAGTTCCTGCCAATGCCTTGCACTCTACTGCTCTTGTTTTTCTGTAAGTCTTCAGAAGGCTGCTCATCGAAGGTTGGTTTTTAACAGGATGCAAGTAGGATTCCCCAAGCCTACCTGGCTCACCTCGATGGCTTCCGGCAAGCAATATACCATGCTCAGTCACAAAATGCTGTCTGGAATAGCTTGCTGCTGAAGCTGTTAGAGGTATCGCTGCACCCATGTTGCCACTTCTAGTGCCCATAACCTTGGATGTCAGGATGTCAGGAACTCTTGGTGCCTGCTCACCAGTACTGATGGCTGTTCTGGTCAGCCAGCATGTCCCATGTCCTCATCTGGGTATGGGAGGAAGTCACCTTCATGTTGTCTTTTATGTTGCCCAGTCCAGCATTCTGGAAGTCTCCTGGTTGGCCAGGTCCCAATGCCCAGGGGAATGTTTGACTTTTCATTGTCAGGTGGTCCTTGCTCAACTCCAGGGGGCTGTATATCTGTGGCAGACATGACACAGACCTAGGACCCTCTCCTTCTGTTCCTGAAACCAAGGGTTGGAGTGGCCTGGCCTCGAGCCCACAGCCTGACTGCTGGAGACTGGGCCCCGAGGCCCTGGCCAGCACAAGGGAGGACTCGGGCGTGGCCTGGCAGGGCCGAGCCCGTGGTGGTGTTGGTTTGCTGGAGCGGCTGCGTCTTGAGGTTGGGGAGAGATTGGAGGGGGGAGGGCCTGGCAGTAGGGTAGAGAAACCAGCGGGAGCTTGACCCGCGTCTGGTCCTTAGGTGGGAGATGAGGTGATGTCCTGGGGTAGAGCGAAGAACCGCAGGGAACAAGGTGCCGAGGACGAGCATTTCCGGGTCCTGGCATCCATACCTTCCAGGCCTCGGGCTTCCCCTTGAGCTAAGAAAAGCAGTTTTTACAGCTCCGTCCGTCCATGGATGTTGAGAAGGACCCCTTGAGACCACTCGTTGCTGTCCTGATTGTAGAAGTGAATGCCGTGAAGACAAGTTTCCTGCCGAGGAATATTGCTTTGTGACTGAGGCCACTCCCTGGCCACTCCCCTCAGGGAGTGGCCTTGTCCACGGGCACTTTTAAGGGTTCTGGGGTCAACACACACACACACACACTCTGGCCTGTGCTTGCAGAGGCTCTGCAGGAACTCTGTTGTGGGTCGGGAAGCCAGCGTGCCGTATTTACTGATCTGTGGGATCATCTTTCCCCAGCACTTGGCCTCACTAACGGGAATGCTGAGGCAGCAGCCTTTGCTTAGCTGAGGCCTTTTTTTCTACTGCCTTCCCTGGGGTGCTTCCCGATATCCATAGGAGCAGGTATTAGGTTGCAGTGGGGGAGGCTGCCTTACTGCTCAGGAACTTGTGGGGAACCACACCCGAGAGTCTATCTCCAGTAGCATCCAGGCCTTGTTGGACTTGGCAGCACCTGGATTATATACAGCTAGTTTGTGGCAGATGTGGGGTTTGACAAAAGGATACCCACTTTAGGGTGTTGTAACGTTTGTCCCACTCCCTTTGATGACCCCAGCACTGTGCCCTCTGACTCTAGCCAGGCTGTGGCTTTCATCCTGTTCTGTTTCCAGGAGGGCAGCATCGTGAGACATGACACCAAGCTGCGCTTTCCGCACTTAGAGGTGCAACTTGGTGGAGGGGACTGCAGTGGCAGACCAGTCCTCGTAGAGGTCTTGGCTGAGTAGCTGGAGGAGCCAGGCAGTTGGTGTGGACCGAGTGGCTGCTGTGAGGTTCCACAAGCAGCTTTCTTTGGGGTCACAGGACTGTGTTCAGTGGAAAACAGATTTCCCTGTGTAGCCTTTTCATGTGCTCCTAACAGCGAGCTTCAGAGCAGCCCTGCAGGCACTCTTCTGGGGCCAGTGTGCTGCCACTTGGACCCCTGCAGGATTTCTGCTCGAGGACACTTTGGGAACATGGTGGGCAGGCTGCTCGGGGTCTTCTGTGTCCTTTAGAAGTGGAGCTGAGTTCGGATCCCAGATCCCACGTATAGACGCCAGGCGGAAGCGGGGGCGGCCTGCATTTCCGGTCCTGGTAGGGCGGAGCCTGTGAATCCCGGGGCAGAAGGAGGTGGAGGCGTCCATGGTGGTTCGCGAATTCGTCCGTGGTTCTACACATACACACACACACACACACACACACACACACACACACACACAGACACACACGTGCGCGCTCACATACACACGCACATGCACACAGTTGAATAAATAAAAAAAAATTAAAAAAAAAATAATAGAAGTGGAGCCAGAGTCAGGCATGGTAGGCACATTGGTATTCCCAGCACTCAAGCTGAGGCAGGAGGATTGTGAGTTTGAGATCAACCTGGACTACATGGTAAGGTCAAAGGCCATCTTGGTCTACATAGCAAGGATTCTTGTCTACAAAAAAAAAAAAAAAAAAAAGAAAAAGAAAGAAAGTTGAACTGTGGGCAGCAGCCTTGCCCTTGAGAGTATTTGTGGCTCATGTGTCAGGTTGCTGCTTGGCGGTTTCTCAGAGGCCTTGGGAGTTGGGAGGAAAGGGCCTCATACTTAATTGGCTCAGCTCAGTAAACATAGAAATATTCTAGATCACAGCTGAGATCTGCCTTAGCCTGCGATGCCAGCAGATACGATCAGAGAATGCTCGGAGATTCAGTGAGTGCTCACAAAACTTGCTAGTGCTTTGAGAGTTCTGGCTGTGGTCTGACTGCAGAACCACTGGTTACTTGCATGGGATTCACCCCATTTTGTTCTTCGTAGGATGAAACAGGTGCCTATTTAATCGACAGAGACCCGACGTACTTTGGGCCTGTGCTGAACTACCTGAGACATGGAAAGCTGGTTATCAACAAAGACCTTGCAGAGGAAGGTAGGTTCCCTTTCTGCACCAACACTTGGGTCCTGGTTGAGGAGCTGGTTGGTTCCTTGAAGATGTAGCCAGAGCCCCTACAGAGGGTGCACAGTGCTGAGGACTGTTTTACAGTAAAGTATCTCCATGTTGCATTGTGGATGCTCAAATAATCTTGGCCATGGTTGGTGGGTGGAGGGGAATTGTCCCTTATTTATTCTTCTTCAAAATCAGCTCCAACGCTGTGAACATTTTGCCTAGTTCATTCGCCAGACTGCATTCTCGATCTCAGAGCACGGGATGCCTTGGCTTTCAAATCCAGAGCCTTTCTCAAAGGCCCCAGGGAGCTCTGGCACCTTTCTTCTGCCAGTTGGTCCGGGATGGATTGTAGGACCTGTGTCTGGGCTCCTGCTACGTTACCTTTTTCTGGGACTTGGTGTTTGTTACTCTGAGCTCTTAATGGCCCCAGTTTGCAGTGCCGTCTGGGTTGTCACTGGGCTTAGACATGGAGACATGGCTCTGCTTGGACTGTGAAGACCACGCTTATGGTCCGGACAGCCTTCCCACTCTGTTTGGAGTATTCCACTGCTCATATTCCTTCTTTCCTGTATTTCCCATGTTGCCGTGTACCCCTGAGCTATCCTAGTCTGGATATGGCTTCTCTTTGTGGCAACAAAGAAAAGAGGAATCGCTGAAGTGGGGCCCTTAGAATTTGGACTTAAGTTTCTATGAAGTTCAAATTTTGAGCATGAAACGTTTGTGTGTGGCACCTGTGGGAAGCACCTAGCTTGGCATCTCCAGTCAGCAGTCTTCTTGGCTCTGGGGAACCTGAGATGCACGACCGGGCACATATAGGCGCATGATCTCTGTTATCTGGAATTTGCAGGTTCCCAGCAGGAGACTCCAGGCTGCAGAAGGAAAAGTCCTGTTATTTCCAGCGTCTGGGAGATTTAGAGTTGTCATTCTGTCCCCACATGTCACCTGTAGTGATAGTTCCACAAGTGTGTCTGATAACTGTCCTGATTTTCAGACTTCTTCCTGTTTGCTGGAACTGCAGGATATCTGTGCAGACAGGCTGCATGGAAACCTCAGACTGGATGCAGAAGTGGTAGAATATTTATATGCTTTGGTCTACTTTGGTGAGAATCACAGTTGTTTTCCTCTGTTTTAGGAGTGTTGGAGGAAGCAGAATTTTACAATATCACCTCACTAATAAAACTTGTAAAAGACAAAATTAGAGAACGAGACAGCAAAACCTCACAGGTGAGACAAGTGAGCGTGGTGGCTCTGGGCCTGGGTATAGGCAGATGTGCTCGAGGCCTTGCCCTCTGCCATCTGCCTTTGCTGCCATGACGGGTCTGTGCACCCATGCCCGGCCCCATGCCAGGGAGCCCACTGCAGCAGGAAGAGACTGGCAGCTGAGTGGCACCTGGGTGAGGTGAATGTATGAAGGGGAGGCGGTCCTTGGGAGGGCAGTGGGGTACTGTGGAGCAAGCTGGCCTCTGGCAGGAGGACATCCAGGCAGCCAATGCAAAAGACCTGTAGCCACCCAGTATGGCTGCAGGGAGGATGGACAGTGGTAGTCTGGCAGGCAGATGGCACAGGTTCCAGGGATCTGTCCAGGTGCCAGGGACGCTGGGACCTCCTTGAGAAAGAAAATGAGATTGTGCTCTGGGCCGTCCTACAAGCCTGCTGTAGATCCTTCCAGAGCTCTGCTGCCCATCAAACTAGTGCAGTGGCCACACCTTCACTTACAGAGGCCCCACTGGGCCTCAACATTGGTCCATCGGCAGGCCCTCTCTGAACTTGAGATTGCTGCCCCCTCACCCAGCTCGCCATGCTCCAGGGGGCAGAGCTGCTGGGAGCTCTCTGCCAAGGTCTACTTAAAACCCACTCACTGCCCCATTCCCTTAAAGATGCTTGCTAATGGCTGCTACTTAATGGTAGGTCATCATCCACGCCGGGGGTGGCACCTACTCAAGATCGGCCCAGGCTCTGCCTTGTACTGAGCCCACTCAGTGACAGGGAGGAATCTGAAAGGAGGCTTCTCCTTGCCAAGAAACTATGTGGGTTCTGGAAGCTACCTGGTCCTGAGTTTACCTTTCTCCTCTGTCCCAACTCCACTGAAGACCATGTGTGCTCAAAACCCTGTCCACATTGTGGAGGGGAGAGCCTCCTGTGAGCGTCACAGCATGCGGCCAGGATCGCTGGTCTCACTGGGGCAGTGCGTGTAATGGACTGGTTTGCCACTGGTGTGATTCACCATGTGAGATCAGTGTCCTGGGACCCTTATGTCCTGTGCATGCTGAAGGCTCTGGAAGGGCAAAACCTCTGCACACCTCCAAGAACAAAGTTTGCCTGGAATTGTGCAGGGAGGTCCTGTTGAACAGGGGTTGGGAGGTCGATTCTCTTCTTTCTGGGTCAGAATCTCTGAGCCAGTGCGCATGTCGGCAAGCTTTTCATGTGAGCAGGAGAAGCTGTGTCGGCGCTTCCTCTTGAGACCACCCTCCCTGTCAGGCTCCTTTCCCCAGACAGTAGATTGAAAGACTGTGTGAGCCTGCATGAGACTTGACAGATGTATGGCGTCACATCTAGCATGCTCTTGGGATTTCAGGAGCATGACTCATTTTATGTTGGAATTAGAAGGTGAAATACTTTTGGAGGTGAGCAGGGAAGTGGCATGTTAATGGTTCATGCTGTGGGTTGTCCGTGTGGTGTGCTCAAAGTTGCTCTGGGCACCGTGGGCCCATGTGGTATGAGGGCAAGGTGATATGGGGTGGAGTTGACCCCTCTGGGCATTATCTTTGCAGATGCCCGTAAAGCATGTGTACCGTGTGCTGCAGTGCCAGGAGGAGGAGCTCACCCAGATGGTGTCCACCATGTCTGACGGCTGGAAGTTTGAGCAGGTGAGGGTGAGGCTCTGCATCCGTGTTGCCGCTGAGACTTGATTTCAAGAGTTCTGGGTCCCACCACCCAGTCCTCATCCTGTGCCAGCATGGCCATGGGAGGCTGGGGGAGAGGGCTGCCAGTCATTGGCTTTCTGCTGCCCCCAGACTCTCCTCAGTGTGTTCTGATGCAGCTCTTCCTCAGAGACTGCTCTGTGTCATGTCTACACCTGCACTGGGTCCCTGGGGGCTTTCTGGCAGCTCAGTGGGCACTTGTTGGTGTTGACCCTCCTGGGGTCTGGCAGGGTCCTGTGGGTTGAGTGGGCTCCCTCAAGCCCATACAGAGACTCAGACAGCAGCAGACATCTGGTGATGGTTGGAGCTGCCTCTTGCGTTTATTGGCCTGTGCCCGAGAAAGGCTGCTCGCTGCAGATGGTTGTCGCTGCTCTGGATCCATCAACTGGGTCACCTTATTTAGAGCTCAGCACCTTGTGCTCTGCTGTCTTGTGACTTCTGACTGGAAGAGAGTGCTCTTCCCGTGACCAGCTTCAGGATGTCCTCTGCTGTCCTGTGCGATGCCAGGCCCATTTCCTGATTCTGACCTTTGCATTCGCCCCGAGGACCTCCACACACCCGTCACGCTGGCAGATCCACGCACTCCCTCCACCCCACTAAACACCTGGTTGATAAGTTTTCAGGGGCGGGGAGGTGGGGCCTGTGCTGGGGGGATGGCTGCTTCAGCCCAGGGTCACCCTGAGGGTCAGTGATAAGGCCAGAGCATTGCTGCCTTGGGAGAACATGGGGTCCCTTGTGGATTCGGGTACAGGTATTCCCAACAGTTGCTCCCCCTGTCAATCACCTGATCCAAAAGTGTCTCCCCCACCCTCTGTCAGCTGGTGGGCCACTCCTTCCCTTCACCGTGGTCCCTATCTCTGAAAGGCTGGCAGCTGGCCTTGTGCCCTGCCGTCCTGAGCACAGCCCTCTGGACACGGAGACCTTGGAGCTGGCGGCTTTTGAGCCTTTCTTTGGCTCGCACACCATGGTGTTGGCCTCCTTCAAGGCTGCACTTTACTTTCGGTTAGTGTTGTGTTGAAAAGGACCAGAGTACTTGGTGGCTGTAGTCACCTTTGTTCCACGTGCATGGCCTGGGGATCGGGAGACTTAGGGGACAAGTTTGAATGGCCAGTCAGTCAGACCCCATAGCCAGGTACAGGAAACTACCTTCAGTTTCTGAATTTGAGAGTGAGTCCTCCTCTCTCCTACCCTGTGGGTCTCTCTCTGCCCTCAGCGGGGAGTAGGGTCAGCCCAAAGAGGACTGCTGGCCACCAGCAAGGACAACAGTGTGGTTGGCAGCAGGTCCCCCAAGGCCTGTTCATGTGAGCTTTGGCCTCAGCTCACCTGCTTTACCCTATATACCTTCCCCTAGGGTGACCAATCAGTATCTCTTGGGGCCTAGCCAGAAACATCAAAAGAGTGTCCACAGAGATGGCCTGTCCCAGCATGTCAGGCAATTACGCGTGGGCACAGGTGCATGGCGCTTACGGGTTTGCTTCCCGCTCATGCATGGAAGAACCTGACTGAAGCACTCCTTGTCCCCCTGAGCATCTGCCATCTGTGTGGTAGACACCCCTCCTGGCAGTAGGTGCGCCTGAGCCTTTATGTGTGTCACAGGCTTTGTCTCCCTTCCAGCTGGTCAGCATCGGCTCTTCTTACAATTACGGAAATGAAGACCAGGCCGAGTTCCTCTGTGTGGTTTCCAAGGAGCTTCACAACACCCCGTACGGCACGACCAGTGAGCCCAGCGAGAAAGCCAAGGTGAGACCCAGTGGGATGGCTGTGGGATGGCTTTCGAAAGACCTGTTTCCTACCCTTCCCAGAAAGGTCAGGGCGTCACTGTGGGCTACTTATTAGGGGATTCAGAGACGCCCATTTCCAAAGGGAGAGCATCCAGCGAGGGGAAAGGGCTTGACAAGCCTCTCTCATGCCGCCTTCAGATTGCAAAGGGGAGTGTGTCAAGCCCTGCCCTGCAGAGTCCTGAGCTCTGCCCCCTGAAGAGCAGTACCAGCCAGGGGTGACAGCCTGTCTCGACGACTTTGGATTGTGTGTGCCGACAAGTGGTCTGTCCAGGTTTCGTTTACCTGAGCCCCTCGGGCAGACGTGTCCTGCAGCAGTCACACTGTCTGGACGGTCTGGACCTGGGCAGTGGCCCCGCAAAGCTCTGTAGCCAGCACTGGGGGGAACTGGGTGTCTACGGGTCTTGTCAGAGTGGTTGACTAGCTTAGGCTTTGTGCCACAGACCCACAGTGGCCCTAGTATGGCCCAGGGCATTCCCAGGGGCGCTTACGAATGGGGGCAGGAAGAGGCTGATGAATTGTAGTCAGGACTGCCAGCCTAACTCTTGGCTAATTTCTTGAGGTGAGGGCTTGGCCAGGCTCCTCGAGGGTCTCCAGGGGGCTGTGCGGCAGGACTTTCAGCAGCGTTTCCACTTTCCCCATGGAGATGTGGAGACGTGATGTGTGTCTTTGCTGTCGTCTGATGATCCCAGATCCTGGGCCTGCCCTTGCTCTCTGCTCACTGTGTGTGGGGGTACGGGGAGCGACAGAGTGTCAGGCAAGGGTGCCAGCGTTGGGCAGCAACTGAGGGGAAGCTGCCATGTAGAGCCTGGGACGATTTCCCATTGGGCCTTCCACCATCCCCAAGAGCCACCCAGCCAATGATGGAGGGGTACTTCTCTCTGCCCATGGGCAATGACAGGGTCTTTCAGAGGCTTTAGTTTCATTTTGTAGAATTTTTCTCCCTACTGAATGTACAATTTTATATCGAAGCTCCCCAGAGCTGTCTTCCTCGTGGCTTTCCAGCAGCTGAAAGGACATACTCCTCTGTGAGGTAGCTTCAGCATGACCCCAAGTGTTGCTGTTGAATGCGTGTCCCTATTTCTCTCTCCAAAAATACCTGGCTTTGAAGTGGAGCAGTTAGGGAGGCCTCTGAATGAGGGCAGCCGCAGCAGCTGGGCTCCGAAGCCAGGGAAACCTTGTGTACCAGACCCAGCAGACCATGCCGTGTGCAGTCGCCCTTCTAAGGGTGATGGGTCCCCTTGCTGTGTGACTGACCTGCAGCCATCCACTGAGTGTCCACAGGGGCCCTTGAGCAATCGAAGGCCTCTTGGCAGTTCTGTTTCAAACTAGGAATGGTGGGAGCAAGGGGTGTTAGGTCCCCAAGACTGTCTTTTGCTGGGATTAAGTCAGCAATGAGTGAGCAGACAGACCTGGTATTGCTTCCAGTGCTGGCTGTAAGGCGAACGCCTTCCCAAGCTACTCTGTGCTGAGATCACCCTGACTCAATGCAGTGGTAGTGGTCGGGCTTAGAAGCTCCTTCATCATGAGGTGTCCATAAAGCAGCTTCCACAAGAGACCCTGGAGCCGTGGGTCTGTATGTTTCTGGGACTACGTCTCACAGGCCTGATTTGTCAGTGGGTTAATTGTCACCATGTGTCTGGTGAGTCTCAGCCCCTCCGACCCAAATCCCACTTCCACTGTGCAGCAGGCAGTCCTGGCCCCGCAATGCCCTCTTGTAGCCATGTTGTCTCAAGTTAGTTCCCAGGAGCCAGAGCCAATATCAAGCTCCCTTTGGGCAAGAACTGCTTCTTGGCCTCAGGTGGCTGCCTCAAGTGAGGGACCACAGCTTCGCCCAAGCTGGGGATCTGCTGGGCCCTCCCAGAGGCCTGTGGTGCTGCGGCTCAGTCAACAGCCAAATGCCATCACATGCCAGCGTGACGAGGAGGAACCGGACACCAAGGCAGTGACTCAGATTACGTGCAAATGTCACGTTGAGCTCTGCGACCCTCTAGGTTGATCCATGACCCCAGTGACCCTTGCCTCTTCCTTCCCCTGCGCTCCCCTTGTCTTTTGGCTTACAGAACCCCGGAGAGATGCCTGTAGAGAGGCAGTAGCCATCTTCTGAGAGGTGGGTAGGGTTGTCGCTTGTCACGGTGTCCCCCACAGGTGCTACTAGGACGGAGGCTCCGTCAGGCCAGTCTGCGTTAGTGGGCTTCTGGGCCTGAGAGTCAGAGGTGGTGGTCACTCGGTTCTGCCCACCAGCGGCTTTCTGGTGAGTCACAGGTTTGCAGCCTCACATGAATCGGTGGCTCCAGTATCTTGGCATTGAGGCCTGTCCCAGGGCCGCCGCTCATGTCTCTTGTTACTAGGTCACTGGCCGCGAGCTTGGACAGGCCTCAGTCCACAGTCCCCCAGCCCTCGCCAGCCTGTCGTCACTGTCACTTTCTTGAAGCCTGGGTCTGCGCTAGACCAGCTGCATCACTGCTTGTGGTGCCCGTCCGGTGGCTCTTGTCCAGAGAGAGTTACCCAGAGAGTGGGGGAGCAAGGCCAGTCCGGTGCTCAGACATTACTCAGGGACAAGCCCGCCTCGCAGGCTCAGCCATATAGGCTGGAGTCCCTCTGCTGCCGAGAGGGACTCAGTGCAAAGATGGTCTGCAGTCCTGGAGCAGAGACTGGCCTTTCTGCTCGGAGGTGTACTTTTTTATTTTTTATCTTTTTAAATTGATTGATTGATCGATTGATTGATTGAGCTGGTATGTGTGTGTGTATCAGAGGGCACTGTGTGTCCCTGTGGAGGACCAAGAGTGACTTTGGGAATCATCCTGGATTGCTCCTACCTCCTTTTTGCATCCCTCTGGGATTTCCCAGCCTATGCCCACCAGGGCCAGAAGTGCACAATGCCACTGTTTCTGCCTAGTGTTTTTTTTTACGTGGGACCTGGGATTCAAACTCAGAACCTTTTGCTTTTGAGGCAAAGTTTTAACCCCTGAGCCATGTCTCTACCCTTGGAGTTGTAGTTTTTAGTCATTGTATAAATATATATAACATCCCCAACCCGTTTTTGTCTCAAGTATTTGTTATTTGGCCTTTAAGAGAGTTCATTATTCTGAGTTCCAGACTAGCCTGTGTTATGTAGTAAGGCTCTTGTCCTAAGTAGATAAGTCAACGGATGGTAAAGGGAAACATGCCACTTGACCGATGGGTTCTGCCACACTGTCCAGGCCAACTCTGGCTTGGCTGGTGCTCTAGGGGTGCACCCCAGTGAGTTGCGGGAGAGTCTCCTGCCCGCTCCGCACTCTTCAGTGTCAGGGATGAGATGCAGGACTTGTTACAGCCCATGAGGGGGGTCATGGAGGCACCGGTCCAGGAGCACCGCACAGGGGAAGCACACTGTCACTTGGGGCTTGGGAGCTGGGCAAGTGTTCGCGGGCCCTGTGCCTTCCGAGAGTCTGCTGTTGGGTGTTTGCTCTGGGGGCCCAGTCCTGGACTTGTGGGAGTGCAGTAGAGGTCACAAGGGAAGCCCCCGGCCTTCCCTGCAGAATTGGTCTTGCAGGAGTGTGCATGGGGGTGGGAGGGTCTCACACTGACCTCTCCAGGGCAGACAGAGGTGCCCAGTCTTGGCAGGGTGAATGGTGGGTTGTTGTGGCACAGCCCCTCCAGAGTCTTAACACTGCTCTGGCAGTCACTCCCATGACTGGCTCTGCCTAGGCCCAGGCTGCTGGGCTGTGTGCAGGCTTGACGGCACCCGCTGGGCTCTTCAGCTCAGTGATCAACTGTTTGGAGCTGGCCATCAGGACGGGGAGGGTCACCCAGTCCTCCCCCACCGCAGCTGTTTGAGGTGCTGGTCTCCATGGCTCGCTGGGGCCGGCCTGCTGTGGCAGGCCGTCGGCCTGCACTTGGCCTTCTCCTGAAGTCTGTGTTCTGCGGTCACTGCTGAAGGCTCCTGTAGGTGTCTCTTGCTGAAGCTTCCTGTTGGCTTGGCTGCCATCTGCGCCGGGCTACTAGAGGCTCACTTGGGGGTCGCTACGCACTCGCAGCTCCATGCACCTATGTGCCGCTGGTTGCAGCTGCTGCAGTGTGCTGGTCAGGGAGACCTTGAGGTCAGAAAGTGTCCAAGGATGAAAACCAGAGAGAGGGGTGGTGGGCAGACCTGCTGCTCACAGAGGTGAGGAGCTTGGGGCTTATGCCAGCCACCACGAGCGAAAGCCCCCTGTTGGCCAGCTCCCCCTGGCCTGCAGTGGTGGTGGTCTGTGGGCAGTGAGCCCAGGGCCTGGGGCCAGCAGCAGATCTGAACTCTGCTCTTGCAGCAAAGTGCTTGGTCAGGGTCTGTGTTCACTCTCCATGTTTGATATTTTCCAGATTTTGCAAGAACGGGGTTCGAGGATGTGAGGAGTGTTGGCAGCTGAAGAAATGATTTCCTTTTTCCCAAGATACCGTGAGCCGCCATGGTCAGGAAACGTGGCTATGAGAAGCAGCCTTGATCATTTTTCTAGAGACCTGGGTGTGGATCCTTTTTTGCCTTGGATGTGGGTGGTGAGAGACAGCCCAGCTGTCGGGCCACGCGTCCCCACTGGGAGGCAGTCAGGTCCAGGTGGGCAGTCTCTGTGGTTTCACTCTGTTCCTTCTGAATGCCACGTGGGCCTGAGGCAGGTGCTGCTGCCCTGCCTGTGGTCCTGAAGATGATCTGAAGGGCGGGTCCTTGGTGCTACACACAGTCTGCAACAAGCAGCTTGGGCCTTCTCCACTGCACTGTGGCTCTGGCCAAGAGCCTGCTGGTCACTGTTTGAGCACCAGGCCTCCTCCGCTGGCCAAGGAAGCTGCTGTGCCTCCAGGCGCCGTGGCCTGATTTCTCTGGACCTCACTGGACTCCTGATGCTGGCAGCCTCTGCCTCGCGGGCCTCTTCACAGCAGGTGGCCTTCGGGCCTCTCATTCTGGCCTAGGACCATTGGAGGCTTCTCAGTTTGTGTTTTCCAGGCGAGAGGACTTTGTATCCCTTTTCTAAAGTGTGGATAGACCACCCGATGTTTTTACTCTTTAGAAATGCCTAAAAGTGTTGCTATGTTTTGGGTTGATCTGTTAAATCATTTAACGGGAGGTAGAGGTTTTGCCGAGGGCTCGTGGGGAGCTGGTGCCTACCAGTGCCTTTGTCGTGCCTGGGATGGAGCTGGGTGGGAGGCCTGTCCCCCTGGCTTCTGGAGCCCATGCTCTGGGTCACGCTGAGCATTCAGGATGTTTACAGCACATCGTGTCTCCTCCTCGCTGGCTCTCATCTCCTTTTGTAACTATGCATCTTCTCGGGTTTCTGGGCATCTGAGACTTCATACAACCTGCACAGCTCTGCCGGCTTGATGTGGCGGCAGAGCTGCTGAGGCCCCTGCGACTGCGGCCCAAACACTTTTCTCTGTGGCGTGTGGGACGAGGCAGACCTGCCCGAGCCCGTGAGCTCGGTGCTGTTTGACCTCCGGCTTCCCAGGGAGCCGTGTGAACTGAGTGACAGCTGCTCACGTGCAGGTCAGAGCCTCTGACGCTGTTGGTTTCCAATGTTCTGGGAACTTCTTGCCTAGGGCTCTCTTCCTTCTTTGCCAGTAACCTGACTAACCAAGTTCTCCAGCATCTAGGATTTACCTCCTCCTTTCGTAAAGTCTCTTGTACGGTTAATGTTTGGCTTCAGTGATTCATAAAATCTTTTCTACATAGCAGAATTGGCCGAGGCTGGCCCTGTTTCCAAGCACAGCCCGCAGTGGGGGGTTGTTGTTGGCCTGGGGCGAACTTTGGGAAGTTGCTGGACAGTTCACATTGTTTGACTTAATCTTGACATAACTGATAGGCTTGTGGTTTTTTTTTTAATTTAATGATATTAAGACTTAATTCACTAAAATTTATTCTAAGGGGATATTTATACTTTTATACTTTTTTAGGTATCTGTATTTTATCAGCTTACTGTTTAATGCCTAAGTTTCCCCTGAAAATAGCAAATAAAATTGTGTATTTATGAATGAGTCCAGCAACTGACACGTGTCTTGAACCATACGGAGAAGCACCACCCAGCTGGTACAGTCAGGACCTGGTCTGCAGGACACTGGCTCCCTTCAGGGAACCAGACCTCATCCCATACCCTGAGGGCTCGGTCCCTGCAGACACCACGGATGTTTCCTTGTCCTGTTTGTGGTTGGCCCAGTCAGGCTGGTACCACTGGCACCAGAGTCCTGACAGGGCCATCCTGAGACCCAATTGGGATGAGGTGGGGCTGCTGCACAGGGTAAGGGAGCAGCCTGGGCATGTGGGTGGGGTTCCAGATTCTGCCCCCCCCAGGACTCTGATGGTGGTCAGGATGTCCCATCCCATCTTCAGACCCAGCCTGCAAATACGAGGGTTTCAAGGGTTATAACTCTGGACTAGCTGTGGTGGCTGTGGAAATCCTGGACAGAAAAGGCAGGATATGTGGGATCCCTTAGTGGAGCCCCACCAGCTACTGGGCTTTTTCCTGAGTTCATGTCTAGAGCCACCCAAAGTGCTGCGTGGGACAAGCAGGACCACAGTTCTCACTGACTGGTACCCTGAGCCTACCCAAGGGGATAAAGTCACCCTGAGCCCTGCCAGTCCCAGCCGCTTCTGTCATTGTCTGTGAGAGACCCCTCTGGACCCCTGAAGTGCTCGGGGCAAAGCTGCCTTTGGGAGCTTGCTTTGTCTTCCCTTCCACCGGGCCGCCTCCTGCCTTCAGTGCCCCACCCTAGCGCTGGCCCTCAGCAGAGATGTGAGTCCAGAAAGTCTCACAGAGTGTGCGTGCATGCTGAGTGTCTGCTCCGGGCTACTCTCCTGCCTCTGGTAGGTTAGGTGCTTTTCACTGGAGCCCTGCCCTGAGCCCCAGGATGAAGACCCCAGCCCTTGCCCTTCACCTAGCCGTTCTGGTGTGCATAACAGCTCCCTCTAGCACCTTCCTACAGCTAGCAACTGTCTCACCAAACCTGCTTGGCAGGTCAGGTCACTGGAGTGCCTGGTGAGGGAGGTACAAGGGACAGCCTGCTGTCACCTGGAGTGTTTGCCTGCATCCTCTCCACACCGAGCTTGGTGTGAGCTGTGGTTACACAAAATAACTTGCTTTCCTTCCCACCCCTTTTCTCCCACGGACATCTGCTTTCTCTGCGTCTATTCGTTTGTCTGGGTTCTATGCTTGGGAGAAAACTGGGACACACGCCTCAGGACGCAGAGGGCACCCACTCCCCTTCTCCAGTCTCCTCATCTGCCCTTAGGCAGGGCTACTTAGCCCCCAGTAGGATCATCCAGACCTGCCCAAGCCGTGGATCCCTGGCCAGTGCTGTTAGCTGATAGCCCAGAGCCCCCACCCAGCAGCATCCTTCAAGCCTGTCTCTGCCTGGTCTCCAGCAGACCATCCTAAACCAGGTCTGGAGAAGGTGCTCAGCACATGAACCATCCGTGGAGACCACCGAGTGCCCACCTTCACCCCAAGCCATCTTCAGCAGGTGGCCATCCAGTGCTAGGCATGCCCCGGAGCATGTGGGTAGCAGGGGTGTGAGTGGGTAGGAGGTCCTTCCTCCCGCTCTACCACCGGCTGCGCTGGATTCCGAGGGGCAGGTAGAAGCCAAGGGACGAATTAGAAGAAGGGGAGCTCTGGGGAGCAAAGAATTGGGAGGGCTCCTCAAGCATCCCGAGAATACACAGGGCCTGGGGACTCTTAAATTGTGTGCTGGTGGCAAGGAGATCCGGGGTGCTGGGGAGTGTATTCAGGGGGAGGCTGTAGCCCTTCTCTTTGCTAGGGGACACGCACCCCTCCCTGCCTGTCTCCTGCTGAGCCAGCCTGTCTCCATCCACGGTGCCAGCGTAGGATAGCTTCTGGCACTCGGTGACAAGAGCCACAAGGTGGCAGCGCAGCAGCTTCCTGCCATGCTGCCAGGTACCAATCTAGCAGGTTTTCCCCAAACACATAGCTTCCGAACCCACAAGTGCCATAACTTTTTTTTTATTGTGCCTGACATAAATAAAAATAACTGGTAATGAGACCTGTGAGCTACAGAGCTATTTACAAATGTACACTGCGGGGGGCGACCCTGCTTGGGCTTGGGCAGGGTCACAGCATGGTGAGCGTTGCCACCAGCAACAGCATGGCCAGGTGGGTGGCCAAGCAGGAAGCAGAGTTCCCCTCCAGGCGCTGCTGGCTGTGGGGGTCTCGCTGTCGCTGCCGCTGCTGCCGCCACTGCCGCTGTTGCCGCTGCTGCTGTTCCTGCTGCTGCTGCTGCTGCTGCTGCTGCTGCCGCTGCAGGCTTCCTCCGACCCCCTGGAACTGAAGTTCCGGTATGATTTGATGGATCCAGTTGAGGTGGGAAGTGACCCGGATGTAAACACCTGGGCGGTTCCGGCGGGCACAGCCCTCTCCCCAGCTGATCACCCCCGCCTGCACCCATGACTGGTCCAGGAGGCACACCAGGGGTCCCCCGGAGTCACCCTGTGGGGAAGGAGAGGCCCCGTCAGAACTCAGCTATGACTCACTGAATCCCAGGGTCTCTTGGAAGCTCGTGGTCGTTTAGCACCAGCCCTTTTCAGGAGCCCCCATCACATTGCTGTGGGCCATCAGGTTGCCTCTGTGAACCCAGGGGCTGTGTGTTGAAAGTGCAGCCCCTAGGACCCCATCTCAGACCCAGTGACTTCTCGTCTGTGCTTACGGGCAGCAGGGAAACGGGCAGGGGCGCTGCCTGCTCTTGATGGGGCTAGGGGTGAGGCCGGCCTACCTTGCAGGCATCCTTCTTGCCCTCGGCAAAACCTGCACAAACCATGTCGTCCTTGATGGTCTTGGGCTGGAAGTCAGAATCGGCATCTTTGCTGTACAGCAGGTTGCATTTGGGTGTGTTGATGATGGGCACGGCGAGCTGCTGCAGGATCCGTGGGCTGGGCAGGCGGTCTGGGAAGGGTGGGGCAGCCTGCAGCTTAGTGCACTGCCCTAGAGTCCTGGGTTCTTGAGAACCAAGACTTCATGCACCTACACCTCTTTCCCAGCACCAGCCTGCCTTCCTGCCTTCTCTCCCATCTCCATGGCAACTTGCCCGTGCATGTGCCTTTTCATACCCAGGCCCGACTGAGTCCTCTCACCTTGCTCACTGGGACTTCCCCAGCCAGTGACCCAGCAGTTCATGCCGGACTCAAAGATGATGGAGCGGTCAGGCAGACACACGGGGAGGATGTAGTTGGTGAAGATCACGGGGGTCTGCAGCTCCACCAGGGCCAGATCAGCGCTGGAGGCCATGCCCTGGTACAGGGGGTTTCTCTCCACCCGCTTTACACGGACATACGTGGCCTGGGGCCCCGGCTGCAGCAGCTGCAGCGCCCCCAGCAGGATTTGGTACTTGGTGATGTCTGAGTTGCTGATGGAAAAACCCGGAGAGCTGGTGTGGGTGGACCCCTTCCACAGAGAAAGGGACTCACAGAGTTCCTTTGCCCCCCCTACTCCCCACCCCAGACACCTCTCTGCCGACTCTCAACAACATCATCTCTAAGGGATGTCCAGTGAGGTTTAGGTGTAGAAACCGGACCACCCATCTTTAATCCCATGTGCTTTTCTGGCTGCCAAGTAACCTTGGGCAAGTGACCTTTCAAGTTCACCATGACTCAGTTTCTCCATCTGTAAGGTGCGGACAGTAACAGCCCCGTCTAAAAGGTGCGATGGCTAATACCAACGGGTATGGCGAGATCAGCTCTGCTCTGAACTGGGGCTGGGGGGCACCTCTTCTCTGAGCTCGGGTCTCTGAGGCAAACATTTGACTTTTGAAAGATTTGCTGAGCTGCCATGAGGAGAAAGGTGTAATGGGGGGAGCCCTGAATGCTGGGGCTAGGTGACTCGTAACGTGGATGGTGGGCTGGGGGCTGTCCCCTTGCTCAGAGATCACCCAGGTTTGGGTGGGGTGAGATGACGCTCTGTTCCAGTCCTTGGACCTATGGGACACCAGCAACCAGAGAGCTTTCTGCGTTGAGGGACAGGAAAGAGGCATTTGCAGTGTCCTGCCCTCAGCCAAGTCTCAGGGCCAGGCTGGCTGGTGAGGCAGGCTGGCTGGTGAGGCAGGCTGGTGAGGCAGGCTGGCTAGTGGAAGCGGGCAGGGTGGTGGGGCCGGGCAGGCCGGTGGGGCACATTCCTAGGGAAGAGCCCGGGAAGGCGGGGCTCTGATACTGTCAGCTGTGCTGAGTAGCGGCTCCCCGCCTCTCCCCTGCCCCCCCCCCCAGCGTAGCGCTGTCCCTGTGTCCGGGAGGCTTATAGGAAGCGGGAAGGACCAGGAGCACTTACTCAGAGAAGCAGTGTGCGGCGGTGAGAACCCACTGCGGCGAGATGAGGCTGCCCCCGCAGAGATGGCTCCCGTTGTACTGGACACTGACCTGCCAGGACCACTGGCCGGGCAAAGCATTCTCCCCCCCCACCATCCTGTTGAGCATCCTTGGGTGTCCGCAGGCTGGGGAAAGATGGGGGGGCCCACTGAGAGGGTGGCTTCATGGCTGCGACTCAACCCCACAGGACAGCTCCTACTTTCTACACGGAAATCTGCTCAGGACTTCGTGGTCTCTGTCCTGTCCTACCCACGTTGACCTTCAGTCCATTATGACAAGGCGACAAGACCCAGTTCTTGGGGTCAGGGAGGTGAGGACCATGGAAATCTCATCCCAGAGCCTGATGCAGGATTCCCTGGAGGATGGCCGTTGCCTGGTGACACGGGGCTGCTGACCAGAGGTGGGGGACAATTGCAGACACCCTGCATGGGAGTACTTCCTTCTCTCTCCTGGGCGCTGGTTCAGCTAGACCACTTTTTCCTGGCTTGGGGGTGCATGCGTGTATGTGTGTGCACCTGTGTGAATGTGTGTGAGTGCATGTACATTTTGTGTGGGTTCATGCATGCTTGGGATATATGTGTATGAATATGCACGCGTGAATATATGTGAGTGTTTGCATGTGTCTATATGTATTCATGCATGTGTGTATCTGTATGTATTTGTGTGTGTGTGTGTGTGTGTGTGTGTGTGTGTGTGTACGCTTGCATAGATACCCACAACTTCTCCAGCTCAGTGAAGCCCTTACCTTTCAGAGTCTTGGCCCCCTGTATTCCTAGAAGTGAGAAAAGAAGACCATCAGTTAATTTTGCTAAAGACAAGACTGCTTCTTTCTCAGTGGCCTGTCTGGTCCGGGGGTCCCTATTCTGTCCCCTCCCCCTGATTCCTAATATTGCACTAGGGAAAGCTAATACAGAGTCCCTTGACTCATTTGCTTGGGCGGCTGACTCCTTTCTCGTCCCCACAGGGATTGCACTTACCTGTACCCCGTGCTTGTCTCGAAGCATGGGGGTGAGGAGTGCACTTAGAGGGGTTTACCTTCTTCCCCTTAATGGCTCAGGCTGGGTGACGGAGGAAATCCTGGGAGTGCCAGGCATCTGGCACTTTCTCTCATTCTCTTCTGGAATGAGCAAGTCTCCTTCCATTTCTACCCAAGGCCAGCTGAGGAGCTGACCCCTGCTCCCCATGCTGCTGGGGAGGGGCACCCACACTGCAGTCTAGTTCCCAGACACCCCCCGCACTGCTCTGGGGGCACCAACACTCCCGTTCAGTCCCCGCCCCCCGCACTGCTCTGGGGGCACCAACACTGCTGTCCAGGTCCAGGGTTCTACCCATTGCTCAGCCTCTGACTAGTCTCAAGGTCATCTCAGCCTGGCATCTCAGCCTGGCAGACCTTCCGCTGTGCCCTCCCATGTATCCATCCTCTTGGGCGGGCCCGTGAGAGTTGGGTCTCAGCATGGACATGTCTCCTCACTTGGTGGTCACAACCCACTTGAAGAGCCCAGAGGGAGGGGCTGCTGCCATTGCTTGGTCACCACTGGGCTGGAGAAGAACAGTCCAGGCTGAAGACCCAGGGCCCCCGGGCACAGGTCTGTTATCTACCATGAGGCCCCCAGTTGCACAGCCCTCAATGTCATGGGGCAAGGCCCTGGCTGTGGGGTTGTGGGGATGAGGGAGGGGTGGCGCAGCTGCGGACAGGAAGACAGGGGGAGACGGGCGGAGACTTCAGGGCCAGACAGGATCAGGTACTTTTCAAAATGGGGGCCTGGTCTGGGAGATGGCTCAGGGCTTAAAGCCTTTGCCTCAAAGCAAAAGGACCTGAATTCAGATCTCAGATCCTACATTAAAAACACCAGGTGGAAATAGTGATGGTCTGTCCTTTCAGCCCTGGAGGGCAGAGTCTAGGAAATCCCAGAGCAAAGCAATAAGGAGACAGATGATTCCTGAAGTCACCATTGGGCCTCCACACGCAGGCACAGTGCCCTCTTCTACACGCAGTGTGTGTGCGCGTGCGCGCGCGCACACACACACACACACACACACACACACACACACACACACACACACACAGAGTCCTGCATATGGGGAAAAAAAGATTAGAATTAGAGGTTACTGGTGAGATTCCAAAAATGCTTCACCTAAGAATTTCGCCTTCAGGGATGGAGGTGGGGTCACTACTTGCCTGAAGTGAAAGATGGCCCGGGTTCAAGTCCTGACACAAAAAAATGGGGATGCCAAGAAGATGGAGGCAAGTTTCTTGGGAAACAGGAAGTGGGCCCTGAACTTCCTGCTTACTTCCATTTACAAGTGTCCTTTTAAGATGCAAATCCAAGGGGTGTGGTGACACAGCTGCCAGACCCTCAACATCTCTGCCCCTGCTCACCAAAGGTGGGAACCCCTGGTCTCGCTAGATCCTAATCCAGATGAAGGTGCCAAGTATTGCCCCTCACGGGAAGTGCTCCTGGTCTGCTCTGTCTGAGGACCTCCCCGTTTCTCACCATCCTTCAGGGTCTCCTCTCTTGCCAGGGCTTGGGGCCCGAAGGTGGCCAAGGGGGCTTGAGCTCGAACGACTGGGGGGGGGGCAGAGTGGCCGTGAGGAGCTGCGCTCTTCAGAGCTCATGCTCTGCGTGAAATCTAAGGTACTAGAGTGACAACCTGAAGGTCAGTTGTTTGTGAGCCCTGGCACACCACTGAGAGCGAGGAGGCCCAAGGCCCTGGCTGAGCCGTGGTTTGGGGTGACAGCCCAGGAAGGGAGGTGACCCAAGGACAGAGCAGTGTGGCGGTTGCTGGGCAGGACCAGCTGGCTCAGGAATGTGGGAGAGTTTTCCTGGCATAGGGTGGGGCCCCTGGCTAGAACTTGCTGACCCCAGTAGAGAGGGGTGCCTCTATGCAGCCTCTACTCCCTGAGCCCCCTGGCTAGCCTCTGGAGGGTGTCAGGCTTGAGTGGCAACACCAGCTTGCCTCCCTCAACCCAACTGATGGTGCCCATGGAGGCTCTGTGTCCTGTCTGGGAAACAGGAAGAGAGGCGCCAGGCGTCGCCCAGATCCTGGCCAAGCCGGGGTCCCTGGGTCCAGTGGAAGCTGGGGTCCAGGCGAAGCCTAGGTGCACAGTGAGGCACACTGTGGAAGATGGAGTGACCCCAGCTAAGCCACTGCCCTTGAATCCCGTCTGTGCCCACATGCTCTCTCCTACCTTTCCAACTAGAGATGCCCCAAGGTGTCTGCCCAACCTTACCCTATGCCCTGGAAGCCCCATTATTGGCATTATTGGCATGGGAATCCGGGGGAGGCCCTCCCAGGGAATAGGAGAGCTCAGTTGGAGTTCCGAGCCAGGCAGAGGGGCCCATTCTGAGAGGTGCAGGACCACCTGCCCCCAGCCGGGGACTCACCAGACCTCAGCAGCAGCAGAAATAGACCAGCGATGAGGGGCAACCTCATGCTGTCCACCTAGCAGACAGCCCGATCAGCGGTGGCGAGAGCTCTCCCCAGGGAGACGCAGGCCCCGTGAAGTGGGTTTTATGCTGCAGGTGACTGTGGGCTCAGCTATGCAGTGCGACCAGTCCGCCCGGCCAGCCTAGCGCCTCTGCAGCAGGAAGGAGGTACTCAGAACCCGTTCCACCATGACTCGGCCCTGAACCCCACGGGGCAGCTCGAGTGCTACACAGCCGGATGCTGCTGTGCACTGCCCTCGATAGAGGCTGGTAGGGCCGCCCAGGGCTGGCCCCGTTCCAGCTGGAGGGTCAGTCGTTCGTTCGTTCATTCATTCATTCTGGCTTAAATGGGTGTAAGTTGGGTGGCTTTATACTCTGACTGAAGGATGAGCATTGAAGAGCCAAGGTGGGGGTACCTGTTCAGTAAAGAAAGGGGAAGGGAAGGACAGAATAGGAACCCCAGTTGACCCAGTCCGCCTCAAAAATGCTCCTGGATCCCCACTGTCCTGGACCGGCCGCAGGTACCGCATCTGTTGGGCGGGGTTGTGGGAAGGGGTCCCTGGTGTTCTGGGAAGGTGGAGCGGTGCCGGGCACCGTGACCCGCAAGCCGGTCGTCTCGGCCCTTCCCTGAGGTTGCCCGAAGGGCTCCATGGCGGAAGTGGCCCTGGAAGGAAGTTATTTGGGGCACAGGCCTGACGTCAGAGCCGGATTTGGGGTTCGGTTGGGAAAGTCACACCCACTGGGCCGCGGAGTCGGGGTGCAGGACGGTGCCCTGCTACGCCCAAGGAGCGTCTCTAGACAGCACATCGAGCCCTTCCTGAGTTTCCCCGCCGGTGCTGGTGCGGAGGGCTCCAGCTGGCCGCGCAGCGCTGCCCTCTGTGGCCACCGCCCACACTTCCCGGGCCAGGCCCCAGTGCAGGGCCGGGCATGCCGCACCCCGGGAAAGGCCAGCAGCTGTGTGGGAAGATGGAGGAGTCCCCCTCTCTTTCAGTCTTTGGTTCATTCATTCGTTCGCTTTTCATGCCTCCAAGCATCCCTGGTAATATTTAACATGGGGAGCTGAGACCAGCAAGTCTTCTGCAACCGGGAGGAGCTGCCGGAGGTCATGTAAGTGAGAAAAAGGTCTCATTCTAGACCCTGAACGCCATCTAAACACTTAGCACCATGCCGGTGGAGTGCTCAGGTCTGAACAGGACATCAGAATCCCCCCTCCCCCAGATCCCGAGACTCAGGGAATCTTGTAGAAGTGGGGGAAGGGGCAGTAAGAATGTGAGAGAGTCTGAAGGTGGGCAGAGGAGCTGCTGGACAACATCCTCTGGTCATGACAGGCTGCAACAATGCCCACTTCCACCAGACCTGAGCAGTAGCTGGCCTGTTAGCATCTACCACAGATAAGATCTCACGAAACACTACACTCCTGGAGAGACTATTTGGGGGAAATGTGAGACAGGAGAAGGGGAGCTTCTATCTTCAACCCCCTTATCATTTACCCCCTGGTAAGTCATCCAGCCCCAGCAAATCCTCTGGCACCTGCCAGTGCACGCATCCAGAGAACCCAGTGGGCCACACATGGGCAAAGACAGGACAGTAGGAGGGGGCTGGCTGGGAAGGGGACAGCGTGATGTGGGATGGGGGAGCGGGGTGGGATGGGCATCATATTTATGTATGAAAGTATCAAAGAATAAAATAAGTTAAAAGAAAACCAGAAAGGGTCGCAGGGCAGCTGAAGGCCACACCCTACTGGCCAGTTTCAGACCCTTCGAGGTGAAGGTCCTCTTCTCTGTTTTCTCTGTCCCTTTGTCCTCTTCTAGAAAGTTTCTCTGCATACAGCTCTGCCTTCGAAGCCAGTAGGTTCCGATTAGGAGAGCAGCAGAGTTACGTGTGAGCCACCAAAGCATCTGCTGCCTCCGCAGCCCACAGCCGGCCCCCTGAGCGTCACCTGAGTGCATCTGGCTGGAACGTGCTGGACCCAAGGCTCAGAGCAGACCGCGAGAGGGGGGGAGCCAGCCTCCCACACAACGACCACCATGCCAATAACGAAAGATCCAGAATGCTCCGGCCAGATCTCTATAAAACTTAGAGCTCTCAGGAGCACCTTCTTTTTTTTAATTAATAAAAATTATTATTATTGAGACTTGTGCTTGCCAGACCTGCATAATGACTGATACACCAACACGCCCCCATAGACTATGAGGAATTTCAAGAGCAATAAGAACATACAGTGGAAACCTTGGGGACTAGAGCTGGATGAGTGAAGGGAAATGCCCCATCAGTAGGGTGACCCGAAGAGAGGCAACTTGGCATGCCACAGAATCCTGAACCCCCACAGGAGTAGACAAGCCAGAGGGAACCCTGGGGTCCATAGATGCAGCCAGGAAGGAGGGTGGGAGGGAGTGGGACAGATTGACGAAGGAAAGAGAGGAGGATGGGAAGGAGGAGGAATAGAGGGAAACAGGGATAAGTACTCAATGTCCTTGTAAAACTAAACAAATTGTTATTACCGTGTATATATAATGTATATAGGCGCATACAGTGGTCAGAGGATGGCTCTGTGGAATCGGTCATCTCCCATCTTTATGTGGGCTTCAGGGATTGAACTCGGGTCCTCAGGCAGACATGGGCAAGTGCCTTTAACCACCAAGCCCTTTTGTCAACCCTCTGGAGCATTTTCTGAAGAAGTCATAGTAGACATCACAAAAGAAAAGAGCCATAGCCCATAAACTTTAAAACACAATGCTGGTTGCACAGAGAAAGACAAACGGTAGGGAAAAAGATGGCAAAAACCATGACTGAGCAACAATAGCACCATTGCCTATGGTGCTCGAAGGAGTTGATCAGAAGATCACTGACTCCTAAAGATGACATGGGCGAATCCTTACAGAGGAAGGAAACTAATTTGGCAAATAGACTTGCTGGGAAATGCTCAGCCTCGGTAATCAAATGAATGCAAATCAAAGTCGCAGCAAGGAGACACCGGTTGTCCCATGTAGAGTTAGCACAGCCTGGAAGAATTGGAGGAATGTTGTAAGGCAAAGGCCTGGGAAGTGGGTCAGCCTCCGGGCAGGCAGCCCGTATTCTCTTCAGTGTATCCTGAGTGGTATGCACATGTATGTTTGCATGTTTGTATGCATGCATTGTGAGGCTAACCATGAAAAAAAGATGACTGTGACCACTTTATATTTTCAAGAAGCAAACCAGTCAGGCACAGTGGCATCCTTTTGAAAGCCCAGCAGTCACAAGGTTGAGGCAGGAGGATCAAAAATTTAGGGTAAGGGGCTGGAGAGATAGCTCAGGAGTTACAAATTTTGCCTTGCAAACAGAAGGAAGGACCTGAATTTGGATCCCAGATTTCAGGTAAAAATGCCAGGCAGAAATGGCAGCAGCCTGCATTTCCAGCCCTCAAAGGTAGAGCCTGGGAAACTCCAGAGCAAAATAATAAGAAGGTAGAGTAATCAGGAGATTCCCAATGCCAGCCTTGGACTTCCGCAGGTAAACACAGTGCCCTCTTCTACACAAATAGCACACATGCACACATGCGTATACAGAAAAATTAGGGTTAGTCTGGATTGCTCAGGCTCAAACAAAAAACAGATCAAAGCAAAGAAAAATCATTGGGAGATGGTGTGCATGGACTCAGAGAAGGACTTGTAAAGGACATCTTTTTTTTTATTTTATCCTAGTTTTACAAGCATATTGAGTACTTATCCCTGCTTCCCTCCCCCCTCCTTCCCATATTCCCTTCGCTTCATCAATCTATCCCACTTCCTCCCACTTTCCTGCCTGTCCATTTTTTATGAGACCTAGAATTCCCTCTGGCTTGTTTACTCTTGTGGGGTTCAGTCCGCCCCACTGATAGGGGCATTTCCCTTCACTCATCCAGTCTTAGCCCTCAAGGTTTCCACTGTATGTTCTTGTCTCTCTTGAATTCCTCGATAGTCTATGGGGGCACATTGGTGTGTCAGTCATGATACAGGTCCGGTAAGGACAAGTCTCACTGGAGTGAGTTCCTGGATGCAGCAGTCCTGCCTTGAATGGAATGTCTTGTCCAATGGTGAATCTTCCCAGCTTTAGGCTCTTACGATTGATTTTACAGTCCCATCTTCCCCAAGGTTCCCTGAGCCTTAGGCTGGGGAGAGATTAGGTTGGTCTGATTCTGGGTGAGCCTTGCTGGTACTCTGCATTATGGTGGCCATTGTTGTCCACTTCACTGCTCTTCCACTGCCCTTAGGCTGTGTCCTGTCAGGGTGCTGAGGTCCTCTACTTTGTTGTAAAAGAAGACTTCTAGGCTGAGTGCTGAGTATCTTCCAATCTATGGGTATGATAACAGCTATTTACAGAGCAGTTTAGTGTACTATAGGTTCACAGTCTGTTTTTCTCTAGTGATCTAGTTGCTTCCTTTTTAGGTTCTTGCTTTATTTAACAGTAACAGGGATGTGTTCCATTCTGACAAGTGGGTCTTGCATTCAATCAGAAAGCTGGTGGTTGTCTCCTTGATACTCCTGCCACTATTACACTGGTGGTCATCTGTTGTCATGGTGATTTTTATTGCAACTTACAGATCTCCTGAGTTGATGAGGCCTGTGAATATTTCTCTCCCTCAGCAACTTCTACAGGATTCCTTGGTACTGTGTAAGCCATCCAGCAAGGAGGAAGTTCTCAGATCAGTTCCAGTTGGTATATTTTGCCCCTGTGTTTTTGCACCGTATGTGTTGCATCTTTAGTAATAGGGTCTTACTGACAGTTTTTCGGAGAGCAACCAAGAGCAATGGTGAAAGCCTATAATGTTTCGGGGCCTTTGAGACCTTTCTGATCAACAATTTATCAGGAAGTGTCACATTCCTGTTACTTCTAGTATAGTTTTTGTCGTCACTGGGTTCTAAGTGGATGGGCTCAGGGTATTTTGTTTGTTTTGCCCTGTTTTCCTCTCTCTGTGCTCCTCTGCATAGATAACTGACATTTTGATGGAGACCGGGTAAATATGGAAATCTTGAGAGAAAGGAAAATAGGAAACAGAGAGGCTGGGGATGTGACTCATAGGTTCTCACCCCGCAGCTACACCACCCTGGTTCCACCCCACCTGAGCATGCATGATGGTGTGTCCCTGTGACCCCAGAACTGGGGAGGTGGAGGCAGGAGGATGGAAAGTTCAGCGTCACCATCAGCTGCACGTGGAGTTCCAGGCCAGCCTGAGAGGCTCATCTCTTTGAAACTGGTTTTTGCTATGTGGCCCTGGCTGGCACTCACTAGGTGGCCAGGATGAGCTAACTCACTGCAGTCCTCCTTCTTTAGGCTTCCTCAGGCTTCCTCAGCCTTTCTCAGCCTTCCGATGACAGGCATGCACCGTATCTGACCCTCACTTCACAACACCTGCTGCAAAGGTATCCCCAGTGAAGCCCACATAGTGTGGACTGCCTCTCAGGTGCTACAAACTGGACTCTGAGTTGGCTTTTGATTCAAGTCTGTGCCTACCGGAGTCTTTTCCTCAAGGAATTCCAAATTAGAGGACCAGAGTTTCTTCACACCCCACTGGTATAGACAACCTGCCAGGGCAGACCATGCCTATAGTTCAGCTCGACTTTTGCCTTTTATTGGACAACATAGGCACAGGACCGGGCTCCTTAAAAACAAACTGGGGGCGGGGTAGTGCAGCATAAGAAGCAGCAACAGTCTCACTCGGGAAGTGTGAGGGTGAGGTACCCTTTCTCAAGCACCAAAGTCCCCTCATTGCCTGCACGGGATTTTTAGATGCCATTTCAGAAAATACAGTCTCCGTCAAAGACGGGAACAAGCAAGTAGAAGCAGACTGTAGAAAACAGGCCCAACAGAATCGAGGTGGTCTTGCACCATGGCAAAGGAAGAGTCCAGAACGACCGAGTGCTCAAGCGATGGGTCCTTCCTCCCCCGGGGACCATGATTCAGGAGCCTGGCATGCTGGGACTTGCATCTCCTGCCCTCTGCCATCACGCTGCCTCCTTTACCCGAGGAAGCGAACGAAGGATATTGTCACAGTTTTTCTGCATGTTGCTGATAAATTCACAACCAAACAGCTTAAGGGGAGAACAAAGAGAACAAAGATGGCTGAACAATGATCTAGTTATAGTCTTAGTCTAGCTTGGCAGGAGAGCACATATCAACACTAGGAGGCAAGGGGTCTGTCCACACCAGCATCACAGGACCGCTGAGAGAGGGACAAACCTCATTCGCTAGACAGCGCATTTGTTCAGGTATACGGAACAGCACACTTTACTGAACCAACTCCCTGTATTCTATCCACCTGCCAGGGACTGGTCCCACCCACCATGCACTGGGTCTTTCCTCACCAATTACAAATGTGCCCAGAGCCTGACCCTACACTAGCCAAGTTGACCCCGTAACTAACTGGCACGGATATGCTCCAGCCAAACAAGATGGAGGCCAAGAAGCACCTGAGAGCTGAGACCAGGGGAAGGTCTGTGGAGTCCTGAGGATGACAGCAGTGCCTGGAGAGAAGGAAGCCGGCATAGGTAAGTGAGCAGGGACCCAATAGTTCCAGAAGGTTCCAAAGCTGCCTTATTCTTTTTAGCCTGGGTCTCTAATTAGACCCAGAGCTCGGCTACAGGGCTAGTCCAGAAGACAGCTTGTTCTGGCGATTCCTATGCTCTGCCTTCAGGGCTGGAATTAGAGGTGGGCCACCACACGGCCCCAATTTTACATGGGACCTGGGGATTTGAACTCAGATCCTTTTGTTTGTGTGGCAAGTGCTTTAACTGCTGAGTTCCCATCCACTGCTTCCCTATCACACTTTTGTATGTGAGCTCACACAGGGGGATGCTGGCCAGCATCTCGCAGCCTCTTGGACAGCAGACTAAAGTCGACCAGCTCAGGCAGAGCAGGGACAGATGCACCGTGGTGACCTTCCTGACACGGTCTGCTCCCCAAGACACAACGCTGCTGCTTCTATGAGCTGTGGTGAGGGGCGTCACCTCCCCACCTCCCCTGAGCTGGCGCCCACAGAGGCAGCCGGGTGCCCCCTGAGCTTTCCATAAGCTTGTCCTGGCACCCTTGTTTGCCCGGCTTTGAGGCTTTGGTTAAAGGTGGCAGAGGTCATCTATCTGCTTGGCCTGTGAGGTCAGAGGCCGTGGCAGCTCCTCACACAGGCTCTGCCCCTCAGAAGGCAAGAAAAGGTGGAGCAGAGAATCAGGTGGTGGCGTAGAAATGTTCATCTCGCCTATTGGAGTTCAGCAGTCTTCAGTCTTCCCAGCCCAGTGCTGGTCTGATCAGAGCTGTGATGCGGGCGGGAAGGCCTGAACTGATGCTAAGATAAGAACTGAAGCCCAAGGACACAGCCCTGAATGGGTGTGCTGCAGAGGGTAGCTTGTCCCGACTTTCTTCTGCTTCTATAAGCATGCTTCTTGCCAAAGCCCACCAAGTAACCTCGAGCACATCACCGGCATGAATCAAGACTCCTGGCTTCTAGGCACCTTTTAATAGTGACTTTAAAATGCATACATACCTATGTGTATGTGTGTATATTATTTTATTTTTGCAGGGCAGACGACTGAACCCAGGGCTCTCCTGCATGCTCAGCCACTAAGCTACATCCCCAGCAACTAAAATGCTTTTTAACATCCATTTTGCAAAACCCTGAGACTATAACCATCTGCTCTCAAGGTGGGGGCAAGTCGCTGTCTTCTATCTTGACGGTACCAGGACCGAGCCAGCGGGACAGCAGCTCCGCTGTGGGCCGCTAGGTGGCGACAGACACCGGGCGATCGTCTGCGGGGACCCGGCCGGCTGCGCCTGGTCTGCGCCCGCAGGACCCGGGAGCCTTTTCCGGAACGTTCTGGGTGTGTCGCGGCTTCCGGGCTGAGGATGGAGGTGGCTGGGGCCCGGGGGCGTCCAGCGTCGCTCGCTGCAGTCTCTCTAGGAACGTGTGCCTCGAGCAGTCCCGGAACCCCCGGCAAGACCCTGCAGCAGCCACAACCCTTACCCGGCAGCCTCTGCAGCCGGAAGTCGGCTTCGCATGACCGCACTTCCGCTGCCTGGGGAGCCGCAGCAAATCCATACGTTAATTGGCTGTGGCTGGTGGGTCCCCAGGCGCTTGGTTTGTAGTTCTCCCTGCAGAGCCCAGCTGGATCAGCCAGGAGGACCTGGGAGGAGCCCCCCTGAGTCACCCGCAGTGCCCGTTGCTGGAAGCCAGGGTACCTCCCTTGAGGCGCCCAGTGTTGCATGGTCTTGGGCAGAGCGTGAACTCTGCTGGGCCCAGCCGCATCGCTGCTTCCCGGTCGGCTACACGTGTTAGGCCTTTTCCCGTCGCACATCATCTTCCAGAAAACAGCGTGCAAACACCCCGTCCGGAAGAAAGTAGAGCTTGTTGCTTACTAGTCAGGGAGAGCCTGATCCTAGAGGCTTAGACTGGAGTTGGAGATGGGGAGACGGGCCAACGCCAGAGCCTTTGCGTCACAAGGAAAAGGACATAAGTGTGGATCCCCAGATCCCAATAAAATGGCGGCAACCCCTGCACTTCCGCCCGGAAGGCAGAGGCTGAAAAATCCCAGAACCAATGCGGAAGCACAGCAATCTAGGGTGATTCCTAGTATCACCCTTGGGCCTCCACAGGCACGCTCACGTAAGTGCCTTCTGGTACAAACACATGAACATATTACACGTATGCACAAAAAGAATGGAGTTGGAGAGGACAACACTGGGGTACTGAGGCTTTAGGGTGTGTCCTTTGTTTCAGGACTTCGGATTTACTAAGGTTGGATAGTAAGTGGTTAAAACATAAATTTGTTGTCTTTATGTATGAAAGTGTCGAGGAATAAAGTACAAATTAAAAAAAAAGTGTGTGTATGACTTTCTTTCCTAATCATAATTTGGTAATATGCATCACTGAAAGCTGTAAATGAGTTCACAACTTTTGACCCAGCTGTCTCCCTTCTAATTACCTAAAGTAATTAGAGATGCTTTCAAAGGCTTTTAAATGGATTGTTTATTGAGACATTAGGTTCAACAGCTAAAAGGGCATGGATGTCCAGTTTCGGAAGCCAAAGACTTAAGCAGATGTGGGTACATTTAACAATGTTACATTATATATACATAATAATCATGCTATGAATGGCTCGCTGACATGAGAAGGTGCCATGATATATTAAAATTTAGAAGCCAATCAATGTAGTAATGTAACTTCAATAATGTAAAAAGGGAAACAAAATCTATAGCTTATTTCTTTTTTTTTTTATTTCAGCTCATACAAACTTATTAGGTACACCAGTTCCCTCCCTCCCTCCTCCTCCCCCCCGTACCCCCTACTCCCCCTCCCCACCTCTCTCCCTCCCCATCCCCCAGTGCCTCCCACCCCAATTCCCAGAGAGTCCTTTCTTGTGCATGTCTGATTTTCCTCTGGGCCCTCCTCTCCGATGACGTACAAGGACCCAGTGGCCTTTCCCGAACCCTTTCCCATGTTCCCCTTAGGTATAGGAACACTGCTGTGGCTGCCAATCCTTTGCCTCCAAGGATCTTGGTGCCTTTAGCAGATGCTAGACTTTGTGAGGTCAACAGTGTGTTGGACAATGCGCAGGGCATGCAAAGTCCAATTATGATTGCTTCAGCCCTAACTAGTATAGAGTATCTTGCATATCATTGCTCCTCCCATCCTTATGCTCTTACACTCTTACGACCCCCTCTTCCCCAAATTTCCCTGAGCTTCAAGATGGGGAGAGACTAAGCTGGCCTAGTTCTAGGTGGTTGATATAGAGTCTCTGAAGTTCTGGATTGTGGTTTGTTGATTTTCTTTTGCAGTTTTGCTGCTCCTGCAATGCCCTTCACTCCATCCTGGAGGGCATTGTATGTTACCCCCTGGCCAGAGACAAAAAGCTGTTAGAGTCTTGTGATAAAAGCACATTCAAAGGTAGATGTAATAAAAGTGGGAAACCACAGTGAGGGAGGGGTCTATCACCCATTTGCAAAATTGTTACTTTTTATCTGCCAGACTATATGCCCTCCTCTTCTGGTGAGATCACACCCCCTCAGTAGTAAATGATCAGGAACTTAATCAGTCTGTGAACTTAATCAGATGTCTCATTACTTATTTGGGTCCTTGGTGGAGGCCTATTTTCCCTGCTGTAACATGGTCCCTTCTCTCCTTGTTTCTGGTGTGGCCCTCCTACCCCATCCCTCCTGTTCATAATCCTTGGAATTACTGTCTCTAGGTGGGCTGGGTGGGTTTGGTACTAGGAGCCACCTATTAGGGACTACATATGGCACTTAATTTTCTGGGTCTGGGATACTTCACTTAATATAATTGTTTCTAATGACATCCATTTCCCGGCAAATTCCAGTAATTCATCATTTTTGATGGCTGAGTAGTACTCCATTGTATAGATGTACCACAGTTTCCTTATCCACTCGTCAACTGTTGGACATTTGGGCTGATTCCATGACTTTGTTATTGTAAACAGTTCTGCTATGAACATGGTCGTGCTTGTGCTATCGAGGTGAACCTCTGCTGTATGGGGGGTTATTCCCAAAAGTGGAATAGCAGGGTCATATGGCATTTCAATCTTTAATTTCTTTAAGAATCTCCAGACGGCTCGCCAGAGTGGCTGTATGAGCCTGCATTCCCACCAGCAATGTAGGAGAGTTCCCCTCTCTCCACATCCTCTCCAGCATTTGTTGTTGTTAGTATTGTGGATTTTTGCCATCCTGACCAGGGTGAGATGATATCTCAGGGAAGTTTTGATTTGCATTTCCCTGATGGCTAAAGAAGTGGAGCATTTTTTAAGATATTTGTTAGACATTTTAATTTCATCCCTAGTAAAGTTTCTTTTAAGTTCCAGGGCCCATTTTTTAATTGGGCCATTGGTTTCCTTGGTGTTTAGTTTTCTAAGTTCTCTGTGCACTCTGGACAGTAGAGCTCTATCAGATATGTGGGTAGTGAAGATTTTCTCCCATTCTGTGGGTTGCCTTTGAGCTCGCGTTACAATCTCTTTATCTGAACAGAAGCTCTTTAATTTCACAAGATCCCAACTGTTGAGAGTTGGTAGCAGTGACTGTGCCATTGGATGTCTGTTTAGGAAATGTTGGCCTAGCCCAATCAGCTCGAGGGAGTTCCCTATCCTTTCAACTATGGTTTTTATAGTCTCTGGCCTGATATCAAGGTCCTTGATCCATTTGGAATTAAGTCTTGTACATGGTGACAAGTACAGGTCCAGCTTTAATCTTCTGCATGTGGAGATCCAGTTTTGCCAGCACCATTTGTTGAAGATGCTGTTCTTTTTCCATTGGATTCTTTGGGCCCCTTTGTCAAAGACCAAATGGCTGTAACTTTGTGGGCTTATATCTGGGTCTTCAATCCTTATCCATTGATCTGTGTGTCTATTTTGGAGCCAGTACCAGGCTGTCTTTACAACTATGGATTTGTAGTATAGACTAAGGGTTGGTATGGTTATACCTCCAGCTGTGTTTTTGTTACTTAGGATTGTTTTTGCTATCCTGGGTCTTTTGTGCCTCCATATGAACTTTGAGATTGTTTGGTCAACTTCTTTGAAGAATTGCTTTGGGATTTTGATTGGTATAGCATTGAATCTGTATATTGCCTTTGGTGGGATGGTCATTTTCACGATGTTGATTCTGCCAATCCAGGAACAAGGGAGGTCTTTCCACCTTCTGGTGCCTTCTGCTATTTCTTTCTTTAGGGTTTTAAAGTTTTCATTGTAAAGGTCCTTTACCTCCTTAGTTAGGTTTATACCAAGGTATTTCATTTTTTTAGGGGCTATAATAAATGGTATTGTTTCTCTCAAGGCTTTTTCACTTCTTTCATTCTGGGCATATAGGAAGGCCTCTGATTTTTGCACATTTATTTTGTATCCTGCCACCCTGCTGAACTTCTCAATTAGTTCCAGGAGCTTCCTGGTGGAGTTTTTGGGATCACTCAGGTATAAGATCATGTCATCTGCAAATAGGGATAGCTTGACTTCTTCCTTGCTGATTTGAATCCCTCTTATGTCCCTTTCTTGTCTTATGGCTTCAGCTAACACTTCAAGTACAATATTGAATAGAAGTGGTGAGAGTGGACAGCCTTGTCTAGTTCCTGATCGAAGTGGGAATGCTTCCAATTGTTCCCCATTGAGCATAATCCTTGCTGTGGGCTTGTTGTATATAGCTTTTATTATATTGATAAAGGTTCCTTCCATTCCTACTGTCTCTAGCGTTTTGATCATAAAAGGCTGTTGGATCTTGTCAAAAGCTTTTTCTGTATCTATCGAGAGTATCATGTGGTCTTGGACTTTGGACTGGTTTACATGATGAATTATATTTATTGATTTGCGTATGTTGAACCAACCTTGTGTGCCGGGGATGAAGCCTACTTGGTCCCGTGAATGATCTTTTTAATATGTTTTTGAATCCGATTTGCTAAGACTTTGTTGAGAATCTTTGCGTCTGTATTCATCAGGGAGATCGGCCTATAGTTTTCTTTTTTAAGTGAATCTTTATTAGGTTTTGGGATTAAAACGATATTAGCTTCATAGAAGGAATTTGGTAGTGTTCCTTCCTTTGCTATTTGATGGAACAGTTTAAGGAGTATTGGTGTTATTAACTCCTTAAATGTCTGGTAGAACTCTGTGCTGAATCCATCTGGTCCAGGACATTTTTTGGTGGGAAGATTCGAGATTACTTCCTCAATTTCCTTATATGTTATAGGACTATTTAAATAATTCACAACTTCCTGATTCAATTTAGGTAAGTTGTGTTTACTTAGAAATTCATCCATCTCTTTTGTGTTGTCAAACTTCACAGAGTATAAGTTTTTGAAATATGATGTTATAATTCTCTGGATTTCTTGGGTATCAGTAGTGATAACTCCATGTTCATTTCTAATTTTGTTAATTTGGGTTTTCTCTCTCTTGCTTTTGGTTAGTTTAGCTAGGGGTGTATCAATCTTATTGATTTTTTCAAGGAACCAGCTTTTTGACTGGTTGATTTTTTCTATCGTTTTCTTAATCTCGATTTCAGATATTTCTCCCCTTATTTTGCTAATCTCCTCTCTTTTACTACTTTTGGGATCAGATTGCTCTAGTTTCTCTAAAGCTTTAAGCTGCATCGTTAAGTTGTTTATTTCTGATGTTTCCATTTTTTTGGCGTAGGCATTAAGAGCTATGAACTTACCTCTTAGAACAGCTTTCATTGTGTCCCAGAGATTTTGGTAAGTTGTATTTTCGTTATCATTTGCTTTCAGGAAATCTTGAATTTCCTTTTTAATTTCTTCCTGAATCCAGTTCTCATTCAGCATCATAGTGTTAAGTTTCCAGGAGTTAGTGTATTTTCTCTTGTTTGATGTGTTGTGGATGTCCAGCTTTAGGCCGTGATGGTCTGATAGGGCACAGGTTAGAATTTCAACTTTCTTGTATATGTGTAGATTCATTTTGTGGCCCAATATGTGATCTATTTTGGAGAAAGTTCCGTGTGCTGCTGAGAAAAATGTGTATTCTTTGGTGCGTGGGTGAAAAGTTCGATAGAGATCTGTAAGGTCCATTTCTTTCAGGGTTTGATTAAGTTCCAAAGTGTCTCTGTTAAGCTTTTGACCTGTTGATCTATCCCATGTAGAGAGGGTGGTGTTGAAGTCCCCAAGAATTATCGTTTGGGGATTGATTTCTTGCTTTAGACGCTGTAGGGTTTTCTTAATGAATGTGGAGGGGCCCGTATTGGGTGCATATATGTTCAGTATTGTGAAGTCTTCCTGGTGAATTGTACCTGTGACTAAATGTAGTATCCATCCGTGTCTCTTATAATTTTCTTTGGTTTGAAGCCCACTTTGTCTGATAGCATAATGGCTACCCCTGCCTGTTTTCTGCTTCCATTTGCTTGTAGAATTGTTGACCAGCCTTTTATTTTTAGAGCGTGCCTATCTTTTGTGGTGAGATGGGTTTCCTGCAGGCAGCAGATTGATGGATTGTGATTTTTAATCCAAGTTTGTAATCTGTGTCTCTTGATCGGTGAATTAATTCCATTAACATTTAGTGTTATAATGGAGAAACTATTGTTAATTCCAGACATTTATTATGTTTAGTAGCTTTTATAAGTATATTGCTTCGTTTTTAATGATGTTATACTTGCCTTCTGTTCTCCTGGATATGTCTGTTTTTTTCTTCATGCTTGAGTATCATTTCTAGCATTTTTTGAAGGCCTGGTTTGGTGGACATGTATCCCTTCAAGTTGTCTTTGTGCTGGAAAATTTTTCTTTCTCCCTCGATCATGATGGATAGTTTTGCAGGGTAAATCAGCCTGGGTTGACATTTTTGCTCATTCAATACTTGAAGTATGTCTCTCCAAGCTCTTCTTGCTTTTACTGTTTCGACTGAGAAGTCATTTGTTATTTTAATAGGTTTACCTTTAAAAGTGACTTGTTTTTTCTCCCTTGAAGCTCTCAGCACCAGTTCTTTATCTTGAATGTGGAGTGTTTTAACTATTATTTGCCCTGGCGTGCTTCTGTTTTGGTTGTATCTGTTTGGGGTGCGGAATGCCTCTTGTATATGGATGGCCACTCTTTTTTTAGATGAGGAAAGTTTTCCTTGATGATCGTTTGAAAAATTTCCTCAGGGGTGGCTATTTTGAGATTCTTGCTTTGGTATCCCATGAATACGCATGTTAGGCTTTTTCAGGGTGTCCCATATCTCTTGGATATTTCTCTCAAGTATCTTTTTGGCTTTAACAACCTCTTCCATTGAGCTGGTTAGTACTCCCACTTTATCTTCAAGGTCTGAAATTCTGTTTTCTGCTTCGTTATTTCTGTTGATAAGACTCTCTGTGGCGTTCTGGGTTGAAGATAACTTGTCTTTTAGCTCAGTTTTAAACTCTGCTTGAGTTTGTTTTAACTGCTCTATGCCACTTTTTGTTTCTTGCACTGTTTTTCTCAACTCCTCCAGATGTCTGTTGTGTTCCTCTTCAAAGCGATTAATTCGATTATGTAATTCCTCCCTGATTTCCTCTTTCATAGTATTGAACATGGTAATGATCATATTTTGAAAGTCTTTATCCTGGGTGGGGCTTTCTTGGCCTTTTTCCGTGCATTTGTTCTTGTTGGAGTCTAACATTATGGGATTAATTTCTTCAGTGGGAAATTTGTTTACTTGATTGTTGCTTCTCATGGATTTGCACTTTGACTTTGGCATTGTCATTTTAACTTTTTTTTTATTAAAAATTTAATTATACATTTTAAAATTTTTTTACCAGTTCCCTCCCTCCCCCCTCCTCCCCCCCAACCTCTTCCTCTGCCTCCTCTCCCTCCTCTCCCTCCCCATCCCCCAGTGCCTCCCCCCCATTCCCAGAGAGTCCTTTATTGTGTACGCCTAACTCTCCACTGGGTCCTCCTCTCCGATGACATAAAAGGACCCAGTGGCATTTCCATAAGCCCTTTCTCTTGTTCCCCTAAAGCATAGGATCACTACTATGGCTGTCAATCCCTTGCCTCCAGGGGTCTTGGTGCCCTTAACAGATGCTAGACTTTATGAGGGCAACAGTGCATTGGACATTTCGCAGGTCATTTTAACTCTTAAGATCTCTCAATTTCACTAAACTGAATTATTTGGCCTGGGGTCCTGGTGGGCGGGGCGGGCGGAGACTTACCTAGGTCGTGGGGTGAGGCCCGGCTGGACCGAGCGCGCGTCCCGACCGGCGGAGCGGGGTGGGGTGCAAAGGGGGGATGGGGGCGACGGCGTGGAGCTATTTGACCCGAGGGCAGTTGGGGCGGGGCCCGGGCGCAGGGGGAGGTCCTCCTCGTCCCTCAGCCCCGCGTGCGCAGCTCCGGCTGGATGGTGGGAGTCGGAGCCGGGTCCCTGTGGGCCGACCTGGGGTCCTGGTGGGCGGTGCGTGGGGTGGGGACTTACCACCTAGGGCACGGGGTTGAGGCCCGGCTGGACTGCGCGCGCGCGTCCCGACCACCTAGGGCGCGGGGTTGAGGCCTGGCTGGACTGCGCGCGCGCAGGTCCCGACTGGCGGAGCGGGGTGGGGTGCAAAGGGGGGAAAAATCTATAGCTTATTTCATGAAGCGAAAGTTTATAGACCATGTGTGGTAGTCACACTGGCTGGAGAGCTACTAGTCTGCCACACCAAGCAGTGGGGAGCATGGCAGTGGGTGAGGCAGAATGAATCGAGGCTGACTCCCCGTCTTGAGCCAGAGGGGTCGTGATTGCTAATAAATGACCATTAAACGGTTTAAGGGAACAAAGGAGTTTATTTTCTTACTGATAGTCTGTCCAAATTGATGGGAGAGCATGTGCCAACACTAGGGACGAGGGAACTGTCCACACCATCACCACATAATGGCTGAGGGATGATCCTTACTTGCCAGACTAGCATGTTTGGCTACGTATACACAAGGATGTCAACTTCCTCAACCGGTTCTCGGTATTTTATTCATTTGTTCAGGGCCTAGTCCCACTCACCATGGGCTTGGCCTTTCCCATCAGCTAGACAATCTCCTGCACGTTTGCTCTGGGCTTAACCCAACCACTAATTCTCCACAAATGTGCCCAGAGCTCAAACCCTCAATAGCCAAGTTGATACCTGTGCCTAACTATGACACCATGTTTCATTTAATTGGCCAATCATATGATTTAAATAGTCAACGAGGATGTAAAAGTACGTTCTTTAAAGTCTAATTTTCAAAAATTAAAGTATGGCCTTCAAATCAATATAAAACGAAAGTGTGGTCAAATAATTTGATTTGTAATGAATGTGGAAACTAGCCAGATGTTCCATCTGGTCAACTTAGTGTCTCTTGTTGAACTGATAAAATGCAGCGGCTTAAGGACGGGGAAGGAGGGCTTACGAGGCCCACGAGGGCAGGAAGTCAGGACAGCAGAGGCTGAAGCAGCTGGTCACATAGTGTCTGTAGTCAAGGAAGACAGAGAATACTGTGTTCTCAGCCTCTTTTCTGCTTGTTAGACAGTCTGGGAGCCCAGCCCACAGTGAATGGGTCTTCCCATCTGCTGACCGCTGGAAGATGACCCTCACAGGCACGCCCCAGATCCATCTCCCAGATGAGTCCAGATCTCATCTCACGGAGAACTGATGTGAACCTTTACACTGGTCCAAAGAGAAGCTGAGAAATGGCATCCTAGTGGGAGATCAGGAACTCTGGAACTTTTTGTTAATAGATGCAAGAAGGGTTGGCCTCTCACAGAGCAATAAAGTAATGTAATGGAATGCAACAAAATAAAATAAAGAGCCACTAGGGGCCGGTCAGTGGCTTGGTTCTTCAGCCATGGACTCCTGCATTATTACATGGAGGCATAAACCTGTGATTTCAGGCCTTCAATATTTGTCCACACAGGGATGAGTAATAGAGAAAGGGCCTTTGTTAAGTCTGGAGAGAAGGTGCCGATTCACAGCTAATGCAGTGTGTGCAAAGGTCCTGGGATGGGAAGAGGCATAGTGGGAATGGGGCTGTGATGATACAGACAGCAAGGGTCTCCCAGGAGCAACACCAAGTGCCAGGACGGAATGTGCATCTTATGAAGCGTCTGTGGCATCGGCAGCCTGTTGCAGTGTGTGGACTGCGTGTGGGGTGCACCGGCTGGAGAGCTACTAGTCTGCCATGCCAAGCAGTGGGGAGCATGGCAGTGGGGTGAGGCGGAATGTATCAAAGATGACTCCCCAAGTCTTGAGCCAGAGGGGTCACGGTGCTATGATCCCAGTCAGGGAACCAGAGAGCGCGTCTAAAAACATGGTGGAAGTCAGCTCCCCAGAGACCCAGATACGGCTGGAGGAAGCAGTGGGAATGCAGGGGTGAGCCTTCGCAGTCTGCTCCGTCTGCATACCCACCTGCACCTCCATGTCCACACCCAAGTCTGCAGCCAGCCCGGCTGACTGGCCCCCAGGGGGACATTGGTAGCATTTAGCAGATCCACTCATATCGCTGGAGGGAGAAGGGGGAGGAGGGATAGGCGGGGAGGGCTCCTGCCCTGTGGGGGTGGCCTGAGCTGGTTTCTCCAAACTTCCTCTAGGCGGTATGGTGTGACTGCCCAGGGCATCCTGCTGGGGAAGGGGAGAGGCCTGGCCATGGCTCAGCGGTGTCCCTCAATAGTCCCCCCTCAGGTCTCAGCTCGCCATGCAGCTGAAGTAGTGCCCACACTTGTACCACATAGACCCCGTGTGGCCTGTTACTTCACATGAGCCAGGAGACAGGCCCAGTCCTGACCCCTGACCTCGGAACACCGCCGTCCCGTCCCTCTCTGTGACATCCCGTGAGTCCAGCTGAGTCACCAGGATGTGAAGAGTGGCCCAGTCTGGCCAAGGGCACCCACGGCGGGTCCCAAGGCTCATTCCTGCTGAATCCGGTTCCTAGCTCGACTCTGCTCTGTCGCCGTTCTAGCCTGGAGGACCCCCCTCCATATTCTACCCAGTGACCCGAGGACCATAACCTCCTGGTCATGACAGAAGTTTCCATTAGCCTGGGCAGATGGGTGAGATTGGCACTGTGCCCACCGGCTGGGCCCATGACAGTTGAGCCTCAGGCTGGCAGAGGAGGGAGTTGTTATAACCCTGAGAAGTATCTGTCTGTCCTCACGCTGCACCCCCCTTAGCTGGAGATATGTACGGACTTTGCCTTTTTGTTTTAACTTTCTCTCTCTCTCTCTCTCTCTCTTCTTATTTATTTGCATGTGTGTGTGTGTGTGTGTGTGTGTGTGTGTGTGTGTGTGTGTCCCTGTGGAGGACCAAGAGTGACTTTGGGAATCATCCTGGATTGCTTCTACCTCCTTCTTGCTCCACTCTGGGATTTCCCAGGCTCCACCCACCAGGGCTGGAAGTGCGGGCGTCATTTCTGCCTGGCATCTTATCTTTAATTTTATCAGGAGGGTATTAAATTAGACACACGATGACATGTAATAATGATGACAGAATAATAAATTGGAGAACAGAGGTGGGAGGGGGTAGAGGGGATGAGTCCAACATTAACGAGAACGAACCCCACAGAGCCGAGTAGAACATTTGTTTGCATATGCTTGCTCAGCGGGGCAGAAATTCAAGGCTACGTGGATGACAATTAGGCTCTTGTTCCAGGCAGCAAAGGGCACCTTCAAAAGCCCACAGAGCCCCCCTTCTGTTTCATCCCTCACATCCAAAATATTAAATTAGGTTGTAAGACTGAACTTGGTGGGAGACAGCCCAGGCCCTTCCTCCTGCTTGGGTATGAAAGAGGTTTCAGGTGCCTGGGTACATGTGCCCAACCTGCCCATTGTGCACAGCCACAGACACCATTTGGTGAGGACAGCGTGGCCTTGCTGAGATTCTTTAATCACTTGGTGGTGACTCTGCACACGTCTAAAAGGGCAGGGATTCCAGCTTGACTGATAAATTGACCCCAGAAACCCGGTGTTAAATATGCTCAAATGTTTACTTGTATACACAGTGCTAAACTATTTTGCTTTTGTAAGTTGTAAGACAGACCTCGTAGAAACACCGGGTAGCTGTTGCAGCGGCGGGCGCCTCAGCAGCGGCTGGCAGAGCTGCTGGTGGTCGCAGTGTTGCGCGGGGCATGACAGGGGTGAGGTCGACTGTGCAGACGAACAACAGGCACCGGTGACACCACGCGGGGGAAAGATGATGTCCACTTTATCGTGCAGGGACAAAATCTCATATATGGGGAGCTGGCCAATCTGGCCACTGACATGTCCGCAGGGGGCCCGTGTACCAATAGAAAGAGGGTCACGTAGGCAGAAGCTCTTTGGGGCCGACCAGACCACAAGTTCTGACTACCATTCTATGGGGCGATTAGGGCCCCGAGAGGCAGGGGGTTTGCGCAGGTGCAGGGTCACCAGGAAACGTGCTTCTCTGGCTTGTAACGGGGCGGGGCGCCTGGGGCTCACGTCTGCGCTTCGGCCACTGCAGCCATCCAGGCCCCAACTCTGCTCGCCTACATTTCCTCCTTTCTCTTTAATAAAGGCAGTCAGAACCTGGGTGGTTAAAATTTGTGTGGATTTGCTTCTAATGGAGGCCAGCAGGAAAATTATTAGGAAAAGAGCAAACGTGATAGTCCACAACGCAAGATTCGGGAGGGACAACCAGGAAGTGAGTTTGTTAATTAGCTGCTGTCCAAAGGACATGGAAGAGACAGGCTGTGTGCTAACAAGTTTAACTTGTTTGATTTGATGGGTGAGAGTGAGTGTATCATTGAGAAAAGCCTCGGACCAAGAGCTGTTGATATAAATTCTGATAGCTTTTCTCGGGCCTGGGTAGCATTGGGAACCTCATAAGGAGTCAAGCAAATAGAAGTCAAGTGGGGGTATGGAGCAGGGCAGCGTCCTCCGACATGAGATCAGTCTGCTGCTGGTTGTTAAGTATGGCAGAATAGAACTGTTGATCAGTAAGGTTTTCGGTGCCAAGGACAGAGGCGGTCTGTTCTGCCTGAGTGTTCAAATGGAGGCGGTTGCGGCTCATTGAACCATTCTGAGGGGTAGCAGTGGTGGCTGATGCAACTGCCGCTATGCTGAGGGCCACCACGAAGATGACCGTGGTGACTTCCCGCTTGAAGCGGGGTGGGTTCCACAGTGGTCACAGCATGGTAGTGAGAGGTGCTGGCCATGGGCACCCAGACCATGGGGTATGCATTGTGACAGCTGGGGAGGAGGCTGCTCGTCCAGCAGGCGGCAAGGCTGCAGCTCCCTCAGCACAGTTCGCGCAGCCATTTGCAGTGGAGCTGTGGTTGAAAAGAATAAAAAAGAAGGGAGGCTTAGGGCACGGGGGCTTGGAGGGCAGCGGCAAAGCAGTGTCAACTGTCATGTTGATGTTTTTGTTCCAGTCACCATGGACGGCACATGTGCTGTTATATATCATGGAATTCTGGACAAATATAAATGGATGGTAGTCCAGACAGGCATGGGGGCCACATAGGGCCCAATCCCCTAGCAGAGGCCCCTTTCTGGATGTAGCGGGAGAGCTGTCTTGATAGGGGACAGACGCATTACTGAGACTTAGCGAGGGGGAAAGAGGAGTGGGGCTGGTATCTGGGAGACAATTTGACCATGGGATGGGGAGCTTGAGGGAACGGGGTTCTTCTAGAGAGAAATAGCGGGGTATAAGGCCAGGGCCTCTCCTGAGGCTGCCCCCTCCTTGGGGGGCAATGTAGGAGTGGTGACACCCACCCCATGGAGGGCAGCACTGCTCGCATTGGTCCGGCCCCAAAGTTACTAACACATATTGCGCAGGAGGACAATACAAGGGGGTGAGGGGTGGGAACCATTTTCAGTAAGTGTAAAGCACAGGGCGTTGTTCCATCTCCAAGCCCTGTTAATGTCCTCCTGGTTGGGGACCTTGTTCATGGAGGGCAGTCTCAAGTCTCTATCCGAGGAGAAGACCCCCAGGAAAACAGTGCTATCCTGGGCCACCGGGAGGGGGAGGGCAGGGAATGGCATAACGGCCCAGAGATCCTCTACGTGCTCCTGGGAAGTTGGCAGTAATAATGGCATACATGAGTAAACACAGGTCGAGGCGGACGGAATGGGCTCCGGGGCCATCTCCAGCGCCTGCTGCGCGAGCTACTTCATGTCTCCCTAGGTGAGGGGAAGTACTCCCTGTGTCTTTGGTCATCTCTGGCTGCGTCTGGGGCTTGGCCCGGTTTCGTGGGGGTTGGTGGAGTCATTGAACTCTTCTTCCAGGGAGCAGTCCTGTATTCTCTTGGTCAGTCGTCTCATTGGTTGCTGGCTAGACATTCCGAGCAGGAATCCAAATTGAGGCATTGCTCCCTTCTGGAAAGATACAAGCGTATCCTCTGCCTTGGGTCAGTAGGGGGTCAGGCCCTTCCAATAATCTGTAAGGGCGTCCTTCCACAGCACCAGGGGAAGGGGTGAGGGTACATGACAGAGGCCTCCCCGGTGTAGGATTGCAGGGGATGCCCCGTCTGAATTAAACATAAAGAAGTTATTAGTCAGGAGGCCCTTTGTTAGGACGACAAAGAGGTTATCCTCTTTTACTTCCCCCTTTTTGATTAAATCTTTGAGGGTGTGATTGGAGCACTTGATGATAGCTTGCCCCTGGGGGTTATGAGGGATACGGGTGGTGTGTGTAGTGTAACAGGAAGCGCAAAAGGAGTGAAAATGACTACTGGCAAAGCAAGGGTCATTATCCAAAGGTATATCCATGGAGGCCATGGCTGCCAGCAGTGTAGAGATGGTTTGGGAAGCAGTTTCAGACGAGGCAGCACAAGCAAAGATGAATTTGGAATAAACGTCAATAATCACGTGGACATATTTTTGTTTGCCAAAGGAAGGGATGTGGTAATGTCCGTTTGTCAGAGGGCATTAGGCTTGAGGCTGAGGGGCTTGACCTCTTGTGGCTGTAAGGGCCCTAAAGGCAAAAGTGGAGAGCATTTGGAACAAGCTCTAACAAGGTGTTTGGAAGCTTGAATGGACAGGTTGGGGGGGGGGAAGCCGGGCTAAAGGAGAAAAGATAAGATGAAGCCTATGATGTAGTTGTTGGCCTGTTTCAAAGGAGAGGCAGAAAGAACTTGGATATAAGAATCCACGGGGGGCATTACCAGCCGCCAAAGGGCCAGGTAAGTTAGAGAGGGAGCAAATGTGCTGAATAAAGAAAGGGGCTGTGCGTGCTCTAGACTCTCCCTAAGGAGCCCACAACGCTCTATTGAGAGGGCTAACAGAGGGGCGAAAGGTTGCCCAGGGGAGGACATGAATGGTCTGTACCACATATTGATTGTCAGAGAAAATATTTAAAGCTTCAGGGTAGGTCTCCAAAGTTGCCTTCACAGTGAGGAGTTCACCCAATTGGATGGCACTGGGATTGGGGGTACAGTGGAGGACATCTGGTTTGGGGGGGTTTTCTAAGGAGGTAGGTGTAAAAGTGTTTGTTGGCATTAGTGAAAGTTGCGGCAGTATGAGGAATGGGCTGTGAGCGGGGTTAGCATAAGAGTGAAATCTTATGGGGAGGGTAGGCAGGGCTTGAAGCAGTTTGTGAGAAGGGAGGTGGGAGTCCAGTGTGGCCGTGAACCCTTGCAGCAAGGCTCGTCAGCAAGGAGGGCTGCAGCTCAGCCGTAACGGGGGTAATGATGGAGGAAGGCTCAGTGCCATAGATCGTAAGGGTGCGCTTGCAGCATTGGATTGCCAGTCACAGGAAGGATTCAATCTGGGCAGATATGACCAGCTAGTGTGACACCATTGGAGAGGCCCCACCAGCCAGATGAGTGCTAGAGGGGTGACGGGGGTCATAAGAACGATGTTGAGGAGGGGTTTGGAAGGATCATATCTCCGCAAGGAAGCATGCCTAATGGTTTCATTTATGAGGGCAATAGCCTTGTGGGCCCCAGAGGTCATGGTTCGTGAGGATGAGGGGTGAGAGTCCCCCTGTAGGAGGGAAGAAAGAGGCTGGAGTTGAGTAGCAGTAGTAACAGGCAAATAAGGTCGCAGCCAATTAGCTGTTCCACAGAGCTGTTGTAGCTCAGTGAGCGTAAGGACTTTCTTTTTTTTTTTAAACTTTAATTTTTTAAAAAATTTATTCAATTGTGCATGTGTGTGTGTGTGTGTGTGTGCAGAACCACGGGCGAATTCGGGAACCACCATGGACGCCTCCACCTCCTCCTTGTTTACTCTGCCCCGGGATTCACAGGCTCCGCCTGACCAGGACCAGAAACGCAGGCCACCCCTGCTTCCGCCCGGCCTATACGTGGGGTCTAGGATCCGAACTCAGGACCTTCCGCCTGCAAGGCAGAGGCTTAGCCCCTGAGCCACCTCTCCAGCCCCAACGTAAGGACTTTCTTAAGTGCGATAGTCAGTTGGCAAGATCTGATCAAGGAGGAAATGGAAGCTCCTAAAACACATAAGGAGGAACAGTCTGAATTTTATCAGAGGCTACAGTGAGCCCTATTGATTCAAGATTAGTCAGTAAGCAGGGGACCAAGGAGTCAAGGGTGGCCTTATCTCTATGGGCAACTAGAATATCATCCAGGTAATGGGCAATATAACATCTTGTAAAGGCTGAACAGCATGGGCGACAAAATGCTGGCAGATGGTAGGGCTGTTTTTCATCCCCTGGGGAAGGACAGTCCATTGATACCTTTGGGAGGGGACTGCATGGTTTATGGAGGGAACGGTAAAAGCAAAGTATATTTTATTGACTGGGTATAGGAGAATGGAAAAGAAACAATCTTGAATGCCTAAAACATAGATATAATGGTCTTGGGGAATAGCGGTGGGGTCAGGTAGGCCGGGTTGCAGAGGCCCCCATCTTTTCTATAATGTCATTAAGAGCCTTGAGGTCATGCAAGAATTTCCATTTGTAAGATGTTTTTTGAATGACAAATATAGGGAAATTATATGGGCTAAGGGAGGGTTCTGTATGCCCAAGGGCTAGCTGCTCTTGGATTAGAAGTTGTAGTAGGGCTAGCTTGGGTTGGGGTAAAGGCCACTGCTCCATCCAGATGGGCTTTTGGTGTTTCCATTGCAGCTGAATGGGGGCTGGCTTACGAGGAGTGGCCATTAGAATTGGGGGGGGGGCTGCCGGAGAGCCCTAATTTGTCATGGACCATGAGGTCATCATAAAAGGCCTTATCAGTGGTGAGTCCAGCATCCATGTCTGATAGGATGTCACGTCCCCAGAGGGTATCCACTAGATCCGAGGCAACAGGGGCTGGAAAGTGTCCGTATTGTCATTGGGATCCTGCCAGGTAAGAGGACGACACACCTTTTGAGACAGCTGGAGACCCCCCACTCTTTGGATGGCAGGGCCGTCCTGAAGGGGCCATTGGAACCTACAAGCGTCCTCGAGTCTTAGCGCTGAGCATTCGGCTCCCGTGTCCAAGATGCCCTTAATAGGGCGCCCTTCTGCCTTTAAAGTCATGCGAGGCTCTTGTGGCCCGATGGGGAGCATCCAGAAGACAGAGGCCTTGTTAGGAGTAGTCTCTCTTAGTTTCAGGGCCAAGGGGTGCCCTCTTGGGAGTTTAAAGGCCACCTAGAGGAGAACGAGCCGCAATCTTCGCCCAATGAAATCCTCATTTACATTTGGGGCACACCACAGGCAGGCCAGATTTGGGCTTGCCCATTGGGCATTGTTTTGCCCAATGCCCTTGACCACCACATTTGAAGCATCCTGATTTGGCAGGGACAGGCTTGGACTGTTGTGGCGAGGTCAGTAGCTGAGAGGCAAAAGTGGTAGAAAGCGCCTCAGCTAAGGCTGTAGGGCAGACAAAGTGCCCACGTCCTTGCAAGCTAGAATTAAGTCTCCCAAAGTTTCCTGGCATGCGAGAGTGATAGTCTGTTGACACTTTGAAGTAGCTCCTTCCCATATTAGTTCCCTGGTGAGGGGGTCCCCGTGTCAACATTGGCTACGTGGCGGGTAACTGTCATCCACTCAAGCTACGAAATCAGCAAATCCCTCAGTTGGTTTTTGATGAATCTTTGCCTAGGGGCTGGGCTGAATCCTTGCCAGGAACCTTCTTAAAAATGCGCATGGCACAAAGATGAAACTGATCAAAAAAGTGAGGAGGCCCTTGAGCCTGGATTAGGGGGTCAGAGAAAGCGCCTTCCCCTTGGAGGCAGTTAGCGGTCATTTGAACCCCTGCCGTGTTATTGCCATAGGACTGTTGATCGCATTCACTTAAAAGGCGACTTTCCACATCAAAAATTGTCCTGGGGACAGGGTTGTGTGGAAGATGCGTTTATGGGCCTCAGGACACTGGAGCTCTGCAGCCAGGTTATCAAGGAGCTGCTGCGTATAAGGAGCCCCCAGACCGTCTTCTTTGGTTGCTTTCGGAGCTCTTTGATGGTCTCCTGGGATGGTGGGGACCATCTTTGGGGCCTAACCACTGTGGGGTGGGATTAACTGAAAAAGCCTGGACCCATCTGTGACCATTAGAGGCATGGGGTGGGTTGGAAGGTTGGGGCTTATCCCGAGGGAAATAAAAGTCCCTCAGGGGCTGGTCTTGGGGAGTGTGGGAGTTCCGTAAAGCGCATAGATCAGGATAAAATCCTCAAATGGAGGTGTACGGGGGCGGAGGCCCTTCCTGAAAAAATGGTGACTGAGGAGAAGAGGCAGGAGGAGGGCGAAGTAGTGCCTGGGCGTGGCAGGCGGCTCCAGGGAAGACAAGATGGTGCTGGGCTTAGGACCTGTGAGTCAGACCCGGAAGAGAGACATCCCCCTTTCATGCCAGAGAACAGGGGGAAGCTGGGGGGGGTGAGCTGCATCAGAGGGGACTGTGCTGGAGGGGGCCGGTCCACAGGGCATGGGCGCAGGGCTCCCTTCGTCCATCAGCGCGGTGGCTGGAACCTCATGAACAGCTTGTGCCGAGGGACCTGCGAGAGTGGCCTGGATGGTGTTCACAATGGGGTAAAAGGGGGCAGAGAGGACCATACCTTGTTGGGTCTCAGTGTGGCGGGCTGCAAGGAGAACGCAGCCCCAAATATCAGGATCCCACATGTGATTGGCATCTACCCAGGGGGCAACATTAAAGACTTCATCTAAGACCTCTCTGAGGTCTTTCTCTGACACCTAATGCTCTGATAACACAACGGGCAGAGCAGAGCAGAGCACTGGGGGCCCCGGCCGAGGGCAGAAGGTTACCCATAGTCACTTACTAGTCACTTACCAGGGATCCGAAGTACCTGGAGATTTTTTTGATAGCGCAGGTGGAGTGCCAGGTGCCTGTTCAGCCCCAGACGCTGCAGCGGCGGGCGCCTCAGCAGCGGTCGGCAGAGCTGCTGGTGGTCACAGTGATGCGCAGGGCATGACGGGTGAGGACGACCGTGCAGACAAACAACAGGCACCGGAGACGCCACGTGGGGGAAAGGTGACATCCACTTTATGGTGCAGGAAATCTCATATATGGGGAGCCGGCCAATCTGGCCACTGGCACGTCCGCAGGGGGCCTGTGTACCAATAGAGGGTCACGTAGGCAGAAGCTCTTTGGGGACTGACCAGACCACAAGTTCTGGGGCGATTAAGGCACCGAGAGGCAGGGGTTTGCACAGGCGTCTGGCCAGGGCACAGGTGGGTCACCAGGAAGCGTGCCTCTCTGGCACGTAGCTGGTGGCTGTGGACTCCGTGCTTGCCTACAGATAGCCATTTATCCAGTCCCCTGGCATCCTGTCCCGCCTGTCAGGTTTAGAGGGTGTCCACTTCGGAGGTAGCAGAAGGAAGCAACCACAAGACACTTCTGAGTTGCCTTTAGATATCAGTAAGTGTGTTAGATAAAGGAACATGAGTGCCCATCTAATCAGGACTTTCCTGGGGACCCTCCCTAGTGATCCCACCAAGCCCCCAGCGTCCTGCCCTCCGGGCACCAAGGTCCCCCCACTTCCTCTGATCCTGTGAACAGCTACAGCTGCTTTCCCCCCATCCCTCCTGCGTCTTTAAGCTCCAGCTCCTTACCAGGTTGGTATTTTTATGCCTTCCTGTTTCTTCTTGCTGTGGCACCCACAGAGAGCTCTGAGTGCTGCCTTGAAATGCCCTCCGCCAAACAGCTTAGCCGTTGCTTCTGAATCAAGACAGGGCTGAATGTGGCAGGCACGATGCATAGCCCAGTTCTGGATACAGTCCTCAGAAGGCTGCTGGCTCTGGCCATTACCATCCGAGGTTCTTTCAGCTGCTGGGTCTCCCCGGCCCCCTGCGAGCTATGCTCTGCTCATGCTGCTCCAGGGAGGGGCTCTGCAGCCACAGGTCCAAACCTGCCAGCCCCAAGGCCTGCGGGCCAGTTGGTTAGGGTTGCTACACGAACAAGCCTTCTTGGTACCGCTTGAGAGAGAGAGAGAGAGAGAGAGAGAGAGAGAGAGAGAGAGAGAGAGAGAGAGAGAGAGACGCTGGTCCTCGGCTTGCTTCTTCCTCCCCCCTCAGTCCATGGGGTGGTTGAGGCAGCCAGGTTCAGGGCGTCTTTCCCTCCTCCGTCAAACCTCTTTGGACACAGCCTCGCAGACTCATGCCAGGTGCGTCTCCGAGGTGGTTCCGATCCAGCCACACTGACAACCAAGACAAAGCACCCCAGCCTCCTCCGCTGTCACCCTTCTTGGCCCTTGTGAGGCTACACCGGTGCCTGACGGGGCTGGACACAGGCGCTAACCCTAAGCCCGCTGAGAAGGGACGAACATCCTCTCCATCCCAGCCCCACCCTCCAAGAGCAGGCCCCAAACTCAGGCCCCTTTGGGACTAGGTGCAGGGTGCCTAGGGCTGTGCCTGCACCGTGGAGGTGAGTATGGCTGGGATTGCTTTGCTGTCCAGAGCTGCCTGGCCAGGGTGTGCGGAGTAGCCAAATCACCCCAAAAAGTGGGACTCCAGATCCCTTTTTTGTTTAGTAGTGAATTATGCCCAGCACAAGCGCCTGAGCCCCCTGCCCCCCATCCTGTGTGAACAGGAAAGGAGGCTGAGAAGAGAGTCCAGCTGACCGGCAGGGAATATACAGTCTCAGGAAGCCGGAGCCGACCAGTGTAGTGCAGAGTGACCTTGGACTCCAGCCTTCACCCAAGTGGTGGCGTGTGTGCCGCCACAGGCCAGCTGATTTGGTGCTGGGCTCAAACCCAGAGCTTTGTGTGTGCTAGGCAAGCACTCTGCCGACTGAGCTATGTTCCCGGGATCTTGTACTGACCCCAAGCTGGCCTCGGCCCCCTGAGTGATGGGATTGCATCAGCCCCTGCTTCAGGCTCATTTATTCTTCAGTCGTTTCCCCCAAGGCCGGCACTGCCTGGGCTTTGTCTTTGTCTGCTCCTGCCCGGTCTCTCTGGACGCAAGCAGTGCGCAGTGCTGTTGCCGGCTGACTTGGCGCTTGCCAACCGACCTGGCGGGTTAAGCCTGATTTCCTTCAGGGCCTCCAGGCTTAGCGGAAAACCCAGCAGGAGCAGGTGGAGTCCTGGGTAGCCTTCAACTGGATAAAGAACCAATAACCATGTTCAAAGTGTGTTCCCTGGCACCCAGACTCACATCTGAACTGCCACTGTGCTGAGTCACGCCTTTGGCCCCAGCACCACCAGCTCATGCCACTGTCAGTGTGCCAACCTCAGCAAGAGCGAGTGGGCTGCCAGGGACCTGTGGGTGGCAGGGCCAGGTGGCTTATTTGTCTCTTATACAGCACAGCAGTGCCTGCCAAGATGCCGGGTGTGGGCCTGGTACTCGGCTAAATGTTGAATCACGCCAGGGTCTCGCGCTCCACATCCTGGGATTGGTCTCTGGGCCTCTTCGGCAGGGCTTGAGACAGGAGATCTCCACCCTCTGGGCCTGCTGCTTGGGTTCCCCTTGCCACTCACCGCAAGGTTGGCAGCATGACGGGGGGCACGTGCCGACCTGTTATGTTCCCCAGGATAGCGAGCCAGGGAGGAAACCCTGGAGGGAGAGGAGATGGAGAGATGGGAGGCTGCGGCCGATGGGCCCCAGGTACCCCAGATCCCCACGTCTAGTCATGTGATGAACATAGAAACCGAGGATGCAGAGGCCAGGCTGAGGACTGAAGAGCCGGGGTACATGTTCCTCCCCCCAGGGAGCCAACAGCACCTTGCAGGGTTTGTGACACCCTCGCCCCCACCCAGGAGATGTGCGCTTCTTGAACACAGGACCTGAGTGTCACCCTGCGTCCCAGCGCAGGGCCTGTCAAATGGTGGGAGCCTGAGGCAGGCCGCACAGCCTGCACGCTTGGGTGGGTTGGGGCAGATCCTCCTCCTCATCTTGTCTTTGGGTTAACCCCACTGCCTCCTGCCTCCCACCAGTGCTGGCTTGCATCCAATGGTTCTGGGACAAGGTTACCAGAACCTCGCCCTGCTCAAGGGGGAGGCACTGTGCCAGCTGCACCTGCTGTCAGCTTTACCCCTAACCATCAGAGGCTGGCAGCTCAGGGGCCCCCTGCAGGGCTGGTTTTGGGTGGCTTGGTGATGCAGGGCAGAGAACTCCTGAGGAAGGGTGACCAGCCCAGAGGGCCAGGGCAGGAGACGGGTGGGCTCCTAAGCTGGCCCTTCCCATCCCTGCTTACCTTGTTCTCAGGCATCTATGCCTGAGATTTTCTTTGGTTTGTTTCCTCTCATCAATCCAGATAATGGTTATATGGTTAGTCTGGCTGGCCAGCTTCCTCTGGAGACACCTGAACCCACCTTCCAGGCTGGGATTGCAGGTGGACCACCACGCCCACCCAGTCAAACTCTGGTCCTTTGGTTTGCACAGCAAGTGCTTTCACCGTGGAGCATCTTCCCTACCTGCCATCTTCTCTTCTGAGCAGTCTTTGCCGCCCCCGGTGGGGTCTGGCTCCTCTCGCAGCGCTTCTAGCATGACCAGCACAGAGTTCCAAGTCATTTCTGCCGTTGGTTCTGGAATCAGGGCAAAGCCGGGCTCCACTCACTCACCAGCTTGAGGAAGGACCTAGCAGAGGGTGCTTGACTTCTCTGAACTGCCTCAGTTTCTTCATCTGAGGAACGGGGTGATGAAGGATCATTATCCTGGGGGTCATTATCTGGCCCCTTTCCCTCCCCCACAACCGGGAGGGAAATGAGAGAACCGGGAATCGGAAATGAGAGACTGGGAGGAGGTGTAATCTAACTGGAGGAGGCTGCAGGATCCTGCTTGAATGGGGTGCTGTGGATGTGGGGTACCAGCCTCCCAGGCTGCATCCTGGCTCCATGGTTCTTTGCAGGGGTCCCAGAATGTGACTGCGGCCCCAGTCCCAGCCCTTTCCACTGAAAGGCTCCTGCACTGGGGCTGGTCCTCACTCCTCTTCCTTGGAATCTGGGTGAGAATGTCATTTGAGCCTCACTTTCAGGCAACTGGAAGGACGCAGCAGAGACAGCTCACCCCAAGAAGCAGGGGCTGTCATAACCTTCCAGGAAGTGGGCAGAGCCTCACTGCAGCTGGGGTCCTGGAAGTGGGATGGAGCTGGAATGCTGTGACCCCAGCCTGTGGCCCTAGTGCCTCTCATCCCAACTGTAGCTACTCTAGATTTAGTCTCTTCTCGGTCCTGGACCCCTTCGAGGCTGTGGGGACCTTTTAGCACTCCTGGGCGAAGCTGCGTCTAGTCTGTCTGCAGGTCCCTGCACTGCCCCTCGGGAGGCATCTGGAGCCTGGTCCTTAGCCCAGTCATCCAGACCCCCCCCCAAGCTCCATAACATCTGTTTTCCTGCAACAGCCCCACCTCCTCCTTGACCCTGTGGGGTCTGGCTCTGCAGCACTTCACCTCCCGGGATAAAACCTGGGCGCACCTGCAGGGAACCTTACATGCAGAACCCTCAGGCTTCCACCAACTCTGACAGTTTCTAGACTTCCCCCAGCCTGGGGTGGGGGCTGGCTCAGGATCCTAATAGTCCTGCTGTTTCTGGCTTCCATAGGTGAGACTGAGGACCTCCCCCTCCTCCCCTCCTCCTTCCCCCTCCCCTCCTCCCCTCTCCCCCTCCCCTCCTCCCCTCCTCCTTCCTACTCCCCATCCCCTCCTCCCCCTCTTTCCTCCTCTCCTCCTCCTTCCTCCTCCTCCTTCCTCCTCCTCCTTCATCTCCTTCCCCCTCCTCCCCCCTCCCCTCCTCTCCCCCCCTCCTACCCCTTCCGCCTCCTTCCTTCTCCTCCCCTCCCCTTCCTTCCCCTCCTTTTCTCCTCCCCCCCCCTCCTCCCCCTCCTCCCTCCCCATTCTCTCCTCCCCCTCCCCTCCCCCCTCCCTCTTCCTTCCTCCTCCCCTCCTTCCTTCTCCCTCCTCTCCCCTCTTCCCTCTTCTCTTCCTCCCTCCTCCCCCTTTCCTCCTTCCTCCCTTCTCTCCTCCTCCTCCCTCTTCCTCCCTCCTCTCTCCCTCCTCCCCTCTCTTCTCTCTTCCTCCTCTCTGTTCCTCCTCTCTTCTCTCCTTTCCTCCCTCCTCCTAGCCAGCCCAGCTCAGCACCTCCCTTTGAATTTGGTCTCTCCCCCTCCACGGTCTCTTTTCCTCTCCCTGTGTCTGTCTGTCTGTCTGTCTGTCTGTCCCCTTTCTCTAGCATGTTAGCTCCGTGTTCTGTGCCTCAGTTTCCCCAGTGCTCATGAGAGGTGAGTGCAGACAGTTGGTCTCATCGCAGTGGCTGCTCAATGTCTTCTCTCTTGCTGCACCTGGTCACATGTCTCCCGTGTGGCCAAGGGGCTCCTCCCTGTCAGCTGCTGGGACTCACAGTCACAGCACTAGTGACTCATAGCTGCGCACTCCACACATGGGCAAAACCGTGAGTCAGCAGGTCTGAGTCACCTCACCTGTCACAGAGAGGAGAGATGGGTGGGGCTCGTCCAGGCTGTGGGGGCCCCTTCCGCCCCCTCTAATCCTATCTCCCCCATCCCTGCCCCTGCTGCCCCCACCAGCCATGCCTCTTGGGGACGGCTGGATGAGTGTGACCCTCAGATGCCCCCAAAGCCACCAGGTCCGGCTTGCTGCAGGAAGACGGACTTTCTCTGCTTAACTGCATCTATTAGGAATGACCCTGGGCCCTGGGTCTCACCTTCTCTTTCAGTCCTCCCGTGTTCCTCTCTCTGTCCTGTTTCTGTCCCTCCCACCTTGACACAGAGATTCAAAAGAGGAAGTAACTGGAACTAGATAACCATGAAAAACACACAGCGCCTGGCGGAGATCGGAAAACCTGTGGGGTTTTGTTCTCAGAGGAATAGTTTTCAAATGACTCAGTTTGTTACAGTTTTGTAGGAGACTTTACATTGCTCTATCTGGTTTACTATGTAATTAAAAAAAGCCTATTGTATATGTGTGTGTGTGTGACTGCATGTGGTCTGATGTGTGTGCGTAGTCAGAACACTCTTAGGTGCTGGTTCTGACCTTCCACCGTGTTTGTGGGTTCCCCAGGCCAGCTGGCCCACAAGAGTTCCTCCTGCTTCTGCCTCCCATCTCTCCACAGGACAGCTGGGGTACAGATGTTCATTCTGCCTTTCACGTGGGTTCTCGTGATTCAAACGCAGGTGCGCACGTTGTGAAGCCCACTGAGCCGCCTCCCCGCCTCCGACTTATCCGTCTGAAACGGCTGGTCTCTCTGAGAAGCTTTTGGTTCACGTGTGATGGGAGCATCCTGCTGGTGAATGGTAATTGTGGCTTAGGGTGTTGGTGTGGCAGGGCACACAGACGTGTCTCTTGTTTGCTCAACAGTCATCTGAGCTTCGTGTTCTCTTGAGACCTGCTTACCACCTAAATAGATTATTCAAGGGTCCTGGGGTCAACTTGATCCAGAGATCAGTTTCCTAGAGAACTGACAATTGGGCTGGAGAGATGGCGCAGGGGTTAAGACTCTGCCACTTGAGCAGAAGAATCTGAGTTTGGATCCCAGGTCCCACGGGAAAATACTGGCTGGACCACGAGGAACGTGTCAGCTCCCAGACAAGCTGACCATCCGTCCAACTGACCAGAGCTTGCATAAGAAGGAAAACAATGGGTGGGATATTACCACATTGAGACCCCCCATCAATGAAAGCCTGCTCATCCCCCTTCCCCGCTCCTGTTTCGTGGTTTCTTTCCCTCCCTATTCTTTCTCTGCATGGACACTGTCCAGTTAAGCCGAAGCCACAGCCTGTCTATGTGTCCATAACTTCTGGCTTGATATTCTTTTCCGTACTAGAAGCGTCCATCCCCCTGACCTGGTGACATGCCCAGCTGGCCAGCCCTGCCCCAGCGTTTTTCTTATGGGTTGTTTGTCCACCGGACGCAGGAACTCCTAAAGCCCAAAGGGCTGAGTGCAGGGCGCTAGGAGCGCGGAGTCTGGGGATGAGGTAGCCGTGAGTCAGCAGAGATGAACGCGCACAGGAGGAAGCGAGGCAGTGTGGGGCTGAGCCTCCTCTGGGCAGCCAGTGAGGCTGGCCTTGTTCGAGGGCTGATCTCACAGGTCCACTTCCAGCTACTGCAGATGTCCGAGATGCACTGCTTCCTGGTGGCTTCTTTTGAATCACACCTTAATCAGGTTGCCTCTAATTCAGCTGTGCGGCAGAGGAAGGGCTGTATTGGATGCAGGTTCTCTGTCTCCACCACAAGGGCTGAGATTACAAATCGCACCACCATGCCTAGTTTCTGCAGTGTTGGGATTGAGCTCAGGGCCCTATGCACGCTAGGCAAGCTCTCACCCAATCAAGCTCCATCTCCAGCTTCTTTCTTTGGGTTTTGAGACTTTTTTTCCCTCATCTGTCTCTGTAGCCTCAGATCAAGAATGGGGTGACCATGAAACCAGAGTTCCACAACCTGTGTGTGTGTGGTTTGTGTGTGTGTGTGTGTGTGTGTGTGTGTGTGTGTGTGTGTGTGTATACAAGAGGGCACTTGAATGAATGTGTTGCAGTCAGCCTGCATGGTTGCTGTTAAATCACCATAAAATGGCTTAAGAGAACAAGGGGTTTATTTTCTTTTGTGATTGTCCAGTTATAGTTCTCAGTCCAACTTGACAGGAGAGCACACACCAACACCAAGCCAACAGAACTGGCCACACCATTTCTATGTAACAGCTGAGAGAAGGACTATCCTTGCTTATCAGACCAGCATGTCTAGCCAAGTGTACAGAAGGATGCCAACTTTCTCAACCAGCTCTCCATGATTTATTCCAGGGCCTAATCTCACCCACCATAGCCTGGGCCTTCCCCATCAGCTAGACAATCTCCTGCAGATCTGCTCTGGGCCTAACTCAACCACTAATTCTCTACAAATGTGCTCAGAGCTCAAACCCTCAACTGTCAAGTTGACACCTGTACCTAACTGTGACAGAATGTGTCTGTGGATTGTTACTACTTTGCTCTGGGGTTTCCCAGGTTTCACTACCAGGGCCAGTGTTGCAGGGGGCTGCCATATCCACTGGATATTTTTACATGGGTCCTGGGATCTGAACTCAGGTCCCTGAGCCACCTCCCCAGAGAGCAATCAAATGTGACACTGCCATGAATTAAGTTGTTAGATGGCCTCAGTCGTGCGATAGCTGGAATCTTCCATGAAGAGACTGTCTTCTTCATTGGCAAATGATCCCTCAAATAATTAGTGATTTTCTTAGCATACCCCAGAATTAACAAGTCACGTGTTATTTTTAGCGTCACTGTGAACTCATGGTTTCGTATTTACTTGCTGTTTTTTGAGTTTTGAAATTATTGCTCAAACAGCCTCAACTTTGGGCAGCAGGAGCCCAAATCATCTCACAGATAGGACTGGAGGCTCAGAGATGTGGGTCTTTCCTCAGAAGAGCACGGTGCTGCCTTCAACCCCCAGGTTCACACGGGTTCACACACATCATAGACACCACATGACAGATGAGCAACAAGAATGCTATACAAAGACTCATTGGCTTCTTAAATTAAACAAGTGCTCGAAAGGGGAAGAAGTTTCTAGAGTCGACTGCAGACTGCAGTGAGAGGCCGTCTCCCCAAGGGTAAAGGGGAGAACTTGGAACTGTTGGCATGTACAGTTGTCAGGTGCAGCAAACACTCCGAGGTCAGGTATCAGTGAACCTGGAGGGAGACCCAGGGCACTTACTGAAGTATCCATGTTCTTGTGTCCCAGGGCAAAGAGACAGATACATGGGTAGAGATGGAAAGTGGGGGTTGAAGGGACAGCTCAGCTGGTAAAGGTGTCTGCTCACAAACCTGGCAACCTGAGTTTAGGCCCCGGAAGTCCACGTGGTGGGAGGAGAGAACTGACTTTTGAAAGTTGTCCTCTGACCTCCACCTGTGCGCCGACATGCTTGTTATTTGCAGTTTGCCTGCATGTATAGGTGTGTGCGTGCGTGCGTGCGTGCGTGTGTGTATGTGTGTGTCTGTGCACATGTGTGTTTGTGTGTCTGTGTATATCAGAGGGCACTGTGCATTCTTGTGGAGGCCTAAGGGTGACTTTGGGAATCATCCTGGATTGCTTCTACCTCCTTTTTGCTTTGCTCTGGGGTTTCCCAGGCTCTGCTTTCCAGGGCAGGAAGTTCAAACCCCACCATTTCCAACTGGAATTTTTAGGTGGCATCTGGCATCCGACTGAAGTGCTTCTGCTTGTGAGGCAAAGGTTTTAAGCCGTAAGCAGAGCACTTGGTGCAGAGGTGGAAGCTTGCCCAGAAGAGGGCGTGGTTAGGAAAGGAACTGGAGTCGCCAAGGTCTGGCCAGTGATTCCACCACTCCCCAGCATCGAGCTGGGGATGGGGAAATCACTGGAATTGGGGATTGCCTTGGAGTGCCTGGGGAGCAGGTACGAGGTAGGGGGCAGCTTTGCCACGTGTCTGCTGCGACAGCGGCTGGTCACCAGCAGGGGGCGCGAGCTCACCTTCTGGCAGGATTTCAGCCAACATTTCCAGCAATGTGGTCTCCTAGGCCAGCATGTCCTGACCCTCAACCGTGTCCAAGATCAACTGCATCCAGGCGATCAGCCTTGAGGGGCAATATGTCTCCTAGAAGCCGTGGGCTATGGGGTCTAATAAGGGCTTGGATTCCCTCCCACCCCGTGTCTTCCCTAATGGAAGGAGCTCATCCGGCTGAAGGAGGGAGGTCCTGAGCAGCTCTGAATCTCTGTGTTGAATAAAGATTCTGCACCTGTGTGAGCCGGTGTAGTTCCTGTCACCAAGGGCAGTAGGTTTGGGTCCCCAAGTCCCTTTTTCTATGCATTTTGGATTTAAACCTATGCAGTGAAATAGGGATTGAAGCAGTCATCTGGAGATATAGGTCCTAGTTTCTCTTACACCCTTCAAATCCCTACAGGTATATAACCCCATGACTCAGGGACTGGAGACAGGAGGATTGCCTGGAGTTCAAGGACCTATGGAGTGAGATCCTGCCTTAGAAAGAAAGAGTGAAAGAGCGAAGGAAAGAAAGTGAAAGAAAGAAAGAAAGAGAGAAAAAGAGAAAGAGAGAGAAAAAAGAGGGAGAAAGAGGAAAAGAGAAAGAGAAAGAGGGAGAAAGAAAGAGGGAGAAAAAGAAAGAGAGAGGGTGAGAGAAGAGAGAGAGAGAGAGAGAGAGAGAGAGAGAGAGAGAGAGAGAGAGAGAGATTCCTCCTCTGGTCCACAGAGACTTGAGACTTTCTTCCAGAGTCCACCTTCAGTGGCTGGATGTGATGTGTCATGTTGAAACCCTCTCAGGGCTGATGCGTGTTTTAGATGTTGCAGGTCGTTAAACATGCTGGTCACACCGGTAATACCAGCACACTGGGGTCTGAGGCAGGAGATTCAGGAATTCAAGGGTAGCCTGGGATACATAGCAGGGTTGTATCTAAAAAAAAAAAAAAATAAAAGAAATAAAAAAATGGAGGTAGATGTCCCAAAATGTCAAGTGCCAGAGGGTCACAGCTGCACTCACAGTGCCCAGGAAGCTCAGGCAGGAGGGCCACCGTGAGTTTGAGGTCAGCATAGGGGATACAGAGAGACCTTGCTTCAAACTAACTAATTAACTAACTAACTAACTAACTAACTAACTAACTAGCTAACTAACTCAGAGCTGGGAAGATAGTCCAGTTGTAAAGCCCTTGTCTTGCAAGCACAAGGACCTGTTTGGTCCCCAGGATGCAGATGGAAAAGATGGGTACTGTAGCATATCCTCATCATCCCAGCTTTGGGGAGACAGAGGATCCGGACTTACTGACCGGCACTCCAGTCTACTCGCAGCTCCAGGTCATCCTAAGAGCTTCTTTCCAGCAGTTGATGGTTCCTGAAGAATAGACCCATCAGCAGGTGTGCGACACACATGCACAGACATAGATGCACATGCACAGGCACACGCATAAGCATACATGCACACACACACAGACGCACATGCACATGCACAGACACGCAAATGTTGAGATTCAGTTTCTCTGGCTGATGGGATTTTCTATCTATCACCTACCTTCTTTTGGAGGGCCTAACCTGGCCTGGAAGTCATCATCTATCTCAGACTGTCACTGAACTTGTGCGAACCCTCCTTAGTTGTCCTAGTGCTGGGGTTGTACCAGTTGACTCCTCCTCTTTGTGATTGTTGTTTCTGAGGCAGGTTCTCACGCACCCACTGCAGACTGGCCTCAGGCTTACTTTGTGGCAAGGATGACCTGGAAGTGGTTCCTTGTCCCTCCAGTCCAAGTGCCAGCACTGTGGGTGTGCACCCCAACACCTGAATTATGCAACGCAGGGGACGGGATGGGAGCTTCGTGTCTGCTAGTGAGCACTCTGTCCACTGAGCTGCATCCACAGCCCTGAACAGTTTTAAAATTTTAGTTATTTTTTCCTAAAGTTTCTGCAGTATACATACATGATCCTCATAATTGAGAAAATGATATTAAAAAATAACATTTCATTGAAGGGTCCATTTCAATTTAATTCCTCTTTTGTTAATTGCTAAAATGTCTTTTCTGGCTGCCAATTTTTTTTTCTGTGTCAAAATGGGGTGGGGGAGCATGTAGAGGCCAGAGGTCAATGTTGGCTCTCTTTCTCAGTCACTCTCCACCTTTTCGAGGGCGAGAGTGTATGTGGGGGAACAGGGCTGCTCACTGGATCTGGAATTCACTGATTTGACTAGGCTGGTAGGACAGGTAGTCCTGGGGAATCTCCCTTCTTCTGCCTGCTCAGGGCTGGGGTTAGAGGTGCACATTGCCAAGCTTGGTTGGGGGGTTTTATACCATTAAGTTCAAGGTAGTAAGGGTGTTGTTCAAATTTTAATTTAAAAAGTGAAGCTCTTCAGAGTAAACCTTGACTCGTAAGTATAAGTAGGCATGTAGCAGTTACTCTTCTCTGCTACTGCGAGACAATGCTCAGACTCAAGCAACTGAAGGGACAAAGGGGAGATTCATTTGGCTTACAGTTCTGGAGGGGAGATGCTGTCCATTGTGGCAGAAAAGCATGGCTGGCTGGCAAAAGTTGGAGGAGGCTTAGGTCACTGCAGACATCATGGAAGTTGAGCCCTCAAGCTTCAGACATGCAAGGGCAGACTGCTAGCAGAAGCAAGGCAGGGCTAACCAACTGTGGCATCCGTTCCTCCAGCAAGTCTCCACCTCAGAAAGTTGCCACAACATTCCGAAACATCAACCAAGGATCCAAACACTCATGTAAGTTATGACATTCCACCCCTGGGTCCCATAGGCTCATGCCCACCTCAAGATGCAAACCATACTTAGTCCAACTTAAAAGTCCCATAGACTACATTAGTATTCCCAACATGGTCTAACAGTCCAAACTCAGCCATCCTTCTTGATGATGTAGACTTGATGAGACATGCTGGTCTGACAAGTAAGGATTCTCTCTCTCTCTCTCTCAGCTATTACATGGATATGGTGCAACCAAATCCCTCGGCCCTTGGTCTTTCTTGCCAACCTCTGCAAGTAACTTTAACTAGGAGTCATAAGAAAATAAACCCCTTATTCCCTTAAGCAGTTTTGTTATGATTTTATCAGCAACCATGCAGGTGAACCGTGAAAGAATTTGGTACCAGAGAAGTGGGGTGCTGCTGATAAGTCTGGCCATGTGGACTTTGTGGATTTCAAAGTTTTTTTTTGGAATATGGCAATGTTTGAAGACATCAAAGTTGTGTATTATAAAAACGTCCAGTTCATGGGCCACTTGGAAGATAGTGATTCTGAGAAAGTTGTGAATTGTTTGGGTTCAGGGTGTGATGAAGGACTTTGGTGATGTTGAATTAAAGATGATGGACTATTTGTTGGCAGCCTTGAAACTTCGGATGAGGAAAGAGCAGACAGCAGAGTAGTTGAGGCTATTGGAGAGATTAGTATCATTGAAGAAAAATGTAGTGTTTTGTGTTGGGATGATGGAAGACTGAATATTACCATATGGAAATTTGGTTCTTTGAAAACCCTGATTCCTTCAAGAGACAGAAGCCTAAGTTGAAACATGTTTCTGTCCTTCAGATTTTTTTGGCTGTTTAGAAAGGGTTCTTTCAACACACAAAAGCTGGTACAGCTGTGTCTTAAGTGGACCAAGCTACATTTCAACCTTGCTGCAGAATTTGTCAGCATTATCTAGGTGGTGCTGGTTTTGATGTATGATTGAAGGGTTCATGGAGAGCAGCTGAAGTTCATCACCAAGTGTCAGGTTTGGAGGTCCAGAGAAGGAAGGTGAAGCTTATAGCTGTAGAGGTGAACCCAGAGTGTTGGTAGAGACGTCAGAACCATGGAATGTATGCTGAGGATGGATGCGAGCGGATTCGGTCTGGTTCAGAGTGTAATTTTGAACTGTGAAGAGTGACCAGAATTGCCCAAAATAACTACAGGATGAGCAACAGAAGATGGACATTGAACTATGGGATGCAATATTTGATTTGATGGACTTGGTCTTAATTTGATAATTTTTTTATTGTAATACAATGCTTACACTTTGATTTTTTTTCTGTGGATAAGTAGTTAACTTATTTTGATTTGATAGACTTATGGCTAAGAGATTTTGAAATTTTAAAAGGTTGTAACTAACCTTTTAATGACAGAACATTTTAAAAATTATCTATGAGAACTTTTAGAGTTTTAGAATTAATAAAGTTAAATGTATTTATTCTTTTTTTTTTTTTAATTTTTTTTATTATTATTATTATTTATTCAACTGTGTGCATATGCCTGTGTATGTGCGCGCGCGTCTGTGTGTGTGTGTCTGTGTGTGTGTAGAACCACGGACGAATTAGCGAACCACCATGGACGCCTCCACCTCCTTCTGCCCCGGGATTCACAGGCTCCGCCCTACCAGGACCAGAAGCGCAGGCCGCCCCCGCTTCCGCCTGGCGTCTATACGTGGGATCTGGGATCCGAACTCAGGAGCTTCCGCCTGCAAGGCGGAGGCTCAACCCCTGAGCCACCTCTCCAGCCCCCAGTTAAATGTATTTATAACAAAATAAAAATAAAAGTCCAAGGTCCAAAAGACAAATGTCATACTTTTAGCATACAATGGCACAGAATAAGCATTCCTATTCCAAAAGGGAGGAATTGGGATATGTCTAGGAAAGATTGGTCTTTAACAAGACTGAAAACCATCAGGACAAACTCCAAATTCTGCAACTCCAAGCCGAGCATATGAGCCTCCTGTTGAAATCATCTCAGTTCCAAAAGGCTTTATTTCAACCTCTTCAGTGCAGCTGTCCATAAAACACACCATTCTCTTGGCTTAGTTCCTTCCTTGATGTATAGCTTTCCTTGACATATGTCCAATGTTGGCTTTGGCATCTTTAACATCTTTAGATTGCAACTCTACACTCAATGTTCTTCTTGGGCCTCTTTGTGGGTTTCCAATCCTACTAACACTGTCTGGCTTCATCTGTTCTCTGAAACCTTTGAGGAAGAACCCACATCTTCCTCACCCTTGTATTTTCAATGCCTGTAAAGCCAGTACCACATTGATGACTTTGTCAAGTTTTGCTAAAACCTCTAGTAGAAGTTGGCTTCTTGAATCGCAGCTGGTTTAGCTTCTGTGTGCTAAAGATGAAAAGAATCTCTGTTGGGCCTTTGCTTTAGAGGAGGAACAGACAATTCCCCTGGAACTTTACTTTTTAGCTCTTACCTTTCAAAAGAATTTGTATTCTTATGGGTGGGAACCTTCCTTGAAGACTTTGTCCTCAGTGTGTGGCCTCTTTTGTAACCCCAGTGAAGAATGGGCTTGGTTCACTTATGGTGCTAACCTCTTTAACAATAGCCACAGTTTTGCTGTCTGTGTTCTGTGTTTTGCTGTCTGTGTTCTGTGTTTTGCTGTCTGTGTTCTTCTATTCAACTCTTCAAGTTTGTTATCACATTTTTTCATCAGACTGCAGTTTAAATTTTTTTGAATTTCTTTTTTTTTAAACTTTTTTATTATTTATTCAATTGTGCATGTATGTGTGTGCGCATGTGTGTATGTGTGGGTGTGTAGAACCACGGACGAATTCGGGAACCACCATGGACCGCCTCTACCTCCTCCTTGTTTACTCTGCCCCGGGATTTACAAGCTCCGTCCTACCAGGACCGGAAACGCAAGCCGTCCCCGCTTCCGCCTGGCGTCTATACGTGGGGTCTAGGATCTGAACTCAGGACCTTCTGCCTGCAAGGCAGAGGCTTAACCCCTGAGCTACCTCTCCAGCCCCTTGAATTTCTTTTTTTAAAAATCATAACCCTGAACAAGAGCCCTAAAGAATAGTCATAGTACAGTGTTAATACTATCTTGTCTTGAAACTTTATCCATCAAGTACTTGAATTTAACTGTAAGTAAGTTTTCAGGATGGAGTCAAAACTTGACCAAACTTTTGCCAAAGCATCATTCCTTTTGCCTCTATTCCAGTTCCTAAAAGAGCCTCTGCCCCTGTGGACCATCCTAAGCTGGGCTTCCACTGTCTGCATCTGTTTCAGCATTGCCCTTTAAAGCTGTCGTGGGAAAATTCCTTTTCATATCAAATGAGTAACTGAGAACACCTGAGTGCAGAGAATGAGGAGGTTTAATTGAATGTATATATACAGGCTAACTGCAGTAAAAGATCCATGAAGTCTAGCAACATTTTCTCACTTACAGCCTACTTTACAGGTAAGCCATTTAACAAAGATGGGGAGGTAGGTAGGTGAGATAAAACTTCACAAGTGGGATTTACACTTTCCAAATATTTATAACTGAGAAAGTTCTCTATATTTTTCTCAACTAACAGTTCCAAAGGCATACTAGCTTCATCATAGTGATGGCCATACTTCTCTATTTTTTAGTACCAATTTCTCTCAGCTTCACAGCAACTCTTCACTTTCTGGTACCAGATTCTCTTAGTCTCATATTATTAATACCCCACTCTTGGTACCAATTTCTGTAGCAATTACTCCTCTCTGCTTCTGTGTGACAACACTCAAACTCAAACAACTTAAGGGAGAAAGGGGAGATTTATTTGACTTATGGTTCCAAAGGGGAGATATAGTCCAATAGAAATTTCATGCAGAAAAGGCATGCCTGGCTGGCAGAAGCTGGGGGAAGCTTAGGTCACTGCAGATATCTAGAGGTTAGAGAGCAAGCTTCAAATATGCAAGGGCAGACTACTAGCAGAAGCAAAGTGGGGCTAATCAACCTCGGTAATATCCTTCCTCTAGTAAATCTCTACCTCCTAAAGTTGCTTCAACCTTCCCAAATGGCAACTAAGGACACAGGCACACAAGTCTCTGGAGAATAATTTTCATTCGAACCATAACAAGGGGGCGGTCCCTCTTCTGCTTATGTTGTGCATGGCTCTCAGACCTCTCTTTATCAGGCATCCCAAGGTGATAATCAGAGGAAGGACTTCATTGTTTGAAAAACAGATCAAACAGGTGCAGTTTTGGGAAAGTGCTTCATGAATAGAGTGATATCCCCACAGCTGTTCTAAACCACTGCTACCGGAGTGATCCAGGTCATGCTTTGTGGATCAGGACAAGGAACTATGGCTAGGGAAATGTGATACGCCCATCAAATTGCTCTCTACATGTTAATGCATCCACAGAGTTGCTGTCATCTTTGGCTGTGGAGACGTCCTAACAGTCATGCTGGTTGCTGACGAGAGTCATAATAACCTGTGCGGATCCTGAGAGCAAGAGGCTGTTGCTGTGGCATAATGACCCAGTGTGGCACTATGAACAGATACAGATATCACCTCTAACAAAGCTCAGGGAGTAATGCGGAACAGGGGGCTGAAAGACTGTAAGAGCCGCAGGAAAGGACAGAATGCTGCATGCTGTGTTCCTCTCAACAAACTGCCATCATTTTGTCCCATCAACGTGAACGTTGACATTCTCTCAGAGACAGAAGGAATGCACATGTGGGCACCATGCAATAGTGTCCATACAGGTACTTGTTCACATGCCACCCATGTGCCCTCAAAGAGATTAGGAAGGACTTGTGGTCTATAAGTGGAGGGAGATTAGTTGAGAGAAACCCATCTAGGCAACCCGGGAAGATGTCAGCCCTGCTGTGGTGACCTGCCTGTGATTTGTCTCTGCTCTTGTCAGTAACCCTCGCCCTGCTCCTATCAGTGATCCTCACCCCTGTTCCTGTCAGAAACCTTCACCCCTACTCCTGTCAGTTTGTCATGACAGGTTGGTTTGTCATGAATTTGGTCTGTCATTAACTCCTATCTGGTATGGGAACACATAGCATGTGGTATCTCTCCAGGTAAAGTAGTTCACACAACAATGTATCCCATGGTAACCAAATGTCTTCTAACCTTCACTCTTACTGTTTCAAGTAATTTTTAGGGGCAAGGCTTGTGTTCTGGCAGCACTCACAAGCTAGGCTGGCATAACCCATGTGGAATGGGTGTCGTCCCATTGTGGCCTATTCAGAGAAGTTGAAGTGGAATTGCAAAACATGAAAACCTGGGCTCAATATGGTTGTAGATTGCACCTTTCTATATTGTGAGAGCCCTACATGTTAGAACAGCCCAGCGCATACAGTTTATTGCAAACAAAAAGTAAAAGCTTGTGGGAAAATCCCTATTATAGCTGTGAGAAAGCAGCTAGGCTTGTTCAAGGTTAAAAGCAGCGTAACAAACATCCCCAGCTGACACTGTGAAGCGTGAAGGGAGCTGTCAGCTCTCTGCCAGCACTCAGGGTAGGGGCAGCATGTCTCCCTGGAGCCCCTGCCTCAAAGGATTGCTATCTGTCCCTTCCCAGCATCTTGGGAGTAGAATTCAGTTATACCCTCCCTTAGCCCCTGCGTCAGCAGAGATTAGAGAAGCCTGTTAAGGCCTTATTGTCCTAAAGACAATCAGGGACTACACTAGGCCTGACTGTGTGTCCCCCGGAGTCATGAATGAGGCAATGGTGAAAAGCAGGCAGATGGCTGCATGTGGCATCTGCTCAGCGTTCAGGGGAAGGGCAGGGGCTGCACAGAGGTCTTCCTGGAGGAGTGACATCTGAGCTCAGGCCTGCAGCATGGGAGAGACTTGGCCATTGGAGCCAGGAGGACAGAACCCAGGAGGCGCACAATGAGGAAAGAGCTTGGGGAGCCCAGGCCTGGTGCCTGAGCACTGCTCACCTCCCTCTGCTCTGCAGACTCCACACATCGTTCTCTTCTCCTCCTGACTTGTAGAACTCGTGTGTCAGGCCTGGGTATTCCCCAGGGTCTTGTGTCTGTGGGACCAGTGCCCGGCCACTGAGCTTCTGCCCAGCCTCTTGCTCCTTGCTGTGCTCTGGGACAGGGTTTCATGGAGGCTGGGCTCAAGCTTGCTGGTGCTGGCAACCTTTCTCAACTCATCTGCTCATCTCCTGATCCCCAGCCTCCACCTCCCCAGTGCTGGGGTCCCAGGTGTGGCCACCATTGCCACTTTGGGGAGGGGCACACTCAGGTGCTCAGCCAGGCCTTGGGATGTCCATGTATGTGCCTCAGCCTCCCAAGAGCTGCGGTTACAGGGCTATGACGCCTGCCCTGGCTGATTGAGTCTTAAATGATGGTGGAGAGTTGTGATAGGGTAGAGTCTGGAGAGCAAATATAGGGAGATCCTGATGTCTCACATTATTAGTGTCACTCCCCCTCAATGTCACTGCCACATCAGGTGACAGGCAGCCTGAAGTTGAAACTCATAGGATTCAGAACCAAAAATGTCAAGCTTGTCAAAGGGGGCTCCATAAGAGTTGTGAGTTTGAGGACCAGTTTAACAAAACCATTTGGATGGCTTAGACCCAGAGCTGCCCAGGGGAGGAAGGAAGCTCCTGGGGCTCCCTGGGGACCTCCCATTTGCTCTTTAGTTCCCTTCCAGGGCCACGGTTCTGTGGCTGCATTTGCATCCTGCCCCTGGCTGGCTGAAAGGGGATTCCCCTCTGTGCCCAGCAGCTCTGCCCTCTTCCTTGGTGCTGCAGAGGCAGGAAAGGGGCCTCTGCTGTCCAGGGCCTCCAGGAGTCACTGTGAGGATGGTGGGCTCCGGACTGGGAGCGCCGGGACTTAGGGCGACTATGCCTGGAGCACACAGGCAGACAGGCTGGGAAGCAGGAGGGAACACAGGAGGAAGGAGACGTGCAGCGGGCAGGAGGGTGGAATCCTGGATACAGTCGTGGGCGAAGGTGGCGTGAGCTCCTCTGCTCGTGAGTGACAGTGTCTACGGATAAGAAGCACTCAGTGTCACTCTCCCCAGCCAGCTCAGGTGCTGGAGAGGTGAGCACCAGCTCTCAGGGGCTGAGGAAGCAGCCCAGCAAGATGAAGGCCTGTCTGCCCGGCAGAGCTCTGGGAAGTTGCAGGCCGGGCACAGCTGGCTGCCATCCCTAGCACTTCACAACCATGAATAAGATAGGATCAGAGAGATAAAGTGCCACTACTTCAGGCAGCCTGTGCACTGTGAAAGGCTGGTGGGGAGGGGAGGAAGATGGAGGGCAGGAGAGGGCTGGAGAGCTGGAGGCCCAGGAGAGGCCTGGGAATCTGAGAGCCCTGGCTGTGCAGGATCTTTGGGAAGCTGGTCCCTGTCCCCAGGGGACATCATGTGGGGACTGCCCTTGTTACAAACCCTGGTATCCTTCGGGCTGAGGAGAGACCTTTGTTCTCCCTGGGTGACCGTGCCCCCAGGGCCCTAAGTGTGGAGGGTCTCCAGGCGGTGGGTGCAAGCGGAATCTGCCCCTGGTGACAGGACCACAAAGGTCACAGAGATGCAGGAACTTTATTTGACTAGAGAATTCAGAGACTTTTGGCCCTGGGCAATTCCAACCCTGGTCACCTGACCTCACCCTGACCCTGTGGGCGGCCTTGGCAGAGAGCAGCTGAGCCTGGATCGGGGCCCGTGACATGGGACAGAGTGGAGCCAGAGCTTGCTGGTCAGCCTGCAGGTGGTCTCCATGTTCTGCCTGGGGATCTAGAAGATCCTCCCTTCCACTCTTGAGTCCACTGCTTCTGACTTCACTATTCTGCTCCCCAGATGAAGGCGAGGCCCAAGATGCATAAAGGAAGCTTTATGCCAATGATACTCCGCAGATGCTTGCCAGGGGGAGCTGATTCTTGAAATTGAGGATTTGAGTCTTTCCCCAATCTGACCTGACGCCCCCTATTGGTGCGGATGGTCAGCGAACTAAAGCAGTAATCTTTAGTACTTCCTTCCACTGCAATCACCTTCTCGCCTTCGTCCAGCAGGAACTCGTTCTCTTTGCCGATTTTGCCTCCCTGAATGTCGCTCCAGGTAGTTCCAAACATCATCTGCATGCTAGGGAGAGGTGGAGACAGCACACCAGCCCTCAGCACTGCCAGCTCCTCCCTTGGCCACGCCTCAGCAAGCTTCTGAGGAAAGGTTTCTCCCTTCATACAGGAGCCTGGCTCTCAGGTGATAGCCTGGCCTGGGAGCAACTCTTTCCAGTCTCTATCGTGTGACATTGGGAATCATTCTGGATTCGTCAACCTCCTTGCTGCTTTGCTCTGGGGTTTCCGGGGCCAAAATTGAAGGCTATAGCTATTTCCGCGTTGCATTTTTTTTACACAGAATCTGGGGAATTAAAACTCAGGTCCTTTTGCTTTTTGGACAAAAGTTTTAACCCCACAGCCATCTCCCCAGACCGCATTGCCTTTTTAAAGAGCATTTGCTAAGTTAACCAAGCTCCCTTTGAACTTTTGATTCTCCTGCCTCAGCCTCCCCCATAGTCAAGTGCAGACCTCTCCACTAGGCCAGTGTTCATGCTGGTGTGTCTGGCGCAGGGCCTCGTTCTTAGCCAACCTTGTCTGACACACTGAGTGGCTTAGACTGGTCTTGAACTTTCTGAAATCCTCCAACCTCTTCCCTTGAGAGCTTGGATCCCAGGTGTCACCAGCAAGGTTTCACAACCTATCTCTCTGCAGTCCCCCTCTCTGCAGCCTCCTCCTGGGGGCCACAAGCCACACTGAGCCTGTCCTCAAAGCCTCTGCAGACCAGAGATGGGCAGATGCTGTCTGACCCAAGAGTCTGGCCAGGCAGGATGTGCTGAGCCTGGTAGTGTCTTGTAGGAGGCAGAGGACACTGGCAAGTGAACATCCAGGAAAAGCCAGGAAGATCAATGAGGTGCCCCCACGTCTTCTGGACTGTTCCTAACCTCAGCTTCTTCCAGATTCTGCATGCGACAGTGAACCCAGATAAGAAGGGACTTCTGTGGTGTGAGGCCAATGCATACTCTAGATTTCCGCACAGAAGCCATAAGGTGAGGGCTCAATCAGGGTGCTGTGGGGAGCCCAGGGCAAGAGCAGTACATACCCGTTCACGCCTCTAGCGCTTGTGTAGAACCGCATCCCCCGGAGCCTTTCATACTCATATGGGAAGCTGAAATAACTGCCCACTCTTTTGCCATAGAGTTCTGGAAGAAGTCACAGAAGGTGAGGGATCAGGGCGCTGGCTATCCCTGCCCAGACTCCTGTAATCCTAGGGCCCACCTGCAGAGGTCAGCTCTATGCCCTGGGCATGGGGCTCACTCACCCTGGGATCCACAGAAGGGAATGAGGAGGAGAGTGGAGGCCAGCAGCAGCATGGCTCCAGAGAGTCCAGCCATGGCCCTGGTCTCAGCTGCCACAGGGAGGTGGGCAGATGTCAAGCAGGCTCTGTGGAAGAGACAGCAGGTGGAGGGGTCCCCAGCATCCAGAGGGGAGAAAAGGACCTGTGCAGGAGCTGTCTGGGCTCAGCTGTCAAATGTCAGCTCACAAGTGCCTTCCTCACAGGTGGGCATCACAGACCAGGCTGGGATACCAGAGAGCTCAGGGGCTGTGCCTGTCCCCAGGGGGAGCTCCTACCCTCAGCACTCTGCACACAGCAGCCAGGTCAGGGCTGGACTGCAAGGCTCTGTCCAAGTCCGTGTGAAGCCACCAGAGAGCTCTGCATGCAAGAGACCTGGCCCTAGGTACAGCCTCCTCCTCACCAGGCCATCCTGTGTGCTCACAGCACAGGACACACCAGCCAAGAGCCAGGGACCTGCAGCCACAGAAATGCCCTGATGGCTGAGGTCACTGTGCCAGGAGTTCCCCTCCTGGCTGTCTATGGGCACGTGGACCCCACAGCCCTGTCGCTCGCTTCCCTGAACTGAGGAAACGAGAGGGTGACAAAAGTCAGTAAAGTAAATGGATTTACCTGCAGTTTGTCCACACTCAGGAGAGAAGGACACCTAATATCTCTCTGCGTTTTCTGCTGTAGTGACAGGAATTTATAGAAAGGTTGAATCAAAACACAGTGCTGTAAATATTTTTGCAGGGCTATAAATGAAATATTGCAGCAAATTTGTGCTCATTTCCCAGTAAGCTGATGAGCTGCATGCACTGCAGTGCCAGGGCAGTGATAGGTACCACATGACAGAAACAGCTAATTTATATGGGTCGTGCCCCTGTTTATCCATGTTCATAGCAGCTCTATTCTCAGTAGAAAAAAATGGAATCTGCCTACATGCTCACCAACAGAGGAATAGGTAATGAATATGTGGTACATTTACAATATGGAATACTACTCAGTTTAAGGAAGGATGAGATTATGGAATTTGCTGGTAAATGGATGGATATGGAAATAAAATTTCAAGTGAGATATCTCAAGCTCAGAAAGACAAACACACCATGTTCTCTCTCTTGTGCAGATGTCAGGAGTAAATTCCAGATTGAAATTTTGACTTGGAATTCCAGTAACAGTCAGAAAATTTGAAAGAGTTAATGAACAGGAGAAAGAGGAGGGAAGGCTAAGTTAAGAACTTGGAGGAGGAGATATAGGATACCATGGGTGGCAGAGGAGAGAAAGGAAACAATAGAAGAAAATACTTAGAGAGAATGAGGGGATGGGCTGTAGGAGAGACTGAAGGAAAAACAAAATCCCCAGGGATGTGGAAGGCAAGTAGTTAGGAGCATCCTATGATGTGAATATGTCAAAAAGACATTTATTTATGTCATTATTTTTAGTGTGTGTGTGTGTGTGTGTGTGTGTGTCAAGGACCACAAGTGACTTTGGGAATAATTCTAGATTTCTTCTCACTCTTTTTTTTGGTTTGCTCTGGATATCTTTGGCTCTGCTGACCAGCTCTAGATGTGCAGGTTACCCCAATATCCATCTGGTGTTTTTATATGTGGGACCAGGGATCCAAACTCAGGATCTTCTGTTCATGAGGTAGAGTCTTAAACCCTGAACTATCTTTCCAGCCCATTGAAAAAAGGAGCAAAACTGTATAGTCCCTGTATAGAGAAGCTCAGAGACAGCAAACTAGGGCAGAAGAAGAAATGCCCTGGGATGTTCACCTAGAACCCAGAGGCAACTAAACTAAGGGGGCATTAACAGGTATGTGATACTTTTTTTTTTTTTTTTTATTCAACTGTGGGCATGTGCGTTGTGTATGTGTGTGTGTGTGTGTGTGTGTGTAGAACCACAGACGAATTCGGGAACCACCATGGACACCTCCACCTCCTTCTGCCCGGGATTCACAGGCTCCGTCCTACCAGGACCAGAAGCGCAGGCCACCCGCGCTTCCGCCCGGCGTCTATACGTGGGATCTGGGATCCGAACTCAGGCCCTTCCGCCTGCAAGGCGGAGGCTTAACCCCTGAGCCACCTCTCCAGCCCGATACTTCTTGATAAGTGGTATCAGAGAGGTCACAAATGCCCCCAACTAGTCACTATCGGCTTTTGCCATTGTTTTTGGTTGCCCTCCATAAACTGCCAGTCTTAAAACCCCATTACTGAAGATGCAAGACATGTGGCTCATAAAGATGTGAATAAAAAACACCAGCTTTAAATGGACTGGAAGCTTCCTTCTTGCTGGATAGTTTACATAGAAGGAGTGCTTTTAAAGCTACTAGGGGAGAAAATCAAAGGTCTCATCAATCCATGAAATTTGCAAGTTGCAATAATGGTCACCAGACAATCACCAGTGTAATAGTGGCATGAGTATCAAAGAGGCAGCCAACAGCTCTCTGATTGGATTATGGCCCACTTCTCACAATGCAACACATTCCTGCTCCTGTGAGCCAGAAAAAGACCCTATGGAAGGGAAGGGACAGGTTGTAGGGGATATACAGACTCTGAATTGTGAAGTAGGAAGACAAGTGAGAGGTTGCTAGGACAGTTCCTATGCAGTTCTTGTGAGAGTGTGCATATGTGCCAGGAAATCATAAATACCACGGCCCTGTCACATGCAGGAGATAGTGTCTGTCTCACCACTGGCCCGTTTCTCTGCCCTCTCTTTCTTGATGTTCCATGAGCCTTGGAGGGAGGCTCCTATTTTATAAATACCTGTTATTACACCCATAGATTGGACAAATATCCAGCACTCAACCTAGATGACCCATTCTGCAATAGACAGTATTTACTATTGAACTTGCTGAAATTTGATAATAAGTGACTTCAGACGTCTTGGTCTTGAGGAGGATATCTAAGTCACCCCATCCTCCCTCCAGGCTCATGGAACATCAAGAAAGAGAGGGCAGAGAAACGGGTCAGTGGTGGGACAGACACTATCTCCTGCATGTGACAGGGCCGTGGTATTCATGATTTCCTGGCACATCTGTACACTCTCACAAGAACTGCACAGGAACTGTCCTAGCAACCTCTCACCTTGAACACAGAAAGATCTCAAGAAGCTCTACACCTTCATGAGAAACTGAAGAGAACTAATGCCGAGAGGGAGGAAAAGGAAGATGCTTTCCTCCGTGGTATACCCACTGACTGTGACATTTACTGGAGCATGAATCAGGTCAGCATATCACATCAAAACAAACTAGATGAAGCACAGTGAACCACAGAAGTGAAGAGATTCAAAAGTAGGAGAGGTTGAGAAGATGAAGGGTTGTAAGGGGAAGAAAAGGGTGAGATGGGATTGGAGACAAACCAGGGAAAATATCACAAGTTTACTATATTCATATATGCAAGGTTAAAAAAACTAAAGTACACATACTCACACACAAAGGCACTCTCTCTCTCTCTCTCTTTCACACACACACACACACACACACACACACACACACACACACACACACACACCACACTCATGCACAGTCTTGAGAGTCAGATAATGAGATGTCTGCCATAATCAAAAGACACACCAACATACTACTATGAGGCCTCAGCCCCCTTCCACATTAGGCGCCTGGGTTCTTTAAACCAAAATCTTTAGCCAGACTGCAGAGGAGAACTTCAGGATGAGGCAGATAGTAATTTCAGCATGAGTCAGAGAAAACAAAGTTATTGAGATCATTAAACCTTTTCACAGTCATAAAGAAAAGAACAGTGCACATTTCCAAGACACGGATACCTACTCCTGGAGAGAGTCCATGTGCTGGATGGCTTTCTAATTTACATTGTTCAGAAGGCATCCTACATAGAAATGGTTAAAGACTGAGCAAGTCTTTACCTACATAAAAAATTTAAAAGTTTAGTCATAGTATACAATCTGGTTTACACTCTGTTCTTGACTTCAAAAGTTTCTCTCGTAGATGGGATCATAAAGTGGTTTCATGAGGTGCACTGTTTAGCTTTAGGGACCAATGTGGAGAGATGATGCAGTGAATCTCAGGGTCACAAACACACTGTTCCTAAGTAAGCAAGGCATAGTCACAATGCTGCACCTCCTCTCTGGAGATGTCTCTAGGAAAACACATTTTCCCTGCAGGTGATTTTGAGTTCATCATCTGTGTTCAATGTTCTAGACTCTCGGCAAGAAAGACAAATCGGATCCTTGCCCTCTGTGTCCCTAGACTGCAGCAGTCTGTCCATCCTGTCTCAAAGGCTCTGAATTTCTTGCTTCTCTGCAGTGGTGAACGAGGACAAATGTGTTTATCTCATGCACCCTTTGAGCAGTGAACCTATTCCTTATCAGTGCTCCCCAGCATCAGGGGAGTCTTTACTAATTCACTAGTGTAGACAGGATTGTGATCAGGCACCCCTGATTGGCCTGGCACTTATTGTATAGCTCAAGTGGGTCTCACTCTTGTGGCAGTCAAGTGCCTCAGCTTCCCCAGTACTGGACATATGGGCACCGCCACCATGGCCACCTCTTCAGCCACTTTATCTTAGAGGAACCAGGGCCAGCTGCAGAACATTTATTCCACATTGAAACATTGGGGAGAGGGAGAGAGAAAGGGGTCCAATACTGAGGTCAAGCTGTGGACTGCTCTATGTGACCACTCACCATAAGACACCTCTTTTTCAGACTGAGTCTTTTCCCTTTTACAAGCAGCTGAGACTTCATGTGAAGGGTGGGATGACTCTGCACCTTGGGGTCCCATGAGTGGCATCGCCTCTCAGCACCATCCTTGAAGCACAGACTGCGAAGGAACTGTTTCTAGCTGTGGAAAGGGTGTCACCCTGTCTCTGAACTGCGGTGACCTGGGGCTGTAGGTGCACAGGAACATTGCAATCTTCTCAGAGAGCCTAGACAAAGAACTTATCAGACAATGGCTGAAGGGAGGGGTTTAGCTCCCCTACCTGCAACCCATGAAGAGGTGGTCACCTCAGCCTGTGATGGCAATAACTCTACTCTTCTGTCCTATGACCGCCCATGTATGCATCATGTCACCAAAGAACAATGACTCGTGACTGTCCCTGGAGATTAATTTCATCCTGTTGATCTGATTCATAGGCCCCCAAGAGTTTAGTAGACCCTTAAAGATTAACACACATCAACCTTTCCTGGGACAGAACAGATGTGTAAATAGTTGAGACTGACTCAACATTTGCTCCAAAGTGCTTTGAGGTTGACAAGACTTAAAATGACACTGCAATGTCAGTATGTCCACAGAACACACTGGTAGGACTATTGAACTCCTAAAGAAAGGGCCAGTTACCAGAAATGGTTCCCAAAAGAAAACATCCAACTGAAGGAGGCACCAAAACAAAAGGAAAATAAAGTTCCGGGTGAGTCCATTGGAGAAAACTTACCTAGGGTCAAACTTCCTCAAGAGTTCCAGACAAAATCCAGTTTCTCTTTTCTCTGCTATACCCCAAAGGGAAAAACACAGCTGAGACTGGCTGATCTGGAAAGACAAGAAAGGCCATGGAATAACATGGCTCAAGAAGATTCTCGGGGGGAGGGGGGAGGGGGCGCTGCATGTGTCCTTTCAGCCCAGAGTCAATTGCTGCATGTGACTGGCATCCCACACATGTCCTCCCACCTTGGCTCATGATAATTGGCCCTTGAGTTGTTAGTATCAGAGCCTGAGCCAGGGAAGCCCTAACAAGACACCCAAGCATATGTGCTGGACTCAAACGAACAGAAGCAGCCAGTGACACTGACAAGAAGAGAGGTGTTCTATGACACGTGGCCACATTGGGATGAGCAACAAGAGGTCCATGACCTCCAGGTCCATCTTCTTCTACACAAGAATTAATATGGACATGAGAGAAATGCACACAGGTGAGTATGAGCACTGTCTTGTGACCTGTGGTCCTGTCCATCAAATCTGCTGTCTCTGACAGGTTTTTGGATGAGTTGTCAGAACTGTTCATATTCTCTTTCTCAGAGACCATCTGACCTTCTGGTTGCTACCAAGCTTCAATAGAGAAACTCCAGTTTCTTGAGATCTATTGTATCACTTTTCTGGTGGCCAAAGAGAACACATGAGGGTCTTTGGAATATGTTCCTAATCCTCGCGATAGCTGGATTGGGTTAGATACCTGCCAGCAACCTAAGGACCAGAGTTTGATCCTCTGAAGTCCTCACAGTGAAAAGATAGAACCAATTTTTGAAACTTGTCCCCTGACCTCCACCCATGAGCCTCTGATGTAACCACAAACCTTTTAGAATGCTGTTCTTCCCACCAGCACAGTTTTGTGACAAGATGGAGTGAGACTTTTGCACAGAACCAAGCAACACATTCAGAAGATCTATGGAGACTCTGGAATTTTAGCATTGCCACTTCAGATATTTGAGCCATGGCTAGAGATTAGATTTGGCTCAGCTTCCATGCCTAAAGAACATGGCCAAAGTATTGCTCTGGCTCACTCCTGTAGGATCTGGCATGTATTGCACTTGTGGCCCAGGCAGAAGAGGAACATTAAGATCAGAGGCATTTTTACTCTTCCTTCTCTCTCACATTCCTGAAACAAGAAGCTCCAGAGAATTAGAATCTGCCAAGCAATTCTACTTTGGCCAAGGACCAGGCTGCAACTCTGGGTCCAGCCAGTGGGTCCTACTGCCCACAAGACCATGATAGTGGAGTTGTGATTCGGAGATTTCCTGGTCAGCATCTATGGTCTGCATCTTGGTTCATTTCTTTACTTTTGTGCCAATTTTTAAAGAAGTGCTGTTCTGTTGAGGATTGAGCTAGGCCACTTGCTGGATGTCTGTTTGGGGATGTCAGAGGAAGTTCATTGTGTTTGGCAGCGTGAGTCACTCTATTTGTGTGGCAGTTACTCTTTCTGCTGGTGTGAGACACCACTCAAAGAACCATCAACTGAAGGAAAGAAAAGGCAATTTATCTGACTTCTCTTTCCAGAAGGGAGATACAGTCGTTCATGGCAGAAAAGGCATGGCCAGCTGGCAGAAACTGGAGGAGGCTTAAGTCACATCCATTATGGAGGCAGAGAGAGCTAACTACAGACTGTCATGAGTGCCTGGCGGAACTACCAACCTCAATACCTACCATCTGTAACGTGTTTTCCTCCAGCAAGTCTCCACCTCCTAAAGTTGCCATGACTTTCCCAAACTTCAACTAAGGATTCAAACACATGAGTGTTTGGGGAGAAAATTACATTCAAGCTGTGACATCTCCACACCTACTGCCTACAGATTTTTGACCACCTCCTGATTCAATCCGTACTCAGCTGGACTTTGAAAATCCCAAGACACTCAAAGGCCAATGTCCAAAGTCTCCTGTAAATCAAAAGACAAATTTCATACTTATCACATATAATGGTGCACAACACACATTCCCATTCCATAAAGGAATAAGACGATCCGTCTGAAACAAGACTGAAAACAATCAGGACAAACTACAAAATCCTGCATTTCTAAGTTCAGCAGATGAGACTTTTGTTGATATCATCTCCGTTCCAAAGTGCTTTTGTTACTCCAGCAACGCTGCCCACAGAACACACATACTTTCTTGGGCTGGCTCCTCTCCTACATGTTCTTGGGCTGGCTCCTCCTATGATGCATAGCTTTCCTTGGAAGATGTCCCAGTTGGCTCTGGCATCTCTACCATCTTCATGTCTCAATGACAAACCATTCTTTTTCTCTTCCCAAAATGACCTTTTTTTTTCCTCTCTGCAAGTTTCCAATCATACCACACACTGCACACTGCCTGAATTCAGCCACTCTCTGAAACCTTAGAAAGGGGATACATGACCTCCACCCTCTTGCATCTTTGTTGTCTCTAAAACCAGTGGCACATGGATAAGCCTTGGCTTGGAGATGGGCCTCCTTGGATTGCAGCTTATTCAGCTCCCCTGTGCTGATCATGGAAGAAACTGTCTTGAGCATTTGCTTCTGAGGTTGAAGAGGCAATTGCCTTGAAACTCTGACATTCAGCATTGCCTTTACAGATGATTATGCATTCTTATGGGTGGGAGCCTTCTCTCAGATATTGCCCTAGAATGAAGCCTCTTCTAGTATCCAAATGAATAGCAGGCTTCAGCTCATTAAAGGAGTTAATCTGCTTTGTATCTGTCTTCAATCTCTTTATACTTGCTCTCATATTTTTCATCATCAAACCTCACAGTTCTTATTTCTTTCTGTCTGACTTCTCTCTCCTTTTCATCATAAATCTGAACAAGAACATTATAAAATAGCCATGCCACACAGTTAAGACTACATTCCTCCACCAAACACTTGGATTCTATTTCAGGCAAGCTTTCTGGGTGAGGGCAAAATTTGATCAAACTTCCTGCCAACACATTACTTTGAGACAGAATAGTTTCTATTTGGCAGTTTTAGAATAGTCAGGCTGGGAATGTCCTTGAAGGTCATCTCCCACTGATGGGATATTCTAAAGGAGCATACTCTGCCAGTCAGAAACAATTGGCTCCAATCTCCTTTACAGATAAAGTGGCCATTTTCCCCCAACACTCATTTATGGGAGGACATGATGTTAGGGAAGGTCATGGCAACTTTGGGATGTGGAGTCTGACTGGAGGAAGGCAGGTGCCATGGGGTGGGCCTTGAGGTTGGTTACTTCTGCCCTGCTCTAAGGAGAAGTTTCAAAAGCAGATAAGTTAAGTTCCTCAAAAGAAATAGGTCACTCACAAATTTGACTGAGTTGACTA